>OU342734.1:353707825-355077689 GCA_910589765.1 Avena atlantica
CATTTTAAAGCTCAAAGTGGTCATTTACTAAAGCGGTAAAACTATTTTCAAAGGGTTTTATCTCATAAACAAATTTTATACCAAAGTGATATTTTATGTTTGTTAGAAATGTCTTTTGCAAGGCAATAACTTTATAGGGTTCATAAAATATGTTTTTAAGTCACTAACTTGGTGTTTAGGGTTAGAAGGTTTCAATCAAAACATTTCCGAAAGGCTTTACTCAAAAAAATCAATTCTAAACCAAAAACAATATTTTTATTTGACTAGAAATGAGCTAATTCAAATATTTATCCCTTAACTTCACAAAATACATTTTTAAATCCATAAGTTGGTTCCTAGGGTCAGTAGGTTCACAACAATCCTTTTTGCAAAGATTTCATCTCAAAAATATATCTAGAACAATTTTTATATTCAAAAATAAGCCTACACATGTTTCTGCAAATTCAACCAATTTTCCAGAAGAAAAACATTAAACAAAGTGCATGGTTGCAAAGTAAATTTTCTGCTGAATCCATTTATATAAAATTTGCAAAATTTGGATGTGTAAAACTAAAGTTATGAATTTTACAAGTTTGCAATTCTAATAGAACATTTTTCTATTTTAAATCCTAAGTCTGTCCACGTGGCTAATTCCTATTGGTCAGTACCGCTTCGTGCGGATCAGCCTCTGCGAGTCGTTGGATCTAATTAAGATTGTGTGGCAATGATCAATTCGTACCCCTTCGTCTAGATCTAATCTCAGCCAGACGATCGAGATCCAACGGGCATAGTGCTTTGGACCAAGGACTGGCGGCGCTGGCGGTGGCTGGCGGCAGCGCATGCTCGGGCAGTGGCGTCACGACGACTACAGGAAGCAAGGGAAGGAGGGAGGGGTTTACCAGAATCGCCGTGCCTCACTGATGCTCGACGTGTTCAAGAGGAGGCAGGAGGCGCACGGGGACGATCACAATTGCTCGCCGGAGTTGCTCTCTGCGTCGGGTTCCTCTGGTCATTTACGGGGGCGAGGTTACAGGTCATGCCGAGGCAAACAGAGCATTTGGTTACATGCGGGCGAGCGTGGGGAGTACAGGAGCATCATCGGGAGGTTTCGGGGTGGTCTGCGCTTACCAGGGAAGCTCGCCGGAAGAACGGCAGACGACGGTGGCGCTGAGGTGATGACGAAGCCGAGGATACGGTGCTCGCACGGGCTAACTAGTGGCACTGGGAGATGCGCCAGGAGGTGGGGAGAAAGTCTGCGTGCAGTGGGAGGCGAGGCGCGGCAAGGTGTGGCCGGAATCGGTTGGGGAAGCTCGTTGGAGCAGTGGCGTTGCCGGCAGAAATCCAGGCAGCCTAGGGGCAGAGAAGGTGGGGTGAGCGAGGGGAATGAGAGAGGAGAGGCAGGCGCTTAAGTACGCGTGGTCGGGGGCGAGATTAACACAGGCAATAACTCGAATTCATCGCCGCAATCAAGGGCAGCAACGGCGAGAGGGACGTGGTCGCGAGGTTGATGACGCTGCGCTGGTGGTGGGGCCGTGCTGTCTGTGAGGGAGAGAGGGGAAGATGGGGTCCACTTGTCTGTGACTCAGCGGGTGCGTTACTCAGTGAAAAACAGTTCACTGCGAGGTGAGTTAGTTGGGCTGGACTGGGCTTAGTTGGGCCAGATGGGTTGGGTCTGCTTTGTTTCATTTTTTTATACTGAAGGATTTTTCTTTTTCTATTTGGAATTTCTGTTTTGATTTTATTTCAAACAATTCAAACTCCAAATCAAATCAAACCACCACCAAAATTTGTGTTGATTTTAATTCTGTTTAACAACATAATCCAAAGTCCAAAACAAAATAATTCTTTTATCTTTTAAGATCCATTAATAATTAAATAAATAGACCTTTAGTCTTTATTTCAAATAGGATTTAATTTATTTTTAAAACTCGATTTGAAATTTAAATAATTCCAAAACCTTTTCAGTAGGTTTCGTTTGAAAAACAAAACACTTGGCTTTCTTATTTAAAATACTTTAACAAGTTTTTAGTGTTTATTTAAAATGGAAAAGCCTTTACTTAAATAAGAATGGATATTAATAAATCTTTATTATTTTATTTAAATAATCCTTTACTCTTTTATCAAATAGAAATATTTTATTTCAAAAGCTTGGCCAAGATTTAATCTGGCTTTATAAAATAATCCCTATTTATAATTCTACCTTTGCTTTTGAAAATCAAATATTTTTATTAAAAGATCTAAAAATAGTGATTCCAACTACTTTAACTTTATTGTTTATTTATCTTTTTAAATCCCTTTAGGATTTAATTGGATCAAAATAGGTTTTGATGTTTCCAATTGGAATCAAAAAGTTTCTTCTCACCCTAAATTTCAACAAATTTTTATTTTGTTTATTTATTTTTCACATTTCAAAATTTGGAAAATTTTGGGATGTGACAAAAATGGACTTCCAACTGAAACTATTGGGTGTCCTATAAAAGTATGTTCTCCCGGTGGAGAGATGATAGTGAACTTTGGATGTCATGATCTAGTAATAGAGTTTGGAAAGTATAAGTTTCCAGTTAGTTTGATAATCCTAGATTCTCAAGGATTGGATGTAATGTTGGGAATGGATTGGATGACTAAGTATGAAGGAGTACTAGATTGTGCCAATCGTACTGTCACACTCACAACCCCGGATAAGAAACGGATTAGGTTCAAGTCTAACTTTGCATCTAAAGGGAGTAAGCTAAATTCTCTTAAGGGGGTTAGCATAGACAGTGTACTAATTGTGAGGGAGTATCCGGATGTGTTTCCAGAGGAATTGCCTGGAATGCCACCAGATAGAGATGTAGAGTTTATCATTGACTTACTGCCAGGATCAGGACCAATAGCAAAGAGACCCTACAAGATGTCAGTGGATGAGTTGAAAGAACTCAAGAAACAGTTGCAAAAAGGATTTATTCAACCAAGTTCTTCATCTTGGGGTAAACCAGTTTTGTTTGTTGAAAAGAAGGATAGAAGCCAAAGATTATGCATAGATTACCGTTCACTCAATAAAGTGACTATCAAGAACAAATATCATTTGCCTAGAATCAACGATCTGTTTGATCATCTAGAAGGAGCCCGTGTGTTCTCAAAGATTGATCTCTGATCAGGCTACTTTCAGCTTAAGATTAGAGAATAGGATATACCTAAGACTGCTTCACCATTAGGTATGGGTTGTATGAGTACACCGTGATGCCATTTGGTTTGACAAATGCACCAGCCTATTTCATGAATATGATGAACAAGATGTTCATGGAATTTCTTGACAAGTTTGTTGTCGTATTCATCGACGAAATTTTGATCTTTCCAAGAGCAAAGAAGAACATGAAGAGCATTTGCGTTTGATACTTGAGAAACTCAGGGAACACAAGCTGTATGCCAAGTTTAGTAAGTGTGAATTCTTGTTGAATGAAGTTGGATTTCTCGGACATATTGTGTTAGGAGATGGTATAGCTGTCGATCCCGAAAAGGTGTTAGCTGTAACTAAGTGGGAATCTCCCAAGTCAGTGAAAGAAGTTCGTAGTTTCCTTGGCTTGGCAGGATACTATAGAAGATTCATTGATAATTTCTCAAAGGTAGCTAAGCCAATGACGGAGTTACTCAAGAAAGATAAGAAGTTTGATTGGACTGAAGGATGTGAACTCAGCTTTCAAGAATTAAAGAAGATACTAGTGACAGCACCAGTCTTATGTCTGCCAGATTTGGAGAAGGATTTCCAAGTATATTGTGATGCATCTCACCAAGGATTGGGTGGAGTTTTGATGCAAGAAGGGAAAGTTGTGGCTTATGCCTCGAGACAGCTCAAAACTCATGAAGTGAATTATCCTACTCATGATTTAGAGTTAGCCTCTGTTGTCCATGCACTCAAAACATGGAGACACTATCTTTTGGGAAAACGTTGTGAAGTGTTCACGGATCACAAAAGCTTGAAGTATATCTTCAACCAGAAAGAAATTAATATGAGGCAAAGAAGATGGCTTGAGCTCATCAAATACTATGACTTGAGTTTGCAATACCATCCCGGTAAAGCAAATGTTGTAGCGGAAGCTTTGAGCCGTAAAGTTTATGTGAACATCCTTACTAAGGGAGAATTTCCAGATGATCTGTGTGCCTAATTCAAAGATCTCAGATTGGAAATAGTACCAGAAGGACATCTCATGTCATTGGATGTTCAACCCACATTGTTGTTCAAGATCAAAGAAGCCCAAAAGTTGGATAAGGAAATTGAAGAGATTAAAGAAAAAATTAGCAAAGGGAAAGCTAAAGGATTCCATGAAGATGAACATGGTACTTTATGGTAAACGTATTTGCATTCCGCAAGATCCGGAGCTTCGGAAACTGATTCTGCAAGAAGCACACAACTCACCATATTCCATTCACCCAGGAAACACCAAAATGTACATGGATGTGAAGGAAAGATTTTGGTGGAACAATCTCAAGAAGGATATTGCAGAGCATATTGCCTTGTGTGATGTGTGTAGTCGAGTGAAGGCGGAACATCGGAAACCGACAGGGTTATTACAACCACTACCTATTCCCGATTGGAAATGGGATAATATTGGTATGGACTTCATCACCGGATTGCCAAGGACCAGATATGGATATGATTCCATATGGGTTGTTGTGGATATCCTAACTAAAGTGGCTCATTTTATACCCGTAAAGACAACCTATACAAGTGCCAAGTTACCTAAAATCTATATGAATATAATTGTATGTCTGCATGGAGTAACAAAGAGTATTGTGTTGGATAGAGGAACTCAATTCACCTTGCATTTTTGGCGACAACTGCATGAGTCATTGGGAACAAGGTTAGAGTCCAGCACCGCTTTTCACCGCCAGACTGATGGACAGACGGAAATGACCAATCAGATTTTGGAGGATATTGAGGGCATGTGCCCTAGACTATGGTGCTAGTTGGGATGAAAGTCTGCCTTACGCAAATTCTCTTACAATAACAGCTATCAAGACAGCATTGAGATGGCACTGTTTGAATTTCTCTATGAAAGAAAGTGTACTACACCATTGCTATGGAGTGGTGTTGGAGAAAGAAATTTGTTCGGGCCAGAATTAATCAAGGAAGCTGAAGAGAAAGTCAAATTGGTAAAGAACAGATTGAAGATAACACAGTCCCGACAGAAGAGCTACGCAGATCCAAAGCATAGAGAAGTCACCTATGAGGTACGTGATAGAGATTATCTTAGAGTCTCACCACTTCGTGGTGTGAAGAAGTTTGGAGTCAAAGGAAAATTGGCACCAAGATACGTTGGACCATTAAAGATCTTGAGCCGAAAAGGAGAAGTGGCTTATGAGATTGAATTACCCGAATCAATATCTGCAGTTCACAATGTATTTCACGTAAGTCAGTTGAAGAAATGCCATCCGGAGACGGAGGAAACTTCTTTGAAGGATACTATACCTTTGGAAGAGGTTCAGCTGGAGAGTGATCTCACCTATGAGGAGAAACCTATCAAGATTCTTGAGACTGCAGAACGAGTTACTCGTACCAAAACTATCAAGTTCTGCAAAGTTCAGTAGAACCACCATTCCGAAGAAGAAGCAACTTGGGAAAGAGAAGATGACCTTCGAAAAGATCATCCTCACCTATTTTCTAGCCAACCCGAATCTCGAGGGAGAGATTCATCTGAAGGGGGTTAGATTTGTAACATCCCAAAAATCATGATTTGTAAAAGCATGCATTGCATTCATATTGTCAAAGCACTTACAGCTAGCACCAAAAAATTACAAAGTTTGAAATCAAACAAAACCATTTCTCATGCCCATGTTACCAATCTTATGAGGCATGGTTTTGTTTTATTTTTCAAAGGGCCCAAGTGAATCTGAGTAAATTTATGTGTTTTACACACTCTTGGACACTAGATCGATTTCACAAATTTTTGGAGAAAGTTTGAAGTGATTTGGAGTTGATTTGAGCATTCAAATCTTATTTAGAAAATCAATTCAGAAAAATAAAAATAAAAGAACAGAAAAAATAGGAGCAGACCAACCAAATGGCTCGGACCACCCCCACGGCCCAACATGCAGCCCACCCGGGACCCCCCCCCGCACTCACCCCTCTATTTCTCACCCGCACCCGCGCACCCCCCCTCACGGACATGCTGGACCCACAACCACGTCATCTCTTCTTCCTCAATCAACACCGCGGACTCGCCGTCGCCGCCCGTTACTGGCCGATTGATTCTCAAATCAATTCGCGTTAACCTCGCAATAATCCCACGTCCAAACCCCCTCTACTTAACCCCCTCCTCCCTCCGCTCCTTTCCCCTCACTCACCACCCTCTGAGCGCCGCTAGGATATCCACATGCAAGCTCGTACCACCGCTGTCCCGAACAACTCCAGCGAACAAATTCGGTAAACCCTAGCCCCCTTCTCTCTGGTTGACACTCGTGTACTCACCATGTCCGTACGCGTCTAACGCAACCTCTGGCTTGTCTTACCGTGCCTTGTAACATCGCCAACTACAACTCCCGAACGTTCCTGACACCAACGCCAACTCCGACGAGTCATCATCGCTGTGTCCGTGGGCCCCAGCCCTGTACACGAGCACATTGAGCTTCACCGTGTATCCGCGACCTTGGTAAGCACCAGTGCCCCCTCCCTTACCCTCTGGCCTCGCCGAAACATCGCCGTCCGACGCGCAGCCGCCGCGGTGGCCATTTGCGCCGCCTGCGTTTGGTCAAAGCAATGGGATCCGCTGGATCTAGATCCGGCGGTCAAGATTAGAGCCGTAGGATTTAGATCTGGATCTGGATCCGCTGAAAGGGTACGCGTAGATCTGAGCCGTAGGATTTAGATCTGGAGGTTTAGGTTAGATTGTTGGTTAAGGGGTAAGTTGCGATCTGGTGCCTTGGATCTGAGTTGATCCAACAGCGCGGAAGCGCTATCCACCCGAAGCGGTATCGTCCAATCAGACGCTGCCGCGTGGCTCAATTTTTGATTTAAAAACCAGATTTTGATTCAAACTTGTAAAATTCATAACTTGAGTTCTGTTTATCCAAAAAATGCAAATAAGGTATCAATGGATTCATAAAAATAAACCCTACACTAATGTGGGCTTAATTTTGTATTTTGCTTCTGTAAAAATGGAATTTTGTGCAGATACAAATATAGGCTTAATTTGACTATATAAATTGTATAGAAAATGTTTTAAAAGCAAATTTAAGTTTATTTAGACTATAAATAGTTAGTTTTGGTGTTCAGTACTGTTTGGTTTGATTTGTTTAGTGTAGAAATTCATTTCATTGCATTTGCATGCATTCATATATTTTTGCTTGATTATTTTGAATGTAAATTTGGTGCTATCATTTTATGTGTAGATTTTGGTGCTAGTGGTGATTGTGATTGTGAAGATTGTTGCTAATCCCCCAACTACCAAGGAAAGTGGTGCTTCATGTATTTTTGTCCTACTATTTTGACTATGCACTAGTATTATTTTGAGTAGGCTTGCATGGATTTTTCTAAGTATTGTATTATGTTATGCCTTGGGAAATCCTAGTAGTTGTAGTATTGGAAGAATTTTTCTCTAAGTTAATATACTTAGTATGTTATCATGCTTGAATCACCTGGGTGGAATGGTATGATTGGGTTATGTTGAGTGGTTACACAAGGCCCATGTCTATGGTCTACCTTGTGTATCACACTTGTGGAAAGCCACCCAAGAACAAAGGGATTTGAGATACTTAGT
Source organism: Avena atlantica (assembly GCA_910589765.1). NCBI lineage: Eukaryota > Viridiplantae > Streptophyta > Magnoliopsida > Poales > Poaceae > Avena > Avena atlantica. Next base: position 353,715,538 of record OU342734.1, read on the forward strand.
GTTTAGAAGCTTCTAGTGCAACCACATGGCTTATGGGCTCTACCTTGATCATATAAGTTGCAATAACTTAGCTAGATGGACAGATGGTGGTAGGGTGATAGGATGGAACGCGTCCATTTGGTCTAAGGGAAGGCTTCTGAAAGATCTCGTCTCGATGCATGTCGAGTCTTGTGGGTAAAGTGCACCGCCTCTTGAGAAGGAAAAACCTAAGTACTTAGTCATGTCCCCCACAACGGACAATTTGAGAATCACGACAGTAAAGCTATCAAGGATCTCCTCATCCCAATTTCTAAGTTAAAAACTTGTGGTTGTACAAGGGTTGAAGGTTCACCAATGTCTATTGGTGGTTCCTTGGGAGTTTTGTCAAACAAAAACTTAGTGTTTTCAACTAATAGGAAAATCTATTTTGAGCAAAGAAAACCTAAGCTACACTTAGCCAAATTCATATAGATATTAGATACTACTATTCTATTATGGTATCACTTGCCAATACAATTCCAAATGTATTGACCCATTGTGGTTGTAAATTATGATGTTGGAGGTTACTCTGGTGATGATTAGGGTTATGAGTCTACACTCAACATGCTTGCCTGTGGCACATGAAGATGAAGACTTTACTTTATTTATTTATGTTATGAACTCTTGTACTAGCCTTTGGCCATGGAGTTGTAAAATACTATGTTTATCTCTGGAATGATGATGTAATAAAGACCTTTGTATCTATGTACTTCATCTTAAACTGTGGATGCTAGCATTTGATCCAGGGACTAGCATTGCAATCATAGGGGCCTTTACCTTTATAAAGGTGGGGTCTTACAATGAAGGAGTTCATTTCAAAACTAGGTGTGGTTCCAAGTGCTTTGGATCCTATGGTTATCTATTGTGATAATGATGGTGCCATAGCCAATGCTAAAGAACAAAGGTATCACAAGTATTCCAAGCATATTGTAAGACCCCACCTTTATAAGGTAAAGGTCCCTTTGATTGCAATGCTAGTCCCTGGTTCGATAGCTAGCATCCACAGTTTAAGATGTAATATCAAGAAAAAAAGGTCATATTACAACTTATAACTAGGAATAAAATAATTCATTACATCTTGCATAGCTCATTTCGCTATCTCATTACAATGCAACAGATTTAACTATATAGCATGGAGTCCTTCATCTTCATATGCCATAGGAAATCATGTTGGTTGTAGACTTGTAATCCCTACTCAACAAACTTCACTAACATCAAACAAACCTGTAACATAATAAGTTACAGCCACAAGGGTCAATACATTTGAATTGTATTGGCAAGTGATACTATGGTAGAATAGTGGTAGCTAACATCTATATGCATTTGTCTAAGTGTAGCTTAGACTTGCTTTGCTCAAAATAGATTTTCCTTATTAGTTGAAAACACTAAGTTTTTGTTTGTCAAAAACACCCAAGGAACCACCAATAGAAATTGGTGAACCTTTAACCCTTGTTCAACCACAATTATTTAGCTTAGAAATTTGGATGAGGAGATCCTTGATAGCTTCAATCTCTTGATGCTCCAATTATCCATTGCCGGGGACACGACTAAGTACTTAGGTTTTACTCTCTCGAGAGGTGGTGCACTTTCCCCACAAGACTCGACATGCATCGACACAAGATCTTTCAGAAGCCTTCCCTTAGACCAAATGGACGCGTTCCATCCTATCACCATACTACCTTCTGTCCATCTGGCTAAGTTATTTCAACCTATATGATCTAGGCATAGCCCATATTGCCATGTGGCTGCACTAGAAGCTTCTCAATACTTTAACATCTCAAATCTCTTTGTTCCTGGGTGGCTTTCCACAAGTGAGATACACAAGGTGAACCATAGAAATGGGCCTTGTGTAACCACTCAACACAAACCATTCTTACCATTCCACGCAGGTGATTCATTCACATAGTTGTTTTATTAAACAAAACACAAGTCATAGACTTTGCATAATATCATTGCATGAATAATCTACCCTTGTTTTCTACTAGCTAGGATAAGAATGATAACATGGCAAGTTTCCTAACTTAGGGTAATTCTACTAAGACATTATATAGGATTTCCCAAGGCATAGCATAGTATAGATACTTAGAAAATTCCCATGCAAGTCCTACTCAAAATATCACTAATGCATAGTCAAAATAATAGGACAATATATATGAAGCACCACTGGCCTTTTCAATAGAGAAACTAGGTTCACTCATTTATCTTGCAATTGTCACACTCTTCAAAGTTCACTACAATTCAATCAAGCCAGGCACATTTTCAAAACTAACATTCAAACAATTCACCACATAAAATAATAAAAACAAAGAAATGCATGCAATCATGCAAAAGGTTGTTTTATTTGGAAAAGTGTTTTCTAGCAAGGTTTAACATTTCAAAACACCTAATGGTCATTTATAAAAGTGGCAAAACCATTTAAAAACAAGTTAGTGAAAATAACCCTTTTAAATCATTTTTGTTTTGCTAGAAATGCTTTTATCCAAAGGAATAATTCCTTGTGTTAGAAAATTCATTTCTAAATCCAAATTTTAGTGTTTGGGGTCAGAGAGTTCAAAGCAAACCATTTGCAAAAGATTTTACTCAAAAATCATTTTTAGAATAATTTTTATACTCAAAATAGCCCTAATAATATTTCTGCAAAAACACCTAATTTTTCAGAAGCAAAATACTAAACTAAGGCCATAGTTGTAAAGTTCACATTTTTCTGAATCCATTGATATAAAATTTGTAATTTTTGGCCAAGCAGAACAAAAGTTATGAATTTTTCAAATTCAAGCATCTAATAGATCAATTTTCTGTTTTAAAACTAGAGTCTGGCCACGTGGAGTGTTTCTATTGGACGATATCACTTCGTCAGGATCGCGCTACACAGGCCACATGATCTAATTTAAATCACATGGTGCATATTGATGCGTACCTCTTCGCTAAGCCAATCTATCCTATATCTTGGATCTAAATCTGACGGCTCACAGCGCTCTGACCAAGGACTGGCGGCGCTTGGCGATGGTGGGCGGCGGCTCTTTCAGTGGTGGTTCGGTGTTTCTAGGAAGAGAGAGGGGGAATGGAGGGGCTCACCGGGTTCGCCGTGGCATGGGGATGCTCGAGGTGGTCGTGGGAAGGCCAGGGGCGCATAGTGTTGCCGTTGATTGCTCGCCGAAGTAGCTCCTGGCGTCGGGCACATTATGTTGTCATCGGGGCGAGGCTACAAGGCACACCAAGGCAAAATAAGGGCGGCGTTAGATGCGCGCGAGAGAGGGGAGTGCATGAGCGTTAACGAGAGGGATAAGCGCGGTCGGTGGTTACCGGGAGAGGTCGCCGGAGTCGAGGCGGGAGACGGTGGCGAGTAGGCAGCATCGTTGCCGACGTTCTGGGGTACGCGCGAGCAAGCTGATGATGCTGGCAGGTACGTGCGACGATGGGGAGTGAGATCGCATGCACTAGGGGGTGAGGGGAGGGCCGAGCTCGCCGGAATTCGTACCGGAGCTTGTCGGAGGCAGTAAGGTTCGGGCGAGGAATTGAGGCAGCCTGGTGGCGGAAAAGGGGAGGAGAGTGAGGGGAAAGAGAGAGGAGGGCGAGGCATTTAAGAGGGTGAGGTCACGGGGAGGAATTACTGCAGCGTTTACGCGAATTTACGCTGAGGATTCAACGCAGGAAATGGCTAGGGAAGAGGGGAACGGGTAAGCACGTCGGGGACGATGATGAGGTGGCGCTGGTGGGGTCGCTTCGTCAGTGGGGGTACGGGTTTGTGCGCGAGTGAGAAAGATCTGGGGAGAGAGGGATGAGATCCGGGTCGGATTTTCTGGGCCTGCTGATGGGCTGGAGTTTCTAGGCTGGTTGGGTTTGATCTGTTTTCATTTTTTTCTTCTCTGATTTCTTTTCCTTTTTCCTTTTCTGATTTTTGTTTTCATTCAAACCTTTTGATTTAAGTTTTAGTTTGAATTCAAATTTTGACCAAACCTTTCAGTAAGTTTTTATACTGTTTATTAATGTGTTTAAAAGTCCACTTTGAATTATTTCTAATATTTTATTATGCTTTAATATTTATTTAAATGAGGCTTGTCTTTATTCAAATAAAATTGAATATGGTTTAAACCCATATAAATTTTATTCAAATAATCATTTATTATTTTTAAGTTAAAATATAACTTTTAATCCACTTTGGCAATTTCAATTATTATTTTCTCATGATTTAATTAATCATTTATATTAGGAATTTTGTATTTATTCAAATAAAATTGAATATGGTTAAAAGTCCATATAATTTTATTTAAATAATCTTTATTCCTTTATTTTTATTTGGATTATATTTATTCCATTTTCTTATAGATTTGGCCAAGATTTAAATTGTCTTTTCAATTATTTCCTATTTAATTAGTTCTTTCTTATCTTATAAAATCCATATCTTTTTATTTATAGTTCCAAAATTGGTGATTCCAATTTGTATAATTTTATCTAATATTTGTTTATCTTTTAAAATCCTTTTAGGATTATTTGTTCACAATTTGGTGTTGATTTTTGTTAACAGCTTTATTAGTCTTGGAAATTATTTCCTTTTATCTTATTAATCCATAAGTTTTTATCCATGGCTCCAAATTGAATGAAATCAATTCCCATGGTTTTATAATATTTTTGTTTACCATTTTGATCATTTATAAATGTTTGTTGCTGAATTTTTATATGGATCATCCATAGTCTTAGAGAGATCTTGGAAATGATTTTCTTTCATTAGGGTTTTAGGGTTTTGGTTTAATTTTTTCCAAGTGTTTAAATTCAAGATTCTTTCCATGCATAAAATGCATTTGATCTTTGAAATATTTGTTTGTTGTTTTCTTATTCAATTTTTTTCAAGTAGGGTTTTTATGTTTCCATTTAGAAGCAAAAAGTTTCTTTTCACCCTAAATTTCAACATTTGTTTATTTATTTTTCACATTTCAAAATTTGGAGAATATTGGGATGTGACACATATAAAGCGCCGCTTTAACTCCATCTGTGAACATGTTCAGGATGGTGATGTAGAGATGTTAAAAGTAGATATGGATCTGAATGTTTCAGATCCGTCGACTAAAGCTCTCCCAAGGGCAAAACATGATCAGCACTAGAAATCTATGTGTGTTAGCTTCATGACTATGTAAAGTAGATTATTGACTCTAGTGCAAGTGGGAGACTAAAAGGAATATGCCCGAGAGGCAATAATAAAATGGTTATTATGATATTATAGGTTTATAATATATGTTTATTTATCATGCTAGAATTGTATTAATAGGAAACATTAATATATGTGTGAATTATAAACAGTAAAGGTTCCTAGTAAAGCCTCTCTTTATACTATCCTGTTGATTAACGGATGATCAAAGGTTTCCTGATCATAACATTGGATGTTGGTAATAATATGGTCATGTCATTAGAGGATTATATGATGAATAGTCACCCACAGTAGATGTAGCAATATGATCATGTCATCAAGTTTAAATTGCTATCACATTCGTAGTAACTCAATATCCTTAGACCATGAGATCACGTCAACCACTTTCATCGAAAGAGTACTTTGATTACATCAAACTTCACACTGTAATGGGGTAATTATAAAGGTGTCATCGGGTATTCGGAAAGTGTTAGTTGAGGCTCGTGGATCAAGAGTGGGATCTATCCATCCAGATGACGGAAAGATATACTCAGGGGACTCTCGGCGATATCACATTGAAATAGCTTGCAAGCAAGTGATTTGATCACTAGAATGGCATATCACAGGAACAAGAAAAAGAGTACTTGTCAGGAATGAGATTAAACAAGGTATGGTTGATACCAAGTGATCGAATATTGAATAAGTAAAATACCGCGAGAAAAAATGATTTTGATTACAACAAAAGATGTTTAGACGATCATGAGATCTTCGAGGGGCTAGTAGGAGTCATTATGGATCTCTAGGTCCGGCTAATGATTATTGATCGGAGAAAGTCTTGATCATGTATACATAGTTATTGAACCCGTAGGGAGACACACTTAAGGTAAACCAACTCATTTGAGTGGATAGGGAACATAGGGGAAGTTCAGTGGACATCACAGAAAATTATTCTGTTGCAGAAAATTGTTTTGCCGAAACTGCCAAAATAGTTTCTGGGTATCAAAACAAAGCAAGGGATCAAAATGTTAATGTGTTTATTAAATGAGGTACTCATTAAATGAAGTACTCATTAAATGAAGTGTTCATTAAATTGAGTTGCATTAAACCAAAGGAATTAAAGTAGTTTAATGGAAGACCTTTAGTTTTTGAGTGGAGAATAAATGGAAGAAAGTGGAGAGGGGCATTATGTGAGTGGGAGGAGCACTCACATGAATGAGAGGAGGGGGATCCCTCTTGGTGCCGTCCAAGGGAGGGGTTTTCCCCCTCTCCCCTATAAAAGTAGGTGGCCTCCTCCCCTCTCTCACACACTCTCCATGGCCTCTCTCATATGCCCTTTGGTTGGCATCTTCTCCCCATTGCTTGCCTTGTCCATTGCCACTAGAAAAGGTTCTCGGAGAAGCCCTGATATAATCCTTCCCCTCCACCACCAATACCATGGCGTAGCGCTGTTGGAGTTCCCAAGGATCCGCTACTTCTGCTGCCCAGCTGGAGCGAGGGTTCTGGAGTCGTTGGTGCACCATACGTGTGACCGATTGCGGAGGCGCTTCCTGTTTGTGGTGCTGATCGTCTACACGTCCTTGAGGATGGTCGTGTACATCTACATCAACCATGTTTGTTTGCGGGAATGTTCTACCACTTATGGTCTATGAGGGTGAGTCCATCTGTTATAAGTATCGCCTAGATATGATCTTGGCAGTTGCAACCATAGGATTTTTTTTGTTTTCTATGCAATGAACCCCATCAGATCTCTATGTAAGTCCATTGATATGAGGTGTCTTTGGTGGAGTCTTCTCAAGCCTGATGCCAAACTTTCTGCAATACCTATCAAAGGGACCTCGGTACTCACAACCATTATATGATCTCACACACTTTAGTTTCCTTCCGGTTTCTCTCTCAACATTGGCATGCAATTCCTTAAATACATTGAGCACCCACTACAAGAAATGTCTCCATCATAGAAGGCGCCTCTTCCACGACGATTTTCTTTGCTCGACTATGGCCAGTGTAAAACTTTTTCCCCTTTTCGCTCCCCTCTACTACGGGGAAATACCCCTTTGAGGATGGGGCCCACTAGTCAGACCCACTGGGTCAAAACCAGCTCCCGAGCTGGTCTAGCTCAACCAGACCACTCCCCTCGCTCTCTCTCGATCGCGATGGTGATGGTAAAATACATTGCCACCTCGCGTTGTCCACTCCATCCACCTATTCGCCTACTCTGTCCACCTCCAGGTTTCGGTGAAATTGAACGCAAGAATGGGTCAAATGGACGAAGGGAAAACTGTCCAAAACTGAGAACTTGTTTCAGTTGTGGAGATCGTTTGCACTTTGTAGCTGAGTGTCCTTATCAAAGTAGTGAAGATAATGGAGGCAGGCTCATTCTCAAGAAAATTCAAAGACACCTCAGAAGAAGCCATTTGTAAAGAAAATTGCTCCATACAAGAAGCAACCGAAGATTGTCTTGGTAGCTCAAGAGGAGTACTTATTCGCAAGTGAAGACGGAGAAGATGATGATAGCTCACGAGAGGTTGCTTCCATAGCCACCACATCTACACCTACTTCACCCTTCAAATATCCAAATGAGAATGTCATCAACAAGAACGTCCCTTGCCTTATGGCAAGAGGTTCCGAGGTGTCACCTTACATTACTTGTTTTCCTAAGACTACTATGAATGTTGATATGGATGATTCCACTAGTCTTAAGGTTGAGGAAGAAGTTATTGCTTTGGATTATTTTATCAGTAACTTGCAAGGTGAGCACAAAATGCATTTTGAGGCTCTTATGGGTCAAATTGTACAATCTGAAGAGCTCCTCGAGGAAAAGGGAAGAATTGAAAGAGAGGATGCAATCTTGAAGAATGCTCTAGAAGAAGAAGAGATTCGAGTCTCTCTAGAGGAGAGACTTGAGTCAATTGATGATGGCTGTAAAATATAGCCATCCACATCCACATTTAAACTGGATATTGTTCATATTTTTTTATGAAATATCTCTCTAAACCCTGCCACTAATGCCTAATGATCAAAGGGGTATGCAATCCTTTCTTTCTATTTTTACCTGCACCGATAATGACATTTTATGATGGGAATCACAACATTAAAGTCAAATATACGAGATTTCCAACAAGCCAAAGAAACCAGGGGTCGTGAAGAGGAGGCAGAAGCTTTAATGACCAACTATACAACATGAATAAAATTTCGGATGTATAGTTGCCACCAACAACTTTCGTGAAGGGACCCCTATATAAAGAGGCCTCGGGTGATGAGAAAATCCCCCTGCGCCCCACAAAACACAACACCGAAGAGCCACCAGAGGAATATATCCATATCTAATCTCCAAACCCTTCTCCTCCACTATAGCCATATTCCACCACTTGTAATTGTAGATCTCAACTCCATAGCGACATTGTAAGACTATTACTATCAATCTCATGATTTACGTAATGTTTATGATTGTTGATTTCATATCTATGTGTGAGTAATCCTCCTTGGGCTAAGGGCTTCGGCCTAGCCATGTAGCTTCGTGCATGCTATTTAATATAAATGGGATCATGTATTAGTTTATATGACACGATGATTATTGTACCCTATCTTGCCTCAATATAAGGACTTGTCAGGTACCCAAGACCCCAAGGATTGATCCAGGTATAGGGTGTGTGAGTAATGACTGATCTGCAGGATGGGAAACTAGTGATAGAAAGGGTAGTACAGCTTTATGTGAGGGATTTACTTGGGACTAACGGTGATGTCACTATGCATATCATTAGTTGTCTTTCTTCTATGGATGATACCGGTAGGTTATTGCTATAAGCGGTTGCAGAGGCAATAGCAATTATGGATGCACTGCCCAGATATAATTATCTTGCTCTAACAATTACATGCATGCTTTATTATTATCTTTTATTCCCATCAGATGTTTTGCACAACTATAGGTGAAACCAAAAACCCAGGCCCTCTCTCTCCATCATTGACAAAAAAAAGACAACAAACTCTTGGTCCGGTAAAACACAAAAAGAATTCTAAAACTCCCGAGGGTCTGTTAAAGTAACCTTACTATGATTTCTGCTTCCCGAGGATTCGATAACCTAGGTCTACTAGGGAAAAAGAGCTATACTACATCCGTAATTTATATCGAAGGTATCAACCCTTTTTATGGCGCCGTTGCTAGGGAAGCAATAGCTACCCTGGTAAGGTTAGTAGGAACCTTGCTAGTTTTAATTTTTGTTTTTAATTTTGTTAGTTTGCTTTCAGTCTTTATTTGAAAAACCAAAAAAATAGTTAGTCTTTAAATTCTTATTTTTACTATCATAAGTCTTTGTTTAAGAAAACCCAAAAACATAGGAAATATGGCTTAAAAGAAGCTTGGGGAGTTTGCAACTGCCAACAATGATTATTTGCGTACTCCTATTACCCAGCCAGTAATTACTGATGAGGACTATGAAATTAAGCCCCGCTATTTAAGTTTGGTTCAACAGAATCAATTTGTAGGCTCTGCTGTTGAGGACACATGTATTGCAATCATAGGGGCCTTTACCTTTATAAAGGTGGGGTCTTACAATGAAGGAGTTCATTTCAAAACTAGGTGTGGTTCCAAGTGCTTTGGATCCTATGGTTATCTATTGTGATAATGATGGTGCCATAGCCAATGCTAAAGAACAAAGGTATCACAAGTATTCCAAGCATATTGTAAGACCCCACCTTTATAAGGTAAAGGTCCCTTTGATTGCAATGCTAGTCCCGGGTTCAATAGCTAGCATCCACAGTTTAAGATGTAATATCAAGAAAAAAAGGTCATATTACAACTTATAACCAGGAATAAAATAATTCATTACATCTTGCATAGCTCATTTCGCTATCTCATTACAATGCAACAGATTTAACTATATAGCATGGAGTCCTTCATCTTCATATGCCATAGGAAATCATGTTGGCTGTAGACTTGTAATCCCTACTCAACAAACTTCACTAACATCAAACAAGCCTGTAACATAATAAGTTACAGCCACAAGGGTCAATACATTTGAATTGTATTGGCAAGTGATACTATGGTAGAATAGTGGTAGCTAACATCTATATGCATTTGTCTAAGTGTAGCTTAGACTTGCTTTGCTCAAAATAGATTTTCCTTATTAGTTGAAAACACTAAGTTTTTGTTTGTCAAAAACACCAAAGGGACCACCAATAGAAATTGGTGAACCTTTAACCCTTGTTCAACCACAATTATTTAACTTAGAAATTTAGATGAGGAGATCCTTGATAGCTTCAATGTCTTGATGCTCCAATTATCCATTGCCGGGGACACGACTAAGTACTTAGGTTTTACTCTCTCGAGAGGTGGTGCACTTTCCCCACAAGACTCGACATGCATCGACACAAGATCTTTCAGAAGCCTTCCCTTAGACCAAATGGACGTGTTCCATCCTATCACCATACTACCTTCTGTCCATCTGGCTAAGTTATTTCAACCTATATGATCTAGGCATAGCCCATATTGCCATGTGGCTGCACTAGAAGCTTCTCAATACTTTAACATCTCAAATCTCTTTGTTCCTGGGTGGCTTTCCACAAGTGAGATACACAAGGTGAACCATAGAAATGGGCCTTGTGTAACCACTCAACACAAACCATTCTTACCATTCCACGCAGGTGATTCATTCACATAGTTGTTTTATTAAACAAAACACAAGTCATAGACTTTGCATAATATCATTGCATGAATAATCTACCCTTGTTTTCTACTAGCTAGGATAAGAATGATAACATGGCAAGTTTCCTAACTTAGGGTAATTCTACTAAGACATCATATAGGATTTCCCAAGGCATAGCATAGTATAGATACTTAGAAAATTCCCATGCAAGTCCTACTCAAAATATCACTAATGCATAGTCAAAATAATAGGACAATATATATGAAGCACCACTGGCCTTTTCAATAGAGAAACTAGGTTCACTCATTTATCTTGCAATTGTCACACTCTTCAAAGTTCACTACAATTCAATCAAGCCAGGCACATTTTCAAAACTAACATTCAAACAATTCACCACATAAAATAATAAAAACAAAGAAATGCATGCAATCATGCAAAAGGTTGTTTTATTTGGAAAAGTGTTTTCTAGCAAGGTTTAACATTTCAAAACACCTAATGGTCATTTATAAAAGTGGCAAAACCATTTAAAAACAAGTTAGTGAAAATAACCCTTTTAAATCATTTTTGTTTTGCTAGAAATGCTTTTATCCAAAGGAATAATTCCTTGTGTTAGAAAATTCATTTCTAAATCCAAATTTTAGTGTTTGGGGTCAGAGAGTTCAAAGCAAACCATTTGCAAAAGATTTTACTCAAAAATCATTTTTAGAATAATTTTTATACTCAAAATAGCCCTAATAATATTTCTGCAAAAACACCTAATTTTTCAGAAGCAAAATACTAAACTAAGGCCATAGTTGTAAAGTTCACATTTTTCTGAATCCATTGATATAAAATTTGTAATTTTTGGCCAAGCAGAACAAAAGTTATGAATTTTTCAAATTCAAGCATCTAATAGATCAATTTTCTGTTTTAAAACTAGAGTCTGGCCACGTGGAGTGTTTCTATTGGACGATATCACTTCGTCAGGATCGCGCTACACAGGCCACATGATCTAATTTAAATCACATGGTGCAGATTGATGCGTACCTCTTCGCTAAGCCAATCTATCCTATATCTTGGATCTAAATCTGACGGCTCACAGCGCTCTGACCAAGGACTGGCGGCGCTTGGCGATGGTGGGCGGCGGCTCTGTCAGTGGTGTTTCGGTGTTTCTAGGAAGCGAGAGGGGGAATGGAGGGGCTCACCGGGTTCGCCGTGGCATGGGGATGCTCGAGGTGGTCGTGGGAAGGCCAGGGGCGCATAGTGTTGCCGTTGATTGCTCGTCGGAGTAGCTCCTGGCGTCGGGCACGTTATGTTGTCATCGGGGCGAGGCTACAAGGCACACCAAGGCAAAATAAGGGCGGCGTTAGATGCGCGCGAGAGAGGGGAGTGCATGAGCGCTAACGAGAGGGATAAGCGCGGTCGGTGGTTACCAGGAGAGGTCGCCGGAGTCGAGGCGGGAGACGGTGGCGAGTAGGAAGCATCGTTGCCGACGTTCTGGGGTACGCGCGAGCAAGCTGATGATGCTGGCAGGTACGTGCGACGATGGGGAGTGAGATCGCATGCACTAGGGGGTGAGGGGAGGGCCGAGCTCGCCGGAATTCGTACCGGAGCTTGTCGGAGGCAGTGAGGTTCGGGCGAGGAATTGAGGCAGCCTGGTGGCGGAAAGGGGGTGGAGAGTGAGGGGAAAGAGAGAGGAGGGCGAGGCATTTAAGAGGGTGAGGTCACGGGGAGGGATTACTGCAGCTTTTACGCGAATTTACGCTGAGGATTCAACGCAGGAAATGGCTAGGGAAGAGGGGAACGGGTAAGCACGTCGGAGACGATGATGAGGTGGCGCTGGTGGGGTCGCTTCGTCAGTGGGGGTTCGGATTTGTGCGCGAGTGAGAAAGATCTGGGGAGAGAGGGATGAGATCCGGGTCGGATTTTCCGGGCCTGCTGTTGGGCTGGAGTTTCTAGGCTGGTTGGGTTTGATCTGTTTTCATTTTTTTCTTCTCTGATTTCTTTTCCTTTTTCCTTTTCTGATTTTTGTTTTCATTCAAACCTTTTGATGTAAGTTTTAGTTTGAATTCAAATTTTGACCAAACCTTTCAGTAAGTTTTTATACTGTTTATTAATGTGTTTAAAAGTCCACTTTGAATTATTTCTAATATTTTATTATGCTTTAATATTTATTTAAATGAGGCTTGTCTTTATTCAAATAAAATTGAATATGGTTTAAACCCATATAAATTTTATTCAAATAATCATTTATTCTTTTTAAGTTAAAATATAACTTTTAATCCACTTTGGCAATTTCAATTATTATTTTCTCATGATTTAATTAATCATTTATATTAGGAATTTTGTATTTATTCAAATAAAATTGAATATGGTTAAAAGTCCATATAATTTTATTTAAATAATCTTTATTCCTTTATTTTTATTTGGATTATATTTATTCCATTTTCTTATAGATTTGGCCAAGATTTAAATTGTCTTTTCAATTATTTCCTATTTAATTAGTTCTTTCTTATCTTATAAAATCCATATCTTTTTATTTATAGTTCCAAAATTGGTGATTCCAATTTGTATAATTTTATCTAATATTTGTTTATCTTTTAAAATCCTTTTAGGATTATTTGTTCACAATTTGGTGTTGATTTTTGTTAAGAGCTTTATTAGTCTTGGAAATTATTTCCTTTTATATTACTAATCCATAAGTTTTTATCCATGGCTCCAAATTGAATGAAATCAATTCCCATGGTTTTATAATATTTTTGTTTACCATTTTGATCATTTATAAATGTTTGTTGCTGAATTTTTATATGGATCATCCATAGTCTTAGAGAGATCTTGGAAATGATTTTCTTTCATTAGGGTTTTAGGGTTTTGGTTTAATTTTTTCCAAGTGTTTAAATTCAAGATTCTTTCCATGCATAAAATGCATTTAATCTTTGAAATATTTGTTTGTTGTTTTCTTATTCAATTTTTTTCAAGTAGGGTTTTTATGTTTCCATTTAGAAGCAAAAAGTTTCTTTTCACCCTAAATTTCAACATTTGTTTATTTATTTTTCACATTTCAAAATTTGGAGAATATTGGGATGTGACACATATAAAGCGCCGCTTTAACTCCATCTGTGAACATGTTCAGGATGGTGATGTAGAGATGTTAAAAGTAGATATGGATCTGAATGTTTCAGATCCGTCGACTAAAGCTCTCCCAAGGGCAAAACTGATCAGCACTAGAAATCTATGTGTGTTAGCTTCATGACTATGTAAAGTAGATTATTGACTCTAGTGCAAGTGGGAGACTAAAAGGAATATGCCCGAGAGGCAATAATAAAATGGTTATTATGCTATTATAGGTTTATAATATATGTTTATTTATCATGCTAGAATTGTATTAATAGGAAACATTAATATATGTGTGAATTATAAACAGTAAAGGTTCCTAGTAAAGCCTCTCTTTATACTATCCTGTTGATTAACTGATGATCAAAGGTTTCCTGATCATAACATTGGATGTTGTTAATAATATGGTCATGTCATTAGAGGATTATATGATGAATAGTCACCCACAATAGATGTAGCAATATGATCATGTCATCAAGTTTAAATTGCTATCACATTCGTAGTAACTCAATATCCTTAGACCATGAGATCACGTCAACCACTTTCATCGAAAGAGTACTTTGATTACATCAAACTTCACACTGTAACAGGGTAATTATAAAGGTGTCATCGGGTATTCGGAAAGTGTTAGTTGAGGCTCGTGGATCAAGAGTGGGATCTATCCATCCAGATGACGGAAAGATATACTCAGGGGACTCTCGGCGATATCACATTGAAATAGCTTGCAAGCAAGTGATTTGATCACTAGAATGGCATATCACAGGAACAAGAAAAAGAGTACTTGTCAGGAATGATATTAAACAAGGTATGGTTGATACCAAGTGATCGAATATTGAATAAGTAAAATACCGCGAGAAAAAATGATTTTGATTACAACAAAAGATGTTTAGACGATCATGAGATCTTCGAGGAGCTAGTAGGAGTCATTATGGATCTCTAGGTCCGGCTAATGATTATTGATCGGAGAAAGTCTTGATCATGTATACATAGTTATTAAACCCGTAGGGAGACACACTTAAGGTAAACCAACTCATTTGAGTGGATAGGGAACATAGGGGAAGTTCAGTGGACATCACAGAAAATTATTCTGTTGCAGAAAATTGTTTTGCCGAAACTGCCAAAATAGTTTCTGGGTATCAAAACAAAGCAAGGGATCAAAATGTTAATGTGTTTATTAAATGAGGTACTCATTAAATGAAGTACTCATTAAATGAAGTGTTCATTAAATTGAGTTGCATTAAACCAAAGGAATTAAAGTAGTTTAATGGAAGACCTTTAGTTTTTGAGTGGAGAATAAATGGAAGAAAGTGGAGAGGGGCATTATGTGAGTGGGAGGAGCACTCACATGAATGAGAGGAGGGGGATCCCTCTTGGTGCCGTCCAAGGGAGGGGTTTTCCCCCTCTCCCCTATAAAAGTAGGTGGCCTCCTCCCCTCTCTCACACACTCTCCATGGCCTCTCTCATATGCCCTTTGGTTGGCATCTTCTCCCCATTGCTTGCCTTGTCCATTGCCACTAGAAAAGGTTCTCGGAGAAGCCCTGATATAATCCTTCCCCTCCACCACCAATACCATGGCGTAGCGCTGTTGGAGTTCCCAAGGATCCGCTACTTCTGCTGCCCAGCTGGAGCGAGGGTTCTGGAGTCGTTGGTGCACCATACGTGTGACCGATTGCGGAGGCGCTTCCTGTTTGTGGTGCTGATCGTCTACACGTCCTTGAGGATGGTCGTGTACATCTACATCAACCATGTTTGTTTGCGGGAATGTTCTACCACTTACGGTCTATGAGGGTGAGTCCATCTGTTATAAGTATCGCCTAGATATGATCTTGGCAGTTGCAACCATAGGATTTTTTTTGTTTTCTATGCAATGAACCCCATCAGATCTCTATGTAAGTCCATTGAGATGAGGTGTCTTTGGTGGAGTCTTCTCAAGCCTGATGCCAAACTTTCTGCAATACCTATCAAAGGGACCTCGGTACTCACCACCATTATATGATCTCACACACTTTAGTTTCCTTCCGGTTTCTCTCTCAACATTGGCATGCAATTCCTTAAATACATTGAGCACCCACTACAAGAAATGTCTCCATCATAGAAGGCGCCTCTTCCACGACGATTTTCTTCGCTCGACTAGGCCAGTGTAAAACTTTTTCCCCTTTTCGCTCCCCTCTACTACGGGGAAATACCCCTTTGAGGATGGGGCCCACTAGTCAGACCCACTGGGTCAAAACCAGCTCCCGAGATGGTCTAGCTCAACCAGACCACTCCCCTCGCTCTCTCTCGGTCGCGATGGTGATGGTAAAATACATTGCCACCTCGCGTTGTCCACTCCATCCACCTATTCGCCTACTCTGTCCACCTCCAGGTTTCGGTGAACTTGAACGCAAGAATGGGTCAAATGGACGAAGGGAAAACTGTCCAAAACTAAGAACTTGTTTTAGTTGTGGAGATCGTTTGCACTTTGTAGCTGAGTGTCCTTATCAAAGTAGTGAAGATAATGGAGGCAGGCTCATTCTCAAGAAAATTCAAAGACACCTCAGAAGAAGCCATTTGTAAAGAAAATTGCTCCATACAAGAAGCAACCGAAGATTGTCTTGGTAGCTCAAGAGGAGTACTTATTCGCAAGTGAAGACGGAGAAGATGATGATAGCTCACGAGAGGTTGCTTCCATAGCCACCACATCTACACCTACTTCACCCTTCAAATATCCAAATGAGAATGTCATCAACAAGAACGTCCCTTGCCTTATGGCAAGAGGTTCCGAGGTGTCACCTTACATTACTTGTTTTCCTAAGACTACTATGAATGTTGATATGGATGATTCCACTAGTCTTAAGGTTGAGGAAGAAGTTATTGCTTTGGATTATTTTATCAGTAACTTGCAAGGTGAGCACAAAATGCATTTTGAGGCTCTTATGGGTCAAATTGTACAATCTGAAGAGCTCCTCGAGGAAAAGGGAAGAATTGAAAGAGAGGATGCAATCTTGAAGAATGCTCTAGAAGAAGAAGAGATTCGAGCCTCTCTAGAGGAGAGACTTGAGTCAATTGATGATGGCTGTAAAATATAGCCAGCCACATCTACATTTAAACTGGATATTGTTCATATTTTTTATGAAATATCTCTCTAAACCCTGCCACTAATGCCTAATGATCAAAGGGGTATGCAATCCTTTCTTTCTATTTTTACCTGCACCGATAATGACATTTTATGATGGGAATCACAACATTAAACTCAAATATACGAGATTTCCAACAACCCAAAGAAACCAGGGGTCGTGAAGAGGAGGCAGAAGCTTTAATGACCAACTATACGACATGAATAAATTTTCGGATGTATAGTTGCCACCAACAACTTTCGTGAAGGGACCCCTATATAAAGAGGCCTCGGGCGACGAGAAAATCCCCCTGCGCCCCACAAAACACAACACCGAAGAGCCACCAGAGGAATAGATCCATATCTAATCTCCAAACCCTTCTCCTCCACTATAGCCATATTCCACCACTTGTAATAGTAGATCTCAACTCTATAGCGACATTGTAAGACTATTACTATCAATCTCATGATTTACGTAATGTTTATGATTGTTGATTTCCTATCTATGTGTGAGTAATCCTCCTTGGGCTAAGGGCTTCGGCCTAGCCATGTAGCTTCGTGCATGCTATTTAATATAAATGGGATCATGTATTAGTTTATATGACACGATGATTATTGTACCCTATCTTGCCTCAATCTAAGGACTTGTCAGGTACCCAAGACCCCAAGGATTGATCCAGGTATAGGGTGTGTGAGTAATGACTGATCTGCAGGATGGGAAACTAGTGATAGAAAGGGTAGTACAGCTTTATGTGAGGGATTTACTTGGGACTAACGGTGATGTCACTATGCATATCATTAGTTGTCTTTCTTCTATGGATGATACCGGTAGGTTATTGCTATAAGCGGTTGTAGAGGCAATAGCAATTATGGATGCACTGCCCAGATATAATTATCTTGCTCTAACAATTACATGCATGCTTTATTATTATCTTTTATTCCCATCAGATGTTTTGCACAACTATAGGTGAAACCAAAAACCCAGGCCCTCTCCTCCATCATTGACAAAAAAAAGACAACAAACTCTTGGTCCGGTAAAACACAAAAAGAATTCTAAAACTCCCGAGGGTCTGTTAAAGTAACCTTACTATGATTTCTGCTTCCCGAGGATTCGATAACCTAGGTCTACTAGGGAAAAAGAGCTATACTACATCCGTAATCTAGATCGAAGGTATCAACCCTTTTTCTGGCGCCGTTGCTAGGGAAGCAATAGCTACCCTGGTAAGGTTAGTAGGAACCTTGCTAGTTTTAATTTTTGTATTTAATTTTGTTAGTTTGCTTTCAGTCTTTATTTGAAAAACCAAAAAAATAGTTAGTCTTTAAATTCTTATTTTTACTATCATAAGTCTTTGTTTAAGAAAACCCAAAAACATAGGAAATATGGCTTAAAAGAAGCTTGGGGAGTTTGCAACTGCCAACAATGATTATTTGCGTACTCCTATTACCCAGCCAGCAATTACTGATGAGGACTATGAAATTAAGCCCCGCTATTTAATTTTGGTTCAACAGAATCAATTTGTAGGCTCTGCTGTTGAGGCACAGGTATGCACTTGAACACTTTCACGGAAACATGTGATATGATGCGCATTAAAGATGTTGACCCCGATGCAGTCAAGTTGCGCTTATTCCTCTCTCTTAGAGGAAGATCAAAAGAATGGTTGCTATCTTTGCCTAGAAATAATATTTCATCATGGGTGGAGTGTACTTCTTTATTTATGACTAAATTTCTCCCACCTGCAAAGACTATGCAAGTAAGATCTAATATTACTAGTTTTAGACAGGAAGAGCGTGAGTCACTAGCGTTTGCAAGGGAGAGGATGAAAGAATGCATGAGAAACTGTCACAGACACGAGATGGAAGATTGGTTAATTATCCATTTATTTTATAATGCTCTTAACCATGTGTCTAAGTCTATTCTTGATACTGCAGCCGGAGGAACATTTATGGGGAAACAAATTATCGAAGCAAAGCAACTGCTAGACAATATGCAAGACAACCATGCCCAATGGCATGTGGATAGATCAAACATAAAGAAGGTGAACTCCATCACACCTCAGGAAAATGAAGAACTCAATGCTAAGCTGGATGAGCTCATATTAGCTGCCAAAGGTAAGGAAACCCAGGTAAGAGCTATCCCAGAATCAAATATTGAAGAAATAGACTTCATAGCTCGTAATGATTATAACCCTGTCTGGAAGAAGAACTATAATCCTAATTTCCAGAAACATTATTCTAGTCCTGCAGGTAATACTAATAATAATATGGGATCATGTAATGGTAGTCTCTAAGAAACTCTTAAGTCCTTTATGGACTCACAAAATGAGCAAAACAATACCCTACTTAATATAACGGAGAACCATGATAATATGCTCTGTAAATTTTCTAACCAAGCTGTGAGTTTAAGAAATGATTTGCAGGCCCTCCAAGAAAGAACAAGGATTGTTGAGACACAACTAGGTAAGATAACCGAGAGTCGAACTTTGTGATTTAGGTGCAAGTGTTTTAATAATTCCAAAAAGTATTTTTAGTAAGTTAAATCTTGGCTCTTGCTTCTTGCATTTGAAGCACTCAACCTGACTGATGTCCTTTTTAGCAGGCTGACTTCCACTTCCACTACCATTCCCACTGTGGTGGCTCTTATGTCCACTCTTGTGGTTCTTATACTTGTCATTGTCATGACTGCGGTGGTGCTTGTTGTCATGACGGTTGTGGTTGTGGTGCTTGTTGAATTTCCCATGCTTATGGGATCCTGAGCTTCCATTGTCATCATAGTGAGATCGTTTGTGAGACGATCCCGAGCTGTGCTTGTCGGAGTGTTTCCTCTTCCTACTCTCGACTTGCTTCATTTTACTCTCCAAAATAGCAGCCTTGTCACACAAAGACTGATAAGTTGGAACATATGCCACAGACAGCTGTAAGTTTAGCTCATCATTCAAGCCTTCCAAAAATTTCTCCTTCCTTTTCGCATCTGTGTCAACCTCATCCGGTGCATAACGCACCAGATTGTTGAACTCTTCTATATATTCAGCCACGCTGCGGTGGCGCTGCTTCAGGTTGTGAAACTCCTTATTTTTCAGACTCATCATTCCTGATGAGATATGAGCAGTGCGAAAGCCATCTTCAAAGATAGCCCAAGTCACCTCATCCAAAGGAGTGGTGATGTAACACCCTCAGAATCGGCCCTATGCAAGTTTTAGCGAAACTCGCCAAACCCGCATAGAAACGATTCAAAGGTGCCCACCAGGCACTTTCGTGCGGGTGGAAAACGAAGTAATAACATTACACAACAGTCCTTGATGGGACCCACAGAACAGATATATACAACACGACTCCAGGAGTCAAGAATACAGATATATTATACAAAGATCCAAATCACCTTGAAAATGATAGCGCGTCCGACTACGGACAAGATGCAAATGGGGCTAAGAGCCCTGAAGAATAACCAATGGCGTCCATAACCCTGCCTAGGCCAAGCCGGAAGGGTAACCCTGCTAACGACGTCGATCTCAAAACCTGCTTAAACAAAAGGGGTGCCGACAAAGGGCAAAGGAAAAAGAGGAGCGTCAGTACTGAGGCCAGTACACGGCGAGGCTAGAATTCGGCGCTCCTCGCCTACATAGGTATGGTGGACTGAAGCGGCATCGACAACATGCTCTAAACAACCTATAGAGACTCGATACAACTGGCGACTATCAGAGAGGGGTAAGAAAGACCTATTCGGAACCAACCTGATTCTAACACCAAACAATCCCATCCTGGTATTCCCCCTCGAGACCAAACGAGGAAGTCAACCGAGGAACTCACACAGTTGGCAGTTTTATTTATTCAGTGATCATTGCAGCAATTACTATTCAGGTGTAGATAATCATTCTGATAAAATAAGCAGTGGGCCGTTTTAGTTAACCATTCCGTTGTAGTTGCAACACTTACTAGTCAGATACAAATAGCATGAGATAACCCAAAACCCAGCAGTTGTTGGTACTTTTATTTAGCCATTCCGTTGTAGTGAAGCTGATTACTAGTCATATCGGGTACAAGTCAATTTATATCAGTAAACTTTAGTTATAGTTGTCTATGATCGAGACATGTGCTCCAAGTCGTCCATAACCGCGGACACGGCTTCTCGAAAAGATTTAACCCTGCAGGGGTGCACCAAAGTATCCACAAGCACTTCGACCCTTTTTGCCAGATCAGTTAACATACACCCATCGGTATATCGGCGGGGCCTAAGTCATGACGTTTCCAGACCCAAAGCAAGCACGGGGGCCACCCCACTAAGTCTACCCGCAACGAAGTCGGCCGGTCTCCGAGACGGACTCAGGGTTTGCGTCAGTGGCTGTAAACGACAGCAAATCCCAAAACTGGGACTATCGATACCGCGAAAACACTCCGCTTCCAAAACAGTACAGCGTGCTCCTCTCACAATCGTAAATAAAGCAGTAAAGCATGGCATAGGTACAGGATAGTAAATAAAACCTCAAACTAGTTTGTGGCCCCCAGTACAATACTTTAAAATCAGGTACTAATCAATGGGGGCCCATATCTCCCCACCTGTGGTTAGCACGCTCGATCTCGGAACAGTTGTCAAGAACTCGGGGTCCTACGGGACACAAGTGGGCGGTCGGAAACCAAATATTATCTTTCACCCACCGGTGCCTCTGCTTAACTACTTCAATTTTAGTTGTTAAACAGTAATTAAAGTGAACGAAAAGTAAAGCCATGATCATCTCCAACAATAAACATGCGGCACTTCTCCAACAACTGTGGTACTTGACGACACGCAACAACACTTGAGCAAGCGACTACGACGCGCGGGTCCAACTATCTACCAAACAACAGTTAATAGGATGTGTCCAAGGCTATATATGGCTGCAAGGGATATCATGGGTACGAAAACTAGAGCATCGCAACACAGATAGCAAAAGAACAACAGGAGGGAATAAATACTAGAAAAGTAAGATAGGTAGAAAGGGGGAGATGCTCGCCTGAAAACATTGCCGAAGGTTCAACCGAAGATCGGGTCGACACTCGCATCAACTCAACGGCCTTATCCGCGAAGAACCAAAACACTAGAAGAAACACCGGATGCACTATTTAATACTACGGCAAAAGATCGGGCATGATGCATGTATGATGTATGACATGGCAAAGGTGCAATGCAATTAGGTCATATTAAGCGGAACCGGGGTCCCGACAATTAATTAAACGGTTCAAGTTATTTAGAACCCCGCAATTTAAATGTTGTTTAATAAGGTAGAATATATCACCGGTTCGCTACACAAATTTAAATGAGGCCAATCTAAGACTAGATTTGCCCGCATATGGGCCCCATATTTAATTAGATGGTGAATCGGCATAAGGCCCCAAACCACATGACAAGTATGCATGCATGTATGACAATTAACATGCGACAAGCTGTATTAGATTATAAAATAGGGTTTTGGGAAGGGGTTCACACATTAGAGGGCCTCGACGAGCTTGGGGTTCCGGGGTTCGGGGTCGGTCTCAGGATTCGACGGAAAGGCAGGGTTCGGTTCAAGATGGAGAACTAGTCGTGACGTGCCGGAGATCTTGGTTCCAAGCGGTCGATCTTGTCGGGTCCACGGATCGGCCAGACTTGTCGTGCGGAAGTAGAACTTGTCGTCCTTGTGGCGATCTTGGCGTCCTTCCGGTTCGGGTTTTGGCGTCCGAGGGAAGTGCTTGGCGTTCTGCGTCGGTGTCTTCGGGTCCGAGAGGAAGAACTTGGGTCGGCATCGGATCGGTCTTCGGGGTTTCGGAGTTGGGGCCTTCGGATCCTTGAGGACGATTTTGTCGACGATGGAGAACTTGAATCCAATCCGGTGGTCATCGAAGATCTCGTCGACGACATTGATGCCCTTGTCCAACATCTCGTTCACTTCTTCGGGAAGGTCTTGATTCGTAGTAGCACATCAAGGCCATCTTCCCTTCACCCCACCATATCCATCACCAAAACGTCACCACACGGACACACCACGTGAACACCAACTGCAGCGGAACATGGCTTCGGAAGCACGCGCAGGACGAGGACTAGGGCGCTCGACCTGAGCTGCTGCGGAGGAGGGGCGAGGCGCTCGAGGCGTTCAGAGGTTCTGGTGGCGAGAGGGCTCGGGGCTGCGCGGCGGTGCCGCTGACGGAGGACGGGGCGAGGATGGTGCTCGGGGCCGCGCAGAGGGGGGGGGGGGGTTGGCGGCGCTCGCGAGGGGCAGGTGGGGGACGGACGGGCGGCTTGGGTCGGCAGCGCGCACTGGAGGAGGTGGCCTCGGCGACGGCGGGCGGTCGGAGAGGAGGAAGCCGACGGGGAGGGGCGAAGGAGGAGGAAGGGCGCCGGGCGCGGAGCTCGGTGGCGGAGCCGATGGCGGCGGGGAGGATCCCGACGCGGAGGGAGGAGGACCGGCGGGGACGAGGTGAGGGGCGACGCCGGCAGAGGCGGCTCCTGGCGGCGAGGAGGGAGGCGGCTCGCGGGCTGGGGGCGGGGCTCCTGGCGGCGGAAGGGGCGCGGCCGGAGGTGGGCGTCGCGGCGGCGGAGGAGAACGGGGAGGCGATGGCCGGAGAGGAGGGAGCATCTGGCGGCGGGCGCTCGTGGAGGGTGGCCGCGCGGCGGCGGGCGGTCGGAGAGGGGCGGGGCCGGCGCGGCCGGAGGCGCCTGGAGCGGTGGTTGGAGGCGAGCGGGGGGGGGGGGAGAGGTAGGTGGGGGCGTGCGTGGACTAGGTCGCGTGCGAGCGTGGGGCGTGTGCTGTGGGTCCCAGGCGGGCCAGGAAGGTGGGGTGGGGCTGACGCGGTGAGTGGGTGAGGGAGTGGGGCTAGGGGGTGGATCCGGTTGTGGTGTTGTGGGTGTGTGTGCACTGCGGGGTGGGGCCGGGGGAGAGAGAGAGAGGGAAGGGGAGCGGTTCAGCCTGGTGAGGTGGCAGGGTTTGATAGGATAGGGGGAGGGGAGAGGTGAGGTGGCGAGAGGAGATTGGGTGGGGTGAGGTGGAGGGGGCTGGGTAGATTAGGACAGGGTACGAAAATATTTAGGCAGGGGACTGGGTAGATATTTATCTGGGGAAGTAGACTGCTGCTAGCTGGGTCGTTTGGACCTGGCCGGTGGCGGCCTTTCCCGGAACAAAACAGATTTATAATATTTTATTATTTCCTTTGTTTTTAAATCAAAACATTTGTAAAAAAGGTTTTAGACAAACAAAAGGTCCAGGCAGATCTAGGGTTTGAATTTGAACAAAGCGGAGAATATCTAGAGAACAAAATAGGCTTTTAGAAAATAGTTTCAGACAAACAACTGCATGATGATGACGATGCAATGCACAAAAACAACGCGATTTTCTAGTCGTGGTTTTTGTGGGATGCCACAGGTGATTTGGAAGTTGTCCCACCATGTGGCTGCTGGTCCTTCCAACAGATGAGCTGCGAACCTGACCTTTTCAGCATCCGTGCAGCCCACGGTCACTAAGTCCTTGCTCACGGAACGTAGCCAATCATTGGCCACCATGGGATCAGTTGTCCCCGAGAACTTAGCTGGCCTCAAATGCAGAAATCTGGTAAGCATATCGAAACCCGGAGGGTTGTTGTTGTTGTTATTGTTATTGTTGTTGTTGTTATTGGGGTTTTTGTTGTTCTTATTCTGGTTTTGGATGAATGTTGTCATCATCTGCATAAGCTATGTTTGAGCATTCATCATCTGTTGCATTTCTGGAGTGATGTTGTTGGGTTTGGGGTTTGCGCGACGGGGAGGCATCTGTGGTTTGTTCAAATAGAGATAAGAATGAGATACCCATAGATGTTTTATGCACATTACATCACAAACAAACACATAGCAAGCAACATAAGAATAAAAGTTCAACAACCACATAATAAGTTCATGAAGTAAAACACACAAGTGGCAAGCCATCCACATGTCGGATGGTCCAATAATAAGTTCACAATAACAAGTACGAATATGAAAGATAAACGAGTAGTCAAGTCTACTCATCAGCATCAATCTCCTCCTCGACGAAGGTAATACCTGCGTTCTCCATCGCGGTCTTGTTCTCCTCAATCGTAGTGGTCAAGGAATCGACCTTGGCCTTGAGAGCCCTCTTCTGGGAGCGAAGCCTCTCAATAACCATCTGCTGCTGCTCTAGCTCGAAATCCTTGGACTTCAGTTCCTCGGTCATGTCCCGGATCTTCTTGTTCCTATCCTGGACGCGTTTCTCCTGACTCTTGAACTTACGGTCCTGGGCCTCGAACTTCGTCTCCATTTCCTTGACCATCTCGTCCTGCTGTGCGAAAAGCTTGTCCTTCTCGCGTAGCTGCACATGGAGCTCGTCATTGCTGAGCATGACGTTCGTCCTGTCCGTGTCCACGTGCCTGATGAGAGACTCTAAGTCCTGGAGATAGAGACGTATCGGCTCTGCCGCGTCCCTCGAGTCGTCCTCAAAGTCGATGGACTCTCCATCAACATCACGTCTTCCGAAGACGTGGAAGTGAGTGCCCCTAACCTGTCGGGAGTGACGGCCTAACAGACGTCCTATCAGGTCCTGCATGACTACCTCCATGCCTCTCTCCCTGTCGTCGTGCATCAGCTTGAAGACGATGGCCTCTGTAGTGGGCTCTGTCTGGCGTCCGGGCTGGTTCACCTTGAAGCCCCAGAGGTCCTTCCTCTCGAACTTGGTGAGTGGGTACACCGTGATGGTGGGAAGAGGGAGATCGAGCAAAGTGGTAAGCTCAACGATACGGGGACCAAAACGGGTAACCTGGAACTCCTCAATGGTGCTGATGGTAATAGGCATCTATTTATAAGATTGAAAAAGTTAGAACAACACAATTTAAGATAAATAAAGACAACATCACATACACATCCTTGGAATCACAAAATCACACAAGTCATGCATACATGAATCCATTACATCAATCAAGGTCCAACTTATTTAAGGTATCATTTTGGAAAATAAGGTGATAAGTGGTGGTCCAACTAATGAAGTGCTTTTACAATCCTATCTCACTGGATCTATTATCAAACACAATGTTCCTAGAGGCAATCCACCTATCTTGTTCACTTGATTCCATCACTAAGTCTATAATATCTCCCCTTAATTCCCTGTTGGTGGCTTCCAACTCTTCGGTAAGCTCCTTCTCTTTCTCTAAGTCTTTTTGGAGGTTGAGCATTCTGCACTTGACTCTAGCACTAAGTTCTTTGATAGTCCTCCAAGCTGCTTCTCTGGCTGACTCAAAGAATGTGGTGTGCATCACAGTGTTGGTGTACATGCAGAATCCCCTTTCTTTGTGGTTGTCTTCCTTGTTTTTGTACAAGTGAAGTTGCACCCACCAATACTCCACTCCTTCATCCATCACTGGAAAGCCTTTGTAAACAGCTGCACCATCTGCTTCCATTGTCACCATGAGGTCCTTGAGAATTTTGGGAAACTCAGTTTCACACTCCAAGGTCATGGTCATGAGTGGTCCTTTCTTCACGGATTCGTTGATGGAGTTCATCTACAAATAGAGATGAGAATGAGAAGATTAGAAAAGTTTACGAGAAGAATAGATAAGTGTAGAAGTATTTAAAAATTTTCCTTAGTGGTTTCCAATCCTAGGGTCATAATCCTACAGGCAACACAGTGCTCTGATACCATATGTTAGACCCCTCCTTTATAAAGGAAAGGATCCCTGTGATTGCAATGCTAGTCCCTGGATCAATGCTAGCATCCACAGTTTAAGATGAAGTACACAGATACAAAGGTCGTTTATTACATTCATTCCAGAGATAAAACATAGTCTTTTACAACTCAGGGCCATAGGCCTAATACAAGAGTTTAAGGAATAAGTAAATAAACATAAGTCTTCATCTTCATGTGCCACAGGCAAGCATGTTGAGTGTAGACTCATGACTCCTATTCTTCATCGGAGTAACCTGCAACATCATAAGTTGCAGCCACAAGGGTCAATACTTTGGAATAGTATTGGCAAGTGATACCTTAGTAAATTTTAAGTGGACTATTTTACTATATGCATTTTGGCTAAGTGTAGCTTGGCTTGCTTTGCTTGAAAATAGGTTTTCCCTATTAGTTGAAAACACTAAGTTTTTCTTTGTCAAAAAGATTCCCAAGGGACCACCAATAGACATTGGGGTCCTTCACCCTTGTTCACCCACCAATTTTTACTTAGAAGTTGGAGTGATGAGATTCTTGTAGCTTCCATGTCTTGATGCTCAAATTGTCCATTGCCTTGGACTAGGCTAAGTACTTAGGTTTTCCATCTGCAGAGGTTGTGCACTTTCCCCACCAGACTTGGTTTCCCAAGACAGGACCTTTAAGAAGCCTTTCCTTAGTCAAATGGACGCGCTCCAACCTATCATTCCCACTACCACCAACTGTCCAAGTGACTAAGTTCTAGCAACCTATATGATCAAGGCAGAGCCCATATTGCCAAGTGGTTGCACTATAAGCTTTCTCAACACTTGGCCTCCAAATCCCTTTGTGCCTGGGTGGCATACCACAAGTGAGATACACAACCCAAGTCCATGGCCTTGTGTAACCACTCAACATAAACCAATCCTTCCATTCCACCCAGGGGATTCATTGACTTAGTGGTTTTATTAGGAAAAACTTAAGTCTCATGACTTAGAAATATTTTACCATAGTAAGTATAGATTTTCACCAACCCTTGTTTGCTAAATAGCTAGGCTAAGCATGGCATGATCACTTATCTTAGGAAAATTCCCTATCAATTCTACCATTCTAATCTACTAGGATTTCCCAATCTTTCATTTTGGTAAAAAAGGTAGCATGCAAGACTTAGCAAAATATCTAATGCTAATACAAAATATGGGAAAGGAATATTCATGAAAATATCACTTGACTTGGTAATGTGGAGAGTACCACTCCTCACAATCACAATCACTAGCAAAATCTACACAAAAATTTGTAGCACACCATTACACACAATTATATACAGTCAAAAATAATATGAATGCATGCATGCAAGAATTTACTAAGTGGTGATTTTGAAAACTCTACCAAGCATGTGCATGTTTACAGAAACTTAACCAGTCACAAGTTTGTCAACTAAACTTATTTATCCCTAAAACAAATTACTAAACTAAATCCATACTCAAAATAGCCTTAAACATGTTTCTACAAATAAAGTCATTCTAATGTTTACTATTTGTTAAACACTTTGCATAAACAGAAAGGCCTTGATTCACTGAATCCAACGGTATAAAGTTTGCAAAATTCTAACGTGGCATTCAAAAGTTATAGCAGTTTGAAGTTTGGATCTAAATCTGATTCGAATTTCTGTTTTTGAATTCACCCTAGACACGTGTCGCAACCTCACTGGCGCATACCGATTCGGTTGGATCGCGCTCTGCGGACCGCAGGATCTAAGTGGGATCTGGCGCTTCAGATGCGCGCTTACCCCTTCGTTTAAAATTCTATCCTAGCCCTACGATACAGATCCAACGGTCTAAATCATCAAGCCAAAATCTGGCGGCGCTTAACGGCTGCGCGCGGAGGCGACGGTCAGACGGTGGCGGCGCCGGCGATAACGGTCGCTAGGAGGATAGGGAAGGTACTCACTGAGACAGCAAGGACGTAGGGATTCTCAACTTGTGGACAGCTCGGCAAGGGGCGCTCAGGGTTGCGGTGGATTCCTCGTCGGAGTTGGATCTGGCAACGGTGGCTCTGCTCGAGGTCGAAGGCGATGTTGTAGATCACTAGGAGGCAAACGGAGGATGTGGTCATATGCAGAATACCACGGCGAAGATGCGTGCGTGAAGGGGAAGGTTTGGGGCGGTCTGGACTTACCACTGGAGCTCGTCGCAGTTGATGCTGAAGACGGTGGCGCTCAGTCGTTTGCGTTGCCAACGTTCCGGGTCACGCGCAGGCGAACCAGGGGTACCGGGTGATGCGTGAGGTCAAGTGGAGGCTGTTCGTGTGAAGCAGAGGCAGAGGGGTGGTCGGAGGTGGCCGGAATCGTGGCTGCGGCTCGTCGGAGACGGCGGGTTTGCATAGAGCAATGCGTGCAGCCTGGGGGCGATCTGGGCTTGGGAGTTGGGGGAGAAGGGAGAGGGGACAGAGGGAGTTTAAATAGCCTGGTCCTGAGCGAGAATTACTCGGGCATTGATACAAATTGAAGCCGCAAATCAAACAGGAAACGGCCGCGCTGATTTGGGGATGAACTGGTCGTGGGGGGTGGAGACGACGATGCTCGAGTGGGCCGCGGTTGTCAGCGATAGAGGGAAAAGGGAGTGGGTCCCTTCTGTCAGTGAGCTGGTGGGTACGAGAGTGGGTAAAGAAAACGATTCGCGGGGGTGTGCGCTACTGGGCTAGTCTGGGCCGAATTGGGCTGGGTCGGCCTGATTAGCTGGTTGTCTTATTTTTTTCCTCTTTATTCCTTTTCCTTTTCTGATTGCTTTTCTAAATATGGTTTTCAAACCCAAATTCAAATCTGTTTGAATCCAAAGTTTTACAAGACTTTTGTACAATAAATCTTGCTCTTAAATAAGTGTTAAACACATCTGAACACTCCTGAACACTTGGGTCTTTTGAAAAATAAATTAAAACCATGCCTTTATGAGATGTGATAATAGGCATAGAATTTGTTTTAATTCATAATTTGCTTTGAGACTTTGATTAAGTTTTTGAGACCACTTAAGTTTGAATTCAAATCATCCTGAATGAATAACAACATCCTTCTCAATAGCATGTAGCACAAAGGCTAGGGTTTTCAAAAATAATGAGCCACAATTGCTCCTGTTTCTGAAATGATTTTGAGAAAAGCCCTAAATGATGATGAATGCAAGGATGATATGAATGAGTTTTGGAATATGAATTTAGGGATGTTACAAATCTAACCCCCTTAAGATGAATCTCGCCCTCGAGATTTGGATTGGCTAGCAAATAGGTGAGGGTGGTCTTTCCGAAGATCATCTTCTCTTTCCCATGTTGATTCCTCTTCGGAATGATGTTTCCATTGCACTTTGCAAAACTTGATAGTTTTTGTCCTTGTGACTCTTTCTGCAGTCTCAAGAATCTTGACAGGATTTTCTTCATAGGTGAGGTCACTTTCTAGTTGGACTTCTTCCAAGGGTAAGGTATCCTTCAAAGAAGATTCTTCCATTTCTGGGTGAAATTTCTTGAGCTGACTCACATGAAACACATTATGGACAGCTGACAGAGACTCTGGCAATTCAACTTCATATGTAACTTCTCCCTTGCGACTTAGAATCTTGAATGGTCCAACATATCTTGGTGCCAACTTTCCTTTGACTCCAAATCTTTTCACCCCACGAAGTGGTGATACTCTAAGATAAGCTCTATCCCCAACTTCGTAGGTGACTTCTCTACGCTTAGAATCCGCATAGCTTTTCTGTCGGGACTGTGCTATCTTCAACCGGTCCTTAACCAATTTGACTTTCTCCTCTGCGTCTTTGATAAGATCCGGTCCAAACAAACTTCTCTCTCCCACACCATTCCATAGCAATGGGGTGGTACACTTCCTTCCGTAGAGAAACTCAAATGGTGCCATCCCAATGCTAGATTGGTAACTGTTATTGTAAGAGAACTCTGCGTAAGTCAGACTTTCATCCCAACTTGCTCCATAGTCTAGGGCACATGCCCTCAACATGTCTTCAAGAATTTGGTTAGTCCTTTCTGTTTGTCCATCAGTTTGAGGATGAAAGGCAGTACTGAATTCCAACCTCGTTCCCAAAGATTCATGAAGTTGTCTCCAAAAGTGAGAAGTAAACTGAGTTCCTCTATCTGACACAATACTCTTAGGCACACCGTGAAGGCACACAATTCTGCTCATGTAAATTTTGGCTAACTTGGCACTTGTATAAGTTGTCTTCACGGGTATAAAATGAGCCACTTTAGTTAGGCGATCCACTACTACCCATATAGAATCATACCCTGACCTGGTCCTTGGTAATCCGGTAATGAAATCCATACCGATATTTTCCCACTTCCATTCAGGAATAGGTAGTGGTTGAAGCAAACCCGCTGGTTTCTGATGCTCCGCTTTTACTCTGCTACACACATCACACAAAGAAATATGCTCGGCGATGTCTCCTTTTAGATTGTTCCACCAAAATCTTTCTTTCATATCCATGTACATCTTGGTGTTTCCTGGGTGAATAGAATACGGAGAGTTGTGGGCTTCCTGTAAAATCAGTTTCCGCAACTCTGTGTCTTGTGGAACACAAATGCGTTTCCCGTGCCATAAAGTACCTTGTTCGTCAATATGGAAACTTTTAGCTTTCCCTTGGCTAATCCTTTCCGTAATCTCCTCGATTTCTTTATTCGTCTTCTGGGCTTCTTTAATCTTATCCAACAGAGTGGGTTGAACATCCAAAGTCATAAGATGTCCTTCTGGTACAATCTCCAATCTGAGTTCTTTGAATTGCTTACACAAGTCATCTGGCAATTCACCATTGGTAAGGCCATTCACAAACGTCTTACGACTTAGAGCATCTGCTACTACATTTGCTTTACCGGGATGGTACTGCAAACTTAAGTCGTAATCTTTGATAAGTTCTAGCCATCTTCTTTGTCTCATATTGATTTCCTTTTGGGTGAAGATATACTTCAAACTTTTGTGGTCCGTGAACACTTCACAATGCTTACCCAAAAGGTAATGTCTCCATGTTTTGAGCGCATGGACGACAGAGGCTAACTCCAAATCATGAGTAGGATAGTTAACTTCATGAGTTTTGAGTTGTCTCGAGGCATAAGCCACAACTTTACCGTCTTGCATAAGTACAACACCCAAACCTTGATGAGACGCATCACAATATACTTGGAAATCCTTTTCCAAATCTGGCATACATAGAACCGGTGCTGTTACAAGTCTCTTCTTCAATTCTTGAAAGCTGACTTCACAACCTTCAGACCAAGAAAATTTCTTGTCCTTCTTTAACAATTCAGTCATTGGCTTAGCAACCTTTGAGAAATTTTCAATGAACCTTCTGTAGTAACCTGCTAAGCCGAGGAAACTACGAACTTCTTTCACATTCCTGGGAGATTCCCATTCTGTCACAGCTGAAACCTTAGAAGGATCAACTGCCACACCATCCTTTGTCATAACATGACCAAGAAAACCAACTTCCTCTAACCAGAACTCACACTTGCTGAATTTGGCATAAAGTTTATGTTCCCTCAGTTTCTCAAGTATGAAGCGTAAGTGTCTTTCATGTTCTTCCTTGCTCTTGGAGTAGACCAAGATGTCATCGATGAAAACGACAACAAACTTGTCGAGAAATTCCATGAATACCTTGTTCATCATATTCATGAAGTATGCCGGAGCATTGGTTAAACCAAAAGGCATCACAGTGTACTCATACAATCCATACCTTGTGGTGAATGCTGTTTTAGGTATGTCTTGCTCTCTTATCTTGAGTTGAAAATAGCCTGATCGAAGATCAATCTTCGAGAACACACATGCTCCTTCTAGCTGATCAAACAAGTCGTTGATTCTTGGCAAAGGATATTTGTTCTTGATGGTTACCTCGTTGAGAGAACGGTAGTCAATGCATAATCTTTGTGTTCTATCCTTCTTTTCCACGAATAAAACTGGAGCTCCCTAAGACGAAGAACTTGGTTGGATAAATCCTTTCTGCAACTGTTCTCCTAATTGCTTCTTGAGCTCCTTTAGTTCATCAACTGACATTTTGTATGGTCTCTTTGCTATTGGTCCAGAACCTGGTACCAAATCTATCAGAAATTCCACATCTCTATCTGGAGGCATCCCTGGCAACTCTTCTGGAAACACATTCAGAAACTCACATACAACTGGTACACTGTCCATGCTAACCCCCTTAAGAGAATTCAGCTTACTTCCTTTAGATTCAAAGTTTGACCTGAATTTTATTCTTTTTCCTTCTGGGGTTGTGAGTGCAACAGTGCGATTAGCACAATATAGTACTCCTTCATACTTAGCCATCCAATCCATTCCCAATATTACGTCTAGTCCTTGGGAATCTAGGATTATCAGGCTCACTGGAAACTTATGCTTTTCAAACTCTATGACAAGATCCCGGCATCCAAGACTTACTATCATATCTCCACCCGGAGAACTAACTTTTATTGGACACCCAATGTTTTCAGATGCAAACCCATTTCTATCAACAAATGCTTTCGATATGAATGAATGAGATGCACCAGTGTCAAAGAGTACAAATGCTGGAATGGAATTGAGTCTGAGCTTACCAGCAACAGCGTCAGGATCCTCATAGACCTCCTCCACATTGATGTGGTTAACCTGTCCTTTCTGGAAAGGATTGGGCTTGTTAGGTCCTTCAACTTTCTTCTCAGGGCACTCATTAGCATAATGCCCCACCTTCTTGCATTTGAAGCACTCAACCTGACTGATGTCCTTTTTAGCAGGCTGACTTCCACTTCCACTACCATTCCCACTGTGGTGGCTCTTATGTCCACTCTTGTGGTTCTTATACTTGTCATTGTCATGACTGCGGTGGTGCTTGTTGTCATGACGGTTGTGGTTGTGGTGCTTGTTGAATTTCCCATGCTTATGGGATCCTGAGCTTCCATTGTCATCATAGTGAGATCGTTTGTGAGACGATCCCGAGCTGTGCTTGTCGGAGTGTTTCCTCTTCCTACTCTCGACTTGCTTCATTTTACTCTCCAAAATAGCAGCCTTGTCACACAAAGACTGATAAGTTGGAACATATGCCACATACAGCTATAAGTTTAGCTCATCATTCAAGCCTTCCAAAAATTTCTCCTTCCTTTTCGCATCTGTGTCAACCTCATCCGGTGCATAACGCGCCAGATTGTTGAACTCTTCTATATATTCAGCCATGCTGCGGTGGCGCTGCTTCAGGTTGTGAAACTCCTTCTTTTTCAGACTCATCATTCCTGATGAGATATGAGCAGTGCGAAAGCCATCTTCAAAGATAGCCCAAGTCACCTCATCCAAAGGAGTGGTGATTTGGAAGTTGTCCCACCATGTGGCGGCTGGTCCTTCCAACAGATGAGCTGCGAACCTGACCTTTTCAGCATCCGTGCAGCCCACGGTCACTAAGTCCTTGTTCACGGAACGTAGCCAATCATTGGCCACCATGGGATCAGTTGTCTCCGAGAACTTAGCTGGCCTCAAATGCAGAAATCTGGTGAGCATATCGAAACCCGGAGGGTTGTTGTTGTTGTTATTGTTATTGTTGTTGTTGTTATTGGGGTTTTTGTTGTTGTTATTCTGGTTTTGGATGAATGTTGTCATCATCTGCATAAGCTGTGTTTGAGCATTCATCATCTGTTGCATTTCTGGAGTGATGTTGTTGGGGTTGGGGTTTGCGCGACGGGGAGGCATCTGTGGTTTGTTCAAATAGAGATAAGAATGAGATACCCATAGATGTTTTATGCACATTACATCACAAACAAACACATAACAAGCAACATAAGAATAAAAGTTCAACAACCACATAATAAGTTCATGAAGTAAAACACACAAGTGGCAAGCCATCCACATGTCGGATGGTCCAATAATAAGTTCACAATAACAAGTACGAATATGAAAGATAAACGAGTAGTCAAGTCTACTCATCAGCATCAATCTCCTCCTCGACGAAGGTAATACCTGCGTTCTCCATCGCGGTCTTGTTCTCCTCAATCGTAGTGGTCAAGGAATCGACCTTGGCCTTGAGAGCCCTCTTCTGGGAGCGAAGCCTCTCAATAACCATCTGCTGCTGCTCTAGCTCGAAATCCTTGGACTTCAGTTCCTCGGTCATGTCCCGGATCTTCTTGTTCCTATCCTGGACGCGTTTATCCTGACTCTTGAACTTACGGTCCTGGGCCTCGAACTTCGTCTCCATTTCCTTGACCATCTCGTCCTGCTGTGCGAAAAGCTTGTCCTTCTCGCGTAGCTGCACCTGGAGCTCGTCATTGCTGAGCATGACGTTCGTCCTGTCCGTGTCCACGTGCCTGATGAGAGACTCTAAGTCCTGGAGATAGAGACGTATCGGCTCTGCCGCGTCCCTTGAGTCGTCCTCAAAGTCGATGGACGCTCCATCAACATCACGTCTTCCGAAGACGTGGAAGTGAGTGCTCCTAACCTGTCGGGAGTGACGGCCTAATAGACGGCCTATCAGGTCCTGCATGACTACCTCATGCCTCTCTCCCTGTCGTCGTGCATCAGCTTGAAGACGATGGCCTCTGTAGTGGGCTCTGTCTGGCGTCCGGGCTGGTTCACCTTGAAGCCCCAGAGGTCCTTCCTCTCGAACTTGGTGAGTGGGTACACCGTGATGGTGGGAAGAGGGAGATCGAGCAAAGTGGTAAGCTCAACGATACGGGGACCAAAACGGGTAACCTGGAACTCCTCAATGGTGCTGATGGTAATAGGCATCTATTTATAAGATTGAAAAAGTTAGAACAACACAATTTAAGATAAATAAAGACAACATCACATACACATCCTTGGAATCACAAAATCACACAAGTCATGCATACATGAATCCATTACATCAATCAAGGTCCAACTTATTTAAGGTATCATTTTGGAAAATAAGGTGATAAGTGGTGGTCCAACTAATGAAGTGCTTTTACAATCCTATCTCACTGGATCTATTATCAAACACAATGTTCCTAGAGGCAATCCACCTATCTTGTTCACTTGATTCCATCACTAAGTCTATAATATCTCCCCTTAATTCCCTGTTGGTGGCTTCCAACTCTTCTGTAAGCTCCTTCTGTTTCTCTAAGTCTTTTTGGAGGTTGAGCATTCTGCACTTGACTCTAGCACTAAGTTCTTTGATAGTCCTCCAAGCTGCTTCTCTGGCTGACTCAAAGAATGTGGTGTGCATCACAGTGTTGTTGTACATGCAGAATCCCCTTTCTTTGTGGTTGTCTTCCTTGTTTTTGTACAAGTGAAGTTGCACCCACCAATACTCCACTCCTTCATCCATCACTGGAAAGCCTTTGTAAACAGCTGCACCATGTGCTTCCATTGTCACCATGAGGTCCTTGAGAATTTTGGGAAACTCAGTTTCACACTCCAAGGTCATGGTCATGAGTGGTCCTTTCTTCACGGCTTCGTTGATGGAGTTCATCTACAAATAGAGATGAGAATGAGAAGATTAGAAAAGTTTACGAGAAGACTAGACAAGTGTAGAAGTATTTAAAAATTTTCCTTAGTGGTTTCCAATCCTAGGGTCATAATCCTACAGGAAACACAGTGCTCTGATACCATCTGTTAGACCCCTCCTTTATAAAGGAAAGGATCCCTGTGATTGCAATGCTAGTCCCTGGATCAATGCTAGCATCCACAGTTTAAGATGAAGTACACAGATACAAAGGTCGTTTATTACATTCATTCTAGAGATAAAACATAGTCTTTTACAACTCAGGGCCATAGGCCTAATACAAGAGTTTAAGGAATAAGTAAATAAACATAAGTCTTCATCTTCATGTGCCACAGGCAAGCATGTTGAGTGTAGACTCATGACTCCTATTCATCATCGGAGTAACCTGCAACATCATAAGTTACAGCCACAAGGGTCAATACTTTGGAATAGTATTGGCAAGTGATACCTTAGTAAATTTTAAGTGGACTATTTTACTATATGCATTTTGGCTAAGTGTAGCTTGGCTTGCTTTGCTTGAAAATAGCTTTTCCCTATTAGTTGAAAACACTAAGTTTTTCTTTGTCAAAAACATTCCCAAGGGACCACCAATAGACATTGGGGTCCTTCACCCTTGTTCACCCACCAATTTTTACTTAGAAGTTGGAGTGATGAGATTCTTGTAGCTTCCATGTCTTGATGCTCAAATTGTCCATTGCCTTGGACTAGGCTAAGTACTTAGGTTTTCCATCTGCAGAGGTTGTGCACTTTCCCCACCAGACTTGGTTTCCCAAGACAGGACCTTTCAGAAGCCTTTCCTTAGTCAAATGGACGCGCTCCAACCTATCATTCCCACTACCACCAACTGTCCAAGTGACTAAGTTCTAGCAACCTATATGATCAAGGCAGAGCCCATATTGCCAAGTGGTTGCACTGTAAGCTTTCTCAACACTTGGCCTCCAAATCCCTTTGTGCCTGGGTGGCATACCACAAGTGAGATACACAACCCAAGTCCATGGCCTTGTGTAACCACTCAACATAAACCAATCCTTCCATTCCACCCAGGGGATTCATTGACTTAGTGGTTTTATTAGGAAAAACTTAAGTCTCATGACTTAGAAATATTTTACCATAGTAAGTATAGATTTTCACCAACCCTTGTTTGCTAAATAGCTAGGCTAAGCATGGCATGATAACTTATCTTAGGAAAATTCCCTAGCAATTCTACCATTCTAATCTACTAGGATTTCCCAATCTTTCATTTTGGTAAAAAGGTAGCATGCAAGACTTAGCAAAATATCTAATGCTAATACAAAATATGGGAAAGGAATATTCATGAAAATATCACTTGCCTTGGTAATGTGGAGAGTAGCACTCCTCACAATCACAATCACTAGCAAAATCTACACAAAAATTTGTAGCGCACCATTACACACAATTATATACAGTCAAAAATAATATGAATCCATGCATGCAAGAATTTACTAAGTGGTGATTTTGAAAACTCTACCAAGCATGTGCATGTTTACAGAAACTTAACCAGTCACAAGTTTGTCAACTAAACTTATTTATCCCTAAAACAAATTACTAAACTAAATCCATACTCAAAATAGCCTTAAACATGTTTCTACAAATAAAGTCATTCTAATGGTTACTAGTTGTTAAACACTTTGCATAAACAGAAAGGCCTTGATTCACTGAATCCAACAGTATAAAGTTTGCAAAATTCTAAAGTGGCATTCAAAAGTTATAGCAGTTTGAAGTTTGGATCTAAATCTAATTCGAATTTTTGTTTTTGAATTCACCCTAGACACGTGTCGCAACCTCACTGGTGCATATCGATTCGGTTGGATCGCGCTCTGCGGACCGCAGGATCTAAGTGGGATCTGGCGCTTCAGATGCGCGCTTACCCCTTCGTTTAAAATTCTATCCTAGCCCTACGATACAGATCCAACGGTCTAAATCATCAAGCCAAAATCTGGCGGCGCTTAACGGCTGCGTGCGGCGGCGACGGTCAAACGGTGGCGGCGCCGGCGATAACGGTCGCTAGGAGGATAGGGAAGGTACTTACCGAGACCGCAAGGACGTAGGGATGCTCAACTTGTGGACAGCTCGGCAAGGGGCTCTCAGGGTTGCGGTGGATTCCTCGCCGGAGTTGGATCTGGCAACGGTGGCTCTGCTCGAGGTCGAAGGCGACGTTGTAGATCACTAGAAGGCAAACGGAGGATGTGGTCAGATGCAGAATACCACGGCGAAGATGCGTCCGTGAAGGGGAAGGTTTGGGGCGGTCTAGACTTACCACTGGAGCTCGTCGGAGTTGATGCTGAAGACGGTGGCGCTCAGTCGTTTGCGTTGCCAACGTTCTGGGTTACGCGCGGGCGAACCAGGGGTACCGGGTGATGCGTGAGGTCAAGCGGAGGCTGTTCGTGTGAAGGAGAGGCAGAGGGGTGGTCGGAGGTGGCCGGAATCGTGGCTGCGGCTCGTCGGAGACGGCGGGTTTGCAGAGAGCAATGCGTGCAGCCTGGGGGCGCTCTGGGCTTGGGAGTTGGGGGAGAAGGGAGAGGGGACAGAGGGGGTTTAAATAGCCTGGTCGTGAGCCAGAATTACTCGGGCATTGATACGAATTGAAGCCGCGAATCAAACAGGAAACGGCCGCGCTGATTTGGGGATGAACTGGTCGTGGGGGGTGGAGACGACGATGCTCGAGTGGGCCGCGGTTGTCAGCGATAGAGGGAAAAGGGAGTGGGTCCCTTCCGTCAGTGAGCTGGTGGGTGCGAGAGTGGGTAAAGAAAACGATTCGCGGGGGTGTTCTCTACTGGGCTAGTCTGGGCCGAATTGGGCTGGGTCGGCCTTATTAGCTGGTTGTCTTATTTTTTCCTCTTAATTCCTTTTCCTTTTCTGATTGCTTTTCTAAATATGGTTTTCAAAACCAAATTCAAATATGTTTGAATCCAAAGTTTTACAAGACTTTTGTACAATAAATCTTGCTCTTAAATAAGTGTTAAACACATCTGAACACTCCTGAACACTTGGGTCTTTTGAAAAATAAATTAAAACCATGCCTTTATGAGATGTGATAATAGGCATAGAATTTGTTTTAATTCATAATTTGCTTTGAGACTTTGCTTAAGTTTTTGGGACCACTTAAGTTTGAATTCAAATCATCCTGAATGAATAACAACATCCTTCTCAATAGCATGTAGCACAAAGGCTAGGGTTTTCAAAAATAATGAGCCACAATTGCTCCTGTTTCTGAAATGATTTTGAGAAAATCCCTAAATGATGATGAATGCAAGGATGATATGAATGAGTTTTGGAATATGAATTTAGGGATGTTACAGAACGTGAAGCTTCAATTGCCTTCGCAGGATCCTTTTGTTATTCATTTTCCTAGGAAGAAGAAAGCCAAGCATGATGAGAAGGAGGCCATCACTTTCAAGGCCAACTATTATGGAGTGGGTGTTCCACTCATCTGGCCTAAGTGAGCAACATCAAGGTCAAGGTATTGACCATATAAGAGTACTTCATGGGAGGCAACCCATGCGAAATAAAGGTTTAAGTAAAGTTTTTAAGTTTTATGTTGAATAAAGAGTGCTAGAAAACTCCAATTGAGGAGGATAAGTCCGGTGGTACTAAAAATCCTATTTTATACATGCTGATGTTGGTCGACAATTTAGACTGTTATTTTTCTGTCAAAAACATGGTGTTTCGCTAAGTTTCAGGTTAAGAAAGAATTCTCTGAGAACCAGAAACTTTTTGGCGAGTACAGAAGGTTTAACGACCAACTATACGACGGGAATAAAAATTCCAGCTGTATAGTTATTGATGTCATCGTCAAATTTTCTTTCCTAGGTACAGAAGGTTTAACGACCAACTATACAGCGGGATAAAAATCCTGACCGTATAGTTCCGGCCATATAGATATCGCCGCTAGGGAAAAATCCTAAAATTTTGCCGTCATACCAACTATACGGTCGAAACATTTTCTCTCAATCCTTCCAAGAGGGACCAACTATACGGCCTGGACATTTTCTCTAGTGAGCAACATCAAAATGTTCCGATCGTATAGTTCTGACCATATAGTTCCGTTCGACCACAAAAATCCACGGGAAGGTACTCCAACACCAAAACTTCAATCATTTTTTCTCTCTTCTACCTCCAAACTCTCTCAAAACCTCATGGGATCTTCATCTCTACTCAATTTCGTTCGATTTCCTTGCACACAAGTGATCTATGGTATGTTTCTCCTCCGATACTCCATTTACTTTTTGCAAATTCATCTTCGATCTATTGTCATTATCAATCTAGGGTGAGACCTACTATGAACTAATTGCCATGTTTATCTTGCCTAGATTATTATTTTGAGGAGATTCTTTAGTGTGCTATGATGAGGAATATGTTATGCTTATTACTGTTGGATCAAAAAGTTTTATTTTTGTCTCTATTATTATTTTAGAAGATGAACATAAGGATGCAAACGCGCGTGCCGCTATGAGTTGTTCTCAGGCTGCCGCTGCAACTGCATCTTAGGACCGCATGGGGATACGGTTTAGGAATGAGCTCCAACGTGATCGCTTCAACAAGATCAAAAACCGAGAAGTGAAGACAACCAAGTGGGCTTGTCCCGTTATATTGAATCAACTCGGTATTTCTAATGACTTCAATTTACTTTGCAATAGATTTGGCCTGCAAAATTTTGTATTCCATGATGTGCCCACTTATCGCCGGTTAACTCTTGAATTTTTAAGTTCTTTGCAAATTAAGCACCGTTAAAACATGGCACAGAGAGGACATGATTTCTTTCCGACTTATGAACAACAATTAGGCATTATCACTTAATGAATGGTGCAATTGTTTTATTTTACCAAACAATGATGCTAATGCCTTACGCGCATCTTTTGCCGACATGCACCCTTCCCTAGATCATTAATATAATAGAATGAGTTTCACTTCTAGAGTCAACAAGGGGAAGAATATTCAGCATCCTGCTATTCGCTATTTGTTCTATATTATTGCTAACACCTTGCATGCACGAAATGAGTTTACAAGACTCAATGAGGAGGACATCTTGGTCCTCGCAAAAGTTGCTTTCAACAACAACTTTTCACTCAACTTGGGCGCAATTCTTGTGCGCTATCTGGAGCACTAATCCTCCCAAAGCCAAGGACCAATCATAGGTGGAGGCATCATCACTGTGCTTTCCATTGCCTTAGGCATCGACCTGGGTGAGTTGCAACCATTGCTAGGTGAGCGACTGATACGTCGGAAACGTATCTATAATTTTTGACGCTCCATGCTTGTTTACTATCTACTTTGATTTGCTTTGTCCACAGTTTGAGGTGTTTTTATATGTTTTCTGGTACTAACCTATTAACAATATGCCACAGTGCCAATTGCCTGTTTTCTTCTGTTTTTGGTTCTAGAAAGGCAGAAAATCAATATTCTCGGAATTGGAAGGGACAAAAGCCAAAGTCAATATTTTACACTGGGCAACACGAAGCCAAATTACGAGACAGAGGAGGCTCACTAGGGGGCCACACCCCCTGGCCGCACGGGTGGGCCCACCCTGCGCCTAGGGGGGTGCAGCCGCCCTGGTGGCCCCCCTGCCTCGCCTCTTCGCCTATAAAGTTCCCCGATGCAGAAAGCCTAGGCACCCGATCAAAACTCCATGAAACTATCTATAGCCACCGCCACCATCGCCCCTAGATCGGGGGATCTGAAGCTCTTCCCGGCACTAATACGTCCAAGTTGCATCACCATTCTATATCATAATTCGCCTCTATTCATTGATATATGTCTTATTATGAGGTAATACTTATGTCTTTTCATCTATTTATGCATGTTGGAGTATTCTTGGAGGATGGACTGCCGGAGTCTGGATTCTGATGGAAAAAGAGGTGTTTTGATGCAATTTCGTGAAGATCCTAAAAATACCAGAAAAATATGGGAAAACTATATTTTCCTGGAAGACCGAGGAAGCCAGAAGGGGAGGCGAAGAAGGGCCACAGGGGGCCACACCCCCCTAGGCACGGGCCCACCCTGGGTCATGCCTAGGGCAGGTGTGGCCCACCTTCTCGGCTCCCGACTCCACCCTCTCGCCTATATCTTCTTCATGGAACCCTAACACCAGGAGGGCGATCACAGATAGATTTCCGCCGCCTCTACGGGGCAGAAAACACCGAGAGAGAAAGATCTCTCCGGTAGAGAGATTTCTGCCGGGGAAATTCCTTCTCGGAGAGGGGAGATCGTCGCCATCAACATCGTCATCAAGCTAGGCTTCATCAGGATCATCATCATCCACACCATCATCTCCACCAGCACCATCATCACCACTTCGTCCCGCTGTAACAATTGTGTTGGATATTGCTTTAGTTCTTAGGGGAAACTTTCCCGGTGTTGATTACTATTGTAGTTGATGCTTGTGAGTGGAACCATTGGATTGTTGTTTATGTTCAACTTGTTATCCATTACCATATCATCTTTGATCTTGATCCATATGATGTCTCGTGAGTAGTTCGTCTAGTTCTTGAGGACATGGGAGAAGTCATGTTGTTATAGTGGATTTGTGTTGAGTTATTATTCAATGGTTTAGTATTTAAGTTGTGGTGCTATTCTTCTAGTGGTTTCATGTGAACATCGACTACATGATACTTCACCATTTATGGTCCTAGGGGAATGCATTGTGTATTTGGATACTAATTGTGGGGTTGCCGGAGTGACAGAAACGTGAACCCCCGTTAGGACACCTTTGCACAAGGGAGCATAGGATCTCAGAGTTTAAGGCTGTGGTTAGGTTTATATCTTAATTACTTTCATGTAGTTGCGGATGCTTGCAGGGGGTTTAATCACAAGTATGTATTAGTCCAAGTAAGGTCGGTACATTGGCACAGGTTCACCCACACAACACTTACCACACCAAAGAAGAGTACTCAGCTATTTGAAGCGAAAGGACTTGACAGAATTCCCATGTGTCCTCGAGAACATTTGGTCCTTATAAGTATTTCCACCAGCTTGTCCTTTGCTAAGAAAGGATTGGGCCACTTTCTGCGTTTGCTCTTTATTACTTGCACTTTGTTTTGTTGCTTTATCAGAAAACCACTAAAAATCCGTTTGCTAAGTATTCACAGGGATTTCCTGCTCCACACCACTATTCAACACCTTCTGCTCCTCGTTGGGATCGACACTCCTATTTATCGAAAGTACTGCGATACACCCCCTATACTTGTGGGTCATCAAGACTATTTTCTGGCGCCGTTGACGGGGAGTGAAGCGCTATTGAAGAGTGGAACTGGTAAAGGAAACTTCTACTATGAGTATTCCTTTTTTACTGCTTGTTACTCTGTTTCCAATATGGATAACCCACTTGGTTTTCTGTTTGGGAAAACTACTACCACTGCTAGGGTAGTAGATGAACCACCACCTATTGAGATAGATCCTTTTAAGATACCTACAAGTATTGTTGATCATGTTATGGATAATTATTATTTTGGGGATGGAACTATCCATCCTGGTGATCACTTGCTTTTTATCCATGAATTATGCGGATTGTTTAAGTGTGCAGGTATCGCAACTGAACAGGTCAAGAAGAAGTTACTCTCCATATCCTTGAAAGGGAGAGCTGAAGAATATTATAAGGTACTGAAGAATGGACAATCTATGGATTGGGAGGAAATGACATCTCTTTTTTATTCTAAATTTTATCCTCCCAGTGAGATCCATAAGGATAGAAATCTGATATATAAATTTTGGCCTCGTGATGGAGAGAGTACAGCTCAAGCTTGGGGGAGATTGAAGTTACTAATGCTTAAATGTCCTATTCATGAACTCCCTAACA
Source organism: Avena atlantica (assembly GCA_910589765.1). Classification (NCBI taxonomy): domain Eukaryota; kingdom Viridiplantae; phylum Streptophyta; class Magnoliopsida; order Poales; family Poaceae; genus Avena; species Avena atlantica. Next base: position 353,759,407 of record OU342734.1, read on the forward strand.
ATATTATTATTAATAACTTTTATGCTAGGCTTTCTCTTCATAATAAAGATTCACTAGATGCTTCTTGTTCTGGATCATTCACACGTATGAAGGAAGAAGCTAAATGGGATCTACTAGACCGTATTCAAGAGAACACTGAAGCTTGGGAGAATGACAAAGGAAGAAAGTCAGGTATGAACTATGATTATGAATGCATTAAATCTTTTATGGGAACTGATGACTTCCGTGATATTAGCAATGAGTTTGGTCTTGATTCCCAAAGTATTGCCAACTGTTTTAAGGCCTTTGCCTCTTACATAGAAATTCCCAAGAAGAAGTGGAATAAGTACCATGCTCCTTATAAAGATGTTTTTAGTCATGTTCCTGTCAGAAGTGCTGAAGTTTGTACTACTAATCATCTTGTGCCTGGACCTCATGTTGAGAAAATACCTTTCCCAACTAAGGTAAAGGAGTATTCTATGATTATTAGTGCAAATAACAAAGGTACAAAGAAAACTGTGGAGCCTGATGAGCAATTGATTATTGAACCTGTGGTACCTATTGTGAAAGACCCTGTCACTAGAAATATAGAGGATGAGCACATTGTCTTCTGTGAATACGCTTCTAATATTATCTATCATCCTAGTAAGGCTAGAAAAGCTAGTGTTCCTGTGCTTTCTGTTAAAATTGGTGATCATTGCTACTATGGTTTATGTGATATTGGTGCTAGTTCTAGTGCTATTCCTTATGAGCATTACAGGGAAATTATGCATGAAATTGGTCCTTATGAGCTTGAGGACATTGATGTGGTTATTCACCTTTCTAACAAGGAGACCATTTTCCCTATTGGTATTGTAAGAGATGTGGAGGTTCTCTGTGGTAAGATTAAGTATCTTGCTTATTTTCTAGTGCTTAATTCAGCAGCTAGCAAAACTTGTCCTATCATTTTTGGTAGACCTTTCTTGAACACTTGTGGAGCTATTATAGATTGTAAGAAGGAAATAGTTTTAACTAAGTTTGATGGAGATTCTTATGAGTTTAACTTTTCCAAATTTTCTAAAGCTCCTTGTGAAAATAGCTTGTCTAATGAAGATTTTAGGATGGAACAACTTGCTTCTATTGATCCAATTTATGACCTTGGACCCCTTTTTGGTGACTGTAAGTATGCTCATTCTGATGATAAAGTTGTTACCAGTGACAGTTATATTGTCAACTTTATTCAAAGTGATACTGAAAGTTATGATGGGAGAGGGAAACATGGTTTTATGCATCTCAATAATGTTAAGTTTCCCCATTTAATGTTATAAGATTTGAAGTTGCATTTGTTTTGTCTTCCTATGCTAGTGCCTTTTTGTTTTAATAATTCGTTTTCTCATGATACCCCCATGCATAGGAAGTGGGTTAGACTCAAATGTGTTGGTTATTTGCTTCTTGATGCTCTTCTTCACTCCAGATATATATCTCCTTTGTGAGCATCTTTGAAACTTTCAAGCCTAACTTAAAGGCATTAAAGAAAAGTACTTGTTGGGAGATAACCCAAGAGTTTTATCGAGTCTTGGAAGTTATTACTTCAGTAATAACCGCTCCTTATCCTTTTTGTTTTGGTTTTTGTGTCAAGTCCAACTACTTTTGAAGTAGAGGAGTTGTGAAAAGTGGCTGTCCTGGGACAGATTTTTGTGCTGTATTGTAAAAATTTGTGAGGGAGCTCAGTATGTCGGATGGAGCTGTATTTCTCTGATCTTGTTCTTTAGGTTGTTACCCAACTTTCATTAGTTCTCCACTTTTTGATTTGAGCAACATAAGGTTTTCGAAAAAATCAATCTTTACCTGCTGGTCTGTTTTGATAGATTTCTGCTATCATTTGCATTTGCCTCTTTCAGAAGCCTTTGTTTTGATGGATTTCAGTTGAAGTGTGCACATAAAGGTTAACTGTTTTTGCTCACACTAATGTTGCTATTGAGGTTTGTGTGAGACCTTGTAGGAAAGGAAATTCCAGGAGAAGGAGAAAAGGAGTCTGCAAAGTTCGTCTTTGATTAGGTAAAAGTGGTGAAAATAGAAGGTTCGTGAAACCCCAATATTTTTATATTTTTGATATTTTTTATACATAAGGGAAGTTACGAGATGGAACAGAGGAGGAACCGGAGGCCGGGGTGGCCAAACCCACCCCAGGCGCAGGCCCACCTTGCCCCGCGCCTGGAGGGGTGTGCCTCCCCCGAGCTCCGACTCCGCCTCGTTTCCGTATTAGAACCTTACTTATGCTTTGAAACTTAATAATATCTACCCCCCGGATCCCCCGAGGTTTGTGCATCGTGTTATCGTCGTGTTTTTGTTTTGATCTGTTTCTGTCAGGAAAACTTCTCAAGTTTAGAGCACCATGGTCTCCGCCAACGACAAAGGCAAGAAGCCCGAGGAAGATGATCCTCACAAACCCAAGGAGGAGATTTTGGTAGGTTATGAAGGAGACATGGAGGAGGACAAGCAACCGGACACCCGCACTACCTTCGCAAGCATTAGAGTGGTGGCAAAACCTACCAAGCTTAAGAGGACAGCAAGGATGTCTACAGGAGGGAAACCTCCGCGTCATATTCTCGCTCCACGGACACTCATACCGCTCGTTCTAACCATGCAGGGAAGGAACACTCTAAGAAGGAAGAGTGGAGGAAGAATAACAAGGACTGGGATCCTCAGTCCGAATTGATCATGAGCTGCATTGAGCATAATTCGGAGTTGATTCGTACTCTGACCTTCTATATGGAGGATTTGAAGAAACTGATTGAGGAGCTTATCAAGAGAACACCACCACCAAAGGAGTAATTCATCATCAGGTTTCGCATCCCCTTGGCTTGTTCCAAGCTTGGGGGAGTGCCACGATATCACCATCATTATCTTTTATCTTTTACCTTTTTAGTGGGTTCATATCTTTGGTAGAGAAGTTATCTTATAGTTTGGTTTTCTTGTGGAAGTATCTCTCCTTTAGTTGATTATCTATGTATCCCTTGGTGTGAGTGCCTTTATGGAATATTAATGAGAAGTTTCATCTTTTACTTTTTGCACTTCTTATTTTTAGTTTGCAATCTCTATTATATGATGGATCTTGTTGATTAGTATTGGCATCACTATGGGAGCACCAAGTGGATCTAAATTAGTTTTGGCAAACCGAGTTCTGGTCAGTAGCAATAATTTTTGAGGTTTGAAAGAAAAAAGTGAAAAAGCTTACATGTATTTATCTTTATTTTCTTTCTTGTTGGCTCATAAGCTTAGTATTCATTATTTAAGATCTTTTGTGTCTTCAAAAAAGATTGTATGTTTGGCTTTATTACTTGTATGCTTGCTTGTTTCTTTCAACTCTCTTGCTGCTACCCAGCTTTGCTATCCAAAAACCTGTTTTGAGAGGGCATACTTCTCGTGTTTCCAATCCCTTTGAACCAAAACCTTTGCCACTTGTGTACACCATATCTACCTAGTAGCTTTTGATATTCCAAGCAAATTCTCAAGCTTCATCTACCTTTCAAATTAAAAAGTATTTTGTTATGTGAAAACTAGTTAGTAAAGCTCTCACGAACTTGATGGCACACCTTATTTTCTTTGCCCCTAATAGACTTGAACCATTGTGTCATCTAAGTTGTATATGCTTGCATCTATACGTTGGAATTAGCAAAACCGTGCTGTCATGGGGAACGCTTTCAACATTGCACTTGTACCTTGTACACAGTTTATATCGTGCTCTTTTGTCTATGGATGTCAATAGTGTGAAATAAAGAGGGAACTTGTAAGTCCATGGAGTCTGTATTTTGTGTTAGAGAAATTTTTGGGCCACTATCCTAAGCCATTCCTAATCATGGTGGAAACTTGCAGCATCACCATAGTGAGCATTCTGTGAAGCATCCTTGTAGAATCCCAAAAATATTAAACTAGAATCATCAAACTCTATGCATCAAAATTAGGGTTAACAAAAACTTTTCTAAATAAAAATATGAAAGCATGCATGTGTGTATGCATCCCATTTTGAATTCTTTGGAATTGCCTTGTTTATGTGTTTATTTGCTTGTAAAAGGATTCTTAGGTGAAATAAACATCATCTAAACAATCCCCACACTTTTCCCAAAGACAAATAAATCAAAACAAACAAAATAAAGGAATGGTCATTTTGACCAATTTAACTCCCATTCCTACTTTGGTTGTCTCTAACTTTCAGAACTTAACAGAAACTTGTTTGGATCTTTGCACCCCTTGATAGTACTCATAACAAAGTATCAAGTCCCACCTTGTGATCATCCAGAAACATTCAAATGTATAATTTAAATGACAGTTTAAAATTGAATCTTTATCATATGGGAAGATCCCAATTTTTCAAAAACCACTCAAAGAAGCTCAACTTTCAAAACCCAAGCATCTACAGACTCACCAGCACCTACCTAGCACACCCACCAAAAATCTTTTCAAAATTAAAAACTTGAATTCATGCAGCCATTTCATCAAACACCTTGCAGATGCAAATCAAATAAAATCCAAACACTATTTGGAGCAGTGATTTGAGCCTAACTTGTTCCCTCTCTGGTTGCAACTAGGCTTTAGTAGATCATCTAGCTCATTTCTAAACACCTAACACCACAGTAAGCTTGGCAATGTCATCAATGGTGAACAACCAAAGCCACCCATGCCACCCTATTGTAGACAGCAAGCTGGGAGAGGAACTAGCCATGCCAACCTTGTCTGGGAGATCACCCATGCCTCACCGCCCCCTCTCGACCAGCCCTGCCTCGAAGACATCAACCAGAGCACCCAGGAACTCCGCGCCCGTGCCTCTGTCAACCATGCCGAGCGTGCGCCAGAGCGCCACCCTCGACACACGCCCACAGACCGCACGCCACCCTCGCCGCGTGCATATACGACCACCACCGTCCCAGGAGACCGCCAGACATCCCCGTTCGCCGCCCCATGCCTCACAACCACCGCTCGTCGTCGAAGACGCTGCCTCTGCCGCGCAGAGCATCACATGTTGCAGACCGTTTTGCCACTGACCCTACACGCGCATTAAAGCCATTGAGCATCGAAGGAGACCACCGATCGATCGCCACCGCCGGCCATACCTCTAGCAGCCCGTAGCCATGTCGCCTGCCCATTCCGCTCGGTCTCGTTGTCGAGACTATAAATAGAGGCCTCCCCCGCTCAAACTCTTCACACCATATCACTCCCCTCTCCTCACTGATCGTTCCACCCTGTTCCCGGAGCAAGGCGAGCAGCGCGTCGCCGGAATTTGGCCGGAGCAGGCCTCCTCTGGAGAACAAGGGCGCCGTCGATTTCGTCCATCCCAGGAGAAGCTGCCGGTACTAGGAGGTTCGCCGTCGTCGACTTCGTCGTTCGCCCGCATCGCCGACCCTCGCCTGAGCCCCGGTGAGCCCCCGACGACCCCCACCTGTCGCGTTAGGTTTCTGTCTCGCCGGCGCCGCCCGACGTGGACGATGAGTAGAAGTCGTTTGATTAGACTTAGATCGTGCAGATGAGGTTGGCCCGTACTGCTTCGCGTTTAAAGAGCCACTGACTGGTGGAACCCCCCTGTCAGTTCAGCCCCGCGCCGCGGAGTGACACCGGGCCGGCCCATTATCGTTTCCCGCGCAGCCCAGTCGTTTGAATTTAACTTTTTCCATTTTAATTCAAACCCAGTTCTGTACCTAGTTTCAAAAATCAACCCAGCTCGATTCAGTGCACCAAATTTAATGAAACCAATTTTGATAGAAATATATTGAAATGCTTAATCCAAGCCCGTTGGATTCAAATCATTTGAATCTATAGATCAACCTTGGTAAAAATAACAAGGCAGAACCTTTTCTGCATTCAAACATTTTTCAAATTTAAACCATAATAGCTTTTGAGTTGATTCCAACTGTCAAAAATCACATTTGATCATAACTTTCAGAATATATAAAAATATATGGGTTTACTTACAGAAATAATGATCAAGTAATAAAAGAATGCCACATATGCATTTCTAGTCACTTTATTTAAGTAAAATAAAAGGTTAAACCTTATTAAATTGTGTCACCACTTTAAATCAAATTCCCATATACTGAAATGTGTGGTGATGACATGTGTCAACATGATCCCATGTTTGGTTTGGAGAATATTAAATCTTAAGTAGTTTTTCAATGAGTAGAAATTACTTTTCTAAAAATAAAAGAAATTAAACCAGGCTTTAATCGTGTAATGTTAGTGATGATGCTAGATCATCTATAGGACCCTCTTGTGTGATGATTGAAAGTAGTTAAGTATTTTTTGGTGATTGTGTACCTCGTATTTATTCATAGACGCTAGTACCGACCAAGGATACGAGGAGGAAGGAGGATACTACGAAGAAGAAGCCGAGGAGAACTTCAACCACTGCTCTGCACAAGGCAAGCCAATACTTGCAAGCTATTAACTTAGCAAGCTTATACTGATACTTGTGCAAGCTAACACTTGCAAGATACAATACCTATGAAAGAAAATACTTGCTTGTTACCATGCCAACTATATGCCTTAAGCATATATGATCATAACCACTTGATAAACCAATCCTAGTTTTACTTACAAGCTTTATACTTTATTTATTTATCAAAGCTATTACTTAGAGCTTACGTAAGTGAATTGTAGATACTAGAAAGATAATTGCAGGTTGCATAAAGAGCATAAAATTTGGCCCAAGCTAAATAATCTTTATGTCATCCTAAGGCATGAGATTGAACTTAGTTAAACTCCACTAGTTTACCACCCCTCATTAGTACTTACCCCCATTTGTAGATGCTAGTGCTAAGCATAAAATTTGATCAACTTTAGATGGGAATACTTGGTGGAAAAATGGTTATGAAAACCTTGGAATGATGGATCATTGTATTGAAATGTTTTAGACATGTGTTTCCGAACACCAGATGATTTATGGTGATGAAAATGTTGAGGCATGAGCCTTAGCCCTTTATAAAACTGATGGTTGTCTAGATGCGATACCATTCCAATTTTACCGTACAACCACAATACCCGAGAATTGGGTCGGGCTTGACTGGAAGCTTATATACCTTAGTATTGGTTCCCTCACGGCCAAGGTCTGAGTTGAGGCTACCTTGTGAAGATTGTCCACCTGTGCAGTACCCAAGATGACAGTTGGTCATGGTTGGGAGGCCAAACTCACAGGAGAGGTGCTTATACTAGGGTGTGTAATTGAAAGGTTAGGATTGATTATCCGCATACTGAGTATGGTGAATTCAGGATTTGTTCCAGACGGATGTATCGAATGTTGTGGTGAAAGTGTACAATCTCTGCAGAGTGTCAAACTATTCGAATAGCCGCGTCCGCAGTTATGGACAGTTGGAGTGGCCATACTGTTCCCCTGTCAGATGTTTTCAAAATGACTTGTGAAACAAACTGAGACTTTGACTTGACCACAACAGAGTTGTGATATGAAATTCAAGTTCCCACTTAGGTGTTATAAAATTTGACTAGCTTTCTCTTGCTTCTGAACTTAGTAGAGGTAAATATGGCTTTTTGCAAAACAACCCGAGAGCTTAGTGTCCTACTACAAAAACCCCTTCACTTGTTAGTATTAGTTTGCGAGTACTTAAAGAGTACTCATGGCTTTGTCCCTGGCTATTCCCATGGCCAGACTATGAAGAGGAGTACCTGGAGGATGGACCCCAGGAAGGTTACGACAACTAGGATCATCTCCCATCGTCAGCATTGCCTGTGACCCCAAAGATGGAGCTTCGCCTACTCTACCGTTATTATTACGTATTTCCGCTTCTTGAGTTGTATTAAGAACTGGATCATGAGATCCTTATTTGTGTAAGACCTTATGTATGGTTTGTAATGGATGATGTACCGTGGTATCCAATTCTGTTATGTCTCGAAAAAATGGTAATCCTGGGATTGCGATGTATGGCATAACAGGCATCTGGGATTAAAAATCCGGGTGTTGACAAGTTGGTATCAGAGCCATCCTGACCATAGGAGACCCTAGTTATACTGGATGTTTGGAATCAAAAACTTAGTTTCAAAACCGAAGAAAGCAAATATTTACAAAAACTTATTCCCATTCTTATCACTTTGATTCTTTCATGAAAATTCATGTTCCTCAAAAACTCTTGCAAAATACATAAAATTTGACACACTTGATCACTCTACTAACTTACTCATCTTATATTCTTTTAGATGGACGTGAAGTACAACAAGTTTTACCAGTTGGGAAATGGAGGAGACCTTATCTTTGAGAGGGATTTGGACCAGCTTTCGGAACTTCTGGAGCGTCCACACCCCGAGTTCTTCGGAGCTCAGCTCAATGATCAAGGAGGATAAGATTTGCAGTGGCTAATTGTTGCAAGTCTCCGAGGAAAGATTGAACCTCCCACAGCTGAGGGAATTCAGTTTACCTTAAGAGAGAACAACTGGCTCGATGGACTTGCCAGGGCCATGCAGGAAGCTCTTGCCCGTCTGTGTGGGAAGAGTATCAACCAGATCAAGGGTACCCGCTTTGAGTTTTTTCCAAGGCGTGATGCTAATGGACAACCACTGGAAGCCCCATAACACCACGAGATGAAGACTCAGTTGGACCACCTTAGCTTCATGATGTACGATCGTCAGCAGGAGTTGGATAATTGCCGTGACTACTCCAACCACAAGTCCGCCATTATCAAGACGAAGGATCAGACCATCGCCATGCTAGCAAAGGATCGCAAGTCTCGCCGCCGTCAGCTCGACAAGAAGGAGCGCATCATTGCCCGTCTTCGCCACCGTATCTCGTCTTTGGAGGAGACCATCCACGAGAGAGACATGCAGTTGGAAGAAAGGGAGAATGCCGGACAGGATCTTCGTGGAGACCCCTACTCCTATCTCAGCGATGATGATGATTTTCTGGAGGATCAGGCTATGGATTTCTTCACCGATGAGAAGGATTTCACCTTCATCAATGACGATGATGATGATGAGGATGATGACTACACCGACTCTGAGGAGTAGTAGCACTTGAGCACTAGCGTAGCGAGTAGTATTCGGTCTCACTGTATCGTAGTTTCTAGAATGGTTCCTAAAACTATCTGTTTACCTTGTTGTGGTGTGTGTTTGTATCGTGTGCTATGAATGAATAAATGAAAAGCAAGTTGTTAGAAAATCTGAGTCAAACTTTAAAAACTTTTCAAAGACCTGAACCTTAGAAATTTCCCTCTTTTCTCATGATCTATCTCAATCTTCAGATGCCACGCGGAGGAAGTGGTTCATCCCCGGACCCGATGTTGCATATCCTGCAAATGTTGGTTTCTGACCGTGAAGCTGAAAGAGCGGAACGTCAAGCCAACCTAGCCACCCTTCAACAAATAGCTTAGCTAGCCCACAACAATCAAGGCCACAGAAATCAGGACAACCATGGATCTAAGCTCAAGAATTTCCAGAACACCGACCCACCCATTTTCACTAAGTCGGAAGAGCCCTTAGACGCCGATGATTGGCTGCAAACCATGGAAAATAACCTAGAAGTCGCCAGAGTGGAAGCTAACGAGAAAGTTCTGTTCGCCACCCACTATCTAGCCGGAGATGCCAGAGCATGGTGGAACAGTGTTCGTGCAATGACCGGAGGACAGATGATGACCTGGGAGGAATTCAAAGTCAAGTTCAGAAGAACCCATGTGCCACCAGGTTTGATCAAGAGAATGAGAGACGAATTCAGAGAATTGAGGTAAGGAAGGATGACCGTAGTGGAATACCGTGACAAATTTTTGTCATTATCTAGGTATGCCCCGGATGAGATCGACACCGAAGCCAAGAATAAAGAAAGATTCCTGAATGGTCCGCACGATGAGATGCAGACAGTGTTAGTCAATATTCCCTTTGCGGATATCGAAGCCCTTGTCGACTCTGCCATCCAGATGGAAGGAAAGATCAACCAAGCCAATGAGAACCGCAAGCGTCACATGATGCATCAACCAGGAACCCATCAGACCCCAAAGTACCTCCCCAACCCATCTCCAGGATTTTCCCCGAGAACCAACAGACCCCCAATGAACCGTTCGACCTATCCCAACCATGGAAACCCAAGGCCCGGAGGAAATCACAACAACCCCGGCAACTCTAGCAATTTCAACCGTGACCCACCTAAGTTCAACGACAACAATGCTACCGCCAACACCAACACTGCCCCGAGGACTGGAAGCAATGTTGTGCCTGTTGCAGCAAAGGACAAGTCGCAAGTGACTTGTCATGACTATGGAAATAAGGGTCACTAATCTAACGAGTGCCCCAACAAGAAGAATGCCGCAGCCCCCAATGCAAATGCCCCAGCTCAGCAGCAGCGTCGTGTTCAACCAGGAAGAAGGTTTGCCCTAGGGAATTCGCTCAACTGCAATGGCTGTCTTTTTCTCATGCATGCTGAAGAAGCTTAGGAAGCACTAGACGTTGTGCTGGGTATGTTTTCTGTTAATTCAGTACTTGCAAGAGTGTTGTTTGATTCTGGTGCATCGCATTCATTTGTCACCGAAGAATTTGCCTGCACTAGCAAGATTCAACCAACAAAATTGAAGCATGTTATGATCATTCAAATTCCCGATTCAACCACCAAGGCTAGGCAAATTTGCAAAGCCGTCCCTATCTGAATCCATGGCATAGATTTTTATGCTAACCTGATAGTACTCGGAACTAAAGGTTTGGAAGTAGTACTAGGAATGGATTGGATGTCCAAACATAAAGGACTGATTGACTGTGCCAAGAAAGCCATCACCATGACCAGTACAGCCGGAATATCAGTCGAGCATATATCTGAAACCTTACCTCGTCAATTCAAGTGCAACAAGAGTATAGCCCAACCTACCATTGACCAAGCCCGGATAGTCTGTGAATACCCCGATGTATTTCCAGATGTTTTGCCCGATATGCCCCCAGATCAGGATATCGAGTTTATCATCGAACTAATCCTCGGAACAGTACCCATAGCCCAGAGACCCTATAGTATGAACTCGTCTGAACTAGCAGAACTGAACAAGCAACTGGATGCCATGCTGGAAATTGGATTGATTCAACCAAGTGCGTCACCATGGAGATCACCTATCTTATTTGTGGACAAGAAAGATGGAGGTAACCGTTTGTGTACGGATTATCGGATGTTGAATGATGTCACCATCAAAACAAGTACCCCTTGCCCAAAGTGTTTTCTAAGATTGATCTTAGGACTGGCTATCATCAACTCAAAATTCGGGCAGAGGATATTCCCAAGACTGCCTTTACCACTAGATATGGATTATACGAGTATACCGTCATATCTTTTGGATTAACCAATGCCCCCGCTTATTTCATGAATCTCATGAATAAGATTTTTATGGACTTCCTGGATAAGTTTGTCGTTGTTTTCATTGATGACATTCTGATTTATTCCAAATCGGAAGAAGAACATGAGCTACACCTAAGGACCATTCTTGGAACCCTTAGAGAGCATCAGCTGTATGCCAAGTTTAGCAAATGTGAATTCTGGTTACAGAAGGTAGGATTCCTCGACCACATTGTATCAGCCGAAGGAATTGCTGTTGACCCCACAAAGGTGAAAGATGTCGAAGATTGGAAAGCCCCAACCACTCAAACCTAAGTTCATGCATTTCTCGGATTGGCGGGATACTACCGCAAGTTCGTATAAGGATTCTCGAGTATTGCCAGACCCATGACCCAATTGCTAAAAAAGGACAAGAAGTTTGAATGGACCGACAAATGTGAAGCGAGTTTTCAAGAACTCAAGAGGAGATTGATTTCAGCCCCAATCTTAATCATGCCGGATATCACGAAGCCCTTCGACGTGTATTGTGATGCATCCAAGATCGGTCTCGGATGTGTGCTAATGCAAGAAGGCAAAGTTATATCTTATCTATCTCGGCAACTGAAACAACATGAGCAAAATTACCCAACCCATGACCTCGAACTCGCAGCCGTAGTTCTAGCCCTGAAGACATGGAGGCATTACCTGATGGGAAATCGTTGTGAGATTTATTAGGATCAGAAGAGCCTGAAGTATATATTCACTCAGAAGGAGTTGAATATGAGGCAGAGAAGATGGATTGAGTTAATCAAGGATGACGATCTGGACATTCACTATCGCCCTGGTAAAGCCAATGTGGTAGCAGATACCCTTAGCAGATTGCTGTGCCGCTTGAACTCCATGATTTTGAAGGAGCAACCAAGTTTGCACAAAGAGATGGAAGATTTTCGAATGGAATTAGTGAGTGAAGGATTTTTGGCTAGCATAGAACTTCAACCCACTTTGATCAGCCAGATCAAAAGGCGCAGAAAGGAAATGCTAGTATTGACGGAATCAAGCGTCGTATCGGTACAGGCAAAATACCCGGATTCACCGAAGACGAAGAAGGAGTTCTGTGGTACAAATGACGCCTTTGTGTATCAGCAGATTCTGAGTTGAAAGAAGTTATTCTCAAGGAAGCTCATGATACTCTTTATTCTATCCATCTCGGAGGAACTAAGATGTATCAGGATTTGAAAGAGCAATTTTGATGGCATAAGATGAAGAGAGAAATCGGAAGTTATATCGCCAAGTGTGATATATGTCAGCGAGTCAAGGCATGACATCAAAGACCCGCTAGATTGTTGCAACCATTGCAGATTCCGGAATGGAAATGGGATTCCGTTGGAATGGACTTTATCACCGGATTGCCTACTTCTAGTAGGGGAAATGACTCTATCTGGGTCATAGTTGACAGATTGTCCAAAGTCGCCCATTTCTTACCCGTCAAGACCACATATCAGAGTTCAAAGCTAGCGGAGTTATACATCGCTAGAATCGTCAGTTTGCATGGAGTCCCCAAGAACATCATATCGGATCGAGGAACTCAGTTTACCTCGAGATTCTGGAAGAAAGTTCAAGAAGGTTTAGGAACCCGCCTAGATTTCAGCACCGCGTATCACCCTCAGACCGATGGACAAATGGAGCGAGTAAATCAAATACTCCGAGAGCATGTGTGTTAGAGTATGGATCTAAATGGGAAGACTATCTCCCGTTTGCAGAATTTTCATACAACAACAGTTATCAAGCTAGTTTGCAAATGGCCCCATTTGAATTCATGTACGGAAGGAAGTGTCACACCCCTTTGAACTGGTCGGAAGTAGGAGAGAGTCAGATTTTCGGACCCGATATCCTACGAGAAGCAGAAGAGAAGGTTCACAAGATTCGTGAGCACCTCAATACAGCCCAGTCCAGACATAAGAGTTATGCCGACAAGAGACGTCGAGACCTCGCCTTAAACATAGGAGTTTTTGTATATCTGAAAGTGTCGCCATTGAAGGGAATGCAGCGTTTCCAACTCAAAGGAAAGTTAGCCCCAGATATATCAGACCTTTCGAAATTCTGAATCGTCGAGGAGAAGTGTCGTATCAATTGGAACTACCCGAAGAGATGTCACCCGTGCACAATTTGTTCCATATCTCATTACTTCGCAAGTGCCTCGAAGTTCCGGAGAAGACAGAAGTGTTCAAGAATATCGATCACCGGACCATAGAGATCAACGATGACCTAACCTATCCTGAAGTACCCATCCGTATTTTGGAAGAAGCTTTCTGAACCACCAGAACCCGAAGCATCAAGTTTCTCAAAACTTAGTGGAGCAACCACACATAAGAGGAAGCTACCTGGGAGCGCGAAGATCACATCAGAACGGAGTTTCCCGATCTCTTCAAATCCTAGGTAATCTTTTCGTCCTTTTTCAAATCTTGGGACGAGATTTTGTTTAAGGGGGGAAGGTTTGTAACATCCCAAAAATATTAAACTAGAATCATCAAACTCTATGCATCAAAATTAGGGTTAACAAAAACTTTTCTAAATAAAAATATGAAAGCATGCATGTGTGTATGCATCCCATTTTGAATTCTTTTGAATTGCCTTTTTTATGTGTTTCTTTGCTTGTAAAAGGATTCTTCGGTGAAATAAACATCATCTAAACAATCACCACACTTTTCCCAAAGACAAATAAATCAAAACAAACAAAATAAAGGAATGGTCATTTTGACCAATTTAACTCCCATGCCTACTTTGGCTGTCTCTAACTTTCAGAACTTAACAAAAACTTGTTTGGATCTTTGCACCCCTTGATAGTACTCATAACAAAGTATCAAGGCCCACCTTGTGATCATCCAGAAACATTCAAATGCATAATTTAAATGACCGTTTAAAATTGAATCTTTATCAAATGGGAAGATCCCACTTTTTCAAAAACCACTCAAACAAGCTCAACTTTCAAAAAAAAAGCATCTACAGACTCACCAGCCCCTACCTAGAACACCCACCAAAAATATTTTCAAAATTAAAAACTTGAATTCATGCGGCCATTTCATCAAACACCTTGCAGATGCAAATCAAATAAAATCCAAACACTATTTGGAGCAGTGATTTGAGCCTAACTTGTTCCCTCTCTGGTTGCAACTAGGCTTGAGTAGATCATCTAGCTCATTTGTAAACATCTAGTACCACTGTAAGCTTAGCAATGTCATCAATGGTGAACAGCCGAAGCCACCCATGCCACCCCAGTGTAGACAACAAGCTAGGAGAAGAATGTCACATCCCAAGATTTTCCAAATCTTGTAATGTGAAAATAAATGAATAAAATAAAACTTTGTTTGATTTTCAGAGCCTGAAGAAACTTTTTGAATTGAATTGGAACTTCAAACCCATTTGAATTAAATAAAATCTAAAGGGATTCAAAAAGATAAACATTTAATAAAAGGAAAAATAAAAAAAACATTTGGAAATACTATTTTGAAACAATTAAATGAAAAGATTTGGTATTCAAAAGAAATAGAAGTTTTATAAATAAAGACTATTTCATAAAGCCAAATTAAACCTTGGCCAAGCTTTGGAATTAAAAACATTTTATTTTTAATAAAATTAGCAAAGGTTTATTTAAATAAATTAATAAGGATTTAATATCCAACTTTATTTAAATAAAAGGTTTTACCATTTTTAATTAAAACATCAAAACTTATTAAATTATTTTAAATAAGTTTTCCAAGTATTTTATATTCACAAATAAAACCTACTGAAGTGTTTTGGTTTTATTTTAGATTTCAAAATAAATATCTCAATAAAACAAATCCTATTTGATTTAATAATGAAAGTCTATTATATTTAATTAATAATGGACTCTAAAATAAAATGTTAATTTTGTTTTAAAACAAGTTTCCAAGTATTATATATTTCCCAAATAAAACCTACTGATTTGGTTTTGAAAATATTTAGGTTTCAAATAAAGATTTTATTAATAAAATCAAACTCTATTTGGTTTAATAACCAAGGCCCATTTTATTTAATTATTAATGGACCCTAAAGTAAAAGGTTATTTTGTTTTAAACAAGTTTTCCAAATATTCTTTATTTCCAAATAAAATCTACTAATATGGTTTTGAATGTATTTGAATTTCAAATGAAGATTTTATTAACTAAACCAAACCCTATTTTATTAATAAACCATGGTCCATTTTATTTAATCAATAAATGGAACCTAAAAATATTTAAAATATTATTTAATTTTGGAAGTTGGTTTATGCTGATAAACAGAACCAAGTTCAAAATTGTGAAGTGTGGTGTTTGTTTGAGTTGAATTATTGATTGAATCATTTGTTTGAATATTCAAAATAGAAAAATGGAAATAGAAAAGGAAAAAGAATTCAGACAGAAAAAAATAGAACAGCCCACCCTCTGGCCCAACTAGCCCAACACAGCCCAACCCAGCCCACCTCCCCCCCCACGCGCAAAGCGTTTCCTACCCAAACGCACACCCGCACAGTCACTGAACTCTGGCCCCCACCTCCACTCCCTTTCTTTCACTGCCAAGCGGACCCCACCCTCTCCTGTTCATCGTCTCCACCGCTGCGACCCGTTCTTCCCCGTTTCTGGCAGTAATTTCGCGTCATCAATTCGCCTTAACGCCGCGATTAAACCTCGCAGTGATCACGCGTGATAAATCCCCTCTTACTCCTCTTCTATTCCCCCCAAACCCCACGCCTCGAGAGCCGCCAGGCTGTCGCAATTTTCTTCTGCACTACCGCCGTCTCCGACGAGGTTCTCGGCTAAATTCCGGCGGCATCGCATCGCCCCTTGCCTCCCCAAGCACGCAGACAAGTTCCCCATATCCTGGCAAACCCCCTCGTAGTTTCAGCTCGCCCGCGAGTGCCCTGCAGGCTCGGCAACGACAACTACCGCCGTCGTCATCGTCTGTTTGCTACTCCGACGACCTCCCGAGGTAAATCCCGACCTCCCCTCTCCATACCGATGATGCTCCCTTACTCGAGACCCTCGTGCGCACCTAACCATGCCTCTATTTTGTCTTAGCGCGGTCCTAAACGATGCCAGCAGCGACGCCTGAACGCATCCGACGCTAGGAGCAACTCCGGCGAGCCATTACTCTCACCTCCGTGCGGCCCCTTCGCCAGCCAGTGCCTCCTTGAGCTTCCCCAGGCGTCTGCGAACACAGTGAACACATTCTTTTCCTACCTCGCTTCCTGTAGCATCGACCCCGCCGTCGTCTGACCGTCGCCGCCGCACGCAGCTGTCAAGCGTCGCCCGTCCTTGGCCTAGTTGCTTTGAACCGTAGGATGAGAAACGTCTGGCTAGGATTAGATCTTATCGAAACGGTACGCTCGCCTCTGTGTCGCACGATCCAACTTAAATCCAACGGCCGCAGCTGTGCGATCCGAGCGAAGCGGTACAGACGAATGAGAATAGGACGCGTGTCACTGGATGATTTAGAATAGAATTTGAAATCAGATTTTGATGCCATTTTCAAACCCTTGTAACTTTCAAACCACACGTCCAAAAATTACAAATTTTATATCAATGGATTCAGTGGAACAAGCCCTAGCCAACCATGCCCTTGGTTTAATAAATAGTATCTGTTAATTTACTTGTTTTTGTAGATTCATTTGTGTGCTTGTTAAGATTAGAAAAATTGTTTAAAAATGATTTTAGGGTTAAAACTTTTGCAAAATGGTTGGTTGTGACCTTACTGACCCTAGGAACCAACCCATGATTTGGAAAATGGATTTGGAAAAGTTTAAAATGGATTAATTGGTTTATTCCATTTCTAGCTAAATAAAACTATTGTTTTATTTATGAAAATGATTTTTAGTAAAAAACTTTGGGAAAATGGTTTAGACCAAACCTACTGACCCCAAAACACCAAGTTTTGCAATAGCAACTCATTTGGTGAAAAACATAAAGTTTTGCTTTGATAAAATAATTTTCACCACATAAAACAATGATTAGATTTAAAAATGGTTTATGGACCAAAACCCTTTTTCACATGACTTTGTCACTTTGGAAAATGACCACTTTTCACTTTACAAAGTTTAGAAGCCTAGTGGAGACCACCTTTGCAATTAGAACCATCTTTTGCATGCTTGCATGCATTACTTAACTTTGTGATTTTATGTGTTGTTTTTGCTTGATTGGTAGATTAAGTTTGTGCCTTGCTTGATTGAATTGTAGTGACTTGAAAAGTGTGATTGTTGCTAGGACAAGGAGTGAACCTATACCCTCTACCAAAAAGGCAAGTGATGCTTCATACTTTTTGTCCCATTACTTTCTCTATGCATTAGTGAATTTTGCTAAGTAAAACTTGCATGGATTTTGCTAAGTATGAACCTTGCTCTAGGAAAACCTAGTAGACGAATCCTTAGTATGATTTCCTAAGTTAAAGTTTCCTATTACTACCAAGCTTAGCCTAGATAATAGAAAACATGGGTGGAATATATATTCACACTAGGGAAAAATATTCTAAGTCTGAGAACTTGTGATTTTGTCTAATAAAACAACTAAGTTAATGAACCACCTGGGTGGAATGGGATGGCTTGGTGGTGTTTGGTTGAGTGGTTCACAAGGCCATGGACTTGGCTTGTGTATCTCACTTGTGGATGGCCACCCAGGAACAAAGAGATTTGAGATGTCAAATGTTGAGAAGCTTCAAGTGCAACCACTTGGCAATATGGGCTCTGCCATGATCATATAGGTTGCAAGAACTTAGCCATATGGACAGTGGGTGGTAGTGTTTGATAGGTTGGAGCGCGTCCATTTTGGTCTAAGGGAAAGCTTCTGAAAGATCTTGTCTTGGGAAACCAAGTCCTGTGGGGAAAGTGCACCACCTCTGCAGAGTGTAAAATCTAAGTACTTAGCCATGTCCCTGGTAAAGGACAATTTGAGCATCAAGACATGGAAGCAATCAAGAATCTCATCATTCAAATTTCTAAGTTAAAATCTTGTGGTTTGAACAAGGGTTGTTTGAAATCTTAAATCTTTGGTTGGTAGATGCCTTTGAAAGTATCTTCAATCTTTTATTGAGAAAAATGATTTTGTCAAGCAAAAACTTAGTATTTTCAAATGTTAAGGAAAAATCTATTTTGAGCAATGCAAGCCTCAACTCCACTTAGCGAAATGCATATAGATGATAGACTCCACCATACTATCATAGTATCACTTGCCAATACAATTCAAATGTATTGACCCTTTGTGGCTGTAACTTGTATGTTGCAGGTTTGATTGATTTTAGTGAAGATTGATTGTTTAGGATTACAAAGTCTACAACCAACATCTGCCTGTGGCACGTTGAAGATGAAGGACCCATGCTTATAGTTATTCCGCTGCAATGTAATGTAATAGCCAAATGATGTAATAAAATTATGTTATTCCTGGTTATAAAGTTATATTATGACCTTTGTTTCTTGATATTACATCTTAACTGTGGATGCTAGCTATTGATCCAGGGACTAGCATTGTAAACACAGGGGGCTCTATCTTATCTAAGATTGGGAACCCCTACAGATGGTATCAGAGCATTGTGTTGCCTGTAGGATTTGTAAACCTAGGATTGGACAAAAACCCTTAGAAAAAAAATAGGAGTTCTTGTTCCAAAACTTATTTACAAAAACACTTGTAAACTCTTTCCTGAAACATTTTGATTTCAACTCTACTTCTCTTCTATTTCAACTTGATGGAAAACCTACCCAAGACCAAAGACTTCACCATGTGCAAAGGACTTCTTCAACTTCTACAACTCTAATGACTTCAACATCTTCAGCATGTTCACCAAGGACTTCCAACTTGGATACCACTAAGGACTACAAGTGAGACAAGGAAATCCTACTCCAGAATTAGAGACTGAGAGAATGCAAAATAAGAAGGAGCCATCAACAACTTTGAAGTATTGTAACCAAGAATTTTTCTCAAGGAAACCATGATCTCATGTAAGAAGAACCAAAGAAGGATGGAAAGATCACAAGTGAACCATATAGATGGACCACCATATTTAAGTTAAGTCAAACCACCAACTTATGTGGTGTAACAAAAATATTTTGTTGCCTAAGTATGTGCTTGAACCTTGTTTGAGTGAAATGTTTGTTTGTGATTGCTTGCACATTGCTTGTGTGAATTGTGATGTGTGTGATTAGAAATACTTCCTTAGAAATATCTTGCCTATTCTAAATCTCCCTTCAACCCAAACAGATGACTACTCCAAGAGACTCCAACATCAAGGTTGATGACACCAACACCAACCAAGCTGACAGCATGAGAGAGCTCATAGCAACCCAACACCAGTTGAACCAACTGACAGCTCAGTTCATAGCCAGCAATAGTGATAAAGATACAGCACTGCAAAATTTCTTGGAGGAACAATCCCAACTGATGCTTAAGGTGACCAATCAAATGATTAGCATGGAAGAAAGCTATCCCAAAAGAGTTTATGATAACAAAGATGACAAGAATGTTGTTCTAGATGGAGCCCCAGCTTGCATTATTTGTGGAGACAAGGATCACACTTCCAAAGAGCATGAAGGTCAATGCCCTAACTATGAAGGGAATCATCCTGTTGGACAATGTCCTACCTCTCAAGCTACTTGTTACCTTTGTGAAGGAAACGACCATGTTCATATCCAATGCCCCATCTATGCCATTGTTGAACAAAGGAAATAAGAAGGATCCAAGTATGCCAAGAATGTTTATGGCAAAGGAAAAGGACCACTTATACCTCCAAAAAAGACAACCCAGTTCAAAGGATCAAAGAAACCCAAGATACCAAGACCAGACATGAACCTTGTGCAATGTCGTCAATGTAAGGAAATGGGACACTATTCCAGTGAGTGCCCAGAGAACAAGAAGAATAAGGAAATTGACCAAGTGTGGTGCAACAACTGCAAAGAGTTAGGACACTATGTAGCAACTTGTCCACAAGAGCCACGCAAAGAACTCAAGGACATCCATTGTTTCAACTGCAAGAATCCAGGACATTATGCAAGCAACTATCCAGAAAAGATGAAGAACAAGTTGAACAAGCCTATGGAGAAACTCAACCTTGGCCCATGAGTCAAGTATGGAAACCAAGGACTCATGCAAAAGTTTGCTTAGAGAAGTTTTCCCCAGGATCCCAAGAAGGACAATATGTAATTTTTGTTTGAAAAGTTTTAAGGGTGGTAGTACCCTAGTTGTTTTGAACTTGCTTGTAACCCTAGCCTCCCCAAATCTCGGGACGAGATTTATTTTAAGGGTGGTAGCCTGTCACATCCCAAGATTTTCCAAATCTTGTAATGTGAAAATAAATGAATAAAATAAAACTTTGTTTGATTTTCAGAGCCTGAAGAAACTTTTTGAATTCAATTGGAACTTCAAACCCATTTGAATTAAATAAAACCTAAAGGGATTTAAAAAGATAAACATTTAATAAAAGGAAAAATAAAAAAAAACATTTGGAAATACTATTTTGAAACAATTAAATGAAAAGATTTGGTATTCAAAAGAAATAGAAGTTTTATAAATAAAGACTATTTCATAAAGCCAAATTAAACCTTGGCCAAGCTTTGGAATTAAAAACATTTTATTTTTAATAAAATTAGCAAAGGTTTATTTAAATAAATTAATAAGGATTTAATATCCAACTTTATTTAAATAAAAGGTTTTACCATTTTTAATTAAAACATCAAAACTTATTAAATTATTTTAAATAACTTTTCCAAGTATTTTATATTCACAAATAAAACCTACTGAAGTGTTTTGGTTTTATTTTAGATTTCAAAATAAATATCTCAATAAAACAAATCCTAATTGATTTAATAATGAAAGTCTATTATATTTAATTAATAATGGACTCTAAAATAAAATGTTAATTTTGTTTTAAAACAAGTTTCCAAGTATTCTATATTTCCCAAATAAAACCTACTGATTTGGTTTTGAAAGTATTTAGGTTTCAAATAAAGATTTTATTAATAAAATCAAACTCTATTTGGTTTAATAACTAAGGCCCATTTTATTTAATTATTAATGGACCCTAAAGTAAAAGGTTATTTTCTATTAAACAAGTTTTCCAAATATTCTTTATTTCCAAATAAAATCTACTGATATGGTTTTGAATGTATTTGGATTTCAAATGAAGATTTTATTAAATAAACCAAACCCTATTTTATTAATAAACCATGGTCCATTTTATTTAATCAATAAATGGAACCTAAAAAGATTTAAAATATTATTTAATTTTGGAAGTTGGTTTATGCTGATAAACAGAACCAAGTTCAAAATTGTGAAGTGTGGTGTTTGTTTGAGTTGAATTATTGATTGAATCATTTGTTTGAATATTCAAAACAGAAAAATGGAAATAGAAAAGGAAAAAGAATTCAGACAGAAAAAAATAGAACAACCCACCCTCTGGCCCAACTAGCCCAACACAGCCCAACCCAGCCCACCTCTCCCCCCCACGCGCGAAGCGTTTCCTACCCAAACGCACACCCGCACAGTCACTGAACTCTGGCCCCCACCTCCACTCCCTTTCTTTCACTGCCAAGCGGACCCCACCCTCTCCTGTTCATCGTCTCCACCGCTGCGACCCGTTCTTCCCCGTTTCTGGCAGTAATTTCGCATCGTCAATTCGCCTTAACGCCGCGATTAAACCTCGCAGTGATCACGCGTGATAAATCCTCTCTTACTCCTCTTCCATTCCCCCAAACCCCACGCCTCGAGAGCCACCAGGCTGTCGCAATTTTCTTCTGCACTACCGCCGTCTCCGACGAGGTTCTCGGCTAAATTCCGGCGGCATCGCATCGCCCCTTGCCTCCCCAAGCACGCAGACAAGTTCCCCATATCCTGGCAAACCCCCTCGTAGTTTCAGCTCGCCCGCGAGTGCCCTGCAGGCTCGGCAACGACAACTACCGCCGTCGCCATCGTCTGTTTGCTACTCCGATGACCTCCCGAGGTAAATCCCGACCTCCCCTCTCCATCCCGATGATGCTCCCTTACTCGCGACCCTCGTGCACACCAAACCATGCCTCTATTTTGTCTTAGCACGGTCCTAAACGAAGTCAGCAGCGACGCCTGAACGCATCCGACGCCAGGAGCAACTCCGGCGAGCCATTACTCTCACCTCCGTGCGCCCCTTCGCCAGCCAGTGCCTCCTTGAGCTTCCCCAGGCGTCTGCGAACACAGTGAGCACATTATTTTCCTCCCTCGCTTCCTGTAGCATCGACCCCGCCGTCGTCTGACCGTCGCCGCCGCGCCCGGCTGTCAAGCGCCGCCCGTCCTTGGACTAGTTGCTTTGAACCGTAGGATGAGAAACGTCTGGCTAGGATTAGATCTGATCGAAACGGTACGCTCGCCTCTGTGCCGCATGATCCAACTTAAATCCAACGGCCGCAGCTGTGCGATCCGAGCGAAGCGGTACAGACGAATGAGAATAGGACGCGTGTCACTGGATGATTTAGAATAGAATTTGAAATCAGATTTTGATGCCATTTTCAAACCCTTGTAACTTTCAAACCACACGTCCAAAAATTACAAATTTTATATCAATGGATTCAGTGGAACAAGCCCTAGCCAACCATGCCCTTGGTTTAATAAATAGTATCTGTTAATTTACTTGTTTTTGCAGATTCATTTGTGTGCTTGTTAAGATTAGAAAAATTGTTTAAAAATGATTTTAGGGTTAAAACTTCTGCAAAATGGTTTGTTGTGACCTTACTGACCCTAGGAACCAACCCATGATATGGAAAATGGATTTGGAAAAGTTTAAAATGGATTAATTGGTTTATTCCATTTCTAGCTAAATAAAACTATTGTTTTGTTTGTGAAAATGATTTTTAGTAAAAACTTTGGGAAAATGGTTTAGACCAAACCTACTGACCCCAAAACACCAAGTTTTGCAATAGCAACTCATTTGGTGAAAAACATAAAGTTTTGCTTTGATAAAATAATTTTCACCACATAAAACAATGATTAGATTTAAAAATGGTTTATGGACCAAAACCCTTTTTCACATGACTTTGTCACTTTGGAAAATGACCACTTTTGACTTTACAAAGTTTAGAAGCCTAGTGGAGACCACCTTTGCAATTAGAACCATCTTTTGCATGCTTGCATGCATTACTTGACTTTGTGATTTTATGTGTTGTTTTTGCTTGATTGGTAGATTAAGTTTGTGCCTTGCTTGATTGAATTGTAGTGACTTGAAAAGTGTGATTGTTGCAAGGACAAGGAGTGAACCTATACCCTCTACCAAAAAGGCAAGTGATGCTTCATACTTTTTGTCCCATTACTTTCTCTATGCATTAGTGAATTTTGCTAAGTAAAACTTGCATGGATTTTGCTAAGTATGAACCTTGCTATAGGAAAACCTAGTAGATGAATCCTTAGTAGGATTTCCTAAGTTAAAGTTTCCTATTACTACCAAGCTTAGCCTAGCTAATAGAAAACATGGGTGGAATATATATTCACACTAGGGAAAAATATTCTAAGTCTGAGAACTTGTGATTTTGTCTAATAAAACAACTAAGTTAATGAATCACCTGGGTGGAATGGGATGGCTTGGTGGTGTTTGGTTGAGTGGTTCACAAGGCCATGGACTTGGCTTGTGTATCTCACTTGTGGATGGCCACCCAGGAACAAAGAGATTTGAGATGTCAAATGTTGAGAAGCTTCAAGTGCAACCACTTGGCAATATGGGCTCTACCATGATCATATAGGTTGCAAGAACTTAGCCATATGGACAGTGGGTGGTAGTGTTTGATAGGTTGGAGCGCTTCCATTTTGGTCTAAGGGAAAGCTTATGAAAGATCTTGTCTTGGGAAACCAAGTCTTGTGGGGAAAGTGCACCACCTCTGCAGAGTGTAAAATCTAAGTACTTAGCCATGTCCCTGGTAAAGGACAATTTGAGCATCAAGACATGGAAGCAATCAAGAATCTCATCATTCAAATTTCTAAGTTAAAATCTTGTGGTTTGAACAAGGGTTGTTTGAAATCTTAAATCTTTGGTTGGTAGATGCCTTGGAAAGGATCTTCAATCTTTGATTGAGAAAAATGATTTTGTCAAGCAAAAACTTAGTATTTTAAAATGTTAAGGAAAAATCTATTTTGAGCAATGTAAGCCTCAACTCCACTTAGCCAAATGCATATAGATGATAGACTCCACCATACTATCATAGTATCACTTGCCAATACAATTCAAATGTATTGACCCTTTGTGGCTGTAACTTGTATCTTGCAGGTTTGATTGATTTTAGTGAAGATTGATTGTTTAGGATTACAAAGTCTACAACCAACATCTGCCTGGGGCACTTTGAAGATGAAGGACCCATGCTTATAGTTATTCCGCTGCAATGTAACGTAATAGCCAAATGATGTAATAAAATTATGTTATTCCTAGTTATAAAGTTATATTATGACCTTTGTTTCTTGATATTACATCTTAACTGTGGATGCTAGCTATTGATCCAGGGACTAGCATTGTAAACACAGGGGGCTCTATCTTATCTAAGATTGGGAACCCCTACAAAGAACTAGCCATACCAACCTTGTCTGGAGATCACCCATGCCTCACCTCCCCCTCTCGACCAGCCCTTCCTCGAAGACATCGACCAGAGCACCCAGGAATGCCGCGCCGGTGCCTCTGTCAACCATGCCGAGCGTGCGCCAGAGCGCCACCCTCGACACATGCCCACAGAACGCGCGCCGCCCTCGCCGCGTGCATACAGGATCACCACCGTCCCAGGAGACCGCCAGACATCCCCGTTCGCCGCCCCATGCCTCACAGCCACCGCTCGCCGTCGAAGACGCTGCCTCTGCCGCGCAGACCATCACATGTTCCAGACCATTTACCACCATCCCTACACGCGCATTAAAGCCATAGAGCATCTCCAGGAGACCACCGATCGATCGCCACCGCCGGCCATGCCTCTAGCAGCCCATAGCCATGTCGCCACCGTCGCCTGCCCATTCCGTTCGGTCTCGTCGTCGAGATTATAAATACAGGCCTCTCCCGCTCATACTCTTCACACCATCTCACTCCCCACTCCTCCCTGATCGTTCCACCCCGTTTCCGGAGCAAGGCGAGCAGCGCGTCGCCGGAATTTGGCCAGAGTAGGCCGCCTCTGGAGAAGAAGGGCGCCGTCGATTTCGTCCACCCCAGGAGAAGCTGCCGGTACCAGGAGGTTCGCCATCGTCAACTTTGTTGTCCGCCCGCATCGCCTGAGCCCCGGTGAGCCCCCGACGACCCCCACCTGCCGCGTCAGGTTTCTATCTCGCCGGCGCCGCCCAACGTGGACGATGAGTCGCAGCCGTTCGATTAGACTTAGATCGTGCATATGAGATTGCCCCGTACCGCTTCGTGTTTAAAGAGCCACTGACTGGTGGAACCCCCATGTCAGTTGAGCCCCGTGCCGCGGAGTGACACCGGGCCGGCCCATTATCGTTTCCCGCGCAGCCCAGTCGTTTGAATTTAACTTTTTCCATTTTAATTCAAACCCAGTTCTATACCTAGATTCAAAAATCAACCCATCTCGATTCAGTGCACCAAATTGAATGAAACCAATTTTTTAGAAAGATATTGAAATGCTTAATCCAGGCCCGTTGGATTCAAATTATTTGAATCTATAGATCAACCTTGGTAAAAATAACAAGGCATAACCTTTTCTGCATTCAAACATTTTTCAAATTTAAGCCATAATAGCTTTTGAGTTGATTCGAACTCTCAAAAATCACATTTGATCATACCTTTCAGAATATATCAAAATATATGGGTTTACTTACAGAAAATAATGATCAAGTAATAAAAGAATGCCACATAGGCATTTCTAGTCACTTTATTTAAGTAAAATAAAAGGTTAAACCTTATTAAATTGTGACACCACTTTAAATCAAATTCCCATATACTAAAATGTGTGGTGATGACATGTGTCAACATGATCCCATGTTTGGTTTGGAGAATATTAAATCTTAAGTAGTTTTTCAATGAGTAGAAATTACTTTTCTAAAAATAAAAGAAATTAAACCAAGCTTTAATCTTGTAATGTTAGTGATGATGCTAGATCATCTATAGGACCCTTTTGTGTGATGATTGAAAGTAGTTAAGTATTGTTTGGTGATTGTGTACCTCGTATTTATTCATAGACGCTAGTACCGACCAAGGATACGAGGAGGAAGGAGGATACTACGAAGAAGAAGCCGAGGAGAACTTCAACCACTGCTCTGCACAAGGCAAGCCAATACTTGCAAGCTATTAACTTAGCAAGCTTATACTGATACTTGTGCAAGCTAACACTTGCAAGATACTATACCTATGCAAGCAAATACTTGCTTGTTACCATGCCAACTATATGCCTTAAGCATATATGATCATAACCACTTGATAAACCAATCCTAGTTTTACTTACAAGATTAATACTTTATTTCTTTATCAAAGATATTACTTAGAGCTTATATAAGTGAATTGTAGATACAAGAAAGATAATTGAAGGTTGCATAAAGAGCATAAAATTTGGCCCAAGCTAGATAATCTTTATGTCATCCTAAGGCATGAGATTGAACTTAGTTAAACTCCACTAGTTTACCACCCCTCATTAGTACTTACCCCCATTTGTTGATTCTAGTGCTAAGCATAAAATTTTATCAATTTAGATGGGAATACTTGGTGGAAAAATGGTTATGAAAACCTTGGAATGATGGATCACTCTATTGAAATGTTTTGGACATGTGTTTCCGAACACCAGATGATTTATGGTGATGAAAATGTTGAGGCATGAGCCTTATCCCTTTATAAAACTGATGGTTGTCTAGATGCGATACCATTCCAATTTTACCGTACAACCACAATACCCGAGAATTGGGTAGAGCTTGAATGGAAGCTTATATACCTTAGTATTGGTTCCCTCACGGCCAAGGTCTGAGCTGAGGCTACCTTGTGAAGATTGTCCACCTGTGCAGTACCCAAGATGACAGTTGGTCATGGTTGGGAGGCCAAACTCACAGGAGAGGTGCTTATACTAGGGTGTGTAATTGAAAGGTTAGGATTGATTATCCGCATACTGAGTATGGTGAATTCAGGATTTGTTCCTGACGGATGTATCGAATGTTGTGGTGAAAGTGTACAATCTCTGCAGAGTGTCAAACTATTCGAATAGCCACGTCCGCGGTTATGGACAGTTGGAGTGGCCATACTGTTCCCCTGTCTGATGTTTTCAAAATGACTTGTGAAACAAACTGAGACTTTGACTTGACCACAACAGATTTGTCATATGAAATTCAAGTTCCCACTTACGTGTTATAAAATTTGACTAGCTTTCTCTTGCTTCTGAACTTAGTAGAGGTAAATCTGGCTTTTTGCAAAACAACCCGAGAGCTTAGTGTCCTACTACAAAAACCCCTTCACTTGTTAGTATTAGTTTGCGAGTACTTAAAGAGTACTCATGGCTTTGTCCCTGGCTATTACCATGGCCACACTATGAAGAGGAGTACCTGGAGGATGGACCCCAGGAAGGTTACGACAACTAGGATCATCTCCCATCATCAGCATTGCCTGTGACCCCGAAGATGGAGCTTCGCCTACGCTGTCATTATTATTACGTATTTCCGCTGCTTGAGTTGTATTAAGAACTGGATCATGAGATCCTTATTTGTGTAAGACCTTATGTATGGTTTGTAATGGATGATGTACTGTTGTATCCAATTCTGTTATGTCTTGCAAAAATGGTAATCCTGGGATTGCGATGTATGGCATAACAGGCATCTGGGATTAAAAATCCGGGTGTTGACAATCCTCAATAAAAAGCTATGCACATAGTAAATAAAAAGATCACTGAGATGCTCAGTGTCTGGTTGCCTTGTCATTGTGGTTATGGGATAGCTCCTGTACCATGTGCAAGGGGTACCACGTTGGCGGTTCTCTATGATATACATGTACTTACAATGACAAGAACTTACCGGTGACCAAAGTTGAGTAGCATGAGGAGTGGCACTCATATTCAAGGGACATGAGATTGCCAACTTATATTTCGTCAAGCATATACTCCATTTTTGTGCACTTTAACCTTAATCATCTCAAGATTCCTATGATAGGGGAAATGAGGGCTCAAAGCTAGCAAGTACCATAATATTTGGAAGCTCTTTATGACTTGAAATCCCTGCTACCCTCTATGAAGGGAACTTTATCCTATTTTCCAAGTTGAGTCAGTAAACCTACTTCCTCTCTATCTCCAGCAAGCATTTGAGTTGTTGTGTTTCAAGCATTCATATGGTGATTTATTCAATCATTGCGGTGACCCATCATACCACTACATGTGTAGTACACTATAGTCGTTGACATGACATCCCCAGAACACCATTCCGTAAATATCACATCCCTCAGAGTGATACAACAGAAATATTGCGGGTCCATATAGCACACACATTATTATTATTACAATACTGGAAGTTCAAGACTTTCAAAAGATTCAACTTACAAACCAAAATATAAAGTGTTTCAGTGGAATTTAATAGTAACAACTCCGACTAGGAGTTGAGCTCAACATCTTATTCTATAGAGTTTATGTTGCTCGGCTCCGTTGGTTACTACTAACTAGGGATACTTAGTTGGACTCGTTATCATCGACACCATAGCGGATTTCATAATCCACTCCTTCAACACCTCCGGACAGATCGGGTTCCTCGTAGAACACATCTTATTGACACTCGGCTGCATACATTGGCACGTCTTCGGGATCCTCAGAGTCTAAGCAAGGGATCAAAGGAAAGAATGAGTAACAGCGTTACCCAACAATTTCACTATATGCAAGGTGGTAAGTTTGATGCTCTAACTACCACCTCGGATTATAAATCCTTGGCACTATGCGGTTTTTGTAAATCCTTCTTCAAAGATTGATTTTATTCTGAAAAACTATGACAATCAGCCTTCACAGGTTGACCAGAACTTTCATGGAGTTCCTTTCCTGCCGCGTTCGTAGCTCCTTCCCGGAACAAGGAGTAACAAGTTACAGTTCTTACACTCTATAGAGGTGCGTTACTTTACCCATGAGAGATCAACTCCTTGTTGCACAACCAGGCGTACTTTCCCGTCCACAATTCCATGATGTGGGGCCCGGTAGTTGGTCCAAGCCAATCACTGCCCCCTTCGCGACCTCGCATGCCTCCTTGGTGTACTCCATGGCCATATAATGAATTACGACAATGTTTTGTACAAACCGTCAGATGCCAGAACTATCGTGGGACGATGAGGGTTCCCACCCATATGTTGCATATCCTCTACGAATTACCAATTAATATGCACGCTACGAGGATAATAGCCATGACCTTCACATCCGGCTTCATGCGAGAGGAAGAAGATACAACTGACTTCTCTATCCCATTCCAAATCTCATGGCTAACGCGTAATATACGGCGCTAGAATCACTGATGTCAGGGGTTATTAAGTCCCTACTTGATCATCATTGTTGCAATTAGAACTCTAAGTTCTATTGCTCCATTATATCACCACTTAGGATGATATCTATAATTTCTTTATTTGTGAAAATATTATTTTCTTTCTTTCTTAGCATAAATGATAACACACAATTTGCAAATACTTTGATAAAGACTCTTCAAAGGACATGAGCAAGTGATGAACTTGCCTTGTGATGGCAAGGTAGTGAAGTCTGATGCTTGCACTGGACCTTGAGCTTGTATGTCTACAAAAACATCATTATTGCCCGGTAAGGACAATATTTAAAGAAGCAAAATGATAATGCAATAATGTAATGCATCATTTAACTTGATATGCATTTACCCCATTATTATGAAAAGTTCTTTTTTAGTAATAAAGGATTTATTACTTTTAATATTTATAACATATATTGAATTATTTTATTTTATTTCCCTTTTTTGACTTTTATTGATTTCATAATTCTTTTCGGAATTATTAGTTATACATTAAAAATTGTTATTAAATATTTATTTGGTATTTTTCAAAAATTCTATAATGTTAATATATAATGAAAGTGATTTTTATTTAATTTTTATCATCTTTCAATTATTTTGTAAAATTCCATAAGGAATATAAAAATTACAAAATTCTTATAAAAATTTAAATGTCTAAAATTTTATATCTTTTTTTTATTTGGATAGTGTGTATTATTGTGAATCCAAAATATTTTATTTATGATTTTTGGACTTTTATTTTATTTTCTAGGATTTAATTAAGTCTAGGGGTATTTTGGTCTTTTCCTTTTTATTCAAACAGGCCTGAAAGGATTTCTGGGCTAGTTTATCTTATTGGGCCCTAGTAGGCCATTAGTCATAGACAAAAGAACCACCTCGAAGGGTCTGGCCCAACTAGGCCCACTCCTCACTGCATCTCTCTCTCCCTCGAGCTCATCCTCTCCTCCTCTGACCCCGACCCCGTGGCTGGCGATGTCGCCGCCGACGATTCCCGCCACAGTGGGTCGTTCTGGTCGCTGTCGTGGTGCAATAGGGGGTTGTCGATGACGCTTGTCCTATCTATCCAATTGGATTCGATCCTGGGGCTCTCCTGCGATGGATCGATGTCGTCCCGAACCCTAGGGTTTGGGGGTTGGCGTGGATCCAGGTGCTGCCGCCGTGCGTCGTGGTGATGCTCCTCGCCTCTATGCGTGTTCATGGTCGCTGCCGTGGCGTCGTATGGGTTGCAGCGCCCCTCCTGGGGTGCTCCCCGTGCCGCCATGGTCGTCAGCCCCTCTGCTTCCTCTTCTAGTCTTTAGCGAGGACCTACAGTGAGTTTGATTCCTCTCCCCTAGTGCTCTCTATGCTTGCTGATTCGATGCTAGATGCTGGCAGTGACCTCTCTGATTACTGTCTGATTCTGATTAGGATGATTTATCCATTTAGGGTTCCTATCATGTGATTGATCATGTACTGGATGAATTGGATCATGTTTGGATGATTTGTAAACATGCTAAGTGGTTATTGGCCTGAGGCTTGTTGCTTAAAATGATCTATAATGTTTCTGGTGGATTATTAGATGATTTTATGCTTGGATTGCATCTGATTTAGATGATATAGTTGCTTGGGAAACCATGCTTGATAAAGTCAGTGACTTGATAACTTTTCACTGTCATTTCTGGGTTTATGCTCATGGTTATGGTGTGGTGAAATCACTGTCTTAGTGCTGTTGGCTTGAGAACTAGTGTGTGGTCTCAAACAGTGAAGTTTAACATAGGAATATCCCAGTTATGATTCCTGTGTTAACAGGAAAATGATTAGTAAGTTGATTGTCTGAATTTGTGATGATTAAATGTCTATCCTGATTCATATAGAATTGTTCTTGTGACACCATCATGGTATGGCACACAAGTTTGATTCTAATCCAATGATTGGGTTGGTTTATGCTTAAGACAAACTTGGCTTTGAAAGATAAATGGAAATGTTCTTTTCTAAATTCCCTAAGACCAATGATGTTGGTCTGAGGCTTAGGGATTTAGAACTTATCTAATTGATTCATATAGATAGTCCTGGTAGTGGTACCTGCTATTGTTTTTGAATCAAAACTTGAAGAAAAATGATAGTAGACTTCATCATTCTATGGATCCAAAAGATTTGTTTCTAAGGTGCTACCCTTCCTTTAGGGATGTGCCTAGAAATTAGATCATAGCTATATTTATGCTTGAATTGTATTATATAGTTTGACAACCAGAGCAATGATGTTGCTTTGAGCTCTGGCTGGATCCTGGTACTTTGTTGTTTGCTTTTAGAGTTTAAAACTCTATGATGGATTCACCTCACTTGGGTGATTTCTGAGAGTTTATTTCATAAAAAAACACATGCTTTTGTCTAGATAAGAAGATTAGATCATGTGAGGGTTTTATGATGCTCACCACAAAATCTTGCTGAGTGTGGAGTAAGGTGGTGATGTTGATTTTGTCTTGCTGAGCTTCTGAGCTTGACCTTGAGCTAGCCTGCTCCTCCTAGCTCCTGGACTTGACCTTGCTGTCCACCTGATCCTTCCCCCTCCTTATGTCACCATCTGGTGATGTTTGGTTGATCTTTGGTGGTTTAGTTTGGCTGTTGTGCTTGGTAAGCTGCTGTCTAAGCTGGTTGTTCTTGTGTGCAAGCAGTGGAGAGATGCACTAGTGCCTCTCCATGGTTGTGCTTGTGGTTTTGTGAGTTTGGGGTTGTGCTGTGAGGCTGACAGCACACCACATGCATGTTGGTGTGTGTCCTGCCTGTGTGCTTGCTGTGCACTTGTGGACATGTTCAGAATTTTGAAACTTACTATTATCTGGTTACTTTCACCTGGCTGGTGAAACTTTCCCCTCTTGGCTGTCATTTGACCTCTGGCTTTAAATTTATGAAAGATGGATTCTTTCATATTGGTGAAACTTGCCCCTTTTATAAATTTCTCAATGATAAATTTTTCTAGTGTACTTCACTGACATGTCTAAGAGAAAAAAATAATACTAACCCTATCTTTCTTTTGTTTATATTTAGTCTTTGTTTGTTTTACAGGTACAGATCTAAAGTGAAGATTTAGTTTAGGTGTTGTTATAGAACAATTCAATGTAATCTTATTTATCTTTTTGTAATTTTCATTTTATTATTTTTGTAATCTTCCTTTTATTCTTCTATAGTAAAGATTACATTATTATTAATAAAGAATATTCTTATTCTTTATATATTTGCTTTTGTGAATTGTGTGGATGATTTCAATAAGTTACAATTTTGTAACTTGATTATATATTGATGATATGAAATAAGTTTTCATATTCATTATTGTTTTTCTTTGGATAGAATTTAAGTTGTAATATTTATCTCTTAATTAAATTAAGATTCAAAACTTATCCCTAATTCATTTGAGTTATAATTCAAACTCTCTCAAGTTTAAAATTCAAATTCAATTTAAAACACATAATTCCTAAAAGATCATATCAAAGTCTATAGCAATCACCCTTTAAGACTAAACCTAATCTCAAAGTATGAAAGAAACCTTGATCACTTAAGGTTTTTATTTGGCGAAAATTTTACCCACATTTTCACAGATGAATGCATGCAACATTCCAAATTCCTAAATCTACCCTTAGTTAGTTCCTAAATGCTGGGATGTTACAATCATGTTCTTCATCTTCCTTGTTTGCACAAAGCTCTTACCTATTGAGTATTACTTTGAACGCCTTCATTGAAAAACCTTTTTGAGCAAAGAGTGCTCCTGTTTTACTTCTACAAAAAGCTTTTTGTGAAACTGTTTGCCAGCTGTTCTCTGACCAGGAACAAGAGTTTGCCAATTCCAATTATGATTTATCTTTATGCATCTCTATTGTGACTCATGTAATTGTTACAAGCCAAGTTATATAATGTTGAGTTGCTTTCTTCTATGAGTTGTGTAAGGGTAAGTGTGATGCTTCTTGTTTGTATTCTTTTATTGACACTTCACTCCATAAACCTTTGGACATGTTTACTAAGCTCAATTTTCGCTTGGGGACAAGCGAAGGTCTCAGCTTGGGGGGAGTTGATACGTCCAATTTGCATCACCATTCTATATCATAATTTTCTTCTATTCATTGATATATGTATTATTATGAGGTAATACTTATGTCTTTTCATCTGTTTATGCATGTTGGATGATTCTTGGAGGATGGACTGCCGGAGTCTGGATTCTGATGAAAAAAGAGGTGTTTTGATGCAATTTCGCGAAGATCAGAAAAATACCAGAAAAATATGGGAAAACTATATTTCCCCGGAAGACTGAGGAAGCCAGAAGGGGAGGCGAAGAAGGGCCAGAGGGGGCCCACACCCCCCTAGGCACGGGCCCATCCTGTGTCACGCCTAGGGCAGGTGTGGCCCACCTGCTCGGCTCCCGACTCCGCCCTCTCGCCTATATCTTCCTCACGAAACCATAACACCAGGAGGGCGACCACAGATAGATTTTTGCCGCCTCTGCGGGGCAGAAAACACCGAGAGAGAAAGATCTCTCCGGCAGAGAGATTTCTACCGAGGAAATTCCTTCGCGGAGAGGGGAGATAGTCACCATCAACACCGTCATCAAGCTAGGCTTCATCGGGATCATCATCATCATCCACACCATCATCTCCACCAGCACCATCATCACCACTCCGTCCCGCTGTAACAATTGTGTTGGATATTGCTTTAGTTCTTAGGGGGAACTTTCCCGGTGTTGGTTACTATTATAGTTGATGCTTGTGAGTGGAACCATTGGATTATTGTTTATGTTCAGATTGTTATCCATTACCATATCATCTTTGATCTTGATCCATATGATGTCTCGTGAGTAGTTCGTCTAGTTCTTGAGGACATGGGAGAAGTCATGTTGTTATTAGTGGATTTGCGTTGAGTTATTATTCAATGGTTTAGTATTTAAGTTGTGGTGCTATTCTTCTAGGGGTGTCATGTGAACGTCGACTACATGATACTTCACCATTTATGGGCCTAGGGGAATGCATTGTGTATTTGGATACTAATTGTGGGGTTGCCGAAGTGACAGAAACCTGACCCCCCATTAGGACATCTTTGCACAAGGGAGCGTAGGATCTCAGAGTTTAAGGTTGTGGTAAGGTTTATATCTTAATTATTTTCCTGTAGTTGCGAATGCTTGCAGGGGGTTTAATCACAAGTATGTATTAGTCCAAGTAAGGTCGGTACATTAGCACAGGTTCACGCACACAACACTTACAAGACCAAAGAAGAGTACTCAGCTATTTGAAGTGAAAGCACTTGACAGAATTTCCATGTGTCCTCGAGAACGTTTGGTCCTTATAAGTATTTCCACCGGCCTGTCCTTTGCTAAGAAAGGAATGGGCCACTTGCTATGTTTGCTATTTATTATTTGCACTTTGTTTTGTTTCTTTATCAGAAAACCACTAAAAATCTGTTTGCTAAGTATTCACAGGGATTTCCTGCTCCACACCACTAGTCAACACCTTCTTCTCCTCGTTGGGATCGACACTCCTATTTATCGAAAGTACTGCGATACACCCCCTATACTTATGGTTCATCAGGAACCCTGTCGGAGGGGAGATCATCCCGGAGGCCTTCTTCTTCATCATGCTAGCCTCCGGTATGAAGCGTGAGTAGTTCCACCTTGGACTACGGGTCCATGTAGTAGCTCGACGGTTGTATCTCCTCCTTTGTGCTTTCATGTATAGATCTTGTGAGCTCCGTTCATGATCAAGATCTAATCTATTTGTAATCATGCATGTTGTGTTTGCGAGGATCCGATGGATATTGAGATTACTATGTCAGATTGATTAATGGTTTTGTCTATTTGATTCTATCATTTCTGTGTTATTTGTGATCTTGCATGCTCTCCATTGTTAGTAACTATCTTATCTAAGTAGTCGCTAGTGACTCCAAGAGGGGGTATTTATGCTCGATAGTGGGTTCATGCCTCTATTTACCAAGGGAAGTCACAGAAATCTCTACGGTTGTAGACATGATGTTGCCACTAGGGAGAAAACAACAATATCTTGTTCATGGAACAAGTGGATTGTTTACCTTACACACTTTGCTTAAAGCAGTTGTTTGTTGCTTGCAACTTAATACTGGAGGGGGTTCAGATGATAACCTGAACGTGGACTTCTAGTCATAGATGGAGTTGGATGGAGTTCTATATATATTGTTATATTGCCCAATCAAATCTCATAGGATCTTTTTGTCTAGTATTGCATTGTTATGCCTTTCTCAGTCCTATCAATTGCCCTATTGTAATTTGTTTACCAAGCATGCCATGTTTGTTTATCTAAGGAGAACACCTCTAGTAAACTATGGACCCCGGTCCAATCTTTACCATTGATACATTTTCAATTGTTACTGTTTACTTGCTGCAAACCATAATCACCTTCCACACCATACAATTAATCCTTTGTTACAGCAACATGTGAGATTGACAACCTCACTGTTCGTTGGGGCAAAGTCTTGAGCTTGTGTTGTGCAG
Organism: Avena atlantica; assembly: GCA_910589765.1. NCBI lineage: Eukaryota > Viridiplantae > Streptophyta > Magnoliopsida > Poales > Poaceae > Avena > Avena atlantica. The sequence continues at coordinate 353,795,576 of OU342734.1, forward strand.
GTTTCCACGTTGCTTGCAACACCTTTGAGACGTTTCCTTCCTCCTACTGGTTCGATAACCTTGGTTTCTTACTGAGGGAAGACTTTCTGCTGTGCTGCTTCACACCTTGCTCTTGGGGTTTCCTAACGAAGTGCTCCACGTCAGTAAGGAGTCATCAACAAGTTTTTTGGCGCCGTTGCCGGGGAGGCTAAGGACGTCTTCACAAGAGGAGTCCTCCTGAACCTTTCTCTTTACTTTGTTTTTAGTTTGATTAGTTTCTTTTGCTTGGTTTTGTTTGCCTCTTTTTATCGAAAACTCCAAAAAAATTAGTCTAGTTTGGTTTGCTTTTTCTTATAAAAAACACACAAAAATTAGTTCCTGCTCTAGCTACTGCTGCTGTTTTTGGCTTGTTCCACTTTTGCCAAAATGAACTCTGCTGAGAACACCAAGTTGTGTGACTTCACTAGCACAAACCACAATGATTTCCTTAGAACTCCTATTGCTCCACCTGCTCCTGATGCTACCTTTTATGAAATTAAGCCTACTTTGTTGAATCTTGTGATAAGAGAGCAATTTTTTGGTACTAGTTCTGATGATGCTGCTTCCCATCTCAATAGCTTTGTTGAACTTTGTGAGATGCAAAAGTATAAGGATGTAGATGGAGATATTATTAAGCTCAAGTTGTTTCCTTTATCCTTGAGAGGAAAAGCTAAAGAATGGTTGCTATCCTTGCCTAGAAATAGTATTGATTATTGGATTAAGTGCAAGGATGATTTTATTGGAAAGTACTACCCTCCTGCTAAGATTATATCTATGAGAAGTGGCATTATGAAATTTAAACAACTTGATGATGAACATGTTGCTCAAGCTTGGGAAAGAATGAAATCTTTGGTTAAGAATTGTCCCACTCATGGACTTACTGCTTGGATGATTATCCAGACTTTTTATGCAGGTTTGAACTTATCTTCAAGAAACATGTTTGATTCAGCTGCTGGAGGTACCTTTATGGGCATCACTTTGGGTGCTGCAACAAAATCCTTGATAATATGATGGTTAATTACTCTAAATGGCACATTGAGAGAGCTCCACATGGTAAGAAGGTAAATTCTATTGAAGAAACATCCTCTTTGAGTGATAAGATTGATGTTATTATGGCTATGCTTGTTAATGGGAAAGCTCCTTTAGATCCAAACAATGTTCCCTTAGCCTCTTTGGTTGCTCAAGAAGAGCAAGTTGATGTGAACTTCATTAGAAACAACAATTTCAACAACAATGCCTATAGGAATAATTTTGGTAGCTACAACAATTATAGGCCGTGTCCTCCTAATAATGGCAATTCCTATGGAAACTCCTACAACAATGCTAGAAGTGCCCCCTCTGAACTTGAACTTATGCTCAAAGACTTTATTAGTAAACAAACCGCTTTCAACAAGACTATGGAGGAAAAACTTTTAACTGTTGAGAAAAATATCTCATCTTTGTCTGAAGCACAGTCCTCCTTGATAATAAAATGGCTGCTAAATCTAAAACCATGGAAAGTACATTTGCTACTACTCATGCCATGCAAGTTACTATTGATGAAAATGTTAGACTGTTAGCCCAACTTCATGCTAAGTGGGAAAGGGAAGATTAAATTGATAGAAACAATAGTGTGTGCACCATCACTAGAATGGATACCACTATACCACAAGAAGTCCCTATTCCTCCTCCTACAATGCCTAAGCCTATTGAGTCTAATACTAGTGATGATAAGTTTGATTTTGATATAGATGGTTGCAATATTTCTGAAGTGATTTTGTTCCTGTAAAAACTTCCTAGAAGTCCTGATGCTAGTGATATGCATGTTGCTTTCACCAAACACATTACAGATGCTCTTGTTAAGATTAAGGAAGAGAAGTTAAAACACAAAGCTTCTATTCTTAGGAAAGTAGAAGATAGTTGGGAACCCATTATTAATATGCAAGTGAATGACTTTGATCTCAAAGCTTCATATGATCTTGGTTCTAGTGTCCCTATTATGCCTAGGAAGATTTATCAAATGCTTGATTTGCCACCTTTGGAAGATTGTTAGATGTCCTACTTGATGTTAATCCTAAGAAGAAACTCATGGGGAGTATTAATGATGTTCTCATTATGGTTAACAATGCTTATGTCTCTGTTGATTTCTATGTTTTGGATGTTGAATACAATGCTTCTTGTCCTATTACTTTGGGAAGACCTTTCTTAGAACTGTTGGTGCCATAATTGATATGAAAGAAGGCACCATTAAATATCAATTCCCATTCAATAAAGGTATTGAACACTTCCCTATTAGGAGAGATAAGTTGTTTTTGCTCCTCCTTTGAAAGCAAGGTTTGATGTTAATGCTTCTTCATTTGAAAATACTTGATTTCTTGCTTCTTGTGCCTAACTTAAAGGCGTTAAAGAAAAGTACTTGTTGGGAGATAACCCAAGAGTTTCCTTGAGTCTTGGAAGTTATTAATTCAGTAATGACTTCTCCTTATCCTTTTTGTTTGCTTTTTGTGCCAAGAATGACCTCTAATTAGAGGAAGTAAGATTTGGGGAGTTGTTGTCCCGTAACACATTTCCGTCCTCCACCATAAAAACTCTTGAGGAGTCTCTATAAGTCGGTTTGATATGAAAATTTATGAACAAATCCCCCAGTATGTTAGCTAACTTTCGTTAGTTCAACACGTTTTTATTTGAGCAAGAGAAGATTTTCTAAAAAATCGGTTTCTACCTGCTGGTCTGTTTTGACAGATTTCTGCCATTATTTGCATTTGCTTCTTATTGATTCCTTTTTGGGTTCTTTTTGGGAAATTGAGATTTTTGAAGGCATTTCTACAGTAGCTTGTGTTTTTAGTGAAAAGTTTTTCTGTTCCAAAGCTAAACCAAGGGTCTATTATCTTTTGAATGCACTAATGTTGGTAATGAAGATTGTGTGAAGTTTTGTATGAAGGAAAATTTTTAGGTGTAGAGAGAGAATGATGTAATGAGATAAAGAATGGACAAAAGATCAAGCTTGGGGATGCCAACCCGGTGTCACCCCAACAAATCTAAGAGGTACAAGCGTCAAAGCATGGGGATTCCCAAGGCATCCCCTTCTTCATCAATAAAAAGCTCATGTCTTTCTAGACACTTCATTTTTATTATTTCATGCACTATTGTGTTATTCTTGGAGCGTATTAGTTTTCGTTTGGTTTATTTAGTTTGCTTGAATAAAGTAGTTTGGACCCCCGTTCTCGCTGTGTTGTTTCAAATAAGTCGATTGGTGTTGGAAATGAGTAGAAAGTTCTTACTTGAAAGTGCGAGAGGAGCTTGCATTGACTCTGACTTAGACTTTAGCATGTCATGATAGGTGTTGTCTTGACCTTATGCTTAGTGATTATTGATGTAGCATGACTTGTTACAAACAATTTGGAATGCTTAGTGTGCCTTGAAAGAATTATGCGTTGTTGTAGCATGCAAAAGCATAGTATTGTGGTATTCTCCTTTGATGTTTTGTTTGGGTTGACTTGGAACATGCTCACACCATGTTATGACTATGAAGACGTGACCATAGCCTCTATGATCATTTAGTCCTTGACTTGTAGTACCACTCTATGCTTTGATTAGTAATGTTTTGTCGCTCTCCGTGATTATGGCCATTATTGCTCTCTTAGTTGGTTGCTCCCAGTCTTTTGCTAGCATCCACTTGTATAAGTAAGCTCTACTCATGCTTCCAACTCCCAAGAAACCAAGTTATTCCAAAGTGTCCACTATAAACTCCTATGCATGGTGTGTTACACCATTCCAATTATATTCTTGTTTTCATCTATCTTCCAATTAAAAAGTATTTTGTTATGTGAAAACTTAGTGATTAAAGCCCTCACAAACTTGATGAGACACTTTATATTCCTTGGCCCTAATAAACTTGAAACATTGTGTAATCTATGTTGTATATGCTTGCACTTATACGTTAGAATTAGCAGAACCATGTTGTCATGGGGAACATTTTCAACATTGCACTTGTACTTTGTACACAGTTGATATCATGCACTTTTGTCTATGGATGTTGCCGGTGTGAAATAAAGAGGGATCTTGTAAGTCCATGGAGTTATGTATTTTGTGTTAGAGAAATGCCTGGGCCGCTAGCCTAAGCCATGCCTAATCATGCTGGAAACTTGCAACATCACCATAATGAGCATTCTGTGAAGCATCCTCAATAAAAAGCTATGCACATAGTAAATAAAAAGATCGCTGAGATGCTCATTGTTTGCTTGCCTTGTCATTTTGGTTATGGGATAGCTCCTATAACATGTGCAAGGGGTACCCCGTTGGTGGTTCTCTATGATACACATGTACTTACTATGATAAGAACTTACAGGTGACTGAAGTTGAGTAGCATGAGGTGTGGCCCTCGTATTCAAGGGACATGAGATTGCCAACTTATACTTCGTCAAGAATATACTCCATCTTTTTTCACTTTAACCTTAATCACTTCAAGATGCTTATGATAGGGGCAATGAGGGCTGAAAGCTAACAAGTACCATAATTTTTGGAAGCTCTTTTTGAAACTTGAAATCCCTGCTTCCCTTTATGAAGGGCCTTTCTTCCACTATTATATTGAGTCTCCACCTTCTACCTTTAGGCACCATTAAGAGAGCATAGTTGTCATTCTTAGTTCTATGTACAGTGTCCCAAAACTTATTGATTGATGCATATTGTTGATATTGCTTGTTCTTGTGCTACTTGTATCTGGTCACTCTTATGAACTTTGAAGGTGTCCTATGCATCTATTTGCTACTCCATGAGGGACAAGCTGAATGACACTATGCAATGTTTTCTGTATGTGAAATAAACAAACATTTTTCAATGCATGTTATTCATGATCTTTGTTTGTAGCCCTTCATGTTGCATGCATAGTTACTTTGTCTTATTGTTAGAACTCCATCTTTCATGCACATGTTTAGAGTTCTTTGATCGCAGCTTTCAATGCTTGCAAATGGTTTGATCTTGGTTTTGATGGTGCATGTCACCTCAAAAATTATTCTTTTATCACTTACCTACTCGGGAGGACGAGCAGGAGTTAAGCTTGGGGATGCTTGATACGTCGGAAACATATCTATAATTTTTGATGCTCCATGCTTGTTTACTATCTTCTTTGCTTTGCTTTGTCCACACTTTGAGGTGTTTTTATATGTTTTCTGGTACTAACCTATTAACAAGATGCCACAGTGCCAGTTGCTTGTTTTCTTCTGTTTTTGGTTCCAGAAAGGCAGAAAATAAATATTCTCGGAATTGGACGGGACAAAATCCAATGTCAATATTTTACCGTGGGCAACACGAAGCCAGAATACGAGACGGAGGAGGCTCACCAGGGGGCCACCCCCTGGCCGCATAGGTGGGCCCACCCCACGCCTGGGGGGTGCAGCCGCCCTGGTGGCCCCTCTGACTCCCCTCTTCATCTATAAAGTTCCCCCCGATGCAGAAACCCTAGGCACCCGACCAAAACTCCACGAAACCGTCTATAGCCGCCGCCACCATTGTCCCTAGATCGGGGGGATTTGAAGCTCTTCCCGGCACCCTACCGGAGGCAGATCATCCTGGAGGCCTTCTTCTTCATCATGCCAGCCTCTGCTATGAAGCGTGAGTAGTTCCACCTTGGACTATGGGTCCATGTAGTAGCTAGATGGTTGTATCTCCTACTTTGTGATTTCATGTATAGATCTTGTGAGCTCCGTTCATGATCAAGATCTAATCTATTTGTAATCATGCATGTTGTGTTTTCGGGGATCCGATGGATATTGAGATTACTATGTCAGATTTATTAATGGTTTTGTCTATTTGATTCTATCATTTCTGTGTTATTTGTGATCTTGCATGCTCTCCATTGTTAGTAACTATCTTATCTAAGTAGTCGCTAGTGACTCCAAGAGGGGGTATTTATGCTCGATAGTGGGTTCATGCCTCTATTTACCAAGGGAAGTCACAGAAATCTCTACGGTTTTAGACATGATGTTTCCACTAGGGAGAAAACAACAATATCTTGTTCATGGAACAAGTGGATTTTTTACCTTACACACTTTGCTTAAAGCAGTTGTTTGTTGCTTGCAACTTAATAATGGAGGGGGTTCAGATGATAACCTGAACGTGGACTTCTAGTCATAGATGGAGTTGGATGGAGTTCTATATATATTGTTATATTGCCCAATCAAATCTCATAGGATCTTTTTGTCTAGTATTGCATTGTTATGCCTTTCTCAGTCCTATCAATTGCCCTATTGTAATTTGTTTACCAAGCATGCCATGTTTGTTTATCTAAGGAGAACACCTCTAGTGAACTATGGACCCCGGTCCAATCTTTACCATTGATACATTTTCAATTGTTACTGTTTACTTGCTGCAAACCATAATCACCTTCCACACCATACAATTAATCCTTTGTTACAGCAACATGTGAGATTGACAACCTCACTGTTCGTTGGTGCAAAGTCTTGAGCTTGTGTTGTGCAGGTTTCCACGTTGCTTGCAACACCTTTGAGACGTTTCCTTCCTCCTACTGGTTCGATAACCTTGGTTTCTTACTGAGGGAAGACTTTCTGCTGTGCTGCTTCACACCTTGCTCTTGGGGTTTCCTAACGAAGTGCTCCACGTCAGTAAGGAGTCATCAACAAGTTTTTTGGCGCCGTTGCCGGGGAGGCTAAGGACGTCTTCACAAGAGGAGTCCTCCTGAACCTTTCTCTTTACTTTGTTTTTAGTTTGCTTAGTTTCTTTTGCTTGGTTTTGTTTGCCTCTTTTTATCGAAAACTCCAAAAAAATTAGTCTAGTTTGGTTTGCTTTTTCTTATAAAAAACACACAAAAATTAGTTCCTTCTCTAGCTACTGCTGCTGTTTTTGGCTTGTTCCACTTTTGCCAAAATGAACTCTGCTGAGAACACCAAGTTGTGTGACTTCACTAGCACAAACCACAATGATTTCCTTAGCACTCCTATGTCAGATTGATTAATAGTTTTGTCTATTTGATTCTATCATGTCTGTGTTGTTTGTGATCTTGCATGCTCTCCGTTGTTAGTAGCTATCTTGGCCAAGTAGTTGCTAGTGACTCCAAGAGGGAGTATTTATGCTCGATAGTGGGTTCATGCCTCTATTTACCAAGGGAAGTGGCAGAAATCTCTACGGTTGTAGATGTGTTGTTACCACTAGGGAGAAAACAATGATCTCTTGTTCATGGAACAAGTGGATTGTTTACCTTACACACATTTATTAAAGCAGTTGTTTGTTGCTTGCAACTTAATACTGGAGGGGGTTCAGATGATAACCTGAAGGTGGACTTCTAGTCATAGATGCAGTTGGATAGCGGTCTATGTATATTGTTGCATTGCCCAATCGAATCTCATAGGATCTTCTTGTCTAGTATTGCATTGTTATGACTTGCTCAGTCCTGTCAATTGCCCTGCTGTAATTTGTTTACCCAACATGCCATGTTTGTTTATCTAAGGATAACACCTGTCAACACCCGGATTTTTCAATCCTAGATGCCTGTTATGCCATACATCGCAATCCCAGGATTACCATTTTTGCGAGACATAACAGAATTGGATACCATAGTACTTCATCCATTACAACGATACATAAGTTCTTACACAAATAGGGATCTCATGATCCAGTCCTTAATACAACATCAAGAAGCGGAATAAGGCATAATAACGGTAGCGTAGGCGAGGCTCCATCTTCGGGGTCACAGGCAATGCTGACGATGGGAGATGATCCTAGTTGTCGTAACCGTCCTGGGGTCCATCCTCCAGGTACTCCTCTTCATAGTCTGGCCATGGGAATAGCCAGGGACAAAGCCATGAGTACTCTTTAAGTACTCGCAAACTAATACTAACAAGAAAGAGGGGTTTTTGGATAATAGGACACTAGGCTCTAGGGTTGTTTTGCAAAAGCCAGATTTATACTACTAAGTTCCAAAGCTGGTCACAATTTTATAACTCCTAAGTGGGATCTTGTATTTCCAGTCACAACTCTATTGTGGTCAAGTCAAAGTCTCAGGTCGTTCACAAGTCATTTTGAAAAGTATGACGGGGGAACAGTATGGCCACTCCAACTGTCCATAACCGCGTACGCGGCTATTCGAATAGTTTGACACTCTGCAGAGATTGTACACTTTCACCACAACATTCGATACATCCGTCAGGAACAAATCCTGAATTCACCATACTCAGTATGCGGATAATCAATCCTAACCTTCCGTTTACACTCCCTAGTATAAGCACCTCTCCTGTGAGTTTGGCCTCCCAACCATGACCACTGTCATCTTGGGTACTGCACAGGTGGACAATCTTCACAAGGTAGCCTCAGCTCAGACCTTGGCCGTGAGGGAACTAATACTAAGGTATATAAGTTTCCAGTCAAGCCCTACCCAATATTCGGGTATTGTGGTTGTACGATAAAATTGGAATGGTATCGCATCCAGACAACCATCAGTTTTATAAAGGGCTAAGGCTCATGCCTCAACATTTTCATCACCAAAATCATCAAGTGTTTGGAAACACATGTCCAAAACATTTCAATAGAATGATCCATCATTCCAAGGTTTTCATAACCATTTTTCCACCAAGTATTCCCATCTAAAGTTGATCAAGTTTTATGCTTAGCACTAGCATCTACAGGTGGGGTAGTACTAATAGAGGGGTGGTAACTAGTGGAGTTGCAACTAAGTCCAACCTTATATCATAAGCTGATATCAAGGTTTCTAGCTTAGGCCAAATTTTAATGTTCTTTATGCAACCTTCAGCACAACTGTCTAGTCTCTACCAAACTTCTTGGGTAGCCTCTAAGTAAACTTTGATAAGGAAATAGAGTAAAAAGCTTGCCATAAAACTAGGATTGGTTTAGCAAGTGGGTATGGTTACATACGCTTAGGGCATATAGTAATCATGTCACAAGCATGGGTTGTGGCAACAATAGGGTATCTTGCAAGTGTTAGCTTGCATCAATATCAGTATAAGCTTGCATAGTTACTAGCTTGCTCAATCAACTAGTAGTATTAGGCTTGCCTTGTGCAGAGCAGTGGTTGAAGTTCTCTTCGGCTTCCTCTTCGTAGTATCCTCCTTCTTCTTCGTAGCCTTGGTCGGTACTAGCGTCTATGAATAAATACGAGGTACACAATCACCAAACAATACTTAACTACTTGCAATCATCACACACAAGGGTCCTATATATGATCTAGCATCATCTCTAACATTACAAGGTTAAGGATTGGTTTAAGTCTTCTTATTTTAGAAAAAGTAATTTCTACTCATTGAAGAACTACTTAAGATTTAATATTCTCCAAACTAAACATGGGATCATGTTGACACATGTCATCACCACATGTCGTAGTCCATGGGAATGTGATTTAAAGTGGTGTCACAATTTAACAAGGTTTTACCCTTTTATTTTAATTAATTTAAGTGGCTAGAAATGCTTATGAAGCATTCCTTTATTCCTTGAACATTATTTCTGCAAGTAACCTATATATATTTTTATATATTCTGAAAGGTATGGTTGAAAGTGATTTTTGAGAGTTGGAATCAACTCAAAAGCTATTGTGGTTTAAATTTGAAAAATGTTTGAATGCAGAAAAGCTTCTGCCTTGTCATTTTTGCTAAGGGTGATCTACAAATCCAAATGACTTGAATCCAACGGGCTTGGATTAAGCATTCACAGAAATTTCCAACAAAATTGGTTTCATCTAATTTGGTGCAATAAATTGATCTGGGTTGATTTTTGAAGTTGGGTACTGAAGTGTGTTTGAATTTAAAAAGAAAAAGTTTAATTTGAAATGCTGGGCTGCGCGGGAAATTCTAACGGGCCGGCCTGCTAAGTGCAGTGCTCCCGCGGGCTGCTTAAGTGGGTGTCCCCACTCGTCAGTGACACGGGGTTGGGCGAAGCGGTATGGGGCAACGTGGTTCGTTAGATCTGGTTCTAATCCAACGGCTGAGGGTCATCGTCGACACGAGACAGCTCCGACGAGAAAGAAACCTAGCGCGGCCAGTGGGGGGTGCTGGGGGCTCACCGGGGTACGGGCGAGGGTCGGCGAGGCGGGCGAACGACGAAGTCGACGATGGCGAACCTCCTGGTACCGGTGGCTTCTCCTGGGGCGGCTCCAATCGCTGGCTCCTTTCTTCTCCGGCAGCGGCAGGCTCCGGTGAAATTCCGGCAGGGTGGTGCTCGCCTTGCTCTGAGAATGGTGTGGCACGATCAGTGAGGAGAGGGGAGTGAGATGGTGTGAAGAAATCGTGCGGGGGTGGCCTCTATTTATAGTCGAGCGAGGGGACCGTCGGGGTGCAAGGTGAGCTCGTCGGAGGCGATGTTACAGGCAGCTAATGGCATGGGCAAGGGTAGGGGACGGTGCTGTGTCTCCTAGCGATGCTCAACGGCATGGTCGCGAGTGATGGGGCGGTGTGGTTTGGTCTGGAACGGGCGGTGCTCTGCGCGGCAGAGGCGGCGTTCTCGACGGCGGGCGGTGGCTGTATGGCGCGGGGCGTTAAACGGGGATGTCTGGCGGTCTCCTGGGTCGGTGGTGATCGTGTGTGCGCGCGGTGAGGGCGGCGCGCGGTCTGTGGGTGGTGGTCGAGGGTGGCGCTCTGGCGCACGCTCGGCATGGTCTGGGCGTGTCTTGCGCGCGTGGTCCAGGGCTTGGCAACGCTCGCGGCTGGGACAGGCAGTGGCGGTGGACGGTGGGCTGCCTCCCAGACATGCTGGCTAGGCTTGCTGCTGCTCCTAGCTTGCTGTCCACTTTGGGGTGACATGGGGTTGCTCGGCTGTTCACCATTAATGGGAATGGCAAGCTCACAGGGTGCTAGTGTTGGGCTAATCTTTCTAGATGATCTACTGAGGTGTGTGAGAGCTGACTAGGGAACAAGTTAGGCAAGAATCACTGCACACTATAGTGTTTTGTGTTTTGTTTGATTTGTGTCTGCAACCTGTTTGATGAAATGGCCGCATGAAATCAAGTTTTGAATTTTGAAATGATTTTTGGTGGGTTTGCTAGATTGGTTCTGGTGAGTCTGCAGATGCTTGGGTTTTGAAAATTGAGCTTGTTTAAGTGGGTTTTGAAAAAGTGGGATCTTCCCATATGAAGAAGATTCAATTTTGAGTTGTCATTTAAACTATGCATTTGAAAGTTTCTGGATGATCACAAGGTGGGCCTTGATACTTTGTTATGAGTACATTCAAGGGGTGCAAAGATCCAGAAAAGTTTCTGTTAGGTTTTGAAAGTTTGAGACAACCAAAGTAGGCATGGGAGTTAAATTGGTCATAATGACCATTCACTTAATATATTGGTTTTGACTTATTTTTCTTTAGGAAAAGTGTGGGGAATGTTTTAGATGATGTTCTTTTCACCTAAGAAACATTTTACAAGCAATGGATCACACAAACAAAGTGGTTTTAAAGAATTTCAAAATTCATGCATACACATAGACATGCTTTCATGAATTGATTTAGAAAAGTTTTTGTTAACCCTAAACTTTAGGATTAGTGTTTTGTTGATCTAAGTTTGATATTTTTGGGATGTTACAAACCTTCCCCCCTTAAACAAAATCTCGTCCCGAGATTTGAAAAAGGACGAAAAGATTACCTAGGATTTGAAGAGATCTGGAAACTCCGTCCTGATGTGATCTTCGCGTTCCCAGGTAGCTTCCTCTTCTGTGTGGTTGCTCCACTGAATCTTGAGAAACTTGATGCTTCGGGTTCTGGTCGTTCGAAAAGCTTCTTCCAATATACGGATGGGTACTTCAGGATAGGTCAGGTCATCATTGATCTCTATGGTCCTATGATCGATATTCTTGAACACTTCGGTCTTCTCGGGGACTTCGAGACATTTGCGAAGTAACGAGATATGGAACACATTGTGCACTGCTGACATCTCTTCTGGTAGCTCGAGTTGATACGATACTTCTCCTCGACGGTTCAAGATTTTGAAAGGTCCGATATATCTGGGGGCTAACTTTCCTTTGAGTTGGAAACGTTGCATTCCCTTCAATGGCGACACTTTCAGGTAAACAAAGTCTCCAATGTTAAAGGCGAGGTCTCGACGTCTCTTGTCGGCGTAACTCTTTTGTCGGGATTGGGCTGTCTTGAGGTGCTCTCGAATCTTGTGAACCTTCTCTTCTGCTTCTCGTAGGATGTCGGGTCCGAAAATTTGACTCTCTCCTACTTCCGACCAGTTCAAAGGGGTGCGGCACTTCCTTCCGTACATGAATTCAAATGGGGCCATTTGCAAACTGGCTTGGTAACTATTGTTGTAGGAAAATTCTGCAAACGGTAGACAGTCTTCCCACATGGATCCATACTCTAGCACACATGCTCTAAGCATATCTTCGAGTATTTGGTTTACTCGCTCCGTTTGTCCATCGGTCTGAGGGTGATACGCGGTACTGAAATCTAGGCGGGTTCCTAAACCTTCCTGGACCTTCTTCCAGAATCTCGAGGTAAACTGAGTTCCTCGATCCGATACGATATTCTTGGGGACTCCGTGCAAACTAACGATCCTAGCGATATACAACTCTGCTAGCTTCGAACTCTGATAGGTGGTTTTAACGGGCAAGAAATGGGCGACTTTGGACAATCTGTCCACTATGACCCAAATAGAGTCATTTCCCCTACTAGAAGTAGGTAGTCCAGTGATAAAGTCCATTCCTACAGAATCCCATTTCCATTCCGGAATTTGCAAAGGTTGCAACAATCCAGCGGGTCTTTGATGTCCTGCCTTGACTCGCTGACATATATCACACTTGGCGATATAGCTTCCGATTTCTCTCTTCATCTTATGCCACCAAAATTGCTCTTTCAAATCTTGATACATCTTAGTTCCTCCTGGATGGATAGAATAATGAGTATCATGGGCCTCCTTCAAGATAACTTCTTTTAACTCAGAATCTGCTGGTACACAAAGGCGTCCTTTGTACCACAAAACTCCTTCTTCGTCCTCGGTGAATCCGGGTACTTTGCCTGTACCGATACGACGTTTAATTCCGTCGATACTAGCATTTCCTTTCTGCGCCTCTTTAACCTGACTGATCAAAGTGGGCTGAAGTTCTATGCTAGCCAAAAATCCTTCACTTACTAATTCTAGTCGAAAATCTTCCATCTCCTTGTGCAAACTTGGTTGCTCCTTCAAAATCATGGAGTTCAAGCGGCACGGCAATCTGCTAAGGGCATCGGCTACTACGTTGGCTTTTCCAGGGTGATAATGAATGTCCAGGTCGTAATCCTTGATTAGCTCAATCCATCTTCTCTGCCTCATATTCAGCTCCTTCTGAGTGAATATATACTTTAGGCTCTTGTGATCCGAATAAATCTCACAACGGTTTCCCATAAGGTAATGTCTCCATGTCTTCAGGGCTAGAACTACGGCTGCGAGTTCGAGGTCATGGGTTGGATAATTTTGTTCATGCTGCTTCAATTGTCGCGATAGATAGGATATAACTTGGCCTTCTTGCATTAGCACACATCCGAGACCAATCTTGGATGCGTCACAATACACATCGAATGGCTTCGTGATATCCGGCATGATCAAGATTGGGGCGGAAATCAATCTCCTTTTGAGTTCTTGGAAACTCGCTTCACACTTGTCCGTCCATTCAAACTTCTTGTCCTTCTTCAGCAATTGGGTCATGGGTCGGGCGATACTAGAGAATCCTTCTACGAATTTGCGGTAATATCCCGCCAATCCGAGAAAAGCACGAACTTGGGTTTGAGTGGTTGGGGCTTGCCAATCTTCTACATCTTTCACTTTGGCAGGGTCAACGGCAATTCCTCCGGCTGATACAATGTGACCGAGGAATCCTACTTCCTGTAACCAGAATTCACATTTGCTAAATTTTGCATACAGCTGATGCTCTCTAAGGGTTCCAAGAATGGTCCTTAGGTGTAGCTCATGTTCTTCTTCCGATTTGGAATAAATCAGAATGTCATCGATGAAAACAACGACAAACTTATCCAGGAAGTCCATAAAAATCTTATTCATGAGGTTCATGAAATAAGCGGGGGCATTGGTTAATCCAAAAGACATGACTGTATACTCATACAACCCATATCTGGTGGTAAAGGCAGTCTTTGGAATATCCTCTGCACGAATTTTGAGTTGATGATAACCAGTTCTAAGATCAATCTTAGAAAACACCTGGGCACCGGTCAACTGATCAAACAAATCCTCTATCTTGGGCAAGGGATACTTGTTCTTGATGGTGACATCATTCAACTTTCGATAATCCGTACACAAACGGTTACCTCCATCCTTCTTGTCCACAAATAAGACAGGTGACCTCCATGGGGACGCACTTGGTTGAATCAATCCGATTTCTAACATGGAATCCAGTTGCTTCTTCAGTTCTTCTAGTTCTGACGGGTTCATACTATAGGGTCTCTGGGCTATAGGTCCTGTTCCGGGGATTAGTTCGATGATAAACTCGATATCCCTATCTGGGGGCATACCGGGCAAAACATCTGGAAATACATCGGGGTATTCACAGACTATCCGAACTTGGTCGATGGTAGGTTGGGCTAGACTCTTGTTACACTTGAATTGGCGAGGTAAGGTTTCCGATATATGCTCGACTAATATTCCGGCGGTACTAGTCATGGTAATGGCTTTCTTGGCACAGTCAATCATTCCTTTATGTTTAGACATCCAATCCATTCCTAGTACTACTTCCAAACCTTTAGTTCCGAGTACTATTAGATTAGCATAAAAATCTATGCCATGGATTCGGATAGGGACGGCTTTGCAAATATGCCTAGCCTTGGTGGTTGATCCGGGAATTTGTACAATCATCACATGCTTCAGTTTGGTTGGTTGGATTTTACTAGTGCATGCAAATTCTTCGGTGACAAATGAATGCGATGCACCAGAATCAAACAACACTCTTGCGAGTACTGAATTAACAGAAAACATACCCAGCACGACGTCTGGCGCTTCCTGAGCTTCTTCAGCATGCATGAGAAAAAGGCGGCCATTACGGTTGAGTGAATTTCCTGGGGCAAATCTTCTCCCTGGCTGGACACGACGCTGCTGCTGGGCTGGGACATTGGTATTAGGGGCTGTAGCGTTCTTCTTGTTGGGGCACTCGCTGGAATAGTGGCCTTTATTTCCACAGTCATAACAGGTCACTTGTGACTTGTCCTTGGCTGCGACAGGCACAACATTGCTTCCAGTCCTCGGGGCAGTATTGGGGTTGACGGTAGCATGGTTGGTGTTGAACTTGGGTGGGGCACGGTTGAAAGGGCTAGAATTGCCGGGGTTGTTGTGATTTCCTCCGGGTCTAGGGTTTCCACGGTTGGGATAGTTCGGACGGGTCATAGGGGGTCTGTTGGTTCTTGGGGCAAATCCTGGAGATGGGTTGGGGCGATACTTTGGGGTCTGATGGGTTCCTGGTTGATGCATCATGCGACGCTTGCGGTTCTCATTGGCCTGATTGATCTTTCCTTCCATCTGGATAGCGGAGTCGACAAGGGCTTCGATATCGGCAAAGGGAATATTGACTAATACTGTCTGCATCTCGTCATGCAGACCATTCAGGAATCTTTCTTTCTTCTTGGCTTCGGTGTCTATCTCATCTGGGGCGTACCTAGCTAATGACAAAAATTTGTCACGGTATTCCACTACTGTCATCCTTCCTTGCTTCAGTTCTCTGAACTCGTCTCTCATTCTCTTGATCAAACCTGGCGGCACATGGGTTCTGCTAAACTTGACCTTGAATTCCTCCCAGGTCATCATTTGGCCTCCGGTCATTGCACGAACACTGTTCCACCATGCCCTGGCATCTCCGGCTAGATAATGAGTGGCGAACAAGACTTTCTCGTTGGCTTCTACTCCGGCTACTTCTAAGTTATTCTCCATGGTTTGCAGCCAATCATCGGCGTCTAGGGGTTCTTCTGACTTGGTGAAAACGGGTGGGTTGGTATTCTGGAAGTTCTTGAGCTTAGATCCGTGGTTGTCCTGATTTCCATGACCTTGGTTGTTGTGGGCTAGCTGGGCTATCTGTTGCAGAGTAGCTAGGTTGGCTTGCCGTTCCGCTCGTTCAGCTTCGCGGTCAGAAGTCAACATTTGCAGGATCTGCAACATTGGGTCCGGGGATGAACCACTTCCTCCACGTGGCATCTGAGGATTGATATAGATCATGAGAAAAGAGGGAAATTTCTAAGGTTTTGGGTCTTTGAAAAGTTTTTAGAGTTAACTCAAGTTTTCTAGCAACTTGCTTTTTCATTCATTCACTCATAGCACACAGTACAACACACACCACAACAAAGCAAAACAGATGGTTTTAAGAACCATTCTGGGAACTACGATACAGTGGGACCGACTACTACTCGCTACGCTAGTGCTCAGTGCTACTACTGCTCGGAGTCTGTGGCTTCATCATCTTCCGCATCATCGATGAAGGCGAAATCATCCTCATCGGTGAAGAAGTCCATGGCCTGGTCCTCCAGAAAATCATCGTCATCGCTGAGATAGGAGTAAGGGTCTCCACGAAGATCTTCTCCGGCATTTTCCCTTTCCTCTAACTGCATGTCTCTCTCATGGATGGTCTCTTCCAGAGCTGAGATACGATGGCGAAGACGGGCAATAATGCGCTCCTTCTTGTCGAGCTGACGGCGGCGAGACTTGCGATCCTTTGCTAGCATGGCGATGGTCTGATCCTTCGTCTTGATGATGGCAGACTTGTGGTTACAATAGTCACGGCAGTTGTCCAGTTCCTGCTGACGATCATACATCATGAAGCTAAGGTGGTCCAATTGAGTCTTCAGCTCGGGGTGGTATGGGGCTTCCAGTGGTTGACCATTTGCATCACGTCTTGGGCAAAACTCAAAGCGAGTACCCTTGATCTGATTGATGCTCTGCCCACACAGACGGGAAAGAGCTTCCTGCATTGCTCGGGCAAGTCCATCGAGCCAGTTGTTTTCCCTCAAGGTAAACTGAATTCCCTCCGCAGTGGGAGGTTCAATCTTTCCTCGGAGACTTGCAACTATTAGCCACTGTAGATCTTCCCCCCCTTGATCATTGAGCTGAGCTCCGAAGAACTCGGGATGCGGGCGCTCCAAAAGTTCCGAAAGCTGATCCAGATCCCTCTCAAAGATAAGGTCTCCTCCATTTCCGAGTTGGTAAAACTTGCTGTACTTCACGTCCATCTATAAAAATAGAGGAGGAGTAGTTTAGCAAAGTGATCAAGTGTGTCAAAATTTTATATATTTTGCAAGAGTTTTTGAGGTACATGAGGTTTATTAAAGAATTTAAGAGGTAAGAATGAGAATAAGTTTTCGTAAATAGTTTTGTTTTTGAGTATTGAAACTAAGTTTTTGGTTCAGCGTCCAATCTAACTAGGGTCTCCTATGGTCAGGATGGCTCTGATACCAACTTGTCAACACCCGGATTTTTCAATCCTAGATGCCTGTTATGCCATACATCGCAATCCCAGGATTACCATTTTTGCGAGACATAACAGAATTGGATACCATAGTACTTCATCCATTACAACGATACATAAGTTCTTACACAAATAGGGATCTCATGATCCAGTCCTTAATACAACATCAAGCAGCGGAATAAGGCATAATAACGGTAGCGTAGGCGAGGCTCCATCTTCGGGGTCACAGGCAATGCTGACGATGGGAGATGATCCTAGTTGTCGTAATCGTCCTGGGGTCCATCCTCCAGGTACTCCTCTTCATAGTCTGGCCATGGGAATAGCCAGGGACAAAGCCATGAGTACTCTTTAAGTACTCGCAAACTAATACTAACAAGAAAGAGGGGTTTTTGGATAATAGGACACTAGGCTCTAGGGTTGTTTTGCAAAAGCCAGATTTATACTACTAAGTTCCAAAGCTGGTCACAATTTTATAACTCCTAAGTGGGATCTTGTATTTCCAGTCACAACTCTATTGTGGTCAAGTCAAAGTCTCAGGTCGTTCACAAGTCATTTTGAAAAGTCTGACGGGGGAACAGTATGGCCACTCCAACTGTCCATAACCGCGGACGCGGCTATTCGAATAGTTTGACACTCTGCAGAGATTGTACACTTTCACCACAACATTCGATACATCCGTCAGGAACAAATCCTGAATTCACCATACTCAGTATGCGGATAATCAATCCTAACCTTCCATTTACACTCCCTAGTATAAGCACCTCTCCTGTGAGTTTGGCCTCCCAACCATGACCACTGTCATCTTGGGTACTGCACAGGTGGACAATCTTCACAAGGTAGCCTCAGCTCAGACCTTGGCCGTGAGGGAACTAATACTAAGGTATATAAGTTTCCAGTCAAGCCCTACCCAATATTCGGGTATTGTGGTTGTACGATAAAATTGGAATGGTATCGCATCCAGACAACCATCAGTTTTATAAAGGGCTAAGGCTCATGCCTCAACATTTTCATCACCAAAATCATCAAGTGTTTGGAAACACATGTCCAAAACATTTCAATAGAATGATCCATCATTCCAAGGTTTTCATAACCATTTTTCCACCAAGTATTCCCATCTAAAGTTGATCAAGTTTTATGCTTAGCACTAGCATCTACAGGTGGGGTAGTACTAATAGAGGGGTGGTAACTAGTGGAGTTGCAACTAAGTCCAACCTTATATCATAAGCTGATATCAAGGTTTCTAGCTTAGGCCAAATTTTAATGTTCTTTATGCAACCTTCAGCACAACTGTCTAGTCTCTACCAAACTTCTTGGGTAGCCTCTAAGTAAACTTTGATAAGGAAATAGAGTAAAAAGCTTGCCATAAAACTAGGATTGGTTTAGCAAGTGGGTATGGTTACATACGCTTAGGGCATATAGTAATCATGTCACAAGCATGGGTTGTGGCAACAATAGGGTATCTTGCAAGTGTTAGCTTGCATCAATATCAGTATAAGCTTGCATAGTTACTAGCTTGCTCAATCAACTAGTAGTATTAGGCTTGCCTTGTGCAGAGCAGTGGTTGAAGTTCTCTTCGGCTTCCTTTTCGTAGTATCCTCCTTCTTCTTCGTAGCCTTGGTCGGTACTAGCGTCTATGAATAAATACGAGGTACACAATCACCAAACAATACTTAACTACTTGCAATCATCACACACAAGGGTCCTATAGATGATCTAGCATCATCTCTAACATTACAAGGTTAAGGATTGGTTTAAGTCTTCTTATTTTAGAAAAAGTAATTTCTACTCATTGAAGAACTACTTAAGATTTAATATTCTCCAAACTAAACATGGGATCATGTTGACACATGTCATCACCACATGTTGTAGTCCATGGGAATGTGATTTAAAGTGGTGTCACAATTTAACAAGGTTTTACCCTTTTATTTTAATTAATATAAGTGGCTAGAAATGCTTATGAAGCATTCCTTTATTCCTTGAACATTATTTCTGCAAGTAACCTATATATATTTTTATATATTCTGAAAGGTATGGTTGAAAGTGATTTTTGAGAGTTGGAATCAACTCAAAATCTATTGTGGTTTAAATTTGAAAAATGTTTGAATGCAGAAAAGCTTCTGCCTTGTCATTTTTGCTAAGGGTGATCTAGAAATCCAAATGACTTGAATCCAACGGGCTTGGATTAAGCATTCACAGACCTTTCCAACAAAATTGGTTTCATCTAATTTGGTGCACTAAATTGATCTGGGTTGATTTTTGAAGTTGGGTACTGAAGTGTGTTTGAATTTAAAAAGAAAAAGTTTAATTTGAAATGCTGGGCTGCGCGGGAAATTCTAACGGGCCGGCCTGCTAAGCGCAGTGCTCCCGCGGGCTGCTTAAGTGGGTGTCCCCACTCGTCAGTGACACGGGGCTGGGCGAAGCGGTATGGGGCAACGTGGTTCGTTAGATCTGGTTCTAATCCAACGGCTGAGGGTCATCGTCGACGCGAGACAGCTCCGGCGAGAAAGAAACCTAGCGCGGCCAGTGGGGGGTGCTGGGGGCTCACCGGGGTACGGGCGAGGGTCGGCGAGGCGGGCGAACGACGAAGTCGACGACGGCGAACCTCCTGGTACCGGTGGCTTCTCCTGGGGCGGCTCCAATCGCTGGCTCCTTTCTTCTCCGGCAGCGGCAGGCTCCGGTGAAATTCCGGCAGGGTGGTGCTCGCCTTGCTCTGAGAATGGTGTGGCACGATCAGTGAGGAGAGGGGAGTGAGATGGTGTGAAGAAATCGTGCGGGGGTGGCCTCTATTTATAGTCGAGCGAGGGGACCGTCGGGGCGCAAGGTGAGCTCGTCGGAGGCGATGTTACAGGCAGCTAATGGCATGGGCAAGGGTAGGGGACGGTGCTGTGTCTCCTGGCGATGCTCAACGGCATGGTCGCGAGTGATGGGGCGGTGTGGTTTGGTCTGGAACGGGCGGTGCTCTGCGCGGCAGAGGCGGCGTTCTCGACGGCGGGCGGTGGCTGTATGGCGCGGGGCGTTAAACGGGGATGTCTGGCGGTCTCCTGGGTCGGTGGTGATCGTGTGTGCGCGCGGTGAGGGCGGCGCGCGGTCTGTGGGTGGTGGTCGAGGGTGGCGCTCTGGCGCACGCTCGGCATGGTCTGGGCGTGTCTTGCGCGCGTGGTCCAGGGCTTGGCAACGCTCGCGGCTGGGACAGGCAGTGGCGGTGGACGGTGGGCTGCCTCACAGACATGCTGGCGAGGCTTGCTGCTGCTCCTAGCTTCCTGTCCACTTTGGGGTGACATGGGGTTGCTCGGCTGTTCACCATTAATGGGAATGGCAAGCTCACAGGGTGCTAGTGTTGGGCTAATCTTTCTAGATGATCTACTGAGGTGTGTGAGAGCTGACTAGGGAACAAGTTAGGCAAGAATCACTGCACACTATAGTGTTTTGTGTTTTGTTTGATTTGTGTCTGCAACCTGTTTGATGAAATGGCCGCATGAAATCAAGTTTTGAATTTTGAAATGATTTTTGGTGGGTTTGCTAGATTGGTTCTGGTAAGTCTGCAGATGCTTGGGTTTTGAAAATTGAGCTTGTTTAAGTGGGTTTTGAAAAAGTGGGATCTTCCCATATGAAGAAGATTCAATTTTGAGTTGTCATTTAAACTATGCATTTGAAAGTTTCTGGATGATCACAAGGTGGGCCTTGATACTTTGTTATGAGTACATTCAAGGGGTGCAAAGATCCAGAAAAGTTTCTGTTAGGTTTTGAAAGTTTGAGACAGCCAAAGTAGGCATGGGAGTTAAATTGGTCATAATGACCATTCACTTAATATATTGGTTTTGACTTATTTTTCTTTAGGAAAAGTGTGGGGAATGTTTTAGATGATGTTCTTTTCACCTAAGAAACATTTTACAAGCAATGGATCACACAAACAAAGTGGTTTTAAAGAATTTCAAAATTCATGCATACACATAGACATGCTTTCATGAATTGATTTAGAAAAGTTTTTGTTAACCCTAAACTTTAGGATTAGTGTTTTGTTGATCTAAGTTTGATATTTTTGGGATGTTACAACACCTATAGTGAACTATGGACCCCGGTACAATATTTACCATTGATACATCTTCCACTATTACTGTTTACTTGCTGCAAACCATCATCGCCTTCCACACCATACAATTAATCCTTTGTTACAGCCACCGGTGAGATTGACAACCTCACTATTCGTTGGGGTAAAGTATTGAGTTTGTGTTGTGCAGGTTTCCATGTTGTTTGCAACACCTTTGAGACATTTCCTTCCTCCTACTAGTTCGATAACCTTGGTTTCTTACTGAGGGAAGACTTGCTGATGTGCTGCTTCACACCTTGCTCTTGGGGTTTCCCGATGAAGTGCTCCACGTCAACAAGGAGTCATCAGCGATGTGTTGGTTTCTCTACTTTAAAAGCTTGTGGAATACTCACTAGGAGAGGTGGTGTTTATTAGTTGCATATTGCAGGAGCTAGGCGTCTGTACCTCGCTCCTTTGCCTATTGGTCTTTTCTCTATTGGGCAAGGAAGTTTGCTATATGATGTGCAGGTTGAGAAACACCAACCCGAGGAGGAGATTTTGGATGAGGATGAAGACCAAGAAGAGGAGCAAGAAGTTCCTGATCAAGAGGAGCAACCACCAACCCGGATCGCTACATATCAAGATTTTCAAGAACTTGGAGGAACTACGCAGCGGATGCATAATCTCGCCCTGAACCTCCAAGAAACCACTGGTAACTTATCAACTCAATTTGAAAACTGGAGTTACAACCTTTTCCCGCCACCATAATGATTTGAAGGGCTTGCAAAAGCCTAAGCTTGGGGAAGTTTCCTCATTATCTTTATTTCGCGTTCATTTGTTTTTATTTATTCTGAGGTTATGCTTTTAATTTGAGTTTATAAGCACTCATGTTGTTTTCCCCAACACTTTATCTTTAGTTATTTTTATTTGTTTTCAAGATTTTCAAGCCGAGATTTTCCGCCAATTTTCTATTCTTTAATTCCCTCTCCTAAAAACAAAAAATATTTGTCCATTTATCTTTATTTTCCCTCTTCCTTCTTTCTATTCTCCTTGTGGCTTCCACATATTTGCAGGAGAGTGATTGACTTCGAGTTTACAAGAAACAAATCAAAAGGAAAGAGAGAAGTGGAACTCATGAGAGGTATGCCTTATGACTCCCCACTTTTGAAGTTTGAGAAACCCATGGTAGTTAGTAGTAAATGTTAAGATATTATATTGGTGGAGTGAGTCTTTATATTGGAGTAAAATTTTGTTTGCATGGGTATTTAGTTGAGTACGTTTTGTTCTAGCTCTTGTAGTTAACCATGTCTTGCCTAAAAATTTTCTAAACAATTACAATAAGAAAAAGTCTCACAATTGAAGGCTTGGGTGTAGTAGTATTTAGTCTTGAAAGCTTATTCCCAGAGACACTCGACACCATAGAAAATAATGATTGACTTGATAGCTCTCTTTCTAAGGATTTGTTCAATTGAATTTAATGTTTAGCGGTTTTTTTGAGCATGCCAAAGTTTGACTTGTGAATCATAAGAATGATATAGCTTTATGCGGTCAAACTTCATGGGATGCCAACAACTCCGCTAGCCTACGAACGATCTTCATGGAGGAAACTCCTAGATTTCGGCTATGAGAGTTCATTAAACATATGTAGCAACAATGCTATAATGGGTAGATTCTTGGCATTCTCGTGTAGTTATGTTCATGATGGAATCACTCCTCTGGCTGATATGAGTAATCATTATGCAAAAGGAACGCAAATCTTGGTAAGGCCACGAGTGTCCATCACAACCCGATAAACTAATTAAAGTTTTGGTATGCTCTCAATTACTTAAGAAGTAAAATTCTTGAAGGACAATGAATAGAAAAGTAATGCTTGAAAAGTCTTGACTTATTGATGTGGGAGAATTGAGATACTTTAGTGTATATGCTTTTCATGAAAAACTCTCACACTCTCAATTTTACATGATTATACTTTATTGTTCAAAGGCAAGCTTATGACTTGATTACATGACATGGAATATAGTTTACTCATTTGAATCATCCATGCTAACAATAATCTTGCTACGCTATAAGGATTCATTAAAACCTGTATGATATGCTTGCCATTACTCTATCTATGCTGAAGTTTTTCAGATTAATAAAGTGGAGGAAACATGAGAATACCAATCACGAGTAAGATCATCATCTTGTTATTTCAGTTTAAATGCTGAGTTCCTTTTTTATTTTGGTTTTCTTGCTCGAGGATGATCAAGTTTAATCTTGGGTAGGTTGATGGCTGTGAAATATAGCCATCCACATCCACATTTAAACTAGATATTATTCATATTTTTGATGAAATATCTCTCTAAACCCTGCCACTAATTCCTAATAATTAAAGGGGTATGCAATCCTTTCTATTTTCCCTGCGCAGATAATGACGTTTGATGATAGGAATCACAACATTAGATTTCCAACAACCCAGATAAACCAGGGGTCGTGAAGAGGAGGCAGAAGCTTAAACGACAAACTATACGGCTGGAATAAAATTCTGGCCGTACAGTTCTGGCCATATAGTTGCCACCAACACCGCTAGGTAAAACAGAACAACTTTCATGAAGGGACCCCTATATAAAGAGGCCTTGGCCGACGAGAAAATCCCCCTGCGCCCCACAGAACACAACACCGAAGAGCCGCCGGAGGAATTGATCTAGATCTAATCTCCAAACCCTTCTCCTCCACCATAGCCATATTCCACCACTTGTAATAGTAGATCTTATCTCCAATTGGTGACATTGTAAGACTATTACTATCAATCTCATGATTTCCATTGCAATGTTTATGATTGTTGATTTCATCTCTATGTGTGAGTAATCCTCCTTGAGCTAAGGGTTTTGGCCTATCCATGTAGCTTTGCGCATGTTATTTATCATAGATGGGATTATGTATTAGTTTGTATGACATGATGATTATTGTACCCTCTCTTGCCTCAATCTAAGGACTTTTCAGGTAACCAAGACCCCAAGGATTGATCTAGGTATAGGGAGTGTGAGTAATGACTGATCTGCAGGATGGGAACCCAGTGCCCGTTAGGGTAGTACGGTTGTATGTGAGGGATTTACTTGGGATTAATAGTGACGTCACTATGCATATCATTAGTTCTATTTCTTCTATGGATGAGACTAGTAGGTTATTGCTATAAGCAGTTACGGAGGAAATAGCAATTATGGATGCATTGCCCACATATAATTATCTTGCTCTAACAATTACATGCATACTTTATTATTATCTTTTATTCCCATCAGATGTTTTGCACAGCTATAGGTGAAATCGAAAGCCCCGGGCCCTCTCTCTCCATCATCGACAACAACAAAGGACATCAAAATCTTGATCTCGTAAAACACAAAAAGAATTCTAAAACTCTCGAAGGTTCGTTAAAGCAACTTTACTACGTGTTTTGCTTCCCGAGGATTCGATAACCTAGGTCTACTAGGGAAAAAGAGCTATACTACATCCGTAATCTGGATCGAAGGTATCAGTTGAGTAGTCAAATGATGAAATTGTAGCCAGGCTTTTAAAAGAACGTGATAATGTCGTTGCCAAGGCAAAGAAACTAAAGAAGAAAAATGTTAAATTTGGGACTGCCCATGCTAGAATTTCCGAGAAATTAGAGAAACTTGATATTGCCCACAAGGATTTGGAGAGTGAATACTCTATTCTCAGTGAGTCTCATGAACAACTCCAAACTCGATTGACCAATATGACATTCCTAGCACTTCTGCATCAACATGTGGACATGAAAAGGTCCTTGAAGAAAATGCAAAGTTCAGATATGAGCTTGCCGAGGCATCTCTTCCCAAAGGTAAGGCAGTCCTAGATGAGGTCCTTAGCAAGCAAAGGACGAATAATGGAAAGGAGGGACTTGGCTACGTTCCAAAGACCAAGAACAAGAAGAACAACAAGAAGAAGGCCAAGAATGCCCAAGCAAAGACAAGCACCACTAAAAAGAACATCAAGAAAGACAAAATTGATTCTAATTATGGTTTTGTAGGGTCTAATAATCCTCATTATGAGTTATTTCGTGATTATTATGGCAATGTCTATGCTAGCTATGTTGGTACTTTTGATAATTATATTGCTTGGTCTATTTGGGTTCCAAAGACCCTTGTTACTAACATGCGAGGACCCATTGAAAAATGGGTACCTAAAACCAAGAAGTAATTTTCTTATAGGGCCATGCTTCTGGTGGATCTAAATGGGTGCTTGATAGTGAATGCACAAGTCATATGACCGGAAGCAAGGATATCATCATGGAGATGAGGTCTAATCATGATCAAATAATCGTATCCTATGGAGATAAACCGAAGTCTAAGGTATTGGGTCTTGGCAAGGTTGTGGTTGCTCACGATATCTCTCTCATGGACGTCATGCTTGTTGAGACCCTCGGTTAAAATTTACATTATGTTCGTTCCCTTGGTAAGATGGGATTTGCAGTTTTCACTGATGATGATTTAGTGGTATACTTGTGGAGCAAGTCTCTAAAGGTCGCTTTTGTTGGGTACGTCGAAAATGACTATATGTGGTGGACTTTTTGGGGAAAACCACTGCGGGTCCGATGTGCTTATTCGGAAAGGCTGACGCGGGCTGGTTATGGCATCGTCTTCTAGACCATGTCAATATGAGAACTTTTCAAAGTCTTCACAAGGGTGGCCACATCCTTGGACTAAAAGAAAACGTTTCCTTTGCCAAAGATTGTGTTTGCAGGGCATGTGTTGAAGGAAATATGCATGATTCTCCCCATAAGAGGAAGACTATTATATCATCAACGAGGACTTTGGAGATCCTTCATGTGGATCTATTTGGTCCTCCATCTCATGCAAGCCTTGGTGGGAAGAAATACTGCCTTGTCATAGTTGATGATTACTCAAGATATACATGGGTCTACTTCAAGCTGAAAAGTGAGACTCAACAAACAGCCATCTACTTTGCTAACGAGGTTCAGCGTCAACACAATGTCCCCATATTGGAAATTAGAAGCAACAAAGGCTCTAAGTTCAAGAACTACACTCTGAATGAATTCCTAAGTAAAGAGGGGATGAGACACCAATATTCTGCTGCGTACACCCCTCAACAAAACGGTGTAGCCGAGAGGAAAAAACCGTACCTTAATGGACATGTCAAGGTCTATGTTGGCTAAATTCAAGGCACCATACAACTTTAGGGCTGAAGATATATCCACCGCATGTCACTCATCAAACTGGCTTTACCTCCGCAAAATCTTGGACAAGACACCCTATGAGATACTTATCGGTAACAAGCCCAACATTTCATACTTTCGGGTGTTTGGTTGTAAGTGTTTCTTTCTCATTAAAGGAGTTTTTTTGTCTAAATTTTAGTCTAAGGCTTTATAAGGTTTTTTATTGGTTATGGTGCCAAAATCCCACACTTATAGAGTCTACAATAAGCTCTCCGAAACTGTTGTAGAATCGTGTAGTGTAGTGTTCGAGGATAATGATGGCTCCCATGTGGGGCAAGCTGATGTTTGTGATACAGATGTTGAAATACCCCAAGATGCCATAAGAAGAATGGGCGTGGGATTTTCCGCCCCATTGAGGAACCCCTTGTGGAGGATCGGGAAGGAAAATGCTCTACTCAAGTAGAGCCCTCATCTACGCAAGATCAACAAGCTCCACCTGCTGGAGAAACTACTACACCAACACAACAAACTTAGGAAGTTCATCAATCATCTGAAAAAACTGGAAGCTCTAGGCCAGAATTTCTGCCTGAGGCCGAATTATATGGCCCTATGCCATTTTGTGCCAGGAACGAGCTGGAAGGTCAGGAAGAAGCTAAAATTCCCAGGATGGATTATACGGACCCTCCCTTGGCCGGATTATATATCCGGCCTTGAGAATTCAGGACAACAGCCTCCTGTTATGGCTACTGATCAAGATCAAGGTCAAGCTTCTCCATCACCTGTCCGTGCAAAACAAACTATCAATCAAGGTCAAGCTAGTGGACAATACGAAGACTCTAATGATGAAGAATTCCCTCCAAGAAACAACAAGGAGATTGAAATTCGTCGCAAAGCTTGTGCTGAAAGAAACCTCGAACTAAGAGGTTATACACTTGATAAAGTTGTAGGTGACCTGAGATGAAGAGTTTCCACAAGAACGGAACTAGCAAGCTTCAGTGATCACTAATATCATATATATATGGTGGAACCTAAAAAGGTTTTTGAAGCATTTGAAGATCCAAATTGGGTTGTTGATATGCATGAATAATCAAGCGCAACAAGGTCTGGAAGCTAGTAGAGAAGCCCAAAGATTGTCGCAATGTTATCAACATGCAGTGGATATTCAAGAACAAGCAATATAAGAATGAAATTGTTGTATGAAACAGGTCAAGATTGGTAGCACAAGGTATCTCTCAAGTGGAAGGCGTCGACTTTGGCGAAACTTATGCTCCAATGGCTCGCCTTGAGTCTATCTGTATCCTCCTTGCTTATGTGGCTCACCATAACTTTAAATTAAAATAAATGGACGTTAAGAGTGCTTTTATTAGTGGTCCTCTACATGAGTTGGCATATGTCAAGCAACCCCCGGTTTTCAAGGATCCCAACTTTCTGAACCATGTCTACAAATTTGATAAGGCGCTCTATGACCTTAAACAAGCCCCATGTGCGTGGTATGAGCACCTTAAAGGGTTTTTGTTAGACCATGGCTTCGAGGTTTGGTAGATCGATCCCACTCTTTTTACTAAGAAGGTTAAGGGGGAGCTTTTCGTATGCCAACTATATGTAGACGACATTATCTTTGTCTCTACTAACCAAGATTTTAATGATGAATTTTCAAAGCTTATGACTGACAAGTTTGAGATGTCTATGATGGGAGAATTAAGGTTCTTTCTTGGATTTGAGATAAAGCAACTAAGATAAGGAACCTTCATTAATCAACCAAAATACATTCAAGACATGCGCAAGAGGTTCAAGATGACTAATATTAATGGCGTTGCTACACCAATGCAAACTAAATGCCATGTTGATCTCAATCACAATGGTAAAAATGTGGACCAAAAGGTATACCGGTCTATGATAGGCTCTCTGGTATTTCCAACTTGCTGATATTTTCATGAAGGCACTTGATGAATCAAGGTTTTGTTACTTGAGGAATGAGCTAAATATCATGGATTCAAGAAGCTTGACTTGATTACCCTTGCATACTCACTTACATATCTTCCTTTATTTGGTTTAGGTGCAGGCATGTACATAGGAGGAGTGTGGTCCTAATTGATTGGGCTAACCCTCCCCCCATAATGTCTAAATCAAGAAAAAATCATTTCTCTTAATATCATTATGTGATATGTGAGCTTATTGATGAGTATTGGTCATGAACCCAAGATATATATTCGCGGTGTCATACCATCCACTCCAACATGGTGGCTTAGGCCACCGCCCTCTTCCTTGTGAAGAGTTGGTTCCTTGTGGATCTTTTTGTATTTTCTTGCATATCTTGTGTTCTTATGGAAAGCACACCCAATTTTGGCCTTTATTTGATTTGACCTTCGCAATTTTGGATGTGTAGTACCATCACAGATTGGATATCTAAACCTAAGCTTTTCTATATCCCCGAGCCATTATCTTGCACACAAGTCCTTTGGTACACTTGCGAGGGTTTTGTTTGAGGTATGTTGGCCTAAATCTGTGTACAACAGAAAATTCAGAGAGGGCATAATTATCCGCCCCTAATGGGAAAGGGCTCAAACAGAGCAACACTTCCTCCCGACCTCCCACCCTTCCCTCAGCCGTCGTCGGCTGTCCCGACCCTCCCCAGAGTCGTTTCGACCACTAGATTCTCTGGGCCCTCCCCGGATTTTCTTCCCATCGCCTCCGGGTACCTTCTCCTCCAATTTTTTCTTCCAATGAGTGAGGGTAACTCCCCCATTCTTCACATTTGTATGGAAGTTGTATTTTGTTGTGGAAACTCGGATTAGAGGTCGCCCTTTGTTTCATATGCATGCTAGAAATCGTAGACTAGCAACCCTTTTCCCGATCAGCATCCTGCCATCAATCTGAGGGATTCTAAAAAATTTCGCCAGGGTTGGATTATCCGGCCTAGAAGGTTTGCACCTAGTTCAGATTTTCACAGATTTTAGTATCATGCAGATTTGGTATGTGGATTATTGTTCTACTGTTTTTAGCATTCCTCCTAGACTTGTGTGTGTGCTTATCTACTTGCTATCCATATTATTCACTTCACATGTGGTTCTAGTGCTCCTAAGACATACAAGCGTCATCCTCATGGTCGATATCTCAGTCCCAACGAAGGAGTTCTTGTTGACGAGGTTGAGTTGAGAAGGCAAAAGAGAGAGGCTGGAAGGATGGCTTAGCATGCAAGGAAAGAAAATAGGACTGCTATGAGGAAGGGCACGCAACCCAGGGTCAACTACAAGAACATGGATATCCTTGGGTATTCCTCTATCTGCCATTGTGACTTGTATACAGAGGCTGATATTGATGAGAAGCTTGGTGATGATCATTTTTGGTCTGCCCATCAAAGGTATATTTTCGACGATGTTTAATCTACTCTAAAGATCCACCCTATGCGCCTTTTGGATATGGATGAGGCAAAGACTAAGCCCCGACTTGTTGAGGCTTTGTCTGTGACTGCAAGGATGGGGCTGCACAATCTCATGACTCTGCAGTGCAACTATGATACCTCCCTGGTGAAACAGTTTTTCTCTACTCTGGTGATCTGTGCAAATGAGCTTCGCACCATGAAGTGGATGACATGTAGCACTTATCTCCAGTCTGATTTCTGCATTTTTGTTCAGGTGCTTGGTTACCCTTTTCATGGTCGATATATTGCTTGTGGACATCGCATCATCTTTCCTATCAAGCCCAACAAGGACACAGCGCTCTCTCCTTACCTTGTTATAGATAGTATTGTTGGTAGGCTTTCCGGTCTCTCTCCTCTTTATGTAGAGTTGGTTAGCCTTTTATGTGACTGCATCACTCCTAGTGGGGGAAACACTGACAGTATTCATTGTCACCTCATACAGTTGCCTTCTTTCTCTCATGAGTGTGCTACTAATGAAGATCAATCCATGGATTACAGGATGGATGTTATGGGTTTTATATATCATGAGATTACTTATGCCATGTTCAACCGGCTTTCCATTCCTTATGCTCCCTTCATAATGATGCTTATCAAGCGTATGCTCCCCCATGAGGATTCCAGCGGAAACCTTGATGGTGAACACAAGGCAAAGAAGATCTACAACAAGTCAAGGAAGGCCTCTCATCCCTCTTCAGCTCTAGAGTCCTTTATGAGAGATGCTAGGGCTAGTGGGCGTAGGCCCCAAGTGCTGTCTGTGGCCCGTGAAGTGAAGCAACTGAATTGGTTCCAGCGGAACATCCTGCGCATGCGGGTAGACACCCACAAGAGGCAGTACGAGGCTTACCGGCAGCGCCATGATTTGGCTCACACCCAGCAGGTTATTCTCCACCGTGTGTTATGGGCATCAGACCATCCTCCCACTCCATTAGCTCCAAGTCCGTATGCTCAGTGGTCTCAACTATGGAGAGCTCGAGTGTCACTTGTTCCCTACCCCGGTGATGGAACCTTCTCCTCCAGTTGCTGATGATGATGAGGACGAGGATGAGTATGATGATGATGATGATGATGAGGGCGACGAGGATGACTATGAATAGCGGTATCTTGGGGCGCTAGCATCGCTCTTCTTCCTTTTTGGCGTTTTGATGCCAAAGGGGAGAAGTAGTTCTATTAGGTTGGTTGTGTGGATTTCATGGGTCGGGCACAAGCATTTGTCATTTTTGTTGTTTTCTTTATCATTTCTTGTGCACATTTAGCATTGAAATTTTATTTGATATTTTGGTTTGTACGAGAGTATGTGGTTTGTATGGTACTCTGGATTTATCTCGATTATCACTAGAATTATCTTTGTGGATTTATCTCTCGGGAAGTATGGATTCATTTATATGCTATGGAATTCCGGTATCATCTCTATGGATGCATCCAAATGGTATTATGCTTCAAGGCCTCAATAATGATCATCATACTGGCTATATCTATATTATTGAGGACTTCATTCTCCCGGTGGTATGATGATTTTTGTCTAACTCATCATTTTGTTTGTAGTTTCCAATTCAATGAAAAGTCGTGTACCTTCTTGTGTACATTTGTATTCAAATACAAATTTCTTATATGCACACATTTAGGGGGAGCCTCTTTCATTCTTGGAATGATGTTGTTAGTAGGGCTTTATTGCAAACCCTAGTATTATCATCTAACACCAAAAAAGGGGAGATTGAAAGAACATTTCATGATCTCTAGAGTTTTGTGTGTTAGATAACAATACCAAGGTGATTTAATGTGTGATTGAGTGTTGCATATAATTTCCTATTAAAAAAGAGCTGGACAAAAGTTTGGGGGTGGATTATCCGCCCCTACCAAGGGCCGGATTATCCGCCCCTAGCTCGATCGACAAAGGCAGCCAAGACGTGTCACACTGTATGAGGGGCGGACTTTCCCAAGGATTGTCCGGCCAGGGCCAGAGTTTTTGCCCGGGCCTGATAATCCCCCCCCCCCCCGCACCCAGGAATTTCTGCAAAGGGAGCCAAGGCGCGCTACACTATATAGGGAAAATCTGGATCCGGGGCGGAGTGTTTCCCTGGCCGGATAATCCAGCCCCCAGACCTCCAATGGCTGAGTTTTGGCAGGGGGTATAAATACCCCAATTGCTCCTCCTGTCATAACTCTTGATTCATACGAAAAAGTGCAGTACTGTTCTTCAAGTTCTAAACCATGATCTCCATCTTCATCCACTCGAAGGCTCCGATCTTTGGGGAATCGAAGGAGGAGACCTCGATCTTCATCAACACCAATCAAGCGCTTCACTTCCCCTCCGTTCACTTGTAGGATTCTTGATCTAATATTTTTTGCAAATATCTAGATCTCAATTTCGGTTATTGATAATACTTGTTCTTATGGCAGCTTGTTGTCATCACGGGATCCTCCAATTCAATTGTGGATGTGTGCCCCGCTAGAGTTATAGAGGCACCGATTCCCGCCTCGAAGGGTACCAATAGTAGAAAGGTGGATCAGGCCTTTGGTGGCGAGATCCATCGAAGAACGGGGTGGAGCCTATTGTGGCGTGGTGATCTTAGTACCGCCCACCCCTCCAACGCAGACGCACTTCCATTAATAAGGAAGGAACTGCGGTCAAACAAATCCCTATGTCTCCGCGTGCTCAACTACGGTTTCCCTGTTTCTCACTTTTACTCGCTTAGTAGCTAGGTTTGTATACAGGGAAATTCTCCGTAGTTGCATATCTAGAGAATTTACCTTTATATCAAGCCTAATTTTTTAAAAAAAATTGAAGTAGCATCTATGCACCCCCTTCTAGGTGCCCATAAGATCCATTTCACGGTGTGGTTACTGAAGCCCACATGGCAACGTTTGCCTTTGGCGTGTTCCGAGCTAGTTGGCACATGATAAAGCCGTGGGTACACGGCAAAGAAGGTTTTTCCCATAGTGTTCCCAACCAAAAGGATCTTATAATCGTTTTTTCCTTCTCTTATAATTAGCAACCGCATGAAATTTTGCAGTATTTCTGTCCATTCTAAAACCTCTTTCTCTAGCTCTTTGCCTAGCTTTTGTTTCCTCAATGATCCAAAAGTTATGTAGTTCTCTAAAGATGGAGTCTAAACTCGTTTCAAATTTGATATTAAATCATATTCCTCCTCCATTTCTCAGATAGAGACCGAGGACTTCAATGACCGATGAAAAAAAAACTGCATTGGGCTTGGCCTGCTAGGCCTATGAAGGAGCGTCTAAGATTTAACAACGGCGGGAGTAGTCGAGTATTCCAGCCCGGACCTTAACTTGCCAACTGCCATTTTCACGATCCGCGCCTCTGCCCCACTACCTCTTGCAGTTTCCCAATTGCGTTTCCCTCCCCCCACTCGCCCCAGATCAAACGCCATGCATGGCGCTTCCTCGAGCACCGCCGCCGACCCACGAGAGCCATGACACAACACTCACGCTCGGCCTCCCGTACTCGCCGGTCTCAGCGAAGCAGCATGCCCGGAAACCGAGGCTGATCGAGGAGGGCTTCAGGGTCGTTCGGTCCCCTCCCACCGGCGAGGCAACTCCGTGCACGGAGTGCGGGAAGCGCTTCCCATCCCGGAAGGCGCTCTACGGCCACATGCGCTGCCACCCGGAGCGGGAGTGGCGCGGCATCACGCCCCCGTCGCGCTTTCTCCACGGCCACGGAGGCGCCGGCCGGTTCACCGTGCAGGAGCGCGAGGTCGCCGCCAGCCTCCTCATGATGTCCGCAGAGGGTTCAAGCACAGGCAAGGGCAAGGAGAGCATTTCTGCTGCCTTTCCTAGTCCTAGCGGGATGGAGAGCTGCGGGACGTCGGCGTCGGCTGCGCCGGATCGGCCTGCCAATTACTGCGACCACGGCTACAAGTGCGGCGTGTGCAACCGCGGATTCGCCAGCGGACAGGCGCTCGGCGGACACAGACGGTGCCACTTGGAGAGGGATGTGGTGGTGATTGCCACGCCCGGCAGCAGCGGCTCCGCAGTGCCCGAGGCAGTGGTGGCGACCGTGCTGGACCTCAACTTGCCACCGCCAGCTATGCCTTTGGTGCCGAAGAAGACAGACGTCCAAGGTAACAGCAGCATGCACGAGATGCTGGATCTGAAGCTTTGGTACGTCTAGGGATTTCGGAGAAAGCTTCGGTTGCTAGGTCGGTCTGTGTGTACATTGTCAATGTGCATATGTATATTCTCGTTTGCATGTTCTTCAGGTGGAAGTGCTAGCTGAATTTCAGAAAGGACGTTTTCTCATCTTTCTGAATTGCTTTGTGTTGTACTCTATGACTGTAGCATATTTATCCTTGTCGGTGTTTACATTATCTGTACCAAATGTTGAAGGAATAATTAATGTACATGCACAAATAATTATCCTTCGTTTGTTTTATGGTTCAGCTTTATGTTGGTTGATATGGAATTGGTTGAATGACACCAACAAGAAAACTAAAGCTACGATTTGCATAGGAGTTTCAGCTTTACGGTGGTTGATATGAAATTGTAGAAACAATGTTGTTTTTATTAGGAAGGATTCTACTATTTTTTGCAAGTTATTCCTATGATGTACACTGGATTCAGCTATGATGTTTGCTACTCCCGAACGACCAGCGAGAGTGCATGGTTACTGGATACAACTGACTGCTGATGGTTGCACAGAATATTTTCTACCGGGCTAACTGGTAGCCTTCTAATCGTATTCACAATGTTTAGTCCTTTCTGTTCAAGCTTATTTTTGGATGGTTGATATTTATATCAACCCTCTCTGATCCATGTTTTATATACTTTGGAATCCTTGAAACATTTTAGTAAATGGCTATGCACATCTATTGATGCATGCCAGGGTTTTACTCCCCACTTCAAAAAAAAAACTACTCTAACTCGTCTTTAAATTTGCTAAAGGGGTCCTAATGCCACTACTAGAGAAAAGACTATAGGAGACATGCTTATAGGAGGCGCATCCCTCCAACATGCGCCTCCACTAAATATATGAGATCGTATGTCTAAACGTTGCGACTTCTATGTATTAATACTAGAGGCGCATTATATGTGTCTCATATATCACATGTATGGACCAGATCTGGCTGTCTCCCTTACTCGAGGCACATCTGGTCCATATGCGCCTCGAGTGGTTGGAGCAGATGCGCCTCGAGTGAAGTGGGTGGGCCCAGTGGTGTAGGTGCCATAATATAGGAGGTGCACCAGCAGATATGTGCCTCGAGTATTTTTCAATATTGGAGACGCATCACTATGACATGTGGCTCGAGTAAGTGATGTGGGCCCGTGGGATGGCAGGCGCCAGACACTCAACACGCATCTACCAGATGTGCCTCAGATATTTTATGTATACAAGGCGCATACTGTATGGGATGCGCCTCAAGTAATCTCGCCACCTTTTTCACTTTTTTGAAAACAGATCCCACCCCTCGATCGCCTTTTAAGTTTTATAAAAAAACAAAAAAAAATGTAAAACACTTTAAAAAATAATTCCTTTGAGATGTAGTTATATTTTAGGGTTATAGATGTAGACCAAATTCAAAAACATGAATTTCAATGTATTTCGCAAAAAAGGTCATGACACGGTAAAACGGCCATAACTTTTGCATATGATGTCGGAAAAAATTAATATATCAAAATGATCATCTCGAAATTTCCTACTCAAATTCAAGCCGTTGAAAATTTTACAGATTCCCCAAATTCGAAAAGAGTAATAAGTTATGGCAGAAAGAAGTTTTTTTTCTGTAAAAAATAAAAGGGGGAGAAACTTCTGTGTTGCATATCTCCCATATGCGCCACAGAAGTCTTGGGCGAGATTCGAATTTCCAATCCCGCCGGTGACGAGGTTTAATCTCGTCAATGCCCATTGTTATGGACTTGGGTTTTGGAGAAGATGGGGATGCTGGAGATCGTGGCATGGTTAACAGACAAGCAACCAGGGGACACGAGATTTACCCAGGTTCAGGCCCCCGGAGGGAAAATCCTACTCCTGCTTGTCTGCTCTTTGATTACGGCGGAACCGAAGGTTATAGGGTGCGCAGATTCGATCTGGCGTGGATGCGTGTGCGAAAGTATGAGTCGAGTTGCCCTAGGACGTGCCCTCCTGGCCTTTATATAGACTTAGGCAGGTCCCGGGCGTAGTCCTAGTCGGTTACAAGTTCTAGGGTTTTACCCCCTTGAATTTCCTTTCTCCTCTAGTCTTGCTCTCCAAGGATCCGAAGACGTCATGGACCTTGGCCACCCGAAAATCGTCATGGGCCAGCGTATATCTGCCGTGGGCCTTCCTTGGGCTGGACCAGGTATGCTGAAGTTACGTATCCATAGGGTATAACCATGTCAGTAGCCCCCGAGTGATCAGTCGAATCGTAGATTCGGCTGAGGACTCTTCCATCCTTCGGGAGCAGCTATATGTTAATAGTATATGTGTGTAGGGATTGTTGATGCGTGTGCCTGACTCACCCGACGGATCAGGGTCAGTTAACTGTCTTAGGACGAAACAACACGATCTTCTTCAGGTTCGGGTCCCTTAACCCGGGCCTGGAACATATGCTGGCGTAATTCAACTCAGGCCGCAGAGGACTTACAGGAGTGGAATTCCAGTGATTTTAATTGGTGTACCCAACGCGTCCGTCGGGATTTTTCATCGTACCTGCTGGTACGGATTCATACTAGCAGAGCGCAGTCAGGTGTGATGCCAGGCCATCAGATGATATCTGTAGGTCTTATCTTTGCGTCGCAGACGCAGCATCCGAACATTTATCACCTCGGAGGTGCTTCGGGTGGCCAAGGAGATTGTCTCTCACTCAGCATTTTGTTGGGGCAGAGTTGCCAAAAAGTTTTTGCGTGCTGATCCGAAAGATCGCAGTCGAAGATTTCATAGGGTGCGCGACCAGCTCTCCCTATGGGAGTATCCCCCAAGTGTCTGTTCGAGTCGTAGACTCGAACGGAGACTTTTAGTTCAAGCATTGTTTCTGTCGTTAAGTCCGCAGGACTCGAAAATTTTCGGATGCTTAAATCCATCCTCCCTATGGGAGTAGCCCCCGAGTCCGTAGTGGAGTCGTAGACTCGACGTAGGACTCAGAGAAGTAATTTTGTCCTCATTTGTCTGTCGGGTGCGCGGCCAGCGCTCCTGATAGGAGTAGCCCCCGAGTATTTAGTCGAATCGTAGATTCGAGTGAGTACTCTTAGCTGTGGAGCCGAAGTGGTGCTAGTATAGCTTTTGATGACGTCAGTGCTTACGATCGATGACCTCAAGCGTCTGCTACGCCAGAGATGACTTGACTGGACGAGGCGTGGGTCCCACTTGCTGACTTTGAATTGACCGGTCACGCGCGGCGTGGAGATGATTACGGCGTCTCCTCGATTTCCGCGCGTAGTGGACGGCGTGGTAACGACGGTTCGTTGTGGTGTTGTCACGTGTACGGCCAGATCTACCGTTGGCGTTAGGTCTTCTCGATGGACGGCCAGCATGCGTCGTCTTCGCTGTTATAATCCTGGGTGAAATTGTGGTTTGTTTTTCACCGCACCAGTTCATCTGTTCACTACCTCCTTGTTCTTGAGCGATTCTTGCTGCGCGCTGAGCTTTCCTTCCACATTTCCTTCGTTCTTTCTGCGTTGTCATCGCCACCACCGCTGCAGCGCCATGGGGAAAACAAAGAAGTCCTCATCTGCGGTTGGGACCAGCGCCGTCGGAGGCAAGAAGAGCACCGCCGCCGCTCGCGTCACCGATGGTGGCTGGCGGCGATCAGAGACGCGGGAGAGCGATCTCCGCAAACTGCGCGAGCGGAGCTTGATCCCGCAGGATACGACGGCCGTCAAACTCCCCGGCAATGAGGTAATCCCCCGTCCCCCATCTGGGTACCGGGTTATGTTTCTTTCCTTCGTCTTGCGTGGGTTTTCGTATCCATTCCATGACTTCCTTCGTGGACTGCTCTTCTTCTATGGGGTTCAGTTGCATCATCTGTCTCCCAATTCTCTTCTCCACATTGCTTTTTTTATCACCCTTTGCGAGTGCTGGCTAGGCATTGAGCCGCACTTTGGCCTCTTCCGGAAGCTTTATTCCGTGAAGAGGCAGTCTGGTTCGTATGGTGTGTATCCCATTGGGGGTTTCATCATCTCCCTCAGTCCCAATGTGCAATTCTTTTCCTTTTCCATGTCCGAATCTGTCCAGTACTGGCGGAGGAAATGGTTTTACATCCGTGACTCCGTACTGCCTGGGCAAGATTTTGGTCTCGTTCCTTTTGACCCCTCCCAATTGATTGAGAAGAAAAGATCCTGGAAAAACCAAATCTTAGACGGTGAGGTGGCGGAGATAGAGGCCCTGTACCGTCGGGTGGAGGATGTCCAACTGATTCCTGAGAAGGAGGTGAACGGTGTCGACGTCATCCGGACGTTTCTTGAGCGTCGGGTGCAGCCTCTCCAAGCGAGGGAGCATCCGATGTTTCTTTACTCTGGGCGCCGTGATCCGACGAGGGTTTCGAGTGAGAAAATCTCCGAGGTGGAACTTGACAAGGCTCTTCGCGCGCTGTTGAAGTTCAAGGCCGACGAAGAAATCCCGGGGAAGTCGCAGACTCCTCCCTTTTCTTCGACGTTGGTCGTACCGAAGGTGTAGATTTGCGCACGTAGTGCTCCCCTTTTGTTTTTGTCAGCTGTGTAC
Source organism: Avena atlantica (assembly GCA_910589765.1). Classification (NCBI taxonomy): domain Eukaryota; kingdom Viridiplantae; phylum Streptophyta; class Magnoliopsida; order Poales; family Poaceae; genus Avena; species Avena atlantica. The sequence goes on from OU342734.1 coordinate 353,834,219, forward strand.
TTTTTCCTTTGTTTGCTAACAAAGTTCCTTTTCCTTTTGCAGAGCTTCAAAGTGCCGGGCATGGCACCACCGTTGGCCGAAAGGTATCCGAATGCCCCGGATAATGAAGTGGTGGATTCCGTGTCTGAGATACCGTCAGCACGATCTCTAGCGGAGGATGCCGACGAATCGAGTGAGGACCATTCGCGCAAGCGATCACGGAGCTCTAGCGAGTCTTCGGATGCCTCGACTCCTCCGACTCCCACAAATCCTCTGGGCCTTGAGCGTCATGATGATGTTCATGGGGGTTCTTCCTCTCCCCTTCCTGCCATTCCTGTGCGAGCTGTTGCTCCGCACCCGCCAGCAAAGCAGAAGAAGGAAGAAAAGAAGGAGGAGAAGAAGAAGGAAGAAAAGAAGGTGGAGAAGAGGGCTCGAAGGGCTTCTCCTATCTTCGACCTGAGCGCGTTGGGCTCGTAAGTTTTCTTGCTGCCACTGTTGTCTTTTGTTCCTTTGTTATTTTTGCACCTGTGTTGATTGGTTCGTAGGCTCTAGTGATGGTGCGCGCGAGATGATGGGGGAGTCGAACATTGCGTTGCCTCCTCCTAAGACGGTGGCGACTTCTGGTGACGCTGCGCCAGTTCCTCCTGTGCAGGAGAGGCTGGTGGTTGCGCCCCAGAATTTCGCAGGCGGGCCTGCGGGTTCGCCTTCGGAGCACGTAAGTTTTTCTGCTTGATGTTACGGGGGGAGCCCCCGAGTGTCTTCGTATGCTGATGTTGTTTTTGCTTCTTTGCGTTGGGCGTAGCCCCCAAGTCCTGTTCTTACTGCTATTGCCTTTTTCTGTAGCCTTTTGTCCAAGAGGCCAAGCGGCTGGTGGAGGAGCGCCTGACGCTGGAGGCGAAACTGTGGCAGCTTCAAGGTATTCGTCTGCCTTGTAGTACTTCTCTTGCTTATCCTGGTCCTGTTCTTTGACACTTCCTTGTTGTAAATGCAGAGGAGCATAACGACTTTCTCCGTGAGGTCGATGCTCTGAAGAAGAGCCTTGTCCAATCGGAGCAGAAGGCCGAAGCTGCCGCTGGTGCGAGAGAGCGCCTTGAGCTGGAGCTGACGAAGGCAGCCGAAGCAAAAGAGCGTCTGCAGCAGGAGGCCGCAGATCGTGAGGAGCAACTGGCCACCGTTGCGGCTGCTCGTGAAAATGGGGTGGCAGATAAGCTCATGGCTGCTGCCAAGGCCATTTCAGGTGAGTACAAGCTTTTGGACTTGTTTCTTTTTCTACGGATCTTCTTTTTTATGCTGCATTTCTTCATGTTTTTCTTCTGTTTTGTCTCAGATGCCGCAGGCATCGAGTTCGACCGCGGTGCTCTGGAGCACGGGAGTGCTCTAGATGATGCCACTGTAGCGGTCGAAGACCGCTGCAGCACCGTCGTCAACTCCCTTTCCAAGGCGAAAGAGGTCCTTGGTCGTTTCTACCAGGAGCTCTTCCCGAAGGGCGCACCCCTTGAATATGTGGATGCCCTGGCAGAGGCTCTGTCAGCCGAAGCGCCTGCAGCGTATAAGCGCAAGCAGAAGGGCATCGGCGCGTCCGTCGGGCTGGCAATGGCCATGGCGGCTGGGGCGGAGCTGGACCTGCCCCAGATTACTTCTCGGATGCCGACGGCTGCTGATGGATCCGAGGTAGCCTTCGCCGCCTACTCCGCTCGCTGCAGACGATATGGGCCCAAGCTCATTGACTTGCTGTCTGAGTATGCATTGCGGCAGCAGGGCGAGGCCAAAGCTAGGCAGTCTGGTTCTGAGGCGACTCAGTGTCCTGCACCTTAGGGATAGTAGACGTAGGGTAGTTTGTAGTCTTCTTTTGTTGTAAATATCTTTTGTAGTACCATCCTTGTGCCACGTAGTGGCCTTATATATTTTAATGAATTCCTCCGAGTTGTGCTCTACCCTTGGCTGAATGTCTGTGTGCCTTCTTTTTTCTGCTGCTATAGGTTCCTTCGGGTGCTGACCCAGTTGATACTTCATCCGAAAGGCCCTTGCGAGCATCATTGGATGATTCCTCGCAGCTCGCTTTTCTTCGAGATCGCGTGCGCAGCTTGGAGAGAGATTTGCTTGGGTTACGCGGTCGCGCTGACGTTTGGAAATCCAAAGCAGACCGTGGTGCAGCCAGAGAGGAGTATTTGATGGCGGAGTTGGGTCGGCTGTCCGAGCAGCTGCAATGTAAGTTGATCCTTCTTTCGTGTTGTAGCTCAGTTCTTCGGGTGAGCCTGCTGGCTTTATTCTTGTTTTGTGCGGTTGTCGCAGGTGCCAATCTTGCTCCGAGGGAAAAAAGGAGCGTCTTGCTGTTCGAGTCAATTGCTTGACTCAACAGGACATGGAGGCCGGCGGCTTCTTCTGGATGGATCGTGATCGCGCCATAGTTCTGGCGACGGTGCATGATCGTGTCTACCAGGTTTCGCGGGTGCTCTGCCAGGTGCAGACATCACTTTCCTTGGTGCTGCACGTCATGTTTCCGTTGGATGCCGTGCCAACGTCCCTTGCAGGTCTTCTGACGAAGTTTTGGAGTGCCAGCAATGTCAAGGAGCTGGTGCGGCAGCAGCTCGTCGCAGGGGTGAAGGCTGCCTTTTCTCTTGTGAGGGTGCACCGCCCTGACGTAGATTTGGCTGCCGTGGCAACTGGGCCACCTCCTCGACCAGATGGTGGCGAGTGGGATATGCGTCCGCATTATGCGGCTGTAAGGCAGTATGCCAAACAGATTGTAGATTTGTTTGAGCAGCGTGCTCAGATTATTCTTCAGAATAGGTAGGACCTGAAAATAAACAGATAGATCTAAAATTTGTATGTTGCGGTTGGGCGTTTATGTGACCTTTGTTGTAAAGGTTTGCTTGTTTGTGAGCACGCAGTGCTTTGATTGAGTACGTGCCCTTTTCGTTTGCCTGACGTAGTCAGCTACTCAGGTGTACACGTTTGGTCCTCAGTCGATGAAATCGTGAGGTGGGGGGAGCCCCCGAGTGTGTTTGTACCATGTAGCAAAGTTGCAGAAAAATAGTCAACCGAAGGTTGGGGGCGAGACACTTAGCTTTATTTATATCGTAATGGAGGAGGTACATGGTTCGGCTGAGTAGCCTTGGCTGAAAGCCTTATTGAAAGTAAAAGGGGGTAGGTTGCTACGGGTAGAATCGTCGCAGGTGCGAGATGTTCCATGGGTTGGAGTATGCGACTCCAGACTCCACGTGCTTGAGGCGATAGGCGCCACCTGGGATGACTTAGGTGATGACATAGGGTCCTTCCCATGGTGACTCGAATTTATTCGGTCGCTTTTGCTTAAGTCGTAAGACGAGGTCTCCTTCGACGAAGGACCTTGGGCGCAGCCGGCGGCTGTGGTAGTTGCGGAGACTTTGCTGGTACACCGCTGATATAGCTGCTGCTATATCCCGTGCTTCGTCGAGTGTGTCGACGGCATCTTCGAGTGCAGTCGTGGATTCGGCTTCGCTGTAAGCGACGACTCGTGGAGCCTGGTGGCGTACTTCGGCTGGTAGCACGGCCTCAGCTCCGTGCACCATGAAGAATGGTGTGTAGCCGGTGGAGCTGTTTGGCGTAGTCCGTAAGCTCCACAGGACAGACGGTAGCTCTTTCATCCAGTTTCCAGCTTTGTGCTCGAGTGAGCTCATGAGGCGTTTCTTGATCCCGGCGCCGATTAGGCCGTTGGCCTTTTCCACTTGCCCGTTTGTTTGCGGGTGCGCCACTGAGGCGTAAGTGATATTGATCCCGAGGCCTTCGCAGAAGTCCTGGAATTCTTCGGAGATGAAGTTTGATCCGTTGTCGGTGATGATGCTATGCGGTACGCCGAACCTGTAGACAATGGATTCAAAGAATTTGACGGCGGTTTTTCCCTTCTGGTTGGTGACTGGCATTGCCACGATCCACTTGGTGAATTTGTCGACTGCGACCAGGAGGAAGACGTGTCCCCCTTTCGAGGACTTTGGCAGTTTGCCGATCATGTCGAGGCCCCATTGGGCAAAAGGCCAGGCTATGGGTATGGGTCGAAGTTCGGACCCAGGTGCGTGCGGTTTGTCGGCGAACCGTTGGCACCCGTTGCATCTTCGGACGATGTCCTTCGTGTCGCTCATGGCCGTTGGCCAATAGAATCCTGCTCGCAGAGCCTTGGCGACAAGGGAGCGGCTGCCTGCGTGGTGGCCGCAGATGCCCTCATGGATATCTTGGAGTATGGACTTGCCGTCGTCGATTGTCAACACCCGGATTTTTCAATCCTAGATGCCTGTTATGCCATACATCGCAATCCCAGGATTACCATTTTTGCGAGACATAACAGAATTGGATACCATAGTACTTCATCCATTACAACGATACATAAGTTCTTACACAAATAGGGATCTCATGATCCAGTCCTTAATACAACATCAAGCAGCGGAATACGGCATAATAACGGTAGCGTAGGCGAGGCTCCATCTTCGGGTTCACAGGCAATGCTGACGATGGGAGATGATCCTAGTTGTCGTAACCGTCCCGGGTCCATCCTCCAGGTACTCCTCTTCATAGTCTGGCCATGGGAATAGCCAGGGACAAAGCCATGAGTACTCTTTAAGTACTCGCAAACTAATACTAACAAGAAAGAGGGGTTTTTGGATAATAGGACACTAGGCTCTAGGGTTGTTTTGCAAAAGCCAGATTTATACTACTAAGTTCCCAAGCTAGTCACAATTTTATAACTCCTAAGTGGGAGCTTGTATTTCCAGTCACAACTCCTTTTTGGTCAAGTCAAAATCTCAGGTCGTTCACAAGTCATTTTGAAAAGTCTGACGGGGGAACAGTATGGCCACTCCAACTGTCCATAACCACGGACGCGGCTATTCGAATAGTTTGACACTCTGCAGAGATTGTACACTTTCACCACAACATTCGATACATCCATCAGGAACAAATCCTGAATTCACCATACTCAGTATGCGGATAATCAATCCTAACCTTCCATTTACATTCCCTAGTATAAGCACCTCTCCTGTGAGTTTGGCCTCCCAACCATGACCACTGTCATCTTGGGTACTGCACAGGTGGACAATCTTCACAAGGTAGCCTCAGCTCAGATCTTGGCCATGAGGGAACTAATACTAAGGTATATAAGTTTCCAGTCAAGCCCTACCCAATATTCGGGTATTGTGGTTGTACGATAAAATTGGAATGGTATCGCATCCAGACAACCATCAGTTTTAAAAAGGGCTAAGGCTCATGCCTCAATATTTTCATCACCAAAATCATCAAGTGTTTGGAAACACATGTCCAAAACATTTCAATAGAATGATCCATCATTCCAAGGTTTTCATAACCATTTTTCCACCAAGTATTCCCATCTAAAGTTGATCAAGTTTTAGGCTTGGCACTAGCATCTACAGGTGGGGTAGTACTAATAGAGGGGTGGTAACTAGTGAAATTGCAACTAAGTCCAACCTTATATCATAAGCTGATATCAAGGTGTCTAGCTTAGGTCAAATTTTAATGTTCTTTATGCAACCTTCAGCATAACTGTCTAGTATCTACCAAACTTCTTGGGTAGCCTCTAAGTAAACTTTGATAAGGAACATAGAGTAAAAAGCTTGCCATAAAACTAGGATTGGTTTAGCAAGTGGGTATGGTTACATACGCTTAGGACATATAGTAATCATGTCACAAGCATGGGTTGTGGTAACAATAGGGTATCGTGCAAGTGTTAGCTTGCATCAATATCAGTATAAGCTTGCATAGTTACTAGCTTGCCTTGTGCAGAGCAGTGGTTGAAGTTCTCCTCGGCTTCCTCTTCGTAGTATCCTCCTTCTTCTTCGTAGCCTTGGTCGGTACTAGCGTCTATGAATAAATACGAGGTACACAATCACCAAACAATACTTAACTACTTGCAATCATCACACACAAGGGTCCTATAGATGATCTAGCATCATCTCTAACATTACAAGGTTAAGGATTGGTTTAAGTCTTCTTATTTTAGAAAAGTAATTTCTACTTATTGAAGAACTACTTAAGATTTAATATTCTCCAAACTAAACATGGGATCATGTTGACACATGTCATCACCACATGTTGTAGCCCATGGAAATGTGATTTAAAGTGGTGTCACAATTTAACAAGGTTTTACCCTTTTATTTTAATTAATTAAAGTGGCTAGAAATGCTTATGAAGCATTCCTTTATTCCTTGAACATTATTTCTGCAAGTAACATATATATATTTTTATATATTCTGAAAGGTATGGTTGAAAGTGATTTTTGAGAGTTGGAATCAACTCAAAAGCTATTGTGGTTTAAATTTGAAAAATGTTTGAATGCAGAAAAGCTTCTGCCTTGTCATTTTTGCTAAGGGTGATCTACAAATCCAAATGACTTGAATCCAACGGGCTTGGATAGCATTCACAGACCTTTCCAACAAAATTGGTTTCATCTAATTTGGTGCACTAAATTGATCTGGGTTGATTTTTGAAGTTGGGTACTAAAGTGTGTTTGAATTTAAAAAGAAAAAGTTTAATTTGAAATGCTGGGCTGCGCGGGAAATTCTAACGGGCCGGCCTGCTAAGCGCAGTGATCCCGCGGGCTGCTTAAGTGGGTGTCCCCACTCGTCAGTGACACGGGGCTGGGCGAAGCGGTATGGGGCAACGTGGTTCGTTAGATCTGGTTCTAATCCAACGGCTGAGGGTCATCGTCGACGCGAGACAGCTCCGGCGAGAACGAAACCTAGCGCGGCCAGTGAGGGGTGCTGGGGGCTCACCGGGGTACGGGCGAGGGTCGGCGAGGCGGGCGAACGACGAAGTCGACGACGGCGAACCTCCTGGTACAGGTGGCTTCTCCTGGGGCGGCTCCAATCGCTGGCTCCTTTCTTCTCTGGCAGCGGCAGGCTCCGGCGAAATTCCGGCGGGGTGGTGCTCGCCTTGCTCTGAGAATGGTGTGGCACGATCAGTGAGGAGAGGGGAGTGAGATGGTGTGAAGAAATCGTGCGGGGGTGGCCTCTATTTATAGTCGAGCGAGGGGACCGTCGGGGCGCAAGGTGAGCTCGTCGGAGGCGATGTTACAGGCAGCTAATGGCATGGGCAAGGGTAGGGGACGGTGCTGTGTCTCCTGGCGATGCTCAACGGCATGGTCGCGAGTGATGGGGCGGTGTGGTTTGGTCTGGAACGGGCGGTGCTCTGCGCGGCAGAGGCGGCGTTCTCGACGGCGGGCGGTGGCTGTATGGCGTGGGGCGTTAAACGGGGATGTCTGGCGGTCTCCTGGGTCGGTGGTGATCGTGTGTGCGCGCGGTGAGGGCGGCGCGCGGTCTGTGGGTGGTGGTCGAGGTGGCGCTCTGGCGCACGCTCGGCATGGTCTGGGCGTGTCTTGCGCGCGTGGTCCAGGGCTTGGCAACGCTCGCGGCTGGGACAGGCAGTGGCGGTGGACGGTGGGCTGCCTCACAGACATGCTGGCGAGGCTTGCTGCTGCTCCTAGCTTCCTGTCCACTTTGGGGTGACATGGGGTTGCTCGGCTGTTCACCATTAATGGGAATGGCAAGCTCACAGGGTGCTAGTGTTGGGCTAATCTTTCTAGATGATCTACTGAGGTGTGTGAGAGCTGACTAGGGAACAAGTTAGGCAAGAATCACTGCACACTATAGTGTTTTGTGTTTTGTTTGATTTGTGTCTGCAACCTGTTTGATGAAATGGCCGCATGAAATCAAGTTTTGAATTTTGAAATGATTTTTGGTGGGTTTGCTAGATTGGTTCTGGTGAGTCTGCAGATGCTTGGGTTTTGAAAATTGAGCTTGTTTAAGTGGGTTTTGAAAAAGTGGGATCTTCCCATATGAAGAAGATTCAATTTTGAGTTGTCATTTAAACTATGCATTTGAAAGTTTCTGGATGATCACAAGGTGGGCCTTGATACTTTGTTATGAGTACATTCAAGGGGTGCAAAGATCCAGAAAAGTTTCTGTTAGGTTTTGAAAGTTTGAGACAGCCAAAGTAGGCATGGGAGTTAAATTGGTCAAAATGACCATTCACTTAATATATTGGTTTTGACTTATTTTTCTTTAGAAAAAGTGTGGGGAATGTTTTAGATGATGTTCTTTTCACCTAAGAAACATTTTACAAGCAATGGCTCACACAAACAAAGTGGTTTTAAAGAATTTCAAAATTCATGCATACACATAGACATGCTTTCATGAATTGATTTAGAAAAGTTTTTGTTAACCCTAAACTTTAGGATTAGTGTTTTGTTGATCTAAGTTTGATATTTTTGGGATGTTACATCGATGGTGACGCACCGTTGTAGTACACCCGTAATGCTGCGTTTGTACAGCTCGCCGTTGATGATGGTGAAGGCTTTTGACCGACGAGATATGCGCCGGGCATCTGTCGGGCTGTCAGGCAATTCTCCGTTTATCAGGAACTGGAGGTATGGACGTGTCCAAGTTTCTTCGACTGCCATGACCTGCATCAGGTTGACCATGGCAACTTCGGTATCCAACTTTTCGGGTCCTTCATGACCTTCGGGTAGCGTAGCCCCCGAGTGTTCTGCTTCTTCGGGTGATCCTTTGGGGAATTTCCGCTTGATGGATGGCACGCAGATTTGTTCGAGGAACACACCTGGTGGAACCTTTGCGCAAGTGGAGCCAATGTTGGCGAGTCTATCGGCCTCCTCGTTGCTCTCTCTTCCAACGTGCCGAAGTTCGCATCCGTCGAATTTTCCTTCGAGTGCGTTGTATAGCGCGCGGTACGCGATCATGTTTTTGGCGTGTGCGTCACACTCATTCATCGTCTGCTGTACGACAAGGTTGGAGTCACCGTAGATGACCAGGCGTGTTGCGCCACATATTTTTTGCCATCTTCATGCCATGGATGAGGGCTTCGTATTCGACCTCGTTGTTGGAGGCTCTGAATTTCATCCGAAGAACGTACTTCATTTTGTCACCTTGCGGGGAGGTCAGTATGACTCCTGCCCCTGCTCCTGCTTCGCGCTTGGAGCCGTCGAAATGCATTGTCCAGGACTGTGACATATCTGGGGTGTCAGGCAGCTGTAGCTCCATCCAGTGTACCAGGAAGTCTGGAAGGACCTGAGATTTTATTGCATGTCGCTTCTCGTAGACGATGTCCAGGGGTGATAGTTCAATGCCCCACAGGGCCACGCGTCCTGTGGCCTCTGGGTTATTCAGGATGCTGTTCAGGGGTGCCTCGTTGACGACCATCACCTGATGCTCCTGGAAGTAGTGGCTCAGTCGTTGAGCCGTCATGAACACACCGTAGGCCAGCTTCTGGTAGTGCGGGTACCGCTGTTTTGTTGGAGTGAGAACCTCGCTGAGGTAGTAAATTGGGCGTTGTACCCCGTGGGTCTTGCCTTCTTCGGGTCGTTCGACCACGAGTACTGTGTTGACCACCTGGTGTGTGGCTGCTATGTACAGCAACAGGGGCTCGTGCTCTTTTGGCGTGACCAAAATGGGCGAGGTGGAGAGGAGCCGCTTGAGGCTTTCGAATGCGTCGTTGGCTTCTGGTGTCCACTCGAACTTGTCTGCCTTGCGCAGCAGCTGGTAAAATGGTAGGGCCTTCTCGCCCATGCGGCTGATAAACCTGCTTAGTGCCGCTACTCGCCCTGCGAGCTGCTGAACGCCCTTGAGGTTTTTCGGCTTCTCCATTGTCATGATAGCTTTGATTTTCTTCGGGTTCGCTTCGATCCCTCGTTGAGAGATGAAGTACCCGAGCAGCTGACCCGAGGGGACGCCGAAGGCGCACTTTTCTGGATTGAGCTTGATCCTGTAGTGATCAAGGTTGTCGAACGTCTCGCGGAGATCGTCGATAAGTGTTCTTGCCTCCTTGGTTTTTATGACTATGTCGTCGACATAGACTTGGACGTTGCGACCGATATGGTCCTTGAGGCAGGCCTGCATGCATCGCTGGTACGTGGCACCCGTGTTCTTTAGCCCGAAGGGCATTGTGTTGTAGCAGAATACTCCAAACGGTGTGATGAACGCCGTTTTGTCTTGATCCTCGACCTTGAGTCGAATCTGGTTATAGCCTGAGTAGGCGTCGAGGAAGGAGAGTTTCTCACAACCTGCAGTTGAATCGATGATCTGGTCAATCCGAGGAAGGGGGAAGTGGTCCTTTGGGAAGTGTTTATTTAGTGACGTGAAGTCCACGCACATCCGTAGGATGTCCGTGTCCTTCTTCGGGACCATCACCGTATTTGCCAGCCACTCGCTTTCCTTGAGTTCCCGGATGAAGTCTGCTGTGAGTAATCTGTTGATCTCCTTGCCGATAGCTTCGGCTCGTGGCTCCGACAGTCTTCGGATGGACTGCTTGACTGGTGTGGTGTCTGGGAAGACATTGAGTGCGTGCTCGGCGAATTCCCTGGGAACTCCTGGCATGTCCGCAGGACACCAGGCGAATATTTCCCAGTGCTCACGGAGGAATTCGACGAGCGTGCCTTCCTATGTTGTGCTGAGGTCGTTGGCGATCAGCGCCGTCTTGGAGGCGTCTGTCGGATGGACCTGCACTTTCTTGGTGTTGACGGTAGACTCGAAGGACATGTCGGGTGCGTTCTGCCTTGTGACTGGGGGTAGCCCATTGTCCGTCACCTCGTGGAGCCTTACGAGCTCGTCTTGCATGCCGAAGGACTGGGAGATTTTGTTGAAATCCCTGTCGCATTGGTCCGATCGGGTGAATCTCCCGTGGACTGTGATGACGCCCCTTGGTCCTGGCATCTTGAGTAGTAGGTATGCGTAGTGTGGGACGGCTAGGAACCTTGCGAAAGCTACACGTCCCAGGATGGCATGGTATTGCGACGGCCAGTCCACCACTTCGAATTCTAGGCGCTCCTGCCGAAAGTTGTCCGGCTTCCCGAAGATGACGTCGAGCCCTATTTTGCCCAGGGGGAAGATGCCCTTCCCTGGGACAATGCCGTGGAACGTTGTGTCTGATTGTTCCAGGCTGCATTGCGGGATCCGCATAGCTGCTAGAGTGCTCGCGAACATTAGGTTGATGTCGTTGCCGCCATCCATGAAGACGCGACTCATCTCGAAGCCTCCGATCTGCGCCTCTAGCACCAGGGCAGCATGACCTGGGCGAGGGATCTGGCAAGGGTGATCCGCGCGAGTGAATGTGATGCAGGACTCCGATCCGCTGAGGTACTCAGGGATTGCGGGTGGAGTTGCCACGGCCAGGTTGATTTGTCGGGTGATTTTCTTTTGCACCCTATTTGTGGGGCGTCCCTTCTGTATCATATTGAGTGCTCCTTTTGGTGGGGGGTATGCGACCCCGGCGTTGTTTTGCGTTGGTGCGACTGGTTGATTTGGGCCTCCAATAGGCGGCGGTGGAGGAGCTCCGTGTGCTATTTCACCTGGCGCAGGTGTGTTTCCGAACGCAGGAATTGGAGCTTGTTGCCTCATCTGCACCATGCCTTCGCTGAGTTTCTGGAACTCGCGGCAGTCCTTCAGCATGTGGCTGGCTTTCTTTTTGCCATCCTGTTTGTCGATGTAGAAGTGGATGGTGCATGGACCTGAAAGTTTATCGAATGCAGAGGGTCCGTTGTCGCGGTCGCGACGTTGCCACGACTGCGTTGGTCGTCTGTTGTCGTGGAAGTTTCCGCTGTGGTATCCTCCGCTGTTGCGGCTGTTGTCGTTACGGCGGTCGGCGTAGCCGTCCGCGACCATGTCGGGTCCATCGCGGTCCTCACAGACGCGCGATCTCCTCTTGCTGCGGCGTTCGCGTCTTCGGCCGTAGTCGTCCTCTTCATCTGATTGCGCCCGCTGGATGCAATCTTCGCCGTCTGCCCAACTGTTGGCGATTTCCATGAGGTGGTCGAGTGTCTTGGGCTTTACACGCCCAAGTTCCTCCTTGAAGTCTGGGCGCTTGACGCCGTCTCTGAAGGCGTCGATGGCCCTCTCTTCGGAGATGTGTGCTGTAGAGTTCTTGGTTGTAGACCAGCGTAGTATGTACGAGCGAATAGATTCACCCGTTCTCTGAGTGCAGGCTCGCAACTCTTCGATTGAGGCGGGCCGCTTGCTGGTGCCTTTGAAATTTCGGATGAAGCTGTAAGCGAGCTCCTCCCAGCTTCGGATGGATCCTGATGATAGGCTGCTAAGCCATACCCGCGCCGCGCCTGTCAGCTGCAACTGAAGGCATTGCATGGCGGTTTCTTTGTTGCCTCTGTGAAGCTTGACGGATGAAAGATGGTCACTGAGCCAGGACTTTGGATCTTGCGTGCCGTTGAACTTCGGAGTATCCGAAGGAAGCTTGAAGTTGCGTGGCATCTGTGTTCACCGAACGGATCTGCTGAAGCATCGAGCCCCGCAGAGTTCTCCTTCGTCTTCATCCATCTCAGATTCGGACGAGCATGCGCGTTTGGCGCGTGCTTTGTCGATCTTGCGTTGTGTAAGCTTGTCTCTGGCGTCGTAGTCGCGTTTATGGCGGTGCGAGCTCTTTTTTCTTCGAGGGAGATCGTGCTCCTCTTCATCTTTGGATGAGGGAGTGGGGCTCCGGTCGCGCCTGGCCGGAGCTTTCTTCTTCGGCTCCGCAGGAGCGTCTTCGTGGAGCGCAGCTCCGATTAGTCCTAGTTCGGTGAGTGCGGACCTATGCATGGCCCTTTTCGGGTCCCCCTCCGGAGGTGGGTGAGCCGCAAGATACGCAGTGGCTGCCATAATCGCAGCTTGTGGTGTCTTCGGGATGATGTTGCCGTCGGCATCCATATCCATGAACGATGTGTGGAGAGTTCGGGTCACGTCACGCCGCTCCTTGGGATCCATGTTTTCCACCCGTGAGCGGTGCTTGTTTCCCTGGTTTCCGTTTGTGCTGGAGCCGGGTGCGATGGCGGAGAGCGCAACTCGTCGCGCGCTGGACTCGGAGGCTGCTTGCTTGCGCTTGTCTAGCGCCTCCTGCATCTTGACTTGTTTCTTGTGTTCCTCGATGAGGAGGTAGTGGTATGCCATTAGTAGGTCACGTGAGGCGTCTACAGGTAAGACGCTGTCGCCTGCGACGGCACAGCGAGCCTGGACCCATCCTTCTTTGCTAAGTTGGATGACGTGGCCGTTGCTTTCCCTGTTGGGTGGGGGGGACTGGCTTCTTCTGTTTTCGCCGTTTCGATTGGGCGGCGAGTTAGGCGTTTCCTCGTCGGTTTGGATGACTGCGGCGCACAGATAGCGCTTGCAGATTGGTCGGCTGCTGCCGCAGCTTTCGGATCCGGAACCGTAGGTTCCTTCATCCGAAGGTGGATTGCACAGATCGGAGTTGCAGCCGCTGCTGCTGTAGAACTCATCTGTTGATGGTGACGTGCGTAGCACGGGGTGTGGAGCCCACGAAGCGGGCCTGATTGACGGCACGGGCACCCGCTCGGGGAGGCGGAGGGTGCCAGTTTGTCCCACCTGGAAGCAGAAGCTCCCGAACAAAATTTCCAGTCCGTCGCCTACGGGATCGAAATCCTTCATGGTGGCCGGTGAGTGGGCGGTGAAGTCGAAAGCGCCAAAGAGGAGGTGATTCTCCGTCGCCGCAGAGTTGTAGATCGATCGGGTCGGAACCGTCACGACCGCACAATCAGCAGCCCCAATTCCCACAGACGGCGCCAATTGACGAGGTTTAATCTCGTCAATGCCCATTGTTATGGACTTGGGTTTTGGAGAAGATGGGGATGCTGGAGATCGTGGCACGGTTAGCAGACAAGAAACCAGGGGACACGAGATTTACCCAGGTTCTGGCCCCCGGAGGGAAAACCCTACTCCTGCTTGTCTGCTCTTTGATTACGGCGGAACCGAAGGTTACAGGGTGCGCAGATTCGATCTAGCGTGGATGCGTGTGCGAAAGTATGAGTCGAGTTTCCCTAGGACGTGCCCTCCTGGCCTTTATATAGACTTAGGCAGGTCCCGGGCGTAGTCCTAGTCGGTTACAAGTTCTAGGGTTTTACCCCCTTGAATTTCCTATCTCCTCTAGTCTTGCTCTCCAAGGATCCGAAGACGTCATGGGCCTTGGCCACCCGAAAATCTTCATGGGCCAGCGTATATCTGCCATGGGCCTTCCTTGGGCTGGACCAGGTATGCTGAAGTTACGTACCCGTAGGGTATAACCATGTCAGCCGGCGCTCCTTCTCTCTCTCTTTTCTCCTTTACTCCTCTTCCTCTCCTCCACACTTCTCCTCCCTCCACTTCTTCTCTCCTTCTCCTCCCCTTCTTCCTCTCATTCTCCTCCCTCTTCCTTCTCCTCCACTCGGTGAGCTCCTCCCTCCTCCTCCTCCTCCTCCACCCGGTGAGCTCCTCCCTCCTCCTCCTCCACCCCGGTGAGCTCCTCTCTCCTCCTCCTCTACCCCGGTGAGATCCTACTCCTCTACTCCGATGAGCTCCTACTCCGACGACAACAATGATGGCGATGATGACTACCTCCTCCTCCGGCGGTGGCCTTCTTCTCCTTCGGCTACCTCCTCATCTGGCGGTGGCCTCCTTCTCCTCTGTCGAGCCCCCTCGTCCACCCACCTCCAGCGACCCCCACCTCCGTCCAGATCTGGCCAACTTTTTTTTGAAATTTGAAATTGCTATTTGAGGCGCATCTGTAAACTTATTAGAGGCACATATGTCAGACATAGGCAGCACATCTCGTAGACATACTAGAGTCGTGTTACACATGCGCCTTGTATAAGCTACATATGCGAGGCGTATATCCTATAATATGTGTCTCGCATATGTAGCTTATACAAGGCGTATGCAAAATGCGACTCGGGTAAGAAATACTAGCAGCTTGGGGCTTGAGGCGCATCACATATGCGCCTCTAATGGCTTTTCATATGCGACTCGGGTAGGCTTTTCCCTAGTAGTGTAAGTATGGATGAAGTTGAAGAAGTTATTAAACAATAGAATCTATCGAGATAGATTGGTAAGTTTAATAAACATTATTGTTGAATGCTTCCTGGACTTGATTCTAAAGATGTTTAGAGTGTCCTAGGTAAGATTCTCAAGGAGTTCGGAATAGAACAAGATAATAAAGAGGTTCTTACTTGTATGAAGCATTTAGTTAGACTCAGTATTACAACTATGGTTAAAAAAAAGATATGTGTTGCATTTCTTATGCCTCAGTCATAGGTTCTTCCATACAACCATATTGTATACTCGACATTGTTCGCAAAAAAATATTGTATACTCGACATAATATGACCCAAAAGGATCTGGTTTAAAGAACATGTCTAAAAGTGATCCTAGAGTTATTCACTGAACCAGAGTTAAAGTTTGTTCTTGAATGGCAAGAAACAAATTTAGGCATATAGTTGCATGTTATGCACTAGGATCTACATAAATATGAAAGTATGGTTTGGCTAAAGAAGTTCGACTTCTCTAAGTGTGTTTACGAAGTTTACATGACAACAGTGAAGGTTAATTTGACTCAATGACCATCATTCTAAACAATATAAACAAAGTCTCACATGCCAAAATGAATACTTCAACCCATTATGAGATAATGGAGGGAGTGTCAAAAATTAAGAGGACATTAATGATTTGCAAAGGACATATTGATCTGGAAAAATAGAACAGGGACATGACGTTTATAATGAGCAGCATGATCAATAAACGCATATGGGGATATGGTTTATGATTAGTAAATGCCAGCTAGATTATTTTTACTCTAGTGCAAGTGGGAGACTGGAGGGAATATGCCCTATAGGAAAATAATAAAAGGTTTATTATTGTCATATCATAATAAGTTCGTAATAGTTTTATGTTATGCTATAACTATATCAAGTGGAAACATTGATACATGTGTGATATGAAACATAAGTCCCTAGTATCCTCTATTACTAGTTTGTTGGGTAACATGATGATCAAGGTTTCCTGATCACGAAGTAATACTACTGGTTGACAACAAGGTCATATCATTGGTGAATGATGTGATGGACATTCCTCAAAGATTGTGACACAATCAAGTCATGAAGTTCATTGTTGCAATAGTCAAAAACAAAGTCTCCTTCTCCTTAGACCGTGAGACCATATCAAATCACTATCTCCCGAGGTTACTTTTATGGCATCAAACGTCACTCAGTGAAATGGTGATTATAAAGGTGTCGTTGGGTATCTAGAGAAACACATTGAAGAGATTACGTCAAGAGCGGGATTTGTTCACCTAGTGACGGGTAAGATACAGTTAGGCCGACTTGGTGAGATTACATCCATATATGTTGCAACATGTGACTAGATCACGAGGATGTAATATCGTGGTAACAAGTAAACAGTACTTGTCGGCAACAAGATTAAATAGTGCATGGAGATACCTTAACGATCGGATCTCGGACAAGTAGTATCGAAGAAACAAAAGGAATTAGACTCAATGTTTACGGTTCAAATGACATCATCAATCTGGAATGCATAGGGATCATTATGGGCATCACGGTCCCGATGTTGATCATTGACGCAAGAGAGTCTAGGTCATGTCTGTAGTGTTCCCCAGCCGTGAGGGGATCCACTTAAGGGTGCGACGAGTTGGAGATTATCCGTAAGTTGGAATCATAGTAGAGAAAGAGAAAGCCAAAATTATTCCATGGAGAAAGATCAAAAGTTGTTCGGAGAAAGAAAGGAAACGGAAAGGTTCTGGTGAGAGTACTGGAAAGGTTCCGGTGAGAGGACTGGAATTGTTCCGGGATGTTCCGAAGTTGTTCGGAGGATATAGAAAGGGAATCGAAAGGTGTTTTAGGTCAAATCGGATTTGGTAATATGTATTTACATATTAATTAATGTAATTAATATTAAAAATAATATTAAAATCTGATTTAAATGGTTATTCCACCAATGGGCCAAATTTCCTAGGGAAAAAGGGCCCATGAGGGAAAACAGAGGAAGGATGGCCACCGAGATGGGCCCTAAGTTCCCATAGCCTAGGGGAAACCCTAGGTGTAACATCTCAAAATTCATGATTTATAAAATCATGCATTGCATTCATATCATCATAGCATCTAGAGCTTGCACAAAAAAATTCAAAGTTTGAAACCAAATAAAACCATATTTATGCCTTTTATTATTTTCTTATGAGGCATGGTTTTATTTTATTTTCAAAGGACCAAAGTATTTTTGAGTAGATAGATGTGTTTGATACACTTTTAGATGTTAGGATCATAGTACAAAACTTGGTGAAAGTTTGAATTCAAACATAGTTGAAATTGGGTTTCAAAACCATTCCTAAAAATCAAAACAGAATTGAAAAGGATAAAACAAAAAAAGAAAATTGGTGCTGCCTTTTTGGCCCAGAACCACTTCTGGCCCAGCAAGCCCACCCGGGCCACCCTCTCCCTATCTCTTCTCTCACCCGCGTGCACGCACCCCCCCCTCACTGACCAGTGGCCCCAATGCCACGTCGTCATCGTCCCCAAATCCCGCACCCAGACCACGTCGTCGCCGCCATTTCTTCCTTCACTGTCGCGTTTGATTCGAGCTTAATTGCCGATGAATGCGTGCGTGATTATCTCGCCCCTCACCGGATACTTAACCCCCTCTACACCGCGACCATTTCCCGTCAAACTCCCACGCCCAAGCGCCCCTAGGCTGCCTGTATTCGATCTCGAACAGCCGCGGCCCGACGAACTCCGGCAAGGTATTATGGTGAGCCTCGAGCGCCCCCTATTCCTCGTTCATCTGAAGTTTTTCTCCTGATCCTTGCGCTTCTTCTGACACCACTGGTTCACCCTATATCCCCCCAGGTCGCCGTCCCCGTCAACCGCCGCGAACACCCGAGATGCCAGTCAACTCCGACGAATGATTTCGGTAAGAATCGAGTGCCCCTTGCCTTCTAGTTCATACCCATGTGTGCATCGTGTCCTTGAGAAACCACTGATGCCGTTTGTTTGTCCTATGGTGACCTACAAAGTCGTCGTCGTCTCCGCCAACCCATGCCCGTCGCTAGTGAGGTCTCCGACGAGCTTTCACGGCCACCACAACACACCCCTGCCCAAGCCAGCAACACCTTGAGCATCCTCGTGTTCTCGCGAATCAGGTAAGTTCCACAGGACAGACGGTAGCTCTTTCGTCCAGTTTCTAGCTTTGTGCTCGAGTGAGCTCATGAGGCGTTTCTTGATCCCAGCGCCGATTAGGCCGTTGGCCTTTTCCACTTGCCCGTTTGTTTGCGGGTGCGCCATTGAGGCGTAAGTGATATTGATCCCGAGGCCTTCGCAGAAGTCCTGGAATTCTTCAGAGATGAAGTTTGATCCGTTGTCGGTGATGATGCTATGCGGTACGCCGAACCTGTAGACAATTGATTCAAAGAATTTGACGGCGGTTTTGCCCTTCTGGTTGGTGACTGGCATTTCCACGATCCACTTGGTGAATTTGTCGACTGCGACCAGGAGGAAGACGTGTCCCCCTTTCGAGGACTTTGGCAGTTTGCTGATCATGTCGAGGCCCCATTGAGCAAAAGGCCAGGCTATGGGTATGGGTCGAAGTTCGGACCCAGGTGTGTGCGGTTTGTCGGCGAACCATTGGCACCCCTTGCATCTTCGGACGATGTCCTTCGTGTCGCTCATGGCCGTTGGCCAATAGAATCCTGCTCGCAGAGCCTTGGCGACAAGGGAGCGGCTGCCTGCGTGGTGGCCGCAGATGCCCTCATGGATATCTTGGAGTATGGCCTTGCCGTCGTCGATGGTGACGCACCGTTGTAGTACACCCGTAATGCTGCGTTTGTACAGCTCGCCGTTGATGATGGTGAAGGCTTTTGACCGACGAGATATGCGCCGGGCATCTGTCGGGCTGTCAGGCAATTCTCTGTTTATCAGGAACTGGAGGTATGGACGTGTCCAAGATTCTTCGACTGCCATGACCTGCATCAGGTTGACTATGGAAACTTCGGTATCCAACTTTTCGGGTCCTTCATGACCTTCGGGTAGTGTAGCCCCCGAGTGTTCTGCTTCTTCGGGTGATCCTTTGGGGAATTTCCACTTGATGGATGGCACGTAGATTTGTTCGAGGAACACACCTGGTGGCACCTTTGCGCAAGTGGAGCCAATGTTGGCGAGTCTATCGGCCTCCTCGTTGCTCTCTCTTCCAACGTGCCGAAGTTCGCATCCGTCGAATTCTCCTTCTAGTGCGTTGTATAGCGCGCGGTACGCGATCATGTTTTCGGCGTGTGCGTCACACTCATTCATCGTCTGCTGTACGACAAGGTTGGAGTCACCGTAGATGACCAGGCGTGTTGCGCCACATATTTTTGCCATCTTCATGCCATGGATGAGGGCTTCGTATTCGGCCTCGTTGTTGGAGGCTCTGAATTTCATCCGAAGAACGTACTTCATTTTGTCACCTTGCGGGGAGGTCAGTATGACTCCTGCCCCTGCTCCTGCTTCGCGCTTGGAGCCGTCGAAATGCATTGTCCAGGACTGTGACATATCTGGGGTGTCAGGCAGCTGCAGCTCCATCCAGTGTACCAGGAAGTCTGGAAGGACCTGAGATTTTATTGCATGTCGCTTCTCGTAGACGATGTCCAGGGGTGATAGTTCAATGCCCCACAGGGCCACGCGTCCTGTGGCCTCTGGGTTATTCAGGATGCTGTTCAGGGGTGCCTCGTTGACGACCATCACCTGATGCTCCTGGAAGTAGTGGCTCAGTCGTCGAGCCGTCATGAACACGCCGTAGGCCAGCTTCTGGTAGTGCGGGTACCGCTATTTTGTTGGAGTGAGAACCTCGCTGAGGTAGTAAATTGGGCATTGTACCCCGTGGGTCTTGCCTTCTTCGGGTCGTTCGACCACGAGTACTGTGCTGACCACCTGGTGTGTGGCTGCTATGTACAGCAACAGGGGCTCGCTCTCTTTTGGCGTGACCAAAACGGGCGAGGTGGAGAGGAGCCGCTTGAGGCTTTCGAATGCGTCGTTGGCTTCTGGTGTCCACTCAAACTTGTCTGCCTTGCGCAGCAACTGGTAAAATGGTAGGGCCTTCTCGCCCATGCGGCTGATAAACCTGCTTAGTGCCGCTACTCGCCCTGCGAGCGGCTGAACGCCCTTGAGGTTTTTCGGCTTCTCCATTGTCATGATAGCTTTGATTTTCTTTGGGTTCGCTTCGATCCCTCGTTGAGAGATGAAGTACCCGAGCAGCTGACGCGAGGGGACACCGAAGGCGCACTTTTCTGGATTGAGCTTGATCCTATAGCGATCAAGGTTGTCGAACGTCTCGCGGAGATTGTCGATAAGTGTTCTTGCCTCCTTGGTTTTTATGACTATGTCGTCGACATAGACTTGGACGTTGCGACCGATCTGGTCCTTGAGGCAGGCCTGCATGCACCGCTGGTACGTGGCACCCGCGTTCTTTAGCCCGAAGGGCATTGTGTTGTAGAAGAATACTCCGAACGGTGTGATGAACGCCGTTTTGTCTTGATCCTCGACCTTGAGTCGAATCTGGTTATAGCCTGAGTAGGCGTCGAGGAAGGAGAGTTTCTCACAACCTGCAGTTGAATCGATGATCTGGTCGATCCGAGGAAGGGGGAAGTGGTCCTTTGGGCAGTGTTTATTTAGTGACGTGAAGTCCACGCACATCCGTAGGATGTCGATGTCCTTCTTCGGGACCATCACCGTATTTGCCAGCCACTCGCTTTCCTTGATTTCCCGGATGAAGTCTGCTGCGAGTAATCTGTTGATCTCCTTGCCGATAGCTTCGGCTCGTGGCTCCGACAGTCTTCGGATGGACTGCTTGACCGGTTTGGTGTCTGGGAAGACATTGAGTGCGTGCTCAGCGAATTCCCTGGGAACTCCTGGCATGTCCGTAAGACACCAGGCGAATATTTCCCAGTGCTCACGGAGGAATTCGACGAGCGCGCCTTCCTATGCTGTGCTGAGGTCGTTGGCGATCAGCGCCGTCTTGGAGGCGTCTGTCGGATGGACCTGCACTTTCTTGGTGTTGACGGTGGAGTCGAAGGACATGTCGGGTGCGTTCTGCCTTGTGACTGGGGGTAGCCCATTGTCCGTCACCTCGCGGAGCCTTACGAGCTCGTCTTGCATGCCGAAGGACTGGGAGATTTTGTTGAAATCCCTGTCGCATTGGTCCGATCGGGTGAAGCTCCCGTGGACTGTGATGACGCCCCTTGGTCCTGGCATCTTGAGTAGTAGGTATGCGTAGTGTGGGACGGCCAGGAACCTTGCGAATGCTACACGTCCCTAGATGGCATGGTATTGCGACGGTCAGTCCACCACTTCGAATTCTAGGCGCTCCTGCCGAAAGTTGTCCGGCTTCCCGAAGATGACGTCGAGCCCTATTTTGCCCAGGGGGGAGATGCCCTTCCCTGGGACAATGTCGTGGAACGTTGTGTCTGATTGTTCCAGGCTGCATTGCGGGATCCGCATAGCCACTAGAGTGCTTGCGAACATTAGGTTGATGCCGTTGCCGCCGTCCATGAAGACGCGACTCATCTCAAAGCCTCCGATCTGCGCGTCTAGCACCAGGGCAGCATGACCTGGGCGAGGGATCTGGCAAGGGTGATCCGCGCGAGTGAATGTGATGCAGGACTCCGATCCGCTGAGGTACTCAGGGATTGCGGGCGGAGTTGCCACGACCAGGTTGATTTATCGGGTGATTTTCTTCTACACCCTATTTGTGGGGCGTCCCTTCTATATCATATTGAGTGCTCCTTTTGGTGGGGGGTATGCGACCCCGGCGTTGTTTTGCGCTGGTGCGACTGGTTGATTTGGGCCTCCAATAGGCGGCGGTGGAGGAGCTCCGTGTGCTATTTCACCTGGCGCAGGTGTGTTTCCGAACGCAGGAATTGGAGCTTGTTGCCTCATCTGCACCATGCCTTCGCTGAGTTTCTGGAACTCGCGGCAGTCCTTCAGCATGTGGCTGGCTTTCTTTTTGCCATCCTGTTTGTCGATGTAGAAGTGGATGGTGCATGGACCTGAAAGTTTGTCGAATGCTGAGGGTCCGTTGTCGCGGTCGCGGCGTTGCCACGACTACGTTGGTCGTCCGTTGTCGCGGAAGTTTCCACCGCGGTATCCTCCGCTGTTGCGGTTGTTGTCGTTACGGCGGTCGGCGTAGACGGCCGCGACCATGTCGGGTCCGTCGCGGTCCTCATAGACGCGCGATCTCCTCTTGCTGCGGCGTTCGCGTCTTCGGCTGTAGTCGTCCTCTTCATCTGATTGCGCCCGCTGGATGCAATCTTCGCCGTCTGCCCAACTGTTGGCGATATCCATGAGGTGGTCGAGTGTCTTGGGCTTTACACGCCCAAGTTCCTCCTTGAAGTCTGGGCGCTTAACGATGTCCCTGAAGGCGTCGATGGCCCTCTCTTCGGAGATGTGTGCTGCGGAGTTCTTGGTTGTAGACCAGCGTAGTATGTACGAGCGAATAGATTCACCAGTTCTCTAAGTGCAGGCTCGCAACTCTTCGATTGAGGCGGGCCACTTGCTGGTGCCTTTGAAATTTCGGATGAAGATGTAAGCGAGCTCCTCCCAGCTTCAGATGGATCCTGATGATAGGCTGCTAAGCCATACCCGCGCGCGCTTGTCAGCTGCAGCTGAAGGCATTGCATGGTGGTTTCTTTGTTGCCTCCGTGAAGCTTGACGGATGAAAGATGGTCACTGAGCCAGGACTTTGGATCTTGCGTGCCGTTGAACTTCGAAGTATCCGAAGGAAGCTTGAAGTTGCGTGGCATCTGTGTTCGCCGAACGGATCTGCTGAAGCATCGAGCCCCGCAGAGTTCTCCTTCGTCTTCATCCATCTCAGATTCGGACGAGCATGCGCGTTTGGCGCGTGCTTTGTCGATCTTGCATTGTGTAAGCTTGTCTCTGGCGTCGTAGTCGCGTTTATGGCGGTGCGAGCTCTTTTTTCTTCGAGGGAGATCGTGCTCCTCTTCATCTTCGGATGAGGGAGTGGGGCTCCGGTCGCGCCTGGCCGGAGCTTTCTTCTTCGGCTCCGCAGGAGCGTCTTCGTGGAGCGCAGCTCCGATTAGTCCTAGTCCGGTGAGTGCGGACCTATGCATGGCCCTTTTCGGGTCCCCCTCCGGAGGTGGGTGAGCCGCAAGATACGCAGTGGCTGCCATAATCGCAGCTTGTGGTGTCTTCGGGATGATGTTGCCGTCGGCATCCATATCCATGAACGATGTGTGGAGAGTTCGGGTCACGTCACGCCGCTCCTTGGGATCCATGTTTTCCACCCGTGAGCGGTGCTTGTTTCCCTGGTTTCTGTTTGTGCTGGAGCCGGGTGCGATGGCGGAGAGCGCAGCTCGTCGCGCGCTGGACTCGGAGGCTGCTTGCTTGCGCTTGTCTAGCGCCTCCTGCATCTTGACTTGTTTCTTGTGTTCCTCGATGAGGAGGTAGTGGTATGCCATTAGTAGGTCACGTGAGGCGTCTACAGGTAAGACGATGTCGCCTGCGACGGCACGGCGAGCCTGGACCCATCCTTCTTTGCTAAGTTGGATGACGTGGCCGTTGCTTTCCCTGTTGGGTGGGGGGGACTGGCTTCTTCTGTTTTCGCCGTTTCGATTGGGCGGCGAGTTAGGCGTTTCCTCGTCGGTTTGGATGACTGCGGCGCACAGATAGCGCTTGCAGATTGGTCGGCTGCTGCCGCAGCTTTCGGATCCGGAACCGTAGGTTCCTTCATCCGAAGGTGGATTGCACAGATCGGAGTTGCAGCCGCTGCTGCTGTAGAACTCATCTGTTGATGGTGACGTGCGTAGCACGGGGTGTGGAGCCCACGAAGCGGGCCTGATTGACGGCACGGGCACCCGCTCGGGGAGGCGGAGGGTGCCAGTTTGTCCCACCTGGAAGCAGAAGCTCCCGAACAAAATTTCCAGTCCGTCGCCTACGGGATCGAAATCCTTCATGGTGGCCGGTGAGTGGGCGGTGAAGTCGAAAGCGGCAAAGAGGAGGTGATTCTCCGTCGCCGCAGAGTTATAGATCGATCGGGTCGGAACCGTCACGACCGCACAATCAGCAGCCCCAATTCCCACAGACGGCGCCAATTGACGAGGTTTAATCTCGTCAATGCCCATTGTTATGGACTTGGGTTTTGGAGAAGATGGGGATGCTGGAGATAGTGGCACGGTTAACAGACAAGCAACTAGGGGACACGAGATTTACCCAGGTTCAGGCCCCCGGAGGGAAAACCCTACTCCTGCTTGTCTGCTCTTTGATTACGGCGGAACCGAAGGTTAAAGGGTGCGCAGATTCGATCTGGCGTGGATGCGTGTGCGAAAGTATGAGTCGAGTTTCCCTAGGACGTGCCCTCCTGGCCTTTATATAGACTTAGGCAGGTCCCGGGCGTAGTCCTAGTCGGTTACAAGTTCTAGGGTTTTACCCCCTTGAATTTCCTATCTCCTCTAGTCTTGCTCTCCAAGGATCCGAAGACGTCATGGGCCTTGGCCACCCGAAAATCGTCATGGGCCAGCGTATATCTGCCATGGGCCTTCCTTGGGCTGGACCAGGTATGCTGAAGTTACGTACCCGTAGGGTATAACCATGTCAGCCGGCGCTCCTTCTCTCTCTCTTTTCTCCTTTACTCCTCTTCCTCTCCTCCACACTTCTCCTCCCTCCACTTCTTCTCTCCTTCTCCTCCCCTTCTTCCTCTCATTCTCCTCCCTCTTCCTTCTCCTCCACTCGGTGAGCTCCTCCCTCCTCCTCCTCCTCCACCCGGTGAGCTCCTCCCTCCTCCTCCTCCTCCACCCCGGTGAGCTCCTCTCTCCTCCTCCTCTACCCCGGTGAGATCCTACTCCTCTAATCCGATGAGCTCCTACTCCGACGACAACGATGATGGCGACGATGACTACCTCCTCCTCTGGCGGTGGCCTTCTTCTCCTTCGGCTACCTCCTCATCTGGCGGTGGCCTCCTTCTCCTCTGTCGAGCCCCCTCGTCCACCCACCTCCAGCGACCCCCACCTCCGTCCAGATCTGGCCAACTTTTTTTTGAAATTTGAAATTTCTATTTGAGGCGCATCTTTAAACTTATTGGAGGCACATATGTCAGACATAGGCAGCGCATCTCGTAGACATACTAGAGTCGTGTTACACATGCGCCTTGTATAAGCTACATATGCGAGGCGTATATCCTATAATATGTGTCTCGCATATGTAGCTTATACAAGGCGTATGCAAAATGCGACTCGGGTAAGAAATACTAGCAGCTTGGGGCTTGAGGCGCATCACATATGCGCCTCTAATGGCTTTTCATATGCGACTCGGGTAGGCTTTTCCCTAGTAGTGTAAGTATGGATGAAGTTGAAGAAGTTATTAAACAATAGAATCTATCGAGATAGATTGGTAAGTTTAATAAACATTATTGTTGAATGCTTCCTGGACTTGATTCTAAAGATGTTTAGAGTGTCCTAGGTAAGATTCTCAAGGAGTTCGGAATAGAACAAGATAATAAAGAGGTTCTTACTTGTATGAAGCATTTAGTTAGACTCAGTATTACAACTATGGTTAAAAAAAAGATATGTGTTGCATTTCTTATGCCTCAGTCATAGGTTCTTCCATACAACCATATTGTATACTCGACATTGTTCGCAAAAAAATATTGTATACTCGACATAATACGACCCAAAAGGATCTGGTTTAAAGAACATGTCTAAAAGTGATCCTAGAGTTATTCACTGAACCAGAGTTAAAGTTTGTTCTTGAATGGCAAGAAACAAATTTAGGCATATAGTTGCATGTTATGCACTAGGATCTACATAAATATGAAAGTATGGTTTGGCTAAAGAAGTTCGACTTCTCTAAGTGTGTTTACGAAGTTTACATGACAACAGTGAAGGTTAATTTGACTCAATGACCATCATTCTAAACAATATAAACAAAGTCTCACATGCCAAAATGAATACTTCAACCCATTATGAGATAATGGAGGGAATGTCAAAAATTAAGAGGACATTAATGATTTGCAAAGGACATATTGATCTGGTAAATAGAACAGGGACATGACGTTTATAATGAGCAGCATGATCAATAAACGCATATGGGGATATGGTTTATGATTAGTAAATGCCAGCTAGATTATTTTTACTCTAGTGCAAGTGGGAGACTGGAGGGAATATACCCTATAGGAAAATAATAAAAGGTTTATTATTGTCATATCATAATAAGTTCGTAATAGTTTTATGTTATGCTATAACTATATCAAGTGGAAACATTGATACATGTGTGATATGAAACATAAGTCCCTAGTATCCTCTATTACTAGTTTGTTGGGTAACATGATGATCAAGGTTTCCTGATCACGAAGTAATACTGCTGGTTGACAACAAGGTCATATCATTGGTGAATGATGTGATGGACATTCCTCAAAGATTGTGACACAATCAAGTCACGAAGTTCATTGTTGCAATAGTCAAAAACGAAGTCTCCTTCTCCTTAGACCGTGAGACCATATCAAATCACTATCTCCTGAGGTTACTTTTATGGCATCAAACGTCACTCAGTGAAATGGTGATTATAAAGGTGTCGTTGGGTATCTAGAGAAACACATTGAAGAGATTACGTCAAGAGCGGGATTTGTTCACCCAGTGACGGGTAAGATACAGTTAGGCCGACTTGGTGAGATTACATCCATATATGTTGCAACATGTGACTAGATCACGAGGATGTAATATCGTGGTAACAAGTAAACAATACTTGTCGGCAACAAGATTAAATAGTGTATGGAGATACCTTAACGATCGGATCTCGGACAAGTAGTATCGAAGAAACAAAGGGAATTAGACTCAATGTTTACGGTTCAAATGACATCATCAATCTGGAATGCATAGGGATCATTATGGGCATCACGGTCCCGATGTTGATCATTGACGCAAGAGAGTCTAGGTCATGTATGTAGTGTTCCCCAGCCGTGAGGGGATCCACTTAAGGGTGCGACGAGTTGGATATTATCCGTAAGTTGGAATCATAGTAGAGAAAGAGAAAGCCAAAATTATTCCATGGAGAAAGATCAAAAGTTGTTCGGAGAAAGAAAGGAAACCGGAAAGGTTCCGGTGAGAGGACTGGAAAGGTTCCGGTGAGAGGACTGGAATTGTTCCGGGATGTTCCGAAGTTGTTCGGAGGATATAAAAAGGGAATCGAAAGGTGTTTTAGGTCAAATCGGATTTGGTAATATGCATTTACATATTAATTAATGTAATTAATATTAAATATAATATTAAAATATGATTTAAATGGTTATTCCACCAATGTGCCAAATTTCCTAGGGAAAAAGGGCCCATGAGGGAAAACGGAGGAAGGATGGCCACCGAGATGGGCCCTAAGGTCCCATAGCCTAGGGGAAACCCTAGGTGTAACATCTCAAAATTCATAATTTATAAAATCATGCATTGCATTCATATCATCATAGCATCTAGAGCTTGCAAAAAAAATTCAAAGTTTGAAACCAAATAAAACCATATTTATGCCTTTTATTATTTTCTTATGAGGCATGGTTTTATTTTATTTTCAAAGTACCAAAGTATTTTTGAGTAGATAGATGTGTTTGAAACACTTTTAGATGCTAGGATCATAGTACAAAACTTGGTGAAAGTTTGAATTCAAACAGATTTGAAATTGGGTTTCAAAAACATTCCTAAAAATCAAAACAGAATTGAAAAGGATAAAACAAAAAAAGAAAATTGGTGCTGCCTTTTCGGCCCAGAACCACTTCTGGCCCAGCAAGCCCACCCGGGCCACCCTCCCCCTATCTCTTCTCTCACCCGCGTGCGCGCACCCCCCTCACTGACCAGTGGCCCCAATGCCACGTCGTCATTGTGGCATCCCGCAAAACCACTACTAGAAAATCGCGTTGAATTTGTGCATTGCATCGTCATCATCAGGCATTGTTTGCATAAAACAATTTTCGCAAAGCCCGTTTTGTTTTCCAAACGCCCCATCTTAATTCAAACGCAAAGCCCGGTTCTCCGGACTTAATTATTTTGGCCGCTATCGGTTTGCATACGGCCCGTTTAAAACAAATAAAAAGTTTAATTGTTTTAGTGGGGGCAGTCGAACGGGCCGACCCGACCCGAACGACCACCCCCAGAAAACTAAATCGGTCCAACCTAAATCCTACAGCTACCTAAAACTCTACCCAGCCCTTGCCTCCACATCACCCTGGCCACTCACCAGACGCCACCTCACCCTCTCCCTATCCCCCAACCAACCAGTCTGTGCCACCTAGACTAAGCCCATACCACTCCCTCTCCACCACACACTCCCTCTTCTCACCAACCAGCCACACACGCACGCCCCACCACCACACCCGTTCCCTGACCCCTGGGCCCCACGTCCCCAAGCCCCACCCGCAGCCATCCCCTCCCTGGCCACACGCCTCTCACGCGGGACCCACGCGGAGACCCCGCGCGGCCCCGTCCCCCACCCCCGCACGCAACCTCCCTCCCCCGAGCAGCGCCGCCTCGGCCCCAGCTTCCCTCCCCGGCTCGCCCCGCTCCCCACCGTCGTCGGCGACCGCCACCGCTCCCTCCCGTTCGACCCCGCCGCCGGCTCGCTCCACCACCAACCGGCCCCGCTTCGCCTCCCCTCCGGCTACCGCCGGCGCGCTGCCGTGCTTCTCCCGTACCCAGCGCTCGCCTCCCCACCTCGCGAGACCGCCGCCGCCAGACGCCCTCCCCACCTCGCCGCCGCTTCTCACCGCGCCAGCGTCGGCGACCCTCCGCCGTCCGCGTGCGCCGCTCCGCCTCCGCCTGGCCTCCACCTCCGCCGCCGCTTCTCCGCCTGCAGGCTCCGGCCCCTCGCCTCCTCCTGCTCGAACTGCGCACCCGCCTCCGCTGACCAGCCACCCTCCGCCGCCGCGTCCGCCCGCCGCGACGCCCGCACGTGCGCCCGTCTCCCTGGCCCCGCTCGCCCGAGTTCGCCCCGCTGTCGTCAGCGCCTCGTCACCGCCGCGGACCCCACCTTGGGGGGGGGCCTGCTCCGAGTACCCCGCGACCCGAGCCTGCAACGCCTCGGTCGGCGAGGTCCCTCCGTCAACAGTCCGAGGCCAACCTCTACCCGCGCCCTGCCCGCTATCGTCGCCCCGCGACGCCCGAACCCGAGACCAATCCCGCCGTATGTCAAGATCTTCGATGCAAAGAACACCGCATACCGGTACCGATGCAAGAGGCCGGAACCCCAAGGTATTCTCCGGGGGCGACGAGCTCTTCTACCTGGACCCGGAGACCGCAGACGCGACAAGTACTTCTCCCTGGATCAGATGCCCGAGAACCCAGACGCCCAGGTCATCGACTCGAATACGACAAGTGCTCCTCGAGGATGCCAAGTACTTCCTCGGAACCACCAAGTTCTCCATCATGGCACCCGAAGCCGCGGTACCCCAAGATCGCCTTCCCCGATTCGAAGCCCAATGCCCCGAGGACGCCAAGACCCGATTGCGCCGACATGGATCCGATGACGCCAACACGCCAAGATCTACCACATGAAGACCGTACCGAACCGGTGACCCTCGACGAACCTCCGGCAAGATCCTCGACATGGCCAAGATCTACCGCAACCGAGTCCGGCACCGACAAGTGAAGTCAGAACCACCAAGCCCTTCCTCGCGGAACGCCAAGACCTATCTCTGTTATCCGAGGACGTTTCCGTCGAACCCTGGGCCCTGAGACCGAACCCCGAACCCCGGAACCCCAAGTTCGTCGAGACCCCTCAATGTGCGAACCCCTTTCCGAGAACCCTATTTTATAAATGCCATAATTATAAACCTGTTGCATATTAACTTGTCATTCTTGCATGCATGCTTGTCATGTGGTTCGGGGGCCTTATGCCGATTCACCTAATAATTAAATATGGGGCCCATATGCGGGCAGATCTAGCCTTATATTGGCCTCATTTAAATTTGTGTAGCGAACCGGTATCTTATCTTGCCTTGTTATAACAACATTTAAATTGCGGGGTACCTAAACAACTTGAACCACCTAACTAATTGTCGGGACCCCGGTTCCGCCTAATCTGACCTAATTGCATCGCACCTTGCCATGCCATGCATCATACATGCATCATGCCGATCTTTTGCCGTAGTATTAAATATTGAATCCGGTGTTTCTTCTAGTGTTTTGCTTCTTCGTGGATAAGGCCGTTGAGTTGATGCGAGTGTCGACCCGATCTTCGGTTGAACCTTCGACAATGTTTTTCAGGCGAGCATCTTCCCCTTTCTACCTATCTTACTTTTCTAGTATTTATTGCCTCCTGTTGATCTATTGCTATCTGTGTTGCGATGCTCTAGTTTTTCGTACCCGTGATATCCCTTGCAGCCATATATAGCCTTGGACACATCCTATTACCTGTTGTTTGGTAGATAGTTGGACCCGCGTGTCGTAGTCGCTTGCTCAAGTGTTTTGCTTGTCGTCAAGTACCACAATTGTTGGAGGATTGCCGCATGTTGACGTTGGAGATGATCATGGTTTACTTATTGTTCACTTTAATTCCTGTTTAACAACTAAAATTGAATTAAGCAGAGGCATCGGTGGGTGATAGGTAATATTTGGTTTCCGACCGCCCACTTGTGTCCCGTAGGACCCGATTTCTTGACATTTGTTCCGAGATCGAGCGCGCTAACCACAGGTGGGGAGATATGGGACCCCCATTGATTAGTACCTGATTTCAAAGTATTGTACTGGGGGCCACAACTAGTTTGAGGTTTTATTTACTATCCTGTACTTATGCCATGTTTACTGCTTTATTTACGATTGTGTGAGGAGCACGCTGTATTGTTTAGGAAGCGGAGTGTTTTCGCTGTATCGACAGTCCCCGATTGGGGATCTGCTGTCGTTTACAGCCATTGTCGCAAACCCTAAGTCCGTCTCGGAGACCGGCCGACTTCGTTGCGGGTGTACTTAGTGGGGTGGCCCCCCGTGCTTGCTTTGGGTCTGGGAACGTTATGACTTAGGCCCCGCCGACATACCGATGGGTGTATGTTAACTGATCTGGCAAAAAGGGTCGAAGTGCCTGTGGATACTTTGGTGCACCCCTGCAGGGTTAAATCTTTTCGAGAAGCCGTGTCCGCGGTTATGGACGACTTGGAGCACCGTGCTTGATCATAGACAACTATAACTACAGCTTACTGTTACAAATTGACTGGTATCCGATATGACTAGTAATCAGCTTCACTACAACGGAATGGCTACCTAAAAGTACCAACAACTGCTGGGTTTGGGGTTATCTCATGCTAATTGTGTCTGACTAGTAAGAGTTGCAACTATCATGGAATGGTTAACTAAAAGTGCCCACTGCTTACTTTATCAGGATGATTATCTAAACCTGACTAGTAATTGCTGCAACGATAACTGAATAAGTAAAACTGCCAACTGTGTGAGTTCCTCGGTTGACTTTCTTAGTTGGTATCGAGGGGGAATACCAGGATGGGTTTGTTTGGTGTAGTATCAGGTTGGATCCGAATAGGTCTTTCTCACCCCTCTCTGATAGCCGCCAGTTGTATCGAGTCTCTATAGGTTGTTTAGTGCATGCTGCCGCTGCCGCTCAGTCCACCATACCTATGTAGGCGAGGACCGCCGAATTCTAGCCTCGCCGTGTATTGGCCTCAGTACTGACGCTCCTCTTTTTCCTTTGCCCTTTGTCGGCAACCCTTTTGTTTAAGCAGGTTTTGAGATCGACGTCGTTAGCAGGGTTACCCTTCCGGCTTGGCCTAGGCAGGGTTATGGACGCCATTGGTTATTCTTCAGGGCTCTTAGCCCCATTTGCATCTTGTCCGTAGTCGGGCGCTGTATCGTTTTACAGGTGATTTGGATCTTTGTATTGTATATCTATATTCTTGACTCATCGAGTCGCTATTATATATATCTGTTCTGTGGGTCCCATCGAGGACTGTTGTGGGATGTTATTACTTCGTTCTCCACCCGCACGAAAGTGCCTGGTGGGCACCTTTGAATCGTTTCTATGCGGGTTTGGCGGGTTTCGCAAAAACTTGCATAGGGCCGATTCAGAGGGTGTTACAGAGTGGTATCAGAGCCCAGCAGTTGCGATACCCCACAAGTCCAGCCTGTAGGATACCCTAGCTAACGGCCGCCGTAGAGTGTCAAAACTATTTTTGCAAATACGGTTGGATAGTTCTGATTAGGTTTGATTTTACTCCTTACCCCTCTGCTGCTCTCCTCTCACCTCAGCGTGTTTTGAATCCACCTCTTATCTTTTCTGCGAGTCCAGGATTTCTTGTGGTTGGGTTTCCGTCGTACCTTCAGGGTTTCGCTTCCTCCTTTGGTAACGATGTTCTACTATCCGGTCCTCCTGCTATCCGAGGAATCCTCCGACTGTGGTACCCTTCTTTGTTCCTTGTTTGTGCCTTCCGGTGTTTTCCGACGGGACGACCTCGTCTACGCCAGATCCGATGCAGAGTCTGCATCACTCCTTTGATCCGAACCTCGCTTGTCGAGACCTTCAGTCTGAATCCGAGGGTTGGTTGCATAATCTATCTGTTCGTGTACAGAGTAATGCTTTGAGTGCGGGATGGAGTCGCGACCATACCACTACTCTTATCATTTGCTCGGTATATTGAATAGTGGATCGATGCAATTTTACTCCTTCCATGGAAGTTAGAGGTGGCCTTACCTTTAACTTCGTCCGTTGTTTATCCGGAGTGTTCTCTTGACGAACAGGAACACCGACCTCTTGTTAGTGGTGTCGCGAGGATCTACACGAAGTGAGAAGACGCAGTTCGCCGACCTTCCTTCCGGTACCATGAGGCGGATCTCGAGGGCGAGATCCATTGTTAGTGGTGTCGAATTGTGGCATCCCGCAAAACCACTACTAGAAAATCGCGTTGAATTTGTGCATTGCATCGTCATCATCAGGCATTGTTTGCATAAAACAATTTTCGCAAAGCCCGTTTTGTTTTCCAAACGCCCCATCTTAATTCAAACGCAAAGCCCGGTTCTCCGGACTTAATTATTTTGGCCGCTATCGGTTTGCATACGGCCCGTTTAAAACAAATAAAAAGTTTAATTGTTTTAGTGGGGGCAGTCGAACGGGCCGACCCGACCCGAACGACCACCCCCAGAAAACTAAATCGGTCCAACCTAAATCCTACAGCTACCTAAAACTCTACCCAGCCCTTGCCTCCACATCACCCTGGCCACTCACCAGACGCCACCTCACCCTCTCCCTATCCCCCAACCAACCAGTCTGTGCCACCTAGACTAAGCCCATCCCACTCCCTCTCCACCACACACTCCCTCTTCTCACCAACCAGCCACACACGCACGCCCCACCACCACACCCGTTCCCTGACCCCTGGGCCCCACGTCCCCAAGCCCCACCCGCAGCCATCCCCTCCCTGGCCACACGCCTCTCACGCGGGACCCACGCGGAGACCCCGCGCGGCCCCATCCCCCACCCCCGCACGCAACCTCCCTCCCCCGAGCAGCGCCTCCGCGGCCCCAGCTTCCCTCCCCGGCTCGCCCCGCTCCCCACCGTCGCCGGCGACCGCCACCGCTCCCTCCCGTTCGACCCCGCCGCCGGCTCGCTCCACCACCAACCGGCCCCACTTCGCCTCCCCTCCAGCTACCGCCGGCGCACTGCCGTGCTTCTCCCGTACCCAGCGCTCGCCGCCCCACCTCGCGAGACCGCCGCCGCCAGACGCCCTCCCCACCTCGCCGCCGCTGCTCACCGCGCCAGCGCCGGCGACCCTCCGCCGTCCGCGTGCGCCGCTCCGCCTCCGCCTGGCCTCCACCTCCGCCGCCGCTTCTCCGCCTGCAGGCTCCGTCCCCTCGCCTCCTCCTGCTTGAACCGCGCACCCGCCGCCGCTGACCAGCCACCCTCCGCCGCCGCGTCCACCCGCCGCGACGCCCGCACGCGCGCCCGTCTCCCTGGCCCCGCTCGCCCGAGTTCGCCCCGCTGTCGTCAGCGCCTCGTCACCGCCGCGGACCCCACCTTGGGGGGGCCTGCTCCGAGTACCCCGCGACCCGAGCCTGCAACGCCTCGGTCGGCGAGGTCCCTCCGTCAACAGTCCGAGGCCAACCTCTACCCGCGCCCTGCCCGCTATCGTCGCCCCGCGACGCCCGAACCCGAGACCAATCCCGCCGTATGTCAAGATCTTCGATGCAAAGAACACCGCATACCGGTACCGATGCAAGAGTCCGGAACCCCAGGGTATTCTCCGGGGGCGACGAGCTCTTCTACCTGGACTCGGAGACCGCAGACGCGACAAGTACTTCTCCCTGGATCAGATGCCCGAGAACCCAGACGCCCAGGTCATCGACTCGAATACGACAAGTGCTCCTCGAGGATGCCAAGTACTTCCTCGGAACCACCAAGTTCTCCATCATGGCACCCGAAGCCGCGGTACCCCAAGATCGCCTTCCCCGATTCGAAGCCCAATGCCCCGAGGACGCCAAGACCCGAGTGCGACGACATGGATACGATGACGCCAACACGCCAAGATCTACCACATGAAGACCGTACCGAACCGGTGACCCTCGACGAACCTCCGGCAAGATCCTCGACATGGCCAAGATCTACCGCAACCGAGTCCGGCACCGACAAGTGAAGTCAGAACCACCAAGCCCTTCCTCGCGGAACGCCAAGACCTATCTCTGTTATCCGAGGACGTTTCCATCGAACCCTGGGCCCTGAGACCGAACCCCGAACCCCGGAACCCCAAGTTCGTCGAGACCACTCAATGTGCGAACCCCTTTCCGAGAACCCTATTTTATAAATGCCATAATTATAAACCTGTTGCATATTAACTTGTCATTCTTGCATGCATGCTTGTCATGTGGTTCGGGGGCCTTATGCCGATTCACCTAATAATTAAATATGTGGCCCATATGCGGGCAGATCTAGCCTTATATTGGCCTCATTTAAATTTGTGTAGCGAACCGGTATCTTATCTTGCCTTGTTATAACAACATTTAAATTGCGGGGTACCTAAACAACTTGAACCACCTAACTAATTGTCGGGACCCCGGTTCCGCCTAATCTGACCTAATTGCATCGCACCTTGCCATGCCATGCATCATACATGCATCATGCCGATCTTTTGCCGTAGTATTAAATATTGCATCCGGTGTTTCTTCTAGTGTTTTGCTTCTTCGCGGATAAGGCCGTTGAGTTGATGCGAGTGTCGACCCGATCTTCGATTGAACCTTCGACAATGTTTGTCAGGCGAGCATCTTCCCCTTTCTACCTATCTTACTTTTCTAGTATTTATTCCCTCCTGTTGATCTATTGCTATCTGTGTTGTGATGCTCTAGTTTTTCGTACCCGTGATATCCCTTGCAGCCATATATAGCCTTGGACACATCCTATTACCTGTTGTTTGGTAGATAGTTGGACCCGCGTGTCGTAGTCGCTTGCTCAAGTGTTTTGCTTGTCGTCAAGTACCACAATTATTGGAGGATTGCCGCATGTTGACGTTGGAGATGATCATGGTTTACTTATTGTTCACTTTAATTCCTGTTTAACAACTAAAATTGAATTAAGCAGAGGCATCGGTGGGTGATAGGTAATATTTGGTTTCCGACCGCCCACTTGTGTTCCGTAGGACCCGATTTCTTGACACTTGTTCCGAGATCGAGCGCGCTAACCACAGGTGGGGAGATATGGGCCCCCCATTGATTAGTACCTGATTTCAAAGTATTGTACTGGGGGCCACAACTAGTTTGAGGTTTTATTTACTATCCTGTACTTATGCCATGTTTACTGCTTTATTTACGATTGTGTGAGGAGCACGCTGTATTGTTTAGGAAGCGGAGTGTTTTCGCTGTGTCGACAGTCCCCGATTGGGGATCTGCTGTCGTTTAAAGCCATTGTCGCAAACCCTAAGTCCGTCTCGGAGACCGGCCGACTTCGTTGCGGGTGTACTTAGTGGGGTGGCCCCCCGTGCTTGCTTTGGGTCTGGGAACGTTATGACTTAGGCCCCGCCGACATACCGATGGGTGTATGTTAACTGATCTGGCAAAAAGGGTCGAAGTGCCTGTGGATACTTTGGTGCACCCCTGCAGGGTTAAATCTTTTCGAGAAGCCGTGTCCGCGGTTATGGACGACTTGGAGCACCGTGCTTGATCATAGACAACTATAACTAAAGCTTACTGTTACAAATTGACTGGTATCCGATATGACTAGTAATCAGCTTCACTACAACGGAATGGCTACCTATAAGTACCAACAACTGCTGGGTTTGGGGTTATCTCATGCTAATTGTGTCTGACTAGTAAGAGTTGCAACTATCATGGAATGGTTAACTAAAAGTGCCCACTGCTTACTTTATCAGGATGATTATCTAAACCTGACTAGTAATTGCTGCAACGATAACTGAATAAGTAAAACTGCCAACTGTGTGAGTTCCTCGGTTGACTTTCTCGGTTGGTATCGAGGGGGAATACCAGGATGGGTTTGTTTGGTGTAGTATCAGGTTGGATCCGAATAGGTCTTTCTCACCCCTCTCTGATAGCCGCCAGTTGTATTGAGTCTCTATAGGTTGTTTAGTGCATGCTGCCGCTGCCGCTCAGTCCACCATACCTATGTAGGCGAGGACCGCCGAATTCTAGCCTCGCCGTGTACTGGCCTCAGTATTGACGCTCCTCTTTTTCCTTTGCCCTTTGTCGGCACCCCTTTTGTTTAAGCAGGTTTTGAGATCGACGTCGTTAGCAGGGTTACCCTTCCGGCTTGGCCTGGGCAGGGTTATGGACGCCATTGGTTATTCTTCAGGGCTCTTAGCCCCATTTGCATCTTGTCCGTAGTCGGGCGTTGTATCGTTTTACAGGTGATTTGGATCTTTGTATTGTATATCTGTATTCTTGACTCATCGAGTCGCTGTTATATATATCTGTTCTGTGGGTCCCATCGAGGACTGTTGCGGGATGTTATTACTTCGTTCTCCACCCGCACGAAAGTGCCTGGTGGGCACCTTTGAATCGTTTCTATGCGGGTTTGGCGGGTTTCGCTAAAACTTGCATAGGGCCGATTCAGAGGGTGTTACAGTCATCATCCCCAAATCCCGCACCCAGACCACGTCGTCGCCGCCATTTCTTCCTTCACTGTCGCGTTTGATTCGAGCTTAATTGCTGATGAATGCGTGCGTGATTCTCTCGCCCCTCACCGGCTACTTAACCCCCTCTACACCGCGACCACTTCCCGTCAAACTCCCACGCCCAAGCGCCCCTAGGCTGCCTGTATTCGAGCTCGAACAGCCGTGGCCCGACGAACTCCGGCAAGGTATTATGGTGAGCCTCGAGCGCCCCCTATTCCTCGTTCATATGAAGTTTTTACCCTGATCCTTGCGCTTCTTCTGACACCACTGGTTCACCCTATATCCCCCCAGGTCTCCGTCCCCGTCAACCACCGCGAACACCCGAGATGCCAGTCAACTCCGACGAATGATTCCGGTAAGAATCGAGTGCCCCTTTCCTTCTAGTTCATACCCATGTGTGCACCGTGTCCTTGAGCAGCCACTGATGCCGTTTGTTTGTCCTATGGTGACCTACAAAGTCGTCGTCGTCTCCGCCAACCCGTGCCCGTCACTAGTGAGGTCTCCGACGAGCTTTCACGGCCACCACAACACACCCCTGCCCAAGCCAGCAACACCTTGAGCATCCTCGTGTTCTCGCGAATCAGGTAAGTCTCGCCAATACCCCTAGCCCCCTCTGGTTTCGCCGGAGCGTCGCCGGCAGAAGCGCCGCCGCCAGTAGTCATCCGCGCCGCCCGAGTATGGTCGTTTGATCTAGGGCCGTAGGATTTAGATCTGACACTGTAGATTAGATCTGGAGTGAACCGTTTTATTTAGATCTGGCGCGTTGGATCTGACTTTATCCAACGGCACGGTAGCGTGATCCGCGCGAAACGGTATCGACCAATCAGGCGTTGCCACGCGTCTGTAGTTTAGATTTAAAATCTGTTTTGTATCTATTGAATGTGTAAACTTGAAAAATTCATATCTTTAGTTCTGTTTGGCCAAATTTTGCAAATAATATATCAATGGATTCAGAAAATTAAGCACTACACTCCTGTGGCCTTGAGTTTGTATTTTCCTTCTGGAAAAATAGTATTATTTGCAAAACCAATTATATGCTTATTTTGGCTATATAAAATGTTTATAAAATTGTTTCGAGGCAAATTTGAGTTTGTTTAGAATTTAGATAGATTACTTTGTGTTCAGTATTGTTTGGTTTGACTTGTTTAGTGTAGAAAAATCATTCCGTTGCATTTGCATGCACTCACATATATATTTGTTTGAAATATTTGAATGTGAATTTGGTGTTATTATTTTATGTGTAGATTTTGGTGATTGTGAGGACTGTTGCTACTCCCCCAACTATCAAGGAAAGTGGTGCTTCATATATTTTGTCCTATTATTTTGACTATGCATTAGTGATACTTTGAATAGGACTTGCATGGAATTTTTGCTAAGTATATATATGCTATGCCTTGGGAAATCCTAGTAGTTGTAGTCTTATTAGAATTTTATCTAAGTTAAGAAACTTGGTATGTTATCATGCTTAGCCTAGCTAGTAGAAAACAAGGGTGGAATATTCATGCTATGGAATTTTGCTAAGTCTATGACTTGTGTTTTGATTAATAAAACAACTATATGAAAGAATCACCTGGGTGGAATGGTATGTTGGTTTATGTTGAGTGGTTACACAAGGCCCATGTCTATGGTTTACCTTGTGTATCACTCTTGTGGAAAGCCACCCAGGAACAAAGGGATTTGAGATGTTTAGTGTTGAGAAGCTTCTAGTGCAACCACATGGCATATGGGCTCTGCCTTGACCATATAGGTTGCAAGAACTTAGCTAGATGGACAGTTGGTGGTAGGGTGATAGGATGGAACGCGTCCATGGTGGTCTAAGGGAATGCTTCTGAAAGGTCTTGTATCGATGCATGTCGAGTCTTGTGGGGAAAGTGCACCATCTCTCGAGAGGGTAAAACCTAAGTACTTAACCGTGTCCCCGGCAACGGACAATTTGAGCATCAAAGACATTGAAGCTATCAAGGATCTCCTCATCCCAATTTCTAAGTTAAAAACTTGTGGTTGAACAAGGGTAAAGGTTCACCAATGTCTATTGGTGGTTCCTTGGGAGTTTTTGACAAACAAAAACTAGTGTTTTCAACTAATAAGGAAAACCTTATTTTGAGCAAAGCAAGCCTAAGCTACACTTAGCCAAATTCATATAGATGTTAGATACTACTACTCTACTATGGTATCACTTGACAATACAATTCCAAATGTATTGACCCACTGTGGATGTAACTTATGATGTTGCAGGTTAATCTGATGGAGATTAGGGTTGTGAGTCTACACTCAACATGCTTGCCTGTGGCACATGAATATGAAGACTTATAGTTATTTATTTATGTTATGAACTCTTGTACTAGCCTTGGGATATTGAGTTGTAAAGACTATGTTATCTCTGGAATGACGATGTAATAAAGACCTTGATACGTCGGAAACGTATCTGTAATTTTTGATGCTCCATGCTTGTTTTATATCTACTTTGTTTTGTTTATACTTTGAGGTGTTTTTATATCTTTTATGGAACTAACCTATTAACAAGTTGCCACAATGCATGTTGCCTGTTTTCTTCTGTTTTTGGTTCCAGAAAGGCAGAAAATCAATATTCTCGGAATTGGACGGGACAAAAGCCAAAGTTATTATTTTCCCGGAGCAACACGGAACCACGAAGAAGAGCCGGAGGGGGGCCACAGGGTGGCCGCACCCCTCCTAGGCGCGGGCAAGCCCTGCAGGCACCCACAGGGAGTGTGGGACCCCTGGACCCCAACTGACCTTGATTCCTAGGCTATAAGAAGCCTCCGACCCAAAAACCCTAGGGGATCCAAAAGAAATCCACGAAAACCTCCATAGCGCCGCCGCCACCGAAGGGGAGGTTCGGGGGATAGAAAGTCTCTGTTCCGGCACCCTGCCGGGACGGGGAAGTGCCCCCGGAGCCATCTCCATCGATCTCCATCGCCATCTTCATCACCGTTGCTGATTCCCATGATGAGGAGGGAGTAGTTCTTCCTCAGGGCTAAGGGCTCTACCGGTAGATATGTGTTCATCTCTCTATGCATGATCTTGTGGTCATGAGCTTTGTAATCAAGTAGATCTACCTTGCTACTCAAGTGCTTCATTAGATCTCTGTTCTCCCCATGTGTGTGAAAGTGACAGCGTGCACGCCATGGTGGCACTTAGGTTTGAGTCTACATAAATAATCTTTGTGCTTTAATGGATCTATGCTTTTCCCCACGTGTGTGAAAGTGACAGTGTGCATACCGTGTGTGGCACTTTGTCTAGATTGAATATTTGTTATGAGTTATATTTGGAGTTGGATGTCTCTATGAAATTGTGGTGTTTGTTGGAACCATCTAACGCTCAAGGTGACAGTGTGGGGCTATCTAGATTGGGGAAGGCGGAGTTTGAGGAGTGCTCTTATAGCCCTACCGATGATTAGAGTGTCCAACCAGAGAGTAGTTAAGAGTAGTATCATGAAGAGAGGATATTTATATGAGAGAGTGTTCACTAGTGAAAGTATGATCCCTAGGCCTTGTTTCTAAGCATTGAAACACCATTTTCTACTAGATCTGTTGCATGTTTGCTTGCTTCCATCTTTGTTCTGTTTGCTGGGGAGGTTTTGGGATTTTACCTTTCCTCCACGCCATCAG
Organism: Avena atlantica; assembly: GCA_910589765.1. NCBI lineage: Eukaryota > Viridiplantae > Streptophyta > Magnoliopsida > Poales > Poaceae > Avena > Avena atlantica. The sequence goes on from OU342734.1 coordinate 353,874,711, forward strand.
TTCTTTTCTGGAACCATTACCCCACGTCAACAAGTCAGAAGCTATTTTCTGGCACCGTTACCACTTGTATTTCACTATCTCTTCGCCGAACTAGTGCACCTATACACCTTCACAAGTGTATTGGGTGTGTTGGGGACATAAGAGACTTCTTGTATCTTGATTGCAGGGTTGCTTGAGAGGGAATACCTTTGACCACTTCCTCCCTGAGTTAAATAAACCTTGGGTAATCCACTTAAGGGAAACTTGCTGCTGTTCTACAAACCTCTGCACTTGGAGGCCCAAAAACTGTCTACAAGAATATAAGTGTGTATACATCAGACCTTTGTATATGTGTACTTCATCTTAAACTGTGGATGATAGCATTTGATCCAGGGACTAGCATTGCAATCACAGGGTCCTTTACCTTTAAAAGGTGGGGTCTTACAGATGGTATCAGAGCACTGTGTTGCCTGTAGGATTATGACCCTAAGTTGGATTAGACTAAGGAAACCACTAGGAAAAAATTGCAACTCTTTGCAAATTCCACACTTGTCTTTTTCTTCTCGTAAATCTCTTCTAATCTTCTTTCTCGTCTCTATATGTAGATGGCCACCATCAACGAAGCCATCAAGAAGGGACCACTCATGACCATGACTTTAGAATGTGAGACGGAGTTTCCCAAAGCACTCAAAAACCTCATGGTTAGCTTGGGAATACATGGTGAAGCCGTGTACAAGGGATTTACAGTGTTGGATGAAGGATAGGAATATTGGTGGGTGCAACTCCACTTGTACAAAAACAAGGGAGACAACCACAAAGAGTCAGGATTCTGCATGGTCACCAACTCAGAAATGTATATGTCATTCTTTGACTCTGCAAGAAATGCAGCTTGGAATGCTATCAAGGAACTTGGTGAAAGAATCAAGTGTAGCATGCTCAACACTCAAAATGACCTTAGAGAAGAGAAGAAGTATACCCAAGACTTAGAGACCACCATAAAATGTCTAAGGGAAGATATCATAGACTTAGAATATGAGTGAGAATTGGGACGTATTCCAATAGTTGGACCACCACACTTGTCGTTTTCTCGCAAAAATTTGTCTAAGTTATGTTTGAACCTTAGTGCTTGTGATAGATTTTTGTATGCCATGACTTGTATGTTTTTATTGTTGAATGTATGCTTTTGACTTTTGTTTCACTATCTTATGAATTTCTCTCTACTTGTTTTGTTTCTAATTTTCTCTATGTTATGCAATAGATGCCTAGCTTTGTTGTCAGCACTGCCGAGGAGTTTAAGGAAACTCGTTTTGGTTCTCGTCTTGTGGAGCTCACTAGTGTGCTCAACCTCCCACTCCCTAGTATTAAGGCACTTCAGCTCACCAAGTTCGAGAGGAAGGATCTTTGGGGCCTTAGAGTCTCGCAGCGTGGACGCCAGATGGAGCCACCCACGAAGGAGATTACCTTCAAGATGATGCATGATGACAAGGAGAAGGGACTAGACGTAGTCATGTAGGAGCTACTTGGACGCCTCTACAGACGACACTCCACCGAGCTCAGGGGCCTCTACTTCCACCCGTTCGGGAGACGTGACGAGCAGGGTGAGGCTGTAGTGTATGATGACGCTACTAGAGAGACGATTGAGCCTGTACGTCTCTACCTCCAGGACCTAGAGAGCCTTGTTAGACACCTCGACACAGCTAGGACCAACGTCATGCTTAGCAATGACGAGCTTCAAGTTCAGTTGAGGGAGAAGGACAAGCTCTTCGCAGAGTAGGACGAGATCATCAAGGATATGGAGGCCAGATTCGAAAGCCAGGACAAGAAGTTCAAGAATCAAGAGAAAAGAGTGCAGGATAGAAACAAGAAGATCAACGAAATGAGGACCGAGATAGAGCTCAAGGACCTTGAGCTAGAGAATCAACAGGGAGTGATAGAGAGACCGCACTCGCAGAAGAGAGCCCTTCGTGCGAAGATTGAGACCTTGACCACCAATGTGGAGGAGTACAAGACAGACATGGAGACAGCTGGACTTACTCTAGTGGACGAGGAGGTCAACATGGAGGATTAGTGTTGACTACTCAACAATCTATTTATCTATCATCCTTTCGTTTATCAAGTCGCAATGATCATCCAACATGTGGATGGCTTTGCTAGTGTGTTTATCTTTCCAAAACTTGTTGGTACGTTGTTTAAACTCTATGTTTATCTTGTGCTTGATTATTTTTGTGATTGTTTCTATGTGATGTATTGTGCATGTTAGCATCTATGGGTTATATCTCATTACTTATCCTTATTGAAACCATAGATGCCTCCCCGTCGTGCCAATCCCAACCAAAACAACAATAACAACAATCCCGAGATGCAGCAACTGATGATAGCTCAAACTCAGTTGATGCAGATGATGACCCAGTTCATGGCAAATCAGAATCAAAACAACCCACCAGCCTTTGACATGCTTACAAGGTTTTTGAGGTTGAGGCCAGCCAAGTTATCGGGAACCACTGATCCAATGGTAGCCAATGACTGGTTACGCTCTATGAACAAGGACTTGGTCACTATTGGCTGCACTGATAAGGAAAAGGTCAGATTCGCAGCACATCTGCTTGAAGGACCAGCAACAACATGGTGGGACAACTTCCAAATCACCACTCCCCTTGAAGATGTGACTTGGTCCATATTTGAAGATGGTTTCCGCTCTGTCCATATCTCATCAGGAGTGATGAATTTGAAGAAGAAAGAGTTCCACAATCTTAAGCAACGTCACCGCAGTGTGGCAGAGTGCATTGAGGAGTTCAACAATCTGGCACGCTATGCACCGGATGAGGTTGATACTGATGCCAAGAGGAAGGAGAAATTCCTCGAGGGACTGAATGATGAGATGAACCTGCAACTATCGGTTGCCTATGTCCCAACATATCAATCACTGTGTGACAAGGCCACCATCTTGGAAAGCAAGATGAAGCAGGCTGAGAATAGGAAGAGGAAGCATCACTTTGACAAGCATAGCTCGGTATCGTCTCACAAGCATTCCCATGGTGATGATAGTGGATGTTCTGGGTCCCACAAGCATAGGAAGTATAACAACCATCACAACAGTAACCGTCACCATGACAACAAGCACCACCGAAGTCATGACATTGATAGATATAAGAACCACAAGAGTAGACACAAAAGCCACCAGGGTGGGAATGGCAATGGAAGTCAGCCTGCAAAAAGGGACATCAGTCAGGTTGAGTGCTTCAAGTGCAAAAAAACTGGGCACTATGCAAATGAATGCCCAGAAAAGAAGGCTGATGGAGCCAACAAGCCCAACCCTTTCCAAAAGGGACAAGTGAACCACATCAATGTGGAGGAAATATATGAGGAATCTGATGTTGTGGCTGGTAAGTTCAATCTTAATTCTTTTCTAGCACTTGTTCTTTTTTATACCGGCGCATCGCATTCATTCATATCAAGAGAATTTGTTGATAAAAATGGACTTCCAATTGAAACTATTGGGTGTCCAATTAAAGTAATCTCTCACGGTGGAGAGATGATAGTAAAATTTGGATGTCATGATCTAGTGATAGAATTTGGAAAGTATAAGTTTCCAGTTAGTTTGATAATCCTAGATTCCCAAGGATTGGATGTTATTTTGGGCATGGATTGGATGACTAAGTATGAAGGAGTAATAGATTGTGCCAATCGTACTGTTACACTTACAACCCCAGATAAGAAACGGATTAGGTTCAAATATAACTTTGAATCTAAAGGGAGTAAGCTAAATTCTCTTAAGGGGGTTAGCATAGACGATGTACCAGTTGTGAAGGAATATCTGGACGTGTTTCCGGAGGAATTGCCAGGAATTCCACCAGATAGGGATGTGGAGTTTCTGATTAACTTACTGCCAGGATCTGGACCAATAGCAAAGAGACCCTACAAGATGTCTGTTGATGAGTTGAAAGAACTCAAGAAACAGCTTGGAGAACAATTGCAGAAAGGATTTATTCAGCTAAGTTCTTTGTCTTGGGGTGCACCATTTCTGTTTGTTGAGAAGAAGGATAGAAGTCAAAGGTTATGCATAGATTATCGTTCACTCAATGAGGTGACTATAAAGAACAAGTACCCTTTGCCCAGAATCAATGATGTATTTGATTAGCTAGAAGGAGCCCGTGTGTTCTCAAAGATTAATCTCCGATTAGGCTACTTTCAGCTAAAGATTAGAGAGGAAGACATACCTAAGACTGCTTTTACCACTAGGTATTGATTGTATGAGTATATTGTGATGCCATTTGGGCTAACAAATGCACCAGCTTATTTCATGAACATGATGAACAAGGTGTTCATGGAGTTTCTTGCCAAGTTTTTTGTCGTATTCATCGATGACATTTTGATCTATTCCAAGAGAAAAGAAGAACATGAAGAACATTTGCGTTCGATACTCGAGAAGCTCAGGGAGCACAAGTTGTATGCCAAGTTCAGTAAGTGTGAATTTTGGTTGAGTGAAGTTAGATTTCTCGGACATATTGTGTCAGGAGATGGTATAGCTGTCGATCTCGCAAAGGTGTCAGCTGTAACTTAGTGGGAATCTCCCAAGTCAGTTAAAGAAGTCCGCAGTTTCCTAGGCTTGGCAGGATACTATAGAAGGTTCATTGAGAATTTCTCAGAGGTAGCTAAGCCAATGACGGAGTGATGGGGATACGCCTACTGGGGTATACTCAGCAGGACGTTTCCGACTGGCCCGAGGGCTGGAGAGTGGGCCTGCAGAACGGCGAGTGGATCGAAGCCCAACAAGGTACCAAGCGACTGGAAGCTGAAGGCCCAGGCGAGTAGATAGGCCCAGTCGGACTAGGTTAAATGATTACCGAAGCTGTAACCGAATCGGTTGAGATATGTAAACCCTAGGGGAGGTGAGTCTATATAAACCTCCCTACGGGGTGAGTAGAGACACGTTCCCTCATACACCCAAGCGACTCGCCGCCTGGCCGCCGAGCTCGCCCATTGTAAACACCTCCATAATACAATCTAGCAGGAGTAGGTCTTTACCCTCCGGGGGGCCGAATCTGGGTAAAACCCTGTGTCTTTGCCCTCATCTCGCACCGCAGATGGCTGGCCGCCCTTGCCCCTCGTTCTACTACTCGCTGCCGATTGCAGCATCTGCCGTGACCATTCCCACGACAGTGGCGCCCACCGTGGGGCCTGGCCGGTCTGGCCGGTGTTCTGCGGCGAGATCCAATCTGCCCATCAACGAGACGGTCGCCACCGGCCGCATGATAGCGATCGGCGAGATGCTCCAGATCTTGCCGAGTAGCTACGTCCCGGCGGCGCGACCCGTCACGCACAGCGTGATCCTGCCAATCGGCACGATCAGCCTCTTCGTCGGCCTCACCGACGTCATCGTCTCGGAAGACTCGGCTCGCATCCGCGAGTCGCCACCACGCGATCGGCTCTCCGAGAGCCAGGTTCGCACGATCCACCGCCTTGCCTCCGAGTACAACTCGGCCCACAGCAACGTGGCCGGGAACTCAGCGGCCGCAGAAGATGCGGCCCTCACCGACGACGCCGACTCGGCGACCCTGGCGTCGCTCGCCGGATCCATCACCGCGGCCTCATCCGCGGGCTCCATCGCCCAGGTCTCCAACGCGGGAGACTTCGAGGACCCCTCCATCCTCGGGATCTTCGAATTCGACTCCGGGTCGGAGAACTCCGCCGACCTCCGCGATGGCGCCAATCGCCACGCCGCGACTTACATGGCCACCGGCACCGATCCACCGGAGGATCCTTTCTCCACCCCAATCCCTCCTAACGCCACGGCAACGGAGGTCGAGGAACTCCGCTTGAAACTGGCGGAGGCGGTACGCAAAGAGCAGGCCGAGCGCGAAAAATTTCGCCTCGAGCAGGTGACGGCGCAGGAGCTGTCACGCTACCACCAGCAGCGGATCAGGTCACGCTTGAACCCCACCGTTCAAGGGCGTGCCCTGAACTTTGACGACGAAAACGACCCGGCCCGCATAGCCAAGCGCGCGATCTGCGAGAACGCGCCACCAGGAGGAAGCGCCCGGCCCCCGCCAGGATCAACGGCGATGGGTGCCCCACCACCACCCAACCGCACCCCTCCCAGGGACCAACCGCGGATAGTTGTCTCCTCACGGGAGCGAGACGCAAACGGCCTCCCACTATTCTCCACCCCAATGGACAACCTCGTGGCAGGCCGAGCAGCAGCCGATAGCATCATAGCCACTGGCGACGGCGCCTTACAGATCCAGTACGTCAAGGCCTTGCTTGCGAAGGCTGTGGAGCAGCAAAAAGCGGGCGCCGACTCGCAAGGTCGAGTATACTCGCGTTCTTCGAGAAGCAGAGCGGCCTCAAGCGGCCGCCCCGCGGTGGCAAACACCCTCAATTGCCCGCCACCAGAGCCACTGCAGCTCCAACACCGACCCGCGAACGCGGCACTCTCCACCAACGATCCCAGGCCGGCGACCAACTTCGTCGCCGCTAACGGACAACCCATCGACGCCCGCACTCACATCATCAACAACCAAAACTGGCGCGCACGCCAGCCCGACGACTTGCGGCACACCCTAACTAATCGCCGCGATGGCGAGCCCATGGGGTCGCTCAGTCGACTTGGGCCTAAGTGCTTCGGACCAATGATCCGAGGCGAGAAGTACCCGCCAAACTTCAAGGCGCCAAAGGAGATAGAAAAGTACGACTCCTCGTACGACCCCGCCGTCTGGCTCGACACATACCTCATGGCAATGGGGATCGCGGGTCACACTGACCTACTCGCCGCCCGTTACCTCCCATTGATGATGGAGGGGACGTGCAGGCAGTGGATCAACACGCTCCCCCAGGACAGTATCGACTCCTGGGAGGAAATGCGCGACGCCTTCGTCAGGCACTTCGAGTGCTCCTACACCCGCGCCACCACCATCGAGGACCTGGAACGATGCGTCCAGGGACCCCGCGAGTCGACCCGCAACTGGGTCCAACGGTGGCAAGAGCTCTGGTACAACGCGGTCGGCATCCACCCGGACACCGCGATCCATTGCTTCAAGACCTCGTGCCGCTACGAGCCTCTAGTCGCCAAGCTCAAGCGACACGCCCGCACACTCGACAACATCCCCGACCTCCTCGAGATCGCCAAACGGTACGCCGAGGAGGATCCAAACCAGGAAATCGACGACGAGTCAGGAGGGCAACGCCGCACGGGCGGCAACGACGGCGGACGCCGAACCGACCTACGCTACAGCGGCACCCGCCTCACAGGCAAGCGCCGCAGCGACGGGCGAGTCGACTTCGTCGCCAACGCTGGGCACGCACAGCGCGAGCCCAAGAGCTACCGCCGCGACGGAGGGCAACGGTGCGATGGCGGCAACTACAAGAACAAGCCAAGGTTCGATCCTGCGGCCCTCCTTAACCAACCATGTGCGTTTCACAGCAGGGAAGGGAAGCCTGCAACGCACACCACTGCCGACTGCCACACCCTAAGGGAAATCGAGAAGGCACGACACGCGCGGGAGGACACCGACAACGACCCGCCACATGGCGGAAAGTTCGGCAAAGTAGCCGGCTCGCTCCACACCTTCACAGGCTTCAACACGAAGCGCGAGAAGAAGGTCATCGCCCGCGCCGTCGCCGTCAACGCAGTGGCCCAAACAGACGTCCCCCAGTTCCTGAACTGGTCGGAACAGCCCATCACCTGGAGCCGGCAAGACCACTCGCCACGCATCGAGTACCCAGGACGAGTCGCCCTGGTGGTCAAGCCCAAGGTTGGCGACTACTGTCTCCCCAAGACACTGATGGACGGCGGCAGCTCCATCAACATCCTCTACCTCGACACCTTCAGGCGGTTGCGGCTCCCGCAGTCGATGATCGAGACAACCCACACCACGTTCCACGACATCGTCCCCGGTCGGAAGGCATATCCGATCGGCAAAGTCACGCTGCCAGTCACTTTCGGCAGTCCGGCAAACTTCCGCACCGAGCGGATCGTCTTCGAGCTGGTGCCCTTCGACAGCCCGTACCACTGCGTCCTGGGGCGCCAGGCGTTTGCTAAATTCATGGCAGCGCCCCACTACGCGTACAACACGATGAAGCTCCCCGGGCCGTGCGGCGTCATCACCATCAACGGCGACCCCGACATGGCCGCCGAATGCGAGGCCAAAGGAGCCGAACTCGCCGACGCTGTCATCGCGGCAGAAACAAACCACGCCGACGAGCTCGCCAAATACGCGAGCGGGGTCAACAATGACGATCCCACGATACTCAAGAGGCCCAACTCAGAGGGCACAAACACCTCAACCTTTGAGGCCACGACGCACACCCGCACCGTCGAGCTGGTCCCAGGCGACCCCAGCCAGACGGTGACGATCGGGACAGGCATGAGCCCAGCATAGGAAGGCGCGCTCATCGAGTTCCTTCGTGAGAATAGGGACATCTTCGCATGGAAACCCTCCGACATGCCCGGTGTCCCTAGGGAGCTCGCTGAGCACAAATTAAACGCCGACCCCAAAGTGCGACCTGTCAAGCAGTCGCTACGGCCCTTCAATGAAGAACGCCGTCGAGCAATCGCCGAGGAAGTGCAGCGCCTACTCGCTGCCGGCTTCATCCGGCCAATCAAATACTCCAAGTGGCTAGCAAACCCAGTCCTGGTCGAGAAGAAAAACGGGACCTGGAGAATGTGCATCGACTACACAAACCTGAACAGCGCCTGCCCAAAGGAGCAGTTCGTCCTCCCGCGGATCGATCAGATAATCGATTCAACCGCGGGTTTGGAGTCGCTATGTTTCCTCGATGCCTACTCGGGGTACAACCAGATCAAAATGGCTGTCGAAGACGAGGAGAAGACGGCGTTCATCACGCCATTCGGAGCCTTCTGCTACACCGCCATGACCTTCGGCCTCAAGAACGCCGGGGCAACCTACCAGCGGTGCATGCAAGAATGCCTCGCGAGCCAAATTGGCCGCAACATCCACGTCTACCTCGACGACGTGGTCGTGAAATCCGCTCGCCAAGACGACCTACTCGCCGACCTGGCGGAGACCTTCGCCAATCTGCGGAGGTACAAGATAAAGCTCAACCCAGGCAAATGCACCTTCGGTGTACCCGCCGGACAACTACTGGGGTACGTCGTCTCCAAACGAGGGATCAAGGCGAACCCAACAAAGATCGACACGATCGCCCGGCTCGGCAAACCCGAGTGCCTGCGTGACGTCCAGAAGCTGGCCGGGCGAGTAGCGGCTCTCAGTCGCTTCATCCCCCGCCTAGGCGAAAAGGCAATGCCCCTATACCGCCTGATGCGCAAGAACCCCACCTTACAGTGGGACAAGGAGGCGGACGACGCGCTCCGCGACCTCAAAAAGGTGCTACTCGCCGCACCCACTGACAAGGAACCTATGCTGGTTTACGTCGCGGCGTCCGAGCGCGTCGTCAGTGCTGTAATGGTCGTCGAACGACCAGAGGAAGGAAAGGAGCGCTCGGTTCAGCGGCCGGTGTACTATATCAGCGAGGTTCTCACCGAATCGCGCCAGCGGTACCCACAGTACCAAAAGTTAGTATACGCGGTCTTCAGGGCTCAGCGGCGCCTGCCGCACTACTTCCAGGAGCACCCGATCACGGTCGTCTCCTCAGCGCCACTGCAAGACATCATCCGCAATCGCGAGGCGACCGGGCGAGTCGCCAAGTGGGCCGTCGAGATCGGCGTCCACAACATTAAATACGAGCCACGAAGGGCGATTAAGTCACAGGCACTGGCAGACTTCATCGCCGACTGGGAGGAGGCCCAGCAGCCAGAGAAGCTGCCGTACCTCCATTACTGGAGCCTGCACTTCGACGGGTCCAAAAACGCGGACGGTGCAGGAGCGGGGATAGTGCTGACTTCACCAAAGGGCGACAAGCTCCGCTACATCCTCCGCCTCGAATTCACGCCCTGCACCAACAACATGGCCGAATACGAGGCCCTACTCCACGGCATGCGAGCCGCCAAGGAGATGAGCGTCAACCGCCTCCGATGCTACGGAGATTCCGACCTCGTTGCGGGACAAGTCGCCGGCACCTGCGACGCCATCTCCCCTACCATGGCGGCGTACCGCCAAGAGGTGGATAAGTTGGGCGGCCACTTCACCGGCTACTCTGTCGAGTGGATCGACAGGCGAAAAAACGAGGAGGCCGACGCCCTCTCTCGCATCGGGTCGGCTCGACTCGCACCACCCGCCGGCGTGTTCCTCGACACAATCTCCAAGCCATCAGTCTCTCCCCCGAGGGAGATCGACATCGGAGTCCCACTCCAACCAGAGGCAGCCTTGGTCGCACTCATCACCGAGCCAGACGACTGGACCAAGCCCTACATCGCCTACCTGGAAACCGGCACACTGCCAGCAGACGAGACAAACGCTCGGATGATCGCTCGCCGATGCAAGTCTTACACCATCATCGACGGCGAGCTACACAAGCGCAGCGTCACCGGCGTGTTCCAACGTTGCGTCCAACCGGCTGAAGGACGCAAAATCCTCCACGACATTCACTCAGGTGACTGCGGCCACCACGCGGCCGCCCGCTCCCTGGTCGCCAAGGCTATGCGACACGGCTTCTACTGGCCCACCGCTCACGCCGACGCCGTCGACATCGTCCAGCGATGCGCCGGGTGCCAGAAGTACGCCAATCAGACGCGCGTACCGAGCTCAGCGCTCAAAACGATCCCCATCACTTGGCCATTCACCGTATGGGGCATGGACATGGTAGGCCCCTTCAAGAAATCCCCCTCCGGCTACACCCACCTGCTAGTCGCCGTCGACAAATTCACCAAGTGGGTGGAGGCCAAGCCAGTCCGGAAATGCGACGGGAAGACCGCCACTAAATTCCTACGCGAGCTCATATATCGCTACGGGTTCCCCAACAGCATCATCACGGACAACGGCACAAATTTCGCCAAGGGGGCAATGGCCGAATTTTGCGAAGAGCACCACATCCGGCTCGATCTCGCGTCAGTCGCCCACCCGGAATCCAACGGCCAGGTGGAACGAGCCAACCAAAGCATCCTCCACGGCCTGAAGCCGCGACTCCAAGTGCCACTCGAGCGCACCGCTGGATGCTGGGTCGAAGAGCTGCCCTCCGTCATCTGGGGAATCCGCACCTCGGTTAACAGATCGACGGGATTCACTCCCTTCTTCATGGTCTACGGCGCCGAAGCAGTCATGCCCACCGACCTCGAACACGACTCGCCGCGGGTCGTCCACTATACGGAGGCCGCAAACGAGCGGGCCCGCCAAGATGGGCTCGACCAGCTCGACGAAGCACGCGACCTCGCTCGATCGCGCACCGCCATTTACCAGCAAGGACTCCGCCGCTACCACAGCCGACGGGTGAAAACCCGCACCTTCCAGGAAGGCGGCCTGGTGTTACGCCTCATCCAGGACAAGAAGGGCATGCACAAGCTCTCCCCTCCGTGGGAAGGCCCATTCGCCATCGGGCGCGTACTCGGCAACGACGCCTACTACCTCATCGACGTCCGCAGGGACGGCGAACTCGACGTCAAGCGACCATGGAATGTCAATCTCCTCCGGAAGTTCTACTCCTAGAACCCCACACATGTACTCTCCAGTCGCTATGAAATAAAAGAAACGGTTACCGCAAAATTGCGTCTACTCTCCATGCCTTGTGCCACTCGCACTCGTAATAACAGCGTCATGCTAAAATGCAGAAGTCAACCTTTGGTACAGCGATCGGCACGGCTAAGTAGTGCGATGTAAGAGCACTGAGTCATTTCAGGTCTTGCATCGTCCACGAAAAACGCCAATCCGGAGCCCCATTGGAGTCGCCTAGCTCGACTGGTTTTACGAACCAAGACAACTGCCCTCGCTTCTCACAGCGACCTTGGTCCTCCGCATCCTCGGCATAGCGACTCGAACGGCTAAGTACCACGCTCGGGGACTGAATACCAGTTCGTCGCGATCGGTCAGGGAAAACGCCAAGTAAGAGAGCATGCCCAGGACTCGCCACGCGACTGACCCCACGGGCCAGGCAGGAGTGACGCGCTCACACCAACGCGCTGAGTCCTCAACCACCCTCGAGTCGCGCCTAGAACTACCAAGTACCACGCTCGGGGACTCGGCCACCCGACCCCGTTCGCGCACGGGAAAACGGTAAAGTATAGAGCACTCAAGGGAGTCGCCTTGCGACTGGCTCTCCGAGCTCGGGCGAGTCGACTAAATCAACAAAACACTTGTTAACAACAAAACATCATATACGAGGTAAACCCCACAAAAGGGCGGACGCGCTCGGGGACTCGTCCAAAATGAATCCAAAGCACACAAACAAATAGCAAAACGGACACGACGTCCCATTCAATCGCATATTGCATTGTCTTATATTACAAAATATCTCCGCGTGGCAGAACTGATGCTAACACATCCAGGCAAACTACCCTATTCTGCAGGCTTCGATGACGACTCGCCAGAATCCCGGCGCCTACGGATGAACGCGGTGTACGGGTTTGACGGATACGTCGTCAGTTCACCCGCCATCGCCGCGCGGAAAGGTTGCTCGACCTTGAAGTCACGATGCGGCGGCTCGGGGTCGTTCGGCGCGACGACCGTCTCCTGATAGGGAAGGAGGTCGCCCATTGCCCAGACACGCTCCGAGTACGCGGCGGCACGCTCCTGCAACTTGAGAACCTCGGACAGGTCCACCGCGCCAGTCGACGAGGGATACCCACTCGTCACATCGTCGAGGTCGAAATCCTCGGGGAAGTGGGCGAGTCCAAGGCTCAGTGCTATCGACGCTCCACGCCGAAACGCCGACCGCGTCATGCACTCAACGACCGCGGGCGCCTTCTCCAAATACTCCCACACCTCAACGAGGTCGCTGGGAATAACCTCCGTGGGCGACATTTCTTGAAGGTAGGCGCGGATGCACGTCGCCGATAGCGTAGCCGAGTCGACGAGCATGCTTACGCACTGCCTCGCGTCGAGCGAGCTCGCTTCTTCTTGGCTACCAATCACGCGACCTGCGAGAAGGAGACAATGATGAGTGCGACGGACACCATAGCAATTCCAACTAACGGAAAGGAAAGATGCACTCACCAAGCAATGGGCGGGCGAGCCCCGTGATGAAGCACTGAAGCGACGTGTGGTCGTCCTGCAGCCCAGCAATAAGGACTTCCGACACCTTGCGATCCTCCTCCGCGGCTGCAATGGCGGACTTAGCCCGCCCGTCCGCCGAGCTAGCTTCTTCCCTCGCTTCCCACAGCTCGCGCTCGAGGTCAGCGACCCGCTGTTCAGCAGCGCCCAGAGCAGATCGCGCCGCCTCCAACTCACCAGCAGGGACAAGTTCCTGGCGAGCTTCCTCTGCCCTCGCAGCAACATCCTGGAGCTCTTTGTTCGCCTCCTGGATGGTGGTCAGCTCCTTCTCAGCACGCTGCTGTGCGGCCAATCGGTCCGCCGATTCGAGCTGCAGACCCTGCATATCATCAAAAAAGTCAGTAAAAACGAACCTCCTAAGTGCCCACCCGCTGAAATTCAGCGAGTGCGTACTCAGGGACTGGCGATCAAGAAATTCCTAAGTGCCCACCCCGCTAAAATTTAGCGCGTGCGCACTCGGGGACTGGATAAGAAAGTAAAAGACGAGAAAATAATAAGAATCAAGCCGCTGCAAAGCACCGACCTGATCCTCGGGGACTGGATATACCTGGATGGCTGCGCCAAGCATGCCATGAAGTTGCATCGCGTCCACGGATGCGAGTAACGCTGGCGTGTGCCCACGACGCTGGTCGACTTCAGCATCGACGGCCCCTGGAGCGAGGCTCGGGGATGCAGCCCCGCTCGCCTCGGCCGCCTTGGTCACGAAGCGAGGGAAGGTGGCGATAGAGGCACCCGCTCCAAAGGAAGTCGCCTCCGCCGTTCCAGGCAAGGAAACGCCCTCCTTCATAGACGCGGCTGCCTCCACCGCGGGGCCGGCCGGCGCAACCGCCGTGTCGTCAGAGACAGTGACGATGTCGTCGCCCTTGGCCTTCTTACTGCCATCCGCCGAGGCAACGACCTCGTCCGCCTTCCTCTTACGGGAAGGATCTTCCTCGCTAGCGGTGGAGGGTACCTGGGCCACGGTCGGGTGGCCCATCCTTTTCACTCCGGTCCTGCACATCAGTCGAATCAGTAAAGACAATCGAAACAGCTATGGAAAATAGGGAAGGCCGAATGCACTCACTTGGCGACCGGGATGAAGCGTAGCCCTGTGCGAAGGCCGGCCGGTTTTTCCAGCTCAGGGCCCAGTTGCCGACTGAGCCCTAGTTCCAGGACGTCGCGTGCCCAAGACACGGACGGCTTCTTCGTCGTCGAGGCTGCGGCTGGCGCCTCTGGGATACCTTCGGCAGGGGCGTCCTCGCGAACTGGAGCCGCTACGGCCGGAGCCTCCTTGCGGGGCGAAGCCGCCCCAATCGGAACCTCCTTGCGAGGCGAAGTCGCCACGGCTGGAGCCTTCCCTAGCCCAGAGACTGGCGCGAATGGCGGAGGCATCGAGGCCAGCGGCACTTCCACAGACGGCGCATCTAGCGCGGTTGTCGCTGGGGCCGCGCCGTCATCGGCCGAGCTGTGAGCGTCAGAGCTGCTCGTCGAGTGCGGCGGCGAGGCCATCCTCGGCGGCTTCGCCTTCCTCTTCGGGGGGGGGGGGGGGGCTCGCCTCCTTCTCCTTCTTCTTCTTCTTCGAAGGAGTGGCCTGGCGGCGCGAGGTGGTTTCTGGGAGCTCATCGTCGTCATCATGACGCTCGAGGCTCCTGCTCGCTTCGATTTCGCGCTGACGTTGCCCGCGGGTCTTTCGGACCAGCGGGGCGATTTCCTCTTCGGACTCGTCCTCGTCATCCTCGTTTCCCTTCGCGGGCGACGATTCGCTTGTATCCTGGGCAGATGGCCCCGGGCTCTCGTCATCGGCAGGTGGGAGCCACCCTTCCACCACTTGGAACAGCTGCGATGAATACGAAACATAATTAGAATTACCGCGACTGCACACGCTGCGACTGCGAACAAGATAAAGAAATTACCGTCGGAGCCGGACGCTTCGCGGTGTAGGGGGGGACCCTGGCCTGTGCATCCACGTACACCGCCTGGGTGATCTTCTTCAACGCTGGGAGATAATCCTCCAGCTTCCATTCGTCGAGGCAGGCTTTCGTCAAGTCTCCCCGGCCTGTGTACTGATACATGTAATGGTCGCGTTGGGCGAGCGGAACGAGCCGTCGCCCAAGCCAACAATTGTACAAGTTTATCGTCTGAAGCCCCTTCTTCTTCAGACCACGGATGGCCTGGAGCATCTCGTCGACGACCATTCGCTGGTCGTCGGGGAGCTTGCCGACCTGGAGATGGCGCGTCTCGGAACGGTTGGCCGAGTACCGCGGGATCGCCGCCTCATCCTCCGGAGTCGCCTCGGTTACGTAGAACCATGACTTCTTCCAGTCGCTCGCTGCTTTGGCGGGCAGCATTAGATCAAAGAAGGAAGCTTTGGACTTAAGCTGGAACGTCAGGCCGCCCGCGGCTAGCATTGGGCCGCCTGCCTCCTCGCGGCTGATCCGTCCGTGGAACAGATCTTGCCACAAGGGAAAGTAGGGCCGGCAGCCCAAGTAGCACTCGCAGAACGCCACGAAGATGGCGAGCTGCTCGATGCTGTGGGGACCCAGATCTGAGGGCTGGATCCCGTAGTAGGCGCAAAAACGCCGGAAGAACAAAGACGTGGGAAACCCTAACCCCCGCTCGAGATGACTGGTGAAACAGACGAACTCTCTCTCTCGCGGGTTTGGGGTCGTTTCTCCGGCTGCAGGGATACGCCAACAGCCGGCTCGCAGGATTCCGGCCTCCTCGAAGGAGGCCAGTTGCGCCCTCGTGCACTTGGACCTGCCCCATGGTTCGGAGGGAAGGGCCATAGCCGAGAGGTTGGTTGGAGGTCGGAGGATTTCGGCTCGATTGGATCAAGGCGCAAAGAAAAGAGAATGCGCGCACTCGGAAGAAGTGGTGGGCAGTTGGCTCTACGGTTGCCTGCCATTCCCCTTATATAGCGGGAGTTACCCGCCAAATCAGGAGGCCGTTACTGCGCGATGATTACGCCAAGAGTTACCGTTGAGTTACCTTAACGGCTAGTTTGACCACGCCTGACGGTCCAACTCCAGCCACTCGGCTCGCTAGGCCACTCGCCGTGGCCGCGTCCCGTTGGCTCGACTCGCCAAAGACGCGACTTGGTTCACTGGATTTTCTCCTTCATACATGAGCCCGCCGACGATTCGACTGGATGCCTACTTTGAAGCCGTATACTCCGACTGCCAGCAGCCACTTACGCCTAATCAACGACGGCCTCGGGGACTACTGATGGGGATACGCCTACTGGGGTATACTCAGCAGGACGTTTCCGACTGGCCCGAGGGCTGGCGAGTGGGCCTGCAGAACGGCGAGTGGATCGAAGCCCAGCAAGGTACCAAGCGACTGGAAGCTGAAGGCCCAAGCGAGTAGATAGGCCCAGTCGGACTAGGTTAAATGATTACCGAAGCTGTAACCGAATCGGTTGAGATATGTAAACCCTAGGGGAGGTGAGTCTATATAAACCTCCCTACGGGGTGAGTAGAGACACGTTCCCTCATACACCCAAGCGACTCGCCGCCTGGCCGCCGAGCTCGCCCATTGTAAACACCTCCATAATACAATCTAGCAGGAGTAGGTCTTTACCCTCCGGGGGGCCGAACCTGGGTAAAACCCTGTGTCTTTGCCCTCATCTCGCACCGCAGATGGCTGGCCGCCCTTGCCCCTCGTTCTACTACTCGCTGCCGATTGCAGCATCTGCCGTGACCATTCCCACGACACGGAGTTACTTAAGAAAGATAAGAAGTTTGATAGGACTGAAGGATGTGAAATTAGTTTCCAAGAATTGAAGAAAAGACTTGTATCAGCACCAGTCTTATGTCTGAAAGATTTGGAGAAGGATTTACAAGACTATTGTGATGCATCTCACCAAGGATTAGGTGGAGTTTTGATGCAAGAAGGGAAAGTTGTGTCTTATGCCTCGAGACAACTCAAAACTCATGATGTGAATTATCCTACTCATGATTTGGAGTTAGCCTCTGTTGTCCATGCACTCAAAACATGGAGACATTATCTTTTGGGAAAATGTTGTGAAGTGTTCACGGATCACAAGAGTTTGAAATATATCTTCACTCACAAGGAACTCAATATGAGACAAAGAAGGTGGCTAGAGCTCATCAAGGACTATGACTTGAGTTTGCAATACCATCCCGGTAAATAAAATGTTGTAGCAGATGCTTTAAGCCGTAAGGTTTATGTGAATGGCCTTACTAAGGGAGAATTTTCAGATGATCTGTGTGCCCAATTCAAAGATCTCAGATTGGAGATAGTGCCTCAAGGGTATCTTATGTCATTGGATGTTCATCCAACATTGTTGGACAAGATCAAAGAATCCCAAAAGTTGGACAAGGAAATTAAAGAGATTAAAGGTAAAATTAGTAAGGGAAAGGCTAAAGGATTCCATGAAGATGAACAAGGTACCTTGTGGTATGGAAAGCGTATCTGTATTCCGCAAGATCAGGAACTTCGGAAATTGATTCTGCAAGAAGCACACAACTCACCATATTCCATTCATCCAGGTAACGCCAAAATGTACATGGATGTGAAGGAAAGATTTTTGTGGAACAATCTCAAGAAAGATATCACGTAACATATTGCATTGTGTGATGTGTGTAGTCGAGTGAAAGCGGAACATCAGAAACCAGCAGGTTTATTACAACCACTACCTATTCCTGATTGGAAGTGGGATAAGATTGGTATGGACTTTATCACCGGATTGCCAAGGACCAGATCTGGATATGATTCCATTTGGGTTGTTGTGGACCGCCTAACTAAAGTGGCTCATTTGATACCCGTGAAGACTACCTATACAAGTGCTAAGTTAGCTAAGATCTATATGAACAGGATTGTATGTCTGCATGGAGTACCTAAGAGTATTGTGTCTGATAGAGGAACTCAGTTCACTTCGCATTTTTGGCGACAACTGCATGAATCATTGGGAACAAGATTAGAGTTCAACACAGCTTTTTACCCCCAGACTGATGGACAGACAGAAAGGACCAATCAGATTTTGGAGGATATGTTGAGGGAATGTGCCCTATTCTATGGTGCTAATTGGGATGAAAGTCTACCTTACGCAGAATTCTCTTACAATAACAGCTATCAATCCAGCATTGAGATGGAACTGTTTGAATTTCTTTATAGAAGGAAGTGTATTATGCCATTGCTATGGAGTGGTGTGGGAGAAAGAAATTTGTTCGGACCAGAACTGATTAAGGAAGGTGAAGAGAAATTTAAATTGGTAAAGGACAGATTGAAGATAGCCCAGTCCCGACAAAAGAGCTACGCGGATCCAAAGCATAGAGAAGTCACCTATGAGGTAGGTGATAGATCTTATCTTAGAGTCTCACCACTTCGTGATGTGAAGAGATTAGGAGTCAAAGGAAATTTGGCACCAAGATATGTTGGACCATTAAAGAAGTGGCTTCTGAGATTGAAGAAGTCTCTATGAAATTGAATTGCAAAGGAGAAGTGGCTTATGAGATTGAATTGCCTGAATCACTGTCAGCAGTTCACAATGTGTTTCATGTGAGTCAGTTGAAGAAGTGTCATCTAGAGATGGAAGAAACTTCATTGAAGGACACTATACCTTTGGAAGAGGTTCAATTTGAGAGTGATCTCACTTATGAAGAGAAGCCTATCAAGATTCTCGAGACTATAGAAAGGGTTACTCGTACTAAGACTATCAAATTCTGCAAAGTATAGTGGAATCACCATACCGAAGAAGAAGCAACTCAGGAAAGAGAAGATGATCTTCGGAAAGACCACCCTCACCTATTTGCTAGCCAATCCGAATCTTGAGGGCGAGATTCATCTTAAGGTGGTTAGCTTTGTAACATCCCAAAATTCATGATTTGTAAAATCATGCATTGCATCCATATCATCATAGCATCTAGAGCTTGCACAAAAAAATTCAAAGTTTGAAACCAAATAAAACCATATTTAGGCCTTTTATTATTTTCTTATGAGGCATGGTTTTATTTTATTTTCAAAGGACCAAAGTATTTTTTTTAGTAGACAGATGTGTTTGACACACTTTTAGATGCTAAGATCATAGCACAAAACTTGGTGAAAGTTTGAATTCAAACATATTTGAAATTGGGTTTCAAAACCATTCCTAAAAATCAAAACAGAATTGAAAAAGGATAAAAGAAAAAAATAAAATTGGCGCTGCCTTTTTGGCCCGGCACCACTTCTGGCCCTGAAAGCCCACCTGGGCCACCCTCTCCCTCTCTCTTCTCTCACCCGCGCGTGCACCCCCCTCGCTGACCAGTGGCCCCAATGCCACGTCGTCATCGTCCCCAAATCCCGCACCCCAGACCACTTTGTCGCCGCCGTTTCTTCCTTCACTGTCGCATTTGATTCGAGCTTAATTGCCAATGAATGTGTGTGTGATTCTCTCGCCCCTCACCGACTAATTAAGATCCTCTACACCGCGGCCATTTCCCGTCAAACTCCCACGCCCAAGCGCCCCTAGGGTGCCTGTATTCGAGCTCGAACAGCCGCTGCCCGACGAACTCCGGCGAGGTAAGCCTCGAGCGCCCCCTGTTCCTCGTTCATACGAAGTTGTTCCTTCTGACACCACTGGTTCACCCTATATCCCCCAGGTCGCTGTCGCCGTCAACCGCCGTGAACACCCGAGGCGCCAGTCAACTCCGACGAACGACTCCGATAAGAATTGAGTGCCCCTTTCCTTCTAGTTCATACCCATTTGTGCATCATGTCCTTGCGCAGCCACTGATGCCGTTTGTTTGTACTATGGTGACCTAGAACGTCGTCGTCTCCGCCAACCCTTGCCCGTCGCCAGTGAGGTCTCCGACGAGCTTTAACGGCCACCACAGCACGCCCCTGCCCAAGCCAGCAACACCTTGAGCATCCTCGTGTTCTCGCGAGTCAGGTAAGACTCGCCTATAACCCTATCCCCCTCTGGTTTTGCCGGAGCATCGCCGGCAGAAGAGCCACCGCCTCCAGTAGCCATCAACGTCGCCAGAGTATGGTCGTTTGATCTAGGGCCGTGGGATTTAGATCTGATGTTGTAGATTAGATCTGGAGTGAACCGTTTTCTTTAGATCTGGCGTGTTAGTTCTGACTTGATCCAATGGCGCGGAAGCGTGATCCGCGCGAAAAAGTATCGACCAATCAGGTGCTGTCATGCGTCTGTAGTTCAGATTTAAAATCTGTTTTGAATCTATTAAATATTTAAACTTGTAAAATTCATATCTTTAGTTTGGTTTGGCCAAATTTTGCACATAATATATCAATGGATTCAGAAAATTAATCCCTACACTACTGTGGCCTGAAGGTAATAAGATACGTGCACATCTTTCTACTGTGGCTTGATACTTCACGGACAAATCACACAAGTATTACTAGGGACTCTATGTCGGCGGTGGTTTTCTCCGATGATCATCGTGGGTTGATCGGGAGATGGAGGGCCATAATCCGTGAGGTTGCTGGGGCTTTGATCAGTCCTTGCCGACGGGGCCTGATCTCGAGGGAGCGCTCGGGACAGGTGTCGCTGCGTGATTCTTCGGGACAGATCCTGGCGAGTTGGTGTTCGGTGGTGGATTTTTCGTACGGGGAGCGTCTGGTACACGAAAGATGGCACGTTCTCGTGGGTCCACCGATGGTGGTGGGGGCAGTTCCTCGTGGTGTTGCCGGTGCGTCGCCCTACGTGCGTACGTGCCGGGTGATACGGCTTGGTGGTTGTGGGAGGGCCGCGTGCGCTGACGGTGGGGCTTCGCTGGAGGAGGGCCACCTGCCACGTGAGGCGCGGGGTACTAATACGACGGAGCACGATCCACGTTCAGTTTCGCCTCCGCCTCGTGTTTTCTCTAACCCTAGATCAGGAGCAGTTTCCCCTCTCGCCATTTCCAGATCTCGCGGTGTGTGTGGTGTGGTGTTCGTCCGGGAGCCTCCAGTTCTTCAGCCATCGTCGCCGCGGATCGTTTCTCCGGTGAAGTGGAGCGGAGTTGTTTCGGGGGATCACAGATCGTTTGCTCAGGTGTTGGCTGCAGATTCTGATATGGATCGGCGATTTCGCGGTGGGCGTGGTTCCCCTTCTCGTCCTCCAGTCTGATCTGGTCCCTATGCGAGCAGATTCGGTTCTGGGTACGGACAGGGTCGTTTTCCTGTCGATCGTAGAGGTTTGGAGGGGGATCATAGGGAAAGTGGCTGGATCCGTGAGAAGGAGCGGCGCCGCGAGGAGCAGGATGCTCGGCGTCGGGATGCGAGGCATAGGGATGAGTTGAGGCAAGCGGAGATTGAGGCCAGGTTGGAGGATCAACGCAGGGAGGCGTTGGCGCGGGAGCGGGCGCTGTCGGAGGCTCGCCGTCGTGAAGCAGAGCAGGCTCGTAATCGTGGCCGGTGGAGTCACCGCTCGGAGATGCAGCAAGGTTCGGGATCTGATGCTACTACTTTGTCTTTCCCAGGCAGATCAGGTAACTCTGATTCGAATCCTAGAAGGGGGGAGCCGGTTTTTGCACGAACTGTTGAACATGTTAATGTTCCTAGGGTTGTGATGAACACCTCTGCGCCTGTAACTCGATCTGCTTCTGTCTTGAACACCTCGGCATCTACTTCTGTTAATGTTCCTGGTGGGGGGAATCGCCCTGTGAATTTGTCTCCAATTTTGTCTGTCACTCAGTCTGATGCTGTGGCTACTACTCTGGTGGGGTCCTTTGTACCGCCACCAGTAGTGAGTATGCCGAGGGATGGTGCTGTGGCTGGAGGGTCTGGGGATGTGCAGTTGCTAGATGTGATTCAGGAAGAGGTTGTGTGTGATAATTGTGGGAAGGATCATAGCATTTTGGTCTGTCAAGAGAGGAAACCCTGGGAGTATGTTCCTCTTTTCTTTGGCAGTACTGACTTTGAGCAAGGTTTTCATTCTATTCCTGTGGTGGAGTCAGATGTTCAGTCTATGGAACAGTTGCATTATGCTCATATAAGTGTGGTTAGGGGGATGTCACTGGCAAGGATTTGGAGAAGGAATTCCAAATGTGGGATGATGCTATGGGATCTGGGTGGAGATTTAATGCCAGGTCTATTAATGATGTGGAATTTTTGATGAGGTTCCCTTCTGCCAGATCTATTGATGACTTCCACTTTGGGAAGGTCTTCATGAAAACAATTCCTGATGCTGTGATTCAGTTGTCTAAGTGGAATGGAGACTTGCAACCTGTTGACTGGCTGGAAGAAGCCTGGTTCAGAATTGTTGGCATCCCTATGAAGTACAGGGAGAAATCAACTGTCTTCTATGTTGCCTCTTTGGTGGGCAAACCCGTGGCCTTGGATAGGAATAGCTTGAGGAACTTGGCTTATGTAAGAGTTAAAATTGCTTGTTTGGACGTTTCTTTGGTTCCTAATACCAGAAGGGGGGAGATGCAGGGTGGGATTTATGAATTCAAATACACCAGGGAGATTTTTGCTCCAGATGCTGTATCCACTTTGCCTTCTGCTATGGGGATTGATGGGAAGGATGGTGATGATGGGTTGGATAAAGAGAAGGAGGGTGAAGTTGAACATAGGAGACCTGAGGATGGTAGTGGGTAAAGAACTGTTCCTGGTGCAGGTAGTGATGGAGGTGCTGGGGGTCGTCAACATGGTGGCAACGATGCTGGTGAAGCTGGGTTGGACAAAGGAAAACAGGTTGTGGTGGAGCAGGAGGATTCTGGGGGAATTTCTTTTGGGACTAAAATGGCTAACATCTGGGCTAGCTCTGGAGGTGGTGGTCGTTCAAGGGGAGTTGTGATTAGAGAGAATGTAGCAGGTGGTTCTGGTGGTGGTGGTGGGACAGGTAATCAAACCAGAACAGATGTTGTGGGGATGCAAGTTGATACTCAGGAAAATGTGTCTGATGGGGGTGGAGTGGGCAGTGCTCACATGGATGTTGTTCAGAACCTATCCTCTACTGTGGTTAAAGAGGTCGATACTGAGATTGCTGCTGGTCCCCAGAGGTTTGATGATTTTATCAGGGGTCTGTTAAAAGATAAGAGCAGTGATAAGCATTATGAACTTATGAAGCAGTATGGTCATTTGCTGGAAGAGGAGGATGAGCAAGATGAGGGTGCACAGGCACAAAATGAGAGTGCATCTACTGATACCTCTTTTGGTTCTTCCTCTGATAGTGGAAAAAAAAGGACTGTTGGGGGATCTGGGATGGAGGGTGCTCAGGACATGGAAGGTGTCAATCAGGATCAAGAAGTAGTGGTTGTTGACCTGTCTCAACCTGATGGCTCTACTCAGGAAAGTATGGAATCTCAATCTGAACAGGTGGCTGATGTGGAAGAGCAAGATATAAGAAGGATCTCAAGAGTGGATGATCAAGGTGGTGCTAGAAACATGGCTGAAGGGCATTTGGCTCAGCAACATCCTAGGGATCTATCAGGTACAAATTTAACTTTGCATAATTCTTTTGCTGTTCTAGATGATGATATTATTATGCATAGAGCGTTGGAAATGGGGATAGATGCTTCTTCTATATCTTTGGAACATATTAATTCCTTGAAGGATTTAGAGATTGCTAGACATAGTTTACAGGATAGGAGGCAGGTGGTGAATGAATGTGATACTGATCTGAATGAGAAGGTTTTGTTTCTGGATTGGAAGGATGCTAGTAATGATGAGGAGGATTTTACTCCTGTGGTTTCTAGGAAACAAAAGAAAAAGTTGAGAACTGGTTCTGTTATGAGGGAGAGAAAGTTAATGGCTGCTGCTGTGAAGGTCCACAACTATCACCCTATGAGTGGTATTGTGACTGGAACAAGAGAGAGAAAATCTGTATTATGATAGGTGCTATTTTGAATATTAGGGGTGTGGGGAAGAAAGGTGCAGGTGTTTATCTGAACAGTCTGTTGAGACAGGAGAAGGTTGATTTTATTGGTTTACAGGAAACTATTAAGAAAGATTACTCGGAGGCTTTTTTCAGGAGGATTGATCCTATGAATCAATTCTCCCGGAGTTGGTTGCCTTCTGTGGGAAGGTCTGGAGGCATTTTGGGGGGCCTACGTTCCTCTAAATTGACTCAGATTGGTGTGTCTGTGGGCAAATTTCATGTTAAGATGAAGGTGTTTGATGTTTTGAAATAGATTCAGTGGCATTTGGTGATAGTGTATGGGGCTGATCAAGAGGAGAATAAAGAGGATTTTTTGGTTGAGTTAGCTGGGGTTTGTCAGGATCAAACTATTCCTCTGTTGGTGGGTGGTGATTTTAATGTGATCAGATGTGTCTCTGAAAAAAATAAGGGTCATGTTTTGAACAAGTGGGGGCATATGTTTAATTCGATTATCAATGCTTATGGTTTAGGAGAGATCATCATGTCTGGTGGGCAGTTTACTTGGTCCAACAACCAGAAAAATCCGACTTTGGAGAAATTGGATATAATCTTAGTTTGTAAAGAATGGGAGAAGTTGTTTCCTCTTACTACAGTACACAAGTTGTCTAGAGAGGTTTCTGATCATAGTCCTTTGATTCTGGATACTATGGAAGGGCAGGAAACAGGTGGCAGGGAATTCAGATTTGAGAAAAGTTGGTTACAGTGTGATGACTTTTTGACCAGGGTGGAAAAAGTTTGGAAAAAACATGTGAATGTCAAGAACAGTCTTGATAGGTTGCAGAAAAAACTTAAAAATGTCAGAAATGACTTGAAAGGATGGGGGGCTCATTTAAGGGGAGAGGATAAGAAAAGGAAGAAGAGGTTGGTGGAGGAGTTGCAGGAACTTGAAAGTATTGAGGAGCTGATTTTGCTTACTGCTGAACAACTTAAAAGAAAAGCAGTTATTCAGAAAGAGTTGCTAGAGGTGTATGAAAATGAGGAGAGATTTTGGCAGCAAAGGTCGAGGGACAATTGGTTGCTTAGAGGTGATAATAATACTGAATATTTTCATAGGATTGCTAATGGGGTGAGGATAAAGAAAATGATCTTTTCAATGAAAGATGGGGAGAATGTGATTCAAGGGAACTGTGATCTCCTGAAGCATGCTACGAGTTATTATAAATCTTTGTTTGGGCCTGCTGGTGGGTTTTCTATTAGGCTTGCAGATGACAATTGGCAGGACTGGAGAAGCTTAATGATGAAGATAGGGAGAAAATGGGGGTGCCCTT
Source organism: Avena atlantica (assembly GCA_910589765.1). Lineage (NCBI taxonomy): Eukaryota > Viridiplantae > Streptophyta > Magnoliopsida > Poales > Poaceae > Avena > Avena atlantica. The sequence goes on from OU342734.1 coordinate 353,899,880, forward strand.
TACTGAGAAAGAGGTTAAAGAGGTTATTGACCAGATGGAGAAAAATAAAGCTGCTGGTCCTGATGGGATTCCTATTGAATTATATCAACATTGTTGGGAAATTATAAAAACAGATGTTATGGCTGTGTTTGATGATTTTTTTGCTCATAAGATTGATTTGAGGAGCATTAACTATGGTGTGATTACTTTGCTGCCCAAAGGCGATGGTGCTGATAGGATACAAAAGTATAGACCTATTTGTCTGCTCCAGGTGTTGTTTAAGATTTTTACTAAAACTCTGACAGTTAGAACTGAGCCTGTTATGGGGAAACTAATTGATACTTGTCAGACTGCTTTTATTAAGGGGAGGTTTATTGCAGATGGGGTGACTTTATTACATGATATTTTGAAAGAGTCGAAAAGTCAGAAGCAGCAGGGTGTGGTTTTAAAAATTGACTTTGAGAAAGCTTATGACAAGGTTAACTGGGACTTTTTGTTTTACTGTTGTAGGCAAAAAGGTTTTAGTGAAGATTGGATGATTTGATTAAAAAGTGTTGTGACTCAGGGTACTCTCAGTGTTAAGGTCAATGGGGAAACTGGTCCTTACTTTGGCAGCTTTAAGGGGGTTAGGCAAGGGGACCCCTTTTCTCCTTTTCTGTTTAATCTGGCAGGGGAATGTTTGGCTAAGATGGTGCTTAATGCACAGGCTGGTGGGCTGTTTACAGGTTTGGTTGATAATATGTTTGATAAGGGGATTGCCATTTTACAATATGATGATGATACCATTCTGTTTATTAAGGATGATCCTGAGGGGGCTAGAAACCTGAAATTGCTGCTGTATTTGTTTGAATCCATGTCTGGTCTCAAGATTAACTTTGAGAAGAGTGAGGTAATGATGGTGTTAGAGGATGAGGAGAAACTGTCCAATTATGCTGAGATGTTCAAATGTCAGAAGGGTAGTTGGCCTATTAAATATTTGGGTTTGCCAGTTTGTAGCACGAGATGTACAGTGGCTGAAATGAGCTTTATTGGCGATAGGTTGAAGAAAAAGTTAGATGGCTGGATGGGGGGGCTTTGTCCCTGGGAGGGAGGCATGTTAAAATCACTGCTTGTGTATCCAGTGTGACTTTTTACCCTATGACTATGTTTCTTCTACATAGGTCAAATGTGGAAGAAATTGAGAAACAGACTAGAGCTTTCTTTTGGTATGGGAAGGTGGGGAAGAAGAAATATCATCTGGTTAAATGGAAGTATGTGTGTAGGCCCAGGAAAAAAGGTGGACTGGGGATTAAAACCATTAGGCTTTTTAATATTTGCTTGTTGTGTAAGTGGTGGTGGCGCCTCAAAGCTGAGGAAGGTCCATGGCAAGTTTTTGTGAGGAAAAAATATTTGAAGAAAGGTGGGATCAGTAATGTAAAACAAAGGCAGAGTGATTCTCCATGTTGGCATGATTTGATTAAGATTAGGGATTTCTATTTGGCTTGTAGGAGAATGAGGATTGGTAATGGGGAGTTGACTGATTTCTGGCATGATGCTTGGTGCTTGGAATCACCCCTGAAAGATAGGTTCCCTGATTTATTTGACATTTGTCAGAATCAAAAAATCACGGTGGCAGAAATGGCAAAAAAGGGTGGAGTCTCTCTTTTAGGAGATGGCTGGATACTGATGGATTGAATCATCAGGAACAAATGAGAAAGTTGCTGTCTGGGTGAGTTTGAATCAGGAAAAGGACAGACCAGTGTGGATGTGGAATAAATCTGGCAAGTTCTCTGTTAAGTCAATGTACACATGCCTGTCGAATGTTGGGATTGATAGAAGTTTTAAACATCTGTGGAAAGCAAAAATTCCCCTCAAGATTAATATTTGGTTGTGGCTTATCTGGCACAATGCTATTCTCACCAAAGACAACATGAGAAGGAAGAATTGGGTTGGAGACTTTACTTGAAGGTTTTGCAATAAGGATGAGAGCACTGGACACTTGTTCTTTTCGTGTGTGGCTGCTAAGTGTGTTTGGGGGGTGGTTGCCAGAGCTGTTGGTGTCGCGAATAGACCTGGATCTTTTTCCCAATATTTTTGGTGGGCATCTCAGTATGTGGGGGTTAGTAGGAATGTGCAGATTACGGTGGTAGCGGCAATTTGCTGGGCTATTCGGAAGCTCAGGAATAGGGCTTGTTTTGAAAAAAAACTCATTAACTCGCCTATTGATTTGGTCATATATGCTTGTGTGTTCATTCGTTATTGGGAAGGGTTGCATGGGGAGAATGACCGGGCGGTGCTGCAAGCTGGAGCGGATACTCTTCAACAGAATGCGTTGGCCGATGCGGCAGCTATGGATGTGGCCCATGTTCCTTTTCTGGGGTTGCCTGCAATTCCTGGAGATCGTGCTCATGAAGCTCCGGAGCTGTAAAGGGGAAGGGAGAAAAGAAGGAGAACTTGAGAAAAAGGACTTGGGCTGCGAGAAGATGGTGTTGGCATCCAGTTTTTTAGCTCCCTTTTGTTGTGTTTTGTTATGGACGGTTCGGTGTTCTTGCGTCTCCAGCCTCCTTCATTATTTCTGTTTAGTTTGTTCAGTGTGTAAGTTGAACCTCTTGCTTTTCCTTTGTGACCCCCTAGGCGGGCCAGTACTACGTTGATATGTGTGGTTGTTGTTCTGTTGTCTGATGATAATGGAACCCGATCCCTCTTCCTGGGGGATTGTATGGAAAAAACACTACTGTGGCCTTGAATTTGTATTTTGCTACCGAAAAATAGGATTATTTGGAGAACCAATTATATGCTTATTTTGGCTATATAAAATGTTTATAAAATTGTTTTGAGGCAAATTTGAGTTTGTTTAGACTTTAGATAGATTACTTTGTGTTCAGTATTGTTTGGTTTGACTTGTTTAGCGTAGAAAAATCATTCCATTGCATTTGCATGCACTCACATATATTTTTGTTTGAATATTTGAATGTGAATTTGGTGTTATTATTTTATGTGTAGATTTTGGTGATAGTGGTGATTGTGATTGTGAGGACTGTTGCTACTCCCCCAACTATCAAGGAAAGTGGTGCTTCATATATTTTGTACTATTATTGTGACTATGCATTAGTGATACTTTGAATAGGACTTGCATGGAATTTTTGCTAAGTATATATATGCTATGCCTTGGGAAATCCTAGTAGTTGTAGTCTTATTAGAATTTTATCTAAGTTAATAAACTTGGTATGTTATCATGCTTAGCCTAGCTAGTAGAAAACAAGGGTGGAATATTCATGCTATGGAATTTTGCTAAGTCTATGACTTGTGTTTTGATTAATAAAACAACTATATGAAAGAATCACCTGGGTGGAATGGTATGTTGGTTTATGTTGAGTGGTTACATAAGGCCCATGTCTATGGTTTACCTTGTGTATCACTCTTGTGGAAAGCCACCCAGGAACAAAGGGATTTGAGATGTTTAGTGTTGAGAAGCTTCTAGTGCAACCACATGGCATATGGGATCTGCCTTGACCATATAGGTTGCAAGAACTTAACCAGATGGACAGTTGGTGGTATGGTGATAGGATGGAACACGTCCATGGTGGTCTAAGGGAATGCTTCTGAAAGGTCTCATCTCAATGCATGTCGAGTCTTGTGGGGAAAGTGCACCACCTCTCGAGAGGGTAAAACCTAAGTACTTAGCCGTGTCCCCGACAACGGATAATTTGAGCATCAAAGACATTAAAGCTAACAAGGATCTCCTCATCCCAATTTCTAAGTTAAAAACTTGTGGTTGAACAAGGGTAAAGGTTCACCAATGTCTACTGGTGGTTCCTTGGGAGTTTTTGACAAACAAAAACTAGTGTTTTCAACTAATAAGGAAAACATTATTTTGAGCAAAGTAAGCCTAATCTACACTTAGCCAAATTCATATATATGTTAGATACTACTACTCTACTATGGTATCACTTGCCAATACAATTCCAAATGTATTGACCCACTGTGGCTATAACTTATGATGTTGCAGGTTACTCTGATGGAGATTAGGGTTGTGAGTCTACACTCAACATGTTTGCCTGTGGCACATGAAGATGAAGACTTATAGTTATTTCTTTGTGTTATTAACTCTTGTACTAGCCTTGGGCTATTGAGTTGTAAAGACTATGTTATCTCTGGAATGACGATGTAATAATGACCTTTGAATCTGTGTACTTCATCTTAAACTTTGGATGCTAGCATTTGATCTAGGGACTAGCATTGCAATCATAGGGGCCTTTACCTTTAAAAGTTGGGGTTTTACACTAGGGCGCCTAGGGTTAGGGTTTGGGGTGCCCCAGGGCTGCCCCCCAGCCCTGGCCGCTGATGAGCCACACGTATAGGGGATCGCAATAGTCTTTGAGGGCAGGATAACCCAATTTATTGATTCGACACATGGGGCGCCAAATAATATTTATAAGCCTTAACAACTGAGTTATCAATTCAGTTGCACCTGGAAATAGTCTTGCTCACAGTAGTTTATCAGTAGCAACGGTTTTGTAGTAGCAATAGCAAAGTAACAGTAGTAGTAAAATAAAGGCAGTTGCAGATAAACAAGGTAAAGCATCTAAGTACTAAATAATCATAGGCATGTGTTCCATATATAGTCATACGTGCTCGCAATGAGAACTTGCACAACATCTTTTATCCTGCCAGCTCGTTGCAGCGGGGCCTCAAGGGAATCTACTGGCAATTAAGGTACTCCTTTTAATAGAGTACCGGAGCAAAGCATTAACACTCTGTGAACACAAGTGATCCTCATATCACTTCCATCCCCTCCGGTTATCCCAATTTCTGTCACTTCGGGGCCTCGGGTACCGAACAATAATATGTGTAAACAACTTGCAGATAAGATCACAAACAATACTATCATCATGAATCAATAACATGTTCAGATCTGAGATCATGGCACTCGGGGCCTAGTGACAAGCATTAAGCATAACAAGTTGAACAATGTCAAAAAGCACTAACAAAGATACTGAGCATGCCCTAACAATCTTATGCAATTACATGATAGATCTCATCCAATCCTCCCTTCCATCCCCATAGCCTATAGCGGGGTATTACTCACTCATGGATGGGGGAAACATGATGGTTAATGGAGAGGCGTCAGTGATGATGATGGTGATGATCTCCTCCAATTCCTCGTCCCGGCTGGGTGCCAGAACGGAGTTTCTGGTTCTGAATCGCGGTTTCTGGTGGTGGCGGCGCAGCGGAACTCTATCTGGAAAACATCGAACCCCCTCTGTTTTTAGGTCAGACGGCTTATGTAGGCGGAAGGGAGAGGTAAAGGGGGTGCCCAAGGTGGCCACACCACCCCCAGGTGCATCCTGGCTTGGCCCGCGCCACCAGGTGGTGTGGGCCCCTCGTGGTCCTTCTTCGAATAATCTTCTAGCTCCGTGAGTCTTCTGGTAAAATAGGAGTTTTGCGATATTTTTCGGGCTTTTTCCTAAAAGTTGATTTCCTGCAGAAAAACTAGACACCAAAGCAATTCTGCTGAAAACAACGTCATTCCGTGTTAGTTGTATCCAAATCACACAAATTAGAGGAGAAACAATAGCAAAAGTGTTTGGGAAAGTAGATACGTTTTGGACGTATCAACTCCCCCCAAGCTTAGCTTATTGCTTTTCCTCAAGCAATTCAGTTGAAAACTGAGTGCGATAAAAGAAACTTTCACAAACACATTTGCTTCATGTGATGTATATATTCTCGGCACATGATCAAATACTTAGGAAATTCATAATAAGGAGTATGCAACTAAGTCTACTCAATAGTCATGCAAGCTATGAAGATGTTCCAACACAATAATAAGTAGCATGAAACATAAGCATAAGCAACATTGTAATGCTCATAAGAAGGTATGATAGAGTGGTATCTCCCTTTCCTTTGATTGTGGGGCAAAACATAAATGCCAAGGCACCTCTGAAGTTCAAGTGAAGACTAGAAGTAAAGATATCAAAGATACAAGCATCAAAGTTATGTCACAATTAACCATGTTTTGGGATAAGCACATTACACTAAGAATGACAACTATGCTCTCAAGAAGGTGCTCATAGAATAAGTGGTGACTCAACAAAGAAGTGAAAAGGTTTTGAAAAGTTTGAAAGGCTTTCAAATGCTGAAAGTATGGTACTCATTAGCTTTGAGCTCTCATTGCCCCTATCATAAGCATCTTTAAGTGGTTAATTTTAAAGTGAGGTCAAATTCAAGTTATATGCTTGACAGAGCATAAACTGGAAATCTCATGTCCCTTAAGTACGAGGGCCGTTCCTCATGCTACTCAACTTTAGTTACCGATAAGTTCTTGTCATTGTAAGTACATATGTATCATAGAGAACCGCCAACGGGGTACCCATTGCCCCATGACACAGGAGCTATCCCATATCAAAATGACAAGGCAACAGATAGTGACCATCTCAGCAATCCTTTTATTTACCATGAGAATGGTGCATATCTTTTCTTCTCTCTCTTTTTTTCTAAATTTTTTCTGAGGATGCTTCATAGATTTCTCACTATGGTTATGCTGCAAGTTTCCATCATGATTAGGCATGGCTTAGGCTAGCCGCCCAGGCGTTTCTCTAACACATATACATAACTCCATGGACTTACAAGCTCCCCTTTTATTTCACACTGTCGACATCCGTAAACAAAAGAGCATGATATCAACTGGATAATATTTATAGGTGTTGAAAGCATTCCCCGCGATAGCACGGTTCTGCTAACCTAGCCTATAATTTGCAATCATATAACTTTCATGGACAGTCACAATGGTTTAAGTTTATTAAGTGAAAAAATAAAGTGTGCCATCAAGTTCTTGAGAGCTTTACTAATTAAATTTCTCATAACAAGCAACCATTTTATTTGGAAGAAAACGAGGTATAATAAATATGCACGGAATAGCAATGATGTTAGTAGGTAGATATGGTGGACAATTTTTGACAATTTTGGTTTTGGGGAGTTGGATGCACGAGTAGAGCTCATACTCATTACAAGTGAAGGCTAGCAATAGAAAGGGAGCAACGAACAAGAGAGCAGTAATTGTCATAATCATGCTTGCAATAAAACAACATTAATTAGGGCATAAAAGTGATACAAGAACTCTAAGGCAAAATAAATCATCGAGGCTTAAATGACTTTTGTTTAGTCATATGCATGCATGAGCATGTGCCAAGTCGATTTAAATGAAACATTCAGAGGAGGATACCATAATGTCATACCAAGTTATGAATAGAACAATGCAAGCAAACATTCATATGACATGCTACAAACTATTTGCAAGTTGGAGCTAATCATAACAGAGCAAGATCTACTAAGCATCCATTAAATAACATACACCTTACATGAACAGACTAAGCATGCCCATAATGATAAGTATATGTAAAAAAATGAAAACAAATAAAGTTCATTACCAACCTCTTACCACACCTCGAGTTGTCATAAATCATCATTATTGCCTTTCACTTGTGTGATGAGACACCCCCGGGATCAGGGCTAAACAAATCCCAGACCTCCGTCTGACATGAGATTATCCTTGAGCTCGAGGATATCCAGTGAAGAATAGGTAACACATCAGTGACCCTACGACACAAAAATTATTATAGCAAGCTCTTAACTGAGCAGAGAACCAAATTATTACAAGAAGAGGTCACTGACCACAAACATCAAACAATGAAAGGCAAATTATGCTATTAAGTATAGCAAACTTAACAAATTTCCTAAGAGGCCTGAAGCATAATGATGACGTCCCATTCCATAGATTCCAGGCTGCCGGCCGGGAACCCCAAGCTACTCGTCGATGTTGATGTCTTAGCAAACTCATCTTTTATGGTAACACTTACTCTACTGCAAAAGTATTAACAAAGCAAGGGTGAGTACAGGGTGTACTCCGCAAGACTTATGGCTGGTAGAGTTGTTTTGCATAAAGTCATCTTTGTTTATAAAACAAGAAGAAGAAGCTCGCCTAATCAGAGTGTTTTAAAAGGGGATAAGAGAGTGACATCTCCAAACTATTGATCCTCATCTTTTGATATCCACCAAGTAACCATCATCAAACCTAATCTAGGATCACCCCCTCGTACCCAAGAGGAAGCATCCTTAATCACACTTTACTTGTCAAGTTTTACGATTAGGTTCATGTTCTCTATGATCCCACGTCCATTCCCAAGTCGTCCCTAACCCTGGACACGACTCTTCGAAAAGATTTAATACCCTGCAGGGGTGTACAACTTTACCCACATGCGCCGACCAAATCTTAGCGTCACTTGACAAACTTCCTTAGTGTGCTGACAGAGGGTGGTCGACCGAAACCTTTCCCTTACTTTTTCCCAATCCATGAGTCACCAGAAGGGCTCCCGGCGGCGGTAGTTGGCCATACTCCCAGGCGATCCTCGACTCTGTGTACCGGGATCCAGTTCAGTGCCGTGCACCCTTCACCCGGCCACGTCCTATATGATGCACCATCTTCAACCCATCCAAAATGCAGATGCCAACTCCAAATCTCAAACTACGGACTCATGGATCAGACTAGGAAAGTTGGGTTCAAGGGGTTTCCTAAGCCCCGTGTGGCTGTATGCTCATCTTGGTTCAAGAGGCAAGAACCCAAGGTCCTAAGGGTGGCGAGCATGGGACTACAAAAACCACAACCCACGTGGCCTCCCATACAAGCCTTAGCATGTTTACCTCACATAACCTGTCATACCATGTTCTCCTGTCATACTAGATTCATTCGGAGCTCAGATCCATCAACCAGGTGAATCAGCAGAACAACTAAGCATGGCTAAGCACAACAGATATAATAGCTTTAGCAATGCTCATAAAGCCAAACCCTAGTTATGCTAGGAGTAGTGGATCAGGGATAATAGGTTCAAAGGGAACTGTAGTGGTCTCAACCTAATAAGGTAGATTCCTCCTGTGTTTTACAACGCCAGTCCCTGGATCAATAGCTAGCATCCACAGTTAAGATGTAATATCAAGAAAAAAGGTCATAATATAACTTTATAACCAGGAATAACATAATTTTATTACATCATACATAGCTCATTTGGCTATTACAATATATTGCAGCGGAATAACTATAGTCATGGGTCCTTCATCTTCAAAGTGCCACAGGCAGATGTTGGTTGTAGACTTGGTAATCCTAAACAATCAATCTTCACTAAAATCAATCAAACCTACAACATACAAGTTACAACCACAAAGGGTCAATACATTTGAATTGTATTGGCAAGTGATACTATGGTAGTATAGTGGAATCTATCATCTATATGCATTTGGCTAAGTGGAGTTGAGGCTTGCATTGCTCAAAATAGATTTTTCTTAACATTTTGAAAATACTAAGTTTTTGCTTGACAAAATCATTTTTCTCAATCAAAGATTGAAGATCCTTTCCAAGGCATCTATTAATCAAAGATTTAAGATTTCAAACAACCCTTGTTCAAACCACAAGATTTTAACTTAGAAATTTGAATGATGAGATTCTTGATTGCTTCCATGTCTTGATGCTCAAATTGTCCTTTACCAGGGACATGGCTAAGTACTTAGATTTTACACTCTGCAGAGGTGGTGCACTTTCCCCACAAGACTTGGTTTCCCAAGACAAGATCTTTCAGAAGCATTCCCTTAGACCAAAATGGACGCGTTCCAACCTATCAAACACTACCACCCACTGTCCATATGGCTAAGTTCTTGCAACCTATATGATCATGGCAGAGCCCATATTGCCAAGTGGTTGCACTTGAAGCTTCTCAACATTTGACATCTCAAATCTCTTTGTTCCTGGGTGGCATACCACAAGTGAGATACACAATCCAAGTCCATGGCCTTGTTTAACCACTCAACATAAACCAATCCTTCCATTCCACCCAGGTGATTCATTAACTTAGTTGTTTTATTAAACAAAAACATAAGTCCTCAGACTTAGAGATTTTTCCATAGTGTGAATATATTTTCCACCCATGTTTTCTATTAGCTAGGCTAAGCTTGATAGTAGTAGGAATCTTAACTTAGGAAAATCCTACTAAGGATTCATCTACTAGGTTTTCCTATAGCAAGGTTCATACTTAGCAAAATCCATGCAAGTTTTACTTAGCAAAATTCACTAATGCATAGAGAAAGTAATGGGACAAAAAGTATGAAGCATCACTTGCCTTTTTGGTAGGGAATGGTGGTTCACTCCTTGATCTTGCTAGTCTCACACTTTCTAACTTCACTACAAGTCAATCAAGTAGACACAAAATCAACTAGCATTCCAAACCAATAAATCAATCAAACAATTTAACACACACAAAACAATGGGATCTAAGTCATGCATGGGAGCATGCAAAAGATAGTTTTATTTTGCAAAGAGGGCCTCTATTGGGTTTCTAAACTTTGTAAGATCCAAATTGGTCATTTACCAAAGTGGCAAAGTCATTAGCAAGAGGGTTTTGTCCAAAAACCATTTTTAAATCCATTCATCATTTCATGTGGTGAAAAATGTTTTTATCAAAACAAATCTTTTAAGTTGTTCACCAAATGAATTGATAATTTGCAAAACTTGGTGTTTTGGGTCAATGGGTTTGATCAAACCATTTTCTTAAAGTTTTCTTTCCATAAATATTTTTATAACAAAAACCATTCTTTTTATTTGGCTAGACAATGGCTAAGTCAAGTAATCCAACCTAAATCTTTCCATAATCATTTTTAACACCAAGGGTTGGTTCCTAGGGTCAGTAAGGTCACAACAATCCAATTTGCAAAGGTTTTACTTCAAAATTATTTTCAATAAATAAATTACATTTCTATTTGACTAGAAATGGTTTTAAATTAAAGAATCATTTCTTAATTTCTCCAAATACATTTTTGTGTCCACAAAGTGTTTCCTAGGGTCAGTAGGTTCAAATAAATCCAATTGCCAAAGATTTTAACCCTAAATTCAATTTTAAACAATTTTTACATTCTTAACAAGCATACAAATGTTTCTGCAATTTCAAACAAGCTAACAGCTACTATTTGCTAAAATAAGGGCATGGTTGGCTAGGGTTTGTTCTCCTGAATCCAACGACATAAAATTTGTAATTTTTGGACGTGTGGATCCAAAGATACAAGGGTTTGAAGTTTGCAAATAAATCTGTTTTCAAATTTGTTTTTAAACGGAATAGATGACACGCGGCACTTTCCTATTTGCCGATACCGGTTCGGGTGGATCGTGGGTTGCTGTGCGTTAGATCTAAACGAATCGTGCGGCTCTGGAGACGTACCCTTTCGCGTTTAAGTGAGCCTATCGTATCCGTTAGATCTGAATCGAACGGTGCCTATTGCCTTGCCAAGTACTGGCGGCGAATGATAACGGTGAACAGCGGAGCGACCAGTTGGCGGCGGCGCTGGCGATGCAGGAAGCAAGAAAGGGTGGGAGTAAGCTCACCTGGTTCGCAATAGTCTGGAGATGCTCAAGGCGTTGTTGGTTCGACGAGGGGCGCTCTGGAGTGGGCTCGATTTCTCGCCGGAGTTCCTGCTGGCGTCGGGTTCGCTCGGGCGTCGTCGGAGACGGGTCTACGATGCACGCTAGGACAAATGGAAGACAGTATCAGATGCGCAAGATCAAGGCGATGTTGTGTGCGTGATCTAGGAGGCGCGGGGTGGTCGGAGTTCACCTGAAATGATCGACGGAGCAATGGCAGACGGCGGCGCACGCTCGGTGTCGTCGTTGCCGATGCTCAGGGGTGCCCGCGGGGAAGCTGAGGTTACGGAGCGGTGCTCCTGAGTCTGGCGAACCTGCCTGCTTGCTCGGAAAGTCAAGGGCAATGTGATGCCGCCGGAATTTGGCCGAGAACTCGTCGGAGACGGCGACGGTGCAGAAAATATTGGCGACAGCCTGGTGGCTCTCGATGCGTGGGGTTTGGGGGGAATGAAAGAGGAGGAAGAGGGGATTTAACACGCGTGATCACTGTGAGTTAAGGTGGCTGCGTTAAGGCGTATTGATGCCGCGATTCAAAGTTTGCAACGGCGACGAGAGGAGGAAGAACCAGTCGCGGGGTGGGGTAGGAGAACAGTGGAAAGGGGGCCTACCGGTCAGTGGGAAAAGAAACGAGGGGGGGGAGGTCTACCAGTCATACTCTGTGTGGGTGTGGTTCTGAGTGGAGAAGAAAACGCTTCGGGGAGGGGGAGCTGGGCTGATACTGGGCTGGGATGGGCTAGGTTAGCTGGGCCAGTCCGTTTCCATTTTTTTCTTCCTGTAATTCTTTTTTTTCTATTTCTGATTTCTGTTTTGAATTTCAATCAACTTATTCAATCATTCAAACAATTCAAACACTTTGCATTGTGTTTTTGGTTCTGTTCATCAACATAAACCAACACTCCAAAATAAAATAATATTTTCATTCCTTAAATAAGTAAAATGGACCTTTATTTATTTAATCAAAATAGGGTTTGATTATTTAATAAAATCCTCATTTGAAATCCAAACACTTTCAAAACCAAATCAGTAGATTTTATTTGGAAATATAGAATATTTGGAAAACTTGTTTAAACAGAATAACCTTTTATTTTAGGGTCCATTAATAATTAAATTAAATGGGCCTTAGTTATTAAATCAAATAGGGTTTGATTTTATTAATAAAATCTTTATTTGAAATCTAAATATTTTCAAAACCAAATCAGTAGGTTTTATTTGGGAAATATAGAATACTTGGAAACTTGTTTTTTTAAAACAAAATAACATTTTATTTTAGAGTCCATTATTAATATAATAGACTTTCATTATTAAATCAAATAGGATTTGTTTTATTAAAATATTTATTTTGAAATCTAAAATAAAACCACAACACTTCAGTAGGTTTTAATTAAGAATATCAAATATTTGGAAAACTTATTTTAAATAATTTTAATAAGTTTTGATGTTTCAATTAAATTGGTAAAACCTTTTATTTAAATAAAGTTTGGATATTAAATCCTTATTAATTTATTTAAATAAATCTTTGCTAATTTTTATTCAAAAGAAAATGTTTTAATTCAAAAGCTTGGCCAAAGTTTAATTTGGCTATATAAAATAATCTTTATTTATAAATCCTCTTTTTCTTTTGAAAGCCAAATCCTCTTATTTAAAAGATCTAAAATAGTATTTACAAAATATTTTGTTTTCCTTTATTTAAAATGTTTATCTTTTTAAATCCTTTTAGGATTTTTATTTAATTCAAATGGATTTTAAGTTCCAATTGAATTCAAAAAGTTTCTTCTGGCCCTGAAAATCAACAAAGTTTTATTTAATTCATTTATTTTCACATTACAAGATTTGGAAAAAAATCTTGGGATGTGACAGGAACATGCATCAGATAGGATAACTCTATCTATCAATAAAAGACTTTGGAATTGTATGCACATGGCAGGAATGTAAAATGCTTGAAAGCATAGGATCATATCATGTGTGGGGTTTCACTTGCCTTTGCTTGTTGATAATTGATAAGCAGATCTTCAAATTCATCACCTTGGCTTGTTCGTTAATAACAAGGATATAGATCTCTAGGGTTCATCTTATTGGCATTATTCGTCGATGACCTTCTATGGTGTTAATCTCGATCTTTAGTCTTGAACTCGGTTCTCATTTCCAATATCGTATTCTACCGGAGAAGAACCAAACACCGGAAAGAAAGAGAAACAATCAACACATGGCATCGATGCAATGCTCAAACAAGGATGATGATATGACAAGTTAAATTGTATTGAAATATAACCCTAAGACATGCTTGGCGGTTTAATCAGGGTTCCAAGGGGTCCAAACCCTAACTCGGGGAAACTCCGGAAGCATAAGAGAGGGTTCCTTTTGTTCTCTAATTAAACTTGGCATGTAAATTATTTAACAATTCATGATGATAGCTTAAATAGCTAGATATCATTTTTCTGAACATTTTGATATATTATACACATTTTTCTGATTTAAAATGAATTAGTTATTGATTTTACAATATTTAAACCTTTTATAAAATTATTAAACCAAATTGTTAAACTTTTTACACAGCACCAACAGCTAGCCGCAGAGACAGACAGATGGGCCCTAGGCCAACTCATCCTCCACGTGAACAGGGTGGGAGCCAGACAGGGTTTGACCGGCTGACCCGCGCGTTGCTGACGTCATCATGATGTCAGCACGACGTCACGTCGGCGTTGGCTCATGGATCAGCGTCGGGGAGGGCGATAGGAGGCTTGAGGGGATGCGTGGAGCGGCGTGTTCGACGCACTGGAGCACGACGAGACTAAAGGTGGCGGCGCCACTTGATTTTGGTCACCGGAGCCGCATCTACGGTGAGCGCCGGCGGCGGCGAGGCTCACGGGTCTATGGCGCGCAGCGAGCACAGGGCAGGAGGGGAACATAGGAGGGGTTCAGGAGGACTAGAACCTCACCAGGAGCAGGAATATGATGATGGCGAGCTCGGGGAGGCCAGACGGCGTCGGAAACATCGATGACCGCGGCGGCCTGAGGCGAGGAAGAAAGGCTTGATTGGCTCAATTGCGGTCATCCTTTCTTGCGTGGTTTGATGAAGAGGGAGATGCCGACACGGCGGAGCTTCTAGGCACATCTTCGAGGCACGAGGAGGCCGAGAGCAGCGGTGGACGACGAGTTCCAATGGGCTAGGTTTGGTCACCTCGCGGGGAGGAGATGAGATAGGTCGGGAGAGAGGGGAAGTGGATGAGGACGAGAGAGAGAGAGAGAGGGGTCACTGCGGATCTTATCCATCCCCTGGAGCTCGGCGGCAGCGTCAGTCGCAACGAAGGGATTGCCGGCCGACGGCGCGACACAAACAAGCTTGGCGTCGGGAGGAAGACGACAGGGATAGAGGCAAAGTGGTACTGGGCTAGGTTAGGCCGAAGCTGGGTTGCGACTAGATGCAAGGCGATGTGCAGGGCGGCAGGGAGAGAAGGGGAGAGATGGGCCACGACCTGGCTTCTCTGGCTCTATTTTTTATTTTCCAAAAGCTTTTATTTTTATGAAATCCTTTTTCTCTTTTTCATTTGAGTTTCAAATCTATTTTGATACATTTAAAAATACCAGAACTTTGCAAATATTCAAAATATTGCAGGGGCCCTTGTAACAATTTGGGCTCCATATATTTTTGGGTTTTCAAATTCAAAACCATTTTGAATGTGTTTCAAATAGGAAGGGGAAATAAGGTTTAGGGTTTTTGGTTTCTTTTTCTTGCATTTTCTTTAGATTACACTATATGATGCTCATTCTATGCACATACAAACCCTAATTACTATTTGGTAAAAATAGGGTTGTTACAATTCTATTCCCCTTAAAAGAATCTCAACCCGAGATTCCTAGGTAGGAAGATAGAAGGAACAGGGTTACACTAAACTTTGACGATCTTCTCGAAGAGGTTGATCCATGCCATGAATGAAGCGCTTCATTTTCTTCGTGGTTGTTGCTCACACTAAGGAAGAGAGGGAATGACACGGAACCACAAACTGAGTATCTCATGGTCAACTCATGGATAGATGCTTCGCGAACATCTCTGGAGTTAACAACATGAAACACACCAAGATAGAGGAGGAACAAAAGGATATGGTTTTCAAGGTGACAGATAACCAGTCTTCATAAGGATTGAGACCTTGGAACTTGCAGAACAGTTGAATTCTGAGGGAAGGAGACTTCCAACAGATGGAACATGACCACAGACTTCAAAAAGTGAGCCCCTACTAAACAACTTAGATAGAGATTCACGGGTTGGAGAGATATGGATTAACAAAGCCAAGTTGTTGAACTATTTTTGAAATAGAAGGGTCTCTCTTTAGTTCAACAAAAGGCCAAGACAGAAAGGTGTTTTGGTGGAGAGGACTCATAAGAGTCACAAGGAACAGGTAACTAGAGAAACTATTGATTACCAAAATCATGGTCGCCCTTCGAACATGTTTAAGAAAGTGGGAAGGAAACTCTTTATTAATCCAAGACTATCAATATCTTTACCAAAGATCTCGATATCACTTTACACCACCAAGATGAATAGTTGAGAATATTCCTGATGACACGAGAAGAAAGAAACTTCATTCTTAGACTCGAAGTACCTTGCATAACATGATGCTTTCCAATGTAAAAAGGGTCTGGAG
The DNA here is from genome assembly GCA_910589765.1 of Avena atlantica. Classification (NCBI taxonomy): domain Eukaryota; kingdom Viridiplantae; phylum Streptophyta; class Magnoliopsida; order Poales; family Poaceae; genus Avena; species Avena atlantica. The sequence goes on from OU342734.1 coordinate 353,915,933, forward strand.
GATCGACCGAGAGACATTTAGCAACACTAATTTAAATTTTATCCTTCATGTTTGAGACACCAGTATCAAGCTACTGACAAGCCTTTAATCAGTCATCAAGTAAAGGTCGGACTTCGGATACAAAGTAACCATAAGCACAACTCCTACAGTAAGTCATATAATAAGCCTCATGAAGAGTGGTTGTTACTGCTAAATCAAGAGAATATGGCAAAAGGTCTTTCGGCTATTGGTGTCAACCACTACATCAATCCTGCTAGATTTACAAAGAAACCTATGTCAACCCTTGAAGAACACCAACCATCATATCTGATTGAGATTCAGATTTGGTTAGGTGGAAAGATGCTTCAGACATAGCATGTCCGAATAGAAGGTTTGCAACATTTACCAGAGGTAAAGTCACTAGATTTCTCAAGACATGGACTATAATGTCAAGCTCCAAAAGATAAGCTAGATTCCGAAAGATATGTATTAGCAAGTTATCAAAAGACAATTGCACCTACATGATTTGTTTGCAATGAAACACAACTGATTCCTTGTTGGAAAACATTAGGAGGATACTGAAGTTTGTAGGACTTCTTCTCTTCCATGACAAATCAGTCAGTGGCTTGGTGTGCTTAGAGGATCTTCTCGAATTATGAAGGTAACAACCTATCATTTCAAGAATACTTCACACACTCTTGACTGACTTGAAATAATTCTCCAGGAAGCAAAGATAACTCTACTCGAATCCACGGCGACATCTTTCAACAATTGCACGTGAACTAGAGAAGGTTACTTCTAACATCCAGAACACATACTTAGAGATAACACGAAGATAGTTCTCAAAAGTTTCCAATATTAATGCCAGATGTTCCATATGAATCTTTTCAAGCATGGACAAGGTAAGGATGTCATCGATGGGCTCAATAACAAACTTATCAAGATACTCCAAAATATGGACTCACATGTTGTATAAACAAGGCAAACTATTGGTCAAACCAAAGGACATGAAGATGAACCTAAGTGAAACATCACGGATGGATACACCATCAGGATAGTCCTTGGGACTGGGTTTGATTTGATGATAACCCAAATCAAATCAAAGGCGGGGAAAGATAACATATCCACAAAGGAGATACTATCTTGCTTCAACACGAACAAAACTAAACATCCCTTTACGGAGGAATGAAGTTGAATAGAACACTTGTCTTACAACTCTCCAAGTTTAAGCTCAACCAACTTGTTCAGGGGTATCTAGTATGAATCCTTGGAGAAAGGAGGAGTTCAAAGAACTTGATTGCTCAAGAACTTGACAACACGGTCATGTGGCAACATGGCAATACTTCTAGAAGACATCAAGAATATCACGTACCACCAATATGTCACTTAGTTCAAGAGGGAAACTTGCTTGGTAAGGCAAGAAGACATAGTCTCAGAGCTTCGGCATGATCCTAACGCTTTGACTGAAGAGAGTGCACTAGAATAGCGCACTTGGCTGTTCAAAAAAAATAGCGCACTTGGTAGCTCAATCATTCTTTGCTTAGGTATAGGGTTAACCATCATGCTAAGAATGACACAAATGTCCTTTGAGTTCAAAGCAATGACAATTGCTAATAATCTCAGATGACCACATTATTACACACATGCATCACTCACGAGCATGGAAACTCGAGGAAGGGTGGGTAATTATGTATAAGAGAATCACTTCTTTAAGAGGTCATGAATCTCAGCACGGTCTCTTGGTTTAAAAGAGTGTGAGACTTTAAGGTAGAATAGACAAAAGCTAATCAATGCTTCTTGATCTGCGGATTGCAACACTTTGACCTGGTCCTAGATATGACGAGGTACTGGAGTTTGTTTCTCCTGACACCCCGAAATGGTTTGTCTTGACGGACCACAAGAGTATCTTACATCGGAAGACACCAATGCACATTTACTACTTGGCTACCAACTGGTAGACAAAGGTCGGAAAACAACAAGGGTAAGGAACTTGCTCAGGATAGGGTCACGAGATGTGGATGCATAAGTCAATAATCTTCCGAAGACCAATGCATAGAAAAGGGAGGTGTGGAAGAGTCACGAATATAGATGCAAGACTCACGGGAATCTCTTGTCGTGATCTATTTGGTTCCATTAAAGAACATCTGCCATAGCTAGTGGTAGGTGAAGTCCTTAATCATCACTGTTCAATGGCGACAATATCCACAAGCTTGAAGGCTATACTAGAAGGTACTAGCCATACTAAGGTAATGTGTGAACGTTAACCACATGGATCAATAAAATGGATCTTGGGTTAAAGGTCAGCTTCATGTACAAGATTCACAACACCAGAATCCAGCACAATCGACGATCTTCGGTTCAAGTCCAAGGGTTAAAACCCAAGAAAGATGTAGTTACTACTTGAGTGACTATAGTACACTACAAGGTAGTAATCACGAGGTAGCTTCCAAGAGAAGAAACAACTTCAGAAGTACCCAAACAAATGAAAAGGAGGCACACCAGGCAAAAGGAAACCTCGAGACCTAGAATAGAACATTGAGGAACCATCAACATGATGTTGTGGACCCATAAAATAGAGAGATTATGATAGAAAGGGATCTCTCAGAAGAAACAGAACAAAGGGAAACAAGGAACACACACAACTGACTCTAGAGAACTCAACACTAGGTCAAATGGTTGAGAACCGGCATGCCTGAAGAGGCACCTAGGTTTTGAAAGACTGGACGAGATGCAAAACTTTTCCAAATCAACACAAGATAAGATGACCCAGAATTAGAGCGAAACTAGATAAGAATAAAAACAAACATACTAGAGTTTTTGCAAATAATTTTCAGCTTTAGAATAGTTTTCACAAGCACTAGACTCAACATCGACTAGTAAAAAGGGTTTCCTACAGTCGATACTGCTCTGATACCAAAATCTGTGACACGCCCAGGATCAGCGCTAAACAAATCCCAGACCTCCGTCTGACATAAGCTTATCCTTGAGCTCGAGGATATCCAGTGAAGAATCGATAACACATCAGTGACCCTACGACACAAAAATTATTACAGCAAGCTCATAACTGAGAAGAGAACCAAATTATTACAAGAAGAGGTCACTGACTACAAACATCAAACAACGGAAGGCAAATTATGCTATTAAGCATAGCAAACTTAACAAATGGCCTAAGAGTCCTGAAGCATAACGATGATGTCCCATTCCATAGATTCCAGGCTACCGGCCGGGAACCCCAAGCTACTCGTCGAGTTCGATGCCGTAGCAAACTCATCTTTTATGGTAACACTTACTCTGCTGCAAAAGTATTAACAAAGCAAGGGTGAGTACATGGTGTACTCCGCAAGACTTATGGCTGGTAGAGTTGTTTTGCAGAAACCCATCTTTGTTTACAAAAAAAGAGGAAGAAGAAGCTCGTCTAATCAGAGTGTTTTGAAAGGGGATAAGAGAGCGACATATCCAAAGTATTGATCGTCATCTTTTGATATCCACCAAGTAACTATCATCAAACCCAATCTTGGATCACCCCCTCGCACCCAAGAGGAAGCATCCTTAGGCACACTTTACTTGCCAAGTTTTACGATTAGGTTCATGTTCTCTATGACCCCACGTCCATTCCCAAGTCGTCCATACTCTTAGCATCACGGCTTTTCGAAAAGATTTAATACCCTGCAGGGGTGTACAACTTTACCCACACACGCCGACCGACTCTTAGCATCACTTGACACACTTCTTTGGTGTGCTGACAGAGGGTGGTCGACCGAAACGTTTCCCTTACTTTTCCCCAATACATGAGTCACCAGAAGGGCTCCCGGTTGTGGTAGTTGTCCATACTCCCAGGCGGTCCTCGACTCTGTGTATCGGGATCCAGTTCAGTGTCGTGCACCCTTCACTCGGCCACGTCCTATATGATGCACCATCTTCAACCCATCCAAAATGCAGATGCCAACTCCAAATCTCAAACTACGGACTCATGGATCAGACTAGGCAAGTTGGGGTCAAGGGGTTTCCTAAGCCCCGTGTGGTTGTACGCTCATCTTGGTTCAAGAGGCAAGAACCCAAGGTCCTAAGGGTAGCGAGCATGGGACTACAAAAACCACAACCCACATGGCCTCCCATACAAGCCTTAGCATGTTTATCTCCACCGGTAATACCATGTTCTCTTGTCATACTAGATTCATTCGAAGCTCGGATCCATCAACCAGGTGAATCGGTAGAACAACTAATCATGGCTAAGCACAATAGATATAATAGCTTTAGCAACGCTCATAAAGCCAAACCCTAGTTATGCTAGGAGAGGGTCACTGTGGCTCTTATCCATCCCCTGGAGCTCGGCGGCGGCGACAATCGCAGCGAAGGGATCGATGGCCGGCGGCATGACAAAGAGAAGCTTGGCGTCAGGAGGAAGATGACAGGGAGAGAGGCGAAGCGGTACTGGGCTGGGTTGGCCGAAGCTGGGCTGAGACTCGATGCAAGGCGATGCGTGGGGCGGCACAGAGAAAAGGGGAGAGATGGGCCACGACCTGGCTTCTCTGGCTCTGTTTTTTTATTTTCCAAAAGCTTTTCTTTTTCTGAAATCCTTTTCTCTTTTTCATTTGAGTTTCAAATCTGTTTTGATACATTTCAAAATACCAGAACTTTGCAAATATTCAAAATATTGCAGGGGCCCTTGTAACAATTTGGGCTCCATATATTTTTGGGTTTTCAAAATTCAAAACCATTTTGAATGTGTTTCAAATGGGAAGGGGAAATAGGGTTTAGGGTTTTTGGTTTCTTTTTATTGTATTTTCTTTAGATTACACTATATGATGCTCATTCTATGCACATACAAACCCTAATTACTATTTGGTAAAAGTAGGGTTGTTACATGTGACTTGAATAATAATATAAAACCAAACTCCAAAGGAGTCACTAAGGACCGCTGAACCCTGCAACGAACTTTGCAAAACGAGAGAAGAACAACAAATATTTTTGGGTTTTTGATTTTTGTTTAAAGCAAGCAATGGAGGCAAAAGAAAACAATAACAAACCAAAGCCAAAAGGCAAAGAACAAACAAAGAGAAACAACAAAAATATTTTTGGTCCTTTTGTGTTTTGGAAAGCAGAAACAAAAACTAAAAAGAAAGTGAAACATGGATATACAAAGCACCGACGAAACATGATATGCAGATGAGTGTGATGTCGGTATACCTCCCCCCAAGCTTAGGCTTTTGGCGTAAGTGGAGATCATTCCCAGCATGGCCAAGAAGGAGCGCCTCCGTAATGTGACAAAGAGGTGCCTTCATCTTGGTACGTACTCGAGGAAGCCCATGTGTATTGCGCAGAGTAGTCATTGGAGGGCGCATCCCCTGGTAGTGCCCATGGAAACCAAGCAAACGGAGTTGATTGTCCATCTCCTCCTTGGAGCGTGACCACAGCCTCTTGCAAATACTAAACAAAGTAGACTATGGCAAAGGAATTTCCCTCTCATCCCCATCAGTAAACATCATCCTGTAAACTAAACTCTCAAGGATAGATCTAGCAGTAACAAAGTGATGTGCTTTCATGGCAGCTAAATCAATCCTCCGTGGAGCCAGTACTGTATCATTCGGATCAACAGAAAGGTCCAATGCAGCAACTACGCGTGCAGCAATAATACCCCCATAAATGGGTCCTCTAGCATCTAGGCGGCGAGCAATGAGAGAACCAAGATTATACCTAATTTCATTATTAAGTGCAGCAGCAAGAAACGCTAAATGATAGTTGGAAATATTGCTAGTGTTCTCCCTACCAAGAATGCTAGTGGCATAATAAGCAAAATATCTGAGAGCTGGGAGTTGAATGCTTCTTATCTTTCCGCGTTGGGTTGTGCGGTCATCAACATTTGTTACCCCACGGTAGAGCTCCAACAAATCAGCGGGTCGACCTTGAATCTTCTTCACTGTCCCAGCCATGCCAATACCTATAATGCTGCAAAATCTTTCCAATGTCATGGTAAAAGCCCTATCATAAATTTTGAATGAAATTTTTGAACTGAAAGGGGTGTTAGTGAAAGTGCAACTCTCCACAAAAGTTTTGGTGCCTGCATGTAATCGGTTAGACCAACCCTCTGAACAAGAATTATGAAATCATCGAGGATCCTTGCAGCTTGCAAAAAGGCAAAACAAGGGAAGGTAGAAGGGTGCGCACCTCCCTCATTGCCAAAGCGCGGCGCAATAACATCATCATTGTATGATGACCTAAATTGAGAGGCTGATCTCGAAGGCCTTTCCCTCCTAGGTGCATCTCTTTCAAATACTTCTCCAAAAGTATGGTTGTCCATGGTCCTTTTTCTGAAATTTTAGATAAACATCAAACCAAGTGATTTCCAAGTTAATAAATGATGGGGAACTACTATATGAACTTTCTACAGGGATAAACATGCATCAAAATGAATTATCTAGGCATAAAACAAGCATGCAAACTCACATAACCAGTCACCTATAGTAGATATAATCCACCATTCAAAAATCTAATTGGACAAGCGGAGGAGGCACATAACGGAGAGCAATCCCTCCAAAAATCAGCAGCAAAGATGGGCTGAGCAAGGAGATAAAAAATCAGGAGCAAGAACAGCAGTAACTCGAGCTATGTGAAGTTTTCCGGTGTTTTTCAGGAGAGAGAAAGAAGTGGAAGGAAGGAGGCTAAGTGGGGGGCCAGGGGTGGCCCACACCTGGGCCATGCGTGCCCCTGGTCTGGCCGTGCCACTAGGGGGTGTGCCTGCCTAGTGGGTCCCCCCTGGGTCACTCCAGGTGCCCCTCTGTCCCTTTTTGGCATAAAAATTTAATATGAATTTCTGGATTTTTCGGGAAACTTTATTTTTGGCCAATTTTCAGGTTGTGAAAATTAATTTTCTCGCAGGAAAAGATTTTTGAAAGATGCAAAAGCAAACCAAAATTAAAACTACAGAAGTTCTAAGACACTCTAACAAGCAAGCAACTAGCAAAACTAAGACTAACAAGATGAAAAGCAAAGATTGGAATGGACAAAAATAAAAGTGAGCACGGATAATCATTGTGAAAGCATTGTTTTGTTCATTAAAATCCCTTTGTTAACAAGGTTGATCAAGTCTTGTTACCAAAATAATTTTATATGAAACAAAACTTTGCATTTCACTAAATGATTATATTACCTCAATCTTGATAGAAATAGTCCCAATCATAATAGTTTCATAATTTTTTTGTGGAATGGGACAATATATTTCTCCAACTTTGATGCCCTCAATATTTTCAATTGAATCTAGGCCATAACTCTTATCAATAATATTCTTGGGGAAATAGACAGTATGCTCTTTGTCATTAATATTGAAAGTTACTTTTCCTTGATTACAATTGATGACAACACCTTCAGTATGAAGAAAAGGTCTCCCAAGAATAATAGACATATTATCATATTCAGGCATCTCAAGCACAACAAAATCAGTTAATACCAAGCAATTATGAGCCACTTGAACAGGAACATCCTCACATATACCAATAGGAATAGTAGTATACTTATCAGCCATTTGCAAAGATATAGCAGTTGGTATCAATTTTTCTAGCTGAAGTCTCTTGTAGAGAGAAAAAGGCATAACACTAACTCCTGCTCCCAAATCACACAAAGTAGTTCTAACATAATTATTTTTAATAGAGCAAGGAATAGTTGGAATCCCTGGATCCCCAAGTTTCTTTGGAACATTAACATATAAGGAATAATTAGCAAGCAAAGTGGAAATTTCCTCATTAGGGATCTTCCTTTTATTAGAGACAATATCCTTCATATACTTTGAATAATGAGGCAACTTAATAGCATCGGTCAAAGAAATATGTAAAAATAAAGGTTTCATCCACTCACAAAACTTGTTATAGTGTTCTTCTTTCGTTGACTTGTGTTTCTTATTAGGAAAAGGCATTGGTTTCTGCACCCAAGGTTCTCTTTCACTACCATGTTTATTAGCAACAAAATCTTCCTTAGTTTACTTACTGTTCTTAGTGTGCTTTTCAGGTTCTTCTTCAATTTCTTCCTTATCAGGAGCATCATTGTTATCATTACCACTTTTAGTTTCAGCATCAGAGACAGATATACTATTAGGATCTATAGCAGGTTCAGAAGATTCTACAATTTTTTTATGTTTCTTTTTCTTTCTCTTAGTAGAAGTACCAATATTTCAGCTTGTTGAGAATCCTGCTTAATTCTTTTAGGATGTCCCTCGTGATATAGAGGATCCTGAGTGGTAGCACCACTCCTAGTTCTAATTTCATAAGCATGTTTATCTCTAGAAGCATTAACTAGCATATCCTTTTGTACTTTAGCAAGTTGATCAATTTGAGTTTGAACCATTTGTAAATGTTTAACAAGTATTTTAACATCATTAGAAGTTCTTTCCACAATATCTTTCAAATCATTAATAGCTCTAGAATTTTCCAATAAATGATTCTAAACTTGTTTATTAAAATTACCTTGTTTAACAATAAAAGTATCAAGTTCCTCTAAGCATTGATCAGGAGGTTTACCATAAGGAATATCACCTTCACCAAAATGTTGGAGAGAGTGTACCTCAATAGTGGATGAGTGGGAAATTGGCTTACATAATTCTTCTATAGGAGGTAAATTCTTCACATCTTTAGATTTAATACCCTTCTCCTTAAGACATTTCTTAGCTTCTTTAATCACTTCATTATTTTGTTCAATCACTCCCCTCTTCTTTGGTGTTTGTGTTGGGGTTGGTTTGGGACAATTGGTTTAGGTGTAGCTGACTCGGGTGTAATTGGATCAGTTGTAGTCTAATCATCATAATTCTTGCTTATTTTAGCCATTAATTCTTCAGCTTCTGCAGGAGTCCTTTTCCTAAAAACACAATCAGCAAAACTATCCAGGTATGTCCTAGATTCATCAGTTAGGCTATTATAATATATATGAAGAAGCTCATTTTTAGGTAAAGGACATCCATGATGTGCATGAATCAAAGCATAGAACCTTGGACATGATTCAGGCAATTTCTCCTCTTCTCCCAGTTTAAAATCAAAAAGTTTCTGCAAAACAGCTTGTCTAGCACTAGGAAGGAAATATTTTTGAAAGAAAGTTGCAATCAAGCAATCAGGGCTATCAATGGATCCAGGAGGTAAATTATTAAACCAAGCTTTAGCTTCTCCTTTTAGTGAAAAAGGGAAAATTATAGAAACAAAGTAGGTGCGCATCTTAGTATCATCAGAAAATAAGGCGCTCATAGTAGAAAGCTCATTCATATGTGCCACAGCACTTTCATTCTTAGTCCCACAAAAAGTTTCTTTCTCAACAATATTTATATAGGATAAATCAAGAGAGAAATCATAATCTTTATCTTTAATGTTTATGGGAGATGTGGCAAACTTAGCATCAGGGAATGGTTTTGGTATAATAGTACGTTTTTCAAGAAGACTCTTAATAGCACTAGCACCACGTGTGTTTTGATATTCTTCAATAAATTCATTGGTCATTTAAATGTAACCATCATTAATATCATAGCTCTCTCTAGACTCAGGTGAACTAACAGGTGTAATAGTATTTTCATTAGGAGTTTCAGTGTTTCCCAATATAGTTCTAGCAATAGTAGCATCTAGGAAAGTACCTAATGAACCACTCTCATCAAGCACAGTAGAAGTAACATCATGAGCATCAGAAGCAATTTCAAATTTAGCAGTAGTAGCAGTGTGTGTAGCATGTGTATGTGGTGGTGGTGTAACAAGATTACTTATAACAGACGGTGAATCAAGAGCAACAGAGGTGTTTAGAACTGTACCTCTTCTTGTAGTGGATGGTAATATAGGAAAATTTACATCACGAGTTTTCCCCTTGATGAAAAGGATAGCAGCAAACAATAATAATCCCAAGTGAACTTACAAATATAGCTATGTTCCCCGACAACAGCACCAGAAAATAGTCTTGATGACCCACAAGTATAGGGGATCACAACAGTCTTCGAGGGTAGTATAACCCAATTTATTGATTCGACACAAGGTGAGCCAAAGAATATATATATATAAGCCTTAACAACTGATTTGTCAATTCAGCTGCACCTAGAAATAGTCTTGCTCACAGTAGTTTATCAGTAGCAACAGTTTGTAGTATTAGCAGCAAAGTAACAGTAGCAGTAAAAAAAGGTACTAGTGACAATAGTAGCAAACAGCAGGATTTGAGTGCGGTAGGCATAGGGAAGGATGGATGGGCGTTGCATGGAGAAGACTATTCATGTAATATCAAGATCTAGGGAAATTGTAGATAAACAAGGTAAAGCATCTAAGTACGAAATAATCATAGGCATGTGTTCCATATATAGTCATACGTGCTCGTAATGAGAACTTGCACAACATCTTTTGTCCTGCCAGCCCGTTGCAGCGGGGCCTCAAGGGAATCTACTGGAAATTAAGGTACTCCTTTTAATAGAGTACTAGAGCAAAGCATTAACACTCTGTGAACACACGTCATCCTCATATCACAGCCATCCCCTCCATTTATCCCAATTTCTGTCAGTTCGAGGCCTCAGGTTCCGGACAATAATATGTGTAAACAACTTGCAGATAAGATCACAAACAATACTATCATCATGAATCAATAACATGTTCAGATCTGAGATCATGGCACTCGGGCCCTAATGACAAGCATTAAGCATAACAGGTTGCAACAATGTCAAAAAGCACTAACAAAGATACTAGGCACCATGCCCTAACAATCTGATGCAATTACATGATAGATCTCATCCAATACCTACCATTCCCATAGCCTACAGCGGGGGATTACTCACTCATGGATGGGGGAAACATGGATGGTTGATGTAGAGGCGTCGGTGATGATGATGGCGATGATATTCTCCAATTCCCCATCCCGACAGGGTGCCAGAACGAAGTTTCTGGTTACGAATCGCGGTTTCTGGTGGTGGCGGTGCAACGGAATTCTATCTGGAAAAACGTCGAACTCCCCTCTATTTTTCGGTCAGAGGGCTTATGTAGGCGGAAGGGAGAGGGCAAGGGGGTGACCGAGGTGGCTACACCACCCCCAGGCGCGGCCTGGCCTGGCCCGTGCCACCAGGTGGTGTGGGCCCCTTGTGGCGCTTCTCCGACTCGTCTTCTGGCTTCGTGAGTCTTTTGGTAAAATAGGAGTTTTGCGATATTTTCCGGGATTTCTCCTGAAAGTTGATTTCCTGCACAAAAACTAGACACCAAAGAAATTCTGCTGAAAATAGCGTCAGTCCGTGTTAGTTGTATCCAAATCACAAAAATTAGAGGAGAAATGATACGTTGGAAATGTATCTGTAATTTTTTATGCTCCATGCTTGTTTAGTATCTACTTTGCTTTAATTTTCCACACTTTGAGGTGCTTTTTACATATTTTATGGTACTAACCTACTAACAAGTTGCAACAGTGTTAGATGCATGTTTTCTGCTGTTTTTGGTTTCATAAAAGTTAGTAAATAAATATTCTCGGAATTGGATGGGACAGAGGACAAAGTCAATTACTTTCCGTGGGGAACAAGAAGTCCAGAGGAGAGCCGGAGGGGCCGGCCAGAGGGGCCACCCCCCCAGGCGCGGCCATAGGTGGGCCCGCGCCTGGCTAGGATTTGGTGGCCCTGGCCGCCTCCTCGGTCTCCCTCTTCGCCTATAAGAAGCGCCCGATGCAGAAACCCTGAGTACCCGATCAAAAATCTACAAAACCGTCTGTAGCCGCCGCCACCATCGTCCCTAGAACACGGGGATCTGAAGTTTTCCCGGCACCCCGTCGGAGGGGAGAGCATCCCAGAGGCCTTATCTCCGTTATGATGCGTGAGTAGTTCCACCTTGGACTATGGGTCCATGTAGTAGCTATATGGTTGTATCTCCTCCTTTGTGCTTTCATGTATAGATCTTGTGAGCTCCGTTCATGATCAAGATCTAATCTACTTGTAATCATGCATGTTGTGTTTGCGGGGATCCGATGGATATTGAGATTATTATGTTGGTTTGATTAATGGTTTTGTATTTATGATTCTATCATGTCTGTGTTGTTTGTGATCTTGCATGCTCTCCGTTGTTAGTAGCTATCTTGGCCAAGTAGTTGCTAGTGACTCCAAAAGGGGGTATTTATGCTCAATAGTGGGTTCATGCCTCTAGTTTCCAAGGGAAGTGACAATAATATCTTCGGTTGTAGATGTGTTGTTGCTACTAGAGAGAAAACAATGGTCTCTTGTTCATGAACATGTGGACTGTTTACCTTACACACTTTGCTTAAAGCAGTTGTCTGTTGCTTGCAACTTAATACTAGAGGGGGTTTCGATGATAACCTGAAGGTGGACTTCTAGTCATAGATGCAGTTGGATGGCGGTTTATGTATCTTGTTGTATTGCCCAATCGAATCTCATACGATCTTTCTGACTAGTAATTTCATTGTTATGCCTTGCTTAGTTCCTGTCAATTGCCCTGCTGTAATTTGTTTACCCTTCATGCCATGTTGTTTATTTAAGGAGAGCACCTCTAGTGAACTATGGACCTCGGTCCAATCTTTACCATTGATACATCTTCCACTGTTACTTGTTTACTTGCTACAAACCATTACCTTCCACACCATACTTTTAATCCTTTGTTACAGCAAACCGGTGAGCTTGACAACCTCACTGATTCGTTGGGGCAAAGTCTTGAGTTTGTGTTGTGCAGGTCTCCATGTTGCTTGCAACACCTGTGTGACGTTGCCTTCCTCCTTCTGGTTCGATAACCTCGGTCCCAACTCAGGGAAAACTTGTTGCTTGCTCTTCACACCCTGCGCTTGGAGTTACCAACGAAGTGCCACGTCGAGCACTAACAAGTCTTTCTAGCGTCGTTGCTGGGGAATAAAGAAATAAGCTTCGGTGACCCAGCATACCACTGCATGATGTAGTATACTATAGTCGTTGACATAACACCAATGAAACACCGTTCACTAGTATTACATCCCTCAAAATGGCACAACAGAAACACAGCGGGTCCAATACATGGCTAAAGGTTACAACTCACTCTTTACATAAGATCCAGAGAACACTCTAGGTTAAAGAGAGAGAAATAACTTATTACGAAGGAGAATCAAAGATAAATAACATAAAACTATTATACTATTAAAACTAGTATTTAACTAAGGAATTGGCATTGTTGCTATTGCAATACACTACAGAATTAGGTTATTTGGCTAGAAATTATATTCCTATCTAATCAGTAACTTCGTCTCCACTTGAGTGATGTATATTTTGACTTCTTTGACTTCATTGAAGATCCTTAGCTGTTGATGATTCCTGGAGCATAACTTGGTGAAGACATCGTCTGTATTGGCTTCAGCATCTAGAAAGGGTTAAGAAGATACTTTGAGTACGAGCGTACTCAGCAAATTCACTAGAAAAGGAGTGTTTGATGCACTATAACTACAGCCACAGACCGTAGGTCGTAGGCAATGCAAGTTTTCATAATCATTTCTTCAAAGGTTGCTTTTATTCTAAAAGCTATGTCCGTCAGCCTTCACGGGTTTACCAGAACTTCCATGGAGTTCCTTTATCGCCGCGTTCGCAGCTCCTTCCCGAAACAGGGAGTAACAAGTTACAGTTCTTACACTCTACAAAGGTGCGTTACTTTACCCATGAGAGATCAACTCTTTGTTGCACAACCGGGCAGCTTATTCCCGTCCACAATTCCATGATGTGGGGCCTAGAAGATGATCCAAGCCAATCACTGCCCCCTTCACGACCTCGCATGCCTCCTTGGTGTACAACATGCCCACATATTGGATTACGGCAATGGTTTGTACAAACCGTTAGATGCCAGAACTATCGTGGGACGATGAGGGTTCCCACCCATATGCTGCATTTCCTCTATGAATTACCAATTAATATGCACACTACGAGGATAACAGCCATGACCTGCACATCCGGCTTCATGCGAGAGGAAGAAGATACAGCTGACTTCTCCGTCCCATTCCAAATCTCATGGTCAACGCGTAATATACGGCGCAAGAATCACTGGCAACATTGGTTGTTAAGTTGTCACATCCCAAGATTTTCCAAATCTTGTAATGTGAAAATAAATGAATAAAATAAAACTTTGTTTGATTTTCAGGGCTAGAAGAAACTTTTTAAATTCAATTGGTACTCCAAACCCATTTGAATTAAATAAAATCCTAAAGGAGTTTAAAAAGATAAACCTTTTTAATAAAGAAAATAAAATGTTTTTGAAATACTATTTTGAAACTCTTAAGTGAAAAGATTCATTTTCAAATGAAATAGAAGTTTATAAATAAAGAATATTTTATAAAGCCAAATTAAAACATTGGCCAAGCTTTTAATTAAAACATTTTGATTTGAATAAAATAGCAAAGGTTTATTTAAATAAAATAATAAGGAATTAATATCCAAATTTTATTTAAATCAAAGGTTTTGCCATTTTGAATAAAGCATCAAAACTTATTAAATTAATTTAAGTAAGTTTTCCCAATATTTGATATTCACAAATAAAACCTATTAAAGTGTTTTGACTTTATTTTAGATTTCAAAATAAATATCTCAATAAAACAAATCCTATTTGATTTAATAATGAAAGTCTATTATATTTAATTAATAATGGAATAAAATGTTATTTTATTTTAAAACAAGTTTCCAAGTATTCTATATTGCCTAAATAAAATCTACTAATCTGGTTTTGAAAATATTTAGGTTTCAAATAAAGATTTTATTAATAAAATCAAACTATATTTGATTTAATAACTAAGGCCCATTTTGCTTAATTATTAATGGACCCTAAAATAAAAGGTTATTTTGTTTTCTAAATATTCTTTATTTCCAAATAAACTACTGATTGGTTTTGAAAATATTTGGATTTTACATGGGGATTTTATTCATTAAATCAAGCCCTACTTTTATTAAATAACTAATGATCCATTTTATTTAATTAATGAATGGATCTTAAAATGAATAAAAAAATATTATTTTATTTTGGAATTTAGGTTTATGCTGATAAACAGAACTAAGTTCAAAATTGTGAAGTGTGGTGTTTGTTTGAATTTATTTGGTTGATGTTTGTTTGTTTGAAATTCAAAACAGGAAATAGAATTGGAAAAAGAAAAAGAATTAGAAACAGAAAAAAATAAGAATAAACGACCAACCCAGCTAAAAGCCCACCCCAGCCCAGTCCAGCCCATCTGCCTCTTCCCCCCCCCCCCGAAACGTTTTTTTCTTCACCACAGAAGAAACCCGCAACCTCACTGACTCGTGGACCCGCGTTTCCTTTCCTTTCTTTCACTGCCAAGCGGACCCACCCTTCTCTGTTCATCGTCTTCAACCAGACTCCGTCGCCCTGACCGTTGCAGTGAGTTACTCCGGCAATTGATTGCACGTGAAGGAGGCTTTGATTTCTCGTAATAACCACACCCCTTTAAACACCAGCACGTCCTCTCTCGTTCCCCTCTGACCCCTCCCTCAAGCACGCCCCCAGGCCGAGGAATTTTGCCCTGCACATCCTCTGTCTCCGACGACCGTTCTCACCGATTCCGGCCAACAAACGCCCCCTCCTGCTTCCTCGAGCACGCAGCTGTGCTCAGCAGTCCCCAGAGAACCTTTCTGCAGTCGCAGCTCGCTCGCGCGTGCCTCCCAGCGTCGGCAACGTCGACGACCTGCAGCACCGCCGTCTGTCCTCTTCTCCGACGACGTTTACCAGGTGAACCAGACCGCCCCTTCACTTCTCGTTCACGCACACAACCCTGCCTTGGTCCTGCGCATCTAACTGCATTTTTATTATGCCTTGGGGTGAACCACAGCACAGCACCCGACGACCACCTGACGCGCCTGACGCCGCCATCTACTCCGGCGAGCAATCGCAACTGCCCCCTAGCGCCCCTCGACGGACAAGTACCACGTTGAGCATCAGCAAACGTCAACGATTCCGGTGAGCACCTTTTCCTCCTCCCTCGCTTCCTATTTCACGGGCGCCGCCATCGTCTGGTCGCTCCGCCGCCAGCAGCCGCCGCAGCGCCGCCCGTCTATGGTCGAGCACCCCACAGCCGTCCGATCAAGATCTGACGCTCATGATAGTCTCACTTAACAGCGAAAGGGTACGCGCCCTGTGCCATGCAATCGAACTAGATCCTGCGGTCCGCAGCACGCGATCCAGACGAACCGGTATCAGCCAATCACGACGTGACGCGTGGCCATGTTTTGATTTAAAAACAGTTTTGAATCTGTTCTTGATTCAATTTTCAAACCTCTGTAACTTTCAAACCACACGTCCAAAAATTGCAAATTTTATGTCGTTGGATTCAGGAGAACAAACCCTAGCCAACCATGCCCTTAGTTTAGCAAATAGTAGCTGTTAGCTTGTTTGAAATTGCAGAAACATTTATATGCTTGTTAAGAATGTAAAAAATGTTTAAAATTGAATTTAGAGTTAAAATCTTTGGCAATTGGATTGATTTGAACCTACTGACCCTAGGAAACACTTTGTGGACTCAAAAATGTATTTGGATAAATTAAGAAATGATTCTTTGATTTAAAACCATTTCTAGTCAAATAGAAATGTAATTTATTTATTGAAAATAATTTTGAAGTAAAACCTTTGCAAATTGGATTGTTGTGACCTTACTGACCCTAGGAACCAACCCTTGGTGTTAAAAATGATTATGGAAAGATTTAGGTTGGATTACTTGACTTAGCCATTTTCTAGCCAAATAAAAAGAATGGTTTTTGTTATAAAAATATTTATGGAAAGAAAACTTTGAGAAAATGGTTTGATCAAACCCACTGACCCAAAGCACCAAGTTTTGCAAATTAGCAATTCATTTGGTGAACAACTTAAAAGTTTTGTTTTGATAAAAACATTTTTCACCACATGAAATGATGAATGGATTTAAAAATGGTTTTTGGAAAAAACCCTCTTGCTAATGACTTTGCCACTTTGGTAAATGACCAATTTGGATCTTACAAAGTTTAGAAACCCAATAGAGGCCCTCTTTGCAAAATAAAACTATCTTGTGCATGCTCCCATGCATGACTTAGATCCCATTGTTTTGTGTGTGTTAAATTGTTTGATTGATTTATTGGTTTGGAATGCTAGTTGATTTTGTGTCTACTTGATTGACTTGTAGTGAAGTTAGAAAGTGTGAGACTAGCAAGATCAAGGAGTGAACCACCATTCCCTACCAAAAAGGCAAGTGATGCTTCATACTTTTGTCCCATTACTTTCACTATGCATTAGTATTTTTGTTAAGTAAAACTTGCATGGATTTTGCTAAGTATAGACCTTGCTATAGGAAAACCTAGTAGATGAATCCTTAGTAGGATTCTCCTAAGTTAAGATTCCTATTACAATCAAGCTTAGCCTAGATAATAGAAAACATGGGTGGAATATATATTCACAATATGGAAAAATATTCTAAGTGTGAGGACTTAGGTTTTGTTTAATAAAACAACTAAGTTAATGAACCTCCTGGGTGGAATGGAAGGATTGGGATATGTTGAGTGGTTACACAAGGCCATGGACTTGGGTTGTGTATCTCACTTGTGGTATGCCACCCAGGAACAAAGAGTTTTGAGATGTCAAATGTTGAGAAGCTTCAAGTGCAACCACTTGGCAATATGGGTTCTGCCATGATCATATAGGTTGCAAGAACTTAGCCATATGGACAGTTGGTGGTAGTGTTTGATAGGTTGGAACGCGTCCATTTTGGTCTAAGGGAAAGCTTCTGAAAGATCTTGTCTTGGGAAACCAAGTCTTGTGGGGAAAGTGCACCACCTCTGCAGAGTGTAAAAATCTAAGTACTTAGCCATGTCCCTGGTAAAGGACAATTTTGAGCATCAAGACATGGAAGCAATCAAGAATCTCATCATTCAAATTTATAAGTTAAAATCTTGTGGTTTAAACAAGGGTTGTTTGAATTCTTCAATCATTTATGGAGAGATGGCTTTGTACAAGGATCTTGAAATCTTTGATTGAGAAAAATGATTTTGTCAAGCAAAAACTTAGTATTTTCAAAATGATAAGAAAAATCTATTTTGAGCAATGCAAGCCTCAACTCCACTTAGCCAAAATGCATATAGATGATAGATTCCACTATACTATGATAGTATCACTTGCCAATACAATTCAAATGTATTGACCCTTTGTGGCTGTAACTTGTATGTTGCAGGTTTGATAGATTTTAGTGAAGATTGTTTGATTAGGATTACAAAGTCTACAACCAACATCTGCCTGTGGCACTTTGAAGATGAAGGACCCATGCTTATTGTTATTCCGCTGCAATGTAATGTAATAGCCATATGAGCTATGTTTGATGTAATAAATTTATGTTATTCCTGGTTATAAAGTTATGTTATGACCTTTGTATCTTGATATTACATCTTAACTGTGGATGCTAGCTATTGATCCAGGGACTAGCATTGTAAACACAGGAGGCTCTATCTTATTAAAGATTGGGACCTCTACAGATGGTATCAGAGCATTGTGTTGCCTGTAGGATTTGTAAACCTAGGATTGGACAAAAACCCTTAGAAAAATAGGAGTTGTATTTTGTCCAAAAACTTATTTACAAAAACACATGTAAACTCTTTCCTCAACCATTTTGGTTTCAACTCTACTTCTCTTCTACTTCAACTTGATAGAAAAACCTACCCATGGCCAAAGACTACACCTTGTGCAAAGGACTTCTTCAACATCTTCAAATCTAATGACTTCAACATCTACAGCATGTACACCAAGGACTTCCAACTTGGAAACTACTAAGGACTACAAGTGAAACAAGGAACTCTTACTCAAGATTTAGAGACTGAGGGAATGCAAAAGTTAGAAGGAACCTACATCACTAGAAGTTATTGTGACCAAGAGTTTTTCTCAAGGAACCATGATCTCATGTAAGAAGAAGCAACCAAGAATGATGGAAAGATCACAAGTGAACCATATAGATGGACCACCATATTTTAGTTAAGTCAAAACCACCAACTTATGTGGTGTAACAAAAATATTTTGTATCCTAAGTATGTGCTTGAACTTTGTTGTTTGAGTGAAATGTTTGACTTGTGATTGCATGAGCATTGTTTGTGTGAATTGTGATGTGTGTGATTAGAAATATTTCCATAGAAATATTTTGCCTATTCTAATCCCTACCCAACCCAAACAGATGTCTACTCCAAGAAACTCCAACATCAAGGTTGATGACAATCACAACCAAGAGGATAACATGAGAGAACTTATAGCAACCCAAAACCAGTTAAGCCAAGAGACAACTCAGCTTTTAGCCAACAACAATGGACTAGATCCAGCCATACAAAGGATTTTGAAACTTCAATCCCAATTGTTGCAAGGACTCATTACTCAAATGATCAACATGAGAGAAAACTTTCTCCCAAAAGCCAATGACAACAAGAATGACAAGGATGTTAATCTAGAAGGAATCCAAGCTAGCAATATTTGTGGAGACAAGGATCATGCATCCAAGGAATATGAAGATCAATGCCCCAAGAAGAGAGAAAGATCTCCCACCTATGAAGAATATGAACAGGAAGAACTCCTAGCTTTGGAGAGACCCAAGAAGAAGAAGAAATTCCCCAACACTAGCAAGAAGGATATTACACAAGTGCAATGTTTCAAATGCAAAGAGATGGGACACTATGCCAATGAATGCCCAGAAAAGGAGAAGAGCCAAGAAGACAAACAAAAGCTAGTGAAACCCAAGATAAGGAAGGATTTTAGCCAAGTGATGTGCAAACACTGCAAAGAGTTAGGACATTATGCAAACTACTGTCCAGAAAAGATGAAGCATAAGATAAACCAGCCTATGAGGGATCTCAGCCTTGTCACATGTTTCAAATGCAAGGAACTAGGCCACTATGCAAGCAATTGTCCAGAAAAGATGAAGAACAAGTTAAATCAGTCTATGGAGAAACTCAACCTTGGCCCATGAGTCAAGCATGGAAAATAAAGGCATAAATGCAACTGTTGCTTAGAGAAAATATTTCTCATGATCCCAAGAAGGACAATGTGTAATTTTTTTTTGAAAATTTTTAAGGGTGGTAGTACCCTAGTTGTTTTGAACTTGCTTGTAACCCCAGCCTTCCCAAATCTCGGGACGAGATTTATTTTAAGGGTGGTAGCCTGTCACATCCCAAGATTTTCCAAATCTTGTAATGTGAAAATAAATGAATAAAATAAAACTTTGTTTGATTTTCAGGGCTAGAAGAAACTTTTTAAATTCAATTGGTACTCCAAACCCATTTGAATTAAATAAAATCCTAAAGGAGTTTAAAAAGATAAACCTTTTTAATAAAGAAAATAAAAAGTTTTTGAAATACTATTTTGAAACTCTTAAGTGAAAAGATTCATTTTCAAATGAAATAGAAGTTTATAAATAAAGAATATTTTATAAAGCCAAATTAAAACAGTGGCCAAGCTTTTAATTAAAACATTTTGATTTGAATAAAATAGCAAAGGTTTATTTAAATAAAATAATAAGGAATTAATATCCAAATTTTATTTAAATAAAAGGTTTTGCCATTTTGAATAAAGCATCAAAACTTATTAAATTAATTTAAGTAAGTTTTCCCAATATTTGATATTCACAAATAAAACCTATTAAAGTGTTTTGACTTTATTTTAGATTTCAAAATAAATATCTGAATAAAACAAATCCTATTTGATTTAATAATGAAAGTCTATTATATTTAATTAATAATGGAATAAAATGTTATTTTATTTTAAAACAATTTTCCAAGTATTCTATATTGCCTAAATAAAATCTACTAATCTGGTTTTGAAAATATTTAGGTTTCAAATAAAGATTTTATTAATAAAATCATACTATATTTGATTTAATAACTAAGGCCCATTTTGCTTAATTATTAATGGACCCTAAAATAAAAGGTTATTTTGTTTTCTAAATATTCTTTATTTCCAAATAAACTACTGATTGGTTTTGAAAATATTTGGATTTTAAATGGGGATTTTATTCATTAAATCAAGCCCTACTTTTATTAAATAACTAATGATCCATTTTATTTAATTAATGAATGGATCTTAAAATGAATAAAAAAATATTATTTTATTTTGGAATTTAGGTTTATGCTGATAAACAGAACCAAGTTCAAAATTGTGAAGTGTGGTGTTTGTTTGAATTTATTTGGTTGATGTTTGTTTGTTTGAAATTCAAAACAGGAAATAGAATTGGAAAAAAAAAAGAATTAGAAAGAGAAAAAAATAAGAATAAACGACCAACCCAGCTAAAAGCCCACCCCAGCCCAGTCCAGCCCATCTGCCTCTTCCCCCCCCCCCCGAAACGTTTTTTTCTTCACCACAGAAGAAACCCGCAACCTCACTGACTCGTGGACCCGCGTTTCCTTTCCTTTCTTTCACTGCCAAGCGGACCCACCCTTCTCTGTTCATCGTCTTCAACCAGACTCCGTCGCCCTGACTGTTGCAGTGAGTTACTCCGGCAATTGATTGCACGTGAAGGAGGCTTTGATTTCTCGTAATAACCACACCCCTTTAAACACCAGCACGTCCTCTCTCGTTCCCCTCTGACCCCTCCCTCAAGCACGCCCCCAGGCCGAGGAATTTTGCCCTGCACATCCTCTGTCTCCGACGACCGTTCTCACCGATTCCGGCCAACACACGCCCCCTCCTGCTTCCTCGAGCACGCAGCTGTGCTCAGCAGTCCCCAGAGAACCTTTCTGCAGTCGCAGCTCGCTCGCGCGTGCCTCCCAGCGTCGGCAACGTCGACGACCTGCAGCACCGCCGTCTGTCCTCTTCTCCGACGACGTTTACCAGGTGAACCAGACCGCCCCTTCACTTCTCGTTCACGCACACAACCCTGCCTTGATCCTGCGCATCTAACTGCGTTTTCGCTATGCCTTGGGGTGAACCACAGCATAGCACCCGACGACCACCTGACGCGCCCGACGCCGCCATCTACTCCGGCGAGCAATCGCAACTGCCCCCTAGCGCTCCTCGACGGACAAGTACCACGTTGAGCATCAGCAAACGTCAACGATTCCGGTGAGCACCTTTTCCTCCTCCCTCGCTTCCTATTTCACCGGCGCCGCCATCGTCTGGTCGCTCCGCCGCCAGCAGCCGCCGCAGCGCCGCCCGTCTATGGTCGAGCACCCCACAGCCGTCCGATCAAGATCTGACGCTCATGATAGTCTCACTTAACAGCGAAAGGGTACGCGCCCTGTGCCATGCAATCAAACTAGATCCTGCGGTCCGCAGCACGCGATCCAGACGAACCGGTATCGGCCAATCACGACGTGACGCGTGGCCATGTTTTGATTTAAAAACAGTTTTGAATATGTTCTAGATTCAATTTTCAAACCTCTGTAACTTTCAAACCACACGTCCAAAAATTGCAAATTTTATGTCGTTGGATTCAGGAGAACAAACCCTAGCCAACCATGCCCTTAGTTTAGCAAATAGTAGCTGTTAGCTTGTTTGAA
Source organism: Avena atlantica (assembly GCA_910589765.1). Lineage (NCBI taxonomy): Eukaryota > Viridiplantae > Streptophyta > Magnoliopsida > Poales > Poaceae > Avena > Avena atlantica. The sequence goes on from OU342734.1 coordinate 353,938,341, forward strand.
ATTGCAGAAACATTTGTATGCTTGTTAAGAATGTAAAAATTGTTTAAAATTGAATTTAGGGTTAAAATCTTTGGCAATTGGATTGATTTGAAACTACGGACCCTAGGAAACACTTTGTGGACTCAAAAATGTATTTGGATAAATTAATAAATGATTCTTTGATTTAAAACCATTTCTAGTCAAATAGAAATGTAATTTATTTATTGAAAATAATTTTGAAGTAAAACCTTTGCAAATTGGATTGTTGTGACCTTACTGACCCTAGGAACCAACCCTTGGTGTTAAAAATGATTATGGAAAGATTTAGGTTGGATTACTTGACTTAGCCATTTTCTAGCCAAATAAAAAGAATGGTTTTTGTTATAAAAATATTTATGGAAAGAAAACTTTGAGAAAATGGTTTGATCAAACCCACTGACCCAAAGCACCAAGTTTTGCAAATTAGCAATTCATTTGGTGAACAACTTAAAAGTTTTGTTTTGATAAAAACATTTTTCACCACATGAAATGATGAATGGATTTAAAAATGGTTTTTGGAAAAAACCCTCTTGCTAATGACTTTGCCACTTTGGTAAATGACCAATTTGGATCTTACAAAGTTTAGAAACCCAATAGAGGCCCTCTTTGCAAAATAAAACTATCTTGTGCATGCTCCCATGCATGACTTAGATCCCATTGTTTTTTGTGTGTTAAATTGTTTGATTGATTTATTGGTTTGGAATGCTAGTTGATTTTGTGTCTACTTGATTGACTTGTAGTGAAGTTAGAAAGTGTGAGACTAGCAAGATCAAGGAGTGAACCACCATTCCCTACCAAAAAGGCAAGTGATGCTTCATACTTTTGTCCCATTACTTTCACTATGCATTAGTATTTTTGTTAAGTAAAACTTGCATGGATTTTGCTAAGTATAGACCTTGCTATAGTAGAACCTAGTAGATGAATCCTTAGTAGGATTCTCCTAAGTTTAGATTCCTATTACAATCAAGCTTAGCCTAGATAATAGAAAACATGGGTGGAATATATATTCACAATATGGAAAAATATTCTAAGTGTGAGGACTTAGGTTTTGTTTAATAAAACAACTAAGTTAATGAACCTCCTAGGTGGAATGGAAGGATTGGGATATGTTGAGTGGTTACACAAGGCCATGGACTTGGGTTGTGTATCTCACTTGTGGTATGCCACCTAGGCACAAAGAGTTTTGAGATGTCAAATGTTGAGAAGCTTCAAGTGCAACCACTTGGCAATATGGGCTCTGCCATGATCATATAGGTTGCAAGAACTTAGCCATATGGACAGTTGGTGGTAGTGTTTGATAGGTTGGAACGCGTCCATTTTGGTCTAAGGGAAAGCTTCTGAAAGATCTTGTCTTGGGAAACCAAGTCTTGTGGGGAAAGTGCACCACCTCTGCAGAGTGTAAAAATCTAAGTACTTAGCCATGTCCCTGGTAAAGGACAATTTTGAGCATCAAGACATGGAAGCAATCAAGAATCTCATCATTCAAATTTATAAGTTAAAATCTTGTGGTTTAAACAAGGGTTGTTTGAATTCTTCAATCATTTATGGAGAGATGGCTTGGTACAAGGATCTTGAAATCTTTGATTGAGAAAAATGATTTTGTCAAGCAAAAACTTAGTATTTTCAAAATGATAAGAAAAATCTATTTTGAGCAATGCAAGCCTCAACTCCACTTAGCCAAAATGCATATAGATGATAGATTCCACTATACTATGATAGTATCACTTGCCAATACAATTCAAATGTATTGACCCTTTGTGGCTGTAACTTGTATGTTGCAGGTTTGATAGATTTTAGTGAAGATTGTTTGATTAGGATTACAAAGTCTACAACCAACATCTGCCTGTGGCACTTTGAAGATGAAGGACCCATGCTTATAGTTATTCCGCTGCAATGTAATGTAATAGCCATATGAGCTATGTTTGATGTAATAAATTTATGTTATTCCTGGTTATAAAGTTATGTTATGACCTTTGTATCTTGATATTACATCTTAACTGTGGATGCTAGCTATTGATCCAGGGACTAGCATTGTAAACACAGGAGGCTCTATCTTATTAAAGATTGGGACCTCTATAGATGGTATCAGAGCATTGTGTTGCCTGTAGGATTTGTAAACCTAGGATTGGACAAAAACCCTTAGAAAAATAGGAGTTGTATTTTGTCCAAAAACTTATTTACAAAAACACGTGTAAACTCTTTCCTCAACCATTTTGGTTTCAACTCTACTTCTCTTCTACTTCAACTTGATAGAAAAACCTACCCATGGCCAAAGACTACACCTTGTGCAAAGGACTTCTTCAACATCTTCAACTCTAATGACTTCAACATCTTCAGCATGTACACCAAGGACTTCCAACTTGGAAACTACTAAGGACTACAAGTGAAACAAGGAACTCTTACTCAAGATTTAGAGACTGAGGGAATGCAAAAGTTAGAAGGAACCTACATCACTAGAAGTTATTGTGACCAAGAGTTTTTCTCAAGGAACCATGATCTCATGTAAGAAGAAGCAACCAAGAATGATGGAAAGATCACAAGTGAACCATATAGATGGACCACCATATTTTAGTTAAGTCAAAACCACCAACTTATGTGGTGTAACAAAAATATTTTGTTGCCTAAGTATGTGCTTGAACTTTGTTGTTTGAGTGAAATGTTTGACTTGTGATTGCATGAGCATTGTTTGTGTGAATTGTGATGTGTGTGATTAGAAATATTTCCATAGAAATATTTTGCCTATTCTAATCCCTACCCAACCCAAACAGATGTCTACTCCAAGAAACTCCAACATCAAGGTTGATGACAACCACAACCAAGAGGACAACATGAGAGAACTTATAGCAACCCAAAACCAGTTAAGCCAAGAGACAACTCAGCTTTTAGCCAACAACAATGGACTAGATCCAGCCATACAAAGGATTTTGAAACTTCAATCCCAATTGTTGCAAGGACTCATTACTCAAATGATCAACATGAGAGAAAACTTTCTCCCAAAAGCCAATGACAACAAGAATACAAGGATGTTAATCTGGAAGGAATCCAAGCTAGCAATATTTGTGGAGACAAGGATCATGCATCCAAGGAATATGAAGATCAATGCCCCAAGAAGAGAGAAAGATCTCCCACCTATGAAGAATATGAACAGGAAGAACTCCTAGCTTTGGAGAGACCCAAGAAGAAGAAGAAATTCCCCAACACTAGCAAGAAGGATATTACACAAGTGCAATGTTTCAAATGCAAAGAGATGGGACACTATGCCAATGAATGCCCAGAAAAGGAGAAGAGCCAAGAAGACAAACAAAAGCTAGTGAAACCCAAGATAAGGAAGGATTTTAGCCAAGTGATGTGCAAACACTGCAAAGAGTTAGGACATTATGCAAACTACTGTCCAGAAAAGATGAAGCATAAGATAAACCAGCCTATGAGGGATCTCAGCCTTGTCACATGTTTCAAATGCAAGGAACTAGGCCACTATGCAAGCAATTGTCCAGAAAAGATGAAGAACAAGTTAAATCAGTCTATGGAGAAACTCAACCTTGGCCCATGAGTCAAGCATGGAAAATAAAGGCATAAATGCAACTGTTGCTTAGAGAAAATATTTCTCATGATCCCAAGAAGGACAATGTCTAATTTTTGTTTGAAAATTTTTAAGGGTGGTAGTACCCTAGTTGTTTTGAACTTGCTTGTAACCCCAGCCTTCCCAAATCTCGGGACGAGATTTATTTTAAGGGTGGTAGCCTGTCACATCCCAAGATTTTCCAAATCTTGTAATGTGAAAATAAATGAATAAAATAAAACTTTGTTTGATTTTCAGGGCTAGAAGAAACTTTTTAAATTCAATTGGTACTCCAAACCCATTTGAATTAAATAAAATCCTAAAGGAGTTTAAAAAGATAAACCTTTTTAATAAAGAAAATAAAATGTTTTTGAAATACTATTTTGAAACTCTTAAGTGAAAAGATTCATTTTCAAATGAAATAGAAGTTTATAAATAAAGAATATTTTATAAAGCCAAATTAAAACATTGGCCAAGCTTTTAATTAAAACATTTTGATTTGAATAAAATAGCAAAGGTTTATTTAAATAAAATAATAAGGAATTAATATCCAAATTTTATTTAAATCAAAGGTTTTGCCATTTTGAATAAAGCATCAAAACTTATTAAATTAATTTAAGTAAGTTTTCCCAATATTTGATATTCACAAATAAAACCTATTAAAGTGTTTTGACTTTATTTTAGATTTCAAAATAAATATCTCAATAAAACAAATCCTATTTGATTTAATAATGAAAGTCTATTATATTTAATTAATAATGGAATAAAATGTTATTTTATTTTAAAACAAGTTTCCAAGTATTCTATATTGCCTAAATAAAATCTACTAATCTGGTTTTGAAAATATTTAGGTTTCAAATAAAGATTTTATTAATAAAATCAAACTATATTTGATTTAATAACTAAGGCCCATTTTGCTTAATTATTAATGGACCCTAAAATAAAAGGTTATTTTGTTTTCTAAATATTCTTTATTTCCAAATAAACTACTGATTGGTTTTGAAAATATTTGGATTTTAAATGGGGATTTTATTCATTAAATCAAGCCCTACTTTTATTAAATAACTAATGATTCATTTTATTTAATTAATGAATGGATCTTAAAATGAATATAAAAATATTATTTTATTTTGGAATTTAGGTTTATGCTGATAAACATAACCAAGTTCAAAATTGTGAAGTGTGGTGTTTGTTTGAATTTATTTGGTTGATGTTTGTTTGTTTGAAATTCAAAACAGGAAATAGAATTGGAAAAAGAAAAAGAATTAGAAACAGAAAAAAATAAGAATAAACGACCAGCCCAGCTAAAAGCCCACCCCAGCCCATCTGCCTCTTCCCCCCCCCCCCCCGAAACGTTTTTTTTTCTTCACCACAGAAGAAACCCGCAACCTCACTGACTCGTGGACCCGCGTTTCCTTTCCTTTCTTTCACTGCCAAGCGGACCCACCCTTCTCTGTTCATCGTCTTCAACCAGACTCCGTCGCCCTGACCGTTCAGTGAGTTACTCCGGCAATTGATTGCACGTGAAGGAGGCTTTGATTTCTCGTAATAACCACGCCCCTTTAAACACCAGCACGTCCTCTCTCGTTCCCCTCTGACCCCTCCCTCAAGCACGCCCCCAGGCCGAGGAATTTTGCCCTGCACATCCTCTGTCTCCGACGACCGTTCTCACCGATTCCGGCCAACACACGCCCCCTCCTGCTTCCTCGAGCACGCAGCTGTGCTCAGCAGTCCCCAGAGAACCTTTCTGCAGTCGCAGCTCGCTCGCGCGTGCCTCCCAGCGTCGGCAACGTCGACGACCTGCAGCACCGCCGTCTGTCCTCTTCTCCGACGATGTTTACCAGGTGAACCAGACCGCCCCTTCACTTCTCGTTCACGCACACAACCCTGCCTTGGTCCTGCGCATCTAACTGTGTTTTCTCTATGCCTTGGGGTGAACCACATCACAGCACCCGACGACCACCTGACGCGCCCGACGCCGCCATCTACTCCGGCGAGCAATCGCAGCTGCCCCCTAGCGCCCCTCGACGGACAAGTACCACGTTGAGCATCAGCAAACGTCAACGATTGTGGTGAGCACCTTTTCCTCCTCCCTCGCTTCCTATTTCACCGGCGCCGCCATCGTTTGGTCGCTCCGCCGCCAGCAGCCGCCGCAGCGCCGCCCGTCTATGGTCGAGCACCCCACAGCCGTCCGATCAAGATCTGACGCTCACGATAGTCTCACTTAACAGCGAAAGGGTACGCGCCCTGTGCCATGCGATCAAACTAGATCCTGCGGTCCGCAGCACGCGATCCAGACAAACCGGTATCGGCCAATCACGACGTGACGCGTGGCCATGTTTTGATTTAAAAACAGTTTTGAATCTGTTCTATATTCAATTTTCAAACCTCTGTAACTTTCAAACCACACGTCCAAAAATTGCAAATTTTATGTCGTTGGATTCAGGAGAACAAACCCTAGCCAACCATGCCCTTAGTTTAGCAAATAGTAGCTGGTAGATTGTTTGAAATTGCAGAAATATTTGTATGCTTGTTAAGAATGTAAAAATTGTTTAAAATTGAATTTAGGGTTAAAATCTTTGGCAATTGGATTGATTTGAACCTACTGACCCTAGGAAACACTTTGTGGACTCAAAAATGTATTTGGATAAATTAAGAAATGATTCTTTGATTTAAAACCATTTCTAGTCAAATAGAAATGTAATTTATTTATTGAAAATAATTTTGAAGTAAAACCTTTGCAAATTGGATTGTTGTGACCTTACTGACCCTAGGAACCAACCCTTGGTGTTAAAAATTATTATGGAAAGATTTAGGTTGGATTACTTGACTTAGCCATTTTCTAGCCAAATAAAAAGAATGGTTTTTGTTATAAAAATATTTATGGAAAGAAAACTTTGAGAAAATGGTTTGATCAAACCCACTGACCCAAAACACCAAGTTTTGCAAATTAGCAATTCATTTGGTGAACAACTTAAAAGTTTTGTTTTGATAAAAACATTTTTCACCACATGAAATGATGAATGGATTTAAAAATGGTTTTTGGACAAAACCCTCTTGCTAATGACTTTGCCACTTTGGTAAATGACCAATTTGGATCTTACACAGTTTAGAAACCCAAAAGAGGCCCTCTTTGCAGAATAAAACTATCTTGTGCATGCTCCCATGCATGACTTAGATCCCATTGTTTTGTGTGTGTTAAATTGTTTGATTGATTTATTGGTTTGGAATGCTAGTTGATTTTGTGTCTACTTGATTGACTTGTAGTGAAGTTAGAAAGTGTGAGACTAGCAAGATCAAGGAGTGAACCACCATTCCCTACCAAAAAGGCAAGTGATGCTTCATACTTTTGTCCCATTACTTTCACTATGCATTAGTATTTTTGTTAAGTAAAACTTGCATGGATTTTGCTAAGTATAGACCTTGCTATAGTAGAACCTAGTAGATGAATCCTTAGTACGATTCTCCTAAGTTAAGATTCCTATTACAATCAAGCTTAGCCTAGCTAATAGAAAACATGGGTGGAATATATATTCACAATATGGAAAAATATTCTAAGTCTGAGGACTTAGGTTTTGTTTAATAAAACAACTAAGTTAATGAACCTCCTGGGTGGAATGGAAGGATTGGGATATGTTGAGTGGTTACACAAGGCCATGGACTTGGGTTGTGTATCTCACTTGTGGTATGCCACCCAGGCACAAAGAGTTTTGAGATGTCAAATGTTGAGAAGCTTCAAGTGCAACCACTTGGCAATATGGGCTCTGCCATGATCATATAGGTTGCAAGAACTTAGCCATATGGACAGTTGGTGGTAGTGTTTGATAGGTTGGAACGCGTCCATTTTGGTCTAAGGGAAAGCTTCTGAAAGATCTTGTCTTGGGAAACCAAGTCTTGTGGGGAAAGTGGACCACCTCTGCAGAGTGTAAAAATCTAAGTACTTAGCCATGTCCCTGGTAAAGGACAATTTTGAGCATCAAGACATGGAAGCAATCAAGAATCTCATCATTCAAATTTCTAAGTTAAAATCTTGTGGTTTAAACAAGGGTTGTTTGAATTCTTCAATCATTGATGGAGAGATGGCTTGGTACAAGGATCTTGAAATCTTTGATTGAGAAAAATGATTTTGTGAAGCAAAAACTTAGTATTTTCAAAATGATAAGAAAAATCTATTTTGAGCAATGCAAGCCTCAACTCCACTTAGCCAAAATGCATATAGATGATAGATTCCACTATACTATGATAGTATCACTTGCCAATACAATTCAAATGTATTGACCCTTTGTGGCTGTAACTTGTATGTTGCAGGTTTGATAGATTTTAGTGAAGATTGTTTGATTAGGATTACAAAGTCTACAACCAACATCTGCCTATGGCACTTTTAAGATGAAGGACCCATTCTTATAGTTATTCCGCTGCAATGTAATGTAATAGCCATATGAGCTATGTTTGATGTAATAAATTTATGTTATTCCTGGTTATAAAGTTATGTTATGACCTTTGTATCTTGATATTACATCTTAACTGTGGATGCTAGCTATTGATCCAGGGACTAGCATTGTAAACATAGGAGGCTCTATCTTATTAAAGATTGGGACCTCTACATATGTCCTAGGTGATATAGTTCTGAACAATGGTATTCCAACTGTCAGATTTAATAGATTAACTGATCACCCTGGATCAGTAACCAATAGTTCACATTATTATTGAAAATAGTGTTTTCTGACCTTTTTCAAATGCAGGTGATGACAACACTGGATTTGTAAAATACTTTACAGAAAATACACAAAGGACATGAGCAAGTGTGAACTTGCCTTTTGTGATTTCAAGATTATGCACTCACGGTCTTCGAGTCAGTATAAGATCCAAAATCTGAAATCAGCATCATTGGTCTGGTAAGGACTAATGTTTAAAGAAGCAATATGCTTTTATGCATAAGTAATGTGATGCACGTTCTAAACGCAAATCCCGGGGATATCATTGTCCTAGGGTTTGGATTCCGGAAATGGTTACTTTGTTATGTGTGGTCCTTTTAGATAAGTTTCACATTTGTTCTTCTATTAGAGCTTATAAGTGGTTGTGAGCAACACATATGTAGCAATAAAATATATACTTATGAAATACTAGTCAAAATTGCTTATATAAGAGTTCTTGTTTGAAGTGGCAAAAAGAATAACCTTCGAAGAAAAGGTTTCTCTTCTAAGGTGTAAACAAACTTTGTGGTTAGTTGAGTTGGGTAGTTGTTATTTATGTTTGCTCGAATGGTTTGGTTTTGAGATATTTTTATAACTTAACTACTTCAGACCAAAGTTAACTATAAAACATATAGTAATGTTTATTGTGTTATATTTAGATTTTTGGAGACTAAAGTTAACTTTAAAATATAGAGAATTTTGAAAGTATAATACTTATAACATTTGTATCTTGTGTATTTGGAATGTTTCCTTTAGGTTACTTAAAATTGGTTATCCTTTTACTTAGGGTAGTGTTTTCTTGATTTTTATAATGGAGTAGTGTCATTTACCTTTTATCAATGAGTGGTTAAAGTAGATAGGAATGATCTGACTTATTTACAAGTTATTATTTAAGGTTTTTATCATGAATTGGAATCTTTTGAGAATATAATCTTCTCTCAAGGTTGAGGATAATTTAAATAAAAAGGTATTGATAATGTTTTAAACCATTATGGCCTTGTATTATTCATATTTAAGACTAATACTATTTATTAGGCTTATTTGACTCATTAATAAATTTTATTTATCCTTATATGAATTATTAATGATGTAAATAAGTTTAAATTTGAGTTAATAAAATATTTAAATTTTTATTTAACTCAAAAGTAGAATATTAGATTTTAACATATAAATATTATTTTTGGGATCATTTTGGTATATTACATTTATTTTTGTGATTTATAATTAATAAGATATGATTTTTATAATTCTTATTACTTAATAAATAATGAATACTTAATTAAGTGAAATAATAATACATGATTATGGTTTCAAATTATAATTTTTTATTTTTCTAAGATTTCTGGTATCTTATTTATATTATTAACATTTTCCATTATTAAAATATGAATTATCAAAGTTTTATTACTTATAAAACCTTTATTAAATAATATTTATTTAAATAATCATCATAATAATATTAGATAATAATTTTAAGTTGTAGATTTTTTTTTCTACAAATTTTCATACATTATACACATTTTTCTGAATTATATATCAAAAGTTATTAATTAAACAAGATTTAATTCTTTATTTCATTTCCGGAATATTATTAATTGGGTTTATAACATTTTATTTATTTCTTAAATAGTAAATACTTTTTACACTGCACCTAAAGCTAGCCTCAGTCACTGACTAGTGGGCCAGTGGCCACCTCAGCACACTGGTTAGAGAAATTGCATTTGTTACCGATTGGTTAGCTACCCCCAGTCAATGACATATGGGCCCTAGGCCATGTCACTTGCCACGCGAGACAAAGACCAGGTCAAACAGCGAACTGGGTCTAGGGTGACTCTAGCATGACGTCACGCTGACGTAAGCGCGACCTCCACCACCAGATCAAGGTCGCCGACGATGATCTACGTCGTTTTAGCACGCGTGGTCTAGTGCATTGAAGAGAGGGTGCAACAGCGAGTCGAACTATGGTTGCGCCACCCCGGAATGGTCACCGGAGCACTAGCTCTGACGAGCTCCGATGGTGACCTGCTCGAGTTCATGCGTATTGGGCGCTACAAACAACTAGGATCAAATTGGAGGGAACTAGCAGAAGCAGCAGCTCACTAGGAAGCTTGTAGTGGCAATGACAAGGAGAGGCCAGCTTAAATGGCATCGCCATGGTTGACGGCAAACGACGGACAGACAAGCTTGATGCACATGATTTCAGGCTTCCTGGCTCGATTCCTCCTCTTAGCAGACGAATTCTACCATGGAAGTACTAGTGGAACCTTCAGTTGGCCTTGGGGCGATCTTGAACAACAGCAACGAGCAACTCCGGCGAGTTAGGGTTTCGGCATGATTGGGCAAATTTTGGAGAGAGCACGAGAGAGAGTGATTCGGGTATGAGTGGATAGAGGAGCTCGCGGGCATTCTTATCCCCCTCCTCACTGGCGGCGGCGTGCATCGTAACGCGTCGGAGATCGACGACCGCCGCGACGCCACGCAACTGCTTCCGCCGGCGAGGAAGACGACGAGAAACAGAAGGCCGAAGCGGTACGGGCTGCTGGTGGGATGGTCGCGGGCCGAAGTGAGCTGCACCTGGGTGTCAGATAAGGAAAGAAATGTTGGGCCACGGCCAGGTAATGTTTTTTATTTGTTTTACCTTTTTTCTATTTTCTGTTTTCCTTTTCAGATTTGAATTTGACTTCGATTTTGAACTTTTCTTTGTAGGATTTCGTTGCTGGATGATTTCAATAATACTAAAATTTATTTAGTATCATTTGTGAACTTTTATTACATAATCTTTTTATATTTCTTTTATTTGCTCTATATGAACCTCTTTTAATAATTTGTAGGAACTTTTCTTATTATTTTACTCTCCTCCTTTAGTTATGGATTTCTAAATGATATATTCTTATTTGTTTATAAACTTAACTCTAGTTGGTTCATAGTTTGAATAGAAACTTTCTTATGTATAATGATCCTATACCAGTATTTGATGCATGAAATATAAAAGACATTGATATGGTTATTACTACTCCCATTAATTTGGAAAATGGCAATGTATATATATTCTATTGTGATAAAACAAAGAATTTAAGGTTTTGAATTATGAATATTTACCCTAGGGTTTAGGTTTTTTTAATATACTTAGATTCCTTTATGGATATGAGTAAAGAATTAATAACTAAGCATATTGTCTTCTCTTTGTTATATTTGATGACATCACCTTTTATAATAGAAAGTTATAATTAGAATGTTTTATAGAAAGGAATTGGTAAAGATATGCTTATAGGATTTGCTATAGGAAAATATTCCTATGGAGTGATATGGACATAAGATGATAGATCAATAACATGAAATGGATATTCTACTTGGTTTGGGATTTAGAATTGATTGTTTACCAAGAATAAATAAAAGATTAATTTATAACATATAATCATATTTCACAATCCTGGATTTCTAATTAAGGAATTCCTTTCCTAGATATAATACTTCTTCCAATCCATCATCATGATTAGTATGATGAGCTTACTCATTAAAATCTTCTTATTCCTATATCATTCTTCTAAACTCATGGATGAATCCAATGAGTTTGATACTAAAGCATTTCATAGTTTTCTTATATCCTTGCTTGATTATACCCACTATTCTACTATTGATAGCCTTCCATCCCACAAATAGTTCCTTCAAACTCCACTCATAATCTTCCTTAATCATTTATTAATAATGTATCTCTATCAGTTGTATGCATCCAACTACCTTTCTCTAAAGTTGACTATCCTTAAAGATGAATAACACCACTTCTATGACTCTATGCTATACTATCTTTAGTTGAATAATATCATCCTATATTCACTTTACTCCAACCCTAAATTATATTTATGTGGCTTGCAATGACTACTCTAGGATAACTTATCTCTTCTAGGGTTCCCATCATGTTCTACCCACCAGTATTACTCATACTAAATATAAGCATTCAACATTGGTGGCTAAAGCATCACCATTATAATCCTTTAATCATTTATTGCTTAAGTTCTTAGTTGGCTAAGCAAGACTTTATCAATCCTACTTTTCCATTATCTTGAAATTATCTTCTTAGTATCTCATATTGGATTAAGGTTATTAATGTATTATGCCCTCATTAAAAGATTTAAGTAGATGTTATGATAAGATCAAGAAATAGTAGATCAACGATTAATAGTTAAAGAATTTGTGAATCAATGGTTCATTACTCAAAATTGATGAACAACAGATATTAAGATAGGTTCCATAAAGATTGATATGGAAAGAAAGATATATGGTGGATGATCCTGACTTAGTCTCTTTCCAACTCCAACTCATTTAAGAGTTTAAGGTTAGGTATTACTATGATACTCATAGTAGGAATAGATAAAAATAAGATAGGTCAGCATTAATCATTGCATTTTTATTATTCTAGTGGTAATCTTAACTTAGTATTCATAGGTTGGTATGATGAATAGTATGATATGATCCCTTAAGGATCATAGATGAATCATTTAAGCAATGTATTATGAGTGACAATTTATTATGTCTGGTCTACCCTTAGACCAAATCATGTTTAACCAAATAAGGTTTTAGCAAAGGTCATATTGAAACTTATCGCAGTTAACTTGATGATCTACTTCACTTCCATCAAGTTAAGAGAAGCTCCAATCACTTTGACAAGTTCTATTTTAAAGGTGCGAAAATTATTCGGATTTTCTATGCATGAATGCAATGCAGACATTTGGGTTCAGCTTATTTCTAAGCTCTAATGCTGGGATGTTACAGACTCTCCCCCTAAAAATAAACTTCGTCCTCGAAGTTCGCAAACTCTCACGTTTCGGAGTAGGAAATGGTTTTGCAGTGGTTGCTACATTCTCCACTTCATGATGCCCTTAAATGGAATTGATTGGAGTATTCCATAACCTGATTAGATATCCTAATCCAATTCTTTATATTTAATCATCAAACTTTATTACTATTTTAAGTACAGTTTAGAGGTTCTCACTAAAACAAGTTTTACGTTTCTATATACCCGTGTTAGTAGTCAAAAGACTACCTTCCTATTCCTGTCGTAGTATAGTTGATACTGGTACTCCTTCCTAGATTGGATTTGAACTCAATTTGTCCATACCCATTGGAATTTTTCATTCTCGATACTTGCCCAATTAGGTGTTCTATATTACTTCTCAAGGGTTACTTAAAAGTTGTTTCTTTTAGAATTGGTTGGTTAAATGTATCCCTTATCACCTTCAAGCTTATACCTTCTTAAGGTTTTTAAATAACTTTTCCTTATTACCTATTGTATTTTCTTCAACTTGCATTCATAATGTCTACTCTCCCCCTTAGGTTTTATTAATAGTCTTTAAACTACATACATAGAGTCCATTGGTTCTTAAACTAGAATGTTGGTTCTTGTTCAACTTATATTTTACTGGTTTAGGGTCCGATGAAAGATTATACGGTGTATCCACATAGTTGTGGATCTCCGAAGCAAATCTTTCAGCACTATATGTCTACTTACTTTTGGACATTTTCGCTTGGATAAGTTTGACCTTGCTAAGAATCTCGAAAGACGGTCGCCTTTAAATTTTATACTTCTTTAGGTCTTACTTAGCTTAGGCCAAATTTAATGCTCTTTATGCAACTTCTAAGAAGATCTAGGTAACTATGTTAACCAGATACCAGCTGTGGAGAAAACACTAACTGTGGATCAGAATACCGATCATGGATTAAGTACTAGCTGCAGAAATTTACCAACTGTGAAGCATCCTAGGGTGTATGTATTACCCTATGATTTCTAGCATACTTATGGCATTCTCTCTGAATTGTCAGAATTTGAATACCATTTGGGTTCCAAAACTTCTTTGCACTTATTCATGATACTTCCATGAACTTGCATGATTACTCCATTGACTTCTTAGCAAAATTATCTATTTAGTTTGAACTTTAAGTTCATCACTTCTTGTTGCGGACTAATGATGATCTAAGCTTGATCCATCCTACAAATGGTGTTAATACCTCTTATATCATGCTTCATCCTTCAAGTCAGTCTTCCCTATGATCTTTGAAACTCGTCACACCCTTACACGAATTCCCATTTCTATCTAGGTCTATAACATCAAGTAATAACTGGGTGTTACATCATGCATTTTCCCACCTAATCAAACTTCATGTACAGATCTAGTCAATCAAGAAGATCCAATAAGATTCAAAGGTCGATAAACAACAAAACATATACCATGTATTACACATAGGTTTTAAATAATTTACAAATGTACTAAGTGTTCCAACGGTTTGCTCCAAACCTATTTACAAAACTATCTTACAAGAACTTCTTGTTCTTGTGGATATATCTTCACTTATTTCGGCAAACTCTTCAAACTACAATACGCATTACCCTCTATATACATTATTCAAGCCCTCATCCCTTGGGATGTCGTTCCTTTCTTACTTTCATCTTCGTCTAGTGCTTCCTGGAGTTCCTTCCATGATGACGTGAAGTCCTACGACTGCCTTCTGGAGCATAAGAGCATCCAGGAGGTGCGTATTCTTGATTAGAAGTACTGAGACTGAGATGATTCATTGGAAAATGACTAGAGTTGGCGTAATCTCCTATCGAATATTCTGGGTTTTCTGGCAACGCTTCATCATAGTAAGTTGATTCCTTAGCTTTTTCTTGGATCCAGTCATATATATTGGTGTACTATCTATCAGAATACTCTTCTAAGTTGATTGGATTGGTATCACCCCCATAGGGTCCATAAGGCTCTATGTGGTTATAATTGGTCTCTTCTTCAATACCTGTATCACAAGGTATAGGATTTCCTATGGTTCTACCTTGAGAATCTATTTCCCATCCATACTTGTTGGGCTCAGGGTTATTTGGAATAACTTTATTCCATTCCTGTTGTTCAGAGTTATATTTGGTCCATAGGTCTTCAGGTGGCTTGAATTCATTTTGGTAATAGGCATAATTTTCCGAGTTTGGGTCATCAAACTCCGTTTCCTCAAACACTTCTCCTGAAGGTATGTATTTGGGGTGCCTAGCTTCTTTATCTAGCTTCTTCCTACGAGCCATGGCTTTATCAGGATTAGTAAAATCCTCAATGACTGTATCCAGCTCCTGAACTAAGACTTGGTGAGTGTTATGATAAGTGTTTAGCAAAGACCGATAACGATCCATATACTCTACAGCTAGAGTAGGTTTAGCTGGACTAAGGTAGAGTGATCTAACTCATGTTCTGAGTTTGAGGTTTCATGTGGTATAATGGTGTGAGTACTACCTTCTAGAGCTTGGGATTTGTAACATCCCAAAAATATTAAACTAGAATCATCAAACTCTATGCATCAAAATTAGGGTTAACAAAAACTTTTCTAAATAAAAATATGAAAGCATGCATGTGCGTATGCATCCCATTTAGAATTATTTTGAATTGCCTTGTTTATGTGTTTCTTTGCTTGTAAAGGATTCTTAGGTGAAATAAACATCATCTAAACAATCCCCACACTTTTCCCAAAGACAAATAAATCAAAACAAACAAAATAAAGGAATGGTCATTTTGACCAATTTAACTCCCATGCCTACTTTGGCTGTCTCTAACTTTCAGAACTTAACAGAAACTTTTTTGGATCTTTGCACCCCTTGATAGTACTCATAAAAAAGTATCAAGGCCCACCTTGTGATCATCCAGAAACATTCAAATGCATAGTTTAAATGACAGTTTAAAATTGAATCTTTATCATATGGGAAGATCCCACTTTTTCAAAAAACCACTCAAACAAGCTCAACTTTCAAAACCCAAGCATCTACAGACTCACCAGCACCTACCTAGCACACCCACCAAAAATCTTTTCAAAATTCAAAACTTGAATTCATGCGGCCATTTCATCAAACACCTTGCAGATGCAAATCAAATAAAATCCAAACACTATTTGGAGCAGTGATTTGAGCCTAACTTGTTCCCTCTCTGGTTGCAACTAGGCTTTAGTAGATCATATAGCTCATTTGTAAACATCTAGCACCACTGTAAGCTTGGCAATGCCATCAATGGTGAACAGCCTAAGCCACCCATGCCACCCCAGTGTAGACAGCAAGCTAGGAGAGGAACTAGCCGTGCCAACCTTGTCTGGGAGATCACCCATGCCTCACCGCCCCCTCTCGACCAGCCCTGCCTCGAAGACATCGACCAAAACACCCAGGAACTCCGCGCCCATGCCTCTGTCAACCATGCCGAGTGGGCGCTAGAGCGCCACCCTCGACACACGCCCACAGACTGCGCGCCGCCTCGCCGCGTGCATACACAATCACCACCTTCCTAGGAGACCGCCAGACATTCCCGTTCTCCGCCCCATGCCTCACAGCCACCGCTCGCCATCGAAGACGGCCGCCTCTGCCGCACAGAACATCGCATGTTCCAGACCGATTGCCACCGCCCCTACACGCGCATTAAATCCATAGAGCATCGCCAGGAGACCACCAATCGATCGCCACCACCGGCCATGCCTCTAGCAGCCCGTAGCCATGTCGCCACCGTCGCCTGCCCACTCCGTTCGGTCTCGTCGTCGAGACTATAAATAGAGGCCTCCCCCGCTCAAACTCTTCACACCATCTCACTCCCCTCTCCTCACTGATCGTTCCACCCCGTTCCCGGAGCGAGGCGAGCAGCGCATCGCCGGAATATGGCCGGAGGAGGCCGCCTCTGGAGAAGAAGGGCGCCGTCAATTTCGTCCACCCCAGGAGAAGCTGCTGGTACCAGGAAGTTCGCCGTCGCTGACTTTATCGTTCGCCCGCCTCTCCCACCCTCGCCTGAGCCCCGGTGAGCCCCCGACGAACCCCAACTGCCGCGTTAGATTTATGTCTCGCCGGCGTCGCCCGACGTGGACGATGAGTAGCAGCCGTTCGATGAGACTTAGATCGTGCGGATGAGATTGCCCAGTACCGCTTCGCTTTAAAAAGCCACTAACTAGTGGAACCCCCCTGTCAGTTGAGCCCCGCACTGCGCAGTGACACCGGGCCGGCCCATTATCGTTTCCCGCGCCGCCCAGTCGTTTGAATTTAACCTTTTCCATTTTAATTCAAACCCAGTTCTGTACCTAGTTTCAAAAATCAACCCAGCTCTATTCTGTGCACCAAATTGAATGAAACCAATTTTGTTAGAAATATATTGAAATGCTTAATCCAAGCCCTTTGGATTCAAATCATTTGAATCTATAGATCAACCTTGGTAAAAATAACAAGGCAGAACCTTTTCTGCATTCAAACATTTTTCAAATTTAAACCATAATAGCTTTTGAGTTGATTCCAACTCTCAAAAATCACATTTGATCATACCTTTCAGAATATATAAAAATATATGGGTTTACTGACAGAAATAATGATCAAGTAATAAAAGAATGCCACATAGGCATTTCTAGTCACTTTATTTAAGTAAAATAAAAGGTTAAACCTTATTAAATTGTGCCACCACTTTAAATAAAATTCCCATATACTGAAATGTGTGGTGATGACATGTGTCAACATGATACCATGTTTGGTTTGGAGAATATTAAATCTTAAGTAGTTTTTCAATGAGTAGAAATTACTTTTCTAAAAATAAAAGAAATTAAACCAAGCTTTAATCTTGTAATGTTAGTGATGATGCTAGATCATCTATAGGACCCTTTTGTGTGATGATTGAAAGTAGTTAAGTATTTTTTGGTGATTGCGTACCTCGTATTTATTCATAGATGCTAGTACCGACCAAGGATACGAGGAGGAAGGAGGATACTACGAAGAAGAAGCCGAGGAGAACTTCAATGTAGAGGTTCCAATCTTTAATAA
This sequence comes from Avena atlantica, assembly GCA_910589765.1. Lineage (NCBI taxonomy): Eukaryota > Viridiplantae > Streptophyta > Magnoliopsida > Poales > Poaceae > Avena > Avena atlantica. Next base: position 353,956,417 of record OU342734.1, read on the forward strand.
GATAGAGCCCCCTGTGTTTACAATGCTAGTCCCTGGATCAATAGCTAGCATCCACAGTTAAGATGTAATATCAAGAAACAAAGGTCATAATATAACTTTATAACCAGGAATAACATAATTTTACTACATCTTACATAGCTCATTTGGCTATTACATTACATTGCAGCGGAATAACTATAGTCATGGGTCCTTCATCTTCAAAGTGCCACAGGCAGATGTTGGTTATAGACTTTGTAATCCTAATCAATCAATCTTCACTAAAATAATCAAACCTGCAACATTACAAGTTACAGCCACAAGGGTCAATACATTTGAATTGTATTGGCAAGTGATACTATGGTAGTATAGTGGAGTCTACTCATCTATATGCATTTGGCTAAGTGGAGTTGAGGCTTGCATTGCTCAAAATAGATTTTCCTTATCATTTTGAAAATACTAAGTTTTGACAAAATCTTTTCCAAAGCTTCTCTCAATCAAAGATTGAAGATTTCAAACAACCCTTTTTAAAGCCACAAGTTTTAACTTAGAAATTTGAATGATGAGATTCTTGATTTCTTCCATGTCTTGATGCTCAAATTGTCCTTTACCAGGGACATGGCTAAGTACTTAGATTTTACACTCTGCAGAGGTGGTGCACTTTCCCTACAAGACTTGGTTTCCCAAGACAAGATCTTTCAGAAGCCTTCCCTTAGACCAAAATGGACGCGTTCCAACCTATCAAACACTACCACCCTCTGTCCATATGGCTAAGTTCTTGCAACCTATATGATCATGGCAGAGCCCATATTGCCAAGTGGTTGCACTTGAAGCTTCTCAACATTTGACATCTCAAATCTCTTTGTTCCTAGGTGGCCATCCACAAGTGAGATACACAAGGTAAACCATAAACATGGGCCTTGTGAAGCACTCAACCAAAAACCACCAAGCAAGTCCCATTCCACCCAGGTGATTCATTAACTTAGTTGTTTTATTAAACAAAAACATAAGTCCTCAGACTTAGATATTTTTCCATAGTGTGAATATATATTCCACCCATGTTTTCTATTAGCTAGGCTAAGCTTGATAGTAATAGGAATCTTAACTTAGGAATATTTCCACTAAGTTTCATCTACTATGTTTTCCTTTAGCAAGGTTTATACTTAGCAAAAATTCATGCAAGTTTTACTGAGCAAAATCGCTAATGCATAGTGAAAGTAATGGGATAGAAAGTATGAAGCATCACTTGCCTTTTTGGTAGAGGGTATAGGTTCACTCCTTGTCCTTGCAACAATCACACTCTTCAAGTCACTACAAATCAATCAAGCAAGGCACAAACTCAATCTACCAATCAAGCAAAACAACACATAAAATCATAGAACAAAGATAATGCATGCAAGCATGCCAAACTTTGTTTTGTTTGAAAAAAAGTGGTTCCTAATGGGTCATAAACATTTGAAAACACCTAATGGTCATTTTGTAAAGTGGCAAAGTCATTTGCAAAAGGTTTCACTTTAAAACCATTTTCAAAACAAAGTATCATTTTATGTGGTGTAGAAATATTTTACTAAGGCATTAATCTCCAAGGTTCACCAAATATGTTTTCAAACCATAAAACTTGTTGTTTAGGGTCAGAGAGTTTAAAACAAAACATTTTCCAAAGGTTTTCTTCCAAAACCATTTTTGATAAATAAACCACATTTCTATTTGACTAGAAATGGTTTTAAATCAAAGAATTATTATTTTATTTCACCAAATACATTTTTGAGTCCACAAAGTGTTTCCTAGGGTCAGTAGGTTCAAATCAATCCAATTGCCAAAGATTTTAACCCCAAATTCATTTTTAGACAATTTTTACATCCTTAACAAGCATACAAATGTTTCTGCAAATTCAAACAATCTAACAGATACTATTTGCTAAACTAAGGGCACGGTTGGCTAGGGTTTGTTCCCCTGATTCCAATGATACCAAATTTGCAAAATTTGGACGTGTGGATCAAAAGTTATAGGGTTTTCAAATCTGCATACAAATCTGTTTTCAAATTCTATTTTAAACAGAAACTGGCCACGTGGCTGTCCCTGATTGGGCAATAACGGTTCGCTTGGATCGGCTACGGGGTGCGTTGGATCTAACTGGAAACGTGCGGCACAGGACGCGTACCTCTTCGCGGTTAAATGATCTTATCCTGCTCGCTCATTCTAGATCCTACGATACTGATTCGCTTGACCAAAAGTGAGCGGCGCCGACGGCGGCTAGCGGCGGCGCACGGCCAGGCGGTGGCGGTGTTGGCAAAACAGGAAGCGAGGGAGTATGGGAAGGTGCTCACCACGTTCAAAAAGTCCTGAGGAAGCTCGACGTGGTCTCCTTGGGTCAAGGGGCGCTCTGTCGTGGCGGTAATCGCTCGCCGGAGTTGCTCCTGGCGTCGGACGGCTTTGTCCACGGTCGAAGGCGACGTTGTAGATCGCCCTAAGGCAAGACAGGGGCATGGTTAGGCGCGCAAGACCAAGGCAAGGATGTTTGCGTGATCGAGAAGACGCGGGGCGGTCAGTGCTTACCGGGGGAGGTCGTCGGAGAGGTTGCAGACGCGGCGGCGTTCGGAAGCTTGACGTAGCCGACGCTCTGGGGCGTCCGCGGTCAAACGAAAGGTACTGGGAGATGCGCCAAGAAGGGGTGAGTGTGTTCGTGTGCTTGTGGAGGCAGGAGGTGGCGGGTACTGGCCGGATTTTGAGGTGGAAGCTCGTCGGAGCAGTGACGGTGCAGGGAAAAATAATCGCAGCCTGGGGGCAGAGAGAGGGAGGAGCTTGAGGGGAAATGGAGAGAAGACGCTGGCGTTTTAACGTGCGTGGTCGCGGTGAGATTAAAGCTCGGCATTATGGCGAATTGAACGCGCGGATTGAATGGCAGCAACGGCAGCGAGGTTTGGGGGAGGGGGTCGCGCGGGTGAGGAGGATGAACAGGAGAGTGGGGTCCAATCGTTAGTGGGAAGAGAAGTGAGGGGAGGGTCCACCGGTCAGTCTCTTTACGGGTCTGGGAATGAGTAGAAAATGCTTCGTCATGGGAAAGGGGAGCTGGGCTGTTTCTGGGCCTTGTGGGCTTGGCCAGTTGGGTCTGGTTCAATTCCATTTTTTTTTCTTCCTGGGATCTTTTCCTTTTTCTAATTCTTTTTCTGTTTTTGAAATTCAAACAATCAAACAACACTCAATTTGATTCAAACAATCCCTATACTTTGTATCTTTGAATTTGGTTCTGTTTATCAACATAAACCAAATCCCAAAATAAAATAATATTTTTTATTCTTTTGAGGATCCATCCTTTAATTAAATAAAATGGATCTTTAGTTATTTAATAAAATAGGGTTTGATTTAATTAGCAAATTCTCCATTTGAAATCCCAATATTTTCAAAACCAAATCAGTAGGTTTTATTTGGAAATAAGGAATACTTGGAAACTTGTTTTAAAACAAAATAACCTTTTATTTTAGGGTCTTTTAATAATTAAAAACAATAGACCTTCATTATTAAATCAAATAAGATTTGTTTTATTAGAAACTTTACTTTGAAATCTAAAATAAAACCAAAACACTTCAGCAGGTTTTATTTGAGAAAATAAAATACTTAGAAAACTTATTTTAAATAATTAAATAAGTTTTTGATGTTTTAATTAAAATGGTAAACTTTTTATTTAGATAAAATTGGATATTAAATCCTTATTAATTTATTTAAACAAACCTTTGCTATTTTTTATTTAAAACAAAATGTTTTAATTCCAAAGCATGGCCAAGGTTTAATTTGGCTTTACAAAATAATCTTTATTTATGAATCCACCTGTTCTTTTGAAAACCAAATTTTTTATTTAAAAGACCCAAAATAGTATTTCCAAAATATTTTATTTCCCTTTATTTAAAATGTTTATCTTTTTAAATCCCTTTAGGATTTTATTTAATTCAAATGGGTTTGAAGTTCCAATTGAATTCAAAAAGTTTCTTCTAGCCCTGAAAATCAAACAAAGTTTTATTTCATTTATTTATTTTCACATTACAAGATTTGGAAAATCTTGGGATGTGACATTCAACCACTGCTCGGCACAAGGCAAGACAATACTTGCAAGCTATTAACTTAGCAAGCTTATACTGATACTTGTGCAAGCTAACACTTGCAAGATACTATACCTATGCAAGCAAATACTTGCTTGTTACCATGCCAACTATATGCCTTAAGCATATATGATCATAACCACTTGATAAACCAATCCTAGTTTTACTTACAAGCTTTATACTTTATTTCTTTATCAAAGCTATTACTTAGAGCTTACGTAAGTGAATTGTAGATACTAGAAAGATAATCGAAGGTTGCATAAAGAGCATAAAATTTGGCCCAAGCTAGATAATATTTATGTCATCCTAAGGCATGAGATTGAACTTAGTTAAACTCCACTAGTTTACCACTCCTCATTAGTACTTACCCCCATTTGTAGATGTTAGTGCTAAGCATAAAATTTGATCAACTTTAGATGGGAATACTTGGTGGAAAAATGGTTATGAAAACCTTGGAATGATGGATCATTCTATTGAAATGTTTTGGACATGTGTTTCCGAACACTAGATGATTTATGGTGATGAAAATGTTGAGGCATGAGCCTTAGCCCTTTATAAAACTGATGGTTGTCTGGATGCGATACCATTCCAATTTTACCGTACAACCACAATACCCGAGAATTGGGTAGGGCTTGACTGGAAGCTTATATACCTTAGTATTGGTTCCCTCACGGCCAAGGTCTAAGCTGAGGCTACCTTGTGAAGATTGTCCACCCGTGCAGTACCCAAGATGATAGTTGGTCATGGTTGGGAGGCCAAACACACAGGAGAGGTGCTTATACTAGGGTGTGTAATTGAAAGGTTAGGATTGATTATCCGCATACTGAGTATGGTGAATTCAGGATTTGTTCCTGACGGATGTATCGAATGTTGTGGTGAAAGTGTACAATCTCTGCAGAGTGTCAAACTATTCGAATAGTCGCGTCCGCGGTTATGGACAGTTGGAGTGGCCATACTTTTCCCCCATCAGATGTTTTCAAAATGACCTTTTGAAACGAACTGAGACTTTGACTTGACCACAACAGAGTTGTGATATGAAATTCAAGTTCCCACTTAGGAGTTATAAAATTCAAGTTCCCACTTAGGTGTTATAAAATTTGACTAGCTTTCTCTTGCTTCTGAACTTAGTAGAGGTAAATATGGCTTTTTGCAAAACAACACTAGAGCTTAGTGTCTTACTACAAAAACCCCTTCACTTGTTAGTATTAGTTTGCGAGTACTTAAAGAGTACTCATGGCTTTGTCCCTGGCTATTCCCATGGCCAGACTATGAAGAGGAGTACCTGGAGGATGGACCCCAGGAAGGTTACGACAACTAGGATCATCTCCCATCGTCAACATTGCCTGTGACCCCAAAGATGGAGCTTCGCCTACGCTACCGTTATTATTACGTATTTCCGCTGCTTGAGTTGTATTAAGAACTGGTTCATGAGATCCTTATTTGTGTAAGACCTTATGTATGGTTTTTAATGGATGATGTACTTTGGTATCCAATTCTGTTATGTCTCGCAAAAATGGTAATCCTGGGATTGCGATGTATGGCATAACAGGCATCTGGGAATAAAAATCCTGGTGTTGACAAGTTGGTATTAGAGCCATCCTGACCATAGGAGACCCTAGTTAGACTGGACGTTTGAATCAAAAACTTAGTTTCAAAACCAAGGAAGCAAATATTTACAAAAAATTATTCCCATTCTTATCACTTTGATTCTTTCATAAAAATTCATGTTCCTCAAAAACTGTTGCAAAATACATAAAAATTTGACACACTTGATCACTCTACTAACTTACTCATCCTATATTCTTATAGATGGACGTGAAGTACAGCAAGTTTTATCAGTTGGGGAATGGAGGAGACCTTATCTTTGAGAGGGATTTGGACCAGCTTTCAGAACTTCTAGAGCGTCCGCACCCCGAGTTCTTCGGAGCTCATCTCAATGATCAAGGAGGAGACGATCTGCAGTGGCTAATTGTTGCAAGTCTCCGGGGAAAGATTGAAACCCCCACTACTGAGGGAATTCAGTTTACCTTAAGAGAGAACAACTGGCTCGATGGACTTGCCAGGGCCATGCAGGAAGCTCTTGCCCGTCTGTGTGGGGGCAGAGTATCAACCAGATCAAGGGTACCCGCTTTGAGTTTTGTCTAAGGCGTGAAGCTAACGGACAACCACTGGAAGCCCCATACCACCACGAGCTAAAGACTCAGTTGAACCACCTTAGCTTCATGATGTACGATCATCAGCAGGAGTTGGATAATTGTCATGACTACTCCAACCACAAGTACGCCATTATTAAGATGAAGGATCATACCATCGCCATGCTAGCAAAGGATCGCAAGTCTCGCCGTCGTCAGCTCGATAAGAAGGAGCGCATCATTGCCCGTCTTCGCCACCGTATCTCGTCTTTGGAGGAGACCATCCACGAGAGAGACATGCAGTTGGAAGAAAGGGAGAATGCCGGAGAGGATCTTCGTGGAGACCCCTACTCCTATCTCAGCGATGATGATGATTTTCTGGAGGATCAGGCTATGGATTTGTTCACCGTCGAGGAGGATTTCGCCTTCATCAACGACCACGATGATGATGAGGATGACGACTACACCGACTTCGAGGAGTAGTAGCACTTGAGCACTAGCGTAGTGAGTAGTATTCGGTCCCACTGTATCTTAGTTTCCAGAATGGTTCCTAAAACCATCTGTTTACCTTGTTGTGGTGTGTGTTTGTATCGTGTGCTATGAATGAATTAATGAAAAGCAAGTTGTTAGAAAATCTGAGTCAAACTTTAAAAACTTTTCAAAGCCCTGAACCTTAGAAATTTCCCTCTTTTCTCATGACCTATCTCAATCTTTAGATGCCACACGGAGGAAGTGGTTCATCCCCGGACCCGATGTTGCAGATCCTGCAAATGTTGGTTTCTGACCGCGAAGCTGAAAGAGCGGAACATCACGCCAACCTAGCCACCCTTCAGTATATAGCTCAGCTAGCCCACAACAATCAAGGCCACGGAAATCAGGACAACCATGGATCTAAGCTCAAGAATTTCCAAAACACCAACCCACATGTTTTCACTAAGTCGGAAGAGTCCTTAGACGCCGATGATTGGCTGCAAACCATGGAAAATAACCTAGAAGTTGCCAGAGTGGAAGCTAACGAGAAAGTTATGTTCGCCACCCACTATCTAGCCGGAGATGCCAGAGCATGGTGGAACAATGTTCGTGCAATGACCGGAGGACAGTTGATGACCTGGGAGGAATTCAAAGTCAAGTTCAGCAGAACCCATGTGCCACCAGGTTTGATCAAGAGAATGAGAGACGAATTCAGAGAACTGAGGCAAGGAAGCATGACCGTAGTGGAATACCATGACAAATTTTTGTCATTAGCTAGGTATGCCCCGGATGAGATCGACACCGAAGCCAAGAAGAAAGAAAGATTCCTGAATGGTCTGCACAATGAGATGCAGACTGTGTTAGTCAATATCCCCTTTGCGGATATCGGAGCCCTTGTCGACTCTGCCATCCAGATGGAAGAAAAGATCAACCAAGCCAATGAGAACCGCAAGCGTCGCATGATGCATCAACCAGGAACCCATCAGACCCCAAAGTACCGCCCTAACCCATCTCCAGGATTTGCCTCGAGAACCAACAGACCCCCGATGAACCGTCTGACCTATCCCAACCGTGGAAACCCAAGGCCCGGAGGAAATCACAACAACCCCGGCAACCCTAACAATTTCAACTGTGCCCCACCTAAGTTCAACAACAACAATGCTACCGCCAACACCAACACTTCCCCGAGGACTGGAAGCAATGTTGTGCCTGTTGCAGCAAAGGACAAGTCGCAAGTAACTTTTATGACTGTGGAAATAAGGGTCACTACTCCAACGAGTGCCCCAACAAGAAGAATGCCATAGCCCCCAATGCAAATGCCCCAGCTCAGCAGCAGCATCGTGTTCAACCAGGAAGAAGGTTTTCCCCAGGGAATTTGCTCAACCGCAATGGCCGTCTTTTTCTCATGCATGCTGAAGAAGCTCAGGAAGCGCCAGACGTCGTGATGGGTATGTTTTCTGTTAATTCAGTACCTGCAAGAGTGTTGTTTAATTCTGGTGCATCGTATTCATTTTTCACCGAAGAATTTGCCTAGACTAGTAAGATTCAACCAACAAAACTGAAGCATGTTATGATCGTTCAAATTCCCGGTTCAACCACCAAGGGTAGGCAAATTTGCAAAGCCGTCCCTATCCGAATCCATGGCATAGATTTTTATGCTAACCTGATAGTACTCGGAACTAAAGGTTTGGAAGTAGTACTAGGAATGGATTGGATGTCCAAACATAAAGGATTGATTGACTGTGCCAAGAAAGCCATCACCATGACCAGTACAGCTGGAATATCAGTCGAGCATATATCTGAAACCTTACCTCGTCAATTCAAGTGCAACAAGAGTATAGCCCAACCTACCATTGACCAAGTCCGGATAGTCTGTGAATACCCCGATGTATTTCCAGATGTTTTGCCCGGTATGCCCCCAGATCGGGATATCGAGTTTAACATCGAACTAATCCCCGGAACAGGACCCATAGCCCAGAGACCATATAGTATGAACCCGTCTGAACTAACAGAACTAAAGAAGCAACTAGATGCCATGCTGGAAATTGGATTGATTCAACCAAGTGCGTCACCATGGAGATCACCTGTTTTGTTTGTGGACAAGAAATATGGAGGTAACCATTTGTGTATGGATTATCGGAAGTTAAATGATGTCACCATCAAAAACAAGTACCCCTTGCCCAAGATAGAAGATTTGTTTGATCAGTTGACCGGTGCCAAAGTGTTTTCTAAGATTGATCTTAGGACTGGCTATCATCAACTCAAAATTCGGGCAGAGGATATTCCCAAGACTGCCTTTACCACCATATATGGATTATACGAGTATACCGTCATGTCTTTTGGATTGACCAATGCCCCCGCTTATTTCATGAATCTCATGAATAAGATTTTTATGGACTTCCTGGATAAGTTTGTCGTTGTTTTCATCGATGACATTCTGATTTATTCCAAATCGGAAGAAGAACATGAGCTACACCTAAGGACCATTCTTGGAACCCTTAGAGAGCATCAGCTGTATGCCAAGTTTAGCAAATGTGAATTCTGGTTACAGGAGGTAGGATTCCTCGGCCACATTGTATCAGCCGGAGGAATTGCCGTTGACCCTGCAAAGGTGAAAGATGTCGAAGATTGGCAAGCCCCAACCACTCAAACCCAAGTTCGTGCATTTCTCGGATTGGCGGGATACTACCGCAAGTTCGTAGAAGGATTCTCGAGTATTGCCAGACCCATGACCCAATTGCTGAAGAAGGACAAGAAGTTTGAATGGACAGACAAATGTGAAGCGAGTTTTCAAGAACTCAAGAGGAGATTGATTTCAGCCCCAATCTTAATCATGCCGGATATCATGAAGCCCTTCGACGTGTATTGTGACGCATCCAAGATCGGTCTCGGATGTGTGTGTAACATCCCTAAAATCATGTTTCAAAGTCATGCATATCATTCATGCATCCATGATCATATGAGTTTCATTTCAAACAAAATATTTCAAAACAGAATCTTTGTTGCTCAATATTTTATGTAATTTACTCAAGCCCTTGTGTTACTTGTTTTTGAGAAAGGTTCTGCTAATCATTCAGTATGGTTTAGAATCCAAACTCAAGTGATTTCAAAAACTTGAGCAAAGTCTCAAAGCAAAATATGAAATAAAAACCAATTCTATGCCTATTATCACACCTCATAAAGGCATGGTTTTATTTTATTTTCAAAAGACCCAAGTGTGTTTGAGTCAACAGATGTGTTTGACACTTATTTGAGTACAAGATTTATTGTACAAAATTCTGAAAATTTTTGGAATCAAACAGATTTGAATTGAAGTTTGAAAACCATTTTAGAAAAGCAAACAGAAAAAGAAAAAGCTTAAAAGAGAAAAAAATAAGCTTTCAGTCGAATCTGGCCCAACTGGCCCAGCTAAGCCCAGCACCCCCAGCCCGCGAACCGTTTTCCTTCACTCGCCCCCGCACCCGCTGAGTGACTGACAGGAAGGACCTACTCCCCCTATGTTTCTCTCGCTGACAGCCAAGGCCCACACATCATCGTCGTCTCCACCCCCACCGCGACGTGTTCTTCCCCAAATCACGCCGTGCGTTACCTGGTTGATTCGCTCGTCAATTCGCGTTGATTGCAGGAGTAATTCACGCCCCTGCCTTGCCTACTTAAACCTCCTCTGCCCCCTCTCCATTTCCCCCCAAACTCCGAGCCCAGAGCACCCCCAGGCTGCCTGCATTCATCCTCGCACCGCCGCAGACAGAGAGCTCTCCGGCGACCAATTCCGGTGAGCCTCGTGCGCCCCTGTCCCTCTGGTTCTTGCAGACAGCCTCGCCACTCTCTTCCGCATCTACTGACACCGTTGGTTCCTATTATACTGCCCCAGGTCGTCGATTCCGTTCAACACCGCAAGCTCCCGACGACACCCTCAACTCCGGCGACCAAATTCCGTAAGCCCTTTGTTCCCCTTCGCCTCTGACTCACACGATGTTGTTCGCCACTGTCGTGTGCATCCCCTGATGCCGCTTGTTCGTGCTAGGGAGACCAGGAGCGTCGCCAACGTCGCCGTCCACCCAAGCCCGACGCCGCCCGCAACTTCGACGAGCTCCAGCAACCCACTCCGTGCGCCCCTTGCCAAGTCGCCGCCAGGTTAAGCATCAGTGCGTCGCCACGGTTCTGGTAAGCCCCTCCGACGACCCTAGGACCACCTGTAGCGCCGTGTTGCCGTAGGCCGAGCTCTCCGCCGCCAGTAGCCATCGCCAGCGCCGCCCAGCTTTGGTCGTTTGATCCAGGGCCGTCAGATCTGGATCCAGCGTGCAGGATTAGATCACTTAACAAATCGGTACGAGTAGATCTGAGCCGTGCGGTTTAAGTAGATCTAACGGCTCAGAAGCGTGATCCTACGCGAAGCGGTACGGGCCAATTAGAATAAGACGCGTGGCATCTGTTAGAGTTTAAAAACAGAATTTGAATCTATTAGATGTTTAAATTTGTTTTGGCTATAACTTTTGATCCCCACGTTAGAATTTGACAAATTCTATACCGTTGGAATCAGGAGAGCAAGCTCTTTCTAATTATGCAATGTGTTTAATGTTTTGCTTCTATTAAAATGACTTTATTTGCAGAAACTTGTGTAGGGCTAATTTGAGTATATGAATTATTTAAGAATTGATTTAGGGTCTAAATAAATGTTGTTTGGCAAGTTTTTAACTTGTTTATGAATCATTATTGTACACTTGCTTTGTTGTGTTTCAAAAATCATCACATATCATTATGCATGCATGCATATATTTTTGATTGTATATGTTTTGTATGTGATTGTGGCTATGATTCTTTGTGTAGATTTTGGTGCTAGTGATTGTGATTGTGAGGAGTGTAGCTACTCTCCAAACTACCAAGGCAAGTGGTACTTCATGAATATTTTGTTCCTATGTTTTCTACTAAGCATTAGAAATATTTTGTTAGCCTTGCATGTTATATTTTTCTTAAATGCCATGTTGGGAAATCCTAGTAGTTGTAGAATTGCTAGAAAATTTCTAAGTTAAGATACTATCTATGCCATGCTTAGCCTAGCTAGTAGCAACCAAGGGTTCGTGAAATTTATACATGCTATGATGAAAATATTTCTAAGTCTTTGGACTTGTGTTTTGCCTAATAAAACAACTAAGTAAATGAAACACCTGGGTGGAATGGAAGGAATGGTTTGTGTTGAGTGGTTACACAAGGCCAGGGGACTGGTGAACCTTGTGTATCTCACTTGTGGAAAGCCACCCAGGAACAAAGAGATTTTAGAGGCCAAGTGTTGAGAAGCTTCTAGTGCAGCCACTTGGCAATATGGGCTCTGCCTGGATCATATAAGTTGCTAGAACTTAGTCATTTGGACAGTTGGTGGTAGTGGGATGATAGGTTGGAACGCGTCCATTTGGTCTAAGGGAAGGCTTCTGAAAGGTCCTGTCTTGGTGAAAATCAAGTCTGGTGGGGAAAGTGCACAACCTCTGCAGATGGAAAAATCTAAGTACTTAGCCATGTCCCTGGAAAAGGACAACTTGAGCATCAAGACATGGAAGCTATCAAGAATCTCCTCATCCCAATTTCTAAGTAAAACTTGTGGGTGAACAAGGGTAAAGGACCTCATTGTCTATTGGTGGTTCCTTGGGAAAAGTTTTGACAAAGAAAAACTTAGTGATTTCAACTAATAGGCAAAGCCTATTTTGAGCAAAGCAAGCCAAGCTACACTTAGCCAAATTGCATATAGTATCTAGACCACCTAAATTATACTAAGGTATCACTTGCCAATACTATTCCAACGTATTGACCCACTGTGGCTGTAACTTGTGATGTTGCAGGTTACTCTGATGAGGATTAGGAGTCATGAGTCTACACTCAACATGTTTGCCTGTGGCACATGAAGATGAAGACTTTTATTTATTAACTTATTCAAACTCTTGTATTAGGCCTGTGGCCTTGGAGTTGTAAATACTATGTTTGTCTCTGGAATGCCTGTAATAATGACCTTTGTATCTGTGTACTTCATCTTAAACTGTGGATGCTAGCATTGATCCAGGGACTAGCATTGCAATCACAGGGATCCTTTTCCTTTATAAAGGAGGGATCTTACAGTGTGCTAATGCAAGAAGGCAAAGTTATATCTTATCTATCTCGACAATTGAAACAACATGAGCAAAATTACCCAACCCATGACCTCGAACTCGCAGCCGTAGTTCTAGCCCTGAAGACATGGAGGCATTACCTGATGGGAAATCGTTGTGAGATTTATTCGGATAACAAGAGCCTGAATTATATATTCACTCAGAAGGAGTTGAATATGAGGCAGAGAAGATGGGTTGAGTTAATCAAGGATTACGATCTGGACATTCACTATCACCCTGGTAAAGCCAATGTGGTAGCAGATGCCCTTAGCAGATTGCCGTGCCGCTTGAACTCCATGCTTTTCAAGGAGCAACCAAGCTTGCACAAAGAGATGGAAGATTTTCGAATGGAATTAGTGAGTGAAGGATTTTTGGCTAGCATAGAACTTCAACCCACTTTGATCAGCCAGATCAAAGAGGCGCAGAAAGGAAATGCTAGTATTGATGGAATCAAGCGTGATATCGGTACACGCAAAGTACCCGGATTCACCGAAGACGAAGAAGGAGTTCTGTGGTACAAAGGACACTTTTGTGTACCAGCAGATTCTGAGTTGAAAGAAGTTATTCTCAAGGAAGCTCATGATACTCTTTATTCTATCCACCCTAGAGGAACTAAGATGTATCAGGATTTGAAAGAGCAATTTTGGTTGCATAAGATGAAGAGAGAAATCGGAAGCTATATCGCCAAGTGTGATATATGTCAGCGAGTCAAGGCCGGACATCAAAGACCCGCTGGATTTTTGCAACCATTGCAGATTCCGGAATGGAAATGGGATTGTAACATCCCAAAAATATCAAACTTAGATCAACAAAACACTAATCCTAAAGTTTAGGGTTAACAAAAACTTTTCTAAATCAATTCATGAAGGCATGTCTATGTGTATGCATGAATTTTGAAATTCTTTAAAACCACTTTGTTTGTGTGAGCCATTGCTTGTAAAATGTTTCTTAGGTGAAAAGAACATCATCTAAAACATTCCCCACACTTTTCCTAAAGAAAAATAAGTCAAAACCAATATATTAAGTGAATGGTCATTTTGACCAATTTAACTCCCATGCCTACTTTGGCTGTCTCAAACTTTCAAAACCTAACAGAAACTTTTCTGGATCTTTGCACCCCTTGAATGTACTCATAACAAAGTATCAAGGCCCACCTTGTGATCATCCAAAAACTTTCAAATGCATAGTTTAAATGACAACTCAAAATTGAATCTTCTTCATATGGGAAGATCCCACTTTTTCAAAACCCACTTAAACAAGCTCAATTTTCAAAACCCAAGCATCTGCAGACTCACCAGAACCAATCTAGCAAACCCACCAAAAATCATTTCAAAATTCAAAACTTGATTTCATGCGGCCATTTCATCAAACAGGTTGCAGACACAAATCAAACAAAACACAAAACACTATAGTGTGCAGTGATTCTTGCCTAACTTGTTCCCTAGTCAGCTCTCACACACCTCAGTAGATCATCTAGAAATATTAGCCCAACACTAGCACCCTGTGAGCTTTCCATTCCCATTAATGGTGAACAGCCGAGCAACCCCATGTCACCCCAAAGTGGACAGCAAGCTAGGAGCAGCAGCAAGCCTAGCCAGCATGTCTGGGAGGCAGCCCACCGTCCACCGCCACTGCCTGTCCCAGCCGCGAGCGTTGCCAAGCCCTGGACCACGCGCGCAAGACACGCCCAGACCATGCCGAGCGTGCGCCAGAGCGCCACCCTCGACCACCACCCACAGACCGCGCGCCGCCCTCACCGTGCGCACACACGATCACCACCGACCCAGGAGACCGCCAGACATCCCCGTTTAACGCCCCGCGCCATACAGCCACCGCCCGCCGTCGAGAACGCCGCCTCTGCCACGCAGAGCATCGCCCGTTCCAGACCAAACCACACCGCCCCATCACTCGCGACCATGCCGTTGAGCATCGCCAGGAGACACAGCACCGTCCCCTACCCTTGCCCATGCCATTAGCTGCCTGTAACATCGCCTCCGACGAGCTCACCTTGCGCCCCGACGGTCCCCTCGCTCGACTATAAATAGAGGCCACCCCCGCACGATTTCTTCACACCATCTCACTCCCCTCTCCTCACTGATCGTGCCACACCATTCTCAGAGCAAGGCGAGCACCACCCCGCCGGAATTTCGCCGGAGCCTGCCGCTGCCGGAGAAGAAAGGAGCCAGCGATTGGAGCCGCCCCAGGAGAAGCCACCGGTACCAGGAGGTTCGCCGTCGTCGACTTCGTCGTTCGCCCGCCTCGCCGACCCTCGCCCGTACCCCAGTGAGCCCCCAGCACACCTCACTGGCCGCGCTAGGTTTCGTTCTCGCCGGAGCTGTCCCGCGTCGACGATGACCCTAAGCCGTTGGATTAGAACCAGATCTAACGAACCACGTTGCCCCATACCGCTTCGCCCAGCCCCGTGTCACTGACGAGTGGGGACACCCACTTAAGCAGCCCGCGGGAGCACTGCGCTTAGCAGGCCGGCCCGTTAGACTTTCCCGCGTAGCCCAGCATTTCAAATTAAACTTTTTCTTTTTAAATTCAAACACACTTCAGTACCCAACTTCAAAAATCAACCCAGATCAATTTAGTGCACCAAATTAGATGAAACCAATTTTGTTGGAAAGGTCTGTGAATGCTTAATCCAAGCCCGTTGGATTCAAGTCATTTGGATTTGTAGATCACCCTTAGCAAAAATGACAAGGCAGAAGCTTTTCTGCATTCAAACATTTTTCAAATTTAAACCACAATAGCTTTTGAGTTGATTCCAACTCTCAAAAATCACTTTCAACCATACCTTTCAGAATATATAAAAATATATATAGGTTACTTGCAGAAATAATGTTCAAGGAATAAAGGAATGCTTCATAAGCATTTCTAGCCACTTTAATTAATTAAAATAAAAGGGTAAAACCTTGTTAAATTGTGACACCACTTTAAATCACATTCCCATGGACTACAACATGTGGTGATGACATGTGTCAACCTGATCCCATGTTTAGTTTGGAGAATATTAAATCTTAAGTAGTTCTTCAATGAGTAGAAATTACTTTTCTAAAATAAGAAGACTTAAACCAATCCTTAACCTTGTAATGTTAGAGATGATGCTAGATCATCTATAGGACCCTTGTGTGTGATGATTGCAAGTAGTTAAGTATTGTTTGGTGATTGTGTACCTCGTATTTATTCATAGACGCTAGTACCGACCAAGGCTACGAAGAATAAGGAGGATACTACGAAGAGGAAGCCGAGGAGAACTTCAACCACTGCTCTGCACAAGGCAAGCTAGTAACTATGCAAGCTTATACTGATATTGATGCAAGCTAACACTTGCAAGATACCCTATTGTTGCCACAACCCATGCTTGTGACATGATTACTATATTCCCTAAGCGTATGTAACCATACCCACTTGCTAAACCAATCCTAGTTTTATGGCAAGCTTTTTACTCTATGTTCCTTATCAAAGTTTACTTAGAGGCTACCCAAGAAGTTTGGTAGATACTAGACAGTTGTGCTGAAGGTTGCATAAAGAACATTAAAATTTGACCTAAGCTAGACACCTTGATATCAGCTTATGATATAAGGTTGGACTTAGCTGCAATTTCACTAGTTACCACCCCTCTATTAGTACTACCCCACCTGTAGATGCTAGTGCTAAGCCTAAAACTTGATCAACTTTAGATGGGAATACTTGGTGGAAAAATGGTTATGAAAACCTTGGAATGATGGATCATTCTATTGAAATGTTTTGGACATGTGTTTCCAAACACTTGATGATTTTGGTGATGAAAATATTGAGGCATGAGCCTTAGCCCTTTATAAAACTGATGGTTGTCTGGATGCGATACCATTCCAATTTTATCGTACAACCACAATACCGAATATTGGGTAGGGCTTGACTGGAAACTTATATACCTTAGTATTAGTTCCCTCACGGCCAAGGTCTGAGCTGAGGCTACCTTGTGAAGATTGTCCACCTGTGTAGTACCCAAGATGACAGTGGTCATGGTTGGGAGGCCAAACTCACAGGAGAGGTGCTTATACTAGGGAGTGTAAATGGAAGGTTAGGATTGATTATCCGCATACTGAGTATGGTGAATTCAGGATTTGTTCCTGACGGATGTATCGAATGTTGTGGTGAAAGTGTACAATCTCTGCAGAGTGTCAAACTATTCGAATAGCTGCGTCCGCGGTTATGGACAGTTGGAGTGGCCATACTGTTCCCCCGTCAGACTTTTCAAAATGACTTGTGAACAACCTGAGATTTTGACTTGACCACAAAGGAGTTGTGACTGGAAATACAAGCTCCCACTTAGGAGTTATAAAATTGTGACTAGCTTGGGAACTTAGTAGTATAAATCTGGCTTTTGCAAAACAACCCTAGAGCCTAGTGTCCTATTATCCAAAAACCCCTCTTTCTTGTTAGTATTAGTTTGCGAGTACTTAAAGAGTACTCATGGCTTTGTCCCTGGCTATTCCCATGGCCAGACTATGAAGAGGAGTACCTGGAGGATGGACCCCAGGACGGTTACGACAACTAGGATCATCTCCCATCGTCAGCATTGCCTGTGACCCCGAAGATGGAGCCTCGCCTACGCTACCGTTATTATGTCGTATTCTGCTGCTTGATGTTGTATTAAGGACTGGATCATGAGATCCCTATTTGTGTAAGAACTTATGTATCGTTGTAATGGATGAAGTACTATGGTATCCAATTCTGTTATGTCTCGCAAAAATGGTAATCCTGGGATTGCGATGTATGGCATAACAGGCATCTAGGATTGAAACATCCGGGTGTTGACAGGGATTCCGTTGGAATGGACTTTATCACCGGATAGCCTACTTCTAGTAGGGGAAATGACTCTATCTGGGTCATAGTGGACAGATTGTCCAAAGTCGCCCATTTCTTACCCGTCAAGACCACATATCAGAGTTCGAAGCTAGCGGAGTTATACATTGCTAGAATCGTCAGTTTGCATGGAGTCCCCAAGAACATCGTATCGGATCGAGGAACTCAGTTTACCTCGAGATTCTGGAAGAAAGTTCAAGAAGGTTTAGGAACCCGCCTAGATTTCAGCACCGCGTATCACCCTCAGACCGATGGACAAACGGAGCGAGTAAATCAAATACTCGAAGATATGCTAAGAGCATGTGTGTTAGAATATGGTTCTAAGTGGGAAGACTGTCTGTTGTTTGCAGAATTTCTGTACAACAACAGTTATCAAGCTAGTTTGCAAATGGCCCCATTTGAATTCATGTATGGAAGGAAGTGTCGCACCCCTTTGAACTGGTCGGAAGTAGGAGAGAGTCAGATTTTTGGACCCGATATCCTACGAGAAGCAGAAGAGAAGGTTCACAAGATTCGTGAGCACCTCAAGACAGCCCAGTCTAGACAGAAGAGTTACGCTGATAAGAGACGTCGAGACCTCGCCTTCAACATAGAAGATTTCGTATATCTAAAAGTGTCGCCATTGAAGGGAATGCAGCGTTTCCAACTCAAAGGAAAGTTAGCCCCCAGATATATCGAACCCTTCAAAATTCTGAACCGCCGAGGAGAAGTGTCGTATCAATTGGAACTACCCGAAGAGATGTCAGCCATGCACAATGTGTTCCATATCTCATTACTTCGCAAGTGCCTCGAAGTTCCAGAGAAGACGGAAGTGTTCAAGAATATCGATCACCGGACCATAGAGATCAACGATGACCTGACCTATCCCGAAGTAACCATCCGTATTTTGGAAGAAGCTTTCCGAACCACCAGAACCCGAAGCATCAAGTTTCTCAAGATTCAGTGGAGCAACCACACAGAAGAGGAAGCTACCTGGGAGCGCGAAGATCACATCAGGACGGAATTTCCCGATCTCTTCAAATCCTAGGTAATCTTTTCGTCCTTTTTCAAATCTCGGGACGATATTTTGTTTAAGGGGGAAGGTTTGTAACATCCCAAAAATATTGAACTAGAATCATCAAACTCTATGCATCAAAATTAGGGTTAACAAAAACTTTTCTAAATAAAAATATGGAAGCATGCATGTGTGTATGCATCCCATTTTGAATTCTTTTGAATTGCCTTGTTTATGTGTTTCTTTGCTTGTAAAAGGATTCTTAGGTGAAATAAACATCATCTAAACAATCCCCACACTTTTCCCAAAGACAAATAAATCAAAACAAACAAAATAAAGGAATGGTCATTTTGACCAATTTAACTCCCATGCCTACTTTGGCTATCTCTAACTTTCAAAACTTAACAGAAACTTGTTTGGATCTTTGCACCCCTTGATAGTACTCATAACAAAGTATCAAGGCCCACCTTGTGATCATCCAGAAACATTCAAATGCATAGTTTAAATGACAGTTTAAAATTGAATCTTTATCATATGGGAAGATCCCACTTTTTCAAAAAACCACTCAAACAAGCTCAACTTTCAAAACCCAAGCATCTACAGACTCACCAGCACCTACCTAGCACACCCACCAAAAATCTTTTCAAAATTCAAAACTTGAATTCATGCGGCCATTTCATCAAACACCTTGCAGATGCAAATCAAATAAAATCCAAACACTATTTGGAGCAGTGATTTGAGCCTAACTTGTTCCCGCTCTGGTTGCAACTAGGCTTTAGTAGATCATATAGCTCATTTGTAAACATCTAGCACCACTGTAAGCTTGGCAATGCCATCAATGGTGAACAGCCTAAGCCACCCATGCCACTCCAGTGTAGACATCAAGCTAGGAGAGGAACTAGCCGTGCCAACCTTGTCTGGGAGATCACCCATGCCTCACCGCCCCCTCTCGACCAGCCCTGCCTCGAAGACATCGACCAAAACACCCAGGAACGCCGCGCCCGTGCCTCTGTCAACCATGCCGAGCGGGCGCCAGAGCGCCACCCTCGACACACGCCCACAGACCGTGCGCCGCCCTCGCCGCGTGCATACATGATCACCACCTTCCTAGGAGACCGCCAGACATTCCCGTTCGCCGCCCCATGCCTCACAGCCACCGCTCGCCGTCGAAGACGCCGCCTCTGCCGTGCAGAACATCGCATGTTCTAGACCGATTTCCACCGCCCCTACACGCGCATTAAAGCCATAGAGCATCGCTAGGAGACCACCGTTCGATCGCCACCACAGGCCATGCCTCTAGCAGCCCATAGCCATGTCGCCACCGTCGCGTGCCCACTCCGTTCGATCTCGTCGTCGAGAATATAAATAGAGGCCTCCCCCGCTCAAACTCTTCACACCATCTCACTCCCCTCTCTTCACTGATTGTTCCACCCTGTTCCTGGAGCGAGGCAAGCAGCGCATCACCGGAATTTGGCCGGAGGAGGCCGCCTCTAGAGAAGAAGGGCGCCGTCAATTTCATCCACCCCAGGAGAAGCTGCCGGTACCAGGAAGTTCGTCGTCGTCGACTTTATCATTCGCCCGCCTCTCCGACCCTCGCCTGAGCCCCGGTGAGCCCCCGACAAACCCCAACTGCCGCGTTAGATTTATGTCTCGCCGGCGTCGCCCGACGTGGACGATGAGTAGCAGCCGTTCGATTAGACTTAGATCGTGCGGATGAGATTGCCCCGTACCGCTTCGCGTTTAAAGAGCCACTGACTAGTGAAACCCCCTGTCAGTTGAGCCCCGCGCCGCGGAGTGACACCGGGCCGGCCCATTATCGTTTCCGGCGCAGCCCAGTCGTTTGAATTTAACTTTTTCCATTTTAATTCAAACCCAGTTCTGTACCTAGTTTCAAAAATCAACCCAGCTCGATTATGTGCACCAAATTGAATGAAACCAATTTTTTTAGAAAGATATTGAAATGCTTAATCAAAGCCCTTTGGATTCAAATCATTTGAATCTATAGATCAACCTTGGTAAAAATAACAAGGCAGAACCTTTTCTGCATTCAAACATTTTTCAAATTTAAACCATAATAGCTTTTGAGTTGATTCCAACTCTCAAAAATCACATTTGATCATACCTTTCAGAATATATAAAAATATATGGGTTTACTTATAGAAATAATGATCAAGTAATAAAAGAATGCCACATAGGCATTTTTAGTCACTTTATTTAAGTAAAATAAAAGGTTAATCCTTATTAAATTGTGCCACCACTTTAAATCAAATTCCCATATACTGAAATGTGTGGTGATGACATGTGTCAACATGATACCATGTTTGGTTTGGAGAATATTAAATCTTAAGTAGTTTTTCAATGAGTAGAAATTACTTTTCTAAAAATAAAAGAAATTAAACCAAGCTTTAATCTTGTAATGTTAGTGATGATGCTAGATCATCTATAGGACCCTTTTTGTGTGATGATTGAATGTAGTTAAGTATTTTTTGGTGATTGTGTACCTCATATTTATTCATAGATGCTAGTACCGACCAAGGATACGAGGAGGAAGGAGGATACTACGAAGAAGAAGCTGAGGATAACTTCAACCACTGCTCTGCACAAGGCAAGCCAATACTTTCAAGCTATTAACTTAGCAAGCTTATACTGATACTTGTGCAAGCTAACACTTGCAAGATACTATACCTATGCAAGCAAATACTTGCTTGTTACCATACCAACTATATGCCTTAAGCATATATGATCATAACCACTTGATAAAACAATCCTAGTTTTACTTACAAGCTTTATACTTTATTTCTTTATCAAAGCTATTACTTAGAGCTTAAGTAATTGAATTGTAGATACTAGAAAGATAATTGAAGGTTGCATAAAGAGCATAAAATTTGGCCCAAGCTAGATAATGTTTATGTCATCCTAAGGCATGAGATTGAACTTAGTTAAACTCCACTAGTTTACCACCCCTCATTAGTACTTACCCCCATTTGTAGATGCTAGTGCTAAGCATAAAATTTGATCAACTTTAGATGGGAATACTTGGTGGAAAAATGGTTATGAAAACCTTGGAATGATGGATCATTCTATTGAAATGTTTTGGACATGTGTTTCCGTGTTGAGGCATGAGCCTTAGCCCTTTATAAAACTGATGGTTGTCTGGATGCGATACCATTCCAATTTTACCGTACAACCACAATACCCGAGAATTGGGTAGGGCTTGACTGGAAGCTTATATACCTTAGTATTGGTTCCCTCATGGCCAAGGTCTAAGCTGAGGCTACCTTGTGAAGATTGTCCACCTGTGCAGTACCCAAGATGATAGTTGGTCATGGTTGGGAGGCCAAACTCACAGGAGAGGTGCTTATACTAGGGTGTGTAATTGAAAGGTTAGGATTGATTATCCGCATACTGAGTATGGTGAATTCAGGATTTGTTCCTGACGGATGTATCGAATGTTGTGGTGAAAGTGTACAATCTCTGCAGAGTGTCAAACTATTCGAATAGCCGCATCCGCGGTTATGGACAGTTGGAGTGGCCATAATTTTCCCCCGTCACATGTTTTCAAAATGACCTTTTGAAACGAACTGAGACTTTGACTTGACCACAACAGAGTTGTGATATGAAATTCAAGTTCCCACTTAGGTGTTATAAAATTTGACTAGCTTTCTCTTGCTTCTGAACTTAGTAGAGGTAAATCTGGCTTTTTGCAAAACAACACTAGAGCTTAGTGTCCTACTACAAAAACCCCTTCACTTGTTAGTATTAGTTTGCGAGTACTTAAAGAGTACTCATGGCTTTGTCCCTGGCTATTCCCATGGCCAGACTATGAAGAGGAGTACCTGGAGGATGGACCTCAGGAAGGTTACGACAACTAGGATCATCTCCCATCGTCAGCATTTCCTGTGACCCCAAAGATGGAGCTTCGCCTACGCTACCGTTATTATTACGTATTTCCGCTGCTTGAGTTGTATTAAGAACTGGTTCATGAGATCCTTATTTGTGTAAGACCTTATGTATGGTTTGTAATGGATGATGTACTGTGGTATCCAATTCTGTTATGTCATGCAAAAATGGTAATCCTGGGATTGCGATGTATGGCATAACAGGCATCTGGGATTAAAAATCCTGGTGTTGACAAGTTGGTATTAGAGCCATCCTGACCATAGGAGACCCTAGTTAGACTGGACGTTTGAATCAAAAACTTAGTTTCAAAACCAAAGGAAGCAAATATTTACAAAAACTTATTCCCATTCTTATCACCTTGATTCTTTCATAAAAATTCATGTTCCTCAAAAACTGTTGCAAAATACATAAAAATTTGACACACTTGATCACTCTACTAACTTACCCATCCTATATTCTTATAGATGGACGTGAAGTACAACAAGTTTTATCAGTTGGGGAATGGAGGAGACCTTATCTTTGAGAGGGATTTGGACCAGCTTTCAGAACTTCTAGAGCGTCCGCACCCCGAGTTCTTCGGAGCTCAGCTCAATGATCAAGGAGGAGAAGATCTGTAGTGGCTAATTGTTGCAAGTATCCGAGGAAAGATTGAACCCCCCACTACTGAGGGAATTCGGTTTACCTTAAGAGAGAACAACTGGCTCGATGGACTTGCCAGGGCCACGCAGGAAGCTCTTACCCGTCTGTGTGGGCAGAGTATCAACCAGATCAAGGGTACCCGCTTTGAGTTTTGTCCAAGGCGTGATGCTAACGGACAACCACTGGAAGCCCCATACCACTACGAGCTGAAGACTCAGTTGGACCACCTTAGCTTCATGATGTACGATCGTCAGCAGGAGTTGGATAATTGTCATGACTTCTCCAACCACAAGTCCGCCATTATCAAGACAAAGGATCAGACCATCGCCATGCTAGCAAAGGATCGCAAGTCTCGCCGTCGTCAGCTCGATAAGAAGGAGCGCATCATTGCTCGTCTTCGCCACCATATCTCGTCTTTGGAGGAGACCATCCACGAGAGAGACATGCAGTTGGAAGAAAGGGAGGATGCCAGAAAGGATCTTCGTGGAGACCCCTACTCCTATCTCAGTGATGATGATGATTTTCTGGAGGATCAGGCTATGGATTTGTTCACCGTCGAGGAGGATTTTGCCTTCATCAATGACCACGATGATGATGAGGATGACGACTACACCGACTTCGAGGAGTAGTAGCACTTGAGCACTAGCATAGTGAGTAGTATTCGGTCCCACTGTATCATACTTTCCAGAATGGTTCCTAAAACCATCTGTTTACCTTGTTGTGGTGTGTGTTTGTATCGTGTGCTATGAATGAATTAATGAAAAGCAAGTCGTTAGAAAATCTGAGTCAAACTTTAAAAACTTTTCAAAGCCCTGAACCTTAGAAATTTCCCTCTTTTCTCATGACCTATCTCAATCTTCAGATGCCACGCGGAGGAAGTGGTTCATCCCCGGACCCGATGTTGCAGATCCTGCAAATGTTGGTTTCTGACCGCGAAGCTGAAAGAGCGGAACGTCAAGCCAACCTAGCCACCCTTCAATAGATAGCTCAGCTAGCCCACAATAATCAAGGCCACGGAAATCAGGACAACCATGGATCTAAGCTCAAGAATTTCCAAAACACCAACCCACATGTTTTCACTAGGTCGGAAGATCCCTTAGACGCTCATGATTGGCTGCAAACCATGGAAAATAACCTAGAAGTCGCCGGAGTGGTAGCTAACGAGAAAGTTCTGTTCACCACCCACTATCTAGCCGGAGATGCCAGAGCATGGTGGAACAGTGTTCATGCAATGACCGGAGGACAGATGATGACCTGGGAGGAATTCAAAGTCAAGTTCAGCAGAACTCATGTGCCACCAGGTTTGATCAAGAGAATGAGAGACGAATTCAGAGAACTGAGGCAAGGAAGGATGACCGTAGTGGAATACCATGACAAATTTTTGTCATTAGCTAGGTATGCCCCGGATGAGATCGACACCGAAGCCAAGAAGAAAGAAAGATTCCTGAATGGTCTGCACGATGAGATGCAGACTGTGTTAGTCAATATCCCCTCTGCGGATATCAAAGCCCTTGTCGGCTCTGCCATCCAGATGGAAGGAAAGATCAACCAAGCCAATGAGAACCGCAAGCGTCGCATGATGCATCAACCAGGAACCCATCAGACCCCAAAGTACCGCCCTAACCCATCTCGAGGATTTGCCCCGAGAACCAACAGACCCCCGATGAACCGTCTGACCTATCCCAACCGTGCAAACCCAAGGCCTGGAGGAAATTACAACAACCCCGGCAACTCTAACAATTTCAACCGTGCCCCACCTAAGTTCAACAAAACAATGCTACCGCCAACAGCAACACTGCCCCGAGGACTGGAAGCAATGTTGTGCCTGTTGCAGCAAAGGACAAGTCGCAAGTAACTTGTTATGACTGTGGAAATAAGGGTCACTACCCCAACGAGTGCCCCAACAAGAAGAATGTCGCAGCCCCCAATGAAAATGCCCCAGCTCAGCAGCAGCGTCGTGTTCAACCAGGAAGAAGGTTTGCCCCAGGGAATTCGCTCAACCGCAACGGCCGTCTTTTTCTCATGCATGCTGAAGAAGCTCAGGAAGCGCCAGACGTCGTGATGGGTATGTTTTCTGTTAATTCAGTACTTGCAAGTGTGTTGTTTGATCCTGGTGCATCGTATTCATTTTTCACCAAAGAATTTGCCTACACTAGTAAGATTCAACCAACAAAACTGAAGCATCTTATGATCGTTCAAATTCCCGGTTCAACCACCAAGGGTAGGCAAATTTGCAAAGCCGTCCCTATCCGAATCCATGGCATAGACTTTTATGCTAACCTGATAGTACTCGGAACTAAAGGTTTGGAAGTAGTACTAGGAATGGATTGGATGTCCAAACATAAAGGATTGATTGACTGTGCCAAGAAAGCCATCACCATGACCAGTACAGCCGGAATATCAGTCGAGCATATATCTGAAACCTTACCTCGTCAATTCAAGTGCAACAAGAGTATAGCCCAACCTACCATTGACCAAGTCCGGATAGTCTGTGAATACCCCGATGTATTTCCAGATGTTTTGCCCGGTATGCCCCCAGATCGGGATATCGAGTTTATCATCGAACTAATCCCCGGAACAGGACCCATAGCCCAGAGACCATATAGTATGAACCCGTCTGAACTAACAAAACTAAAGAAGCAACTAGATGCCATGCTGGAAATTGGATTGATTCAACCAAGTGCGTCACCATGGAGATCACCTGTTTTGTTTGTGGACAAGAAATATGGAGGTAACCATTTGTGTATGGATTATCGGAAGTTAAATGATGTCACCATCAAAAACAAGTACCCCTTGCCCAAGATAGAAGATTTGTTTGATCAGTTGACCGGTGCCAAAGTGTTTTCTAAGATTGATCTTAGGACTGGCTATCATCAACTCAAAATTCGGGCAGAGGATATTCCCAAGACTGCCTTTACCACCAGATATGGATTATACGAGTATACCGTCATGTCTTTTGGATTGACCAATGCCCCCGCTTATTTCATGAATCTCATGAATAAGATTTTTATGGACTTCCTGGACAAGTTTGTCGTTGTTTTCATCGATGACATTCTGATTTATTCCAAATCGGAAGAAGAACATGAGCTACACCTAAGTACCATTCTTGGAACCCTTAGAGAGCATCAGCTGTATGCCAAGTTTAGAAAATGTGAATTCTGGTTACAGGAGGTAGGATTCCTCGGCCACATTGTATCAGCCGGAGGAATTGCCGTTGACCCCGGAAAGGTGAAAGATGTCGAAGATTGGCAAGCCCCAACCACTCAAACCCAAGTTCGTTCATTTCTCGGATTGGCGGGATACTACCGCAAGTTCGTAGAAGGATTCTCGAATATTGCCAGACCCATGACCCAATTGCTGAAGAAGGACAAGAAGTTTGAATGGACAGACAAATGTGAAGCGAGTTTTCAAGAACTCAAGAGGAGATTGATTTCAGCCCCAATCTTAATCATGCCGGATATCATGAAGCCCTTCGACGTGTATTGTGACGCATCCAAGATCGGTCTTGGATGTGTGCTAATGCAAGAAGGCAAAGTTATATCTTATCTATCTCGACAACTGAAACAACATGAGCAAAATTACCCAACCCATGACCTCGAACTCGCAGCCGTAGTTCTAGCCCTGAAGACATGGAGGCATTACGTGATGGGAAATCGTTGTGAGATTTATTCGGATCACAAGAGCCTGAATTATATATTCACTCAGAAGGAGTTGAATATGAGGCAGAGAAGATGGGTTGAGTTAATCAAGGATTACGATCTGGACATTCACTATCACCCTGGTAAAGCCAATGTGGTAGAAGATGCCCTTAGCAGATTTTCGTGCCGCTTGAACTCCATGCTTTTCAAGGAGCAACCAAGCTTGCACAAAGAGATGGAAGATTTTCGAATGGAATTAGTGAGTGAAGGATTTTTGGCTAGCATAGAACTTCAACCCACTTTGATCAGCCAGATCAAAGAGGCGCAGAAAGGAAATGCTAGTATTGACGGAATCAAGCGTCGTATCGGTACAGGCAAAGTACCCGGATTCATCGAAGACGAAGAAGGAGTTCTGTGGTACAAAGGACGCCTTTGTGTACCAGCAGATTCTAAGTTGAAAGAAGTTATTCTGAAGGAAGCTCATGATACTCTTTATTCTATCCATCCTAGAGGAACTAAGATGTATCAGGATTTGAAAGAGAAATTTTGGTGGCATAAGATGAAGAGAGAAATCGGAAGCTATATCGCCAAGTGTGATATATGTCAGCGAGTCAAGGCCGGACATCAAAGACCCGCTGGATTTTTGCAACCATTGCAGATTCCGGAATGGAAATGGGATTCCGTTGGAATGGACTTTATCACCGGATAGCCTACTTCTAGTAGGGGAAATGACTTTATCTGGGTCATAGTGGACAGATTGTCCAAAGTCGCCCATTTCTTACCCGTCAAGACCACATATCAGAGTTTGAAGCTAGCGGAGTTATACATTGCTAGAATCGTCAGTTTGCATGGAGTCCCCAAGAACATCGTATAGAATCGAGGAACTCAGTTTACCTCGAGATTCTGGAAGAAAGTTCAAGAAGGTTTAGGAACCCGACTAGATTTCAGCACCGCGTATCACCCTCAGACCGATGGACAAACGGGGCGAGTAAATCAAATACTCGAAGATATGCTAAGAGCATGTGTGTTAGAATATGGATCTAAGTGGGAAGACTGTCTGTCGTTTGCAGCATTTCTGTACAACAACAGTTATCAAGCTAGTTTGCAAATGGCCCCATTTGAATTCATGTATGGAAGGAAGTGTCGCACCCCTTTGAACTGGTCGGAAGTAGGAGAGAGTTAGATTTTTGGACCGGATATCCTACGAGAAGCAGAAGAGAAGGTTCACAAGATTCGTGAGCACCTCAAGACAGCCCAGTCCAGACAGAAGAGTTACGCCGATAAGAGACGTCGAGACCTCGCCTTCAACATAGGAGATTTCGTATATCTGAAAGTGTCGCCATTGAAGGGAATGCAGCGTTTCCAACTCAAAGGAAAGTTAGCCCCCAGATATATCGGACCCTTCAAAATTCTGAACCGCTGAGGAGAAGTGTCGTATCAATTGGAACTACCCGAAGAGATGTCAGCCATGCACAATGTGTTTCATATCTCATTACTTCGCAAGTGCCTCGAAGTTCCGGAGAAGACGGAAGTGTTCAAGAATATCGATCACCGGACCATAGAGATCAACGATGACCTGAACTATCCCGAAGTACCCATCCATATTTTGGAAGAAGCTTTCCGAACCACCAGAACCCGAAGCATCAAGTTTCTCAAGATTCAGTGGAGCAACCACACAGAAGAGGAAGCTACCTAGGAGCGCGAAGATCACATCAGGACGGAGTTTCCCGATCTCTTCAAATCCTAGGTAATCTTTTCGTCCTTTTTCAAATCTCGGGACGATATTTTGTTTAAGGGGGAAGGTTTGTAACATCCCAAAAATATTAAACTAGAATCATCAAACTCTATGCATCAAAATTAGGGTTAACAAAAACTTTTCTAAATAAAATTATGAAAGCATGCATGTGTGTATGCATCCCATTTTGAATTCTTTTGAATTGCCTTGTTTATGTGTTTCTTTGCTTGTAAAAGGATTCTTAGGTGAAATAAACATCATCTAAACAATCCCCACACTTTTCCCAAAGACAAATAAATCAAAACAAACAAAATAAAGGAATGGTCATTTTGACCAATTTAACTCCCATGCCTACTTTGGCTATCTCTAACTTTCAGAACTTAACAGAAACTTGTTTGGATCTTTGCACCCCTTGATAGTACTCATAACAAAGTATCAAGGCCCACCTTGTGATCATCCAGAAACATTCAAATGCATAGTTTAAATGACAGTTTAAAATTGAATCTTTATCATATGGGAAGATCCCACTTTTTCATAAAACCACTCAAACAAGCTCAACTTTCAAAACCCAAGCATCTATAGACTCACCAGCACCTACCTAGCACACCCACCAAAAATCTTTTCAAAATTCAAAACTTGAATTCATGCGGCCATTTCATCAAACACCTTCCAGATGCAAATCAAATAAAATCCAAACACTATTTGGAGCAGTTATTTGAGCCTAACTTGTTCCCTCTCTGGTTGCAACTAAGCTTTAGTAGATCATATAGCTCATTTGTAAACATCTAGCACCACTGTAAGCTTGGCAATGCCATCAATGGTGAACAGCCTAAGCCACCCATGCCACTCCAGTGTAGACATCAAGCTAGGAGAGGAACTAGCCGTGCCAACCTTGTCTGGGAGATCACCCATGCCTCACCGCCCCCTCTCGACCAGCCCTGCCTCGAAGACATCGACCAAAACACCCAGGAACGCCGCGCCCGTGCCTCTGTCAACCATGCCGAGCGGGCGCCAGAGCGCCACCCTCGACACACGCCCACAGACCGCGCGCCTCCCTCGCCGCGTGCATACACGATCACCACCTTCCTAGGAGACCGCCAGACATTCCCGTTCGCCGCCCCATGCCTCACAGCCACCGCTCGCCGTCGAAGACGGCCGCCTCTGTCGCGCAGAACATCGCATGTTCCAGACCGATTGCCACCGCCCCTACACGCGCATTAAAGCCATAGAGCATCGCCAGGAGACCACCGTTCGATCGCCACCACCGGCCATGCCTCTAGCAGCCCGTAGCCATGTCGCCACCGTCGCCTGCCCACTCCGTTCGGTCTCGTCGTCGAGACTATAAATAGAGGCCTCCCAAGCTCAAAATCTTCCCACCATCTCACTCCCCTCTCCTCAGTGATCGTTACACCCCGTTCACAGAGCGAGGCGAGCAGCGCATCGCCGGAATTTGGCCGAAGCAGGCCGCCTCTGGAGAATAAGGGCGCCGTCGATTTCGTAGACCCCAGGAGAAGCTGCCGGTACCAGGAGGTTCGCGGTCGTTGACTTCGTCGTTCTCCCGCCGCGCCGACCCTCGCCTGAGTCCCGGTGATCCCCCGACGACCCCCACCTGCCGCGTTAGGTTTCTGTCTCGCCGGCGCCGTCCGACGTGGACGATGGGTAGCAGCCGTTCGATTAGACTTAGATTGCGCGGATGAGATTTCCACGTACCGCTTCGCGTATAAAGAGCCACTGACTGGTGGAACCCCCCTGTCAGTTGAGCCCCGCGCCGTGGAGTGACACCGGGACGGCCCATTATCGTTTCCCGCGCAGCCCAGTCGTTTGAATTTAACTTTTTCCATTTTAATTCAAATCCAGTTCTGTACCTAGTTTCAAAAATCAACCCAGCTCGATTTATTGCACCAAATTGAATGAAACCAATTTTGTTAGAAAGATATTGAAATGCTTAATCCAAGACCGTTGGATTCAAATCATTTGAATCTATAGATCAACCTTGGTAAAAATAACAAGGCAGAACCTTTTCTGCGTTCAAACATTTTTCAAATTTAAACCATAATAGCTTTTGAGTTGATTCCAACTCTCAAAGATCACATTTGATCATACCTTTCAGAATATATAAAAATATATGGGTTTACTTACAGAAATAATGATCAAGTAATGAAAGAATGCCACATAGGCATTTCTAGTCACTTTATTTAAGTAAAATAAAAGGTTAAACCTTATTAAATTGTGCCACCACTTTAAATCAAATTCCCATATATTGAAATGTGTGGTGATGACATGTGTCAACATGATCCCATGTTTGGTTTGGAGAATATTAAATCTTAAGTAGTTTTTCAATGAGTAGAAATTACTTTTCTAAAAATAAAAGAAATTAAACCAAGCTTTAATCTTGTAATGTTAGTGATGATGCTAGATCATCTATAGGACCCATTTGTGTGACGATTGAAAGTAGTGAAGTATTGTTGGGTGATTGTGTACCTCGTATTTATTCATAGATGCTAGTACCGACCAAGGATACGAGGAGGAAGGAGGATACTACGAAGAAGAACCCGAGGAGAAGTTCAACCACTGCTCTGCACAAGGCAAGCCAATACGTGCAAGCTATTAACTTAGCAAGCTTATACTGATACTTGTGCAAGCTAACACTTGCAAGATACTATACCTATGCAAGCAAATACTTGCTTATTACCATGCCAACTATATGCCTTAAGCATATATGATCATAACCACTTGATAAACCAATCCTAGTTTTACTTACAAGCTTTATACTTTATTTCTTTATCAAAGATATTTTAGAGGTTACGTAAGTGAATTGTAGATACTAGAAAGATAATTGAAGGTTGCATAAAGAGCATAAAATTTGGCCCAAGCTAGATAATCTTTATGTCATCCTAAGGCATGAGATTAAACTTAGTTAAACTCCACTAGTTTATCACCCCTCATTAGTACTTACCCCCATTTGTAGATGCTAGTGCTAAGCATAAAATTTGATCAACTTTAGATGGGAATACTTGGTGAGAAAATGGTTATGAAAACCTTGGAATGATGGATCATTCTATTGAAATGTTTTGGACATGTGTTTCCGAACACCAGATGATTTATGGTGATGAAAATGTTGAGGCATGAGCCTTAGCCCTTTATAAAACTGATGGTTGTCTGGATGCGATACCATTCCAATTTTACCGTACAACCACAATACCCGAGAATTGGGTAGGGCTTGACTGGAAGCTTATATACCTTAGTATTGGTTCCCTCACGGCCAAGGTCTAAGTTGAGGCTACCTTGTGAAGATTGTCCACCTGTGCAGTACCCAAGATGATAGTTGGTCATGGTTGGGAGGCCAAACTCACAGGAGAGGTGCTTATACTAGGGTGTGTAATTGAAAGGTTAGGATTGATTATCCACATACTGAGTATGGTGAATTCAGGATTTGTTCCTGACGGATGTATTGAATGTTGTGGTGAAAGTGTACAATCTCTGCAGAGTGTCAAACTATTCGAATAGCCGCGTCCGCGGTTATGGACAGTTGGAGTGGCCATACTGTTCCCCCGTCAGATGTTTTCAAAATGACCTTTTGAAACAAACTGAGACTTTGACTTGACCACAACAGAGTTGTGATATGAAATTCAAGTTCCCACTTAGGTGTTATAAAATTTGACTAGCTTTCGCTTGCTTCCGGACTTAGTAGAGGTAAATCTGGATTTTTGCAAAACAACCCTAGAGCTTAGTGTCCTACTACAAAAACCCCTTCACTTGTTAGTATTAGTTTGCGAGTACTTAAAGAGTACTCATGGCTTTGTCCCTGGCTATTCCCATGGCCAGACTATGAAGAGGAGTACCTGGAGGATGGACCCCAGGAAGGTTACTATAAGGGTCCCAACCTTTAATAAGGTAGAGTCCCCTTTGTTTACAATGCTAGTCCCTGGATCAATAGCTAGCATCCACAGTTAAGATGTAATATCAAGAAACAAAGGTCATAATAACATAATTTTATTGCATCTTACATAGCTCATTTGGCTATTACATTACATTGTAGCAGAATATCTATAGCATGGGGTCCTTCATCTTCAAAGTGCCACATGCAGACATGTTGGTTGTAGACTTTGTAATCCTAATCAACACACTTCACTAAATCAATAAATCCTGCAACATAACAAGTTACAGCCACAAGGGTCAATACATTTGAATTGTATTGGCAAGTGATACTATGGTAGTATAGTGGAGTCTATCATCTATATGCATTTGGCTAAGTGGAGTTGAGGCTTGCATTGCTCAAAATAGATTTTCCTTATCATTTTGAAAACACTAAGTTTTTGCTTGACAAAAACATTTCTCCCAATCAAAGATTGAAGATCCTTTAACCCTTGTTCAAACCACAAGTTTTTAACTTAGAAATTTGGATGATGAGATTCTTGATTGCTTCCATGTCTTGATGCTCAAATTGTCCTTTACCAGGGACATGGCTAAGTACTTAGATTTTACACTCTGCAGAGGTGGTGCACTTTCCCCACAAGACTTGGTTTCCCAAGACAAGATCTTCAAGAAGCCTTCCCTTAGACCAAAATGGACGCGCTCCAACCTATCAAACTCTACCACCAACTGTCCATATGGCTAAGTTCTTGCAACCTATATGATCCAGGCAGAGCCCATAATGCCAAGTGGTTGCACTTGAAGCTTCTCAACATTTGACATCTCAAATCTCTTTGTTCCTGGGTGGCCATCCACAAGTGAGATACACAAGGTCAACCATAAACATGGGCCTTGTGAACCACTCAACCAAAAACCACCAAGCAATAACCATTCCACCCAGGTGATTCATTAACCTAGTTGTTTTATTAAACAAAAACACAAGTCCTCAGACTTAGAATTTTTCCATAGTGTGAATATATTTCCACCCTTGTTTTCTATTTGCTAAGCTAATCATGATAGTAGTAGGTATCTTGACTTAGGTAATTTCTACTAAGGTTTCATCTACTAGGTTTTCCTATAGCAAGGTTTATACTTAGCAAAAGTTCCATGCAAGTTTTACTTAGAAAAATCACTAATGCATAGTGAAAGTAATGGGACAAAAGTATGAAGCATCACTTGCCTTTTTTTTGGTAGAGTATAGGTTCACTCCTTGATCTTTGCAATGTTCACACACTTCAAGTCACTACAAATCAATCAAGCAAACAATATTTCAGTCTACCAAACAAGTAAAACATCACATAAAATCATAGAACCAAGATAATGCATGTTAGCATGCCAAGGATTGTTTTATTTGAAAAGGTGGTTCCTAATGGGTCATAAACATTTGAAAACACCTATTGGTCATTTTGTAAAGTGCCAAAGTCATTTGCAAGAGGTTTCACTTCCTAAACCATTTTCAAAACAAAGTATCATTTTATGTGGTGTAGAAATATTTTTACTAAGGCATTAATCTATAGGGTTCACAAAATATGTTTTCAAACCTTAAAACTTTGTGTTTAGGGTCAGAGAGTTTAAAAAAAACATTTCCCAAAAGTTTTCTTCCAAAACCATTTTTAATAAATAAACCACATTTCTATTTGACTAGAAATGGTTTTAAATCAAAGAATCATTCTTTTGTTTCACCAAATACATTTTTGAAACCACAAAGTGTTTCCTATGGTCAGTAGGTTCAAAACAATCCAATTGCAAAATATTTTATCCCCAAATTCATTTTTAAACAATTTTTATAATCTAAACAAGCATACAAATGTTTCTGCAAAAACAAACATTTTAACAGAAGCTTTTTGCTAAACAAAAGGCATGGTTGGCTAGGGCTTTTTCCACTGATTCGATTGATATAAAGTTTGCAAAATTTGGACGTGTGGTTTAAAAGTTGTGCAATTTACAAAATCACAAGTCTAATTGATCAAATTCTGTTTTTAAAACAACTCTGGGACACGCGTCTGATTCTTATTCGTCGAAAAAGTTTCACGTGGATCGACTAACACAGACCGTTGGATCAAGTCATATCGCACGGCGCGCAGAGGCTACTTACCTCTTTGCTTATTTCTAATCTTATCCGTCAGATCGAGATCCAATGGACCCTATTGTTTTGACCATTTGGCAGCGGCGCTGACGCGGCGGCGACTGGTGGCGCGGTCAGACGTGGACAGTGCCGGCGATTTAGGAAGCGAGGGAGGACGTGAGGGTGCTTACAATGATCACGGTGACGCTCTGATGCTCAAGGTGCTCGTCGTTGGGCAGGGGGCGCACGGGAACAGCGGCGATTGCTCGTCGGAGACGTCGTCGGCGTCGGGCTTGCTCAGGCGTCGTCGAGGACGAGGCTACATCGCGTACTAGGGCAAACGGAAGATAGGGTCAGATGCGCACAGTCCTGGCAAAGATGCGTGCGTGAAGGAGAAGGCGCGGGGTGGTCTAGTTTACCAGGGGGAGGTCGTCGGGGAAGAACCAGACGCGGCGGCGCTCGGAGTTTGCAGAAGACGACGTTTTGGGGCGCCCGCAGTTGAACGAAAGGCACGGACAGATGCGCCAGGAGGTGGGGAGTATGTGTGCATGGTTGATGAGGCAAGGGGCGGCGTGGGGTCGCCGGAATTTGCACCGGAGAGTCGTCGGAGAAGTGGTAGTGTAGGGAAAAATTCTGCGGCCTGGGGGCGCGCTAAGGTGAGGTGACTGGGGGGAAATGGTTAGGGAACGCTGGCGTTTAAGCGAGTGTGGTCAGGGGGCGTTGATCACGCGGCATTGAAGCGAATTTACGCGTGCGATTATAGCCAGAAACGGCCGGCGAGGTGAGGGGAGGAACAGGTCCGCGGCTGAAGACGGTGAGCTGGCGGTGGGGTCTACTCGTCAGCGAAAGAAAGGGAGTGGAGTTGGGGTCCACAAGTCAGTTGCTCTGCGGGTTCTGTCTACGGTGAAAAATGTTTCACCGTGGGAAAGAGTAGGTGGGCTGGACTGGGTCTTGTTGGGCCAGTTTGTTGGGCTGGTCCTTTTCTTATTTTTTTCCTGTTCTGAATCTTTTCCTTTTTCCAATTCTTTTTCTGTTTTCAAATTCAACAATCAATTCAACAAACAAATCAAACAACCAATTCAAAAAAACTTCCACCAAACTTTATAATGGGTTTTGATTCTGTTTAACAACAATAAACCAATTCCCAAAATAAAATAATATTTTTATTTTAGAGTCCATTAATAATTAAATAAAATGGACACTAGTTAATAAATCAAATGGGTTTTAATTTATTTAAAAACTCCATTTGAAATCTAAATATTTTTCAAAACCAATCAGTAGGTTTTATTTGAAACTAAAAGATACTTTGGAAAACTTGTTTAAAACAAAATAACATTTTATTTTAGGGTCCATTAATAATTAAATAAAATGGACCTTAGTTATTAAATCAAATAGGATTTGTTTTATTAAAACCTTTATTTTGAAATATAAAATAAAACCAAAACACTTCAGTAGGTTTTATTTGAGAATATAAAATACTTGGAAAAACTTATTTAAAATAAATAAATAAGTTTTAGTGTTTATTTAAAATGGGAAAAACCTTTATTTTTAATAAAACTGGTTATTAATAAATCCTCCTTATTTTGTTTAAATAAAACTTTACTCTTTTAACCAAAGAAAAACCTTTTGTTTCAAAATCTTGGCCAAGGTTTAATTTGGCTTTATAAAATAATCTTTATTTATAAATCCACCTTTTCTTTTGAAAACCAAAAACCTTTTATTAAAAGATCCAAAATAGTAATTTTAAATATTTTTAAGTTTATTGTTTATTTAACTTTTTAAATCCCTTTAGGATTTATTTGATACAAATAGGTTTTGAAAGTTCCCAAATTGGATTCAAAAGTTTCTTCTCACCCTGAAAATCAACAAGGTTTTATTTTATTCATTTATTTTTCACATTACAAGATTTGGAAAATCTTGGGATGTGACAGTTACGACAACTAGGATCATCTCCCATCGTCAGCATTGCTTGTGACCCCGAAGATGGAGCTTCGCCTACGCTGTCGTTATTATTATGTATTTCCGCTGCTTGAGTTGTATTAAGAACTGGATCATGAGATCCTTATTTGTGTAAGACCTTATGTATGGTTTGTAATGGATGATGTACTGTGGTATCCAATTCTGTTATGTGTCGCAAAAATGGTAATCCTGGGATTGCGATGTATGGCATAACAGGCATCTGGGATTAAAAATCCAGGTGTTGACAGGATTTTTGTTCTCGGATCATGGTTATGGATGCTGCTACGGCAATCTGATATGCAGATGCCATGCACCTTGCCTCTCCTGATGGTATTTCTCCCTTAAGTCCTAACTTCTTGGGTAACATGATCATGACACGGTATTTATCTAATACCTGCCCATCATAGTAATTGTAAATCTTGACCAAAAGTCTCGATTCACATTCCAAACTCCATATAAGTTGTTGGAGATTGACTGTCCAATCCCCTCCGTAGTCATCCAACGTCCTGTTCATCACTTGAACATTCCGGGGTGGATATCGAGGTGTCATGTGGAACTATAGATAAGAAATTATCATCAGTCACATAGAGTTAAAAAATCTTGGGTAATGATCGGAATTGTAATCATATAAAATAGTTATCGCACTAGTAACATAACAGGATTATTCTCAAATGAATATCCCTCATATCACTAGAGAACTCTTTATTTATCACCTGGATGCGTCCTATGGGTTCTACCCATTTACTAGGCTTCCAACCTAAGGTCAAAGCATATGCTCTGATACCAACTGCGGTGACCCAGCATACCACTGCATGATGTAGTATACTATAGTCGTTGACATAACACCAATGAAACACCGTTCACTAGTATTACATCCCTCAGAATGGCACAACAGAAACACAGTGGGTCCATTACATGGCTAAAGGTTACAACTCACTCTTTACAAAAGATCTAGAGAACACTCTAGGTTAAAGAGAGAGAAAGAACTTCTTACGAAGGAGAATCAAAGATAAATAACGTAAAACTATTATACTATTAAAACTAGTATTTAACTAAGGAATTGGCATTGCTGCTATTGCAATACACTACATAATTAGGTTCTTTGGCTAGAAATTATATTCCTATCTAATCAGTAACTTCGTCTCCACTTGAGTGATGTATATTTTGACTTCTTTGACTTCATTGAAGATCTTTAACTGTTGATGATTCCTGGAGCATAACTTGGTGAAAACATCGTCTGTATTTCCTTCAGCATCTAGCAAGGGTTAAGAAGATACTTTCAGTACGAGCGTACTCAGCAAATTCACTAGAAAAGGAGTGTTTGATGCACTATAACTACAGCCACAGACTGTAGGTCGTAGGCAATGCAAGTTTTCATAAACATTTCTTTAAAGGTTGCTTTATTCTGAAA
Source organism: Avena atlantica (assembly GCA_910589765.1). Lineage (NCBI taxonomy): Eukaryota > Viridiplantae > Streptophyta > Magnoliopsida > Poales > Poaceae > Avena > Avena atlantica. The sequence goes on from OU342734.1 coordinate 353,994,331, forward strand.
AGATATGTCCGTCAGCCTTCACGGGTTTACCAGAACTTTCATGGAGTTCCTTTCCCGCCGCGTTCGCAGCTCCTTACTGGAATAGGGAGTAACAAGTTACAGTTCTTACATTCTGCAGAAGTGCGTTACTTTACCCATGAGAGATCAACTCTTTGTTGCACAACCGGGCAGCTTATTCCCGTCCACAATTCCATGATGTGGGGCCCAGAAGATGATCCAAGCCAATCACTGGCCCCTTCGCGACCTCGCATGCCTCCTTGGTGTACACCATGCCCACATATTGGATTACGGCAATGGTTTGTACAAACCGTTAGATGCCAGAACTATCGTGGGACGATGAGGGTTCCCACCCATATGATGCATATCGTCTACGAATTACCAATTAATATGCATGCTACGAGGATAACAGCCACGACCTGCACATACGGCTTCATGCGAGAGGAAGAAGATACAGCTGACTTCTCCGTCCCATTCCAAATCTCATGGTCAACGCGTAATATACGGCGCAAGAATCACTGGCGACATTGGTTGTTAAGTCCTAGGTGATATAGTTCTGAACATTGGTATTCCAATTGTCAGATTTAATAGATTAATTGATCACCCTGGATCAGTAACCAATAGTTCACATTATTATTGAAAATAGTGTTTTCTGACCTTTTTAAATGCAGGTGATGACAACACTGGATTTGTAAAATACTTTACAGAAAATACACAAAGGACATGAGCAAGTGTGAACTTGCCTTTTGTGATTGCAAGATTATGCACTCGCGGTCTTCGAGTCAGTATAAGATCCAAAATCTGAAATCAGCATCATTGGTCCGGTAAGGACTAATGTTTAAAGAAGAAATATGCTTTTATGCATAAGTAATGTGATGCACGTTCTAAACGCAAATCCCGGGGATATCGTTGTCCTAGGGTTTGGATTCCGGAAATGGTTACTTTGGAATGTGTGGTCCTTTTAGATAAGTTTCACATTTGTGCTTCTATTAAAGCTTATAAGTGGTTGTGAGCAACACATATGTAGCAATAAAATATATACTTATGAAATACTAGTCAAAATTGCTTATATAAGAGTTCTTGTTTGAAGTGGCAAAAAGAATAACCTTCGAAGAAAAGGTTTCTCTTCTAAGGTGTAAACAAGCTTTGTGGTTAGTTGAGTTGGGTAGCTGTTATTTATGTTTGCTCGAATGGTTTGGTTTTGAGATTTTTTTATAACTTAACTACTTCAGACCAAAGTTAACTATAAAACATATAGTAATGTTTATTGTGTTATATTTAGATTTTTGGAGACTAAAGTTAACTTTAAAATATAGATAATTTTGAAAGTATAATATTTATAACATTTGTATCTTGTGTATTTGGAATGTTTCCTTTAGGTTACTTAGAATTAGTTATCCTTTTACTTAGGGTAGTGTTTTCTTGATTTTTATAATGGAGTAGTATCATTTACCTTTTATCAATGAGTGGTTAAAGTAGATAGGAATGATATGACTTATTTACAAGTTATTCTTTAAGGTTTTTATCATGAATTGGAATCATTTGAGAATATAATCTTCCCTCAAGATTGAGGATAATTTAAGTAAAAAGGTATTGATAATGTTTTAAACCATTATGGCCTTGTATTATTAATATTTAAGACTTATCCTATTTATTAGGCTTATTTGACTCATTAATAAATTTTATTTATACTTATATGAATTATTAATGAAGTAAATAAGTTTAAATTTGAGTTAATAAAATATTTAAATTTTTACTTAACTCAAAATTAGAATATTAGATTTTAACATGTAAATATTATTTTTGGGATCATTTTGGTATATTACATTTATTTTTGTGATTTATAATTAATAAGATATGATTTTTATAATTCTTATCACTTAATAAATAATGAATACTTAATTAAGTGAAATAATAATACATGATTAAGGTTTCAAATTATAATTTTTATTTTTCTAAGATTTTTGGTATCTTATTTATATTATTAACATTTTTGTCACATCCCAAGATTTCCAAATCTTGTAATGTGAAAAATAAATAAACAAAATAAAATTTTTGTTGAAAATCAGGGTGTAAAGAAACTTTTGTTTCTAAATGGAAACTTAAAACCCCATCTTGAACAAACTTGGATAAAAAGTTTGAATCCAACAAAAATTCAAATCAAGAGAAATGCATTCCTCAATGAATGTATCTGGAAATTTAAACACTTGGAAAATAAATCCAAACCCTAAACCCTAATGGAATAAAAATCATTTCCAAGTTATCTCCAGGCCTATGGATTTGATCCATATAAAAATTTGTCAACAAACATTTACAAATGATCAAGAAAGACAAATAGAAACATTATAAGACCATATAAATTGGTTTCACTTAAATTGGAGCCATAAATAAAATCTTATGAATTTAATAAGATAAGGAATTAATTTCCCAAAGCTAATAAAGCCCTTATCTAAAATCCCTACCAATTGGATAGAAAATAATCCTAAAGATATTTTAAACGGAAAAATAAATATCAATTAAGATTTTACAAATTGGAATCACCAAGTTTGGATCTCTAATTAAAAAGTTATGAATTTTATAAGATAAAGAAAGAAATATTAATTAAAGAATATTTAAAGACCATATCAAATCTTGGCCTAATCCAATAAGCAAATGGAATGATTATAATCCAAATAAAATAAAAAGATAAATAATTTCCAAAATACAATAAAATGGCATTAACCATGCTATCCCTATCTTAATAAAGACAAATCTCTAATAAGAATAATTATAAAATTAATGAGAAAATGATAATTGGAATTTACCCAAGTGAATAAAAGTTTTTTAATCAACTTAAATAAAATAAATCTTCCAAATAAAATTTAGGGAATTAAAACTATATTTAATTCCTATGGAATTAAACAAATACCCAATCCAAATGATTTATGAATCATATTAAATGCTTTCCAAAATAATTCAAGATGAATTATTTGAACCCAAATCAACAAATAAAAAACCTACTGAAAAGATTTGGAAGGATTTAGAAAATTTAAATGGTGTTTGAATATTACTAAAACTTATTTGGCTTAAAACTAGGGCCTTTTTGAATAATTAAAAAAGACCCAAAAAGGAATACAATTTTATTCCAAAATTGACATGAGAATGTGCTACCAATCAATATTTAAACCTACACAAAATCTGGCAAAGTTTTGAATTCAAATGAGTGTTTGAATTAAATAAACAAAACCAAAATAGAATAAAAGAAAAGGAAAAAGAAAAACAAACAGAACAAAAAAAATGTTAAAGGACTCAGCCCAACTAGCCTGGCCCAACTAAGCCCAGCCAGCCCACTTCTCCTCTTCCGCAGAAAAACGCTTCGGACCAAATATCCTACCCGCACGGCCACTGAACGCCAGGACCCACCTTCCCCTCTCTTCCACTCACTGATAAACGGGCCACGCGACCACGTCATCTTCTTCCTCCCCGCGGAGACCCCGCCCCTCACCTCGCCGGCCGTTGCAGGCGAATAACGCTCGGCTTAATTCGCGTTAATGGCACAGTTAAACCTCCCCCTGATGACGCCCTCTTAACCTCCCACGTCTCCTCTCCATTTCCCCTCTGTCGCCTCACCCAAGCGTGCCCCCAGCCCGCCCAATTCTCCCCTGCACCGTCCTGTGTCCGACGACTCTCCGGCGACGATTCCGGCAACCCCTCACCGCCCCTTGCCCCCTCGACCACCCTCACCTGATCCCCACATCCTGGCGAATTCCCCCGTAACGTTAGCTCGCCCGAGCGTGCTCTGCAGCGTCGACAACAACGACGAACAGTAGCGCCACCGCCTGCCATTTCCTCCGGCGAGATTTCCTGGTAAGCTCGGACCGCCCCGGTGCTATTCATTGATGCTCGCATATTCCCTGGTGCCGTGCGCGTCTGACACACCCTTTACCTTGCTTTGGCACGCCTTGTAGCCCCGACCCCGTCGACGTCTGACCGCACCCGAGGCACAGCTCAACTCCGGTGAGCGATTAAGGACAATCTTGTGCGCCCCTTTGCCAGAAAGTACCACCTTGAGCTTCCCCAAGCTTCGGCGAACACGGTGAGCATCTCCCCTTCCTCCCTCGCTTCCTGTAGCGTCGACTCCGCCGCCGTCTGACCGCTCCACCACCAGCCGCCGCCAGCACCGCCAATCCTTGACTAGCTCATGTGAACCGTTCGATCTGAATCCGACGCTCGTGATAGAAACTAACTGAAAGGGTATGCTAGAATCTGAGGCGTGTGATCCCACTTAAATCCAACGGCTGCCATCGCTCGATCCAACCGAAGCGGTATGGGCGAATAGAATTAAGACACGTGGCTCTGTTGATTTGAATTAAAACAGATTTGATCAATTAGATGCTAGATTTTGTAAATTCTATAACTTTTAATCTACACGTCCAAATTTTGCAAACTTTATATCAATGGATTCAGAAAAACAAGACCTAGCCAACCATGCACTTTGTTTAGTAGAAAGCTTCTGTTAAAATGTTTGTTTTTGCAGAAACTTATGTATGCATGTTTAGCATATAAAATTTGTTCTAAAGTGATTTGGGGGATAAAATCTTTGGCAAATGGTGTATTTTGAACCTACTGACCATAGGAAACAAATTGTGTTTTCAAAAATGTATTTGGTGAAATAAAAGATTGAATCTTTGATTTAAACCAATACTAGTAAAATAAAAATATAGTTTAATTGTTAAAAATGATTTTGGAGGAAAGCCTTTGGGAAATGTTTTTGAAATAAACTCTCTGACCCTAAACACAAGTTTTTATGGTTTGAAAAAATATTTTGTGAAACCTATAGAATTTTGTCTTATTAAAAGCATTTCTACACCACATAAAATAATGACTTAGTCTAAAAATGGTTTATGAAGTGAAATCTTATACAAATGATTTTGCCACTTTATAAAATGACCAATAAGTGTTTTTATAATGTTTATAACCTATTATAAACCACTTTTGTAAATAAAACAAAGTTGGCATGCTTGCATGCATTGTTTTGTTACTATTATTTTATGTGATGAATTGCATGAATGGTAGATTGAAATATTGTTTGCTTGATTGAATTGTAGTGTTTTGAAGTGTGTGAACATTGCAAAGATCAAGGAGTGAACTTATACCCTCTACCAAAAAGGCAAGTGATGCTTCATACCTTGTCCCATTATTTTCACTATGCATTAGTGATATTTCTAAGTAGGACTTGCATGGAATTTTTCTAAGTGTAAACTATGCTATGGGAAATCCTAGTAGATGAAACCTTAGTAGAAATTTTCCTAAGTTAAGATTCCTACTACTATCATGCTTAGCTTAGCTAATAGAAAACAAGGGTGGAATATATATTCACACTATGGAAAAATTTCTAAGTCTGAGGACTTGTGTTTTGTTTAATAAAACAACTAAGTGAATGAATCACCTGGGTGGAATGGAAGGAATGGTTTATGTTGAGTGGTTACACAAGGCTAGGGGACTGGTGAACCTTGTGTATCTCAATTGTGGATGGCCACCCAGGAACAAAGAGATTTGAGATGTCAAATGTTGAGAAGCTTCAAGTGCAGCCACTTGGCATTATGGGCTCTTCCTGGATCATATAGGTTGCAATAACTTAGCCAAATGGACAGTTGGTGGTAGGGGATTGATAGGTTGGAGCGCGTCCATTTTGGTCTAAGGGAAGGCTTCTGAAAGATCTTGTCTTGGGAAACCAATTCTTGTGGGGAAAGTGCACCACCTCTGCAGAGTGTAAAATCTAAGTACGTAGCCATGTCCCTGGCAAAGGACAATTTGAGCATCAAGACATGGAAGCTATCAAGAATCTCATCATCAAAATTTCTAAGTTAAAAACTTGTGGTTGAACAAGGGTTTAAGGTTCACCAATTTATATTAGTGGTTCCTTGGGAAAGATTATTTTTGTCAAGCAAAGACTTAGTGTTTTCAAATGATAAGGAAAAACTATTTTGAGCAAAGCAAGCCTAAGCTCCACTTAGCCAAATGCATATAGATGATAGACTCCACTATGATACCATAGTATCACTTGCCAATACAATTCAAATGTATTGAGCCTTGTGGCTGTAACTTGTTATGTTGCAGGTTTGATTGATATTAGTGAAGTTTTATGATTAGGATTACAAGTCTACAACCAACATGTCTGCCTGTGGCACTTTGAAGATGAAGGACCCCATGCTATTGTTATATTCTACTGCATTGTAATGAGATAGCCAAATGAGCTATGTAAGATGTAATAAATTATTTTATTCCTAGTTATAAAGTTGTATTATGACCTTTGTTTCTTGATATTACATCTTAACTGTGGATGCTAGCTATTGATCTAGGGACTAGCATTGCAATCACAGGGTTCCTTTTTCCTTTATAAAGGAGGGATCTTACAGATGGTATCAGAGCATTGTGTTGCCTGTAGGATTTGTAAACGTAGGATTGGACAAAACCCTTAGAAAAAAATAGGAGTTGTATTTGTTCCAAAACTTGTTTACAAACAATCTTGTGAACTCTTCCCTCAACCATTTCGTTTTTGATCCTACATCTCTTCTATTTCAAACTTGATGGACAAAGCCTACCCCATGACCAAAGACTTCACCATGTGCAAAGGACTTCATCAATTCTAATGACTTCAACATCTTCAACCCTAATGACTTCAACATCTTCAACATTTTCACCAAGGACTTCAACCTTAGATATCACTAAGGACTACAAGTGAGACAAGAAATGTTGCTCAAGACTTGAAGACTAAGGAAACACAACTTAGAAGGAACCATCATCACCTTGAAGTTTTGAGACCAAGATGCAAGAAATTCTCTAAGGATACAAAGATCTTAATCAAGAAGAATCAACCAAGAAGGATGGAAAGATGTCAAGTGAACCATATAGATGGACCACCATATTTAGTTTAAGTCAAACCCACCAACTTATGTGGTGTAACAAAAATATTTTTGGTTGCCTAAAAATATGCTTGAACTTGTTGTTTGAGTGGAGTGTTTGTTTGTGGTTGCTTGCACATTGCTTGTGTGAATTGTGATGTGTGTGATTAAAATTATTCCCTTAGAAATATTTTGCCTATTATGATACCAATCCAACCCAAATAGATGAACTCTCCAAGAGACTCCAATACCAAGGATGGTGACAACAACAACAACCAAGAGAACAGCATGAGAGACCAACTGCTTGCAAGACAAACCCAGTTGAACCAAGTGACAGCTCAATTTATAGCCAACAACAATGAGTTAGACCCAACCATGCAAAAGGTTTTGGAAACTCAATCCCAATTGTTGCAAGGGATGGCTACTCAAATGATCAACATGGGAGATAACTCTTCCCAAGGAGCTTATGACAACAAGGATGACAAAGATGTTATTCTAGAAGGAACCCAAGCTTGCAATATTTGCGGAGACAAGGATCACACTTCCAAGGAGCATGAAGCTCAATGCCCCAATTGTGAAGAGAAACATCCAATTGACCAATGCCCCACATCCCAAGCTACTTGTTACCTATGTGAAGGAAACAATCATAACCCTATCCAATGCCCCATATATTCCATAGTTGAACAAAGGAAACAAGTTGGAGTGCAACAACTGATTACAGACTACCATGAGAGAGCCAAGTCTACCAAGAAGGATGAAGACAAAGGAAAATCTCAGCTTGTACCTCCCAGCAACATGACTCAATTTAAGGGACCAAAGAAGAGACATATGTATTATCCAAGGAGTAATAGAAGGTCAAGGAGACCAGTAGACATTCCTACCTATGAGATAACATATGAAGAAAATGAATTAGAAGCACTCCTAGCTTTGGAGAAACCCAAGAAAAAGAAGGACAAAAGCCATGTGCAATGTGGTCATTGCAAAGAAATGGGACACTATGCCAGTGAATGTCCAGAGAAGCAGAAGTATAAGGAAATTATCCAAGTGTGGTGCAACAACTGCAAAGAGCTAGGCCATTATGTAGCAACTTGCCCACAGAAAATACGTGATGAACTCAATCTTATAACATGTTACAATTGTGGTAACCAAGGACATTATGCAAGCAACTGTCCAGAAAAGATGAAGCACAAGATAAACAAGCCTATGAAGGATCTCAGCCTTGTCACATGTTTCAAGTGTGGAAATAAAGGACACTATGCAGATGTTTGCCCTGAGAGATTTCAACAGGATCCCAAGAAGGCCAATATGTAATCTAGTAGGAAAATTTTTAAGGGAGGTAGTACCCTAGATGCTTTGAGCCAACTTGTAACCCTAGCCTCCCCAAATCTCGGGACGAGATTTATTTTAAGGGTGGTAGCCTGTCACATCCCAAGATTTCCAAATCTTGTAATGTGAAAAATAAATAAACAAAATAAATTTTTTGTTGAAAATCAAGGTGAAAAGAAACTTTTGTTTCTAAATGGAAACTTAAAACCCCATCTTGAACAAACTTGGATAAAAAGTTTGAATCCAACAAAAATCCAAATCAAGAGAAATGCATTCCTCAATGAATGTATCTGGAAATTTAAACACTTGGAAAATAAATCCAAACCCTAAACCCTAATGGAATAAAAATCATTTCCAAGTTATCTCCAGGCCTATGGATTTGATCCATATAAAAATTCGTCAACAAACATTTACAAGTGATCAAGAAAGACAAATAGAAACATTATAAGACCATATAAATTGGTTTCACTTAAATTGGATCCATAAATAAAATCTTATGAATTTAATAAGATAAGGAATTAATTTCCCAAAGCTAATAAAGCCCTTATCTAAAATCCCTACCAATTGGATAGCAAATAATCCTAAAGATATTTTAAAAGGAAAAATAAATATCAATTAAGATTTTACAAATTGGAATCACCAAGTTTGGATCTCTAATTAAAAAGTTATGAATTTTATAAGATAAAGAAAGAAATATTAATTAAAGAATATTTAAAGACCAAATCAAATCTTGGCCTAATCCAATAAGCAAATGGAATGATTATAATCCAAATCCAAATAAAATAAAAAGATAAATAATTTCCAAAATACAATAAAATGGCATTAACCATGCTATCCCTATCTTAATAAAGACAAATCTCTAATAAGAATAATTATAAAATTCATGAGAAAATGATAATTGGAATTTACCCAAGTGAATAAAAGTTGTTTAATCAACTTAAATAAAATAAATCTTCCAAATAAAATTTAGGGAATTAAAACTATATTTAATTCCTATGGAATTAAACAAATACCCAATCCAAATGATTTATGAATCATATTAAATGCTTTCCAAAATAATTCAAGATGAATTATTTGAACCCAAATCAACAAATAAAAAACCTAATGAAAAGATTTGGAAGGATTTAGAAAATTTAAATGGTGTTTGAATATTACTAAAACTTATTTGGCTTAAAACTAGGGCCTTTTTGAATAACTAAAAAAGACCCAAAAAGGAATAAAATTTTATTCCAAAATTGACATCAGAATGTGCTACCAATCAATATTTAAACCTACACAAAATCTGGCAAAGTTTTGAATTCAAATGAGTGTTTGAATTAAATAAACAAAACCAAAACAGAATAAAAGAAAAGGAAAAAGAAAAACAAATAGAACAAAAAAAATGTTAAAGGACTCAGCCCAACTAGCCTGGCCCAACTAAGCCCAGCCAGCCCACTGCTCCTCTTCTGCAGAAAAACGCTTCGGACCAAATATCCTACCCACACGGCCACTGAATGCCAGGACCCACCTTCCCCTCTCTTCCACTCACTGATAAACGGGCCACGCGACCACGTCATCTTCTTCCTCCCCGCGGAGACCCCGCCCCTCACCTCGCCGGCCGTTGCAGGCGAATAATGCTCGGCTTAATTCGCGTTAATGGCACAGTTAAACCTCCCCCTGATGACGCCCTCTTAACCGCCCACGTCTCCTCTCCATTTCCCCTCTGTCGCCTCACCCAAGCGTGCCCCCAGGCCGCCCAATTCTCCTCTGCACCGTCCTCTGTCTGACGACTCTCCGGCGACGATTCCGGCAACCCCTCACCGCCCCTTGCCCCCTCGACCACCCTCACCTGATCCCCACATCCTGGCGAATTCCCCCGTAACGTTAGCTCGCCCGCGCGTGCTCTGCAGCGTCGACAACAACGACGAACAGTAGCGCCACCGCCTGCCATTTCCTCCGGCGAGATTTCCTGGTAAGCTCGGACAGCCCCAGTGTTATTCATTGATGCTCGCATATTCCCTGGTACCGTGCGCGTCTAATACACCCTTTACCTTGCTTTGGCACGCCTTGTAGCCTCGACCCCGTCGACGTCTAACCGCACCCGAGGCACAGATCAACTCCGGTGAGCGATTAAGGACAATCTGGTGCGCCCCTTTGCCAGCCAGTACCACCTTGAGCTTCCCCAAGCTTCGGCGAACACGGTGAGCATCTCCCCTTCCTCCCTCGCTTCCTGTAGCGTCGACTCTGCCGCCGTCTGACCGCTCTGCCACCACTAGCCGCCGCCAGCACCGCCCATCCTTGACTAGCTCATGTGAACCGTTCGATCTGAATCCGACGCTCGCGATAGAAACTAACTGAAAGGGTACGCTAGAATCTAATCCGTGTGATCCCACTTAAATCCAACGGCTGCCATCGCTCGATCCAACCGAAGCGGTATGGGCGAATAGAATTAAGACACGTGGCTCTGTTGATTTGAATTAAAACAGATTTGATCAATTAGATGCTAGATTTTGTAAAATCTATAACTTTTAATCTACACGTCCAAATTTTGCAATATTATATCAATGGATTCAGAAAAACAAGACCTATCCAACCATGCACTTTGTTTAGTAGAAAGCTTCTGTTAAAATGTTTTTTTTTGCAGAAACTTATGTATGCATGTTTAGGATATAAAATTTGTTCTAAAGTGATTTGGGGGATAAAATCTTTGGCAAATGGTGTGTTTTGAACCTACTGACCATAGGAAACAAATTGTGTTTTCAAAAATGTATTTGGTGAAATAAAAGATTGAATCTTTGATTTAAACCAATACTAGTCAAATAAAAATATAGTTTAATTGTTAAAAATGATTTTGGAGGAAAGCCTTTGGGAAATGTTTTTGAAATAAACTCTCTGACCCTAAACACAAGTTTTTATGGTTTGAAAACATATTTTGTGAAACCTATAGAATTTTGTCTTATTAAAAGCATTTCTACACCACATAAAATAATGACTTAGTCTAAAAATGGTTTATGAAGTGAAATCTTATACAAATGATTTTGCCACTTTATAAAATGACAAATAAGTGTTTTTATAATGTTTATAACCTATTATAAACCACTTTTGTAAATAAAACAAAGTTGGCATGCTTGCATGCATTGTTTTGTTACTATTATTTTATGTGATGAATTGCTTGAATGGTAGATTGAAATATTGTTTGCTTGATTGAATTGTAGTGTTTTGAAGTGTGTGAACATTGCAAAGATCAAGGAGTGAACTTATACCCTCTACCAAAAAGGCAAGTGATGCTTCATACCTTGTCCCATTATTTTCACTATGCATTAGTGATATTTCTAAGTAGGACTTGCATGGAATTTTGCTAAGTGTAAACTATGCTATGGGAAATCCTAGTAGATGAAACCTTAGTAGAAATTTTCCTAAGTTAAGATTCCTACTACTATCATGCTTAGCTTAGCTAATAGAAAACAAGGGTGGAATATATATTCACACTATGGAAAAATTTCTAAGTCTGAGGACTTGTGTTTTGTTTTATAAAACAACTAAGTGAATGAATCACCTGGGTGGAATGGAAGGAATGGTTTATGTTGAGTGGTTACACAAGGCCAGGGGACTGGTGAACCTTGTGTATCTCACTTGTGGATGGCCACCCAGGAACAAAGAGATTTGAGATGTCAAATGTTGAGAAGCTTCAAGTGCAGCCACTTGGCATTATGGGCTCTTCCTGGATCATATAGGTTGCAATAACTTAGCCAAATGGACAGTTGGTGGTAGGGGATTGATAGGTTGGAGCGCGTCCATTTTGGTCTAAGGGAAGGCTTCTGAAAGATCTTGTCTTGGGAAACCAAGTCTTGTGGGGAAAGTGCACCACCTCTGCAGAGTGTAAAATCTAAGTACTTAGCCATGTCCCTGGCAAAGGACAATTTGAGCATCAAGACATGGAAGCTATCAAGAATCTCATCATCAAAATTTCTAAGTTAAAAACTTGTGGTTGAACAAGGGTTTAAGGTTCACCAATTTATATTAGTGGTTCCTTGGGAAAGATTATTTTTGTCAAGCAAAGACTTGGTGTTTTCAAATAATAAGGAAAAACTATTTTGAGCAAAGCAAGCCTAAGCTCCACTTAGCCAAATGCATATAGATGATAGACTCCACTATGCTACCATAGTATCACTTGTCAATACAATTCAAATGTATTGAGCCTTGTGGCTGTAACTTGTTATGTTGCAGGTTTGATTGATATTAGTGAAGTTTTATGATTAGGATTACAAGTCTACAACCAACATGTCTTCCTGTGGCACTTTGAAGATGAAGGACCCCATGCTATTGTTATATTCTACTGCATTGTAATGAGATAGCCAAATGAGCTATGTAAGATGTAATAAATTATTTTATTCCTGGTTATAAAGTTGTATTATGACCTTTGTTTCTTGATATTACATCTTAACTGTGGATGCTAGCTATTGATCTAGGGACTAGCATTGCAATCACAGGGTTCCTTTTTCCTTTATAAAGGAGGGATCTTACAGATGGTATCAGAGCATTGTGTTGCCTGTAGGATTTGTAAACCTAGGATTGGACAAAACCCTTAGAAAAAAATAGGAGTTGTATTTGTTCCAAAACTTGTTTACAAACAATCTTGTAAACTCTTCCCTCAACCATTTCGGTTTTGATCCTACATCTCTTCTATTTCAAACTTGATGGACAAAGCCTACCCCATGACCAAAGACTTCACCATGTGCAAAGGACTTCATCAACTCTAATGACTTCAACATCTTCAACCCTAATGACTTCAACATCTTCAACATTTTCACCAAGGACTTCAACCTTAGATATCACTAAGGACTACAAGTGAGACAAGAAATGTTGCTCAAGACTTGAAGACTAGGGAAACAAAACTTAGAAGGAACCATCATCACCTTGAAGTTTTGAGACCAAGATGCAAGAAATTCTCTAAGGATACAAAGATCTTAATCAAGAAGAATCAACCGAGAAGGAAGGAAAGATGTCAAGTGAACCATATAGATGGACAACCATATTTAGTTTAAGTCAAACCCACTAACTTATGTGGTGTAACAAAAATATTTTTGGTTGCCTAAAAATATGCTTGAACTTGTTGTTTGAGTGGAGTGTTTGTTTGTGGTTGCTTGCACATTGCTTGTGTGAATTGTGATGTGTGTGATTAAAATTATTCCCTTAGAAATATTTTGCCTATTCTGATACCAATCCAACCCAAACAGATGAACTCTCCAAGAGACTCCAATACCAAGGATGGTGACAACAACAACCAAGAGAACAGCATGAGAGACCAACTGCTTGCAAGACAAACCCAGTTGAACCAAGTGACAGCTCAATTTATAGCCAACAACAATGAGTTAGACCCAACCATGCAAAAGGTTTTGGAAACTCAATCCCAATTGTTGCAAGGGATGGCTACTCAAATGATCAACATGGGAGAAAACTCTTCCCAAGGAGCTTATGACAACAAGGATGACAAAGATGTTATTCTAGAAGGAACCCAAGCTTGCAATATTTGTGGAGACAAGGATCACACTTCCAAGGAGCATGAAGATCAATGCCCCAATTGTGAAGAGAAACATCCAATTGACCAATGCCCCACATCCCAAGATACTTGTTACCTATGTGAAGGAAACAATCATGTCCCTATCCAATGCCCCATCTATTCCATAGTTGAACAACGGAAACAAGGTGGAGTGCAACAACTGATTACAGACTACCATGAGAGAGCCAAGTCTACCAAGAAGGATGAAGACAAAGGAAAATCTCAGCTTGTACCTCCCAGCAACATGACTCAATTTAAGGGACCAAAGAAGATACATATGTAATATCCAAGGAGTAATAGAAGGTCAAGGAGACCAGTAGACATTCCTACCTATGAGATAACATATGAAGAACATGAATTAGAAGCACTCCTAGCTTTGGAGAAACCCAAGAAAAAGAAGGACAAAAGCCATGTGCAATGTGGTCATTGCAAAGAAATGGGACACTATGCCAGTGAATGTCCAGAGAAGCACAAGTATAAGGAAATTATCCAAGTGTGGTGCAACAACTGTAAAGAGCTAGGCCATTATGTAGCAACTTGCCCACAGAAGATACGTGATGAACTCAATCTTATCACATGTTACAATTGTGGTAACCAAGGACATTATGCAAGCAACTGTCCAGAAAAGATGAAGCACAAGATAAACAAGCCTATGAAGGATCTCATCCTTGTCACATGTTTCAAGTGTGGAAACAAAGGACACTATGCAGATGTTTGCCGAGAGAGATTTCAACAGGATCCCAAGAAGGCCAATATGTAATCTAGTAGGAAAATTTTTAAGGGTGGTAGTACCCTAGATGCTTTGAGCCAACTTGTAACCCTAGCCTCCCCAAATCTCGGGACGAGATTTATTTTAAGGGTGGTAGCCTGTCACATCCCAAGATTTCCAAATCTTGTAATATGAAAAATAAATAAACAAAATAAAAATTTTGTTGAAAATCAGGGTGAAAAGAAACTTTTGTTTCTAAATGGAAACTTAAAACCCCATATTGAACAAACTTGGATAAAAAGTTTGAACTCAACAAAAATCCAAATCAAGAGAAATGCATTCCTCAATGAATGTATCTCGAAATTTAAACACTTGGAAAATAAATCCAAACCCTAAACCCTAATGGAATAAAAATCATTTTCAAGTTATCTCCAGGCCTATGGATTTGATCCAGATAAAATTTGTCAACAAACAATTACAAATGATCAAGAAAGACAAATAGAAACATTATAAGACCATATAAATTGGTTTCACTTAAATTGGAGCCATAAATAAAATCTTATGAATTTAATAAGATAAGGAATTAATTTCCCAAAGCTAATAAAGCCCTTATCTAAAATCCCTACCAATTGGATATCAAATAATCCTAAAGATATTTTAAAAGGAAAAATAAATATCAATTAAGATTTTACAAATTGGAATCACCAAGTTTGGATCTCTAATTAAAAAGTTATGAATTTTATAAGATAAAGAAGGAAATATTAATTAAAGAATATTTAAATACCAAATCAAATCTTGGCCTAATCCAATAAGAAAATGGAATGATTATAATCCAAATCCAAATAAAATAAAAAGATAAAGAATTTCCAAAATACAATAAAATGGCATTAACCATGCTATCCCTATCTTAATAAAGACAAATCTCTAATAAGAATAATTATAAAATTCATGAGAAAATGATAATTGGAATTTACCCAAGTGAATAAAAGTTGTTTAATCAACTTAAATAAAATAAATCTTCCAAATAAAATTTAGGGAATTAAAACTATATTTAATTCCTATGGAATTAAACAAATACCCAATCCAAATGATTTATGAATCATATTAAATGCTTTCCAAAATAATTCAAGATGAATTATTTGAACCCAAATCAACAAATAAAAAACCTACTGAAAAGATTTGGAAGGATTTAGAAAATTTAAATGGTGTTTGAATATTACTAAAACTTATTTGGCTTAAAACTAGGGCCTTTTTGAATAACTAAAAAAGACCCAAAAAGGAATAAAATTTTATTCCAAAATTGACATCGGAATGTGCTACCAATCAATATTTAAACCTACACAAAATCTGGCAAAGTTTTGAATTCAAATGAGTGTTTGAATTAAATAAACAAAACCAAAACAGAATAAAAGAAAAGGAAAAAGAAAAACAAACAGAACAAAAAAAAATGTTAAAGGACTCAGCCCAACTAGCCTGGCCCAACTAAGCCCAGCCAGCCCACTGCTCCTCTTCCGCAGAAAAATGATTCGGACCAAATATCCTACCCGCACGGCCACTGAACGCCAGGACCCACCTTCCCCTCTCTTCCACTCACTGACAAACGGGCCACGCGACCACTTCATCTTCTTCCTCCCCGCGGAGACCCCGCCCCTCACCTCGCCGGCCGTTGCAGGCGAATAACGCTCGGCTTAATTCGCGTTAATGGCACAGTTAAACCTCCCCCTGACGATGCCCTCTTAACCGCCCACGTATCCTCTCCATTTCCCCTCTGTCGCCTCACCCAAGCGTGCCCTCAGGCCGCCCAATTCTCCTCTGCACCGTCCTCTGTCCGACGAATCTCCGGCGACGATTCCGGCAACCCCTCACCGCCCCTTGCCCCCTCGACCACCCTCACCTGATCCCCACATCCTGGCGAATTCCCCCGTAATGTTAGCTCGCCCGCGCGTGCTCTGCAGCGTCGACAACAATGACGAACAGTAGCGCCACCGCCTGCCATTTCCTCCGGCGAGATTTCTTGGTAAGCTCGGACCGCCCCGGTGCTATTCGTTGATGCTTGCATATTCCCTGGTACCGTGCGCGTCTAACACACCCTTTACCTTGCTTTGGCACGCCTTGTAGCCCCGCCCCCGTCGACGTCTGACCGCACCCGAGGCATAGCTCAACTCCGGTGAGCGATTAAGGACAATCTTGTGCGCCCCTTCGCCAGCCAGTACCACCTTGAGCTTCCCCAAGCTTCGGAGAACACGGTGAGCATCTCCCCTTCCTCCCTCACTTCCTGTAGCGTCGACTCCGCCGCAGTCTGACCGCTTCGCCACCACCAGCCGCCGCCAGCGCCGCCCATCCTTGACTAGCTCATGTGAACCGTTCGATATGAATCCGACGCTTGCGATAGAAACTAACTGAAAGGGTACGCTAGCATCTGAGCCATGTGATCCCACTTAAATCCAATGGCTGCCATCGCTTGATCCAACCGAAGCGGTATGGGCGAATAGAATTAAGACACGTGGCTCTGTTGATTTGAATTAAAACAGATTTGATCAATTAGATGCTAGATTTTGTAAAATCTATAACTTTCAATCTACACATCCAAATTTTGCAAACTTTATATCAATGGATTCAGAAAAACAAGCCCTAGCCAACCATGCACTTTGTTTAGTAGAAAGCTTCTGTTAAAATGTTTGTTTTTGCAGAAACTTATGTATGCATGTTTAGGATATAAAATTTGTTCTAAAGTGATTTGGGGGATAAAATCATTGGCAAATGGTGTGTTTTGAACCTACTGACCATAGGAAACAAATTGTGTTTTCAAAAATTTATTTGGTGAAATAAAAGATTGAATCTTTGATTTAAAACAATACTAGTCAAATAAAAATATATTTTAATTGTTAAAAATGATTTTGGAGGAAAGCCTTTGGGAAATGTTTTTGAAATAAACTATCTGACCCTAAACACAAGTTTTTATGGTTTGAAAACATATTTTGTGAAACCTATAGAATTTTGTCTTATTAAAAGCATTTCTACACCACATAAAATAATGACTTAGTCTAAATGGTTTATGAAGTGACATCTTATACAAATGATTTTTCCACTTTATAAAATGACCAATAAGTGTTTTTATAATGTTTATAACCTATTATAAACCACTTTTGTAAATAAAACAAAGTTGGCATGCTTGCATGCATTGTTTTGTTACTATTATTTTATGTGATGAATTGCTTGAATGGTAGATTGAAATATTGTTTGCTTGATTGAATTGTAGTGTTTTGAAGTGTGTGAACATTGCAAATATCAAGGAGTGAACTTATACCCTCTACCAAAAAGGAAAGTGATGCTTCATACCTTGTCCCATTATTTTCACTATGCATTAGTGATATTTCTAAGTAGGACTTGCATGGAATTTTGCTAAGTGTAAACTATGCTATGGGAAATCCTAGTAGATGAAACCTTAGTAGAAATTTTCCTAAGTTAAGATTCCTACTACTATCATGCTTAGCTTAGCTAATAGAAAACAAGGGTGGAATATATATTCACACTATGGAAAAATTTCTAAGTCTGAGGACTTGTGTTTTGTTTAATAAAACAACTAATTGAATGAATCACCTGGGTGGAATGGAAGGAATGGTTTATGTTGAGTGGTTACACAAGGCCAGGGGACTGGTGAACCTTGTGTATCTCACTTGTGGATGGCCACCCAAGAACAAAGAGATTTCAGATGTCAAATGTTGAGAAGCTTCAAGTGCAGCCACTTGGCATTATGGGCTCTTCCTGGATCATATAGGTTGCAATTACTTAGCCAAATGGACAGTTGGTGGTAGGGGATTGATAGGTTGGAGCGCGTCCATTTTGGTCTAAGGGAAGGCTTCTGAAAGATCTTGTCTTGGGAAACCAAGTCTTGTGGGGAAAGTGCACCACCTCTGCAGAGTGTAAAATCTAAGTACTTAGCCATGTCCCTGGCAAAGGACAATTTGAGCATCAAGACATGGAAGCTATCAAGAATCTCATCATCCAAATTTCTAAGTTAAAAACTTGTGGTTGAACAAGGGTTTAAGGTTCACCAATTTCTATTGGTGGTTTCTTGGGAAAGATTATTTTTGTCAAGCAAAGACTTAGTGTTTTCAAATGATAAGGAAAAACTATTTTGAGCAAAGCAAGCCTAAGCTCCACTTAGCAAAATGCATATAGATGATAGACTCCACTATACTACCATAGTATCACTTGCCAATACAATTCAAATGTATTGACCCTTGTGGCTGTAACTTGTTATGTTGCAGGTTTGATTGATATTAGTGAATTTTTATGATTAGGATTACAAGTCTACAACCAACATGTCTGCCTGTGGCACTTTGAAGATGAAGGACCCCATGCTATTGTTATATTCTGCTGCATTGTAATGAGATAGCCATATGAGCTATGTAAGATGTAATAAATTATTTTATTCCTGGTTATAAAGTTGTATTATGACCTTTGTTTCTTGATATTACATCTTAACTGTGGATGCTAGCTATTGATCCAGGGACTAGCATTGCAATCACAGGGTTCCTTTTTCCTTTATAAAGGAGGGATCTTACAATTTTCCATTATTAAAATATGAATTATCAAAGTTTTATTACTTATAAAACCTTTATTAAATAATATTTATTTAAATAATCATCATAATAATATTTGATAATAATTTTAAGTTGTAGATTTTATTTTTCTACAAATTTTCATATATTATACACATTTTTCTGAATTATAGATCAAAAGTTATTAATTAAACAAGATTTAATTCTTTATTTGATTTCCGAATTATTAATTGGGTTTACAACATTTTATTTATTTCTTAAACAGTAAATACTTTTTACACCGCACCTAAAGCTAGCCTCATTTGTTACCGATTGGTTAGCTACCCCCAGTCAATGACATATGGGCCCTAGGCCATGTCACTTGCCACGCGAGACAAAGACCAGGTCAAACAGGGAACTGGGTCCAGGGTGACTCCACCACCAGATCAAGGTCAGCGCGACCTCCACCACCAGATCAAGGTCGCCGGCGATGATCTACGGTGTTTTAGCATGCGTGGTCTGGTGCGTTGAAGAGAGGGTGCAACGGCGAGTCGAACTATGGTTGCACCACCCTGGAATGGTCACCGGAGCACTAGCTCCGACGGGCTCCAACGGTGACCCGCTCGGGTTCATGCGTACTGGACGCTACAGACGGCTAGGATCAAATCGGAGGGAACTAGCAGAAGAAGAAGCTCACCAGGAAGCTTGTAGTGGCAACGACAAGGAGAGGCGAGCTCAGACGGTGTCGCCATGGTCGACGGCGAACGGTGGACAGACGAGCTTGATGCACATGATTTCAGGCTTCCCGGCTCGATTCCTCCTCCTAGCAGACGAAGTCCACCATGGCGGTACTAGTGGAACCTTCAGTTGGCCTTGGGGCGATCTCGAACAACGGCAACGAGCAACTCCGGCGAGTTAGGGTTTCGGCATGATTGGGGAAATTTTGGAGAGAGAACGAGAGAGAGTGATTAGGGTATGAGTGGATAGAGGAGCTCGCGGGTGTTCTTATCCCCCTCCTCACTGGCGGCGGCGTGCATCATAATGCGTCGGAGATCGACGACCGTCGCGATGCCATGCAGCTGCTTCCGCCGGCAAGGAAGACGACGAGAAACAGAAGGCCAAAGCGGTACGGGTTGATGGTGAGCTGGTCGCGGGCCGAAGTGGGCTGCACCTGGGTGTCATATAAGGAAAGAAATGTTGGGCCACGGCCAGGTAATGTTTTTTATTTGTTTTGCTTTTTTTCTATTTTTTGTTTTCCTTTTCAGATTTGAATTTGACTTAGATTTTGAGTTTTCTTTGTAGGATTTCTTTGCTGGATGATTTCAATAATACTGAAATTTATTTAGTATCATTTGTGAACTTTTATTACATAATCTTTTTATATTTCTTTTATTTGCTCTATATGAACCCCTTTTAATCATTTGTAGGAACTTTTCATATTATTCTACTCTCCTCCTTTAGTTATGGATTTCTAAATGATATATTCTTATTTGTTTATAAACTTAACTCTAGTTGGCTCATAGTTTGAATAGAAACTTTTTTATTTATAATGATCCTATACCAGTATTTGATGCATGAAATATAAAACACATTGATATGGTTATTACTACTCCCATTAATTTGGAAAATGGCAATGTATATATATTCTATTGTGATAAACAAAGAATTTAAGGTTTTGAATTATGAATATTTACCCTAGGGTTTAGGTTTTTTTTAATATACTTAGATTCCTTTATGGATATGAGTAAAGAATTAATAACTAAGCATATTGTCTTCTGTTTTTGATATTTGATGACATCACCTTTTATACTAGAAAGTTATAATTAGAATGTTTTATAGAAAGGAATTGGTAAAGATATGCTTATAGGATTTGGTATAGGAAAATATTCCTATGAAGTGATATGGACATAAGATGATAGATCAATAACATGAAATGGATATTCTACTTGGTTTGGGATTTAGAATTGATTGTTTACCAAGAATAAATAAAAGAGTAATTTATAACATATAATCATATTTCACAATCCTAGATTTCTAATTAAGGAATTCCTTTCCTAGATATAATACTTCTTCCAATCCATCATCATGATTAGTATGATGAACTTACTCATTAAAATCTTCTTATTCATATATCATTCTTCTAAACTCATGGATGAATCCAATGAGTTTGATACTAAAGCATTTCATAGTTTTCTTATATCCTTGCTTGATTATACCCACTATTCTACTATTGATAGCCTTCCATCCCACAAATAGTTCCTTCAAACTCCACTCATAATCTTCCTTAATTATTTATTAATAATGTATCTCTATCAGTTGTATGCATCCAACTACCTTTCTCTAAAGTTGACTATCCTTAAAGATGAATAACACCACTTCTATGACTCTATGCTATACTAGCTTTAGTTGAATAATATCATCCTATATTCACTTTACTCCAACCCTAAATTATATTTATGTGACTTGCAATGACTACTCTAGGATAAATTATCTCTTCTAGGGTTCCCATCATGTTCTACCCACCAGTATTACTTATACTAAATATAAGCATTCAACATTGGTGTCTAAAGCATCACCATTATAATCCTTTAATCATTTATTGCTTAAGTTCTTATTTGGCTAAGCAAGACTTTATCAATTCTACTTTTCCATTATCTTGAAATTATCTTCTTAGTATCTCATATTGGATTAAGGTTATTAATGGACTATGCCCTCATTAAAAGATTTAAGTAGATGTTATGATAAGATCAAGAAATAGTAGATCAAAGATTGATAGTTAAAGAATTTGTGAATCAATGGTTGATTACTCAAAATTGATGAACAACAGATATTAAGATAGGTTCCATAAAGATTGATATGGAAAAAAAGATATATGGTGGATGATCCTGACTTAGTCTCTTTCCAACTCCAACTCATTTAAGATTTTAAGGTTAGGTATTACTATGATACTCATAGTAGGAATAGATAAAAATAAGATAGGTCAGCATTAATCATTGCATTTTTATTATTCTAGTGGTAATCTTAACTTAGTATTCATAGGTTGGTATGATGAATAGTATGATATGATCCCTTAAGGATCATACATGAATCATTTAAGCAATGTATTATGAGTGAAATTTTATTATATCTGGTCTACCCTTAGACCAAATCATGTTTAACCAAATAAGGTTTTAGCAAAGGTCATATTGAAACTTATCGCAGTTAACTTGATGATCTACTTCAATTCCATCAAGTTAAGAGAAGCTCCAATCACTTTGACAAGTTCTATTTTAAAGGCGCAAAAATTATTCGGATTTTCTATGCATGAATGCAATGCACACATCTGGGTTCAGCTTATTTCTAAGCTCTAATGCTGGGATATTACAGAAGCTCCCTCGTCAACCAGGCGCCATCAAGAAACAATGCAAAAGTGTTCGGAAAAGTAGATATGTTTTGGACGTATCAGCCGCCGCCTCCTCCTCCCTTGGTCGCCGCCTATATGGCTTGGGGGAGGCGCAAGGTTGCCCCATCCCCCTATATAAATAGGCCCCCTCTCCCCTTCGAGGAACACATCAATCTATATATCCCATAAGTTGGGAACTCCTCCTCCTCTCCAATCTCTCTCTCTCTCTAGTTGTCTCCACGCGTTGGCACGGCCTACGGCTATTCGCGCAAGAGATGACGCATCTGCAGCACACCATTGCGCTGCGGGGATTCTGAAGCTGGAGATGTACTTTCACACTCCTGGCATGACCATGGAGATGGAGGTTCTTGTCATACACCGTATGTATACGAAGCCACGAGGTGTAACACTTGAGGCATTGTGATATCTAAAGTCGGACTACTTCACGATGTTGGAGCAAGGGGTGACCAGCGAGGAGAAAGGTGACCTCGAGGTCAGCTGCGATCATGACTACATCGACCACGTTCCCCTCGGAACATTAACCGCTTTCGAACTACAAGGGTATGTATCCGAAATCTCTCGGCCATTACTGCATTACTCGTAGATAGATCTTGGGCAATCGGGTTTCCCGCGTAGTAAATTTTTTTATTTTCTGCCAGGAACCACTACATTGGTAGCTCTTGGAGATTGGGGTTAGGCTGGATTATCCGGCCCTTGGCAGGGGAGGATAATCCGCCCCCAACACACTATTTTGCTGCTTTTGAATAGACCAAGATCTGCAGCACTTCAATACACATTAAATATTCATTGGTATTGTTATCTAACACACAAAACACTAGAGATCATTAAATGTTCTTTTAGTGGTTCTTGACGCCTTGGAAATAGTGGCGCTTGATGCCTTGGAAATAGTGGCGGTTGACGCCTTGGAGGTGGATCATCGAAGTAGGTAGTGCCCTTTGGTGTGAAACGCTTGTCCTTGAAGGTCATGGATTCTTGATGATGCGCCTCCTCTTGCTTGGCGTATTAGTCTTCCATCTCCAAGCGGTGGAGGAATTCTTCATGGCTCATGGAAGAGCCATCAAAGTCGATGAAGTTCTTCGTGTCCTCCTTGCTCGGAGAGGCATCGTCGATGTAGCACTCGAAGTCGTCCATGCTTGGGGAGTAATTGTTTTGTAGTACTCCATATCACCCAAGCATGTGGATCCATTGTCAGTGTAGTGCTCCATATTATCCATGCATAAGGAGCCATTGTCTATGTAGATCTCCAAGTCTTCCATGCTTGAGGAGACATAGTTGATGTCATACTCCAAGTCTTCCATGCATGTGGAGTCGTCATAGGTGTAGTGCTCTGGATCCTCAAAGCATGAGAAGCCATTGTCGGTGTAGTGCTTCGTCATGTCCTCTATACTTGTGGAGTCGTAGTCATGGTGGCTCATCATGGATTCTTCATATATATATCATCCTTGGTTTCGGAGTACCTAGACATGATTCACAAGACCAAACGGTGTATATGGAAGTGGTAGTGGGTGTTAGAGATGCAACGTCAAACCTTACTTTAACTTGGAATATCGTATCGTGCAAGTGGCCACACTTGAGAGCAATAAACCAAGCAAAGTGAAGTTCGTGTGGAACACTAAAACCAACTAACTACTAAAAACATACACAAAAAAAGTTTATGGTGGATAGGTATGGAAAGTGGCATGTCAAGAAACAATCCGAAATCAAGATGCCGTAATGGAAAGTAAAGAACCACAATGATCACAAAGCAAAACAAGTCAATCCACGAGATAGGAAATATGTACAAGGAAACACACACGGTGGGATAAATGTATGAGGACCGGAACTTAACTTCCAGATCCCCCTGTGTTTATTCGTCAATCCCAAGATCAACGTTGACGACATAGCTAAATGTATATCATTGCAGACATATAAAAGTAATTATTACAAAGTCTGGATAAAACATAGTGAAATGTCTAGTGACATTTATTACATCAAGAAAACACAGCGGAAATATAAAACGTGTAGCGACTCCATCTCAGCCATAGGCATTCGATGTAGTCCACGAGGCCTCACTCATCGGCGTCATCATAATAGTCATAGTCATCTCCTTCTCCATAGTACTCTGAAGTATCGACAAAAGTATTGTCATGAGTACATAACGTACTCAACACGCCCCCTCATGGGAGACCTATAATATCTAGGTAATATCTATGGGAGGCTTCAAAGGAAGGTTGTATGGTTCTTTTGTAGAAAATCTAATTTTAGTTGAAATACGATAATAGATTTGATCAAAGCAGTTTTACACAAAAACATGTTTTTGAATTCAATGTGGTATTTCTCATCAATGTGATTGTCCATGACAACCCATGTATTCCATAAGATTTCAGGAGAGGATGGAGGCAAAGAGGGAAGTATCAAGAAAGGTTCCCGTATGTCAAGAAAGATTCATGTATCGTCCATGACCGTGAACACGGCTATTCGAATAGTTTAAACTCTGCAGAGGTTGTACACTTTTTTCACATGACACAATCCAGTCTTGTTGCCCACCAGTGGCCGCTGGTTTAGTACACACCTTTTGGTGTACCGGCAGAGGGATCGTGACGAGGTATTTTAGCTAGATCCCCCAAATATGTGATGAGCTCACCAGGTATGGCGCACGGAACTGAGAGTATGTCCCCAAACCGGTCCCCCCATCTATGTTGAAGGCTCCCCCGCAGGCAGACACCTCATTAGCGATACGGCAAAATCGACACCTAAGGCTGACTAACCTACTTGACCAAGCTAGTGCCCATTATAGCATGTGGTTGTACGGTGGTCACGATCTTCAAATCCAAGACTTATTAGGCCCTCGTGTGGCACGGATGACGGATTGCCCCCTCCAACTAGTGAAGGGCAGTCAATCGCTCTTTCCTTTGATTCAGCTATCGCCCGCTCCAGTGTTTAGACGGTAAGTTTTACCCAGAGTAGAATAGAGTAGAGGAAGCAACAACGGCTAGCTCAGTGAGCTCAACAAGTTCCAAAAGGTGTGTGTGACCCGAAGGTCATTTCATTCCTCCAAAGAGGCAAGATAGAATATCCTAAAGATTATTTAGCATGGCTTAGCAATTCTACTCTACCAGAATTACTATATAATCTCTACTCGGGATATCAAGTAAATGACGACAAGCAGATCAAGATATGTGTGTTAGTTGACAGAATAAAAATAGAGATTATATTTGTAAAACAACAAAATAATATGGCTTAAAACATGGGATAAATCATGTTCAAAGAGGGGGCATGCCTTCGTTGTTGAATCCTTCTTCTTCAATAACCTGATTATGTCCACGACCAAACTCGTCGCTCCCTACTCGTTGTAACGCTAGCAAATGACAACCAAATAAATAACAAGAAAATAAATACCAAATGAAATACAAATCAAAAGGAATGTATGAGTTGGTGTAGAATAGGACATGGGACAATTTGGTAAGGATCGAGGAAGTGAGTTGTAATAACTCGAATATGAATCAATCGAATGGTTAGCTCGGATTCTAAGATGGCAGGATATATTATCTCAACATCATGTTGTGATAAAATATATGGATAGGCTTGCTAGGTTTAGATGGCTCAAGGTATAATGGTTGGTCTACCGTTCTAAACCAATAATAGTATATTAGGAAAATATATGTTTTCGATATAACCAGTATAGGTGGTTTAGTCTTAGTATGTCATGCAAAAACATTCCACCGACTATTGTAGAGCTATTCATGTGATAGAAATGTAATGAAATAGTTATCATATGCTAACATCAGACAAACAAACAACAAGAATAACTCATGGTATGAACATAACAATACCAATATATATTATAGATCACTGCTAAGCATGTATTGAAACATGGACACTAGATATATAAGTTGAGCATGCAAAGCTACCAACAAGTATAACTAGAAGTAAACATGGATAGGCTTAGCATGTCAAGAAATCATATTAACAATTATGAACATAGGTAACCAAACAAACTAATATGCTACTAGATCACAAGTAAAAATATATGAAATAAACTTCTAGGTAATAAATCAATATCTAAATATTATTCTAACAACAGCGATAGCAAGTCAAATTCCATATAGACATAATCAATAAATTTGAAGTGACTATACTAGGCAGTACTTAGATCATATACAACAATTACTGAATTTTATAATAAGTCATAGCAATGCAAACAACTTAAAAATAAATAACAATATGTATCATGTACACGTGCTCTGAAAGTTTTACCATACAAGAAGGCTAAATCATGATAATACTAAATGGACTGCGAGATCATCATGAACAACTCTAACAACAAACAGGCTAGCTCAAACAGTAGCAAACTATTTAGAGAACACCTCAATCGTATCTAGAAAATTAATATATAGCTAAGCATGTCATTGGTAAGAAACTAGTTAATCATTCTATGAATAATCTAATAATCATACAAATTAGAATATATGCAATCAGTACACTAGGTGATTGCAAACAACATGAACTAAGACTGTTGCGTGTTCACAACAGTGCACCAAACTTAATACTCATACATATTTGAAAATAGTTTTATAAACCATAGATGGTATGGAATAACTAATGTCGCATATGGGTTACTATGGTCATTTGGAAGTTTTATATGTTGGTCTCGTGATGATCCGGTGTGTACAAGATATACTAAAAAGCGGATGCCATTCGGTGGCATTCGGTTCACCGGTCGCCCGGTCAACTAGAAAATTATATACAACGGCCATGTCTAGAATATGTGCATACGTGTGTATATTGTGCAGGCGCAAGGATTTGACATGAAGCTCACCTAGCGCGATGTAATCGTTCGACGAAGATGATAAACCGAGTTTGAAGAGCGGCGTAGAACGGTTGTCCTGATCGAAGGCCTGGATTGCTTGTTCAAGAACGGGTTCTTATTCTCCTTACGAACGTGATGGCATAGCAGCTCTGCTTCCCGTGGTCAAATCACTAGAACAGGAGCGGTGTTTGGTGGCGATCTAGTTTGGCGGAGCTCCACTAGATTCTGCCATGGGACAAGCTACGGACGGGGTGGTAGCAGAGATGAGAAAGAAGATGTAGGATCGTCTTTTGGTACTATATAAGAGGAGGATTTTGCATTTTCTAATTAAAGTGGAGAATCAATTAGGCGAGGTAACGGCTGTTGGAGGTTCTATACGAGGCGTTTCTCGGCTGGCTCACTTGTGTGGGAGAAGAAGTGAATTAGAGGCTCTTAAGATTGGGCGTTTCAAAAGACGAAACAGTGTGACGCTTTAGCTGGTTGGTGCGGTGAGTTCTGCGTACTCTCCCGACTCACCGAAATGTTTCATCCTTGCTGGGCTGAGTGTGGCCAAGTGCAGTGGAGCGATGCAAGCTCATGCTAGGAAAAAAAGCGAAGACAGAATGGATTCGATAGACACAAGAGAAAGGACTCCAAGGAAAGCAATCAACGTGGTGGTGGAATGGCGCATCAGGCCAAGGCTGCATGCACGTGCATGGCTATATGGCAAATCCAAAATAGTTTTTCGAGAGAAACAAACCAGAAAGAATTGATAAAACAAAATAAGATTCAAAAAACAAGAAGAGAGATTAATCTCCTTTTATATATCAAAATAATATCAAAACATTTGGAAATAATTTTTAACAACTCTAAACAAAATATTTGTTTTTATTTGATCGCGTTGCAATATCCCTTGGTTTTTTTAAAAAAAATTGGCCCGTAAAAATCAGGATGTTACAAAATGGGACTTGTGCAACAGAGAAAGTGAGCTAAAAAACAAATGATTACCTAACTAAGACTATAAGCTCACGTCACACAAGTGCAAGAAGAGACGCTAGTTCGATTGCAATAAATTGTGGGCTACAAGATATGCATAATAAGTACCACCTATATGATGTTCATCGAGCTTGCGCTTCTATTTTATAAGGCAATTGTTGCTTTCTTTCTTTTCTATTTCTTTTCCTTTTTCTTTTTTTCTTTTTCTTTCTCTTTTTTTTACTTGTCTCTTCCTTGTGCCAACAACTATACAAGATAACTATAGAAGATAGCGCTCACAACCTTTGTTCGGAATTTTACAAGGTATCAAATGTGAATAGCCCAAGCAATCATAATAGGAACTAGTCTCAATAGGTGTTTATTGGTCGCAAAGATAGTGGAGTTCACAAAGGAATGCAAGTGGGGAAAGTCGCGGAATCTTTATATCTTCTGTCATCGATCTTCACCCTTTATTGTTGGATTCCGCCTTTCTCACAGAATTTGGATGGATTATATAGCATGAACAACGTGAACGATGATGTATATCTCCTTATCCTATTCGAAACGAGCTAACGAACACTAAAATCCGAGTTCGAATGCAAAAGTTATGCTCAAAATGGTGAGAAAGATCAAATCTGTTATTTCTGCGTGAAAACTAGATGCCAGTCTGTATGGGGGTCCGGATATTTGCCGGAATCTTCGGTCTGGGAGCGGAATCTCCGGTCCGTGGGCCGTAATCTCCGGTCTGGGGACCAAATATCCGGTCCGGAGGTTCCAAGACGTGTAGAACTCGACCGAGACACGATTTTGGCGGAAAAACTAGAACCAAAACACCAAATTGGTGGGTGAAATCAAGAAATTAGGCCATGGGAACGCAGGAGAAGGTATATCAACAAGTTTAGCAAGTAATCCATAGATCAAAACCTACCAAAACTCATTCAAATCACAGATCGATCCAGAACATGAATTGGGCTCTTTTTTGGAGATTTTCAAAATTATGGTGGATACAAGAAAATTTGTGGAGAAATTCGTGAGCAACGAGGCTCTTGATACTAATATGTTAGGGGTGACCCCTTAGGGTGGCCTGATCTTTCACGAATCTCTGTGGGAATCGATGGGAAAGCGAGGGTAAGGGGAAAAGGTAGCGGAAGCGAACACACACCTCGCGAAGAACATGATGAACGCACGCAAACACAAATACCTATTGCTCACGAATGGCGACCACCAATCCGATAAAATCCTCGCAAGGAAATATCGGTCAACGTGCTCCCTCAAATCTACAATAGAGAGGGAAGAACACCTCGGGGAGGATCTTGACAACTTGGAGAAGGAACACCGACTCCAAGGCCTTGTACAGCGATGGAGACGTGATACAAAGTCCAATCAAGTTGACGATAGTCGGTCTCCTTGTAAGGGAATGAGGCAAAACTAGAAATAATCCTCTATGGGGGGTTCTAGTCTATCATCTATGCCTAAGGGACACATGAAGGGGTGGGGGCTCTATTTATAGGCCAGCCACTAAACAAGGGGTAGTTTAGGAATAAAACTAGGGTTTGGACGGAATAAGGGAGTACATGGGCCAAAGACCCATTTGTTCGCACGTAGGCCCATTTTGTAGGCCGGAGACTAACAGGTGAGCTTTCAATTCAGCTGCACCTGGAAATAGTCTTGCTCGCAATAGTTTATCAGTAGAAACATTTTTGTAATAGCAGTAACAAAATAATAACATCAGTAAAATAGGAAGAGCGGTAACAATTGTAATAAACAGCGGGATTAAAATGTGGTAGGCATAGGGATGGATGACTGGGCGTTGTATGGACAAGATAATTCATGTAATAATCAAGACAAAGGCATTACAGATAATAAAGATAAAGCATCCAAGTACTAAATAACCATAGGCATGTGTTTCGTATATAGTCGTGCGTGCTCACAATGAGAAACTGGCACAACATATTTTGTCCTGCCAGCCTGTTTGGAGCGGGGCCTCAAGGGAATCTATTGGAAATTAAGGTGCAACAATGTCAAAAAGCACTAACAATAGATACTAGGCACCATGCCCTAACAATCTTATGCAATTACATGAATGATCTCATCCAATCCCTACCATCCCCATAACCTACTACGGGGAATTACTCACACGTGGATGGGGGAATCATGGATAGTTGATGGAGAGGCGTCGGTGATGATGATGGTGATGATATCCTCCAATTCCCCGTTCCGACAGGGTGCCAGAACAGAGTTTCTGGTTCTGAAACACAGTTTCTGGTGTTGGCGGCGCATCAGAACTCTATCTCGAAAAACGTCGAACCCCCTGTGTTTTTTTAGGTCAGAGGGTATATGTAGGCGAAAGGAGACATCAATACTAAGTCCGAGGCAGCCACACCATGCCCTGGCATGGCCAAGCCTAGCCTGCGCCTAGGGGTGTGATACGTCGGAAACGTATCTATAATTTTTTATGTTCCATGCTTGTTTAGTATCTACTTTTCTTTGCTTTGTCTTTCTTTGAGGTGTTTTTATATCTTTTCTGGAACTAACCTATTAACAAGTTGCCACAGTGCCAGTTGCATGTTTTCTTCTGCTTTTGGTTCCACAAAGGTAGAAAATCAATATTCTCGGAATTGGACGGAACAAAAGCCAAAGTCAATAACTTTCTGTGAGGGACACGAATCCAGAAGGAGGGATGGAGAGGCACCAGAGGGTGGCCAGACCCCCCTGGGCGCGGCCAAGCCTGGCCCGCGTCTGGGGAGGGTGTGGGCCCTCTGGCCGCCTCCTCGGCCTCCCCCTTTGCCTATAAGAAGCCCCCAGAGATAAAATCCTAAAGCATCTAGAAGAAATCCACAAAAACCTCTATAGCGCCGCCGCCACCAAAGGGGAGATTCATGGGACAGAAAGTATCTGTTCCGGCACCCTGACGAGACGAGTAAGTGCCCCCAGAGCCATCTCCATCGATCTCCACCACCATCTCCATCACCGTTGTTGATTCCCATGATGAGGAGGGAGTAGTTCTTCCTCGAGGTTAAGGGCTCTACTGGTAGCTATGTGTTCATCTCTCTCTCTATGCATGATCTTGTGGTCATGAGCTTTGTAATCAAATAGATCTACCTTGCTACTCAAGTGCTTCATTAGATCTCTGCTCTCCCCATGTGTGTGAAAGTGACAATGTGCACGCCGTGGTGGCACTTAGGTTTGAGTCTACATAAATACTCTTTGTGCTTTAATAGATCTATGTTTTCCCCACGTGTGTGAAAGTGACAGCGTGCATACCGTGTGTGGCACTTTGGCTAGACTGAATATTTGTTATGAGTTATATTTGGAGTTGGATGTCTCTATGAAATTGTGGTGTTTGTTGGAACCATCTAGAGCCCAAGGTGACAGTGTGGGGTTATCTAGATTGGGAAAGGCGTACTTTGAGGTGTGCTGTTATAGCCCTACCATGGATTAGAGTTGTTAGAGATATGCCCTAGAGGCAATAATAAATGTAGTTATTATTATATCTTTGTGTTTATGATAAATGTTTACATTCATGCTATAATAGTATTAACAAGGAAACATTAATACTTGTGTGATTTGTAGACTAAAATAAGATTCCCTAGTAAAGCCTCTATATAATACTAGCTTGTTGGTTAATAAATGATTGTGTTTTCCCTATCATGAACATTGAGATGTTATTAACAACAAGATCATATCGTTAGGAGAATGATATGGTGGACATACTCCTATAGATAAGCATAGCATAAAGATCAAGTCATTTTAATAGTTCAATTGCTATATGCTTTCTGATACATAGTAATATAATTCCTTCGACCATGAGATCATGCATATCACCTTTACCGGATGGATGCTTTGATGACATCAAACACCACACCGTAACTGGGTGGCTATAAAGGTGGCATTGAGTGTTCGGAAAGTATTGGTTGAGACACATGGATTAAGAGTGGGATTTGTCCATCCATATGACGAATAGATATACTCTGGGCCCTCTCGGTGGAATGTCATCCAATTATCTTGCAAGCATGTGACTGGCTCACAAGGGATCACATATCATGGGAACGAGAAAAGAGTACTTATCAGTAACGAGGTTGAACTAGGTATGCAGAGATACCGACGATCATAACCTCGGATAAGTAAACTATCGTGAGACAAAGGGAAATTGATATCATATGTAAGTGGTTCATTCGATCGCAAAGTAATCGTAGAAATATGTGGGAGCCATATGAATTTCCAGATTCCTCTATTGGTTATTGTTCGGAGAAATGTCTCGATCATGTCCGCATAATTCACGAACCGTAGGGAGACACACTTAAGGATTCGACGTTGTTTGAGTAGTTATGGATTGATGAGAAAGAGACCGAATGTTGTTTGGAGTCTCGAATGGGATTCGGGATATCACGAGGAGATCCGGAATGGTCCGGAGAATAAGATTTATATAAGAAAGTCCCGTTTCGGAGTTGGAGAATGATTCCGGTGTTTTCATCGGGAATGTTCTATAAGGTTCCAGAATGTCCGGCACTCCGGAGGGGAAGGGTACATGAATGTGTTATATCAAGTTGGTATGATTGCATCATGTACTAAGTGTCATCGCTGAACAAAATAGAGGATTAAATCAAATCCTTGTTTGAAAAGTCAAACGCCAAGTTTGAAAGTCAAACGGCTATTTTTGGGAAGTGGAAAAGGAGGAGGAAACCGAGTTGGGGAGGAGTCCCTCCTCCCCACCGCCGGCGCACCACCAAGCCGAGTTGGGGAGGGACTCCCCTCCCCTTGGCTGGCCCCCTCCACCTATAAAAGGAGGGGCAGGGCTCCCCTCCTAGACACACAAGATCCTCTCCTCCAAACCCTAAGCCGCCGGCGCCGCCACCTGCTGCCGCCGCCTAGCAACCCTAGCCGTCGGCCAAGCTTCCTCCTCGGCATGTCTAAACCCTAGATCATCGAGGGACTCTCTCATACTCCACCATACTCGCTCCGGCTTAAGGCGAAGCCCTGCGAGATCTCCCCTCTACTTCCGGTACCACGCCGTTGTGCTGCCGGAATCGCGAGGAGAGTGCTACAACCTCCGCTGCCTGCTGGAACAAGGGAGAGGGAGGTCTTCTTCGAGTACCGAAAGTGTGACCGACTGCGGGAGCGCTGCCAGAACGCAGCGCCGGAAGGATCGTCTACGCGATCTTGAGATCGAGAAGAGTACGACTACATCACCCACGACAATCCGCTCTCGTTAAACACTTTGGAATCTTCGAGGGTGAGTTATTCTATCGACTCGTTGCTACAAACTAGTAGATAGATCTTGGCTTGTTTGTTTGTATGCGATAGAAAATTTTTGTTTTCCATGCTACGAAACCCTACAAGAGTGTCCAACTCGAGAGTATTTAAGAGTAGTATCATGAAGAGAGGATATTTATATGAGAGAGTGTTCACTAGTAAAATTATGATCCCTAGGCCTTGTTTCTAAGCATTGAAACACTGTTTTCTACTAGATCTGTTGCATGTTTGCTTGCTTACTTCTTTTTACCTTTAGCCTTTGCCTCACCGTCAAGCTCTTTTCTAGCACCTTTACCACTTGTATTTCACTATCTCTTCGCCGAACTAGTGCACCTATATTGGGTGTGTTGGGGACACAAGAGACTTCTTGTATCTTGATTGAAGGATTGCTTGAGAGGGAATACCTTTGACCCCTTCCTCCCTGAGTTCGATAAACCTTGGGTAATCCACTTAAGGGAAACTTGCTGCTATTCTACAAACCTCTGCACTTGGAGGCCCAACAACTGTCTACAAGAATAGAAGTGCGTAGACATCAGGGTGGTGTGGGCCCCTTGATCCTTTTCTACCCTCCGTCTTCTGGCTTCGTGAGTCTTCTGGGAAAATAGGATTTTTGGCATATTTTCTAGGATTTTTCCTAAAAGTTGATTTTCTGCACAAAAACGAGACACGAAAGCAATTCTGCTGAAAGCAACGTTAGTACGTGTTAGTTACATCAAAATCACACAAATTAGAGGAGAAACAATAGCAAAAGTGTTTGGAAAAGTAGATACGTTTTGGACGTATCAACTCCCCCAATCTTAGCTTATTGCTTGTCCTCAAGCAATTCAGCTGAAAACTTAGTGGGATAAAAGAAACTTTCACGAACACATTTGCTTCATAAGATATAAATATTCTCAGTATATGATCAAGTAATTAGGTAATTAATAATAAGGAGTATGCAAATAAGTATACCCAATAGTCATGCAAGCTATGAAGAGATTCCAACACAATAATAATAAGCAACATGAAACATAAGCATATGCAAGATTGTAATGCTCATAAGAAGATATGATAAGGTGGTATCTCGCTTGCCTTTCTTTTTGGGGCAAAACATAAATGCCAAGGCAGCTCTGAAGTTCAAGTGAAGACTAGAAGTAAAAATATCAAAGATACAAGCGTCAAAGTTATGTCACAATTAACCGTGTTCTGGGACAAGCACATTACACTAAGAATGACAACTATGCTCTCGGGAAGGTGCTCATAGAATAAATGGTGACTCGACATAAAAGTGAACGAAAAGATTAAAAAATTTGAAAGGCTTCCTAATGCTTGAAAGTATGGTACTCATTAGCTTTGAGCTCTCATTGCCCCTATCATAAGCATCTTTAAATGGTTAAGGTTAAAGTGAGGGAAATATGAGTTATATGCTTGACAAATTATAAGTTGAAAATGTCACGCCCCTTGAGTACGAGTACCGATACCTCATGGTACTCAACTTTGGTCCCAAGCAAGTTCTTATCATTGTAAGTATATGTGTATCATAGAGAACCACCAACAGGGTACCCCTTGCCCCATGGCATAGGAGCTATCCCATATCAAAATGACAAGGCAACAGACAATGAGCATCTCAGCGATCTTTTTATTTGTTATTTGCAAAGTTTTTATTGAGGATGCTTCATAGAATGCCACTATGGTTTTGCTACAAGTTTCCACCATGATTAGGCATGGCTTAGGCTAGCCACTCAGGAGTTTATCTAACACATATACATACTCCATGGACTTACACACTCCCATATTATTTCACACCGTCGGCATCCATAAACAAAAGAACATAATATCAACTAAATAGAATAAGTGCAATGTTGAAAGCGTTCCCCATGACAGCATGGTTCTGCTAATTCCCAACTTATAACTTGCAAGCATACAAGCATATCAAACAGTCACAATGGTTCAGGTTTATTAAGTGCAAGAAATAAAATGTGCCTTCAAGTTCGTGAGAGCTTTACTAACTAACTTTCGCATAACAAGCAAACATTTTTATTTGGAAAAAAAACAACGCATAATAAGTATGAAAGGAATAGCAATGATGCTAATAGGTAGATTTGGTGGACACTTTTTGACAACTTAGGTTTTGGGAATTGGATGCACGAGTAGAGCTCATACTCAGTGCAAGTGAAGGCTAGCAATAGAAAGGGAGTGACAATCGAGAGAGCAGTAACTGTCATAATCATGGTTGCGACAAAACAAAATCAACAGTGGCATAAAAGTGACACAAGAACTCTGAGGCAAAATAATTCATTGAGGCTTAACTGACTTTTTGTTTTAGTCATATGCACGTGTGAGCATGTCCCAAGTTGATTCAAATAAAACATTTAGAGGAGGATACCACAATGTCATACCATGTTATGAATAGAACAATGCAAGCAAACATTTATATGACATGCTACAAACTATTAGCAAGTTGGAACTAATCATAAGAAAGAAAGAACTACTAAGCATCCATTAAATAACATACACCTCACATGAACAGACTAAGCATATCCACATGGATGAGTATATGTACAAAAATGAAAACAAATAGAGTTCATACCAGCCTCTTACCACATCTCGAATTGTCATAAATCATCATTATTGCCTTTCACTTGTGTGGTTTGAATAATAATACGAAAACCAAACTCCAAAGGAGTCATCGAGGACTGCTGAACCCTACAACGAACTTTACAAAACCAGAGAAGAACAATAAATATTTTTGGGTTTTAGAATAACAAACCAAAGCTAAAAAGGGCAAGCAAAATAACGCTAAAATCTAAAGAAGCAAACAAAGAGAAACAATAGAAATATTTTTGGTATTTTTGTGTTTCGGAAAGCAGGAACAAAACAAGAACAAAAAGCAAAAAAGAAAGAAAGCGAAGCATGCATATATAGAGTACCGACAGAATATGATATGTATATGAGTGTGATGTCGGTATACCTCCCTCCCAAGCTTAGGCTTTTGGCCTAAGTGGAGATCAATCCCAAGATGGCCAAGAAGTGGCGCCTCCATAATATGACAAAGAAGTACCTTCATCCTGATACGAACTCGAGGACGCCCCGGCGTAGTACACAGTATATTCATAAGAGGGCGCATGCCCCTCCTGATGCTGCCCGTGGAAACCAAGCAAGTGGAGCTTCTTGTCCAGCTCCTCCTTGGAGCGCGACCACGGCCTCCTGCAAATACTGAACAAAGTAGTCTATGGCAAGGGAATTCCCCTCTCATCTTCGTCAGTAAACAACATCCTATGAACTAAACTCTCTGTACAAAAGTTAGCAGTAACAAAGTGATGGGATTTCATAGCCGCAAGATCAAGTCTCTATGGGGTCAACTGTATCGTTAGGATCAACCATGTGTGTAGCAATAATACCCCCATAAATGGGTCCTCTAGCAGCTAGGCGGCGAGCAATGAGAGCACCAAGATTATACTTGGTTTCATTATGAAGCGCAACAGCAATAAAAGCTAAATGATAGTTAGAAATATTACTAGTGTTCTCCCTACCAATAACGCTAGTATCAAGATAGTAAGAAAAATATCTAAGAGCTGGGAGTTGAATGTTTTTCTTATCTTATCGCGCTGGGATGTGCGGTCATCATCATTTGTTACACCTCGGTGGAGCTCCAACAAATCAGCGGGTTGACCTTGGATCTTCTTTGTCGTCCCAGACATGTCAATACCTATAATGCTGCAAAATCTTTCCAAGTTCATGGTAATAGGCATATCATAGATTTTAAATGAAATAGTTGGCCTATAAGAAATATTAGCGAAAGTGAAGCTCTCAACAAAAGTTTTGGTGAGCAAAGCATATTGCTCACTCTCATCCTGCATGTAAGCGGTCAGACCAACCCTTTGAACAAGGAGCAAGAAATCATCGAGGATCCCTGCAGCTCTCAAGAAGTCAAAACAAGGGAAGGTAGATGGATGTGCATCTCCATCATCTCCCTCATTACCAAAGCGCAGCGCAATAAGATCTTCATTATATGATGGACTAAATTGAGAAGTTGATCTCAAAGGCATTGCCACCCTTGGTGTGTCTCTCTCCAACACTTCTCCAAAAGTATGGTTGTCCATCTCTCTCTTTTTGGAGAACAAATGCTCCAAAAATCAGTGATACGTCCAAAATGTATCTACTTTCCCGAAAACTTTTGCTATTGTTTCTCCTCTAAACTTTTGTGATTTGGATACAACTAACACGGGCTGGCGCTGCTTTTAGCAGAATTGCTTCGGTGTCTAGTTTTTGTGCAGGAAATCTACTTTCAGGAAAAATCCCAGAAAATATGCCAAAACTCCTATTTTACCAGAAGACTCACGGAGCCAAAAGACGAGATGGAGGAGGGCCACGAGGGGCCCACACCCCTGGTCGCGCGGGCAAGCCCAGGCCGCGCCTAGGAGGGGTGTGGCCACCTCGGGCACCCCCTCAGCCTTCCTCTTCGCCTACATAAATCCTCCTGGCCTAAAAACTTCACGGATGACTTGAGTAGATATGGGTATATCTATTTCACGGATGACTTGAGTAGATATGGGTATATCTATTTCATGAAACATAAGTCCGAAACTTTCGAGAATTTTAAGGAATTTCAAAGTGAGGTAGAGCATCAACGTAACAAGAAGATTAAATTTCTACGTTCTGATCGTGGAGGTGAATATCTAAGTTACGAGTTTGGCGAGCATTTGAAGAAATGCGGAATACTTTCACAATTGACACCGCCGGGAACACCACAGCGTATTGGTGTGTTCGAACATCGTAATCGAACTCTCTTAGATATGGTTCGTTGTATGATGTCACTTACAGATTTACCGCTATCATTTTGGGATTATGCATTAGAAACAGCCGCATTCACTTTAAATAGGGCACCGTATAAATCCGTTGAAACGACACCGTATGAATTATGGTTTGGGAAGAAACCTAGATTGTCGTTCCTTAAAGTTTGGGGTTGCGAAGCCTATGTAAAGAAGTTACAGCCGGACAAGCTTGAACCCAAAGCGGAAAAATGCGTCTTCATAGGATACCCGAAGGAAACTATTGGGTATACCTTCTATCATAGATCCGAAGGCAAAATATTCGTTGCCTAGAATGGATCCTTTCTAGAGAAGGAATTTCTCTCGAAAGAAGTGACTGGAAGGAAAGTAGAACTCGACGAGGTTGTCGAACCTTCTCTCGAAATTGCATGTAGCACAGCACCGGAAGAAGTTCCTGTGGTGCCTTCACCAATAAGAGAGGAAGCTAATGATGATGATCATGAAACTTCGGTTGAAGTTGCAACAGAGCCTCGCAGGTCAACGAGAACTCGTACCACTCCAGATTGGTATGATCCCGTTATGAGTGTCATGTTGGTGGACAACACCGATGACCCTGAGATATATGAGGAAGCGATGATGAGCCCAGATTCCAATAAATGGCAAGAAGCTGTCACATCCCAAGATTTTCCAAATCTTGTAATGTGAAAATAAATGAATAAAATAAAACTTTGTTTGATTTTTAGAGCCAGAAGAAACTTTTGAATGCAATTGGAACTTCAAACCCATTTGAATTAAATAAAACCTAAAGGGATTTAAAAAGATAAACATTTAATAAAAGGAAAAATAAAAATATTTGGAAATACTATTTTGAAACAATTAAATGAAAAGATTGTTTTCAAATGGAATAGAAGTTTATAAATAAAGAATATCTTATAAAGCCAAATTAAACCTTGGCCAAGCTTTGGAATTAAAACATTTTATTTTTAATGAAAATTAGCAAAGGTTTATTTAAATAAAGTAATAAGGAATTAATATCCAAACTTTATTTAAATAAAAGGTTTTACCAATTTAATTGAAACATCAAAACTTATTAAATTATTTAAAATAAGTTTTCCCAAATATTTGATATTCACAAATAAAACCTACTAAAGTGTTTTGGCCTTATTTTAGATTTCAAAATAAATATCTCAATAAAACAAATCCTACTTGATTTAATAATGAAAGTCTATTATATTTAAATAATAATGGACCCTAAAATAAAAGGTTATTTTATTTTAAACAAGTTTTCCAAATATTCTTTATTTCCAAATAAAACCTACTGATTTGGTTTTGAAAATATTTAGGTTTCAAATAAAGATTTTTTTTAATAAAATCAAACTCTATTTGATTTAATAACTAAGGCCCATTTTATTTAATTATTAATGGACCCTATATAACAAAATGTTATTTTAAAACAAGCTTTCCAAATATCCCTTAATTTCAAATACAACTTACTGAATGGTTTAAAATTATTTAGTTCTCAAGTGGAGCTTTGAATTAAATCAAAACCTATGGATTTAATAATTGGTACATCCATTTAATTAAATAATAATAGCCCCTATTATTAAAATTATTAATTTGAATTTGGATTTTGGTTCATGATACTGAAGAGAACTAATTTCAATATTACAAAGTTTGGGTGTTGTTTGAATTGATTTGAACCATGTTTATTTGATAGAAATTTCAAAACAGAAATTGAAATTGGAAAAAGGAAAAAGTTTTCAGACAGAAAAAAAAATAGAGCAAACAACCTGGCCCAGCTGCCCCAGCCCAACAGCCCACCTAGCCACCTCACCCTCGAACCGTTTTTCTACACCACAGAAGAAACCCGCACCCTCACTGACTGGTGGACCTTACCCCCCTCTCTCTCTATCTCATTGACAAAGAGGACCCACAACCACGTTGGCATTGTCTTCAAACTCGAGCGCCCGTTGCCAGTGAGTAATTCTCGGTTTAAATTCGCTCTAATGCGATCTTAATCACCAAAACAATCAAGCCCCTCTTAATCCCCTCTGACTCCTCCTCATTTCCCCTCAACAACCATCGCAAATGAGCCATTGAGCACCTCGAATTCGAGCTCAACGTCTCGCCGGCGCCGACGAGGTCCAGAGCCGATTCCGGTGACTCGACACCACCTTCTGCCTCCCCGAGCACACGAGCACGCACACCACACCCTGGCGCATCTTTCTGTGCCATTCATTCATCCGCGGGTACCCTGCAGTATCGGCAACGTCGACGACCTGCAGCACCGCCGTCTGCCCTCTTCTCCGACGACGCCCACAGGTTGTACCAGACCGCCCCTCTCCCCCTCATTCACACACGCGTCATCCCCTCGACCATACGCATCTAACCGTGCCCTTTGTTTGCCTCCGTGTGATCTGCAATGTCGCCTTCGACCACAGACAGAGCCGGCCGGCGTTGCTCTCTACTCCGGCGAGCAATCGCAGCTGCCCCCTAGCGCCCCTCGATGGACAAGTACCAGGTTGAGCATCAGCGAGCGTCAGTGATTCCGGTGAGCATCTCCCCACCCTCCTTTGCTTCCTGTACCGCCGGCGCCGTCATCGACTGGCCGCTCCGCCGCTAGCCACCGTCGTCACGCCGCCAGCTCTTGGCAAAGCGCTGAGAGCCGTTCGATCTAGTTTGAACGAGCAGGATTAGATCACTTAGTCGCGAATGGATACGTTCTCTGGATCGCACGATTAGATTAGATCCTACGGTCTACAACGTGATCCACACCGAAACGGTACCAGCTAATCGTTTTGCGCCACGTGGCCAGTGTTTGAGTTAAAACAGATTTTTGAATCAGATTTATGTGCAAACTTCAAACCTTTATAACTTTCAAACCACACGTCCAAAAATTATAAATTTATATCAATGGATTCAGTGGAAAAATCCCTAGCCAACCCTACCCTTGGTTTAGTAAATAGTATCTATTAAATTGCTTGTTTTTGCAGATTCTTTTGTGTGCTTATTTAGAGTATAAAAATTGTTTAAAATTGATTTTAGGGTTAAAACTTTTGCAAAATGGTTTGTTGTGACCTTACTGTCCCTAGGAACCAACCCTTGGTGTTAAAAATGATTTTGGTAAAATTTAGGTTGAATTATTTGACTTAGCCAATTTCTAGCCAAATAAAAGTATTGATTTTATTATGAAAATGTTTATGGAAAGGAAACTTTGAGAAAATAGTTTTGACCAAACCTACTGACCCAAAAACACCAAGTTTTGCAATAGCAACTCATTTGGTGAAAAACTCAAAAGTTTTGTTTTGATAAAAACATTTTCACCACATAAAATGATGAATGGATTTTTAAAAAATGGTTTTGAGATAAAACCCTTTTGCAATTGACTTTGCCATTTTGGTGAATGACCAATTTGGAACCTACAAAGTTTAGAAACCTAGAGGAAACCATCTTTGCAATTAGAACCATCTTTTGCATGCTTGCATGCATTACTTTGACTTTGTCATTTTATGTGTGTTGTTTTGCTTGATTGGTAGATTGAGTTTGTGCCTTGCTTGATTGATTTGTAGTGACTTGAAGAGTGTAATTGTTGCAAGGACAAGGAGTGAACCCATACTCTACCAAAAAGGCAAGTGATGCTTCATACTTTTTGTCCCATTACTTTCTCTATGCATTAGTGATTTTGCTAAGTAAAACTTGCATGGAAATTTTGCTAAGTGTAAACCTTACTATAGGAAAACCTAGTAGATGAATCCTTAGTAGGATTTTCCTAAGTTAAAGTTTCCTATTACTATCAAGCTTAGCCTAGCTAATAGAAAACATGGGTGGAATATATAAATTCACACTATGGAAAAATATTCTAAGTCTGAGGACTTGTGATTTTGTCTAATAAAACAACTAAGTTAATGAATCACCTGGGTGGAATGGGATGGCTTGGTGGAGTTTGGTTGAGTGGTTCACAAGGCCATGGACTTGGCTTGTGTATCTCACTTGTGGTATGCCACCCAGGAAACAAAGAGATTTGAGATGTCAAATGTTGAGAAGCTTCAAGTGCAACCACTTGGCAATATGGGCTCTGCCATGATCATATAGGTTGCAAGAACTTAGCCATATGGACAGTGGGTGGTCGTGTTTGATAGGTTGGAGCGCGTCCATTTTGATCTAAGGGAAGGCTTCTGAAAGATCTTGTCTTGGGAAACCAAGTCTTGTGGGGAAAGTGCACCACCTCTGCAGAGTGTAAAATCTAAGTACTTAGCCATGTCCCTGGTAAAGGACAATTTGAGCATCAAGACATGGAAGCAATCAAGAATCTCATCATTCAAATTTCTAAAGTTAAAACTTGTGGTTTGAACAAGGGTTGTTTGAAATCTTCAATCTTTGATGGAGAGATGCCTTGGTAAAAGGATCTTCAAATCTTTGATTGGGAAAAATGATTTTGCCAAGCAAAACTTAGTATTTTAAAAATGTTAAGGAAAATCTATTTTGAGCAATGCAAGCCTCAACTCCACTTATCCAAATGCATATAGATGTTAGACTCCACTATACTACCATAGTATCACTTGCCAATACAATTCAAATGTATTGACCCTTGGTGGCTGTAACTTGTATGTTGCAGGTTTGATTGATTTTAGTGAAGATTGATTGTTTAGGATTACAAAGTCTACAACCAACATCTGCCTGTGGCACTTTGAAGATGAAGGACCCCATGCTTATAGTTATTCCGCTGCAATGTAATGTAATAGCCATATGAGCTATGTAAGATGTAATAAAATTTATGTTATTCCTGGTTATAAAGTTATATTATGACCTTTGTTTCTTGATATTACATCTTAACTGTGGATGCTAGCTATTGATCCAGGGACTAGCATTGTAAAACACAGGAGGAATCTACCTTATTAGGTTGAGACCTCTACAGAAGCCATGAAATCCGAGATTGGATCCATGTACGAAAACCAAGTATGGACTTTGGTGGACTTACCGGATGGCCGGAAGGCCGTCGAGAACAAATGGATTTTCAAGAAGAAAACAGATGATGATGGTAATGTTATTGTCTATAAAGCTCGACTTGTCGCAAAGGGGTTTCGACAAATTCAAGGAGTTGTATACAATGAGACTTTCTCACAAGTAGCGAAGCTAAAGTCTGTGAGGATTATGTTAGCAATCGCTTCATATTATGATTATGAGATATGGCAGATGGATGTCAAAACAGCATTCCTCAATGGAGACATTGATGAAGAGTTGTATATGATGCAACCCAAAGGTTTTGTCGATCCTAAAAATGCTAACAAGGTATGCAAACTTCAACGGTCCATCTATGGATTGAAGCAAGCATCCCGAAGTTGGAATCAACGTTTTGATAAGGTAATCAAAAGTTTTGGTTTTATACAAACTTATGGAGAAGCTTGTATTTACAAAAAAGTGAGTGGGAGCTCTGTAGCATTCTTAATACTATATGTATATGACATATTGTTGATTGGGAATGATGTAGACCTTCTTAATAGTGTCAAGGAATATTTGAATAATAGTTTTTCAATGAAAGATCTTGGCGAAGCAGCTTACATATTAGGCATAAAGATTTATAGAGATAGATCAAGACGCCAAATATCATTGTCACAAAGTACATATTTGGACAAAGTTCTAAAGAGGTTTGGGATGGAAGATAGCAAGAAAGGGTTCTTCCCATGTTGCCCAATACGACCTTGAGTAAAACTCAAAGTCTGACATCGGCAGAAGATGGAGAAAGGATGAGTAAGACTCCCTATGCCTCAGCCATAGGATCTCTAATGTATGCCATGCTATGTACTAGACCCGACATTGCATATGTTGTTAGTTTAACTAGCAGATATCAAAGTGATCCAAGAGTGGATCATTGGACAGCGGTCAAAAACATCCTTAAGTACTTGAGAAGAACTAAGGATATGGTTCTTTCTTATGGAGGTGATGAACAGCTCGTTGTTAATGGTTACACCGATGCTAGTTGGAACACCGATCCGGATGATTCTAAATCACAATCTAGATACGTATTTATTTTGAATGGTGCGGCAGTTAGCTGGAGGAGTGCAAAGCAAAGCGTTGTGGCGAGATCTTCAACTGAATCGGAATACATGGCTGCTTCGGAGGCTTCACAAGAAGCGATATGGATGAAAGAGTTCATTACAGAGCTGGGTGTGGTTCCTAGTGCGTTGGACCCAATGTCTATCTACTGTGATAACATGGGCGCCATAGCCAATGCGCAAGAACCAAGGTCACACAAGAAGCTGAAGCATATTAAGCTACGTTTTAACGCTATTCGAGAACATGTCCAAGATGGGGACATAAAGATTTGCAAAGTACACACAGATCTGAATGTGGCGGATCCGTTGACTAAACCTCTCCCGAGGGCAAAAGATGACCAGCACCAAACTGCCATGGGTGTTCGATATATTACCATGTAATCTAGATTAGATGACTCTAGTGCAAGTGGGAGACTGTTGGAGATATGCCCTAGAGGCAATAATAAATGTAGTTATTATTATATCTTTGTGTTTATGATAAATGTTTACATTCATGCTATAATAGTATTAACAAGGAAACATTAATACTTGTGTGATTT
This sequence comes from Avena atlantica, assembly GCA_910589765.1. Taxonomy (NCBI): domain Eukaryota; kingdom Viridiplantae; phylum Streptophyta; class Magnoliopsida; order Poales; family Poaceae; genus Avena; species Avena atlantica. The sequence goes on from OU342734.1 coordinate 354,039,072, forward strand.
GTAGACTAAAATAAGAGTCCCTAGTAAAGCCTCTATATAATACTAGCTTGTTGGTTAATAAATGATTGTGGTTTCCCTATCATGAACATTGAGATGTTATTAACAACAAGATCATATCGTTAGGAGAATGATATGGTGGACATACTCCTATAGATAAGCATAGCATAAAGATCAAGTCATTTTAATAGTTCAATTGCTATATGCTTTCTGATACATAGTAATCTAATTCCTTCGACCATGAGATCATGCATATCACCTTTACCGGATGGATGCTTTGATGACATCAAACACCACACCGTAACTGGGTGGCTATAAAGGTGGCATTGAGTGTTCGGAAAGTATTGGTTGAGACACATGGATCAAGAGTGGGATTTGTCCATCCATATGACGGATCGATATACTCTGGGCCCTCTAGGTGGAATGTCATCCAATTAGCTTGCAAGCATGTGACTGGCTTACAAGGGATCACATATCACGGGAACGAGAAAAGAGTACTTATCAGTAACGAGGTTGAACTAGGTATGCAGAGATACCGACGATCATAACCTCGGATAAGTAAACTATCGTGAGACAAAGGGAAATTGATATCGTCTGTAAGTGGTTCATTCGATCGCAAAGTAATCGTAGAAATATGTGGGAGCCATATGAATTTCCAGATTCCTCTATTGGTTATTGTTCGGAGAAATGTCTCGATCATGTCCGCATAATTCACGAACCGTAGGGAGACACACTTAAGGATTCGACGTTGTTTGAGTAGTTATGGATTGATGAGAAAGAGACCGAATGTTGTTTGGAGTCTCGAATGGCATTCGGGATATCACGAGGAGATCCGGAATGGTCCGGAGAATAAGATTCTTATAAGGAAAGTCCCGTTTCGGAGTTGGAGAATGATTCCGGTGTTTTCATCGGGAATGTTCTAGAAGGTTCCGGAATGTCCGGCACTCCGGAGGGGAAGGGTACATGAATGTGTTATATCAAGTTGGTATGATTGCATCATGTACTAAGTGTCATCGCTGAACAAAATAGAGGATTAAATCAAATCCTTGTTTGAAAAGTCAAACGCCAAGTTTGAAAGTCAAACGCCAAGTTTGAAAGTCAGACGGCTATTTTTGGGAAGTGGAAAAGGAGGAGGAAACCGAGTTGGGGAGGAGTCCCTCCTCCCCACCGCAGGCGCACCACCAAGCCGAGTTGGGGAGGGACTCCCCTCCCCTTGGCTGGCCCCCTCCACCTATAAAAGGAGGGGCAGGGCTCCCCTCCTAGACACACAAGATCCTCTCCTCCAAACCCTAAGCCGCCGGCGCCGCCACCTGCTGCCGCCGCCACCCTAGGTCAATCCACCGCCGCCTAGCAACCCTAGCCGCCGGCCAAGCTTCCTCCTCGGTGTGTCGAAACCCTAGATCGTCGAGGGACTCTCTCATCGTCCACCATACTCGCTCCGGCTTAAGGTGAAGCCCTGCGAGATCTCCCCTCTACTTCCGGTACCACACCGTTGTGCTGCCGGAATCGCGAGGAGAGTGCTACAACCTCCGCTGCCTGCTGGAACAAGGGAGAGGAAGGTCTTCGTCGAGTACCGAACGTGTGACCGACTGCGGGAGCGCTGCCGGAACGCAGCGCCGGAAGGATCGTCTACGTGATCTTGAGATCGGGAAGAGTACGACTACATCACCCACGAGAATCCGCTCTCGTTAAACACTTTGGAATCTTCGAGGGTGAGTTATTCTATCGACTCGTTGCTACAATCTAGTAGATAGATCTTGGCTTGTTTGTTTGTATGCGATAGAAATTTTTTGTTTTCCATGCTACGAAACCCTACAAGAGTGTCCAACTCGAGAGTATTTAAGAGTAGTATCATGAAGAGAGGATATTTATATGAGAGAGTGTTCACTAGTGAAATTATGATCCCTAGGCCTTGTTTCTAAGCATTAAAACACTGTTTTCTACTAGATCTGTTCCATGTTTGCTTGCTTACTTCTTGTTGCCTTTAGTCTTTGCCTCACCGTCAAGCTCTTTTCTAGCACCTTTACCACTTGTATTTCACTATCTCTTCGCCGAACTAGTGCACCTATATTGGGTGTGTTGGGGACACAAGAGACTTCTTGTATCTTGATTGCAGGATTGCTTGAGAGGGAATACCTTTGACCCCTTCCTCCCTGAGTTCGATAAACCTTGGGTAATCCACTTAAGGGAAACTTGCTGCTGTTCTACAAACCTCTGCACTTGGAGGCCCAACAACTGTCTACAAGAATAGAAGTGCGTAGACATCAGGGTGGTGTGGGCCCCTTGATCCTTTTCTACCCTCCGTCTTCTGGCTTCGTGAGTCTTCTGGGAAAATAGGATTTTTGGCATATTTTCTAGGATTTTTCCTAAAAGTTGATTTTCTGCACAAAAACGAAACACGGAAGCAATTCTGCTGAAAGCAACGTTAGTACGTGTTAGTTACATCCAAATCACATAAATTAGAGGAGAAACAATAGCAAAAGTGTTTGGAAAAGTAGATACGTTTTGGACGTATCAACTCCCCCAAGCTTAGCTTATTGCTTGTCCTCAAGCAATTCAGTTGAAAACTGAGTGGGATAAAAGAAACTTTCACGAACACATTTGCTTCATAAGATATAAATATTCTCAGTATATGAGCAAGTAATTAGGTAATTAATAATAAGGAGTATGCAAATAAGTATACCCAATAGTCATGCAAGCTATGAAGAGATTCCAACACAATAATAATAAGCAACATGAAACATAAGCATATGCAAGATTGTAATGCTCATAAGAAGATATGATAAGGTGGTATCTCGCTTGCCTTTCTTTTTGGGGCAAAACATAAATGCCAAGGCACCTCTGAAGGTCAAGTGAAGACTAGATGTAAAAATATCAAAGATACAAGCGTCAAAGTTATGTCACAATTAACCGTGTTCTGGGACAAGCACATTACACTAAGAATGACAACTATGCTCTCGGGAAGGTGCTCATAGAATAAATGGTGACTCGACATATAAGTGAACGAAAAGATTAAAAAATTTGAAAGGCTTCCTAATGCTTGAAATTATGGTACTCATTAGCTTTGAGCTCTCATTGCCCCTATCATAAGCATCTTTAAATGGTTAAGGTTAAAGTGAGGGAAATATGAGTTATATGCTTGACAAATTATAAGTTGAAAATGTCACGCCCCTTGAGTACGAGTACCGATACCTCATGGTACTCAACTTTGGTCCCAAGCAAGTTCTTGTCATTGTAAGTATATGTGTATCATAGAGAACCACCTCAACAGGGTACCCCTTGCCCCATGGCATAGGAGCTATCCCATATCAAAATGACAAGGCAACAGACAATGAGCATCTCAGCGATCTTTTTATTTGTTATTTGCATAGTTTTTATTGAGGATGCTTCATAGAATGCTACTATGGTTTTGCTACAAGTTTCCACCATGATTAGGCATGGCTTAGGCTAGCCACTCAGGAGTTTATCTAACACATATACATACTCCATGGACTTACACGCTCCCATATTATTTCACACCGTCGGCATCCATAAACAAAAGAACATAATATCAACTAAATAGAATAAGTGCAATGTTGAAAGCGTTCCCCATGACATCATGGTTCTGCTAATTCCCAACTTATAACTTGCAAGCATACAAGCATATCAAACAGTCACAATGGTTCAGGTTTATTAAGTGCAAGAAACAAAATGTGCCTTCAAGTTCGTGAGAGCTTTACTAACTAACTTTCGCATAACAAGCAAACATTTTTATTTGGAAAAAAACAACGCATAATAAGTATGAAAGGAATAGAAATGATGCTAATAGGTAGATTTGGTGGACACTTTTTGACAACTTCGGTTTTGGGAATTGGATGCACGAGTAGAGCTCATACTCAGTGCAAGTGAAGGCTAGCAATAGAAAGGGAGTGACAATCGAGAGAGCAGTAACTGTCATAATCATGCTTGCGACAAAACAAAATCAACAGTGGCATAAAAGTGACACAAGAACTCTGAGGCAAAATAATTCATTGAGGCTTAACTGACTTTTTGTTTTAGTCATATGCACGTGTGAGCATGTCCCAAGTTGATTCAAATAAAACATTTAGAGGAGGATACCACAATGTCATACCATGTTATGAATAGAACAATGCAAGCAAACATTTATATGACATGCTACAAACTATTAGCAAGTTAGAACTAATCATAAGAGAGCAAGAACTACTAAGCATCCATTAAATAACATACACCTCACATGAACAGACTAAGCATACCCACATGGATGAGTATATGTACAAAAATGAAAACAAATAGAGTTCATACCAGCCTCTTACCACATCTCGAATTGTCATAAATCATCATTATTGCCTTTCACTTGTGTGGTTTGAATAATAATATGAAAACCAAACTCCAAAGGAGTCATCGAGGACTGCTGAACCCTACAACAAACTTTACAAAACCAGAGAAGAACAATAAATATTTTTGGGTTTTAGAATAACAAACCAAAGCTAAAAAGGGCAAGCAAACTAACGCTAAAATCTAAAGAAGCAAACAAAGAGAAACAATAGAAATATTTTTGGTATTTTTGTGTTTCGGAAAGCAGGAACAAAACAAGAACAAAAAGCAAAAAAGAAAGAAAGCGAAGCATGGATATATAGAGTACCGACAGAATATGATATGTAGATGAGTGTGATGTCGGTATACCTCCCTCCCAAGCTTAGGCTTTTGGCCTAAGTGGAGATCAATCCCAAGATGGCCAAGAAGTGGCGCCTCTACAATATGACAAAGAAGTACCTTCATCCTGATACGAACTCGAGGACGCCCCGGCGTAGTACACAGTATATTCATAAGAGGGCGCATCCCCCTCCTGATGCTGCCCGTGGAAACCAAGCAAGTGGAGCTTCTTGTCCAGCTCCTCCTTGGAGCGCGACCACGGCCTCCTGCAAATACTGAACAAAGTAGTCTATGGCAAGGGAATTCCCCTCTCATCTTCGTCAGTAAACAACATCCTATGAACTAAACTCTCTGTACAAAAGTTAGCAGTAACAAAGTGATGGGATTTCATAGCCGCAAGATCAAGTCTCTATGGGGTCAACTGTATCGTTAGGATTAACCATGTGTGTAGCAATAATACCCCCATAAATGGGTCCTCTAGCAGCTAGGCGGCGAGCAATGAGAGCACCAAGATTATACTTGGTTTCATTATGAAGCGCAACAGCAATAAAAGCTAAATGATAGTTAGAAATATTACTAGTGTTCTCCCTACCAATAACGCTAGTATCAAGATAGTAAGAAAAATATCTAAGAGCTGGGAGTTGAATGTTTTTCTTATCTTATCGCGCTGGGATGTGCGGTCATCATCATTTGTTACACCTCGGTGGAGCTCCAACAAATCAGCGGGTAGACCTTGGATCTTCTTTGTCGTCCCAGACATGTCAATACCTATAATGCTGCAAAATCTTTCTAAGTTCATGGTAATAGGCATATCATAGATTTTAAATGAAATATTTGGCCTATAAGAAATATTAGTGAAATTGAAGCTCTCAACAAAAGCTTTGGTGAGCAAAGCATATTGCTCACTCTCATCCTGCATGTAAGCGGTCAGACCAACCCTTTGAACAAGGAGCAAGAAATCATCGAGGATCCCTGCAGCTCTCAAGAAGTCAAAACAAGGGAAGGTAGATGGATGTGCATCTCCATCATCTCCCTCATTACCAAAGCGCAGCGCAATAAGATCTTCATTATATGATGGACTAAATTGAGAAGTTGATCTCAAAGGCATTGCCACCCTTGGCGTGTCTCTCTCCAACACTTCTCCAAAAGTATGGTTGTCCATCTCTCTCTTTTTGGAGAACAAATGCTCCAAAAATCAGTGATACGTCCAAAATGTATCTACTTTCCCGAAAACTTTTGCTATTGTTTCTCCTCTAAACTTGTGTGATTTGGATACAACTAACACGGGCTGGCGCTGCTTTTAGCAGAATTACTTTGGTGTCTAGTTTTTGTGCAGGAAATCAACTTTCAGGAAAAATCCCGGAAAATATGCCAAAACTCCTATTTTACCAGAAGACTCACGGAGCCAAAAGACGAGATGGAGGAGGGCCACGAGGGGCCCACACCCCTGGTCGCGCGGGCTAGCCCAGGCCGCGCCTAGGCGGGGTGTGGCCACCTCGGGCACCCCCTCAGCCTTCCTCTTCGCCTACATAAATCCTCCTGGCCTAAAAACTTCACGGATGACTTGAGTAGATATGGGTATATCAATTTCACGGATGACTTGAGTAGATATGGGTATATCTATTTCATGAAACATAAGTCCGAAACTTTCGAGAAGTTTAAGGAATTTCAAAGTGAGGTAGAGAATCAACGTAACAAGAAGATTAAATTTCTACGTTCTGATCGTGGAGGTGAATATCTAAGTTACGAGTTTGGCGAGCATTTGAAGAAATGCGGAATACTTTCACAATTGACACCGCCGGGAACACCACAGCGTAATGGTGTGTCCGAACGTCGTAATCGAACTCTCTTAGATATGGTTCATTCTATGATGTCACTTACAGATTTACCGCTAACATTTTGGGGTTATGCATTAGAAACAGCCGCATTCACTTTAAATAGGGCACCGTATAAATCCGTTGAAACGACACCGTATGAATTATGGTTTGGGAAGAAACCTAGATTGTCGTTCCATAAAGTTTGGGGCTGCAAAGCCTATGTAAAGAAGTTACAGCCGGACAAGCTTGAACCCAAAGCGGAAAAATGCGTCTTCATAGGATACCCGAAGGAAACTATTGGGTATACCTTCTATCATAGATCCGAAGGCAAAATCTTCGTTGCCAAGAATGGATCCTTTCTAGAGAAGGAATTTCTCTCGAAAGAAGTGACTGGAAGGAAAGTAGAACTCGACGAGGTTATCGAACCTTCTCTCGAAATTGCAAGTAGCACAGCACAGGAAGAAGTTCCTGTGGTGCCTGCACCAATAAGAGAGGAAGCTAATGATGATGATCATGAAACTTTGGTTGAAGTTGCTACAGAGCCTCGCAGGTCAACGAGAACTCGTACCACTCCAGATTGGTATGATCCCGTTATGAGTGTCATGTTGGTGGACAACACCGATGACCCTGAGACATATGAGGAAGCGATGATGAGCCCAGATTCCAATAAATGGCAAGAAGCCATGAAATCCGAGATTGGATCCATGTACGAAAACCAAGTATGGACTTTGGTGGACTTACCGGATGGCCGGAAGGCCGTCGAGAACAAATGGATTTTCAAGAAGAAAACAGATGCTGATGGTAATGTTACTGTCTATAAAGCTCGACTTGTCGCAAAGGGGTTTCGACAAATTCAAGGAGTTGACTACGATGAGACTTTCTCACCAGTAGCGAAGCTAAAGTCTGTGAGGATTATGTTAGCAATCGCTGCATATTATGATTATGAGATATGGCAGATGGATGTCAAAACAGCATTCCTCAATGGAGACATTGATGAAGAGTTGTATATGATGCAACCCAAAGGTTTTGTCGATCCTAAAAATGCTAACAAGGTATGCAAACTTCAACGGTCCATCTATGGATTGAAGCAAGCATCCCGAAGTTGGAATCAACGTTTTGATAAGGTAATCAAAAGTTTTGGTTTTATACAAACTTATGGAGAAGCTTGTATTTACAAAAAAGTGAGTAGGAGCTCTGTAGCATTCTTAATACTATATGTAGATGACATATTGTTGATTGGGAATGATGTAGACCTTCTTAATAGTGTCAAGGAATATTTGAATAATAGTTTTTCAATGAAAGATCTTGGCGAAGCAGCTTACATATTAGGCATAAAGATTTATAGAGATAGATCAAGACGCCAAATATCATTGTCACAAAGTACATATTTGGACAAAGTTCTAAAGAGGTTTGGAATGGAAGATAGCAAGAAAGGGTTCTTGCCCATGTTGCCCAATACGACCTTGAGTAAAACTCAAAGTCCGACATCGGCAGAAGATAGAGAAAGGATGAGTAAGACTCCCTATGCCTCAGCCATAGGATCTCTAATGTATGCCATGCTATGTACTAGACCCGACATTGCATATGATGTTAGTTTAACTAGCAGATATCAAAGTGATCCAGGAGTGGATCATTGGACAGCGGTCAAAAACATCCTTAAGTACTTGAGAAGAACTAAGGATATGGTTCTTTCTTATGGAGGTGATGAACAGCTCGTTGTTAATGGTTACACCGATCCGGATGATTCTAAATCACAATCTGGATATGTATTTATTTTGAATGGTGCGGCAGTTAGCTGGAGGAGTGCAAAGCAAAGCGTTGTGGCGAGATCTTCAACTGAATCGGAATACATGGCTGCTTCGGAGGCTTCACAAGAAGCGATATGGATGAAAGAGTTCATTACAGAGCTGGGTGTGGTTCCTAGTGCGCTGGACCCAATGTCTATCTACTGTGATAACATGGGCGCCATAGCCAATGCGCAAGAACCAAGGTCACACAAGAAGCTGAAGCATATTAAGCTACGTTTTAACGCTATTCGAGAACATGTCCAAGATGGGGACATAAAGATTTAAAAAGTACACACAGATCTGAATGTGGCGGATCCGTTGACTAAACCTCTCCCGAGGGCAAAAGATGACGAGCACCAAACTGCCATGGGTGTTCGGTATATTACCATGTAATCTAGATTAGATGACTCTAGTGCAAGTGGGAGACTGTTGGAGATATGCCCTAGAGGCAATAATAAATGTAGTTATTATTATATCTTTGTGTTTATGATAAATGTTTACATTCATGCTATAATAGTATTAACAAGGAAACATTAATACTTGTGTGATTTGTAGACTAAAATAAGAGTCCCTAGTAAAGCCTCTATATAATACTAGCTTGTTGGTTAATAAATGATTGTGGTTTCCCTATCATGAACATTGAGATGTTATTAACAACAAGATCATATCGTTAGGAGAATGATATGGTGGACATACTCCTATAGATAAGCATAGCATAAAGATCAAGTCATTTTAATAGTTCAATTGCTATATGCTTTCTGATACATAGTAATCTAATTCCTTCGACCATGAGATCATGCATATCACCTTTACCGGATGGATGCTTTGATGACATCAAACACCACACCGTAACTGGGTGGCTATAAAGGTGGCATTGAGTGTTCGAAAAGTATTGGTTGAGACACATGGATCAAGAGTGGGATTTGTCCATCCATATGACGGATAGATATACTCTGGGCCCTCTCGGTGGAATGTCATCCACTTAGCTTGCAAGCATGTGACTGGCTCACAAGGGATCACATATCACGGGAATGATAAAAGAGTACTTATCAGTAACGAGGTTGAACTAGGTATGCAGAGATACCGACAATCATAACCTCGGATAAGTAAACTATCGTGAGACAAAGGGAAATTGATATCGTATGTAAGTGGTTCATTCGATCGCAAAGTAATCGTAGAAATATGTGGGAGCCATATGAATTTCCAGATTCCTCTATTGGTTATTGTTCGGAGAAATGTCTCGATCATGTCCGCATAATTCACGAACCGTTGGGAGACACACTTAAGGATTCGACGTTGTTTGAGTAGTTATGGATTGATGAGAAAGAGACTGAATGTTGTTTGGAGTCTCGAATGGGATTCGGGATATCACGAGGAGATCCGGAATGGTCCGGAGAATAAGATTCATATATGGAAAGTCTCGTTTCGGAGTTGGAGAATGATTCCGGTGTTTTCATCGGGAATGTTCTAGAAGGTTCTGGAATGTCCGGCACTCCGGAGGGGAAGGGTACATGAATGTGTTATATCAAGTTGGTATGATTGCATCATGTACTAAGTGTCATCGCTGAACAAAATAGAGGATTAAATCAAATCCTTGTTTGAAAAGTCAAACGCCAAGTTTGAAAGTCAAACGGCTATTTTTGGGAAGTGGAAAAGGAGGAGGAAACCGAGTTGGGGAGGAGTCCCTCCTCCCCACCGCCGGCGCACCACCAAGCCGAGATGGGGAGGGACTCCACTCCCCTTGGCTGGCCCCCTCCACCTATAAAAGGAGGGGCAGGGCTCCCCTCCTAGACACACAAGATCCTCTCCTCCAAACCCTAAGCCGCCGGCGCCGCCACCTGCTGCCGCCGCCGCCCTAGGTCAAGCCGCCGCCGCCTAGCAACCCTAGCCGCCGGCCAAGCTTCCTCCTCGGCGTGTCGAAACCCTAGATCGTCGAGGGACTCTCTCATACTCCACCATACTCGCTCCGGCTTAAGGCGAAGCCCTGCGAGATCTCCCCTCTACTTCTGGTACCACGCCGTTGTGCTGCCGGAATCGCGAGGAGAGTGCTACAACCTCCGCTGCCTGCTGGAACAAGGGAGAGGAAGGTCTTCGTCGAGTACCGAACGTGTGACCGACTGCGGGAGCGCTGCCGGAACGCAGCGCTGGAAGGATCGTCTACGCGATCTTGAGATCGGGAAGAGTACGACTACATCACCCACGAGAATCCGCTCTCGTTAAACACTTCGGAATCTTCGAGGGTGAGTTATTCTATCGACTCGTTGCTACAATCTAGTAGATAGATCTTGGCTTGTTTGTTTGTATGCGATAGAAATTTTTTGTTTTCCATGCTACGAAACCCTACAAGAGTGTCCAACTCGAGAGTATTTAAGAGTAGTATCATGAAGAGAGGATATTTATATGAGAGAGTGTTCACTAGTGAAATTATGATCCCTAGGCCTTGTTTCTAAGCATTAAAACATTGTTTTCTACTAGATCTGTTGCATGTTTGCTTGCTTACTTCTTGTTGCCTTTAGTCTTTGCCTCACCGTCAAGCTCTTTTCTAGCACCTTTACCACTTGTATTTCACTATCTCTTCGCCGAACTAGTGCACCTATATTGGGTGTGTTGGGGACACAAGAGACTTCTTGTATCTTGATTGCAGGATTGCTTGAGAGGGAATACCTTTGACCCCTTCCTCCCTGAGTTCGATAAACCTTGGGTAATACACTTAAGGGAAACTTGTTGCTGTTCTACAAACCTCTGCACTTGGAGGCCCAACAACTGTCTACAAGAATAGAAGTGCGTAGACATCAGGGTGGTGTGGGCCCCTTGATCCTTTTCTACCCTCCGTCTTCTGGCTTCGTGAGTCTTCTGGGAAAATAGGATCTTTGGCATATTTTCTAGGATTTTTCCTAAAAGTTGATTTTCTGCACAAAAACGAGACACGGAAGCAATTCTGCTGAAAGCAACGTTAGTACGTGTTAGTTACATCCAAATCACATAAATTAGAGGAGAAACAATAGCAAAAGTGTTTGGAAAAGTAGATACGTTTTGGACATATCAACTCCCCCAAGCTTAGCTTATTGCTTGTCCTCAAGCAATTCAGTTGAAAACTGAGTGGGATAAAAGAAACTTTCACGAACACATTTGCTTCATAAGATATAAATATTCTCAGTAATGAGCAAGTAATTAGGTAATTAATAATAAGGAGTATGCAAATAAGTCTACCCAATAGTCATGCAAGCTATGAAGAGATTCCAACACAATAATAATAAGCAACATGAAACATAAGCATATGCAAGATTGTAATGCTCATAAGAAGATATGATAAGGTGGTATCTCGCTTGCCTTTCTTTTTGGTGCAAAACATAAATGCCAAGGCACCTCTGAAGTTCAAGTGAAGACTCGAAGTAAAAATATCAAAGATACAAGCGTCAAAGTTATGTCACAATTAACCGTGTTCTGGGACAAGCACATTACACTAAGAATGACAACTATGCTCTCGGGAAGGTGCTCATAGAATAAATGGTGACTCGACATAAAAGTGAACGAAAAGATTAAAAAAATTGAAAGGCTTCCTAATGCTTGAAAGTATGGTACACATTAGCTTTGAGCTCTCATTGCCCCTATCATAAGCATCTTTAAATGGTTAAGGTTGAAGTGAGGGAAATATGAGTTATATGCTTGACAAATTATAAGTTGAAAATGTCACGCCCCTTGAGTACGAGTACCGATACCTCATGGTACTCAACTTTGGTCCCAAGCAAGTTCTTGTCATTGTAAGTATATGTGTATCATAGAGAACCACCTCAACAGGGTACCCCTTGCCCCATGGCATAGGAGCTATCCCATATCAAAATGACAAGGCAACAGACAATGAGCATCTCAGCGATCTTTTTATTTGTTATTTGCATAGTTTTTATTGAGGATGCTTCATAGAATGCCACTATGGTTTTGCTACAAGTTTCCACCATGATTAGGCATGGCTTAGGCTAGCCACTCAGGAGTTTATCTAACACATATACATACTCCATGGACTTACACGCTCCCATATTATTTCACACCGTCGGCATCCATAAACAAAAGAACATAATATCAACAAAATAGAATAAGTGCAATGTTGAAAGCGTTCCCCATGACAGCATGGTTCTGCTAATTCCCAACTTATAACTTGCAAGCATACAAGCATATCAAACAGTCACAATGGTTCAGGTTTATTAAGTGCAAGAAATAAAATGTGCCTTCAAGTCCGTGAGAGCTTTACTAACTAACTTTCGCATAACAAGCAAACATTTTTATTTGGAAAAAAACAACGCATAATAAGTATGAAAGGAATAGCAATGATGCTAATAGGTAGATTTGGTGGACACTTTTTGACAACTTCGGTTTTGGGAATTGGATGCACGAGTAGAGCTCATACTCAGTGCAAGTGAAGGCTAGCAATAGAAAGGGAGTGACAATCGAGAGAGCAGTAACTGTCATAATCATGCTTGCGACAAAACAAAATCAACAGTGGCATAAAAGTGACACAAGAACTCTGAGGCAAAATAATTCATTGAGGCTTAACTGACTTTTTGTTTTAGTCATATGCACGTGTGAGCATGTCCCAAGTTGATTCAAATAAAACATTTAGAGGAGGATACCACAATGTCATACCATGTTATCAATAGAACAATGCAAGCAAAAATTTATATGACATGCTACAAACTATTAGCAAGTTGGAACTAATCATAAGAGAGAAAGAACTACTAAGCATCCATTAAATAACATACACCTCACATGAACATACTAAGCATACCCACATGGATGAGTATATGTACAAAAATGAAAACAAATAGAGTTCATACCAGCCTCTTACCACATCTCGAATTGTCATAAATCATCATTATTGCCTTTCACTTGTGTGGTTTGAATAATAATATGAAAACCAAACTCCAAAGGAGTCATCGAGGACTGTTGAACCCTACAACGAACTTTACAAAACCAGAGAAGAACAATAAATATTTTTGGGTTTTAGAATAACAAACCAAAGCTAAAAAGGGCAAGCAAAATAACGCTAAAATCTAAAGAAGCAAACAAAGAGAAACAATAGAAATATTTTTGGTATTTTTGTGTTTCGGAAAGCAGGAACAAAACAAGAACAAAAAGCAAAAAAGAAAGAAAGCGAAGCATGGATATATAGAGTACCGACAGAATATGATATGTAGATGAGTGTGATGTCGGTATACCTCCCTCCCAAGCTTAGGCTTTTGGCCTAAGTGGAGATCAATCCCAAGATGGCCAAGAAGTGGCGCCTCCATAATATGACAAAGAAGTACCTTCATCCTGATACGAACTCGAGGACGCCCCGGCGTAGTACACAGTATATTCATAAGAGGGCGCATCCCCCTCCTGATGCTGCCCGTGGAAACCAAGCAAGTGGAGCTTCTTGTCCAGCTCCTCCTTGGAGCGCGACCACGGCCTCCTGCAAATACTGAACAAAGTAGTCTATGGCAAGGGAATTCCCCTCTCATCTTTGTCAACATCCTATGAACTAAACTCTCTGTACAAAAGTTAGCAGTAACAAAGTGATGGGATTTCATAGCCGCAAGATCAAGTCTCTATGGGGTCAACTGTATCGTTAGGATCAACCATGTGTGTAGCAATAATACCCCCATAAATGGGTCCTCTAGCAGCTAGGCGGCGAGCAATGAGAGCACCAAGATTATACTTGGTTTCATTATGAAGCGCAACAGCAATAAAAGCTAAATGATAGTTAGAAATATTACTAGTGTTCTCCCTACCAATAACGCTAGTATCAAGATAGTAAGAAAAATATCTAAGAGCTGGGAGTTGAATGTTTTTCTTATCTTATCGCGCTGGGATGTGCGGTCATCATCATTTGTTACACCTCGGTGGATCTCCAACAAATCAGCGGGTTGACCTTGGATCTTCTTTGTCGTCCTAGACATGTCAATACCTATAATGCTGCAAAATCTTTCCAAGTTCATGGTAATAGGCATATCATAGATTTTAAATGAAATAGTTGGCCTATAAGAAATATTAGTGAAAGTGAAGCTCTCAACAAAAGTTTTGGTGAGCAAAGCATATTGCTCACTCTCATCCTGCATGTAAGCGGTCAGACCAACCCTTTGAACAAGGAGCAAGAAATCATCGAGGATCCCTGCAGCTCTCAAAAAGTCAAAACAAGGGAAGGTAGATGGATGTGCATCTCCATCATCTCCCTCATTACCAAAGCGAGCGCAATAAGATCTTCATTATATGATGGACTAAATTGAGAAGTTGATCTCAAAGGCATTGCCACCCTTGGTGTGTCTCTCTCCAACACTTCTCCAAAAGTATGGTTGTCCATCTCTATCTTTTTGGAGAACAAATGCTCCAAAAATCAGTGATACGTCCAAAATGTATCTACTTTCCCAAAAACTTTTGTTATTGTTTCTCCTCTAAACTTGTGTGATTTGGATACAACTAACACGGACTGGCGCTGCTTTTAGCAGAATTGCTTTGGTGTCTAGTTTTTGTGCAGGAAATCAACTTTCATAAAAAAATCCCGGAAAATATGCCAAAACTCCTATTTTACCAGAAGACTCACGGAGCCAAAAGACGAGATGGAGGAGGGCCATGAGGGGCTCACACCCCTGGTCGCGCGGGCTAACCCAGGCCGCGCCTAGGAGGGGTGTGGCCACCTCGGGCACCCCTCAGCCTTTCTCTTCGCCTACATAAATCCTCCTAGCCTAAAAACTTAGGGGGGGTCGATGTTTTTCCAGGAAGAGTTCTGATGCGCCACCACCACCACAAACCGTGATTCGGAACCAGAAACTCCATTCTGGCACCCTGTCGGGGCGGGGATTTGGAGGAGATCATCGCCATCATCATCATCGATGCCTCTCCATCAACCATCCATGTTTCCCCATCCATGAGTGAGTAATTCCCCGCTGTAGGATATGGGGATGGTAGGGATTGGATGAGATCTATCATGTAGTCGAATAAGATTGTTAGGGCATGGTGTCTAGTATCTTTGTTGGTGTTATTTGACTTTGTTGCAACTTATTATGCTTAATGCTTGTTACTAGGGTCCAAGTGCCATGATATCAGATATGAACTTATTATTGATTCATGATAATAGTATTGTTTGTGATCTTATCTGCAAGTTCTGTACACATATCATTGTTCGAAACCAAAGGCCCCGAAGTGACAGAAATTGGGACAGCCGCAGGGGATGGCTGTGATATGAGGATCACATGTGTTCACAGAGTGTTAATGCTTTGCTCCGGTGCTCTATTAAAAGGAGTACCTTAATTGCCAGTAGATTCCCTCGAGAACCCGCTGCAACGGGCTGGTTGGACAAAAGATGTTGTGCAAGTTCTCATTGCGAGCATGTATGATATATATGGAACACATGCCTATGATTGTTTAGTACTTGGATGCTTTATCTTATTTATCTGCAATTTCCCTAGATCTTGAAGTTATATGAATAGTCTCGTCCATGCAACGCCCGTCCATCCATCCTTATGCCTACGCACTCAAATCCTACTATTTGCTACTATTGTTACTACTGGCTTTGTTTTACTGCTGCTGTTACTTTGCTATTGCTACTACAAAACTATTGCTACTAAGAAACTACTATGAGCAAGATTATTTCTAGGTGTAGCTAAATTGACAACTCAGTTATTAAGGCTAATAAGTATTATTTGGCTCCCCTTGTGTCGAATCAATAAATTGGGTTATACTACCCTCGAAGACTGTTGCGATCCCCTATACTTGTGGGTTATCAAGACTATTTTCTGGCGTCGTTGCTGGGGAGCATAGCTTTATTTGTAAGTTCACTTGAATCTATTATTGTTCGTTGTTCATCATGGGGATAACTCGTGATGGAAAGTTTCCTATTTTACCATCCACTAAAAGAAGAGGTACAGTCCTAAACACCTCTGATGCTCTTGATTCGCCGTATGTTATAAGTAAGCTTGTTACACCACCACCACATACACATGCTACACACTGCTACTATTGCTGAATCTAAAATTGCTTCTGATACTCATGATGTTACTTCTACTGTGCTTGATGAGAGTGGTTCATTAGGTCATTTCCTAGATGCTACTATTGCTAGAATTATATTGGGAAAGATTGAAACTCCTAGTGAAGACACTATTACTCATGTTAGCTCACCAAAATCTAGAGAGAGATATGATATTAATGATGGTTACATTGGGATGACTCATGAATTTATTGAAGAATATAGAAACACACGTGGTGCTAGTGCTATTAGGAGTCTCCTAGAGAGACGTACTATTATACCTAAATTGTCTCCTGATGCTAAGTTTGCTACTTCCCCCATAGACATTAAAGATAAATATTATGATTTCTCTGTTGATTTATCCTATATAAACATTGTAGAGAAAGAACCTTTTTGTGGACTGAGAATGAAAGGGTTGTGGCACATATGAATGAGCTTTCCACTATGAGTGCCTTATTTTCTGATGATGTTAAGATGCGTACCTACTTTGTTGCTAAGATTTTCCCCTTTTCACTACAAGGAGAAGCTAAATCTTGGTTTAATAGTTTACCTCCTGGATCCATTAATAGCCTTGATTTCTTGATTGCTACTTTCTTTTAGAAATATTTCCCTCCTAGTGCTAGACATGCGGTTTTGCAGAAACTTTTTGATTTTAAACAGAGAGAAGAGAAGAAATTGCTTGAGTCATGGACAAGGTTCTATGCCTTGATTCATGAACATCATGGATGTCCATTACCTAAAAATGAGCTTCTTGATATATATTATAATAGACTAACTGATGAATCTAGGACATACTTGGATAGTTTTGCTGATTATGTTTTCAGGAAAAGAACTCCTGCAGAAGCTGAAGAATTAATAGCTAAAATAAGCAAGAATTATGATGATTGGACTACAACTGAGCCAATTACATCTGAGCCTACTACTCCTGAACCAATTGTGCCAGAACCAACTCCAGCTCCAACACCAAAGAAGAGGGGAGTGATTGAATTAAATGATGAAGTGATGAAAGAAGCTAAGAAATGTCTTAAGGAGAAGGGTATTATATCTGAAGATGTGAAGAATTTACCTCCTATAGAAGAATTATGTAAGCCAATTTCCCACTCATCCACTATTGAGGTACACTCTTGTGGCATCCCGCAAAAAACCACTACTAGAAAATCGCGTTGATTTTTGGTGCATAGCATCGTCATCATCATGCATTGTTTGACTGCATTATTTGAAAAGCCTAGTTTTGAATTGTATAAAAGCCCCTCTTATTTCAAACACAAAACCTCGATCGCATCGGAGATCTTATTTGTCTAAAAACTGTTTGCAAAATGGCCTGGTTTTAAATTAGACAGGATTAAACAAACACAAAAACTAAAACAGCCCTACCCTAAATCTATTCCCACCCAAATCCTATCTACCCACCAACCAAATCGTGCCACCTCACCCTCTCCCCTTTTTCCTACCCACCCTGCCACCTCACCAATCCCTCTCCTCTTTCCACCTCTCTCTCTTTTCTCACCCAAGCCCTTCTACCCCTCTCTCTCCCCCTCTCACTGACCCTCTGGACCCACCCTGGCCTGCCGACAGCCCCACCTCCCCGGGCCCCACCGTGTCAGCCTCTCTCCCCTCCCCCTGGTCAACCCCCAGCCTCCCCTGGCCCGCGCGCGGGACCCACTCCCCCCACCGACCACGCCAGCCACGCGCCCCACCTGGCCCCGCAGCACACCCCTGGCCACTCCCCACTCACCCCGCGGGCCCACCCACCTGCCGCTGTCCCCAACCCCATCCTCTTTCCCCCCCGCACGCATCTTCTCCCCTACCTCCGGCCGCCCGCCGGCGCTCGCTCGCCCTCCCCCGCTCGCCTCTCCTCACCGGCTCGCTCCACCGCCACCCCGACAACCCCGCATCCCGCCGCCCACGCCTCTCTGCTAGCCCCCCTGCCACCGCACCGAGCCAGCCCGCCACCGGCCCGTGCCCGACTCCGGCCGCCTCCCGCCCGTCGTGCTCCGCCGCTCGCCCTCCCGCGCCCTCTCCGCAGCCCTCCTCCGACCCTCCTCCGCCGCGCGACGCCGCCGCCCGGTGGCCTCGCCTCGCGCCAGCCCGCCTGCGTCACCGCCCGCTCCCGTCGAGCCCGGCGCCGGCTCTCCTCCGGCCCGTGCCCGAGCTCGCCCGCCGCGGTCGCCCTCCGCCTCCACCTTGTCTCCGGCCGGCTCCGCCCTTCCCCGGGAGCGCCGCCGGACCGTCTCCCGTCGACCCCGCCGTCCTCCCCGACCCTGGCCGCTAGCCGCCCTCGCCCCGAGGCAGAGACCGCGCCGCGCCGCCTCCGGTTCCCCGCCTCGCCACAGGTCCTCCTCCGCCCCTCCGCGTCGGCTCGCCGAGCTCGTCCAGGGCCCCACCACCGTCTCCCCACCGCGTCAGCGCGCCCTCCCCGCTCGGCCTTCTTTCGTCTGTCAGTACAAGTGCAGCCACACGCCTTCCAACACGCTTTTCCAAGGACCTAGACCGACAGCCGAACCCGAGAACTCGAAGTGTGTCAGTGCTCGAATCAAGTCTGCCATCCTCCCTGGAGGTGGATTTTCAAGGCCTTCGTCATGGATGCGACAAGAGCTCGACAAGATCCCCTTCTTGGACCGATCCTCGAGACCCGGAGACCATATCGGGATGGAGACACTCGAAGAACCTCCGACAAGATCTACACCTCGGAATCCAAAGACCGATCCCGGGGCGCCCGAACCCCGTCAAGACCCCGAACCCTCTCGGATCCGAGGACCAAAGACGGCCGGAACGCCAAGACCAACCCGGTACACGGGCCCAACAAGACCCTCGCAACGGCAAGCTCGACCCGTGGGACCCGACAAGATCTGCATGACGACAAGAGCGACAGCAACCAGGGCGAGTCCGAAGCCCCGACGCCAGACCAAGTACTTCCTCGCGGAACCACAAGAGCTTCTCCTAGATAACCGCCAAGGTCGTCATCGGAACCACAAGGCCGTTGCAGTGAACTCAACAAGATCTACCCTAGTAACCCGAGAACGACCCCGAAGTCCGAGAACGCATCCGTCGAACCCCGAGCCCCGAGGCCGAACCCCGAACCCCGGAACACCAAGTTCGTCGAACCCTAATGTGTGAACCCCTTTTCTCGAAAACCCTATTTCATAATATAATAACAACTTGTAGCATCTTAAACATTCATCTTGCATGCATATCATGTGGTTTGGGGGCCTTATGCCGATTCACCTAATAATTAAATATGGGGCCCATATGCGGGCAAATCCAGACACATATCGGCCTCATTTAAACTTGTGTAGCGAACCCGATGCTATATTTTGGCTTGTTAAACAACATTTAAATTGCGGGGCTTCTAAATAACTCGAACCATCTAACTAATTGTCGGGACCCCGGTTCCACTTAATATGACCTAATTGCATCGCACCTTGCCATGTCATGCATCATGCCCGATCTTTTGCCGTAGTATTAAATATTGCATCCGGTGTTCCTTCTAGTGTTTTGGTTCTTCGCGGATAAGGCCGTTGAGTTGATGTGAGCTTCGTCCCGATCTTCGGTTGAACCTTCAACAATGTTTTCAGGCGAGCATCTCCCCCTTTCTACCTATCTTACTTTTCCAGTATTTATTTCCCTCATGTTGATCTATTGCTATCTGTGTTGCGGTGCTCTAGTTTTCGTACCTGTGATATTCCCTTGCAGCCCTATATTGCCTTGGACACATCCTATTACCTGTTGTTTGGTAGATAGTTGGACTTGCGTGTCGTAGTCGCTTGCTCAAGTGCTGTTGCGTGTTGTCAAGTGCCACAGTTGTTGATGTATTGCCGCATGTTGATGTTGGAGATGATTCTAGTTTTACTTATCGTCACTTTAATTTCTGTTTAACAACTAAAATTGAAATAAGCAGAGGCATCGGTGGGTGATAGAGAATATTGGTTTCCGAACGCCCACTTGTGTCCCGTAGGACCCCGAGTACTTGATACCTGTTCCTTGATTTATCGCGCTATCCACATACGGGGAGTATGGGCCCCCCTTAGCCAGAGCTTGATTCAGTCTTATTTCTTGGGGCCACAAACTAGTTTGAGGTTTTATTTACGATCCTGTACTTATGCCATGCTACTTATGTATTTACGTTTGTGCGAGGGGCACACTGTACTGTTTAGGAATTGTGACCCGTTTACGTGGTATCGACAATCCCAGCCACACTTTCGGGTTCCCAGTCGTTTACCGCCGGCCCCACAAACCTTAAGTCCGTCTCGAAGTCAGCTAACTTCGTTGCGGGTTCTACTTTAAGGGGTGGCCCCCTGAAATATTTCTGAATCTTGTGATTGCTCTGTCGTGAAGACCTCGTTGGGTTTTGATTTGGTTTTTCCGAGGTTGATCGTGTGTGTGTTGCTATTTGTGCACCCCGGCCGGGTTAAAACTTTCTGAAAGCCGTGTCCGCGGTTATGGACGACTTGGAGCACAGTATCTCGATCATAGACAAGCATAACTAAAGTTTATTGCTATAAATTTGACTTTATAATGACTAGTAATCAGCTTCACTATAATGGAATGGCTAATAATACTGCCCACAATTGCTTGTTTGAATGGTCGCTTGCGACCATGGTACCTGACTAGTAAATCTTGCAACTACAACGGAATGGCTGAATAAAAGTACCAACAACTGCTGGGTTTAAGGGTTATCTCATGCTATTCACATCTGACTAGTAAGTGTTACAACTATAACGGATTGGTTAATTAAAAGTGCCTACTGCTTACTTTATCAGGATGAATATCTAAACCTGACTAGTAATTGCGGCAACGATAACGGAATAAGTAAAACTGCCAACGGTGTGAGTTCCTCGGTTGACTTCCTCGTTTGGTCTCGAGGGGGAAACACCAGGATGGGTTTGTTTGTTGTTAGCTTTAGGTTGGATCCGGATAGGTCATTCTCATCCCTCTCTGATAACCGCCAGTTGTATCGAGTCTCTATAGGATGTTTAGTGCATGCTGCCGCTGCCGCTTCAGCCCACCATACCTATGTAGGCGAGGACCGCCGAATTCTAGCCTCGCCGTGTAGTGGCCTCAGTACTGACGCTCCTCTTTTTCCTTTGCCCTTTGTCGGCACCCCTTTTGTTTAAGCAGGTTTTGAGATCGACGCCGTTAGCAGAGTTACCCTTCCGGCTTGGCCTGGGCAGGGTTATGGACGCCATTGGTTATTCTTCAGGGCTCTTAGCCCCATTTGCATCTTGTCCGTAGCTGGACGCTCTATCGTTTCAAGTTGATTTGGATCTTTGTATATTATATCTGTATTCTTGACTCTTTGAGTCGCTGTTATATATATATCTGTTCTGTGGGCCCCATCGAGGACTGTTGTGTAATGTTATTACTTCGTTTTCCACCCGCACGAAAGTGCCTGGTGGGCACCTTTGAATCGTTTCTATGCGGGTTTGGCGAATTTTGCTCAAACTTGCATAGGTCCGATTCTGAGGGTGTTACAACTCTCTCCAACACTTTGATGAAGGTGATATTCCTTATGGTAAACCTCCTGATCAATGCTTAGAGGAACTTGATAATTTTATTGTTAAACAAGGTAATTTTAATAGGACAGTACTACGCGTCCCCTAGGGTATAATTCCCCAAAATCCCCTGGGTCCCCCTGCAGACACGTGTCCTCAAAAATCATCTAAATCCCGCTTTTTCTACAAACATACCTGTTTTTGCTACAAATAGTCTCCCTTTTGCTACATGTAGCAGAAAACGGTTCGGCTCAGAAAATATAAAATTAGACTGGACCTCGCCGGAGATTTCGCCGGAGACCTCACCACCGACTGTGTAGCAAAAAGGTTGTGCTAATGTAGCATAATGACCTCGCCAGAGGTTTTCGCCGGTAGACCTCACCGGAGACCATGTAGCAAAATTTTACGCTATTGTAGCAAAACCGCAAAACAGTGGTAGCAAAAAATATGCTAATGTAGCAAAAAAAAACGACCTCGCCGGAGACATCGCCAATGGCTGAAGTAGCAAAATCGATTTTGCTGAGCACTTTTGTCAAAAATATCATAGCAAATACTTTGTGCTATTATAGCAAAATTATATAACAGAAATTGCTACTATTGTAGCATCTAGCAGAGCCTGCCCGCCACCACAATTCTCGTCATCATAGGTAGCAAAGCCCGCCGCCGAAGAGAGCAACTCTTGGCACTGTAGGTAGCAGAGTTTGCCACAGTTGGTAGCAGCGGCCCTAGGAAAACAACAGTGAGTGGCGGCGCGGTGCACCGGTGGCGGAGACGGAGCTGGGTGTCACCACCATTGATGCAGGCAGCACCTGCCGGGCAGTACCACTATCGCCACGGGGCAGCACATGCTTGAGGCAGCACCACCACCGACGCGGGTGCATGGCGGAGCACATGGGAGATGGGGTGGCCGGCGGCGGAGATGGGTACCAGGGGCGGTGGTGAGGGTGAAGTCCGGGGATCTCATCAACAGCGGCGGCGACACGGAGGAACATGTGGAGATGTGGGAGGCCGGCGCCGGAGAGGGACTCAGGGGCGGTGGTGAGGTGAAGTCCGGGGAGGTCACGAACAGCGGCGGCGACGACACCGGGGGACGGTGGCAGCGGGAGGCAATGATTTTTGGTGAGGGCCTGCGGGATTCATGGCGTCAATGGGGAAAAATCAGGTAGAAGATGCACTGGAGAGGATAAGGTAGGATGCGGTCGTTCGTGACCCGCGCGGGAGTCTTGACGCGTGTCAAGTGTTGGAGGCGGGGGATGCAATCCCCCAGGGGAGTTATATCATTTCCCATTTTAATAAACAAGTTCAGAATCATTTATTGGAAAACTCTAGGGCTATTAATGAGTTGAAAGATATTGTGAAAAGAACTGCTAATGATTTTAAAATGCTTGTTAAACATTTCCGAATGGTTCAAACCCAAATTGATCAACTTGCTAAGGTACAAAAATATCTGCTAGTTAATGCTTCTGGAGATGAACATGCTTATGGAATTAGAACTAGGAGTGGTGCAGCCACTCAAGATCCCTTATACCCTAAGGGACATCCTAAAAGAATTGAGCAAGATTCTCAACAAGAAGAGAATAGTGGTAGTCCTTCTAAGAGAAAGAAAAAGAAACATAAAACAGTTGAGGAACCCTTTGAACCTACTGTAGATCCTAATAGTATATTTGTCTCTGATGCTGAAACTAAAAGTAACAATGATGCTCCTAATAAGGAAGAAATTGAAGAAGAGCCTGAGAAGCTGTGGTGACCCAGCATACCACTGCATGATGTAGTACACTATAGTTGTTGACATAACACCAATGAAACACCGTTCACTAGTATTACATCCCTCAGAGTGGTACAACAGAAACACAGCAGGTCCAAGACATGACTATAGGTTACAACTCAACTCTTTACACAAGATCCAGAGAACACTCTAGGTTAAAGAGAGAGAAAGAAACTTCTTACAAAGAAGAATCGGGAATAAATAACTCAAAAACTATCATACTAATAGGACTAGTATTTTAACTAATGGTCTAGCATTGCTGATATGGCAATACACTACAGAAATAGGTTCTATGGCTAGAGATTATATTCTTATCTAATCAGTAACTTCGTCTTCACTTGAGTTGATGTATATGTTGACTTTCTTGACTTCATTGAAAAGCTTTAGCTTCTGGTGATAATTCTGGAGCATAACTTGATGTAGACATCGTCTGTACTGACTTTTAGAACCTAGCAAGGGTTAAGAAGATACTTTGAGTACGAGCGTACTCAGCAAGTTCACTAGAAAAGGAGTGTTTGATGCACTATATCTATAGACACAGACCATAGGTCATAGTAAATGCTGGTTTTTGTAAACATTTCTTCAAAGGATTGCTTTTATTCTGAAAAGCTATGTCCGTCAGCCTTCACGGGTTTACCAGAATGCGGTGACCCAGCATACCACTGCATGTGTAGTACACTATAGTCGTTGACATGACATCCATAGAACACCGTTCCATAAATATCACATCCCTCAGAGTGGTACAACAGAAACATTGCGGGTCCATATTACAAATATACACACATTATTATTATTACAATACCGGAAGTTCAAGACTTCCTAAAGATTCAACTTACAAACCAAAATATAAAGTGTTTCAAAGGAATAACTCCGACTAGGAGTTGAGCTCAGCAGCTTATTCTATAGAGTTCATGCTGCTTGGCTCCGTTGGTTACTACTAACTAGGGATACTTAGTTGGACTTGTTATCATCGACACCATAGCGGATTTCGTAATCCACTCCTTCAACGCCTCCGGACAGATCAGGTTCCTCGTAGAACACTTCTTCCTGACATTTGGCTGCATACATTGGCACTTCTTCGGGATCCTCAGAGTCTAAGCAAGGGATCAAAGGAAAGAATGAGTAACAGTGTTACCCAACAAGTTCATTATATGCAAGGTGGGAAATTTGATGCTCTAACTACCACCTCGGATTATAAATCCTTGGCACAATGCAATTTTTGTAAATCTTTCTTCAAAGATTGATTTTATTATGGAAATCTATGACAATCAGCCTTCACAGGTTGACCAGAACTTTCATGGAGTTCCTTTCCTGCCACGTTCGTAGCTCCTTCCCGGAACAGGGACTAACAAGTTATAATTCTTACACTCTGCAGAGGTGCGTTACTTTACCCATGAGAGATCAACCCCTTGTTGCACAACCGGGTGTACTTTCTCGTCCACAATTCCATGATGTGGGGCCCAGTAGTTGGTCCAAGCCAATCTCTTCCCCCTTCACGACCTCGCATGCCTCCTTGGTGTACACCATGCCCACATAATGAATTACGGCAATGGTTTGTACAAACCGTTAGATGTCGGAACTATCGTGGGACGATGAGGGTTCCCACCAATATGCTGCATATCCTCTACGAATTACCAATTAATATGCACACTACGAGGATAACAACCACGACCTGCACATCCGGCTTCATGCGAGAGGAAGAAGATACAGCTCACTTCTCTGTCCCATTCCAAATCTCATGGCTAACGCGTAATATACGGCGCTAGAATCACTGATGTCAGGGGTTATTAAGTCCCTACTTGATCATTATTGTTGCAAATAGAACCCTAAGTTCTATTGCTCCATTATATCATCACTTAGGATGATATCTATGATTTCTTTATTTGTGAAAATAATATTTTCTTTCTTTTATAGTATATATGATAACACACAATTTGCAAATACTTTGATAAAGACTCTTCAAAGGACATGAGCAAGTGATGAACTTGCCTTGTGATGGCAAGGTAGTGACGTTTGATGCTTACACTGGACCTTGAGCTTTTATGTCTACAAAAACATCATTATTGCCCAGTAAGGACAATATTTAAAGAAGCAAAATGATTATGCAAGTAATGTAATGCATCATTTAACTTGATATGTTATCTCCCCATTATTATAAAACGTATTTTTAATATAAAGGATTTTTAAATATTACTTTTTAATATTTATAACATATATTGAATTATTTTATTTTATTTCCCTTTTATTTGACTTTTATTGATTTAATAATTCTTTTAGGAATTATCACTTAAACATAAAATATTGTTATTAAATATGTATGTAGTATTTCCAAATATACTACAATATTAATATATAATGAAAGTGATTTTTATTTATTTTTATCATCTTTCAATAATTTTGTAAAATTCCATAAGGAATATATAAATTACAAAATTCTTAATAAAATTTAAATGTCTAAAGTTTTACATCTTAATTTATTTGGATAGTGTGGATTATTGTGAATCCAAAAATATTTTATTTATAATTTTTGGACTTTTATTTTATTTTCTAGGATTTAATTAAGTTCAGGGGTATTTTAGTTTTTTTCCTATTTATTAAAATAGGCCTTAAAGGTTTTTGGGCTAGCTTAATCTGAGTGGGCCCTGGTGGCCCATTAGACATAGCCAAAATAGCCACCCCGAAAGGGTCTGGCCCAACTCAGCCCACTCCCCTGCTGACTCTCTTCCTCGAGCTCATTCCTCTCCTCCTCTGCCCCCGACCCCGTGGTTGGTGATATCGCCGCCGGCGATTCCCGCCGTCGTGGGCCGTTCTGGTCGCCGTCGTGGTGCAGTAGGAGGTTGTCAACTACGCCCATCCTTTCTATCCAATTGGATTTGAGGATGGGGCTCTCCTGCGATGAATCGATGTCGTCCCGAACCCTAGGGTTTGGGGGTTGGCGTGGATCTTGGTGTTGCCACCGCCGTCGTACGTCATGGTGATGCTCCTTGCCCTAAGGCGTGGTCATGGTCGCCGCCGTGGCGCTGTATGGGTTGTTGCGTCCCCCTGGGGTGCTCCTCGTGCCGCCATGGTCGTCGGCCACCTCTGCTTCCTCTTCTAGTCTTCAGCGAGGACCTTTGGTGAGTTATGTTCCTCTCCCCTAGTGCTCTCTGCGCTCACTCATCCTATTCTAGATATTGGCAGTGACCTCTCTGGTTACTATCTTGTCCTGATTAAGATGATTTATTCCATTTAGGGTTCTTATCTTGTGGTTGATCATACTGGATGAATTAGACCATGTGTAGATGGTCTGTAAGCATGCTAAATGGTTATTAGCCTGAGGCTTGTTGCTTAAGATGAACTATAATGGTTCTGGTGGCTTATTAGATGATTTTATGCTTGGATTGCATATGATTCAGATGGTATAGTTGCATTGGAATCAATGCTTGGTAAAGTCAGTGGCTTGACAACTTTCCACTATCATTTCTTGGTTTATGATCATAGTTATGGTGTGATGAAATCACTGTCTTAGTGTTGTTGGCTTGAGAATTAATGTGTGGTTTGACATCACAATGATCTTAGACAGTGAAGATTTACATAGGAATGTCCTAATTATGATTACTATATTGACAGGAAAATGATTAGTAGGTTGATTGATTGAATCTATGATGATTGAATGTTTATCCTGATTCATGTAGAATTGTTCTTGTGACACCATCTTGGTATGGCACACAAGATTGATTCTTATCCATTGATTGGGTTGGTTTAAGCTTAAGACAAGCTTGGCTTTAAAAGATATATAGAAATGTTCTTTTCTAAAATCCCTAAGACCAATGATGTTGGTCTGAGACTTAGGGGTTTAGGCCTTATCTAGTTGGTTCATATGGATAGTCCTGGTAGTGGTACCAGCTATTGTTTCTTGAATCAAAGTTTGGAAAAAATGATAGTAGGCTTGATCATTATATGGATCCAAAAGATTAGCTTCTAAGGTGCTACCCTTATCTTAGGGATGTGCCTAGAAATTAAATCTTATCTATATTTGTGCTTGAATTGAAATATATGGCTTGACAACCAAATCAATGATGTTGTTCTGAGTTTTGGTTGGATCCTTGTACTTTGCTGTTTGCTTTTAGAGTTTAAAATCTCAATGATGGATTCACCTCACTTGGGTGCTTTCTGAGAGTTGGTTTCATAAAACAACACATGCTTCTATCTAGATAATATGATTAGATCATGTGAAGGTTTTATGATACTCACCACAAAAACTGATGATTATGGAGTTGGTTGATGATGTTGATCTTGTTTTGCTGAGCTCCTGTGCTTGACCTGGATCTAGCCTGCTCCTCCTAGCTCCTGGACTTGGTCTTGCTGTCCACCTGATTGTTCCCCCTCCTTATGTCACCATCCTGGTGATGAGATCTTGGGCTTTGGTTGGTTTGATTGCTAGGTGTGGTGCTTGGTTTAGCTGCTGGCTATTCTTGTGTGTGAGCAGTGAAGAGATGCACTAGTGCCTCTCCACGGCTGTGCTGATGGTTTTGTGTGTTGGGGCTGTGCTGTGAAGCTGACAGCACATCACATGCATTTAGGTGTGTGTCCTGCTTGTGTGCCTGCTGTGCACTTGTGGATATGCTTTGGACTTGAGAGTTACTTTGATCTAATTACTTTTACCTGGCTAGTGAAACTTGCCCCTCCTTGCTGTCAATTTGACTCTTTGGCTTAAAATTTATGAAAGATATAGATTCTTTCATATTGGTGAAACTTGCCCCTTTTATAAATTTCTCAATGAAGAAACTTGTTCAGTGCACTTCACTGACATGTCTGAGAGTAAAACAATTCTAACCCTAACCTTTATTATTGTTTTATTAGTGTTTGTATTGCAGGTACAGATTTGAAGATGAAGATTTTAGTGTAGGTTTTCTTTATAGGATATTTAATGTAATCTTCTTTAATATTTTATAATTTTCATTTTATGATTTTGTAATCTTCATTTTATCCTTTTGTAATAAAGATTATATTATTATCAATGAAGAAATATTCTTATTAATTATTTATTGGCTATTGTGAAATTTGTGGATACTTTCAATTAGTAACATTTTTGTAACTTATTTATGGAATGATAATATGAAATAAGTTTTCATATTCTTAATTGTTTTCTTTGGATAAATTTTGAGTTATAATAATTAAGTCAAGATTCAAACCTTATTCCCAATCCATTTGAATTATAATTCAAACACTCAAGTTTAAAAATTCAAACTCATTTTCCAAAACACATAATTCCTCAAAGATCATATCAAAGTCTATAGCAATCATTCTTTAAGATTAGACCTAATCTCAAAGTATGAAAGAAACCTTGATCACTTAAGGTTTTTATTTGGCGAAAATTTTACCCGCATTTTCACAAATGAATGCATGCAACATTCCAAATTCCTAAATCTACCCTTCGTTAGTTCCTAAATGTTGGGATGTTACACAGAACTTTCATGGAGTTCCTTTCCCGCCGCGTTCGCAGCTCCTTCCCGGAACATGGAGTAACAAGTTACAATTCTTACACTCTGCAGAGGTGCGTTACTTTACCCATGAGAGATCAAATCCTTGTTGCAAAACCGGGCGATCTTTCCCGTCCACACTTCCTATGGTGTGGGGCCCAGTAGATGATCCAAGCCAATCATTGTCCTTCTCCGTGACCCCGCATACCCGACGGATTGCACATCAGGCCTAGGATAAAACTTGTTTCCATTATCAGCCTAAGGTGTACAACCCCCATAGATACCAGAAGCCGTGGGACGTTGAGGGATCCCACCCATAACCTCCTAACACTCTACAAGAGGAGTTATAACAACGGCCCGGTCATCCGTTGGCATGCGAGAGGGAGCCGATCCAGCTGACTTCTCCGTCCCATTCCAAATCTCATGGTTAACGCGTGATATACGGCGCAAGAATCACTGGCAACATTGGTTGTTAATTCCTAGATAATATGTTCCTTTACCACCGGAACTTCCATATTAGGTTATTACCTCATGGTAAATAACCTATAATCATATTATTATGAAAATAGTGTTTTCTGGCCTTTTTGAAATGCATGTGATGATAACACTGGATTTGCAAAATACTTTACAGAAAGTAATCAAAGGACATGAGCAAGTGTGAACTTGCCTTTTGTGATTACAAGATTATGCACTCACGATCTTCGAGACAATATAAGATCCAATATATGAAATCAGCATCATTGGTCCGATAAGGACTAATGTTTAAAGAAGCAAGATGTAGTTATGCATAAGTAATGATATGCATTTTGTAAAACTCCCAAAGTGAATCCCCAATACTTTGAGTGAAGTGAATTTAGGTGATTCTTTTAAGAGTTGGTTTATCTTCAATTTTTACTTTATAAGTAATGACATTTGTAAGGAACTTAAGTGATAATAATTCTAAATATACAGGTAAAGTATAAAGTAATGTGATTATGTTTTATTGTCATTTGGTGACTACGATAAAAGTCCTTGGTTTTAGTTGTTAAGAGTTGAAGAATTTATTATGAGATTATTGTTTGAAGTGGCAAAAAGAATACCATTTGAAGAAAAGATTTTCTTCCTAAGGTTTAAACAATCTTTACTGTTAATAGGATGTGATCAATGCCTTTTGGTGTTTGATTGATTAGTTTGGACTTGAGATGTTTTATGTCTTAATTGAAATAGATCAAATTTAACTATAAAAACATAAGTAGTTTATTAGACATAATGTTTTAAGATTTTTTAGACTAAAGATAACTTTAAAAGAGTAAGTAAACTTAAGGTGTAAATATGTTTAAATTATTCCTAAGTTTTCAATTTATGATGAGTATAACTAAGGTGTGAAATTATTCACTTTATATTTAAGTGAAAGCTTATAAAGTTATTTTGAAGGTTGTGGTTTTAAATCTTTATTTAAGGTTTCAAAATATATTATAAAGTTAATAATTTGCACTTAAGTTTTATTATAAACCTTAGTTCTGGTTTAGAACTTTAGTAATTTGATATTTTGGGGTATTAATATTTCCGAAGAAATATAATTATTTCTTACTTAAGAAATGTTCTTAAAGAATTTTCAAAAATATATAATGGATAAGGATTTATTATTTTAAAATATTAAAAACTTTTCTACTAATATATTTAGTATTTTTCTAGTGTAATATATTTATTCAAGACTTTGAAAATTATTTTTATTTTTAAGTATTATTTTTATATTTATAAAATTCCATAAAGGATCAATTGTCTTTGAATATTACTTTAAAATTTATTTATAAAAAATAAGTTATTATTTTTATAAAATAGTAGATTTATTTTTATACTTATAAATGTTTTTTATTCATTTTTAGGATTTTTCCTTATTTTATGAAATTTCATTTATGATTTTAGTAGCTTTAATATTTAATTTTATTTTATTTAGCTCAAACAAATAGTTTTATATTTTTTAGATAGATCTTGCTGTTGTGATTATTTAGATGTATTGTATATATATTTTTATGATTTTTCTATATTTCCAGAGAGGATAAATTATGTTCACAGGTAGTTTGGTCATTTAGTAATTGGTTAAACAACTTGTTTTATTTTATTTTTTATTTTTTATTTAACCTGGTGTATAAGACCATCTGGCCTTTCGGCCCATTTAGGCCCATCTAGTTGGGTCGTTTCCACCCTATCCCTATCTCTCTCGCACCACTCACACACGCATACCCGCACGGGTTTCTCCTGTCTCACTCTCTGCACTCTCCACTCCGCTGGCAGAGCCGCCGCCTTCCTCCTCTCTGGCTGTCGTCGCCGGCACCCATCACCGACGCTTGCAGGCGCTCCCTCGCCAATCTCCTTCCCATGATCCTCGCCACCTTGATGTTATATAGCTCCCATACGAACCCCCGTTCCGGCTAACCCTGGCCGTGGGTATCGTCGGTCGCCATGTGTCGGTGGTCCTGTGGTGCTCTTCGTCGTCCTGGACTTCCTCTTCCTCAATGTGACACCAGTGGGAAGGTGCGAAGGCGCAACCCTGGCGTCCCCATCTCCTGATGCTTGCGGGAGGGCGCTAACAGGGCAACCCCTGCGTCTGGTGCTTTCTCCGATTCAGTGATGGTGTTGGGCAAGATCTGTTCCATGGCTTTGTCAAGCCAACGCTCCAGGTGCTCGGCACCCATGGTGAGTTCTTGCCTGTGACCGACCATCGAGCCGATGACCCTGCTCAGCAGTGTGTGGTGTCTCTTTTGAGCCAACACATGATGTGGAATGTTGATATATGATGATGATGGTTCAGTGATGTTGTCCTTGCTATACTTAGGATTTTCCTGGGATACATGAGATAGTACTAAATGCCTTGTGCTTCAGTTTGGATGAATTATTCATCCATGCATATGTTAGTGGATATGTTAATTATTGGTACTGTTGTTTATCTGAATTCTTGGTTCAGTGCATTGTTGAGATGAAGCTATGCTTCATGGTTTGCTGGAACAGATGATAGCATATGATCTCTGCTGGTGGTATTTTAATTAGACTATTGATCTTAGTGCTGGAGGTTTACTTAAGCATTCATATGCTTGAGCCTATGTTTATAAACAAAATTTATAATGCAATGATCCCATGATTATCAATTTGGGGATATGAGAAGGATATAGTTAGAGTGACCCCTCCTTACCTCCTAGAATTTATTCTAGAGTCAGGTTAGTTGTGTTGGTTGCTTGTACTATTGAGATTGCTGGAGGTTTTAGCTAGTAGCTTTGGTTGCCTTTGATATCCACCAAGGTGGAATCCTCCTGGATGTGTTCATTCCTCTATCTAGGACTGTTTGCTCCTGTTATCTGGCTGTGCTATGATCATATATGAGGTATAATTGGTGATCTGAATATATGGTTCAATGATGGCTTGAATTATTTCCTAGAAACCCCTTCTATGAGAATGATTTATTCTCTGTCAAATCTGACAGTGAGATAACATACAACTTTGATTCCTAAAGATTCTATTAGGAAGATGATAAGATTGTTTGATTAGTAAGTGTAACTGAGTGGCCAATATGAATACACTGCATATATGACAACAATCATTTTAAATGATTCCTAATTCTTTTTAGGAAAATGATTTGTGGATTTAAGAAAATGGACTTGAGTTTGTGCTCAGGACAATCTAAAGCTGCTGGGTACAGAGGTGCTACCCTCTGGGAATGTGCCATGTAGCCTAGCAGTTGTGGTATATGTTAGTCTAGTAAAAACTAGGTAACATGATAATGATGTTGGTCTGAAGCCAAATAACTCAGGGTTGATTTGTGTGGAGGAAATTCTTGACCCAGCCAATGATGCCAAGGCTGAGGCACAAGATTTAAATAAGAATAGATTTTTTGTTCTTGATTTCTGGACCTGGCCTATGATGCAAATGCTGAGGATTTAATTTGGAAACAACATAGACAAATACTATTGATGCCTAGAAGTTCTATGATGAGACAAGCATAGCATTTCTATGCCTATCTGAGAACAATCTCAACTCTCCCAAAAATCTTTTCTAATGGAACTGGTAAGAACGGATGTTATTGATGATATTAGTGTGGGGTAATAACCTGATGTTGAGCTTGATGTTGCTATGATGATACCAGTACTTGATCAGCTAGACTTCTTTGTCCTGGTGCTCTTCCATGAACTGCTAGCCAGTTCCTCCTGGTTTTTTGCCTTCCCTGTGAAACTCATCCTCACTAGTTCTTGGGTGGCTTTTTAAGCAACCAGATACTTGTGGTGTGGATTTCTGGTCTGCTTTTACTAGTGTTGTTGGAGCTGGTTCTTGATGATATAGGTCTGGATAGATCAGTGTGTTGGAATTATGCCCTAGAGGCAATAATAAATATGTTATTATTATAATTCGTGTTCATGATAAAGTTTATATTCCATGATAGAATTGTATTAAGCGGAAACTTTGATACTTGTGTGGTTTATGAACAACACTGTGTCCCTAGTACGCCTCTATGGACTAGCTCATTGATTAATGATGGTTAAGGTTTCCTAACCATAAACATGAGTTGTCGATTAATAATGAGATCATATCATTGGGAGAATGATATGATGGGCAGACCCAAATCAAGCAGAGCAATTAGATCGTGTCATCGTGTTCATCTTTGTGAAGCTTTTTCTTATGTCAAATATTGTATTCCTTAGACCATGAGATAATGCAACTCCCTGATATCGAAAGAAAGCTTTGAGGTCATCAAACGTCATCCTATGAAAGGGTGATCACAAAGGTGTCTCTCAGGTGATCGGAAAGTACTTGTTGGGTTGTATGTATCGAGATGGGATTTGTCCCTCCCAAGTCGGAGAGATATACTTCGGGCCCACTCGATAATCGATATCAACGCTGCTTGCAAGCACGTGGTTAAGGAGTTAATCACAAAGTGATATCGGATTACGGAACGAGTAAAGTACTTGCTGTGAACGAGATTGAACTAGGTATGCCGATACCAACAATCAAATCTCGGGCAAGTAAAATATCGCGTGACGAAGGGAATATATATATGGGATTAATTGAATCCTGGCACAGTGGTTCATCCGATATGATCATCGATGAATATGTGGGAGTCAATATGGGTTTCCAGATCTCGTTGTTGATTATTGATAGAAGATCATGTCCGCATATTCTCGAACCCGTAGGGTCACACACTTAACATGCCTCGACGCTAGGATAGAATGGATAATTGGTTTGTGAGTTTTTTTGGAGTCTCGGATGAGATCCAGGACATCACGAGAGGTTCCAGAATGGTCCGGAGAATAATATTCATATAAAGGAAAGAAGTTTTTGGATTTCGGAATTGTTTCGGAATGTTCGGTATTGTACCAGAAGGTTCTAGAAGCTTCCGGAGTGGGACAAACGTGGCCCCACTTGTCGGAGGGGGGCGTGGGCCTACGAGGGAGTGCCCTAGCCGCATTGGTCCAGGGGCACAAGGCCCCATAGGCCCAGCCGGCCAAAACCCTAGGGGGACCCTCTAGAAGGGGGGAAGACTTGCCCCCCCCCCACTCCACCCTTGGGGCCGCCGCCCTAGGGCTTGGAGGAGGGGGCAAGGGGGCCGGCCAGCCCTCTATATAAAGAGGGCAGGGGAGCACCCTCCGCCCACCCCTCCTTGAACCCTAGACGCCTACCTGCTGCCCTCCAGATCTCTCTCTCTCTCTCCCGACTACGCGTAGGCGAAGCCCTACCGCAGAAACTCTCCACCTTTGCACCACGTCGTCGTGTTGTAGATCCAATCTATCTCTACACCCCACTTGCTGGACCGAGGAAGGAGGAGACGTCGTGGTGTCGTACGTGTGCATCTCTCGGAGGCGTCGCCACTTGCGGCATTGGATCGGATCGGATCGCGAGGAGGAGAAGGCTAGTACGACTACATCAACCACGTTCTGTTGAATGTTCCGCTATGCGATTTCTTCAACGGTATGAAGATATCATCTATCCCTCTCGTTGATTGCATCTCCTAGATTAGATCTTGGCTTTCCCGTTCGCATCCGTAGAATTTTTTTGATTTACTATGCTGCGAAACCCTTTACAGTGATGGTCTGATACTGGGTTATGGTTGTTTATGTGTAAAGCTTGGGTGTTCTAGTGCTAAGAAATGAACTGGGTGTAAGAAGTAGCTAGCAGCAGTGAACTTCCACGTCTGGTTCCTTTTTATCTTCCCCTGATGTGCTCCTATGTTTGACAGCACACCGTCATGCATTGACTAAGCTCCTAGCTTGTTTGCTGTGTCTTGTGGATAAGATCAAGTGAAGATAGATCTTGTATTGGTATTACTGTTTTGACTTTTATCTTTTACTAATTTGGTGAAACTTGCCCCTGCCTATGATGCATAAGCCTGAGGCAAAAATCTAGATAAGAACAGATTTCACATTGGCCCCTCTTATTTGATACTACTCAATGATGAGGCAAAGCAATGCATTACATTGCTAAACCTGAGAGTACCATAACCCCATAACCCCCTTTTTTGCATTTCTTTTGTTTGTTGTCTGTGCTTGTAGGGAACAGGATCAGGAATATAAAGAGAGGATTTAGAAGATGAAGAAAATGAAGATGAATTTAGTTTTAAGTTTTTTCTTTATTCTTTTGTAATCTACTTTTTCTTTTGTGAAATGTAAAGCATTGTAATAATGGAATTATTTTATTTATTCATTCTTATTTTGTAAAGAATATTGTATTATTTATTTTATTCAATAAAATATACTAGTATTCTTTTTCTTTTATAATACATTTGCAAAGACAATGTAATATTTATATCTGCTTGTAATAAGAATCTTTTTAGTTCTTTAATTATGTATTTCATTTTTTATATTTATTTGTTTTATAATAGTGCACCTTTATTCTTTTATTCATTATTGTAATTCTTCATTTGTTTGGAACTTAATAAAAATAGTGAAATGTTTGTATTATTATAATAAAATGATTCCTCTCTATTTCATTATCTTATTATCCCTTTGGTTCATAATTGTAAAGATAATATAATAATGTGTAATGTAAATAAGATTATTCTTTATCAATTCTTGTTTATTATGTCATTATTTTAATATCATATTACATTACTCATTTCATTTTATTTTAATTTCCACTATCTTTTATATCTGAATAAAAGATTCTACCTTGTTTATAAATAAGAGTTCACCTTTTATTTTTCCATTACGATTTAGTTTCCATTTGTTATTCCATTTCAAGTTCTTTTAGAATTCAGATTCATCAATTGAATATTCAATTTTGAATCTCCTTTCCCTCAAACACAAGAGTACAATAGAGGTCATGTCAAAATCCATCGCACTTGCCCTGATGTTTTCATTAGAGCAAGAGAGATCTCGATCCCCCTATAGCTTCCTTAATTTTGCGCGAAAATTCTCCGGATTTTCTGATGCATGAATGCAATGCACACACCTGGGTTCAGCTTATTTCTAAGCTCTAATGCTGGGATGTTACAGAAGCACACTAAGAACAAGGTACACTAAGGAAGATTTTATTGCTAATAAACATGGTAGTGAAAGAGAACCTTGGGTGCAGAAACCAATGCCTTTTCCTAATAAGAAACACAATTCAAAGTAGGAAGAAGACTATAACAAGTTTTGTGAGTGGATGAAACCTTTATTTTTGCAAATTCCTTTGACTGATGCTATTAAGTTGCCTCCATATTCAAAGTATATGAAGGATATTGTCTCTAATAAAAGGAAGATTGCTAATGAGGAAATTTCTACTTTGCTTGCTAATTATTCCTTCAATGGTAAGGTTCCAAAGAA
The DNA here is from genome assembly GCA_910589765.1 of Avena atlantica. Taxonomy (NCBI): domain Eukaryota; kingdom Viridiplantae; phylum Streptophyta; class Magnoliopsida; order Poales; family Poaceae; genus Avena; species Avena atlantica. Next base: position 354,075,810 of record OU342734.1, read on the forward strand.
ACTTGGTGATCTAGGTATTCCAACTATTCCTTGTTCTATTAAAAATAATTACGTTAGAACTATTTTGTGTGATTTGGGAGCTGGAGTTAGTGTTATGCATTTTCTCTCTACAAGAGACTTCAGCTAGAAAAATTGATACCAACTGATATATCTTTGCAAATGGCTGATAAGTCTACTATTATTCATGTTGGTATATGTTAGGATGTTCCTATTCAAGTGGCTCATAATTGCTTGGTATTAACTGACTTTGTTGTGCTTGAGATGCCTGAAGATGATAATATGTCTATTATTCTTGGGAGACCTTTTCTTAATACTGCAGGTGTTGTCATCAATTGTAATCAAGAAAAAGTAACTTCTAATATTAATGACAAAGAGCATACTGTCTATTTCCCCAAGAAGATTGATAAGAGCTATGGCCTGAATTCCATTGAAAATATTGAGGGCATCAAAGTGGGAGAAATATATTGTCCCATTCCACAAGAAAGTTTTGAAACTATTATGATTGGGACTATTGCTATCAAGGTTGAGGTAACATAATCATTTTGTAAAATGCAAAGTTTTGTTTCATATAAGATTGTTTGGTAACAAGACTTGATCAACCTTGTTAACAAAGGGATTTTAATGAACAAAACAATGCTTTCACAATGGTTATACTTGCTCACCCTTATTTTTCTCCTTTCCATTCTTTTCTCTTCATCTTGTTAGTCTTAGTTTTGCTTGTTGTTTGCTTTTTAGAGTGTCTTAGAACTTCTGTAGTTTTGGTTTTGGTTTGCTTTTTGCGTCTTTCAAAAATCTTTTTCTGCGAGAAAATCAATTTTCATAACCTGAAAATGGCCAAAAATAAAGTTTCCGAAAAATTCCAGAAAATTCATATTAAATTTTTCCTCGAAAAAAGGGGCAGAGGGGCACCTGGATTGGCCCAGGGGGGGCCCACCAGGCCAGCACACCCCCTGGTGGCGCGGCCATCCCTAGGGCACGCCTGGCCTGGATGGGGCCCACCTATGGCCTTCCAAGATGCCTCCTCCCAGCCACTTCTTTCTCTCTCCAAAAAACACCGGAAAACTTTCTCAAGATCAAGTTCCTGCTGTTCTTGCTCCCGATTTTCGATCTCCTTGCTCATCCCATCTTTGCTGCTGATTTTTGGAGGGATTACTCTCTGGTATGTGCCTCCTCCGCTTGTCCAATTAGATTTTTGATTGGTGGATTGTATCTTGAGTATTTTGCTAATGTAGGTGACAGGTTGTGTGAGCTTGCATGCTTGTTCTATGCTTAGAGATTTCATTTTGATGCATGTTTAGCCCTCTAGCAAGTTCCTATAGTAGTTCCTCAGCATTTATCAACTTGGAAATCACTTGGTTTTATGTTTGTCTAAAAATTTCAGAAAAGAAGATGAGTGCATACCAACTGAATCAACATGAATTGATGGTACTTGAGCCAATGAAAGTCCATCGGAGGAGGAAGTTTTCTCTTCCATATATCCATGCCCTGAATTTATGAGAGCTGCGGGGATCTTTCGGGATTTCCAAACTATGATTGCTAATGCAGGGTTGGAACACTTTGTTGAAGAGGAGCCTGACCAATATGTTAAGCCAACCATGTCTGTGGTGTAGGACTTTAGGTTTAGTTAGACCTTTTCTAATCCCATGGTCCACTATAAAATTTACAATATAGGTGTCGACCTCCCTTTTGTTGATTTTTGTGCAGCTATCAGAGTGCCATAGTGGGGTTCATGTGAGAAAATTAGAGAGAGGCCTAAGCCACTCATAGACTTATATGCTGAAATTTGCCAAGAGTGCGACTTCTCAAAGGAGAGTGGTAAAATTCGGAATATTCATTTCGCATCCATTAGATATTTTGCCTATTTCATTGCCAAGTGTGTTTTTGCTAGGAAGACTGCTAGAAAATTATCTTCATTTGATCTAGATTTTATCTCAGCTGCTTTGAATAGGGATATAACTTATAACTTGGGTGCTTTGATAGCTTCCCATCTTGCTACTAACCGCGAGACTTGATCTCAATTCCATGGTTCAGCATAAATTTGTTTCCTCTTGGGCTACTTTGAGTGAGCTACCATATGAAATAACCTTTGTCAAGCATGGTTGGAGAGGGGGTAGGTCTGAGAAAGTAGTCTCTTTGCCTGCACCTGCTTTGTTTAACTTTGATAACAGGTAAGGATGGTCAATCACGGAGGAAGAACTTGACACATATGTGGCGGAGCTCTCCCAGTGAGAGGAGAATGTTGGAGAGGATGCCGAAGATGATTCGGTTTAGCCCTCCAACATGGGGGACTCTTCATACTAGCAGCCCTTTTATGATTGGGGCTCTTCTTCTTCATCGCGAGGGCCTGATTATGATCATTCCTATGATACCCACCATCCTGGGGTTACTACCTGCGTTATTGATTAAGCTCCACTTAGGCCAAAATCCTAAGATTGGGGGAGGTATACTGACATCACACTCATCTATATATCATGTTTTGTCGGTACTTTGTATATCCATGTTTCGCTTTCTTTTTGGTTTTTGTTTATGCTTTCCCGAAATACAAAAAGACCAAAAATATTTTCGTTGTTTCTCTTGGTTTGTTTCTCTTGGTTTGTTTCTTTGCTTTTTAGCTTTGGTTTGCTTCAAGAAAAATCCAAAAAGATTTTGCTTTGTTTGTTTTTTCTTTGAGTGCTTGCTTTCAAAATTGAAAACACCAAAAATATTTGTTGTTCTTCTTTGGTTTTGTGAAGTTCGTTGCAGGATTCAGTGGTCCTCAGTGGAGTTTGGTTTCATGTTATTATTCAAGCCACACAAGTGAAGGGAAATAATGATGATTAATGACAACTTGAGGTGTGGTAAGAGGCTGGTAATGAACTCTATTTGTTTTCATTTTTGTACATATACGCATCATTGTGGGCATGCTTAGTCTGTTCATGTAAGGTGTATGTATTTATTGGATGCTTAGTAGTTCTTGCTCTCTTATGGTTAGATCTAACTTGATAATAGTTTGTAGCATGTCATATGAATGTTTGCTTGCATTGTTCTATTCATAACTTGGTATGACATTGTGGTATCCTCCTCTGATTGTTTCATTTGAATCGACTTGGCACATTCTCACGCATGCATATGACTGAATAAAATTCAGTTAAGCCTAGATTATTTATTTTGCCTCAGAGTTCTTGTATCAATTTTATGCCATAATTAATTATGTTTTGTTGCAAGCATGATTATGACAGTTATTGATCTCTCGTTTGTCGCTCCCTTCCTATTGCTAGCCTTCACTTGCACTGAGTATATGCTCTACTCGTGTTTCCAACTCTCCAAAACCAAATATTGTCAAAAGTGTCCACCATATCTACATATTAGCATTATTTGCTATTCCATGCATATTTATTATGCCTTGTTTTCTTCCAAATAAAATGTTTGCTTGTTATGAGAAAGTTAGTTAGTAAATATCTCATGAACTTGATGGCACACTTTATTTCTTGCACTTAATAAACCTGAACCATTGTGACTGTCCATGAAAGTTATATGCTTGAAATTATAGGCTGGGAGTTAGCAGAACCGTGTTGTCACGGGGAACGCTTTCAACACCTGTAAATATATACCCAGTTGATATCATGCTTTGTTTACGGATGTCGTCGGTGTGAAATAAAAGGGGAGCTTGTAAGTTCATGGAGTTATATATATATGTGTTAGAGAAACGTCTGGGCCGCTAGCCTAAGCCATGCCTAATCATGGTGGAAACTTGTAGCATAACCATAGTGAGACATCTATGAAGCTTTCTTTTTTAAAAAAAGAGAGAGACACAGAAAAGAGGAAAGAGAGAAAAAAGCACCATTTTCCCATGGTAAATAAGAAGATTGCTGAGATGCTCACTGTCTGCTTGCCTTGTCATTTTGATATGGGATAGATCCTGTATCATTGGGCAAGGGGTACCCCGTTGACGGTTCTCTATGATACGCATGTATTTACTATGAAAAGAACTTACCAATAACTAAAGTTGAGTAGCATGAGGAGCGGCCCTCATACTCAAGGGACATGAGATTTTCAGTTTATGGTTTGTCAAGCATATAACTCATATTGGACCTCACTTTCACCTTAACCATTTAAATATGCCTATTGATACGTACAATTTGCATCACCATTCTATATCATAATTTTCCTCTATTCATTGATATATTTCTTATTAAGAGGTGTTACTTATGTCTTTTCATCTGTTTTTGCATATTGGATGGTTCTTGGAGAGGATGAACTGGTGGAGTCAGGATTCTGATGGAAAAGAGGTGTTTTGATGCTATTTCGTGAAGATCAGAAAAATACCAGAAAAACTTCGGAAAATCATATTTTTCCAGAATATGAAGAATGCGAGAAGGGGAGGCAGAGATGCGCGGGCCACCCCTAGGTCGCGCCTATAGGGGGTGTGGCCCACCTCTAGCTCCGCCCTCTCGCCTATATCTTCTCCTCGAAACCCTAATACATGAGGGAGCGAACTGTAACACCCCCGAATATGAAGAATGCGAGAAGGGGAGGCAGAGATGCGCGGGCCACCCCTAGGTCGCGCCTATAGGGGGTGTGGCCCACCTCTAGCTCCGCCCTCTCGCCTATATCTTCTCCTCGAAACCCTAATACATGAGGGAGCGAACTGTAACACCCCCGGTCACTCCGGACCGATGGTTGTCACTCCTGGCAGCCCAATAGGATCTCTAGACTAACCCCACAGACCAACACTAGTCTTTTATGCGCACTTTGTCCTCACTCATGCGCACCCGGTTATCCACTTCCTGGTCGGTCACCCATCCTAGAATTGCTCTAGGCCAAGCACGCTTAACCTTAGAGTTCTTTTTTGAATGAGCTTCCGGAAAAGAAGTTGCAACTTGTTGGTATGGGTTTCCTATCAATCCTATTGAGCCATGCGTCAGGGTCTCACATACACCCACCCTTAGAAGATCGACGTCCTCGTCGATCAACCACAAGCCAGGAACGTCCCCTCTTGGCACACGTCTGTGCGTCCAGTGCCGGCACATTGCCATGCCGTGTCCACTCCGGGCCACACGCGCCATGCTACACATGTCCGCCATTGACCCGCACACGCCCATGTAACCGCGAGGGTCGGCTCTGATACCACTTGTAACACCCCCGGTCACTCTGGATCGATGGTTGTCACTCCTGGCAGCCCAATAGGATCTCTAGACTAACCCCACAGACCAACACTAGTCTTTTATGCGCACTTTGTCCTCACTCATGCGCACCCGGTTACCCACTTCCCGGTCGGCCACCCATCCTAGAATTGCTCTAGGCCAAGCACGCTTAACCTTAGAGTTCTTTTTTGAATGAACTTCCGGAAAAGAAGTTGCACCTTGTTGGTATGGGTTTCCTATCAATCATATTGAGCCATGCGCCAGGGTCTCACACGAACACAGAAAGATTCTGCCGCCTTTGCGGGGCGGAAAATAACGAGAGAGAAAGAGCTCTCCAGCAGACAGATTTCTGCCGGGTAAATTCCTTCCCGGAGAGGGGAGATCGTCGCCATCAACACCATCATCAAGCTAGACTTCATCGGGATCATCATCATAATCATCATCCACACCATCATCTCAACCAACACCATCATCACCACTCCATCCCGCTGTAAAAATTGTGTTGAATCTTGCATAGTTCTTAGGGGAAACTTTCCTGATGTTGATTACTATTGTAGTTAATGCTTGTGAGTGGAACCATTTGATTATCGTTTATGTTCAGACTGTTATCCATCATTATATCATCTTTGATCTTGATCTGTATGATGTCTCGTGAGTAGTTAGTTTAGTTCTTGAGGACGTGGGAGAAGTCATGTTGTTAGTAGTGAATTTGTGTTGAGATATTATTCAATGGTTTAGTATTTAAGTTGTAGTGCTATTCTTCTAGTGGTGTCATGTGAATGTCGACTACATGATACTTCACCATTTATGGGCCTAGGGGAATGCATTGTGTATTTGGCTACTAATTATGGGGTTGCCAGAGTGACAGAAACATGAACCCCCATTAGGAAACCATTGCATAAGGGAGTGTATGATCTCAGAGTTTAAGACTGTGGTTAGGTTTATACCTTAATTGCTTTCTTGTAGTTGCGGATGCTTGCAAGGGTTTTAATCACAGGTATGTATTAGTCCAAGTAAGGTCGGTACATTAGCACAGGTTCACCCACACAACACTTACAACACCAAAGAAGGGTACTTAGCTATTTGAAGTGAAAGCACTTGACAGAATTCCCATGTGTCCTCGAGAATGTTTGGTCCTCATAAGTATTTCCACCGGCTTGTCCTTTGCTAAGAAAGGATTGGTCCACTTGCTGCAATTGTCCATTGTCTTTATTACTTGCACTTTATTTCTTTGCTTTATCATAAAACCCCTAAAATCCGTTTGTTAAGTATTTACAGAGATTTCCTGCTCCATACCATTAATCAACACCTTCTGCTCCTCATTGGGATCGACAGTCCTATTTATCAAAAGTATTATGATACACCCCCTATACTTGTGGGCCATCACCTATGATAGGGGAAATGGGAGCTCAAAGCTAATGATTACCTTACTTTCAGCATTTTGAAGCCTTTCAAACTTTTCAAAACCTTTTCACTTCCTTGTTGAGTCACCACTTATTCTATGAGCACCTTCTTGAGAGCATAGTTGTCATTCTTAGTGTAATGTGCTTGTCTCAAAACTTGGTTAATTATGTCATGACTTTGATGCTTGTATCTTTGATATCTTTACTTCTATTCTTCACTTGAACTTCAGAGGTGCCTGGGCATTTATGTTTTGCTCCACAATCAAAGGCAAGCGAGATACCACTCTATCATACCTTCTTATGAGCATTACAATGTTGCTTATGTTTATGTTTCATGCTACTTATTATTATTGAGTTGTAATATCTTCATAGCTTGCAATGACTATTAAGTAGACTTAGTTTCATACTCCTTATTATGAATTGTCTAAGTATCTACTCATGTGCTGAGAATATTTACATCATATGAAGCAAATGTGTTCGTGAAAGTTTCTTTTATCGCACTCAGTTTTCAACTGAATTGCTTGAGGACAAGCAATAAGCTAAGATTGAGGGGATTTGATACGTCCAAAACGTATCTACTTTCCCAAACACTTTTGCTATTGTTTCTCCTCTAAACTTGTGTGATTTGGATACAACTAACACGGATTGACGCTGTTTTCAGCAGAGTTGCTTTGGTGTCTAGTTTTTGTGCAAGAAATCAACTTTCAGGAAAAATCCCTAAAAATATGCCAAAACTCCTATTTTACTAGAAGACTCACAGAGCCAGAAGACGAGACGGAGGAGGGCTACGAGGGGCCCACACCCCCTGGCCGCGCGGGCCAGCCTAGGCCGCGGCTGGGAGGGGTGTGTCCACCTCGGGCACCCCCTCGGCCTCCCTCTTCGCCTACATAAAGCCTCCTGACCTATAAACTCTGGGTTCGACGTTTTTCCAGGAAGAGTTCCGTTGCGCTGCCACCACCACAAACCGTGATTCGGAACCAGAAACTCCATTCTGGCACCCTGCCGGGACGGGGATTTGGAGGAGATCGTCGCCATCATCATCACCGACGCCTCTCCATCAACCATCCATGTTTCCCCCATCCATGAGTGAGTAATACCCCACCGTAGGCTATGCAGATGGTAGGGATTGGATGAGATCTATCATGTAATCGGATAAGATTGTTAGGGAATGCTGCCTAGTATCTTTGTTGGTTCTATTTGACTTTATTGCAACTTGTTGTGCTTAATGCTTGTCACTAGGGCCCAAGTGCCATGATTTCAAATCTAAACTTATTATTGATTCATGATGATGGTATTGTTTGTGATCTTATCTGCAAGTTCTGTACACATATCATTGTCCAGAACCAAAGGCCCTGAAGTGACAGAAATTGGGACAGCCGGATGTTGGTTGTGATATGAGGATCACATGTGTTCAAGGAGTGTTAATGTTTTGCTCCGATGCTCTATTAAAAGGAGTGCCTTAATTTCCAGTAGATTCCCTTGAGGCCCCGCTGCAACGGGAGGCTGGACAAAAGATGTCGTGCAAGTTCACATTGCGAGCACGTATGACTATATATGGAACACATGTCTATGATTATTTAGTACTTGGATGCTTTATCTTATTTATCTGCAATTTCCCTAGATCTTGAAGTTATATTAATAGTCTCATCCATGCAACGCCCGTCCATCCATCCCTATGCCTACCGCACTCAAATTCTACGGTTTGCTACTATTGTTACTATTGCCTTTGTTTTACTGCTGTTGTTACTTTGCCATTGCTAATATAAAACTATTGCTACTGATAAACTACTATGAGCAAGATTATTTCCAGGTGCAGCTGAATTGACAACTAAGTTGTTAAGGCTTATAAATATTCTTTGGCTCCCCTTGTGTCGAATCAATAAATTGGGTTATACTACCCTCGAAGACTGTTGTGATCCCCTATACTTATGGGACATCAATCAACAGCAAAGAGTGGCTGAGTAAGGATATTGAAAATCGCGGTGAAGAACAACAAGAACACAGGTTCGAGACATTTTTCGGTGTTTTCTCGGGAGAGAGAGTGAAGTGGTAGGTGGCTGGCTAAGTGGAGGGCCAGGGGTGGACCACACCATGGCTGGGCGTTCCCTAGGGCTGACCGCGCCACCAGGTGGTGAGCCTGCCTCATGGGTCCCCCTGGGTCACTCCAGGTGCCTCTCTGTCCCTTTTTTGATGTAAAAAATTAATATGAATTTTCTGGATTTTTTTGAGAAACTTTATTTTCGGGAAATTTTCAGAAATTAATAAATGATTTTCTTGCAGAAAAATGATTTTGGAACAATGGAAAACAAAATCAAAACCGAAACTTCATAAGTTCTAAGACACTCAAATATGCAAGCAACTAGTAATACAAAGATGTGTAAGGTGAAAGCAAAAATTGGAATAGAGAAAATAAGAGTAAGCAAGGATAATCATGGTGAAAACATTGTTTTGTTCATCCAAAATCACTTTGTTAACAAGGTTGATCAGGTCTTGTTACCAAAACAATTTTATATGAAGCAAAACTTTGCATTTCACTAAATGATTATGTTACCTCAACCTTGATAGCAATAGTCCCAATCATAATAGTTTCATAATCTTCTTGTGGTATGGGACGATATATTTCTCCAACTTTGATGCCCTCAATATTTTCAATTAAATTTAGGCCATATTTCTTATCAATCTTCCTGAGAAAATAAACAATATTCTCCTTTTCATTAACATTAAAAGTTACTTTTCCTTGGTTACAATCAATGACAACACCTGCAGTATTAAGAAAAGGTATCCCGAGAATAATAGACATATTATCATATTCAGGCATTTCAAGCACAACAAAGTCAGTTAATATCAAACAACTATTAGCCACTTGAACAGGAACATCCTCACATATACCAACAGGAATAGTAGTAGACTTATCTGCCATTTGCAAAGATATATCAGTTGGTATCAATTTTTCCAGGTGAAGTCTCTTGTAGAGAGAAAAATGCATAACACTAACTCCTGCTCCCAAATCACATAAAGCAGTTCTAACATAATTATTTTAATAGAGCAAGGAATAGTTGGAATTCCTAGATCTCCAAGTTTCTTTGGAACCTTACCATTGAAGGAATAATTAGTAAGCAAAGTGGAAATTTCCTCATTAGGAATCTTCCTTTTATTAGAGACAATATCCTTCATATACTTTGAATAAGGAGGCAATTTAATAGCATCAGTCAAAGGAATTTGCAAAAACAAAGGTTTCATCCACTCACAAAACTTGTTATAGTGTTCTTCTTCCTTTGACTTGTGTATCTTATCAGGAAAAGGCATTGGTTTTTGCATCCAAGGCTCCTTTCACTACCATGTTTATTAGCAGCAAAATATTCATTAGTGTATTATTATTATTAGTGTGCCTTTCAGGTTCTTCTTCAATTTCTTCTTTATCAGAAGCATCATTTTTATCATTGCCACTTTTAGTTTCAATATCAGAGATAGATATACTATTAAGATCTTTAGCGGGTTCAGAAGATTCTAAAACTGTTTTATGATTCAGAAGATTCTTATTGAGATCTTTAGTAGGTTCAGAAGATTCTACAACTGTTAACATGCTTATGAAATTAGATTCTACAATTGTTTTATGATTCTACTCAGGAGTACCACTATTTTTTAGCATGTTTAGAATCTTGCTCAATTCTTTTAGGATGTCCCTCGGGATATAAAGGGTCCTGAGTAGAAGCACCACTTCTAGTTCTAATTTCATAAGCATGTTTTTCTCTAGAATCATTAACTAGCAAATCTTTTTGCACCTTAGTAAGCTGATCAATTTGAGTTTGAACCATTTGGAAATGTTTAACAAGCATTTTAACATCATTGGAGGTTCTCTCCACAATATAATGCAACTTATTAATAGCTCTAGAATTTTCCATTAGATGATTCTGCACTCTCATATTAAAATTATCTTGCTTAACAACATAAATATCAAATTCTTCTAAGCGTTGATCAGGAGGTTTAGAGTAAGGAATATCATCATCATCAAAATGAAGGAGAGAGTGTACATCAATAGTGGATGAGTGAGAGATTGGCTTACATAATTCTTCTATAGGAGGTAAATTCTTCACATCTTCAGATTCAATACCCTTCTCCCTGAGACATTTCTTAGCTTCCTTCATCACTTCATCATTTAATTAAATCATTCCCCTCTTCTTTGGTGTTGGTGTTGGGGTTGGCCCAGGTATAGTTGGATCAGGTGTAGTTGGCTCAGGTATAGTCCAATCATCATAATTCTTGCTTATTTTAGTCATTAATTCCTCAGCTTCATCGGGAGTTCTTTTCCTGAAAACACAACTAGCACAACTATCCAGGTATGTCCTAGATTCATCGGTTAGTCCATTATAATATATATCATGGAGTGCATTTTTAGGTACTGTATATCTAGGTGATGAGCTCAGATCACTGTAGAGCTTCGTTGGGAAACCCCAAGAAGAAGGTGTGATGAGCAAAAACAGTAAGTTTTCCCTCAGTTATGAAACCAAGGTTATCGAACCAGTAGGAGGAAGGAAACAACTCCAAGGTGTTTCTAGCAACTTGGAATCCTTCACAACACAAACTCAAGACTTTGCCCCAACTTACATTGAGGTTGTCAATCTCACCAGTTTGCTGAAAACAAAGGATTAGACGTATAGTGTGGAAGGTAATGGTTGCCTATAGAGAGTAAACGGTAACAGTAGATGATGTATCAATGGTAAAGATTGGACCGGATTCCACAATTCACTAGAGGTGTTCTACTTAAGAAAGATAACATAACATGATGGGTGAACAAATTACAGCAGGGCAATTGACATGACTGAGCAAGACATAATAATGCAAGTACTAGACATCATGATTCCCATGATATTTGATTGGGCATTACAACAATATACATAGACCTCCATCCAACTACATCTATGACTAGTAATCCACCTTCAGGTTATCATCCGAACCCCCTCCAGTATTAAGTTGCAAGAAACGGATAACTGCATTAAGAAATGTGTGTAAAGTAAACGATACAATTGTTCCATGAACAAAAGATTATTGTTTTCTCCCTAGTAGCAATATCACATATATAACCTTAGAGATTCCTATCACTTCCCTAGATTTAATAGAGGCATGAACCCACTATCGAGCATAAATACTCCTTGTTGGAGTCACTAGCATCTACTTGGCCAAGATAGCTACTAGCAACGGAGAGCATGCAAGATCACAAACAACACAGACATGATAGAATCAATAATCAACAAGACATGATAGAATCAATAATCAATCTGACATAGCAATCTCAGTATCCATCGGATCCCCGCAAACACAACATGTATGATTACAAATAGATGATCTTGATCATGAACAGAGCTCACAATATCTAAACATGGTAGCACAAAGGAGGAGAAACAACCATCTAGCTACTGTATGGACCCATAGTCCAAGGGTGAACTACTCACACATCATACCGGAGGCTGGCATGGTGATGAAGAAGGCCTTCGGGATGATCTCTCCCCTCCGGCAGGGTGCAGGGAAGAGCTTCAGATCCCCCGGATCTAGGGACGATGGTGGCGGCGGCTATAGACTGTTTCATGGAGATCTGATTGGTTTCTTAGGGTTTTAGCAACGGGAGGCTTTTATAGGCGAAGAGGCGAGGCAGGAGGGTGACCAGGGGGCGCACACCATAGGGCAGCGCGCCCTAGGGTGTGGCCGCCCTGTGGCGCCCCTTCGGCTGCCCTTCGGTCTCTGTGTTGTCCTCGGTGAAATATTGACTTTGGCTTTTGTCCCGTCCAATTCCGAGAATATTTCCTTACTAGCTTTTCTAAAACCAAAAACAATAGAAAATAGGCTACTCGCACTGTGGCATCTTGTTAATAGGTTAGTCCCAGAAAATGTACAAAAATACCTCAAAGTGTAGACAAAGCAAAGCAAAGTTGATACTAAACAAGCATGGAACGTCAAAAGTTATAGATATGTTTACGATGTATCAAGCATCCCCAAGCTTAACTCCTGCTCGTCCTCGAGTAGGTAAGTGATAAAAAAATTTGAGGTGACATGCACCATCACAATCTTGATCAAACCATTTGCAAAGCATTGAAAGCTGGGATCAAAGTACTCTAAACATGAGCATGAAAGATGAAGTTCTAACAATAAGACATAGAAACTATGTTGCAACATGAAATGATACAAACAAAGATCATGAGTAACAATGCATTGGAAGTCGTTTGTTTGTTTCACATATAGAAAACATAGCATAGTGGCATTTAGCTTGTCCCTCATGGAGTATCAAAACATAAATGCATAGGACACCTTCAAAGTTCATAAGGGTGACTATATAAAAATAGTTCAAGAACAAGCAATATCAACATTATGAATCAATCAATAAGTTTTGGGACAATGCACATAAAACTAAGAATGACAACTATGCTCTCTTAATTGGTGCATAAGGATAGAAGGTGGATACTCAATATAAAAGTGGAAGAAAGGCCCTTCAAAGGGAAGCATGGATTTCAAGTTTCATAAAGAGCTTCCAAAAATTATGGTACTTGTTAGCTTTCAGCTCTCATTGCCCCTATCATAAGCATCTTGAAGTGATTAAGGTTAAAGTGAACAAAGTATGGAGTATATGCTTGACAAAGTATAAGTTGGCAATATCATGTCCCATGAGTACGAGGGCCGTTCCTCATGCTACTCAACTTTAGTTACCGGTAAGTTCTTGTCATTGTAAGTATATGTGTATCATAGAGAACCGCCAACGGGGTACCCCTTTCCCCATGACACATGAGCTATCCCATATCAAAATGACAAGGCAATAGGCAATGAGCATCTCGGCAATCTTCTTATTTACCATGGGAAAATGGTGCTTTTTTCTCTTCTTTCCTCTTTTCTAAACTCTTTTTTTTCTTTTTTCTCAATATGTTTTTTCTATATCTTTTTTTATAAGAAGAATGCTTCATAGATTGCTCACTATGGTGATGCTGCAAGTTTCCACCATGGTTAGGCATGGCTTAGGCTAGCGGCTCAGGCGTTTCTCTAACACACATACATAACTCCATGGACTTACAAGCTCCCCTTTCATTTCACACCGACGCAAAAGAGCATGATATCAACTGGGTACAATGTACAAGTGCATTGTTGAAAGTGTTCCCCATGACAGCATGGTTCTGCTAATTCCAACGTATAAGCGCAATCATATACAACATAGATGACACAATGGTTCAAGTTTATTAGGGGCAAGAAAAATAAAGTGTGACATCAAGTTTGTGCGAGCTTTAATCACTAAGTTTCACATAACAAAGTGACTTTTTAATTGGAAGGTAGATAAAACAAGAATATACTTGGAATGGTGTAACACACCATACATAGGAATTTATAGTGGACACTTTGGAATAACTTGGTTTCTTGGGAGTTGGATGCATGAGTAGAGCTTAATCAATACAAGTGGAGGCTAGCAAAATACCGGGAGCGACCAACTAAGAGAGCAATAATGGCCATAATCATGTAGAGCGACAAAACATTATCAACCAAAGCATAAAATGGTACCACAAGTCAAAAACTAAATGATCATATAGGCTAAGGTGCCTGGTTCATAGTCATAACATGGTGTGAGCATGTGCCAAGTCAACCCAAACAAAACATCAAAGGAGAATACCACAATAATATGCTTTTATATGCTAAAACAACGCATGATTCTTTCAAGGAACATTAAGCAATCTCAATTGTTTGGAATAAGTCATGCTACAGCAATAATCACTAAGCATAAGGTCAAAACAACATCTAGCATGACATGATAGAGTCTAAGTCACAGTCAAAACAAGCTCCCTTTTATATCACTATAAGCATGAAACTTTCTACTCTTTTCCAACACCAATCAACTTATTTGAAACAACACAGCGAAAGCGGGGGTACAACTACCTTATTCAAGCAAACTAAGAAAACAAAAACCAAAAACGAAAACTAAGACGCTCCAAAAACAACACAAGAGTGCATGAAACAATAAAAACGAAGTGTCTAGAAAGAGACCTGGGATTTTTATTGATGAAGAAGGGGATGCCTTGGACATCCCCAAGCTTTTACTATTATAACTCTTGAATATTTCTTGGGGTGACACGGGGTGGCATCCCCAAGTTTGAACTTTTGTCCATTCTTCATCTCATTACATCATTCTTCCTCTACACTTGGAAATTTCCTTCATAAAAAACTTCACACAATCTTCATTAGCAACATTAGTGCATCAAGATAATAAACCTTTGGGTTTAGTTTAAAAACAGAAAAACTTTCATTAAAAACACAAGCTACTGTAGTAATTCCTTTAAAAATCTCAAGTGATCAGGAAGAACTCAAAAAGAAACCGATAAAAAGGCAAATGCAAATAATGGCTGAAATTTGTCAAAACAAACCAGCAGGTAAAAACCGATTTTTTCGAAGACCTTCTGTTGCTCAAATCGAGAAGTGTTGAACTAATGAAAGTTATATAACAACCTGGGGCATTTACTAGGAAAATTACAGCTCAATCCGTCATACAGGGATTTTTCATGAATTTTTACAATGAAGCATAAAAATCTGTTTCGGGACAGCAACTTCCCCTTACTTCTCTCTCATTAGAGGTTATTCTTGGCACAAAAACCACACAAAAAGGATAAGGAGAGATTATTACAGAAGTAATAACTTCCAAGACTCAACAAAAGAAAAGCCTAACGAAATTTGGCTTATCTCCCAATTAGTACTTTTCTTTAACGCCTTTAAGTTAGGCATGATAGTTTGAGAAGATGCTCACATAAGAATATGAATTGAAGTAAAAGAGAGCATCAATAAGAAAATTCAAAACACATTTAAGTCTAACCAACTTCCTATGGATAGGAATCTTGTAATAAAATAAATCAAAGAAGCACATAGCAATAAGAATGGGTAGATAAAACAAGATCAACTTCAAAACATTCAGCACATAGAGAGGTGTTTCAGTACCATGAAAACTTCTATAACCATATTTTCCTCTCTCATAATAATTTTCAGTAGCCTCATGAATAAACTCAACAATATAACTATTACATAAAGTATGCTTTTCATGATCTACAAACACATAATTTTTATCAAGCCAAAAAATAGTGGGATTAAAACCTTCAAACCCACTTTTAACAATTTTATAACAAGATGACTGATCATTCTCAAGCGGTATGGGGTTCCAAGATAAATTCAAGACCTCTCCAATCTCATTTTAAATAGTAGTGCTATCAATATTATCAACCAATATAGGACCATCATCTAGAGCTTTATCATAAATATTTTCAAAGCAAAACTCTTTAGTACCATGTATTTCGAAATTAGGCGCAAATAAAGGATTATCATAGATAACAGGAGCACAATTATTATCATAGGTTTTACCCATAGTAGACATTTTAAAAGAATCCATAGGAACATAACATTCATCCTCCTTTTGTCGGCATAGGGGACAATCAAATAATGTAAGGGATAAAGAGTTACTCTCATTAGAAGGTACACATGGGTAGCTAATCCATTCTTCCTCCTTTTGCTCATCACTCTCCTCCTCTTTTTCATCTAATGAGCTTCCAATTTCAGCAATTTCTTTTTCCATAGGCTCCTGCAAGGCATTAGTCTCTTCTGTTTGTGGAAAACATCTATTAATATATTAAAGAATATAGCCATTTTCTTCCTTGCAGTTATCAACGCAAAATTTAAGTATATCGTAAACCTCATATTTATAAGGTGAATCATCAGTATTTTCAAGCAAACTAGCAAGTTCAAATGCACCCTTCTAAGCAATAAATTATTCAATTTGTTCCACATCATAAAAGCCATAATTTCCTTTAACATAAGATATGGTAACATTATCCTTATACTCACATTGAAAAGGGAGGTGTTTATACCTCCTACAACAACAAGATATAAGTAACATTATAAGTAGAGCACACGTATCTAGCAATGGTATTCAATTTATCAATTTGTTCCCATAAGTGTTTCCCTTTTTGTGACAAGCGGTGTTCCTTATACTTCCGTGAACCCATCTTTCCAATAAGAACCAGTTTCAAAGAAACCAATCATTGATAGAAAGCATGACAAAGCAGGGCAATAACATACCAACAACTATAGTAGGAACTAATTGTTTTATGTTTTTGATAAGAAAAGGCAAACCAAACGAAACTATTTTTTTATATTTTTTCATAAAAATAAGCAAGCAAAACAAAGCAAATGGAACTAAGCAAAACAAAAATAAAGTAAAGAGAATGGTTGTGAAAGACTCCCCTTGTGAAGCTGTCCTTAACTACCCGGCAACGGCGCCAGAAAAAGTCTTGATGAGCTCAGATCACTATAGAGCTTCGTTGGGAAACCCTAAGAGGAAGGTGTGATGAGCACAACAGTAATTTTTCCCTCAGTTATAAAACCAAGGTTATCGAACCAGCAGGAGGAAGGAAACAACTCCAAGGTGTTGCTAGCAACTTGGAATCCTGCACAACACAAACTCAAGACTTTTCCCCAACTTATAGTGAGGTTGTCAATCTAACTGGTTAGCTGAAAACAAAGGATTAAACGTATAGTGTGGAAGGTAATGGTTGCCTGTAGAGAGTAAACGGTAATAGTAGATGATGTATCAATGGTAAAGATTGGACCGGGGTCCATAGTTCACTAGAGGTGTTCTCCTTAAGATAAATAACATAACATGCTGGTTAAACAAATTACAGCGGGGCAATTGACAGGACTGGGCAAGGCATAACAATGTAATACTAGATTTTCATGATCCTATGATATTTGATTGGGCATTACAAAAATATACATAGACCGCCATCCAACTGCATCTGTGACTAGTAATCCACCTTCAGGTTATCATCCGAACCCCCTCCAGTATTAAGTTGCAAGCAACAGATAACTGATTTAAGAAATGTGTGTAAAGTAAACAATACAACTGTTCCATGAACAAAAGATTGTTGTTTTCTCCCTAGTAGCAATAGCACATCTATAACCTTAGAGATTTCTGTCACTTCCCTAGATTCAATAGAGGCATGAACCCACTATCGAGCATAAATACTCCCTCTTGGAGTCACTAGCATCTACTTGGCCAAGATAGCTACTAGCAACGGAGAGCATGCAAGATCTCAAACAACACAGACATGATATAATCAATAATCATAAGACATGATAGAATCAATAATCAATCTGACATAGTAATCTCAATATCAATCGGATCCTCACAAACACAACATGCATGATTACAAATAGATGATCTTGATCATGAACAGAGCTCACAAGATCTAAACATGATATCACAAAGGAGGAGAAACAACCATCTAGCTACTGTATGGACCCATAGTCCAAGGGTGAACTACTCACACATCATACCGGAGGCTGGCATGGTGATGAAGAAGGCCTCCGGGATGATCTCTCCCCTCCGGCAGGGTGCCAGGAAGAGCTTCAGATCCCCCGATCTAGGGACGATGGCGGCTACATACTGTTTCATGGAGATCTGATCAGGTTCTTAGGGTTTTGGCACCAGGAGGCTTTTATAGGCGAAGATGCGAGGCAGGAGGGCGGCCAGGGGGCGCACACCATAGGACGATGTGCCCTAGGGTGGGCCCGCGCGACCCTAGGGTGTGGCCGCCCTGTGGCGCCCCTTCGGCTGCCCTTCGGTCTCTGTGTTCTCCTCGGTGAAATATCGACTTGGCTTTTATCCCGTCCAATTTCGAGAATATTTCCTTACTAGCTTTTCTGAAACCAAAAACAGGAGAAAACAGGCAACTGACATAGTGGCATATTGTTAATAGGTTAGTCCCAGAAAATGTATAAAAATACCTTAAAGTATAGACAAAGCAAAACAAAGTTGATACTAAAGAAGCGTGGAACATAAAAAAATATAGATACGTTTACGACGTATCACCAGGTTGTGCTTTAATTAAAGAACAGAACCTTGCCAATGATTCAGGCAAGTTCTCTTCTTTTTCCTTCTTAAAATCAAAGAGTTTCTGCAAAATAGTATGTTGAGCACTAGCAGGGAAATATTTTTGAAAAAAGTATTAATCAAGCCAACAGGACTATCAATAGATCCAGGGGATAAATTATTAAACCAAGCTTTAGCTTCACCTTTCAATGAAAAAGGGAAAATTTTAGCAACAAAGTAGGTGCATTTCTTAATATCATCAGAAAATAAGCCACTCAAAGTAGAGAGCTCACCTTTCAATGAAAAAGGGAAAATTTTAGCAACAAAGTAGGTGCATTTCTTAATATCATCAGAAAATAAGCCACTCAAAGTAGAGAGCTCAGTCATATGTGCCACAACACTTTCATTTTCAGTCCCACAAAAAGGTTCTTTCTCAACAATAGTTATATATCAAGAGAGAAATCATAATCCTTATCTTTAATGTTTATGGGAGAAGTGGCAAACTTAGCATCAGGAGACAATTTATATCTAACAGAACGTCTCTCAAGAAGACTCTTAATAGCACTTGCACCTCTAGTGTTTTGACATTCCTCAATAAATTCATCACTAATTTCAATATAATCTTCATCAAAATCATCACTAGGATACTTTCTAGGCTCATGTGAACTAACATGTGTATTAATATTTTCATTAGGAGTTTTGGCGTTTCCCATTATAGTTCTAGCAATTGTAGCATCTAGGAAATGACCTAATGAACCACTCTCGTCAAGCAAAGTAGAAGTAGCATCAAAATTATCAGAAGCATTTTCAGATTCAACAGCACGTGGAACATGTGTATGTGGTGGTGTAAGAAGCTTATTCATCACATATGGTGAATCAAGAGCAACATAGGTGTTCAGAGTTATACCTCTTCTTGTAGTGGATGGCAATATAGGAACTTTTCCATCACGAGCTTTACCCATGATGAATGGATAGTAGATAACAATGATAATTCCAAGTGAATTTATAAATAAAGCTATACTACCTGACAACGACGTCAGAAAATAGTCTTGATGACCCACAAGTATAGGGGATCGCAATAGTCTTCGAGGCAAGTAAAACCCAAATTTATTGATTCGACACAAGGGAAGCCAAAGAATATTTATAAGCCTTAACAGATGAGTTGTCAATTTAGTTGCACCTGGAAATAGTCTTTGTAACATCCCAAAAATACTAAACTTGAATCATCAAACTCTAATCATCAAAATTAGGGTTAACAAAAACTTTTCTAAATAAAATTATGGAAGCATGCATGTGAGTTTGCATTTCATTTTGAATTCTTTTGAACCACCTTTTTTGTGTGTTTCTTTGCTTGTAAATGGATGCTTAAGTGAAATAAACATCATCTAAACATTTTCCAAACTTTTCCCAAAGACAAGTAAATCAAAACAAATAAAATAAAGGAATGTTCATTTTGACCAATTTAACTCCCATGCCTACTTTGGCTGTCTCAAACTTTCAAAACCTAACAGAAACTTTTCTGGATCTTTGCACCCCTTCATTATACTCTTAACAAAGTATCAAGGCCCACTTTGTGATCATCCAGAAACTTTCAAATGCATAGTTTAAATGACAATTCAAAATTGAATCTTTATCATATGGGAAGATCCCACTTTTTCAAAAACCACTCAAACAAGCTCAACTTTAAAAACCCAAGCATCTGCAGACTCACCAGCACCAATCTAGCACACCCACCAAAAATCTTTTCAAAATTCAAAACTTGATTTCATGCGGCCATTTCATCAAACACATTGCAGACACAAATCAAACAAAATCAAAACACTATAGTGTGCAGTGTTTTGAGCCTAACTTGTTCCCTCTCTGGGCACCACTAGCCTTAATAGATCATCTAACAACCTTAACTAATCACTAGCACCACTGTAAGCTTGGCAATGCCATCAATGGTGAGCAGGCCGAATGCACCATTGTCACCCCCATGTCGACAACAAGCTAGGAGGATAAACAAGCCTAGCCAGCATGTATGGGAGGTAGCCCACCGTCCATCGCCACTCCCTGTCCACCGCTCGAACCTTGACAACCCCTGGACCACACGCACGGACCGCGCCCAGACCGCCAGCGACCATGCCGAGCGTGCGCCAGAGCGCCACCCTCGATCGAAGCCCACAGACCACGCGCCGCCCTTGCCGCGTGCATACACGATCACCACCGACCCAGGAGACTGCCAGACATCCCCGTTTGCCGCCCCGTGCCGCGCAGCCACCGCTCGTCGTCGAAGACACCGCCTCTCTCGCGCAGAGCGTCGCGTGTTCCAGACCAAGCCGCACCGCCCCACGCCTCAAAACCATGTCGTTGAGCATCGCCAGGGAACACCGCACCGCCCCCTACCTTCTCCCATGCCAATAGCCGCCTGTACCATCGCCCCCGACGAGCTCACCGTGCGCCCCGTCGGTCCCCTCGCTCGACTATAAATAGAGGCCACCCCCGCTCGAATTCTTCACACCATTCTACTCCCCTCCCATCACTGATCGTGCCACACCATTCTCGGAGCAAGGCGAGCAGCACTTCGCCGGAATTTCACCGGAGCCCGCCGCCTCTGGAGAAGAAGGGCGCCATCGATTTCGTCCACCCCAGGAGCTGCCGTGGCCACCCTTGAGTTCGTCGTCGTCGACTTTGTCGTTCGCCCGCCTCGCCGACCCTCGCCTGCACCCCGGTGAGCCCCCAGCAACCCCCACTGGTCGCGCTAGGTTTCTGTCTCGCCGGCGTTGCTCAACGTCGACGATGACTCCCAGCCGTTGGATTAGAATCAGATCGAACGCACCACGTTGCCCCGTACCGCTTCGCACCCCCCTGTCTCATTGAAGAGTGGGGACACCCACTTAAACAGCCCGCGGAAGCGCTACGCTTAGCAGGCCGGCCCGTTAACTTTTCCCGCGCAACCCAGTTATTTGAATTAAACCTTTTCTATTTTGTTTCAAACTCACTTCTGTACCCAACTTCAAAAATCAACCCAGATCGATTCAGTGCACCAAATTGAATGAAACCAATTTTGTTAGAAAGGTCTGGGAATGCTGAATCCAAGCCCGTTGGATTCAAGTCATTTGGATCTATAGATCACCCATGGTAAAAATAACAAGGCAGAAGCTTTTTTGCATTCAAACATTTTTCAAATTTAAACCATAATAGCTTTTGAGTTGATTCCAACTCTCACAAATCACATTTAACCATAATTTTCAGAATATATAAAAATATATAGGTTTACTTGTAGAAATAAGGTTCAAGTAATAAAATAATGCTACATAGGCATTTATAGACACATTAATTAATTAAAATAAAAGGGTAAAATCTTATTAAATTGTGACACCACTTTAATTCATATTCCCATGGACTAAAATATGTGGTGATGACATGTGTCAACATGATCCCATGTTTGGTTTGGAGAATATTAAATCTTAAGTAGGTTTTCAATGAGTAGAAATTACTTTTCTAAAAATAAAAGGAATTAAACCAAGCCTTAATCTTGTAATGTTAGAGATTATGTTAGATCATCTATAGGACCCTTGTGTGTGATGATTGCAAGTAGTTCAGTATTGTTTGGTGATTGTGTACCTTGTATTTATTTATAGACGCTAGTACCGACCAAGGATACGAGGAGGAAGGAGGATACTACGAAGAAGAAGCCGAGGAGAACTTCAACCACTGCTCTGCACAAGGCAAGCTTTACTAATCAAGTTGACCTATGCAAGCCAATACTTGCAAGCTGATACTATACCTATGCAAGCCAGTAACCTTGCAAGATAACACTTGCAATTTGGCAAGCTTATACTGATATTGTGCAAGCTTAATACTACTAGTTGAATGTGCAAGCTTTATTAACTAAGTGGACCAACCCTTGCAAGACACCCTACTGATGCCACAAACCACTACTTGTTACTATGCCCACTATATTCCTTAAGCATATGTGATCATATCCACTTGATAAACCAATCCTAGTTTTTACTCACAAGCTTTATACTTTATTTCTTTATTAAAACTCTTACCTAGATTCTTCCTAAGCGAATGGTAGATACTAGAAAGATATGTGAAGGTTGCATAAAGAGCATGAAATTTGGCCTAAGCTAGATAATCTTGATGTCATCTTAAGGCATGAGATTGAACTTAGTTAGAACTCCACAAGTTTACCACCCCTCATTAATTGCTTACCCCCACTTGTAGATGCTAGTGCTAAGCATAAAGCTTGATCAACTTTAGATGGGAATACTTGGTGGAAAATGTTGGAGATATGCCCAAGAGGCAATAATAAAGTAGGTTATTATCATGTCTTCATACTTATGATAAATGTTTACATACCATGCTATAATTGTATTAAAAGGAAACATTAATACTTGTGTGATTTGTAAACATAAAAGAGTCCCTAGTAAAGCCTCTTGTTAAACTAGCTTGTTGGTTAATATATGATCATGGTTTCCTGATCATGAACATAGAGATGTTATTAACAACAGGGTCATATCATTAGGAGAATGATGTGATGGACATACTCCTATAGATAAGCGTAGCATAAAGATCAAGTCATTTTAAATAGTTCAATTGCTATATGCTTTCTGATACATAGTAACCTAATTCCTTCGACCATGAGATCATGCATATCACCTTTGCCGGATGGATGCTTTAATGACATCAAACACCACACCGTAACTGGGTGGCTATAAAGGTGGCATTGAGTGTTCGGAAAGTATTGGTTGAAACACATGGATCAAGAGTAGGATTTGTCCATCCATATGACGGATAGATATACTCTGGGCCCTCTCGGTGTAATGTCATCCAATTAGCTTGCAAGCATGTGACTGGATAACAAGGGATCACATATCACGGGAACGAGAAAAGAGTACTTATCGGTAACGAGGTTGAACTAGGTATGCAGAGATACCGACGATCAAAACCTCGGATAAGTAAACTATCGTGAGACAAAGGGAAATTGGTATCGTATGTAAGTGGTTCATTCGATCGCAAAGTAATTGTAGAAATATGTGGGAACCATATGAATTTCCAGATTCCTCTATTGGTTATTGTTCGGAGAAGTGTCTCGATCATGTCCGCATAATTCACGAACCGTAGGGAGACACACTTAAGGATTCGACGTTGTTTGAGTAGTTATGGTATGATGAGAAAGAGACCGAATGTTGTTCGGAGTCTCGGATGGGATCCGGGATATCACGAGGAGATCCGGAATGGTCCGGAGAATAAGATTCATATAAGGAAAGTCCCGTTTCGGAGTTACGGAATGATTCCGGTGTTTTCATCAGGAACATTCTAGAAGGTTCCGGAATGTCCGGCACTCCGGAGGGGAAGGGGTACATGAATGTGTTTATCAAGTTGGTATGATTGCATCATGTACTAAGTGTCATCGCTGTACCAAATAGAGGGTTTAATCAAATCCTAGTTTGAAAAGTCAAATGGCTAGTTTGAAAAGTCAAACGGCTAGTTTTGGTAAAGAGGAGAAGGAGGTTTGATTGAAACCGAGTTGGGGAGGAGTTCCCTCCTCCAACCGGCGGCCCACCTCCAAGCCGAGTTGGGGAGGGACTCCCCTCCCCTTGGCCGCACCTCCCACCTATAAAGGGAGGGGCAGGGCTGGCCCTCCAAGACACACAAGTTCCTATCCTCTAAATCTAAACCCTAGCCACAGCCTCCGGTTTAGAGCCGTTTTGGTTTAGAGCTTCTAATTGCCCTAGCCTTCGGTTTAGAGCCTTCTAATTGGTGTGTCTAAACCCTAGACCACTAAAGCTCTCTCATACTCCACCATACTCGCTCCGGCTTAAGGAGAAGCCCTGCGGGATCTCCCCTCTACTTCCGGTACCACGCCGTTGTGCTGCCGGAATCGCGAGGAGAGTGCTACAACCTCCGCTGCCTGCTGGAACAAGGGAGAGGAAGGTCTTCGTCGAGTACTGAACGTGTGACCGACTGCGGGAGCGCTGCCGGAACGCAGCGCCGGAAGGATCGTCTACGCGATCTTGAGATCGGCAAGAGTACGACTACATCACCCACGAGAATCTGCTCTCGTTAACCGCTTTGGAATCTTCGAGGGTGAGTTCCTCTATCGACTCGTTGCTACAATCTAGTAGATAGATCTTGGCTTGTTTGTTTGCATGCGGTAGAAAATTTTTGTTTTCCATGCTACGAACCCCTACAGTGGTATCAGAGTCGTGTCTATATGTAGATCTGTTGCACGAGTAGAACACAATGGTCATTGTGGGCGTTGATGCTTTTATTGTCGATTGCTTCTTGTGTACTTGCATCTTGCGGTATGTTGGGATGAAGCGGCCCGGGCTAACCTTACATGACATCGTTCATGAGACTTGTTCCCCGCTTGACATGCAACTTGTATTGCATAAGTGGCTTTGCGGGTGCCTGTTTCTCCTAGCATAGTTAAGATCCAATTTACAACGGGTGATTAACAATACTAGTATCAATGTTGTGGTTCTTGTTCGTAAGTTAGAACAACACTTATTGAAAGCCCCAAACCACGTAAAACATGCAAAGAAAGTAGAGGCGTCTAACTTTGTTTTGCAGGGGTGTGCAGTGATGTGATATGGCCATGATTGTGATTATATTTGATGTATGCAATGTTCCTTATTGTAAGTTGGCAACCGGCAGGAGCCATATGGTTGTCTTTAATTTCTGTTAAGACCTGCGTGTCTATTCAAAGTAGTTGTAATAGTTGAAGCCGGTGGACGACAAACATGGAGAAGCATCATTGACCTTGATGCAATGTCGGTGATGATGGAGATCATGTTCGTGCTAGAAGATGGAGATCGGAAGCACAATGGAGAAAGGCCATATCATATCACATATTATGAATTGCATGTGATGTTAACCCTTTATGCATCTTGTATTGCTTAGTAGACGACGGTAGCATTATAAGATGATCCCTCATGCACATAAATTTCAAGTCATAAAGTGTTCACCCTTAGTTAGCACCGTTGCTAAAGCTTGTTGTTTCGAAGCACCACGTGATGATCGGATGTGTTAGATTCCGCAAGTGTATACAACGTGGGCAAGCCACATTTGCTCATGCGGAAGCTAAGGTTTGATCTTGACGAGCCTAGCATGTACAGACATGGCCTCAGGAACACGGATTACCGAAAGGTAGAGCATGAGTCATATAGTAGATATGATGAACATGTTGATTGTTCGCCATTGAAGCTATATCAACTCTCGTGATGATCGGTTTTGATGTGGTGGATTTGGTTCGTGTGATCACTAAAACAATGTGAGGGATATTGTTTTGAGTGGGAGTTCACCTAGATTAATTTAATTATTAATTAGAACTCAATTTATCATAAACTAAATCAAAGTGAATTTGCATAGTTTTTGTAGTCATTGGCATCCGTTTACCACCTTGCGCTTAGTTATAATTGAGATGATAGAACTATAGAATTCTGGTTAGTTACTTTACGAACTGGTATCGTATTGTTTTGAAGTGTTAATCTAAAGTTTAAAAGTCCTATTGCAAACTTTCAGTAAGTTCCGGTTACTCCATGATGTTTAATAATTGATATTAAATCAAGAGTGACAATTCCAAGTGTTAGTATCGTGTTTGTCTCCATGATTCTTGATATTCAAAGGATTGTCTTAATATCAAGGTTATCTAGGGTCTGAAAGAGTTGTTTCAGAAACCATGATGTGTGGAAGATATTGTGATATCTGAAACGAAGTTTTGGTTGCAACATGATAGAGTATAATATGGCAAAAGTCATGTTCTCATATTTGATGAGAATTTGCAAAAGGTTGGAGACACTAGTTGTCCTAATCCACCAAAAGGTTTTGGATAGCAACATTATACTCACGATTCATCTTTATAAGCTAAAAGTAGCTTGATCATGGATAATTCCATGATAAGGGTGAATATTTGATGTAGGTAAAAATTTTACTACACCAAGAGATTACTAAAGAAAGGAATGTGAAAGAACACCAAACATTTGATGATGGTGATCTACTTCAAAGTGCAAGTCCAAAGACATTGGTATTTAATTATACACACTTTGGATTATGTGTCATATGTATGACTCCACTATTGATGTTGATAGATTCTTTCAAACAGAATAGGAAATACTGAAAGAGAATCTCATAAATATATGGCAGAAAAGAAAAGACTAGAATTGTTCAGTTTAAGTATATAGATGATATACATGTTATGGCTATATTCTTTGCTTATTAAACAATGTGGTTCTTAAGTATTTGATACTGAATTTGTTGGTGTGAATCGTCATACGAAACAACACAATTCATGAACTACAATGGCCTAAGTAACTAGCAAAAGAATATGTAATGATGTTCATCGAGAACAAATAAAGGGTTATTGTGTTGCTCGTTAAACGTCAAAGCTTGCCTTCAAGATTTGTTTTATCAGGTATTATGAGAACAAAAGGGTTGTTCAAATAATTGCCGTAATCCATAAAAGATGGATGATTTATAAATCTCGTTGGAGAAATCACATCCATAAAACTAGTGCTAAAAATGTCGAAAGACAAATTGATTGAAAGATCACTTAGGAAGTGACATCGCCGTTTAAATTATATTGGAAAGAAAACATGAAAAAACTCCATGTGTATGGAATTTTGGAGTCTTTTGATTTTTGATCAAATGACGCTTGTGAAACTTTCCTAGAGATAATTAAAACTTCGTTCATAGGCCAAAAGGGAACGAATGACTAGCTTATTGGAACTTGTACATATTGTTGTACGAAGTCCATTATGTGTAGTCAAGAGCGATGGATTTCAACTTCATATGCTTTCTCCAAAAATTTGAGTGAATATATGAATATTTACTTAATAAGGATGAAGTGTGAAATATTTGAAAAGTTCAAAGACTTTCAACATGAAGTGCAAAATCATTGTAACAAGAATATAAATAGTTTATGATAAGATCATAAAGGAAGATATTTGAGTTACAAGTTTAGCATAATACCTAAGATTTAAGGAATCGTTCCGTGGATTTGCATTTCCCGAAACACCATAAGAGTATGGAGCGTTCGAGATATGTAATTAAACCTTGTTTGACATGGTAAGATCGAAGGTGTAATTCATGCAACTGCCATTGTATTTTAAAGATTAAAAGCTTTAGAGATTACCGTTTTTCCACTGAAAAGAGCTTCATCATAATCCGTTGAAATGACACCATATAAAGTTATGGTTTGGGATAAAACCCAAGTAGTCCTTTCTTAAACATTGGTATGCTATACATAAGAAAGATGTTTGCAACCAAAGTCGGATGGACCTATCTTTGTTAAGTATTCCTCCATAACACCGGAGACAAAAGTGTTTGTCGCTTAGAACGTCAAGTTTCTTTGAGAAGGATTTTTTCGTGAAAAGTTAAGTGGGAGGACAATAGAACTTTGATAAGGTTAAAGGAACCTTAGCTATATGTGCAAAGTTGCACAGCGCCGAAAAGTGTTCCGGAGGCAGCAACAATGCTCATGGCTCACGTGCCTCAAAGGTTGTGGTTACAATAGTCAAAGTTTCTATTGAAACAAGTAGGTCGGGTAAACAATCAAATACCAATATTTGAGAGTTAAATCATTATTTGACAATAATGATCCGACTACATGCAAAGAAGCGATGATGGGCCCTGACTCCGTCAAATGGCTTGAAGCCATAAAAATCTGTAACATCCCTAAATTCATATTCCAAAACTCATTCATATCACCCTTGCATTCATCATCATTTAGGATTTTCTCAAAATCATTTCAAAAACAGGAGCATTTGTGGCTCATTATTTTATGTATGAAAACCCTAGCCTTTGTACTACATGCTTTTGGGAAAGATGTTGTTATTCATTCAGAATGTTTTGAATTCAAACTTAAGTGGTCTCAAAAGCTTGAACAAATATCAAAAGCAAAATATGAATTAAAACAAATCCTATGCCTATTATCACTCTCATAAAGGCATAGTTTATTTTATTTTCAAAAGGACCCATGTGCTCTGAAATGTTTAGATGGGTTTGACACTCATTTAAGAGCAAGTTTTATTTTACGAAAAGTTCTGTAAAGCTTTGGGTTCAAACAGATTTGAATTTAGGTTTAAAACCATTTCTGGAAATTCAATCTGAAAAAGAAAAGGATTTAAAGAAGAAAAAAAATAACCAAACCAGCCAATCTGGCCGATCCAGCCCAACACGGCCCAGCTAGCCCAGCAGCTCCCACCCCCGCGAATCGTTTTCTTTCACCCGCTCTTGCACCCACCAGCTCACTGACCAAAGGGACCCGCTTCCACTCCCCTCTCTCGCTGACAACTGCGGCCCACTCGAGCATCGTCGTCTCCACCCGCACGACCTGTTCGTCCCCAAAATTGACGCGGCCGTTTCCTGTTGATTACGCAGCTTAAATTCGAGTTAAGGCACGAGTGATTCTCGCTCGCGAGCAGGCTACATAAACCCCCTCTGCCCCCTCTCTCTTTTCCCCCAAACCCCAAGCACAGAACACCCCCAGGCTGCGCGCATTGCTCTCTGCAACCCCGCCGTCTCCGACGACTGCGCCGGCGAATTCCGGTGAGTCTCGAGTTCCCCTCTGCCTCTCATTCATGATGTCTTGTCCAGTGAGTCTCGGCGCATCTACTGACACACCCCACTTACCTTCGCATGACATGTAGCTCCAGCAACGTCGACGACCGGCCGCCACCGTTCTCTGCACGAACTCCGGCGACTTCCCTCCGTAAGTAGCCACCGCCCCTTGCCCTCTGACGTGTACGCCTAGAATCTACGTCGATGTGCGCATCTAACGGTACCCTTATTTTGGCTTAGCGCGACGAGGAACCTCGCCAACGTCGACGACTGACCGTGCCCGACGTCTGCCTCTACTCCGACGAGCAATCCTCGCCGTGTCCGCGCGCCCCTCGACGAACCAAATCCACCTCGAGCTTCAGCACGCCACTGCGATTCTGGTAAGCGCCTTCTTGTTTCCCCAGTCGATCTAGAGCGCCGGCGCCACCGTAGTCAGACGCGCCGCCGCCGGTCAACACCGCCAGCGCCGCCCGTTTCTGGTTGATAGATCGTAGCCGTCAATCTTGATCCTACGCGTAGAAACAGTTCACTTAACGAAGAGGTATGGACAGATCTGAGCCGCGCAACGTTAGTTAGATCCAACGGCTGCAAAGCTTGATCCGCGCGAACCGGTACGCGCCAGTGAGGATGTGACGCGTGGCAAGGATAAATTCAAAAACTGAATTTAAAACCTGATTTAGATCCAAACTTCAAACTACTATAACTTTTGAATGCCACGTTA
Source organism: Avena atlantica (assembly GCA_910589765.1). Classification (NCBI taxonomy): domain Eukaryota; kingdom Viridiplantae; phylum Streptophyta; class Magnoliopsida; order Poales; family Poaceae; genus Avena; species Avena atlantica. Next base: position 354,105,486 of record OU342734.1, read on the forward strand.
GAATTTTACAAACTTTATACCGTTGGATTCAGTGAAACAAGACCTTTCTGAATATCCAATTTATTTATCATATAGTAACAATTAAAATGATTTTATTTGTAGAACATGTTTTAAGGCTATTTTAAGTAGAAATTTATTTTGGTAAATTGTATTGGAGCCAAATAAGTTTAGTTGGCAAATTTGTGACTTGTTAAGTTTCTGTAAACATGTGCATACTTGGTAGAGTTTTCAAAATCACCACTTAGTAAAATTCTTGCATGCTTGCATTCATGTTATTTTTGATTGAATATATTGTGTGTAATTGTATGCTATAATTTTGTGTAGATTTTGCTAGTGATTGTGATTGTGAAGAGTGCTACTCTCCCCACTACCAAGGCAAGTGATATTTTCATGAATATTTCTATCCTATGTTTTGTACTAGCATTAGATATTTTGCTAAGACTTGCATGCTATTTTTTCCTAATGTCAAGATGGGAAATCCTAAGTAGTGTAGAATGGTAGAATTGTTAGGGAATTTTCCTAAGTTAAGTTACCATAACATGCTTAGCCTAGCTACTTAGCAAACAAGGGTGGTGAACATCTATACTTATTATGATGAAAATATTTCTAAGTCAAGAGACTTGTGCTTTCCTAATAAAACAACTAAGTCAAATGAACCTCCTGGGTGGATTGGAAAGTTTGGGTTATGTTGAGAGGTTACACAAGGCCATGGACTTGGGTTGTGTATATCACTTGTGGTATGCCACCCAGGCACAAAGGGATTTGGAGGCCAAGTGTTGAGAAAGCTTACAGTGCAACCACTTGGAAATATGGGCTCTGCCTTGATCATATAGGTTGCTAGAACTTGGTCACTTGGACAGTTGGTGGTAGTTGGGATGATAGGTTGGAACGCGTCCATTTGACTAAGGAAAAGCTTCTGAAAGGTCCTGTCTTGGGAAACCAAGTTTGGTGGGGAAAGTGCACAACCTCTGCAGATGGAAAACCTAAGTACTTAGCCTAGTCCAAGGCAATGGACAATTTGAGCATCAAGACATGGAAGCTACAAGAATCTCATCACTCCAACTTCTAAGTAAAAATTTGTGGGTGAACAAGGGTGAAGGACCCCAATGTCTATTGGTGGTTCCTTGGGAATGTTTTGACAAAGAAAAACTTAGTGATTTCAACTAATAGGTAAAACTTATTTTCAAGCAAAGCAAGCCAAGCTACACTTAGCCAAAATGCATATAGTAATATAGTCCACTTGATGTTGCAAAGTATTGACCCTCTGTGGTTGTAACTTGTGATGTTGCGGGTTATTCCGATGATGAATAGGAGTCATGAGTCTACACTCAACATGCTTGCCTGTGGCACATGAAGATGAAGACTTATGTTTATTTACTTATTCCATAAACTCTTGTACTAGGCCTTTGGCCCTGAGTTGTAAAAGACTATGTTTTATCTCTGGAATGAATGTAATAAACGACCTTTGTATCTGTGTACTTCATCTTAAACTGTGGATGCTAGCATTGATCCAGGGACTAGCATTGCAATCACAGGGATCCTTTCCTTTATAAAGGAGGGGTCTAACAGATGGTATCAGAGCACTGTGTTGCCTGTAGGATTATGACCCTAGGATTGGAAAACCACTAAGGAAAAAGTTTTCAACTACTTATACACTTGTCTATTCTTCTCGTAAAACTTTTCTAATCTCTTTCAACTTCCTTTGTAGATGAACTCCATCAATGAAGCCGTGAAGAAAGGACCACTCATGACCATGACCTTGGAGTGTGAAACTGAGTTTCCCAATATTCTCAAGGACCTCATGGTGGCAATGGAAGCACATGGTGCAGCTGTGTACAAGGGCTTTCCAGTGATGGATGAAGGAGTGGAGTATTGGTGGGTGCAACTTCACTTGTACAAAAACAAGGAAGACAACCACAAAGAAAGGGGATTCTGCATGTACACCAACACTACAATGCACACCACATTCTTTGAGTCAGCCAGAGATGCAGCTTGGAGGACTATCAAAGAACTAAGTGCTAGAGTCAAGTGCAGAATGCTCAACCTCCAAAAAGACTTAGAGAAAGAGAAGGAGCTTACTCAAGAGTTGGAAGCCACCAACCAAGAGATAAGGGGAGATGTTATAGACTTAGTGATAGAGTCAAGAGAACAAGATTGGTGGATTGCCTCTAGGAACATTGTGTTTGCTAATAGATCCCGTGAGATTGGATTGTAAGGGCACTTCGTTAGTTGGACCACCACTTATCACCTTATTTCCAAAAATGATACTTTAAATAAGTATGGACCTTGATTGATGTAATGGACTTATGTATGCATGACTTGTGAGATGATTGTGTTCTATGGATATGTATGAATGTTGTCTTGATTTACCTTGAATTGTGTTGTTCTAACTTTTTCATTCTTATAAATAGATGCCTATTGCCATCAGCACTGTTGAGGAGTTTCAGGTTACTCGTTTTGGTCCCCGTATCATTGAGCTTACCACTTTGCTTGATCTCCCTCTTCCCACCATCACGGTGTATCCACTTACCAAGTTCGAGAGGAAGGATCTCTGGGGCTTCAAGGTGAACCAGCCCGGACGCCAGACTGAGCCTACTACGGAGGCCATTGTCTTCAAGCTGATGCACGACGACAGAGAGAGAGGCATGGAGGTAGTCATGCGGGACCTGATAGGACGACTGTTAGGCCGTCACTCCCGACAGGTTAGGGGCACCCACTTTCACGTCTTCGGAAGACGTGATGTTGATGGAGAGTCCATCGACTTTGAGGACGACTTGAGGGGCACTGCAGAGCCGATACGTCTCTACCTCCAGGACTTAGAGACTCTTCTCAGGCACGTAGACACGGACAGAACGAACGTCATGCTAGGAAATGACGAGCTTCAGGTGCAGCTTCGCGAGAAGGACAAGCTTTTTGCGCAGCAAGATGAGATGATCAAGGAAATGGAGACAAAGTTCGAGGCACAGGACCGCAAGTTCAAGAGTCAGGAGAAACGCGTCCAGGACAGGAACAAGAAGATCCGGGACATGACCGAGGAACTGAAGTCCAAGGATTTCGAGCTAGAGCAGCAGCAGATGGTTATCGAGAGGCTTCGTTCCCAGAAGAGGGCTCTCAAGGCCAAGGTCGATTCCTTGACCACTACAATTGAGGAGAACAAGACCGCGATGGAGAACGCAGGTCTTACCTTCGTCGAGGAGGAGATTGTTATTGATGAGTAGACTCGACTACTCGTTCACCTTTCATATTCATACTTGTTATTGTGAACTTGTTATTGGACCATCCGACATGTGGATGGCTTGCCACTTGTGTGTTTTATTTCATGAACTTATCATCTGGTTGTTGAGTTTTATTCGTATGTTGCATGTTATGTGAATTGCTTGTGATGTATTGTGCATAAAACATCTAAGGGTATCTCATACTTATCTATTTGAACAAACCACAGATGCCTCCCCGTCGCGCAAACCCCAACCCCAACAACATCACCCCGGAAATGCAACAAATGATGAATGCACAAACACAGCTTATGCAAATGATAACGACATTCATTCAAAACCAGAACAACAACAACAACAACAACAACAACAACAACAACAACAACAACAACAACAACAACAACAACAACAACAACAACAACAACAACAACAACAACAACAACAACAACAACAACAACAACAACAACAACAACAACAACAACAACAACAACAACAACAACAACCCCAATAACAACAACAACAACCCACCGGGTTTTGATATGCTCACCAGATTTCTGCGTTTGAGGCCAGCAAAGTTTTCGGGAACAACTGATCCCATGGTGGCCAATGACTGGCTACGTTCCGTGAACAAAGACTTAGTGACCGTGGGCTGCACGGATGCTGAAAAGGTCAGATTCGCAGCACATCTGTTGGAAGGACCAGCCGCCACATGGTGGGACAACTTCCAAATCACCACTCCTATTGATGAGGTGACTTGGGCTATCTTTGAAGATGGCTTTCGCACTGCTCATATCTCATCAGGAATGATGAGTCTGAAAAAGAAGGAGTTTCACAACCTGAAACAGCGCCACCGCAGCGTGGCAGAATACATAGAAGAGTTCAACAATCTGGCGCGCTATGCACCGGATGAGGTTGACACAGATGCCAAAAGAAAGGAAAAATTTCTGGAAGGCTTGAATGATGAGCTGAATCTGCAGTTGTCTGTGGCATATGTTCCAACTTATCAGTCTTTGTGTGACAAGGCTGCTATTTTGGAGAATAAAATGAAGCAAGTCGAGAGTAGAAAGAGGAAACACTCCGACAAACACAGCTCTAGATCGTCCCACAAACGATCTCACCATGATGACAATGGCATCTCAGGATCCCATAAGCATGGGAAATTCAGCAAGCACAACCACAACCGTCATGACAACAAGCATCACCGCAGTCATGACAAGGACAAGAACAAGAACCACAAGGGTGGACATAAGAGCCACTATGGTGGAAATGGTAGTGGAAGTGGAAGCCAACCACCTAAAATAGGACATCAGTCAGGTTGAGTGCTTCAAATGCAAGAAGCTGGGGCATTATGCTAATGAGTGCCCTGAGAAGAAAGTTGAAGGACCTAACAAGCCAAATCCTTTTCAGAAAGGACAGGTTAACCACATCAATGTGGAGGAGGTCTATGAGGAGCCTGATGCCGTGGCTGGTAAGTTCAGACTCAATTCAATTTCAGCATTTGTACTCTTTGATACCGGTGCATCTCATTCATTCATATCAAAAGCATTTGTTGAAAGAAATGAACTACCGGTAGAAACCATTGGGTGTCCTATAAGAGTAAGTTCTCCAGGGGAGAAATGATAGTAAACTCAGGATGTCATGACTTAGTCATAGAGTTTGGAAAACATAAGTTTCCAGTGAACCTAATAATCCTGAATTCCCAAGGACTGGATGTGATTTTGGGAATGGATTGGATGGCTAAGTATGAAGGAGTATTAGATTGTGCCAATCATTCAGTTACACTCACAACCCCCGAAGGGAAAAGAATAAAATTCAAGTCAAACTTTGAACCCAAAGGAAGTAAGCTGAATTCTCTTAAGGGGGTTAGCATGGATAGTGTGTCAATAGTATGTGAGTATCCGGATGTGTTTCTGGAAGAGTTACCAGGAATGCCACCGGATAGAGATGTGGAGTTTCTGATAGATTTGGTGCCAGGTTCTGGACCAATAGCAAAGAGATCGTACAAAATGTCAGTTGATGAACTGAAAGATCTCAAGAAGCAACTTGGAGAACAGTTGCAGAAAGGGTTTATTCAACCAAGTTCTTCATCATGGGGAGCCCCAGTATTGTTCGTGGAGAAGAAGGATAGAACACAAAGATTATGTATTGACTACCGTTCTCTCAACGAGGTAACCATCAAGAACAAATATCCTTTGCCAAGAATCAACGACTTGTTTGATCAGCTAGAAGGAGCATGTGTATTCTCGAAGATTGATCTCCGGTCAGGTTATTTTCAACTCAAGATAAGAGAGCAAGACATACCAAAAACAGCATTCACCACAAGGTATGGATTGTATGAGTATACTGTGATGCCTTTTGGATTAACCAACGCTCCAGCATACTTCATGAATATGATGAACAAGGTGTTCATGGAATTTCTTGACAAGTTCGTTGTCGTTTTCATCGATGATATCTTAGTCTACTCCAAGAGCAAGGAAGAACATGAAAGACACCTATGCTTGATACTTGAGAAACTGAGGGAACATAAACTTTATGCCAAATTCAGCAAGTGTGAGTTCTGGTTAAAGGAAGTTGGTTTTCTTGGTCATGTGATGACGAAGGATGGTGTGGCAGTTGATCCTGCTAAGGTTTCAGCTGTGACAGAATGGGAATCACCCAAAAATGTGAAAGAAGTTCGTAGTTTCCTCGGCTTAGCAGGTTACTACAGAAGATTCATTGAAAATTTCTCGAAGGTTGATAAGCCAATGACAGAATTGTTAAAGAAGGACAAGAAATTTGCTTGGTCTGAAGGTTGCAAAGTCAGCTTCCAAGAGTTGAAGAAGAGACTGGTGACAGCACCAGTTCTATGTCTGCCAGATTTGGAAAAGGATTTCCAAGTATATTGTGATGCGTCTCATCAAGGTTTGGGTGTCGTACTTATGCAAGACGGTAAAGTCGTAGCCTATGCTTCGAGACAACTCAAAACTCATGAAGTAAACTATCCTACTCATGATTTGGAGTTGGCCTCTGTCGTCCATGCACTCAAAACATGGAGACATTACCTTTTGGGAAAACGATGTGAAGTGTTCACCGATCATAAAAGCTTGAAGTATATCTTCACCCAGAAGGAAATCAACATGAGACAAAGAAGATGGCTAGAGCTTATCAAGGATTACGACTTAAGTTTGCAATACCACCCCGGTAAAGCAAATGTAGTAGCGGATGCTCTAAGTCGTAAGACGTTTGTAAATGGCCTTACCAAAGGTGATTTGCCAGAAGACTTGTGTAAGCAATTCAAAGAACTCAGATTGGAAATTGTGCCTGAAGGACATCTCATGTCTTTGGATGTTCAACCCACTCTATTGGACAAGATCCAAGAAGCTCAGAAGATCGATAAGGAAATTGAAAAGATTAAGGAAAATATTAGTCTAGGGAAAGCTAAGAATTTCCATGTAGACGAACAAGGTACTTTATGGCACGGGAAACGTATATGTGTTCCACAAGACCCAGAATTGCGGAAACTGATCTTACAGGAAGGTCACAACTCTCTGTATTCTATTCACCCAGGAAACACCAAGATGTACATGGATATGAAAGAAAGATTTTGGTGGAACAATCTAAAAAGGGACATCGCTGAGCATATTGCTTTGTGTGATGTGTGTAGCAGAGTAAAAGCGGAGCATTAGAAACCAGCAGGTTTGCTTCAACCACTGCCTATTCCTGAATGGAAGTGGGAAAATATCGGTATGGATTTCATTACCGGATTACCAAGGACTAGGTCAGGGTATGATTCCATATGGGCAGTAGTGGATCGCCTAACTAAAGTGGCTCATTTTATACCCGTGAAGACAACATATACGAGTGCTAAGTTAGATAAAATTTACATGAGCAGAATTGTATGCCTTCATGGTGTGCCTAAGAGTATTGTATCAGATAGAGGAACTCAATTCACTTCTCACTTTTGGAGACAGCTTCATGAATCCTTAGGAACGAGATTGGAATTCAGCACTGCTTTTCATCCTCAAACTGATGGATAAACAGAAAGGACTAACCAGATTCTTGAAGACATGTTGAGGGCATGTGCTTTAGATTATGGAGCAAGCTGGGATGAAAGCTTACCTTACGCAGAGTTCTCTTACAATAACAGTCATCAAGTTAGTATTGGCATGGCACCATTTGAGTTACTCTACGGAAGGAAGTGTACCACCCCATTGTTATGGAATGCTGTGGGAGAAAGAAGCTTATTTGGACCTGATCTTATCAAAGACGCCGAAGAGAAAGTCAAATTGGTTAAGGACAGGTTGAAGGTAGCACAGTCCCGACAGAAAAGCTACGCGGATTCTAAGCGTAGAGAAGTCACTTACGAAGTTGGGGATAGAGCTTATCTTAGAGTATCGCCACTTCGTGGAGTAAAAAGGTTTGGAGTCAAAGGGAAGTTGGCACCAAGATATGTTGGGCCATTCAAGATTCTAAGTCGCAGGGGAGAAGTTGCATATGAAGTTGAATTGCCAGAATCTCTGTCAGCTGTCCATAATGTGTTTCATGTGAGTCAGCTCAAGAAATGTCATCCAGAGATGGAAGAATCAGCTTTGAAGGATACCATACCTTTAGAAGAAGTTCAACTAGAAAGTGACCTCACCTATGAAGAAAAGCCTGTCAAGATTCTTGAGACCGCAGAAAGAGTCACAAGGACAAAAACTATCAAGTTTTGCAAGGTGCAATGGAACCATCACTCCGAAGAGGAAGCAACATGGGAAAGAGAAGATGATCTTCGGAAAGACCACCCTCACCTATTTGCTAGCCAATCCGAATCTCGAGGGCGAGATTCATCTTAAGGGGGTTAGATTTGTAACATCCCTAAATTCATATTCCAAAACTCATTCATATCACCCTTGCATTCATCATCATTTAGGATTTTCTCAAAATCATTTCAAAAACAGGAGCATTTGTGGCTCATTATTTTATGTATGAAAACCCTAGCCTTTGTACTACATGCTTTTGGGAAAGATGATGTTATTCATTCAAAATGTTTTGAATTCAAACTTAAGTGGTCTCAAAAGCTTGAACAAATATCAAAAGCAAAATATGAATTAAAACAAATCCTATGCCTATTATCACTCTCATAAAGGCATAGTTTATTTTATTTTCAAAAGGACCCATGTGTTCTGAAATGTTTAGATGGGTTTGACACTCATTTAAGAGCAAGTTTTATTATACAAAAAGTTCTGTAAAGCTTTGGGTTCAAACAGATTTGAATTTAGGTTTAAAAACCATTTCTGGAAATTCAATCTGAAAAAGAAAAGGATTTAAAGAAGAAAAAAAATAACCAAACCAGCCAATCTGGCCGATCCATCCCAACACAGCCCAGCTAGCCCAGCAGCTCCCACCCCCGCGAATCGTTTTCTTTCACCCGCTCTTGCACCCACCAGCTCACTGACCAAAAAGACCCGCTTCCACTCCCCTCTCTCGCTGACAACCGCGGCCCACTCGAGCATCGTCGTCTCCACCCGCACGACCTGTTCGTCCCCAAAATTGACGCGGTCGTTTCCTGTTGATTACGCAGCTTAAATTCGAGTTAAGGCACGAGTGATTCTCGCTCGCGAGCAGGCTACATAAACCCCCTCTGCCCTCTCTCTCTTTTCCCCCAAACCCCAAGCACAGAACGCCCCCAGGCTGCGCGCATTGCTCTCTGCAACCCCGCCGTCTCCGACGACTGCGCCGGCGAATTCCGGTGAGTCTCGAGTTCCCCTCTGCCTCTCATTCATGCTGTCTTGTCCAGTGAGTCTCGGCGCATCTACTGACACACCCCACTTACCTTCGCATGACCTGTAGCTCCAGCAACGTCGACGACCGGCCGCCACCGTTCTCTGCACGAACTCCGGCGACTTCCCTCCGTAAGTAGCCACCGCCCCTTGCCCTCTGACTTGTACGCCTAGAATCTACGTCGATGTGCGCATCTAACGGTACCCTTATTTTGGCTTAGCGCGACGAGGAACCTCGCCAACGTCGACGACTGACCGTGCCCGACGTCTGCCTCTACTCCGACGAGCAATCCTCGCCGTGTCCGCGCGCCCCTCGACGAACCAAATCCACCTCGAGCTTCAGCACGCCACTGCGATTCTGGTAAGCGCCTTCTTGTTTCCCCGGTCGATCTAGAGCGCCGGCGCCACCGTAGTCAGACGCGCCGCCGCCGGTCAACACCGCCAGCGCCGCCCGTTTCTGGTTGATAGATCGTAGCCGTCAGATCTTGATCCTACGCGTAGAAACAGTTCACTTAACGAAGAGGTATGGACAGATCTGAGCCGCGCAACGTTAGTTAGATCCAACGGCTGCAGAGCTTGATCCGCGCGAACCGGTACGCGCCAGTGAGGATGTGACGCGTGGCAAGGATAAATTCAAAAACAGAATTTAAAACCTGATTTAGATCCAAACTTCAAACTACTATAACTTTTGAATGCCACGTTAGAATTTTACAAACTTTATACCGTTGGATTCAGTGAAACAAGACCTTTCTGAATATCCAATTTATTTATCATATAGTAATAGTTAAAATGATTTTATTTGTAGAACATGTTTTAAGGCTATTTTAAGTAGAAATTTATTTTGGTAAATTGTATTGGAGCCAAATAAGTTTAGTTGGCAAATTTGTGACTTGTTAAGTTTCTGTAAACATGTGCATACTTGGTAGAGTTTTCAAAATCACCACTTAGTAAAATTCTTGCATGCATGCATTCATGTTATTTTTGATTGAATATATTGTGTGTAATTGTATGCTATAATTTTGTGTAGATTTTGCTACTGATTGTGATTGTGAAGAGTGCTACTCTTCCCACTACCAAGGCAAGTGATATTTTCATGAATATTTCTATCCTATGTTTTGTACTAGCATTAGATATTTTGCTAAGACTTGCATGCTATTTTTGCCTAATGTCAAGATGGGAAATCCTAAGTAGTGTAGAATGGTAGAATTGCTAGGGAATTTTCCTAAGTTAAGTTACCATAACATGCTTAGCCTAGCTACTTAGCAAACAAGGGTGGTGAACATCTATACTTATTATGATGAAAATATTTCTAAGTCAAGAGACTTGTGCTTTCCTAATAAAACAACTAAGTCAAATGAACCTCCTGGGTGGATTGGAAAGTTTGGGTTATGTTGAGTGGTTACACAAGGCCATGGACTTGGGTTGTGTATCTCACTTGTGGTATGCCACCCAGGCACAAAGGGATTTGGAGGCCAAGTGTTGAGAAAGCTTACAGTGCAACCACTTGGCAATATGGGCTATGCCTTGATCATATAGGTTGCTAGAACTTGGTCACTTGGACAGTTGGTGGTAGTTGGGATGATAGGTTGGAACGCGTCCATTTGACTAAGGAAAAGCTTCTGAAAGGTCATGTCTTGGGAAACCAAGTCTGGTGGGGAAAGTGCACAACCTCTGTAGATGGAAAACCTAAGTACTTAGCCTAGTCCAAGGCAATGGACAATTTGAGCATCAAGACATGGAAGCTACAAGAATCTCATCACTCCAACTTCTAAGTAAAAATTTGTGTGTGAACAAGGGTGAAGGACCCCAATGTCTATTGGTGGTTCCTTGGGAATGTTTTGACAAAGAAAAACTTAGTGGTTTCAACTAATAGGTAAAACTTATTTTCAAGCAAAGCAAGCCAAGCTACACTTAGCCAAAATGCATATAGTAATATAGTCCACTCAAAATATACTAAGGTATCACTTGCCAATACTATTCCAAAGTTTCTTTGAGAAGGAATTTTTCGTGAAAAGTTAAGTGGGAGGACAATAGAACTTTGATAAGGTTAAAGGAACCTTAGCTATATGTGCAAAGTTGCGCAGCGCCGAAAAGTGTTCCGGAGGCAGCAACAATGCTCATGGCTCACGTGCCTCAAAGGTTGTGGTTACAATAGTCAAAGTTTCTATTGAAACAAGTAGGTCGGGTAAACAATCAAATACCAAGATTTGAGAGTTAAATCATTATTTGACAATAATGATCCGACTACATGCAAAGAAGCGATGATGGGCCCTGACTCCGTCAAATGGCTTGAAGCCATAAAAATCCGTGATAGTTCCATACACGAGAAATCAAGTTTTGAACTTGAAGGACCCTCGAGAAAGGTGTAAGACCTTACAGTTGTGTCTGGATCTATAAAGAAATAGACATGGATGTTTCACATCTATTAAATAGTCGACATGTTGGGAAAGAGTTCACAACAATGTTCAAAGGTTGATTGTGACAAGATTTGATCTTTCATAGTGATATTTAGTCTTGACGGATTAATGTAGCAACCACTACATATAATTTTGTTATATGATAATAGAATAAACAAAACAAGTTCTTCTAATAGAATTGTTACCTCGGACATGTGCATAACATGGTCCAGAGGGTTTTGTAAATTCAGAGGATGCTAAAAGCATATGCAAACTTCAATGGTTGAAGTGAGCATCGCGGAGTTGGAATCTTCACTATGATGAAACAGTTAAAGGAGTTTAAAAATTCATTAGAGACAATGAAGATGCTTGCATTTGCAAGAAATTAAGTGGGAGCGCTAAGACATGTTTCTAATACATTATGTGGAAGACATATTGTTGATTGGAAATGATGTATCTTTTATTAACACATATTAAGAATTTCATCCCGATGAAAGACTTAGGCAAAACCCAAATATTTGGCATGAATAGACGCTAATATGGTTATGCCAGAAGTACATAGACGAGATATTGAATGAGTTCAATATAGAAACTACAAGAAAGGTTCTTGTCACACAGAAAAGATTGAATGAGTTCAATATTGATGATATATTCAAGTGTAATGACACTGGGTAAGTGAAACAAAGATTCAAGTATAGATTGATACTTGATGTATGAAATCACAAAGAGTATTTATATCAATCATGCTGTGATGTGTACAAATCCAGATATGTCCTATGCTCTAAATGTTATGAGCATATACCAGAATGATTCATAAGATGATCATTGGACAATAGTAAGGATATTCTTATGATCTTTTGGAAGAACTAAGAGTATATTATTTGTAGAAGTGACAAATAGATGGTTAGTTCATTGTAAAAGTACTACATTGATACTAGTTTTGTCACAAAGTACAAATTAAGTTTATCTCAATCTAAACTAAGGGTGGCACAATATAATGGAAAGTAAGTTCCATAATGGATTTGGATGAGTTCCAAAGTTAAGACATTGTGACAGATACTACAACAAAAGGCTAAGTATATGACTGCTATTATAGCAGCTAAAGAGGGCATTTGGGTCAAGTAGTTTGTTATCAAACTAGGTGTAGTTCATAGCGGGATAATACTATGAAGATATATTGTACGACAATATTATCAACATGTTTTAACCCCAAAGAACTAAAGGTCTCACCAAAGGACCAAATTTATACAAAGCCATCTCATTAAAGAATGAGTGATGCGTAGAGACGCAAATACATGCAATTACACACGGACCTAGAAGTGTCAGATCCGGAGATCAGTTGACCACTAGCGAACGTGTACTTACAACACCAGAAAGCCATAGGTGTTGAATACACAAAAGTTTGAAACTAGATTATTGACTCTAGTGCAAGTGGGAGACTGTTGGAGATATGCCCAAGAGGCAATAATAAAGTAGGTTATTATCATGTCTTCATACTTATGATAAATGTTTACATACCATGCTATAATTGTATTAAAAGGAAACATTAATACTTGTGTGATTTGTAAACATAAAAGAGTCCCTAGTAAAGCCTCTTGTTCAACTAGCTTGTTGGTTAATATATGATCATGGTTTCCTGATCATGAACATAGAGATGTTATTAACAACAGGGTCATATCATTAGGAGAATGATGTGATGGACATACTCCTATAGATAAGCGTAGCATAAAGATCAAGTCATTTTAAATAGTTCAATTGCTATATGCTTTCTGATACATAGTAACCTAATTCCTTCGACCATGAGATCATGCATATCACCTTTGCCGGATGGATGCTTTGATGACATCAAACACCACACCGTAACTGGGTGGCTATAAAGGTGGCATGGAGTGTTCGGAAAGTATTGGTTGAAACACATGGATCAAGAGTGGGATTTGTCCATCCATATGACGGATAGATATACTCTAGGCCCTCTCGGTGTAATGTCATCCAATTAGCTTGCAAGCATGTGACTGGCTCACAAGGGATCACATATCACGGGAACGAGAAAAGAGTACTTATCGGTAACGAGGTTGAACTAGGTATGCAGACATACCGACAATCAAAACCTCGGATAAGTAAACTATCGTGAGACAAAGGGAAATTGGTATCGTATGTAAGTGGTTCATTCGATCGCAAAGTAATCGTAGAAATATGTGGGAACCATATGAATTTACAGATTCCTCTATTGGTTATTGTTCGGAGAAGTGTCTCGATCATGTCCGCATAATTCACGAACCGTAGGGAGACACACTTAAGGATTCGACGTTGTTTGAGTAGTTATGGTATGATGAGAAAGAGACCGAATGTTGTTCGGAGTCTCGGATGGGATCCGGGATATCACGAGGAGATCCGGAATGGTCCGGAGAATAAGATTCATATAAGGAAAGTCCCGTTTCGGAGTTACGGAATGATTCCGGTGTTTTCATCAGGAACATTCTAGAAGGTTCCGGAATGTCCGGCACTCCGGAGGGGAAGGGGTACATGAATGTGTTATATCAAGTTGGTATGATTGCATCATGTACTAAGTGTCATCGCTGTACCAAATAGAGGGTTTAATCAAATCCTAGTTTGAAAAGTCAAATGGCTAGTTTGAAAAGTCAAACGACTAGTTTTGGTAAAGAGGAGAAGGAGGTTTGATTGAAACCGAGTTGGGGAGGAGTTCCCTCCTCCAACCGGCGGCCCACCTCCAAGCCGAGTTGGGGAGGGACTCCCCTCCCCTTGGCCGCACCTCCCACCTATAAAGGGAGGGGCAGGGCTGCCCCTCCAAGACACACAAGTTCCTATCCTCTAAATCTAAACCCTAGCCACAGCCTCCGGTTTAGAGCCGTTTTGGTTTAGAGCTTCTAATTGCCCTAGCCTTCGGTTTAGAGCCTTCTAATTGGTGTGTCTAAACCCTAGACCACTAAAGCTCTCTCATACTCCACCATACTCGCTCCGGCTTAAGGCGAAGCCCTGCGGGATCTCCCCTCTACTTCCGGTACCACGCCGTTGTGCTGCCGGAATTGCGAGGAGAGTGCTACAACCTCCGCTGCCTGCTGGAACAAGGGAGAGGAAGGTCTTCGTCGAGTACCGAACGTGTGACCGACTGCGGGAGCGCTGCCGGAACGCAGCGCCGGAAGGATCGTCTACGCGATCTTGAGATCGGCAAGAGTACGACTACATCACCCACGAGAATCTGCTCTCGTTAACCGCTTTGGAATCTTCGAGGGTGAGTTCCTCTATCGACTCGTTGCTACAATCTAGTAGATAGATCTTGGCTTGTTTGTTTGCATGCGGTAGAAAATTTTTGTTTTCCATGCTACGAACCCCTACAGTGGTATCAGAGCCGTGTCTATATGTAGATCTGTTGCACGAGTAGAACACAATGGTCATTGTGGGCGTTGATGCTTTTATTGTCGATTGCTTCTTGTGTACTTTGCATCTTGCGGTATGTTGGGATGAAGCGGCCCGGGCTAACCTTACATGACATCGTTCATGAGACTTGTTCCACGCTTGACATGCAACTTGTATTGCATAAGTGGCTTTGCGGGTGCCTGTTTCTCCTAGCATAGTTAAGATCCAATTTACAACGGGTGATTAACAATACTAGTATCAATGTTGTGGTTCTTGTTCGTAAGTTAGAACGACACTTATTGAAATCCCCAAACCACGTAAAACATGCAAAGAAAGTAGAGGCGTCTAACTTTGTTTTGCAGGGGTGTGCAGTGATGTGATATGGCCATGATTGTGATTATATTTGATGTATGCAATGTTCCTTATTGTAAGTTGGCAACCGGCAGGAGCCATATGGTTGTCTTTAATTTCTGTTAAGACCCGCGTGTCTATTCAAAGTAGTTGTAATAGTTGAAGCCGGTGGACGACAAACATGGAGAAGCATCATTGACCTTGATGCAATGTCGGTGATGATGGAGATCATGTTCGTGCTAGAAGATGGAGATCGGAAGCACAATGGAGAAAGGCCATATCATATCACATATTATGAATTGCATGTGATGTTAATCCTTTATGCATCTTGTATTGCTTAGTAGACGACGGTAGCATTATAAGATGATCCCTCATGCACATATATTTCAAGTCATAAAGTGTTCACCCTGTTGGAATTATGCCCTAGAGGCAATAATAAAGTTGTTATTATTATAATTCTTGTTCATGATAAAGTTTATATTCCATGCTAGAATTGTATTAAGCGGAAACTTTAATACTTGTGTGGTTTGTGAACAACACCGTGTCCCTAGTACGCCTCTATGGACTAGCTCATTGATCAATGATGGTTAAGGTTTCCTAACCATAGACATGAGTTGTCAATTGATAATGAGATCATATCATTGGGAGAATGATATGGTGGATAGACCCAAACAAAGCAGAGCAATTAGATTGTGTCATCGTGTTCGTCTTTGCGAAGCTTTTCCTATGTCAAATATTGTATTCCTTAGACCATGAGATAATGCAACTCCCTGGTATCGGAAGAAAGCTTTGAGGTCATCAAACGTCATCCTATGAGAGGGTGATCATAAAGGTGTCTCTCAGGTGATCGGAAAGTATCTGTTGGGTTGTATGTATCGAGATGGAATCTGTCCCTCCCAAGTCGGAGAGATATACTTCGGGCCCACTCGGTAATCGATATCAACACCGCTTGCAAGCATGTGGTTAAGGAGTTAATCACAAAGTGATATCGGATTACGGAACGAGTAAAGTACTTGCTGTGAACGAGATTGAACTAGGTATGACGGTACCGACGATCGAATCTCGGGCAAGTAAAATATCGCGAGATGAAGGGAATATATATATGGGATTGATTGAATCCTGGCATCGTGGTTCATCCGATATGATCATCGATGAATGTGTGGGAGTCAATATGGGTGCCCAGACCCCGCTGTTGATTATTGATAGAAGATCATGTCTGCATATTCTCGAACCCGCAGGGTCACACACTTAACGTATCTCGACGCTAGGATAGATTGGATAATTGGTTTATGAATTTTTGTTCGGAGTCTCGGATGGGATCTGGGATATCACGAGAGGTTCCGGAATGGTCCGGAGAATAAGATTCATATAAGGCAGTGCAGTTTTTGGAGTTCGGAATTGTTCCGGGTTAATCGTTATTGTACCAGAAGCTTCTAGAACCTTCCGGAAGGGGACCAACGTGGCCCCACCTTCCGGGAGGGGGCATGGGCCTATGAGGGAGTGTCCTGGCCGCATTGGGCCAGGGGCACAAGGCCCCATAGGGCCCAGCCGATTCTAGAGAGATTTGACTCGTTTAAATCTCGGGATAGAATTTCTAGATAAGGGAGAGTTTAAATCGTTTAAACTAGAGATAGGATTTCTAGATAAGGGAGAGTTTAAATTGTTTAAACTAGAGATAGGCTTGGAGGAGGGGCAAGGGCTGGCCGGACCCCTCTATATATAGAGGGGTGGTGCGCCCCCTCCCCCCCACACACACACCTTCCTCCAAGCCCTAGCAGCCTTGCTACCTTCCTCTCTCCCTCCCGACTGTTTGTAGGCGAAGCCCTGCAGCAGAAATTCTCCACCATATACACCACGCCGTCGTGCTGTAGATCCAATCCATCTCTCCACCATACTCGCTGGTCCGAGGAAGGAGGAGACGTCGAGGTGCTGCACGTGTGTATCTCACGGAGGCACCGCCACTTGTGGTGCTAGATCGGATCGGATCGCGAGGAGGAGAAGCGAGTACGACTACATCACCCACGTTCCGACGAACGTTCCGCTGTGCGAATCTTCAAGGGTATGAAGATCTAATCCAATCTCTCTCGTTTTTTGCATCTCCTAGATTAGATCTTGGCTTTCCCTCTGTTCGCTCCGTAGAAAATTTTGATTTACTATGCCGCGAAACCCTTCAGTGGTATCAGAGCTAGATCTATGCGTAGATGTGTTTCACGAGTAGAACGCAACATGGTTGTTGCGGGCGTTGATGTTTTCTGTTGCAAGCCTCTTGTTTGTGTTCTTCTTATGACGCGGGATAGTGAGATTGAAGCGGTCCAGGCCAACCTTACGCGACGTCGTTCGCGAGACCGGCTCCGCACTTGACGTGTGGCTTGTTCCACACATGCGGCTGGTGGATGTCAGTTTCTCTCACTATAGTTGTCATGGGATTAACACCGGGTTTGGCAACCATAATATCACCGTTGTGGCTTTCCGTAGGTAAGAATCGTTCTTAGCATCTACTCCCATAAAGCCACGTAAAACATGCAACAACAAAGTAGAGGCGTCTAACTTGTTTTTGCAGGGAGTGTTTTCTGTGATATGGTATGGCCCAAGATGTGATGTGTATATTGTATGCGATGATCATGTTTTGTAATGTTTCACGACTTGCATGTCGATGAGTACACAACCGGCAGGAGCCATATGGTTGTCTTTATAATTGTGTATGACCCGCGAGTCAACTTCTTATAGGCCATGTAATAGCTTTACTTTATCGCTAAGTAGTTAGCAATAGTTGTAGTTGCTATTCGTGGTGGAGGCAATCATGGTGGAGTGATGGAGATCATGCCGGAACGCACAAGATGGAGATCATTGCGCGAAGATTGGCTATACCATGTCACATAAAGTTATATGCATGTGATGTTTATCCATTTATGTATCTTATCATGCTTAGATCGCGACGGTAGCATTATAAGATGATTCCTCACTTAAAGATCAAGATAAAAACTGTGTTCTCCCCAAGTATGCACCGTTGCGAAAGTTCGTCGTGTCCAAGCATCACGTGATGATCGGGTGCTATAGACTCTACGCTCACATACAACGGGTGCAAGCCAGTTTTTGCACACGCGGAAATACTTGGGTCTAACTTGACGAGCCTAGCATGTACAGACATGGCCTCGGAACACAAGAACCGAAAGGTTAAGCATGAGTCATATGAATGATATGATCGACACTTCGTTGTCCACCATTGAAACCACATCTCTTCTCGTGATGATCGGATTAGGTGTGGTGAATTTGGATCGTGTTCACTAAACAACTTGAGGGATGTTGAATTTAGTGGGAGTTCATCTAGTAATTTGATTAAGTTGAACTATTTATCATGAACATAGTCTAAATTGTACTTGCAAATACTGTAGATCACATGGACAAATCCAACTTCAACTTCAACGTTTTTGCTGAGAAAGAAAAGCTTAGGAACAATGGGTCTAACTTCACCAATTGGTTCCGCAATCTAAGAATCATTCTGTCTGGCGGACAAAAGGACTATGTCCTTGGTAAAGCGTTAGGTGACCCCCCTGCTGCAACTGCGCCGGCTGATGAGAAAGCTGTCTATCAGTCGTGCAAAGATGATTATGGTGTGATTAAGAGCACCATGTTGTTTGCTATGGAACCGGAGCTTCAAAATCGTTTTGAAACCTATCCCGGGCCCTTTGAGATTCTCGAGGAGCTGAAAACCATGTTTCAGACTCAAGCCCATTCTGAGAGATATGAGATCTCTGAGAAGTTCTTTAACTGCAAGATGGAGGAAGGGAGTTCCGTTAGTGAGCACGCCATAAAGATGTCGGGCTACACTCAACGCCTTGAGCAACTGGAATGCACGATTCCAGAGGAGCTCAAGATTGACAGGGTTCTGCAATCACTCCCTCCCAGCTAAAAAAGTTTTGTAGTGACTCATAATCAGATTGGTTCCACTGATACGATCACCGAGCTCTTCGCAAAGCTGAAGGCTGCGGAAGTGGACATCAAGAAGGATAATCATGTGTTGATGGTCAACAAGCCCTCCTTTAAGAAAGGTAAGGGAGAAAAGAAGCCCTTCAAGAAGGGCGGCGGCAAGCGCAATGCCCCTGCTGAGAAGAAGCTCAGGTCTGGTCCCAAGCCGGACACTGAGTGCTTCTATTGCAAGGACAAGGGTCACTGGAAGCGCAACTGTCCGAAGTACTTAGCGGACAAGAAGGCTGACACCATCAAAGGTATATTTGATATACATGTTATTGATGTTTTCCTTACTAGCCCTCGTTGTAGTGCCTGGGTATTTGATACCGGTTCAGTTGCTAATATTTGTAACTCGAAACAGGAGCTACGAAATAGACGGCGGCTTGCGAGGGATGAGGTGACGATGCGCGTTGGCAACGGATCAAGAGTTGATGTGATGGCCGTCGGCACGCTCTCCTTAGTTTTACCTTCGGGATTAGTTTTAAACCTTAATAAATGTTATTATGTGCCTGCGTTGAGCATGAACATCATTTCCGGATCGTGTTTATTGCAAGACGGTTATTCATTTAAATCGGAGAATAATGGTTGTTCTATTTATATGAGTAACATCTTTTATGGTCATGCACCTCTTGTGAATGGTTTATTTCTTCTAAATCTCGAAAGGGATGAAACACACATCCATAACATTGAGGCTAAGAGATGCAAAGTAGATAGTGATAATACTACTTATTTGTGGCACTGTCGTCTAGGTCATATTGGAGTAAAGCGCATGAAGAAACTCCATTCTGATGGACTTTTGGAGTCTCTTGATTTTGAATCATTTGACACATGCGAACCATGCCTCATGGGCAAGATGATCAAAACCCCGTTCTCCGGTATGATGGAGCGAGCAACAGACTTGTTGGAAATCATACATACCGATGTATGCGGACCGATGAGTGTTTCGACGCGCGGTGGATATCGCTATTTCCTCACTTTTACCGATGACTTAAGTAGATATGGGTGTATCTATTTAATGAAACATAAATCTGAAACGTTTGAAAAGTTCAAAGAATTTCAGAATGAAGTGGAGAACCATCGTAACAGAAAGAATAAGTTTCTACGATCCGATCGTGGGGGCGAATATTTGAGTTATGATTTTCTCACGCATCTTAAAGCAAGCGGAATTGTTTCGCAACTCACGCCACCCGGAACACCACAGCGCAATGGTGTGTCTGAACGCCGGAATCGAACCCTATTAGATATGGTCCGATCGATGATGTCTCTTACTGATTTGCCGTTATCATTTTGGGGTTATGCATTAGAAACCACTGCATTCACTTTAAATAGGGCTCCATCTAAATCCGTTGAGACGACACCGTATGAACTGTGGTTTGGTGCTAAACCTAAGTTGTCGTTTCTTAAAGTTTGGGGATGCGAAGCTTACGTCAAGAAGTTGATGCCGGACAAGCTCGAACCCAAAGCGGAGAAATGCGTCTTCATAGGATACCCTAAGGAAACTATTGGGTATAACTTCTATCACAGAACCGAAGGCAAAGTGTTTGTCGCAAAGAACGGTTCCTTTCTTGAGAAGGAGTTTCTCTCGAAAGAAGTGAGTGGGAGGAAAGTAGAGCTAGACGAGGTTATTGAACCTTCTCTTGAATTGGAGAGTAGCGCAGCACCTGAAATTGTTCCAGTGCCGCCTGCACCAGCAATAGAGGAAGCTAATGACAAGGATCATGAAGCTTCGGACGATGCTGCTACTGAACGTCGCAGGTCGACAAGGTCGCATGCCCCTCCTGAGTGGTACGGCAACCCTGTCTTGACTGTCTTGTTGGTAGAAGACAGTGAACCTACGAACTATGAGGAAGCGATGATGAGCCTAGACTCTGAGAAATGGATGGAAGCCATGAAATCCGAATTGGGATCCATGAGCGAAAACCAAGTATGGACTTTGGTGGATCCTCCTAGCGACCGAAAGGCCGTTGAGTGCAAATGGATATTCAAGAAGAAAACGGACGCGGATGGTAATGTTACCGTCTATAAAGCACGGCTTGTCGCAAAAGGTTTTCGACAAGTTCAAGGTGTTGACTACGATGAGACTTTATCTCCCGTAGCGATGTTTAAGTCCATTCGGATTTTATTAGCAATTGATGCGTTTCATGATTATGAAATATGGCAGATGGATGTCAAGACTGCTTTCCTCAATGGCAACATTGATGAAGAGTTGTATATGATGCAACCCGAGGGTTTTGTCGATCCTAAGGATGCTAGTAAAGTATGCAAACTTCAGCGTTCCATTTATGGACTGAAGCAAGCATCTCGGAGTTGGAACCTTCGTTTTGATCAAGTGATCAAGAGCTTTGGATTTGTTCCAAATTACTACGAAGCTTGCATCTACAAGAAAGTGAGTGGGAGCTCGGTGACATTTCTGGTACTGTATGTGGATGACATATTGATTATCGGAAATGACATCAACATGCTTAACGATGTGAAGAGTTATTTGAACAAGTGTTTTTCAATGAAAGACCTAGGTGAAGCTGCTTATATATTGGGCATCAAGATCTATAGAGATAGACAAAGACGCCTGATAGCTTTAAGCCAGAGTACATACCTAGACAAAGTTCTGAAAAGGTTCAGAATGGATAAGGCAAAGAAAGGTTCAGTGCCTATGTTGTCAGGTAAGATATTGAGCAAGGCTCAGTGTCCAGCTACGGTAAATGATAGGGAAGCTATGAGCAAAGTGCCTTATGCCTCGGCCATAGGTTCCATCATGTATGCCATGTTGTGTACTAGACCGGATGTGTCCAATGCTCTTAGTTTGACGAGCAGATATCAAAGTGATCCAGGAGTGGAACACTGGACAGCCGTGAAGAACATCCTAAAGTACCTAAATAGAACTAAAGAAATGTTCTTAGTCTATGGGGGTGATGAACAGCTTGTCGTAAAAGGTTACGTCGATGCTAGTTTCGACACCGACAAGGATGATTCTAAATCTCAGACAGGATACGTTTATATTTTGAATGGAGGAGCTGTGAGCTGGAGAAGCTGCAAGCAAAGCGTGATCGCGTGATTTACAGTAGAAGCGGAATACATGGCTGCTGCAGAAGCGTCAAGTGAAGGAGTTTGGATCAGAAACTTCATCACTGAGCTTGGCGTGGTTCCAAGTGCATTGGACCCACTGGAGATATTGTGTGACAACACTGGCGCCATAGCACTCGCTAAGGAACCAAGATATCATCCAAAGACCAAGCATATCAACCGCAAGTTTCATATAATCTGAGATTATATAGCAGATGGAGATCTGAAGATTAGCAAAGTACATACGGATCTAAATGTCGCAGATCCATTGACTAAACCTCTTCCACGTGTAAAACATGATCAACACCTCAGTGCCATGGGTGTGAGATTGTTGCCAAATGTAAACTAGATTATTGACTCTAGTGCAAGTGGGAGACTGTTGGAATTATGCCCTAGAGGCAATAATAAAGTTGTTATTATTATAATTCTTGTTCATGATAAAGTTTATATTCCATGCTAGAATTGTATTAAGCGGAAACTTTAATACTTGTGTGGTTTGTGAACAACACCGTGTCCCTAGTACGCCTCTATGGACTAGCTCATTGATCAATGATGGTTAAGGTTTCCTAACCATAGACATGAGTTGTCAATTGATAATGAGATCATATCATTGGGAGAATGATATGGTGGATAGACCCAAACAAAGCAGAGCAATTAGATTGTGTCATCGTGTTCGTCTTTGCGAAGCTTTTCCTATGTCAAATATTGTATTCCTTAGACCATGAGATAATGCAACTCCCTGGTATCGGAAGAAAGCTTTGAGGTCATCAAACGTCATCCTATGAGAGGGTGATCATAAAGGTGTCTCTCAGGTGATCGGAAAGTATCTGTTGGGCTGTATGTATCGAGATGGAATTTGTCCCTCCCAAGTCGGAGAGATATACTTCGGGCCCACTCGGTAATCGATATCAACACCGCTTGCAAGCATGTGGTTAAGGAGTTAATCACAAAGTGATATCGGATTACGGAACGAGTAAAGTACTTGCTGTGAACGATATTGAACTAGGTATGACGGTACCGACGATCGAATCTCGGGCAAGTAAAATATCGCGAGACGAAGGGAATATATATATGGGATTGATTGAATCCTGGCATCGTGGTTCATCCGATATGATCATCGATGAATGTGTGGGAGTCAATATGGGTGCCCAGACCCCGCTGTTGATTATTGATAGAAGATCATGTCTGCATATTCTCGAACCCGCAGGGTCACACACTTAACGTATCTCGACGCTAGGATAGATTGGATAATTGGTTTATGAATTTTTGATCGGAGTCTCGGATGGGATCCGGGATATCACGAGAGGTTCCGGAATGGTCCGGAGAATAAGATTCATATAAGGCAGTGCAGTTTTTGGAGTTCGAAATTGTTCCGGGTTAATCGGTATTGTACCGGAAGCTTCTAGAACCTTCCGGAAGGGGACCAACGTGGCCCCACCTTCCGGGAGGGGGCATGGGCCTATGAGGGAGTGTCCTGGCCGCATTGGGCCAGGGGCACAAGGCCCCAAAGGGCCCAGCCGATTCTAGAGAGATTTG
Organism: Avena atlantica; assembly: GCA_910589765.1. Lineage (NCBI taxonomy): Eukaryota > Viridiplantae > Streptophyta > Magnoliopsida > Poales > Poaceae > Avena > Avena atlantica. The sequence goes on from OU342734.1 coordinate 354,129,126, forward strand.
ACTCGTTTAAATCTCGGGATAGAATTTCTAGATAAGGGAGAGTTTAAATCGTTTAAACTAGAGATAGGATTTCTAGATAAGGGAGAGTTTAAATTGTTTAAACTAGAGATAGGCTTGGAGGAGGGGCAAGGGCTGGCCGCCCCCCTCTATATATAGAGGGGTGGTGCGCCCCCTCCCCCCCCACACACACACCTTCCTCCAAGCCCTAGCAGCCTTGCTACCTTCCTCTCTCCCTCCCGACTGTTTGTAGGCGAAGCCCTGCAGCAGAAATTCTCCACCATATACACCACGCCGTCGTGCTGTAGATCCAATCTATCTCTCCACCATACTCGCTGGTCCGAGGAAGGAGGAGACGTCGAGGTGCTGCACGTGTGCATCTCACGGAGGCACCGCCACTTGTGGTGCTAGATCGGATCGGATCGCGAGGAGGAGAAGCGAGTACGACTACATCACCCACGTTCCGACGAACGTTCCGCTGTGCGAATCTTCAAGGGTATGAAGATCTAATCCAATCTCTCTCGTTGTTTGCATCTCCTAGATTAGATCTTGGCTTTCCCTCTGTTCGCTCCGTAGAAATTTTTGATTTACTATGCCGCGAAACCCTTCACACCCTTAGTTAGCACCGTTGCTAAAGCTTGTTGTTTCGAAGCACCACGTGATGATCGGATGTGTTAGATTCCGCAAGTGTATACAACGTGGGCAAGCCAGATTTGCTCATGCGGAAGCTAAGGTTTGATATTGACGAGCCTAGCATGTACAGACATGGCCTCAGGAACACGGATTACCGAAAGGTAGAGCATGAGTCATATAGTAGATATGATGAACATGTTGATTGTTCGCCATTGAAGCTATATCAACTCTCGTGATGATCGGTTTTGATGTGGTGGATTTGGTTCGTGTGATCACTAAAACAATGTGAGGGATATTGTTTTGAGTGGGAGTTCACCTAGATTAATTTAATTATTAATTAGAACTCAATTTATCATAAACTAAATCAAAGTGAATTTGCATAGCTGTTGTAGTCATTGGCATCCGTTTACCACCTTGCGCTTAGTTATAATTGAGATGATAGAACTATAGAATTCTGGTTAGTTACTTTACGAACTGGTATCGTATTGTTTTGAAGTATTAATCTAAAGTTTAAAAGTCCTATTGCAAACTTTCAGTAAGTACCGGTTACTCCATGAAGTTTAATAATTGATATTAAATCAAGAGTAACAATTCCAAGTGTTAGTATCGTGTTTATCTCCATGATTCTTGATATTCAAAGGATTGTCTTAATATCAAGGTTATCTAGGGTCTGAAAGAGTTGTTTCAGAAACCATGATGTGTGGAAGATATTGTGATATCTGAAACGAAGTTTTGGTTGCAACATGATAGAGTATAATATGGCAAAAGTCATGTTCTCATATTTGATGAGAATTTGCAAAATATTGGAGACACTAGTTGTCCTAATCCACCAAAAGGTTTTGGATAGCAACATTATACTCACGATTCATCTTTATAAGCTAAAAGTAGCTTGATCATGGATAATTCCATGAAAAGGGTGAATATTTGATGTAGGTAAATTTTTTACTACACCAAGAGATTACTAAAGAAAGGAATTTGAAAGAACACCAAACATTTGATGATGGTGATCTACTTCAAAGTGCAAGTCCAAAGACATTGGTATTTAATTATACACACTTTGGATTATGTGTCATATGTATGACTCCACTATTGATGTTGATAGATTCTTTCAAACAGAATAGGAAATACTGAAAGAGAATCTCATAAATATATGGCAGAAAAGAAAAGACCAGAACTGTTCAGTTTAAGTATATAGATGATATACATGTTATGGCTATATTCTTTGCTTATTAAACAATGTGGTTCTTAAGTATTTGATACTGAATTTGTTGGTGTGAATCGTCATACGAAACAACACAATTCATGAACTACAATGGCCTAAGTAACTAGCAAAAGAATATGTGATGATGTTCATCGAGAACAAATAAAGGGTTATTGTGTTGCTCGTTAAACGTCAAAGCTTGCCTTCAAGATTTGTTTTATCAGGTATTATGAGAACAAAAGGGTTGTTCAAATAATTGCCGTAATCCATAAAAGATGGATGATTTACAAATCTCGTTGGAGAAATCACATCCATAAAACTAGTGCTAAAAATGTCGAAAGACAAATTGATTGAAAGATCACTTAGGAAGTGACATCGCCGTTTAAATTATATTGGAAAGAAAACATGAAAAAACTCCATGTGTATGGAATTTTGGAGTCTTTTGATTTTTGATCAAATGACGCTTGTGAAACTTTCCTAGAGATAATTAAAACTTCGTTCATAGGCCAAAAGGGAACGAATGACTAGCTTATTGGAACTTGTACATATTGTTGTACGAAGTCCATTATGTGTAGTCAAGAGCGATGGATTTCAACTTCATATGCTTTCTCCGAAAATTTGAGTGAATATATGAATATTTACTTAATAAGGATGAAGTGTGAAATATTTGAAAAGTTCAAAGAATTTCAACATGAAGTGCAAAATCATTGTAACAAGAATATAAATAGTTTATGATAAGATCATAAAGGAAGATATTTGAGTTACAAGTTTAGCATAATACCTAAGATTTAAGGAATCGTTCCGTGGATTTGCATTTCCCGAAACACCATAAGAGTATGGAGCGTTCGAGATATGTAATTAAACCTTGTTTGACATGGTAAGATCGAAGGTGTAATTCATGCAACTGCCATTGTATTTTAAAGATTAAAAGCTTTAGAGATTACCGTTTTTCCACTGAAAAGAGCTTCATCATAATCCGTTGAAATGACACCATATAAAGTTATGGTTTGGGATAAAACCCAAGTAGTCCTTTCTTAAACATTGGTATGCTATACATAAGAAAGATGTTTGCAACCAAAGTCGGATGGACCTATCTTTGTTAAGTATTCCTCCATAACACCGGAGACAAAAGTGTTTGTCGCTTAGAACGTCAAGTTTCTTTGAGAAGGAATTTTTCGTGAAAAGTTAAGTGGGAGGACAATAGAACTTTGATAAGGTTAAAGGAACCTTAGCTATATGTGCAAAGTTGCGCAGCGCCGAAAAGTGTTCCGGAGGCAGCAACAATGCTCATGGCTCATGTTCCTCAAAGGTTGTGGTTACAATAGTCAAAGTTTCTATTGAAACAAGTAGGTCGGGTAAACAATCAAATACCAAGATTTGAGAGTTAAATCATTATTTGACAATAATGATCCGACTACATGCAAAGAAGCGATGATGGGCCCTGACTCCGTCAAATGGCTTGAAGCCATAAAAATCCGTGATAGTTCCATACACGAGAAATCAAGTTTTGAACTTGAAGGACCCTCGAGAAAGGTGTAAGGCCTTACAGTTGTGTCTGGATCTATAAATAAATAGACATGGATGTTTCACATCTATTAAATAGTCGACATGTTGGGAAAGAGTTCACAACAATGTTCAAAGGTTGATTGTGACAAGATTTGATCTTTCATAGTGATATTTAGTCTTGACGGATTAATGTAGCAACCACTACATATAATTTTGTTATATGATAATAGAATAAACAAAACAAGTTCTTCTAATAGAATTGTTACCTCGGACATGTGCATAACATGGTCCAGAGGGTTTTGTAAATTCAGAGGATGCTAAAAGCATATGCAAACTTCAATGGTTGAAGTGAGCATCGCGGAGTTGGAATCTTCACTATGATGAAACAGTTAAAGGAGTTTAAAAATTCATTAGAGACAATGAAGATGCTTGCATTTGCAAGAAATTAAGTGGGAGCGCTAAGACATGTTTCTAATACATTATGTGGAAGACATATTGTTGATTGGAAATGATGTATCTTTTATTAACACATATTAAGAATTTCATCCCGATGAAAGACTTAGGCAAAACCCAAATATTTGGCATGAATATACGCTAATATGGTTATGCCAGAAGTACATAGACGAGATATTGAATGAGTTCAATATAGAAACTACAAGAAAGGTTCTTGTCACACAGAAAAGATTGAATGAGTTCAATATTGATGATATATTCAAGTGTAATGACACTGGGTAAGTGAAACAAAGATTCAAGTATAGATTGATACTTGATGTATGAAATCACAAAGAGTATTTATATCAATCATGCTGTGATGTGTACAAATCCAGATATGTCCTATGCTCTAAATGTTATGAGCATATACCAGAATGATTCATAAGATGGTCATTGGACAATAGTAAGGATATTCTTATGATCTTTTGGAAGAACTAAGAGTATATTATTTGTAGAAGTGACAAATAGATGGTTAGTTCATTGTAAAAGTACTACATTGATACTAGTTTTGTCACAAAGTACAAATTAAGTTTATCTCAATCTAAACTAAGGGTGGCACAATATAATGGAAAGTAAGTTCCATAATGGATTTGGATGAGTTCCAAAGTTAAGACATTGTGACAGATACTACAACAAAAGGCTAAGTATATGACTGCTATTATAGCAGCTAAAGAGGGCATTTGGGTCAAGTAGTTTGTTATCAAACTAGGTGTAGTTCATAGCGGGATAATACTATGAAGATATATTGTACGACAATATTATCAACATGTTTTAACCCCAAAGAACTAAAGGTCTCACCAAAGGACCAAATTTATACAAAGCCATCTCATTAAAGAATGAGTGATGCGTAGAGACGCAAATACATGCAATTACACACGAACCTGGAAGTGTCAGATCCGGAGATCAGTTGACCACTAGCGAACGTGTACTTACAACACCAGAAAGCCATAGGTGTTGAATACACAAAAGTTTGAAACTAGATTATTGACTCTAGTGCAAGTGGGAGACTGTTGGAGATATGCCCAAGAGGCAATAATAAAGTAGGTTATTATCATGTCTTCATACTTATGATAAATGTTTACATACCATGCTATAATTGTATTAAAAGGAAACATTAATACTTGTGTGATTTGTAAACATAAAAGAGTCCCTAGTAAAGCCTCTTGTTCAACTAGCTTGTTGGTTAATATATGATCATGGTTTCCTGATCATGAACATAGAGATGTTATTAACAACAGGGTCATATCATTAGGAGAATGATGTGATGGACATACTCCTATAGATAAGCGTAGCATAAAGATCAAGTCATTTTAAATAGTTCAATTGCTATATGCTTTCTGATACATAGTAACCTAATTCCTTCGACCATGAGATCATGCATATCACCTTTGCCGGATGGATGCTTTGATGACATCAAACACCACACCGTAACTGGGTGGCTATAAAGGTGGAATTGAGTGTTCGGAAAGTATTGGTTGAAACACATGGATCAAGAGTGGGATTTGTCCATCCATATGACGGATAGATATACTCTGGGCCCTCTCGGTGTAATGTCATCCAATTAGCTTGCAAGCATGTGACTGGCTCACAAGGGATCACATATCACGGGAACGAGAAAAGAGTACTTATCGGTAACGAGGTTGAACTAGGTATGCAGACATACCGACGATCAACCTCGGATAAGTAAACTATCGTGAGACAAAGGGAAATTGGTATCATATGTAAGTGGTTCATTCGATCGCAAAGTAATCGTAGAAATATGTGGGAACCATATGAATTTCCAGATTCCTCTATTGGTTATTGTTCGGAGAAGTGTCTCGATCATGTCCGCATAATTCACGAACCGTAGGGAGACACACTTAAGGATTCGACGTTGTTTGAGTAGTTATGGTATGATGAGAAAGAGACCGAATGTTGTTCGGAGTCTCGGATGGGATCCGGGATATCACGAGGAGATCCGGAATGGTGCGGAGAATAAGATTCATATAAGGAAAGTCCCGTTTTGGAGTTACGGAATGATTCCGGTGTTTTCATCAGGAATATTCTAGAAGGTTCCGGAATGTCCGGCACTCCGGAGGGGAAGGGGTACATGAATGTGTTATATCAAGTTGGTATGATTGCATCATGTACTAAGTGTCATCGCTGTACCAAATAGAGGGTTTAATCAAATCCTAGTTTGAAAAGTCAAATGGCTAGTTTGAAAAGTCAAACGGCTAGTTTTGGTAAAGAGGAGAAGGAGGTTTGATTGAAACCGAGTTGGGGAGGAGTTCCCTCCTCCAACCGGCGGCCCACCTCCAAGCCGAGTTGGGGAGGGACTCCCCTCCCCTTGGCCGCACCTCCCACCTATAAAGGGAGGGGAAAGGCTGCCCCTCCAAGACACACAAGTTCCTATCCTCTAAATCTAAACCCTAGCCACAGCCTCCGGTTTAGAGCCATTTTGGTTTAGAGCTTCTAATTGCCCTAGCCTTCGGTTTAGAGCCTTCTAATTGGTGTGTCTAAACCCTAGACCACTAAAGCTCTCTCATACTCCACCATACTCGCTCCGGCCTAAGGCGAAGCCCTGCGGGATCTCCCCTCTACTTCCGGTACCACGCCGTTGTGCTGACGGAATCGCGAGGAGAGTGCTACAACCTCCGCTGCCTGCTGGAACAAGGGAGAGGAAGGTCTTCGTCGAGTACCGAACGTGTGACCGACTGCGGGAGCGCTGCCGGAACGCAGCGCCGGAAGGATCGTCTACGCGATCTTGAGATCGGCAAGAGTACGACTACATCACCCACGAGAATCTGCTCTCGTTAACCGCTTTGGAATCTTCGAGGGTGAGTTCCTCTATCGACTCGTTGCTACAATCTAGTAGATAGATCTTGGCTTGTTTGTTTGCATGCGGTAGAAAATTTTTGTTTTCCATGCTACGAACCCCTACAGAAAAATGGTTATGAAAATCTTGGAATGATGGATCATTCTATTGAAATGTTCTAGACATGTGTTTCCGAACACCTGATGATTTTGGTGATGAAAATGTTGAGGCATGAGCCTTAGCCCTTTATAAAACTGATGGTTGTCTGGATGCGATACCATTCCAATTTTATCGTACAACCACAATACCCGAAGATTGGATAAAGCTTGACTAGAAACTTATATACCTTAGTATTAGTTCCCTCACGGCCAAGGTCTGAGCTGAGGCTACCTTGTGAAGATTGTCCACCTGTGCAGTACCCAAGATGACAGTTGGTCATGGTTGGGAGGCCAAACTCACAGGAGAGGTGCTTATACTAGGGCGTGTAATTGAAAGGTTAGGATTGATTATCCGCATATTGAGTATGGTGAATTCAGGATTTGTTCCTGACGGATGTATCGAATGTTGTGGTGAAAGTGTACAATCTCTGCAGAGTGTCAAACTATTCGAATAGCCGCGTTCGCGGTTATGGACAGTTGGAGTGGGCATACTGTTCCCCGTCAGACTTTTCAAAATGACTTGTGAACTGAACTGAGACTTGACTTGACCACAACAGGGTTGTGATCTGAATTACAAGTTCCCATTTAAGTGTTATAAAACTTCAACTAGCATTCGTTGCTTCTAAACTTAGTAGAGATAAATCTGGCTTTTGCAAAACAACCCTAGAGCCTAGTGTCCTATTATCAAAAACCCCTCTCACTTGTTAGTATTAGTTTGCGAGTACTTAAATAGTACTCATGGCTTTGTCCCTGGCTATTCCCATGGCCAGACTATGAAGAGGAGTACCTGGAGGATGGACCCTAGGAAGGTTATGACAACTAGGATCATCTCCCATCGTCAGCATTGCCTGTGACCCCGAAGATGGAGCTTCGCCTACGCTACCGTTATTATTACGTATTCCGCTGCTTGATGTTGTATTAAGAACTGGATCATGAGATCCCTATTTGTGTAAGAACTTATGTACGGTTTGTAATGGATGATGTACTATGGTATCCAATTCTGTTATGTCTCGCAAAAATGGTAATCCTGGGATTGCGATGTATGGCATAACAGGCATCTGGGATTAAAAATACGGGTGTTGACAGTCTTTCTCGCAATAGTTTATTAGTAGCAACAATTTAGTAATAGCAGTAGCAAAATAATAACAACAGTAAAATAAGGACAGCGGAAACATTTGTAACAAACAACAAGATTAAAATGCGGTAGGCATAGGGATGGATGAACGGGCGTTGCATGGACAAGATAATTCATGTAATAATCAAGACAAAGGCATTGTAGATAATAAATATAAAGCATCCAAGTACTAAATAACCATAGGCATGTGTTCCGTATATAGTCGTGCATGCTCACAATGATAAACTTGCACAACATCTTTTGTCATGCCAGCCCGTTTGCAGCGGGGCCTTGAGGGAATCTACTGGCATTTAAGGTGCTCCTTTTAATAGAGCACCGGAGCAAAGCATTAACACTCCATGAACACACGTGATCCTCACATCACAGCCACCCCCTCCGGTTATCCCAATTGCTGTCACTTTGGGGCTCGGATTCTGGACAACGATATGTGTACACAACTTACATGTAAGATCACAAACAATAATATCATCATGAATCAATAACATGTTTAGATATGATATCATGGCACTCGGGCCATAGTGACAAGCATTAAGCACAACAAGTTACAACAATATCATAAAACACTAGCAATAGATACTAGGCACCATGCCCTAACAATCTTATGCAATTACATGAATGATCTCATCCAATCCCTACCATCCCCATAACCTACTGCGGGTAATTACTCACACATGGATGGGGGGATCATGGATGGTTGATGGAGAGGCGTCGGTGATGATGATGGCGATGATCTCCTCCAATTCCCCGTCCCGACAGGATGCCAGAACGAAGTTTCTGGTTCCGAACCGTGATTTCTGGTGTTGGCGGCGCAACAGAACTCTATCTGGAAAAACATCGAACCCCTGTGTTTTTTTTAGGTCGGAGGGTATATGTAGGAGAAAGGAGACATCGATACGAAGTCCGAGGCGGCCACACCATGACCTGGCACGGCCAGGCCTAGCCCGCGCATAGGGGTGGTGTGGGCCCCTCGAGCCTTTTCTCCCCTTCGTCTTCTGACTACGCGAGTCTTTTGGGAAAATAGGATTTTTGGGTTTTTTCTTGAGAGTTGATTTTATGCACAAAAACGAGACACCAAAGAAATTCTTCTGAAAATAGCGTTAGTCCGTGTTAGTTACATCCAAATCACACAAATTAAAGGAGAAACAATAGCAAAAGTGTTCGAGAAAGTAGATACGTTTTGGACGTATCAGAGACTCCGGGGTCGAAGGGCCGGAGACTCCGGTGTGGGACGAAGATTTCGGTCTATCTTCGGTGTCGTCTCCAAAGTGGTGCAAATACTGTACCAGACCGGGATCTAGAGGATGGTCTAGAGTCAGTCCGGAGATTCCGGTGTAGGAGGTCAAAGACTCCGGTGCTTCTGCTGCTGCTTCTTCCTTCTCTTCTTCCAAGCCTCCGTCTTATCGGGTTTGATGCAACGGGCTTCCTCCCTTTTCTTCGTACTTGTCGGTGTAAACCTAGCATGGTCATAGGAAGGAGGATGAAGTAGTATACCATTTAATATGGTAGGAAGTGGGGTCTCATAGAGGATAGGATTCACCTTTGGAGTCCATGACGACTTGACGTAAGTTGGAGACCTTGACGTGGTAACGACCGTAGGTCGGGCTACATCACATCCCCCTCACACTCATCATCTCCTATCCGACTCTTGTCCTCCTTGTCATCCACTCTCCCTTCCCGCCGCACAGAAGTTCCTCATGTCATGCGGCGGTGGCCGAACATATCATCATTGGCTCTGTGTCACACACGCAAGATTCCACCTACTCTTCAAGTTTGATGACATCAAATAATTCAATATATTGCAACAACGAAATAAAAATGCATAGGGTAACAAGAAAAATATCTGATGAAGATAAGAGTTACATCAAATTTGTTTGAAGTCGACGTGTTCTTATCTTATAGATTTGTGCAACGCGTTGTGTCTACTATATATCTAATTTTATAGGGCGGTATAATACCACATTTACTAATCTATATCTCATATAAAGCAAAACCCTACTAACATCCATTTATGATTGTCTATCTCAAAAAGCAATCTACTAGACTAAACCATTTAGTGGGAGTACTATTTTAGCGAATCAGTTGTACATGTCATCCCACTAACAACCATTAATAACCGTATATATTTACATACAACATATCCACTTTATTTATTGTTTTAAGCCATACAATTGTTGACGTTATTCACTTTTTTTGTTGTCAAATACACAACAATTTCACAAAAAGTAAATTTTGCCTCTCAACTATTATGACTAAAAAATAGAACGCTCATATTTCTGTAGATAATTTAATATTTTATGTTCTTATACTCCCTTCAGTTCATAATAATAGTCTCGACTTTGTATAGATCCGAATGCATCTAGTCTAAATATTTACTAGATATATCCGTATCTAAATAAAGTTATGCCCATTGATATGGACTGAAGGGAGCAATTTTTTTAAATCATATCTTTTATTTACACAGTAAAGTTGATTTCCTCAGAAGTGCAATGCGCGGGCTGTTATTCTAGCTGCCAGTACTAGTAAGTCAGCCGCTATAATGGTCCATGGGCTTCTACCCCTGCTAACTTTGGAAGGGGTCGATCCGCTAGCACATGGCCCAAGCGAGAAAGGCCCACCCTAGATCTGGCCATAAGCGATCCGACGGCGCAGATTCCCTCGCGCCTCTATAAACACTACCCCAACCCTAACCTCCGCCAGTTTCTCTACTCCACCGCAGCCGCCGCCACCTCTTCGGATCGTCCCTCCCGGAGACCACAGAGCGCGGTGCACGAGCAAACCCTAGCCTGTCACCATGGTACGGCGTTCGATCTCACAGTCTCCCTTGTTCGAGCTTTCGTTGGATTTGCAGTTCTGATCCTCTGTGATTCTGTTGCGGTGGTGCAGGTGCTCCAGAACGACATCGACCTCCTGAACCCGCCGGCGGAGCTCGAGAAGCTCAAGCACAAGAAGAAGCGCCTCGTCCAGTCCCCCAACTCTTTCTTCATGGTAACCTTCCTTGGACTCTTCTCATCTCCCTGCATGCTCTCCTTACTGGCCACGGGGGAGCTCGTTTCCTTCATAGGTATTCTAGCCGAAGATAGTTTCAGATACCATAGATTCGCGATAGTTTACGCGGCTGGTCTTGATTTATCCTGAAGCGGGCCTTAGTTGATTAGTTCTGGCTATTGTCGATAGACGAGCATGTAGGACACCCGCATTACCACCTGTTCGACGGATTAGAAAGTCTACGCTAGCACAAATGTATGGATGAACAGTGAAAGGTTTCTGAACGAAGTAGATTCTGTGGATCCATCGAATCATATCTCTGGCTGGTCATTCTGTGTAACATAGTGCCACGTTTCCATAGTAGGGGCTCCATCGACTCATATCTCTGACTGGACATTTTTGTGTAACAGTGTCAGGTTCCCATATTATGGGCTTAGCACCTGTCTATTGATTAAACTGTGTCTGCAATAGATTCAATCGAGCATTGCTTATGCTTAAGTTTGCCATATCCGTTTTGCTGTGAGGATTGGTACTGGTTCTAATGGTCATGTGTTAACTGTTGCAGGACGTCAAGTGCCAGGGCTGCTTCAACATGTAATATTCCATATCTTTTCTTTCTTCTCTGCAAGGAAATAGCTCACTAGTCCATTCTTGGTATTGATTAGACATTTCCCTTGATATCAAATTTGTCAGTCATAGTTTAAGATATCATTGGTATTGGAGTAAAATGACAATGTCTATGGCAAGGCAGTTGTGAAATGCTTTGTACATGCATACTTTATTCTATTGCATTGTGTTTAGCACTGCTTTTAGTGACTGCATATGTTTGATAGGTTATTAAGATAAAGAGCCAAAGACGTGTGCACCTTCCAATTGTTGTTTATGTGTGTTTTGGTTCTGCATTCTACTTTATGTAGGTAGTATTGCGCCTAGTTATATACACCATCCATCTTGTTCCTACTGGCTTCACTGTTCCATAATCGTTGCTTGATTCAGTAGTCTCCCATGTCTTTAAGTACTTCACTGTGCAATACATCATCTCATTTGGAACATTGATTACTTGGTCTATTTTTCATTGTTGACCTGTTTTCAGTTTGTGATTGGAATTTACTTTTGAATGCTCTTTATTACATTTGGTTTCTATATGGTTGATTACTGATCTCAACCCATCCTGTGCTTGCAGCACTACTGTGTTCAGCCACTCCCAGACCGTTGTGGTGTGCCCAGGCTGCCAGACCGTGCTCTGCCAGCCAACGGGTGGTAAGGCCAGGCTAACTGAGGGATGCTCCTTCCGTCGCAAGGGCGACTAAGCTGAAGGCTATCTAAAAGCAAGCCACCTTTGATCAAGGTTTTAGTTTCTCCAGGATGTAGTCTGAAATTTTTGCAATGTTAGGGAAGTGAACCCATCTGTGGTAATTTGATATCTTGCTGGAGTAATATTATGACAGTGGTACTATGTTCTGTTTGGGTTGTGAGTTCAGACTAGCAGTACTGGACCATATGCTTGTCATTTGATGAATTGCGGTTACTTATGTTTCTTGCCCTCTGTTATGTCGCTGTTGATTCGTTGGTTGCTTCTGCACTGATGCTAGCTGCCCAAGTTAAGCCTTGTTGCAGTTGGTCTGGTATCTTTGTTGCAGAGGAACCAATCAGTTAGGGCTTGTTCGATGTGAAATGAGATGAAATCCCCATATGTTCGATGTGAATAGTTTTGTTTGTGGTCCTTCATGCCATGTTTTCCCATCAGGGTTGTTGCATGGGAGGATTAGCTCAGAGAATTTTCCAGGGTAATAACTGAGTAGTCCCAAGTTGGCCATGTAAAAACTTGTCTTCCAGATATATCATGGTCTTGGCTGCTCCTCTTTCACATAGAGTTCAGCAATAGACAATGCCGAAACCCTAAGGAGATTAGAAATTGTTTCAGCTTCCCATTCCAAGCTCGTTGGGCTTGTCCAGCCCTATAATGCCTTATTATGCAGTACCAATACTTCTCTTTCTCTCCCTCAATAAAAGCTTAGCGATTGAGCCAAATACTACTGCCCAATATGATCACCAGATCGATGGATAGATTGGAGAGAGTGGAAACTGGGATGGACGGCGAAGGGTTTAGGAACCAACACGGGCACCGCTCGACACGACACACTCTGTTCTATACTGGTGACGCCTTTCTGGCAAGGACTGTCGTCAGGTGAGCTCATCAACGGCGCAGAGGAGGCGCTGCCAGGTCCGCCCCTTGGAAGGCAGCATGTCCCCATGTTGATGCATTAGGATCGCCTGCACGGTGTCGTAGTCCTCCCGTGTAGGTGATGATGGTAGGAAGGATGCCCACTAAATAAGAACTTGCAGCTGTGCTGAATCCTTTTCTTGACCAGTTTACGCTCCAGTGTCTGCTCCGACATGAGTTATGTGGAAGACAAATCATTGAAAAATGAAATAAAATGAAATACTCCGTATCAGAGAGTTCCAACTGATGATGTACATGCTCCTTCAACGGAGAGACGTGAAACACCGGACGAGTGAGTGTTGTGTCTAGAAGTTGTAGCTTGTATGCCGCTGACCGTCCTTCAGAATATTTCAGAGGGTTCATAAAATTTAAACTCTAGCCTCATCCTTTTGTCGAAAAGGAGGAGGATAACCCCTGTCCTCTGAATCAATTGATGCATATAGCATTTGTATTATTACACTCCGGTTTCTTGTAAGGAAAAATCACATTAGCAACGATCGCAAGTAAAGGAATTTGCATCATTGGTCTCTCTTTTCTCTATATAGATATATTACAAAGAAGACTTTTTGCCCAACATGACAAACGAATATTGTTCCAACACTCGCTGAGATTTTCTAAGGCTAAAACTTATTGTCAATTAAAGGAAGGCTCAAGTTGCGTATGTGCGGTACAATATGAAGTGTGATTCGCATGACTCGCTTAATAAGTTAGAACTCATGGAAAAGTTGGTGTCATTGGCATATCAGATTATAATGTACTCACAGTCTCACTATGTCTAAATACACAAGACCCCATCGTACTTCTAGGTCTTCATATGACAACCACGATATGAGCTATGTATCAAAGAACACCATCAGAAACCTCTTTCCAATAGGAATCCAAAGATATACTACACATGTTTGTCATATTGAGGACCTAGAAGTATGTAGTGGTCTTGTATATTTTGATGGAAGGAGTAACTAAGTACTACTACTACTACCTCTATACCAAATTATAAGATCAGCAGAGAAGCTACGTCAGAAGGCGGTAACGTCTTATAACGTATTTTAGATAATATAAGTCATATTAATTTATTCCTAAGTAAAATATTTAAAGTTTGATGAAGTTTATATATTTATGTTTATCAAAATACAAAATCTATATTGTTAACTGCATCATGAAATATGTTATCGAAGTGAATTTATTTGGGCAAATAGATGTCGATATTTTTATGCATACTTAATGAAACTATAAGAGTTTCACTTATTTTAGGAGGTGAGATATTAAGTACAACTCTCACTTATTACCAAAGTAAATCCCCCTCTCTCTAACCAACCATATGCACCATCTATCTTCTCTTTTCACTCAACATAACTGCAGAAGAATCGATGCAGCACTTTGCGTTTGTCACTTTTATGTAGGATCGCTTTTTCAAGTGGGGAGATGATCGATTTTATAATGCCAAAACTTATTGTCAATTAAAGGAAGGCTCAAATTGTGTGCACGGTAAGCCATGAAGTGTGATCCTCATTACTCATCCTATATAACTAAAAAGATCAACCCCACTAACCTATTTCTCTCAACATGCAGCTACGCCACATCATCGATCATCCCCAAGCAATCGCAGCCTGCCACATCTAATAGAATCTGCCACGTCAGTTGAAAAACAAAAACTGTCCGTTACCAACAGTCTCCTCCCACTGCTGAATTTTTTTGCTAAATGGTGAGGCCACGTCATCAAGTAATTCAAGAGTCTTCGTTTTTCTTAATGATCCTCCACGAGGACCCCTTGGTCTCCTGTCCTTTCATCTCCATATTTGTAAGCTGGACCATTTTGATTCTTCATCTATTATAGCCCATGGCCACGTGCATTACTTTTACATCTCTGAAATTCATCGCTACATATTCCCATTGTCAATCCTTTCCCTACCAGCCATCATTCGCTTGTTCTCATCCAGCGTAGGTATGCAGATTGTTTTGGTGTTCTCCATCTCCTTGCATATCAGAGCGATATGATCCTCCATACTCCACAGTCCAGGTAAGATAAAGGCCCTTCAAAATTTGTCTGTAATTTTTTCACCATTCAATTTTCCCTTACTAATTCTGCAGGGAATGTGTATACTCGAGCAGAACTAAATCTCTGCGGTCTCAGGACGTTTATGTATTATTATGGTCAACATATCAATCAGCCTAATTTGGTCTGAACTTCTATCTTCTTTCACCAAGCTGAATTTACATGGACATTCATCTCATGAAAGCTATCCTTCAAACTACTATACTTATGGTTGTTTTCATAAGGTAAGAAAATATTTAAACAGACTTCTGCATGTCAATATAAATGTTGCTTGCAATATCTGCTCATTTTCATGCCTAAAGTCAATTGGTTGCCAAATTCATTTTCATGGGCATCGTTTTTTCATGTATCTCTTCGTGATACATGTTTTAGAGGATCTCCCAAAATCAGACTTCAAATGCTAGGTAAACTATTTTCATCCTTCCATGCTCTTCTGTTCTACATAGAAAGTATATTTAAATGATTCATTTTTGGTTAATCCTATGTTTTGTACGAGTCACATTAACTAGTGGATTGCGAAGAGTCTGATTGAGCCAGTCGCATCCTTTAAGTTCTCAGGTGTTCATATTTTTCTTTCCATTTTCATTCCCGATTCTAGGGCGCTAGAGGGACACACATTCACTCCGTAATTCATGCCTACAATTAGAGGACACATAAATTATTAGGAAGATGAAAATTAGCTCCTCGGTCTATTAACTTTTTCATTTTTTTTAGTTAGCATTGTGGGCGTACAAATCAGTGGAATTCTAAGGCCTTTTGAGCTTATCGTGTTTTTAATAGTTTTAAAAGAAAGTACTACAATGTCTTGCCATTTGTGTTTTAACCGTTGAAAGGTTTAATTACAATCATATACATATGAATTTTCATATAGCAGGGCTCTTTCTTTTTTTGTTCAACATAAAATGGACCTGCAAAAGATACTCGGTGCTCCAAATTTTATTTTAAAATGCCCTTCCTATCATGGGTTCTAAAATAGCATTTCTTATGTACCGCAGCAAAGCGCGGGGTATCATCTAGTTTAATAAGAAATCATGGAAGAGTTGGTGACTCATTAGGCATATCAGATTATAATCTACTCATGGACTCATTACGTCTAAATACACAAGACCCCCCACATGTTTATATGAAAACCACAATATGAGTTTATACCATAAAGAACACCATTAGAAACCTCTGTTGAATAAGAATCCAATGATATACTACACATGTCTCGTTGGTCATTCTGAGGACCTAGAAGTACGAAGGGGTC
This sequence comes from Avena atlantica, assembly GCA_910589765.1. NCBI lineage: Eukaryota > Viridiplantae > Streptophyta > Magnoliopsida > Poales > Poaceae > Avena > Avena atlantica. The sequence continues at coordinate 354,145,553 of OU342734.1, forward strand.
TTGTATATTCTGACGTAGGGAGTTACTAACTACTACTAGCTCTATACCGAATACAAGATGAAAGCCATTTTAGGAAGCCATAATGTCTTATAATTCGGTATAGGGGGGCTATTTTTATTTCATGATATAAGTCAAATTTGTCCTCAGTCAAATATATAAAGTTTGACTAAGTTTACATATTGATGTTTATTAAAGTATCTAATCAATGTCGTCAAATGCATCATGCAATATGTTTGCGAAGTGGATTTATTTGGAATTAAGATGTCAATATTTTTTATACAAAAAAGTTTGAATTATTTTAGTAGGAGAGAGTATCAAGTTGAACTATACTGACACTTACCAAGTAACTCTCGCGCTCTCTATCTCTAACCAACCATATGCACCATCTATCTTATCTTTTAACTCAGCAGAACTGCAGAAGAATCGTTGCAGCACTTTGCATTTGTCACCTTTATGCATGATCGCTTTTTGAAGCGGGGCAGCTGGAAAACCCCCCCTTTCCGCTTCGCGTCGCTCTCCCGTGGGCGACCGAAGCGGTGGCGGCGCCCCCCATCCACAACCTCCCCCCTCTCCACCTCCCCTCCCGCCGCCGCCGGCGTGGGCCGCCGGGCAAAGCCCGTGTGGCGCCGGCGGCGGCGGTTCTTCTCTACCCGGCGCGAGGGGCTCCAGGACGGGGCTGCGAGACCTCGTCGCGTGGTGTTTTTCGGCGGGAAACAGCGTGGCCTGGCGCTGGGACGGCCGGCACGCGGCGTCAGGGGCGGTTCCCTGCTTCTCGAGGCGGCAGCGGGCGGCGTGGCTCGCGGCTGCTGCGGCCGGAGGCGGCGGGGGGGCTCGATTGTCCCGGCCTGTTCTCGGGGGGCGGCGGCGTTGCAGCAGCGACGTCCGGGTTCCTGGCTTGGCGGTGGCGATTCCCCATGGTGGCGGCGTACAACGAGGTTGTCCGGAGGCAGCGGCTTGAAGCAGCGGCAGGCGACGAAGTGGGTGGGTGGTGGCCGGCCCTGTCGGCCAGGTCTGGGCCAGTGCGGGCCCGATCTGGGCCTGACGGGCCGTGGGCGGCGCCCAAGCCTCGTCTTCCTGGGGGGGGGGGGGGGGGGAGGCACACTCCCCTGGCCGTGTGTGGCTGGGGACAGCCCTAGGCCACGGGCCTAGCGCTGTTTGTCGGCGGCCAGACCATGGTAGGGCCTATAGGGCGCGACTCGCTGGCGGCGCAGAGGTGTCGTGCCTGCTGTGGATGTCGACCCTATGCTCCTTTTTGCTGGGCTGTACCGGCTCCTTTGTCTATGTTGTGGCTCGTCATGGTGGTGATTGGCGCTGTCGGTCCAGGTAGTGTCCCTCAGACCGACAGTGGTCCGGTAGGCCCGGGTGAGCATGGTGGCGATGGCGCTGCTGCTTGGCGGCGGGGATCTGCAGTGACGGTGGATCTTCTAGTGGACAGAGGAGTAGGGACTAGGGCTAGGGGTTGGTGGCATCGGTGGCACCCTTGCTGCAGTGTGGCGACAGGGCTTAACGAGGCCATTTGGGCTCGGCCAGGCCAATGAGGGCCTGGTTTGCCCGTGTCGCAGCATTCGGTCGACTATCGCCTGCCGGCGGTGGAGGTAGTTCCCTCCCGCGTGCTTCTGTACCGCCGACCCTCGTCAGGGTCCCTCCTTTTCGGTCCTTCTAGCCTTTCAACGTGGGTCACGGTGAGATGGTGGTGGTGACTGCAAGACCGCGGTGGCGTGTGCAGGTGGGCGACGAGATGGGTGGAGCCATCCGAAGCGTCCGGGAGCGTGGTTTTTTGAGAGATCGGGAGAAATCCTTGTCGTGCAGACACCAACGCGGTGACGCCTGCGGGTATCGCCGGCCTTCCTGAAGGGCGTCGGGAGTATCTCTTTCTCACCTCCTGTAGCGTACCGGGGGAAACTTTAGGCTCAGTCCGGGCAACAACGTCGTTGTCGTCGCTTTCCTTCTTGGAGGTGTTGCTTGGTACGTGACGCTTCGGAGCGCTAGGAGCGGGGTGGTTCTTCTCCGGAAGGCGCAACGGTTGCGGGTCACCACCATTTTCGTCGAGCCTCTGTTGTCGGCTTTATTTTCTCTTCTTTTTCTTTTTTGTTCTCTTTGATTTTTCTTTTGGGCGTTGTGCTGTCTGGCCCAGCAGCGGTCCTATTGGTGGTTGCTATATTAATATAGCTGGGCGCAAGCCTATTTCGAGGAAGCGGGACAGCTAATATATTTCTTTACAAGGAAGTTTCCAGGAAATTTCCGACGTAACTACTAACTACTGACGAGGATGAACAGATCCTGCAAAGAAAGGAAGGCTGAAAGAATACTGTTGATGTATACAAAGTGCTCCTTTTGTTTTGTGACTCACCTAAAGGAGACATAAGAGCAACTCCACTCGTTGGACGTTTCAGACCGAAATTTGGACCAAAATAGCGTCAGACGGAACTAGTTTTGTCTAGAAACACCCACTTTCCCACTCGTGTTCCTAGACCGAGTTCCCAGGTCGGCGTTTTTCCGCCCAAATTCGGTTCAAATTCGATTAGTTTTTGGCACAGTTTGGCATTATATGAATACAAAGCAATGTTCGGCATGAAATTGGTCATAATTTGGCATGAAATTAAACATAGTTCAACATATAATAAAAATACAACATATTTCGGCCTAGTACGGCCAGTTCATGCTCGACATCTACTTATTTCCTCTGCGTGTTCATAGATGCTCAACCAGATCATCCTGCAGCTGTTGATGCACTACCGGGTCTCAGATCCCCTGACGCAAGGCGATAAAGGCAGGCCAGGTTGGCGGCACCTGGTGACCAGGCTCTGCAAGAGGTCCCTGTTTGTAGTATGGCTCGTTCTGCTCGACGAAACTCACTGGGTCCTTCCTCCCATTCTCAATAATCATGTTGTGCAAGGTCATACAACAGTTTATCATTTTCCACATCTGATCTTTCGACTAGGTTAGAGCAGGGAATCAGACAACTGCAAATCTCTGTTGGAGCATAACAAATTCCTGCTCCAAGTTATTCCTGCAAGCTTCTTGTTCCTTGGCATACTGAGCATTCTTGGGGAGCATTGGATTTGAGATAGTCTTCACAAATGTTGACCATCTTGGATAGATGCCATCTGCAAGATAGTATCCCTTGTTGTAGTGGTGTCCGTTGATCTCAAAATCCACAGGGGAGCATGACCCTCAACAAGCTTGGCAAAGAGATTTGAGGAGTTGAGGACATTGATGTCGTTGTTCGATCCTGCCATGCCAAAGAAGGAGTGCCAGATCCATAGATCATGTGTAGCAACTGCCTCGAGTATCACGGTGCAACCTCTTTTGTGGCCTTTGTACATTCCATGCCATGCAAATGGACAGTTCTTCCACTGCCAATGCATGCAGTCTATGCTTCCAAGCATCCCAGAAAATCCTCTACTTTCATTGACTACGAGGATCCAAGCAGTGCCAACAATGGGTGTTCTCAAGTACTGTTTTCCAAACACTACAATCACTGCCCTGCAGAACCTGTATAAGCAATTGATGGCGGTGGACTCGGCCATGCAGAGATAGTCATTGACACTGTCACCAGACGCTCCGTATGCAAGCAACCACATCGCCACTGTGCACTTCTGCAGTGAGGAAAACCCAACCATGCCGGTGTTGTCCTTATTGCACACGAAATAGGGGTCGAACTCCCGGATGGCATGCACGATCTCGAGAAAAGAGCTTCCAGCTCATCCTGAAACGGCGCCTAAACACGGCCTCTTCGTGCAGCGGATCGTCGGTGAATTAGTCAGCGTACATGTAGTAACCCTTCATCCTTTTCCATGCTTTGCACTTCCGGCGACCCTTCGCCGAGCCTCCACGCTTCAGCGTTGTAGTCTGCATATACAGTCGAGTGAGAGAGGTGAAGATCTGTATATGCTCTGCATCTTCGGCGGGAACGGAGTTCTCCTCCTCCTCCAGCAACATGGCGAACATCTCCTCCTTGTCGGAGTCCATGGCCGAACAGGTAAAACGCCAAACACTTGGTGGGCGAGGTGGTGGGAGATTGGAGCGAATTCGAGCTACGACGAAGATTGGGCAGCGAGAGGTGGCCTAGGCCGAGGGGAAAGGGTGCGGCGACAACGACCTATCTATAGGCGTGGATTCGGCTCGGCATGGTGGAGCTTCGCTGGCGAAGGCATGTTGATAGGGGCAGCTGAGGAAAGCTCTTCGCCGCGGGATAGGCGAGTGGTAGTGGGAAACGGGGTTTTCTCGCCGACAGGGTTGGCCCACCCACGTTTTTGCTTCGTCCGACGTTTCGAGGGTGTTCCTGGCGCCCCGGGATCGACCTGGGATCTCCGGACGAAAATTGGGCCAAATTCGAACGAAACCGGCGTCCTGGGAACACGACTGGGCCAATTTTCGGTGTCCGGACAAAAAAATCGCTCTAGGAACGGCGTCCTAGGAACCCGAGTGGAGATGCTCTAATGCACATCTTTTAGAGGTGATGCAAAGATAAAGATAAGAAAACGGTGTCAGATTTCTTGCCGATTGAAAAGCTTGATCATCATCAAGAAATAAAAAGAGGTTAGCCGTGATGGAGCATGTAACACCGTGGCCTCTTCGAACCGGCGATTGTTAGTTCTTATTAGGATCTTTAGATTAGCCTCACAGACTACGACTAGCCGTGATAAAGCATGTAACACTTCTTCGTCTCCGAACCAATGGCTGTTACCCCTAGTAGCTTATTAGGATCTTTAGACTAGTCCCACCGACCAACACTAATATTTTTTACGTATTTCGTTATCACTCGTGCACACCGAAAACAACTTCTCGGTCAGTCATCATTTATTAAATTGCTCAAAACCACCCATGCTTAACCTGGAGGTTCTTTAAAGATGAGCTTCCAAAAAAAAATTACAACTTGTTGTTATAAGTATCCTATCAATCCTATTAAGCCATGCACTAAGATCTAGCATAGCATGACAATTTTTATTAGAACAAGGCAATCTCATAGAGGAATTTTTGGAACCCAAGGTTCCATTGATCCCAACTTGTGGACCAAGACTAGTGACGGGTGATGGCACATAAGAAAAGTGCATGATTTTTACATCAAAAAAAGTTCTTCATTCTATTTTAAAAATATGGAAAAAAAACTCACGTAAATAATGAGCGTAAGTATGTATCCGCAAAGTTTGAAACTTAAATATTTCTATTTACAATCTGTACAAAATCACAAAAAAGAATTAGCCTGTCTACCAGGTTCTAAAAGTTGTTGCATAACCTTGGCAACCTAAGCTTTCACGGATCTCAAAGTAAAAGTGGATAGAGAAGTTATTTGGAACCACAACGGTTGTCACCGGATGATGACGATGATGACGATCCTTTCTCTCTGGAATTAGAGTCAGCACATAATCACAAAATTCACAATAAAAATATAGTCTGGCTACCAAGTTCTAAAAGTTGTTATTTAACCCTCGAACTTAATGCATGATCTCCTTTTGAAGTGGGGCAGCTAATATATTTCGTTTCCTTACAACGAAATTTCCTGGAAACTTCCGACGTAACTAGTGCGAGGATGAACGCTATCCCCTGCAAAGAAAGCAGGGCTTAAAGAATACTCTTGATGGATGTATACAAAGTGCTCCTTTTGTTCTGTGACCTACCTAAAGGAGACGAACCCGGCTATGGCTAATGCACATTTTTCAGAGGTGTCAGGATAGATGCAAAGATAAGAAAGGGTATCAGATTTCGTGCCGATTGGAAAGCCTGACCATCAATCAAGAAATAAAAAGAGTCTATTCGTGATGGAGCTGCGACACCGGGGGTGTCGCCGCCGCCTCCAAAGCTCCCCACCGTTGCTGCTCCTTGCGCCGCCGCTGCCGCCGGCCTCGCCGCGGTGGCGGCGGGCCCGGCCGCTGAAGGTGGTCCGGGGTGGATGGAGGCCGGAGTTAGCGTCCCTAGTTGGGGTGGTGGCAGAGGTCCTTCCCGGTGGCGCCATGACCGGCGGTGGAAGTCTAGGGCCAAGCCGGCTGGTGCTGGAAACCCTAGATCTTGAGATCTGGTGCTCCGGCTTCGCCTTTCCGGACCTCTTCGCTGCTGGTAGGGCCAGATCGGGTAGGGGTTGACCCTGCTCTGCTGCCATCTCTCTCGGAACTAGCCTAGACACAAGGCTGCTGATAGGGTTTGGTGTGGCGATCTTGCAGGTTGCCGGCGGGTGGCGAGGGGGCTGCCGACCCGGTTGAATAAAGGGGATGGTCCTTGGATTCCTCTCACACCAAGATGAAGATCTACTTGATGCGTGTTTCCATTGATTTGGCCGGAGTGGCTGGTTCCGGAAGGCTCCGTCGGCGAACTCCCATGAGCGCATATGCCTGAAGCTTGCTGGATCGGAAGAAATTCGGTCATGCGCACCTGTATTTTTTTGCTGGCCGTTTGGTTTCAGTGAAAGCATGGTGAAGCTCTGCTACCTGTTACCATCATGTGACATGTCTATGACGATACATATGGTGAAAGATGCAGAAAATATCATGAAGCTAGAGACATGTGGATGAGCTATGGTGGATTGAGTCTTTATGGCGATGAGGACCTGACTTGGTTTTTTGTGACTCGCAGTAGCGTCTGTTAGAGGGGGCGACATCACATGAGGAGTTTATAGTCTTATCTTGCAGGGTGAAAACCTAAGGTCTGGCCTTCATTGGTTGTATTTGGCAATGGACTTGCAGAAGTCATTATTTTGCGAGCGAGGACTTTCTCCAGGGTAAAAACCTCAGATCTTTGATCGGGCGATGACAGCGCTTGTGCACTGTTTCCTTCTTGGAGGCGTCGCTTTTGGAGGGGTTGAACTTCTGATGTTGTTTTTGGTGGAGGTAGTGTCGCTGCTGCTAAGGATCAAATTACTGTAGCAGGACTTTTCTTTTTTATATTTTTTTTCATTTTTTGGCTGTGTGCATCCGTATTGGCAATAGGGCATGCGTTGTTGCAGAGACTGTATGTAATTGGTATCCGTATGATATTAATATATGCTTTTTTTCCAAAAAAAATTTGTGATGAAGCACGACAATTTTTGTTATACAAGGCAATCTCGTAGAGGAATTTTTGGAACGCAAGGTTCCGCTGATCAGAACTCGGGGACCAAGATTAGTGATGTGTGATGGCCTGTAAAAAAAGTGCATGATTTTTGCGGCGCAAAAAAGTTCGTCATTCCATTTTGAAAAGTATGGGAAAAAATCACGTAAATAATGAGTGTAAATACGTACCCGCAAAGTTTGAAACTTAAATATTTCCATTTGCAATCTGTACAAATTCACAAAAAAGAATTAGTATGCCTACCAAGTTCTAAAAGCTGCTGCATAACCTTGGTAACTTAAGCTTCCACGGATCTCAAAATGATAGTGGATAGAGAAGTTATTTGGAACCACAACGGTTGTGACCAGATGATAACGATGATCCTCTCTCTCTCTCTCTCTCTCTCTCTCTCTCTCTCTTAGTGGATAGAGTCAGCACATCATCACAAAATTCACAACAAAAATATAATCTGCCTATCAAGTTCTAAAAGTTGGTACTTAACCCTCGAACTTAAGTTTCCACAGATCTCAAAGTGAAAGTTTTTTTAGATGATCTCAAAGTAAAAGTTGATGGAGAAGTTACTTGGAAATTGGAACCACAGTGGTTATGACCAGATAATGAAGGATTCTCGATCTCTCAGCACAGTGGTTGGAGTCAGCATATCATCAACTAGAGCCTACAACACGACAATTTTCTAATAGTTGGGGCAGTAGATGTGGAGTAGATAATATATTTCCTTAAAAGAAGCTTCTTGGAAACTTCCGATGTAGCTAATGACGAGGATGAACGTTAGCTCCCACAAAGAAAGCAAAGGTTGAAAGAATTCTGTTAATGTATGCAAACGCTCCTTTTGTTTTGTGACATACCGAAAGGTGACGAGTCCTGTTATAGCTAATGCACATTTTTCAGCGGTGCCAGGGAAGAGGCAATGAAAAGAAGCGTGTGTCAGATTTCTTGCCCATTGGAAAGCTTGATCAAGAAATAAAAAGAGGCTAGCCGTGATGGAGCATGACGATTTTTTTTTTAAAGGAACGATGATTTTTGTCAGCACAAGGCAATCTCGTAGATGAATTTTCGAAACCCAGGTTCCGCTGATTCCAACAAGGGGACCAATGGGAAGAGAGGAGTGAGGGCCCGTAAGAAGAGTGCATGATTTTTGCGGCGCAAATAAAATGTATTTCCAAGTTCTAAGAAATTCTAAAAAAAACCACTCATGCAGATAATGAGCACGTGTATGTAGCCATGAAGTTCGAAACTTAAATATTATCATTAGAGATTTTGTACAAAATTCACAAAATATTTTAGTCCGTACAAAGTTCTAAAAGTTGCAACCTAACCACGGTAACTTAAGTTTCCACAGATGTGAGGAACCACAATGGTTGTGACCATACGATGATTCTTGATCTCTCATGCAGTGGTTGGAGTTAGCACATCTCAGCTGGAGTCGCCCACACCACACGACATGGTTTTCTGATAGCTCGGGCTGGGGATGGGCAAAAAACGGTTGGGCCGGTTGGCTCGTTTTGGCTAATTCATTTTTTTTTGTACCGAGTTAAAAAATGAGAAATGAGTTTGTGAAAGAAAATAAACTAGCTTGCACTGGCTGGTTTTCACGGTTTGCAGTTTTTGCCACCTTAGACTTTGTTTGGTAAGTACTACCTCCGTTTTACAACGTAAGCCTTTTTAAATAGCTAAAACAGCTTGCTAAAAATACTTATATTGGTTCTTAAAAAAGAAATGCTTATATTGTGAAACAGAGATAGTAATAGAGTATATATGGGGATAAGAGGTAATAATCCCCATCACCACTTGTTTCTAAAACGATGTTTTATTCCAGAGTATTAAGCTAGTTTAATCTTCACTCTTTCCTATTTTTTCCCAAACTCTAGTGTATTTTTCTTCATATTCAATATTAGAGTATAGGTCGGTGCGGCTAGGGCACCGGCTGCCTCTCCCCTCCCTATTCGAATTGTAACTCTATCTCTATTAGTCTTAAAGTCTAAGTCGGTTGTAATCTATATAAACAGCCCACCGTGGCTGGAATCAATACAAGTTATTATTCTCTCAATATCTCAAACTATCATGGTATTAGACACCTAGGTTTTCCGCACCTGGAATGGCGCCTCCACCTGCACCGCCAAATCCGCCGCCGCCCCCAGCTCGGCCCCTCTTCCTTCTCTACAACTACAACCACACAACCACCACCTCCCCAAATTTCGATGATCTCTCTAGCCGACACCATCGCCGATGTCTCCCCTTTCATACTGATCTCGCTCGACCTCGGTGCCCACAACTACTACCACTGGCGCCACCTCTTCACCATCCACCTCGGCCGCTGCGGCCTCCGTCACCATATAGATCCCTCCTACCCTCCGCAGCCCGCCGATCCCCGCTGGGTCAAAGATGATCTCGCCATCATCCAGTGGATCTACACCCACATCTCCACGGAGCTCTTCAACCTGGTCTCCTCCGACGACGCCACCGCCACCGATCTATGGGCCTCTCTCCAGCAGCTGTTCCAGGACAACTCTGACGCGCGCATCAACGCGCTCAACACGGAGCTTCGCACGACCACCCAGGGAGACGCTCCGGTCACCGTCTTCTGCTAGCGGATCAAAGCCATCGGCGACGAACTCTGTGAGCTTGGTGATCACGTCGATGACCGCACCCTCATCAACACCCTCCTCGTCGGCCTCGGAGATTAGTTCGAGAAGCAATAGTCCTTCTTAATATTCAATACAGTACCCCTACCTAGTAGAGTGGATTGGGGTTTTATGGGGATTAGAGGGGTTTGGGGTGAAAATATGGGTTCATACATCCACGCTCGGTATCCCATGAAAACATGCCTTCTTGTTGTATTTTTGAGTTGATTGGTGGCTAGGCTTTGCTCTTGTTGTGGCAACGTCCGATTCGGATTTTCCCATAGCCAGACCCTAGCAAGAGAAAAATTGCGTCAATTGTTTAACCGGCTGCACGGGTGGAGAAGCGCGAGAGACGCTGCCTTAACTCCCTTTCCCACTCGCCTCACTTCCATCACCGTCGCACTGCAACGTCCCTCATTTCCCCTCATGTCCCATCAGCGGCGACCGACCATGAACACATCGCCTCCTCTGTTGAAGCCTCCGGTGACCACTCTGGTGAACAAGCTCATGCCCCGGCGAGACGCTGAGTCTGCACCCACCGTTCGAGAGCACGAAGCCAAGTACCAGCGCAACTCGGCGGAGGTGGTTAATTCAACAGTGTTACTGGCTCTCAACGACCGTCACCATTTGCGTCTATGACGCCGCACGAGCCAACGCTGCAGATTGGCCGATTTGCCCACGCCAAGCACCGCGGCTCAATCTAAGGCGGAGATCAACGCGATGGCTGCCGATAGCAGCCAGGGCATGTCTCATTCGCTGGGCTTTGACCCTGTGCCGAGATTCCCTCCTATCCGCTCAAATTCTTATCCTTTGCCCGGATTCACATCTCCTCCCTCAAGCGCCATAGTGTTCCCACCACCCGCCGGTGCATGTACGTCGAAGGCAGGGCCTTCTTCAACAACTATTCTTTGTCAAGGCGTGCACGTCCGCCTCCACCCCCTCCGGCTCCGCGCCCCGTTGTAAGTTCTCTTACTCCATTGGTCATTTGGTTAGTTAGGGTTTTTAGGTCTTCCGTAGATCCATACAATGTTGCTCTAATTCGTCGATTAGAGTTCTGGGTAGTCGATTGAAGCCCGGATCTACATGCATGTATGTGCATTTGGGTGTCGACATTCACATGGTCCTCTGCATGCCAATAGCCGCTCTACGAGCATAGCACCAACATCTCCATGCACGAACATGGGAAAGATCGGTGTGCAGACACAACCATGGCATGGTGATCACCAACATTGCCAACTTGGTGATCACCGTGCCATGGTTGTGTCTGCACACCGATCTTTCCCATGTCCGTGCATGACCATGCCCATGATCATCGCGACACGACTGTACTGACTTGTGCGTGTTGTGATCTTGATTAGGTCTGAGGCGCGATCTGTAGCAACCATGTCCCTTCTCCTCCAGAGCAGGCGGAGATCATCACCTTCATCAGATATTGCAAGCATAGGGAGCCCGTGCCTAGGGCGATGGCGCATTTGGCGATTAGGGACACACATGCGCGTCTGGGGAGGCATGCAGCCCTGGGGCATCGTGGTGCACCACCGGTGTCTCGCCCATTCTATGTGCAGATCAAGTAGATAGATCTCATATCTCTATCCATGTCCACCAACTGAAGATCACTCGCGATGCTCCAGTAAGTTCTGCGAGCACATCGTACATATGGGGTGGTTTGGAGGCCGCTTGTTCTTCATGAGGGGTGGCCGGAAGTCAGCATCAAGATAGAGCTGATTCTTAGTAACATCCTCGTATTCAGGCTCAACAACGATGAGCTGAAAATGAAAAAGTTTAGGCACAACAAAGATCTTGGAGGGGATCTTTGTCTACACATGCCATGACCTGTGATCCTACCTTGTCTATGCTTATGTAAATACTAGTGGTGATGGAGTTTGCTAGGAGGTTGTAGCTGAACCTTTTATTTATGCCAGATGAGTGCACCCCTGGCTTAAGTAGTACTCCCTCCGTTTCAAAATATAAAATGTTTTAGGTTTGTGAAGAAAATGAATCTAGACTTCTTTTAGTATATAGATTCACCCCTAAGTTGAGTGAACTTATATACTAAAACAAGTCTAAATACATTTGCTTCACGAACCTAAAACATCTTATATTTTAAAACGGAGGGAGTAGATAGGTTGCATGGCATGCACCTGATGTTGAACTTAAGTTGCTACTTAGTTAAGTATCCCATGCTGAACCCTTCTTATTTATGCATGTTTACTTAACCACTGCTTAGTTATGAATGTGCTAATGTGTATGCTTGTGTGTTGATGAATGTGCTGGTATCCTCACCATATTTGAATTTGGTGATCACATCTTTCTTTTTACGGCTTATCGCATCTCAGTGTTGGTGTACATTAGACTAGTTTGGTGGCAACCAAACATCCGTCGTTTGTTCGTGCTGAACCACAAATGGCAACTACACGTAGCCAATCAACCTTGGCTCTATGTTCCCATCTATACGACCCAGCCTACCAAACAAAATGCATAACATGACTTTCGTGCCGTTTCTACGTGGCCATGTCCACAGGACCTGCTCCAGAGAGCTCAAAATTCGGTCCAGCTTACCAGTCACGACCTTATAAATTCTCCCCCGGTGGCTCGTTGGCTACTCCCGGAACGAACCCAATCAGGAGAGCAGAGAAGAGACCAGAGCGCACCACCCCGCACCGGCCTTCGTAATTGCTTCCTCGGTCTCCAATCATAATAGGCCGGCTCGAGGTGCCGCGCCATTCAACGGACCTCTCTCTCCCTTCCCTTTTGTTTACTACTCCCTCTCCTCTCCTAGCCCAAATCATTCGCAGCTTTCTTTTCTCTGCTTCGAAGAATATATCGGACCGAGCCTCTGCCTAGCTACTCGTTTTGTCTGGTTGGGCGGTGCTGGTGCGTTAATGGCGGTTGACCTCCTCCTCCTCCTCCCTTCCTCCTCGCCCCTTTAAATCGCGCGGGAAGAATCGTTCGTCGTCATAGCCGCAAAGCGTAGAGCACATCCAGTTTCTTGCCCGGTTCTCTTTCTGCTCTTCAGCGCGCGGCAGCTAGCTCCTTCTTCCGTGGTAGAGCTTGTTTGTCTGCAGCGGCAATGGCGCCGGAGAAGCTCGTCGGGAGGAAGGGCAGGCTGCGTCAGCGCTACGACAACGAGTACCGCCTCGTCGCGGGGTGAGTACCCTATCCACTAGCTAGCTCATTGGGTCATTGCATCTACCACCATGTGGTTCCAAGAAGTTGTTCTTGCTCTGACCAGAAGAGCCGTGCGTGTTCTTCTCTTGGGTGCAGGTGCGTCCCGTACCGCTTGGACAAAGACGGGCAGCTCGAGGTTCTCATGGTCTCCACGCCCAGCAGGGACGATCTCGTCTTCCCAAAGGTAAACCTCACATATATTTCCGTCAATCGGCAAAGCTCGCACGTACGTACTACCACCTACTAATGGATTATTGGGTTGCTGGTTGCGTTCTTCAGGGCGGCTGGGAGGACGACGAGGACGTCTACGAGGCCGCCTGCCGCGAGGCGCTGGAGGAGGCCGGAGTCAGGGGCAACATCGATGTAACTACTCTACACTCACCCATCTCCTTCCTTCCTCTCCATGCATGCCAAATCTTGACCTCGTTTTCATGAACGCAGCATATTTGGCTCATGGTGCGAATTTTAATACACCTCTAGCTAGCTAGCTAGGTAATTAGCTGATTTGACCTCTGAGAGAGATGCATTGATCTATTATGCATTAGGATATATGCTAAAATAAGTCGATAGAGACGCGAACACGATGCGAGATATGTTCGAAAGCAAAATCAAGCCACCCGGGGAAAATTTTCTCTGTCGCCAAAATCTGGCGGGGAGAATTATGCGGATCACGCATGACATAACAACCAGGAGACAGGAAAAGGACATGGCCGTTGACTTGGTAAAATTTTCAGTAATAGTACCACATTAGGCTACTTAATTAAGATAAGTACATATTCCATCTACATCTCATGCATGACGTGGTGTAATTCCTTCACGATTATCCTCGAGTTCTCTAGTCGGCAGGGGAGGCCTTGAATATTGTGAATCATTGCCTCTTTTATTCATCTCTGACGCCGTGCTTACTCTGCAAAATGATATAAAATCATCCAGAGGGCTGGTACTATGCATGTGGCGTGTCTCGTGGTTCCCCAACAACGATCTGAACAATCAACTCCTGTCGATGACATGTCTGGGTTAATTATGCACTGCTACCATTTCATTGAATTAGCTGTTGCTGATGATGAGCAATTTGCCACTTGTTGTTTTATGTTCAGAGAGACTCGCTGGGGCTGTGGGTGTTCAGGAGCAAGAGCAGCCAGAGCGAGCAGAGCAGCGACAGCCCGAGGGGCGCCTGCAAGGGCCACGTCTTCGCGCTGGAGGTCACCGAGGAGCTCCAGGAGTGGCCGGAGCAGGACACCCACGCCAGGCGCTGGATCTCCCCCGCGGAGGCGTACAGGCTCTGCCGCTACGACTGGATGCGCGAGGCGCTGACGGCGTTGCTGGACCGTTCTTCCGCGACGTCGCCGGCAATTCCCGTAGCGGTGGCGGAGTGCCCTGCTGCGGCGCCGGATCAGATGAACGAGCACGTTGGCATGTGCATGGACATGATGCTGATGAAACCCACGGCCGCCGCGGATCGAGCGGTGGCGCTGTGCTGATCTTTGCGATAGATGTGGATGAATTGACGACGGACATGCTCTCAGAAGCCAGAAGAAACCTTCCTGCATCTTTTCCTTGTGTTACTCTAATCAGTAATTTAGCTGTCTTCCTAATTATTCAGAGACATGTCGAGCATATATGATTGCCAACTCGTACGACGATCGATACATGGCTGGTACGGGGTTGTAATGTAAAATTTCTAGAGCAACTTAAATTAAGTCAACTTCCCTGTAAATTATTTCTTCATTTCCTCGAATGGAAATGAACAATTGTGAGAATGTTTCATTGAACAGCTGTAAAGAGAATTCTTTGTTATTTGAAGTTTACTAGTATTTCTCTTGGACTAAAACTTGTAAAGTCTGAATCTACTCTGGCCATGGGTTTCTCTGATACATACAAGAGGTTTTGCAGTGTTTATTGGTTTGCAACCTTGTTTCCTTGAGTGCATGCAAACAAGTTACGAATATAAATCTTTGATGAATGCTACAAATAAAGTGATATGGGTTCAAACTCTGGTAACAGAACTTGGTGTGAGTCATCCTAAGGCGGCATATTTGTGGTGTGATAATCTCGGTGCCACATATTTATCAGCTAATTCGGTGTTCATGTTAGGACTAAGCATATTAAGATGAATTATTATTTTGTTCGAGAAAGAGTTGCTAATAAGCAGTTGGATGTCACTGACTAATAGTTTTACAAAACCTTTGACTGTTCGACAGCTGAAAGCGTTTTGTCACAATCTCTAACTTAGATAAGTTGTGATTGAGGAAGGGTGTGTTAAGCAACATGTTATAGTTGTATGCCTGTACCTTGTGGGTACCGTGCATGTGCATGCCGCGGTGTTGTACACGATATGGTTTGGAGATTGTTACCCTAGATTTAGTTTTTTTTTTTACTTTTTTCTGGCGGGGTTAACTACCATGTATAAGTTTCGTAGGAATCAAGGCATATATATCTCTCAAGCGTATCAAATCTGTAATCTCTATTGATTATATATAACGTATACACGTCCCTAGCTACCAGGAAAGGCATACATTCAACCCAATTTGATACCGTGTTCTAATAAATGGCTGTAGGCGCCAAACATTGCAGAGCCCGGGTGTTCCCCATTTCGAGAAAGATACTAATTTGGAACACCAGTATAACCTAAGCAGCCCATAGTAGTTGGACAACTTACAAACAAACTCTAGCTTTGTACTCAAGGAACGAGTCCCACCAAAAAATAATAGTAATGCGCAGGAAGGAACGAGTCTGTTTGTTTTAGTTTGTTGGTGGGCTGGGCCGTCCATATTGACCTGTACCGCACTCAAGAAACCACTGAAAATAAGGATGGCAATTTGGCATCCTCTTATCATTTGCCCATTTGACATGTTCTCTGCGAAGCAGCCAAAATACCATTCACCATTTCAGCCTGAAAAGTTCAATCCACCAAGTGCCCCTGAATATAGAAAGGAGACTATGTATCAGGTTTACAAGAATTTGGAATCACATGTTCTCTAAGTACTACGTTGATGCATGCATGCCTGACACAGCCTGCTGCAGAAGTTTGTATATGTTTCACCTCTGATGACCTGATCGTACCTCATTGCAGACCTCGTCGTCGATCTAGAGGTTTCAGACTTTTCTGAATTCAGCGAAGGTGTACACAGCTACGCTAGACTATCTGGCCTTGTCCCGTAGCTGCGTTTCGTCTGAGATGAAGAAGAAAACTTTTGCTCCCCGTGTATGTAAAAGAGTATGGACAACAACCACTGTACCAAATGACAATGTGTTTTACACATTTAGTCTCAGTCTGAGAGAGTTGTGCATGCTATACTTATCCATTGGCATGGCCAAGTGGTCATTGACATAGTCCAGATCCCAGAGCCTGAGCAGTAAGTTTTCAATGGCTGATAGCATCCCAGCACATGCCAGAGAAAACTTTGTTCAGATTCACCTTTGCCATCGGATACATGTCATCCTCTGAATATAGCCTGCAGATTTCTGCAGCCTTCAAGCTTTTCAGAACTTTACGATGAGGAAAGGTGACTGAAGTTTTTGTCCGTTGCTGTTCTTTCTCCGAGAGATGAAGTAGGAAAGTTTCGTCTTTGCTCTCCATTGTCAAGAAAGCCAGGACAATCTTAACCATCTAGTCTAGCTAGAGGAACACAATATTGACTTAGCCTTCAAGTTGGTCCATGCCAACGAAACGAACATGCTCGCTAACATGGTTGGGTGGGCCACGGTATTGAACTCTCACTTTTGCACATCAGCCCAAGCTAGTTGCTTACTCGAGTACTAGCTTCGTTAGTTGCTAGCTTAATTAGCACTAGCTAGCTAGTAGGTTACATGTGGAATCCTATATATGTTTGTCCGATTGTCCTATAGCTTGCAAAGCTAGTGGATATGCCTATGGAATGCAAGTCTTCTGCAAAGCAGGATCAGCTACGCTCTCCACAGCTAGCATGCATGTTGTTTAGAACCTTTGTCAGTCAAACATTAAGAACAACGAAATTATAAAATTTAGAGAAATTACTAACATTTGACAACACAAAAAATGTACTATTTGATCTATGGTATAAGATGCTTCCATAATATAATTCTAAATTTTAATAATGCTAACATATTTTCATAGAAACCATAATCAAAATGTCATGTTGGAGGCCATGCCAATATCCTCAACTATATTTATTTGACAAGGGGGTAGTATTATACTTCTGTAGTTTATGTAGCCCAACCTACAATCGTCGCCACATCAAGTACCTTTTCAAGCTCACCAACTTAAGCCAAGTCATCTTGGTCCCCAAAAGTTTACAACGATGAGTACGAAGACAAGGAAGGAAGCTCGAGGATTCAAGCCCGATAAGACGGAAGCTTGGAAGAGGAGAAGGAATAAAGCAGTTAGATGATCTAGGGCCAGAACTACCACCCACCTGCAGCACGACATGGAACTACCACTGCTAGTGCCGCCCAACTACTGCTCCACCCTCTCGATGATTCGGAACACCCAACTCCACAAGGCCGATACTGTCATGACACTTCCACATACGTCGACCGAGTTGCAGATAAGTGACACTGCCACTTGGCCAAGCGGCACTGCCACTTATGCGCGTGCCTATAAGCATAAGTGTGGGCCTTGGGCTTTGTAATCTTATCCCAATTGATGCAGACCCTCCTACGGATGCTCCTATATCTCCACCCCCAAGTCCCCCAAGTGGACTAATGACTAGAGCTCGAGCCAAACTTCTTCATGATAAAGGTTAACTCGCTTCTCTCTATGTGTGACTTTGACACCCCTGTGAATGACTTGCTACTTCATTCCCACACCTTGTCTATCCTCAGGTATGAACTCGACAAAGGAGCAACCGGAGCAGTCGACAAGAACACACTAGAAGAAGGAAATGCCAATTTTGGCAACCAATCCGCCACCGCCGGACCTGGCGCCGAACTATCCATATGTAAATCCTAGACAAAGCTAAGAAGAAGATAGAGCTTTGCTCATCCCTCTCATTGTGGAGAAGATCCACCCTTGGATACCAAGACCTCCCTAGTTGGAGATGTACTCCTATATACTTGGTCTCTCCCATGTACGGATTCTACTAGCATATCGGTCTCTCCCATGTTAGGATTCTACTTGGAGCTACTCTCTTCCTATATGTGATTCTGTCAAGAGCTTGCCAATTTCTCTCAAGGGATTTTACCCCACGGTCTCTCCCTTGTGATTCTATTGGGTTGGTGGTTCGGAATTCAGACCACCAAGAGCAAACCAGATTGTATCGGGTGTGTTTGTTTTTTATCGTGTTCTTCATTGAGTTTGTCGTGTTCTTCGTCCCCTCACTCAAATCCCCCACGAATCCATGAAGATGGGGCCACCCTAGAGCTTCAACCCTACATCAATAGCTATAAGCTTAAACTGGTTGGAATGGTATATTAGCTGATGTGGCTACGATCTAACACAACATTGCATGGTGGCAAGCATGCAAATATTTAACCCATACATAGGTGAACTTCGTTACCTTGTTAGGTATACCTATTAATTGCAGGTCCAAGAGTTTCCATAAGCCATGTTTGCTGCTTGAAGGACAAAGCCATTTCCCATGCAATATTAGTACTGTACAAGAGAGTAGGTTGCTGTTTTGCTAAGTCCTGTCTTGGATCTATCGAATGTCCTACCAAACACACAGGAAAAAGGTGAATCAGATACCATATGGAAGGAAATAACCTAAGCACTGTAGAAACCAATCATATGCATTTACACTTTTGCTTCGGTCCCCCACCCCCTTTTCCTCCCTCTTTCAAATTTTAACAAACAAAAACTCGATTCCGATTGTTTAGAGGACCGTACGAACCCATCCGAACTCCGTATGGTCCTCTTAGACGTATACTCACCATATACGTATGCTCATGTGCCCGCGGAAGACGAAAATCAGAAGTTATGTAACAACAACAAAAAAGTTAAAAATATGACATACAAAGATGTAGATCGCGATAATAGGAAGTGGGATCAGCCGGCCAGAACGTCGATTATACCCGGTTTGACCGAGTACACATATACAAAGATAGACGTGATCTCGATATGGGTTTCGACCGGTCAAAAAAATAAGACGGCCCATGTAGCTTAAGTTTAGGGGTGGAGGACCGAAGCACAGCTCATGGATTTATATAATAAATCATCAGCATCAGAAGTTGAGAAGCTATGGTTTCCTTTACCACTGCCATGATTAGCCATCTATTCTTTTTCGGGAAAAATGATTAGCCATCTGTTAATTAGTTTCTGACTCTCTAATCGCACTCCATACTGGTAAGCATTTCACCAGTGTTTAGAGTTCTCACTCGAAGTTCTTGGCCTAATTAAGATGATGATAGTAGGCTTAACTACCTACTAACTGTACTCTAGTGTTGAAATTATGTGTTTTAGAGCTTATCCTTAGGCTCCATCCTTAATGTCGTAGATGCATGCGTGTTACATCTAGGGGGAGATTAAGGTTAAGGTGCATATGCGTCGGTTAACTATCTTGCTCTGTGTATAAAAGAAACTTGCAGTGCGTATAGGAGTAGGTTGTACCGTCTCACTGGATCTTTTAAAGAGCAACGTGTTTGTTGAGAACTGGTTAAAGATGTACAGTAGTTCCTATTTTCCCTAAAGCACATGATTTTATTCCTACTAGGTCCTTATTTGTTCTTGTGAGGAGCATGTGTTGAATAGTCATGTTCCACTCAGTTTGTTATATCTTTGCTTTTTGAATGAAGGAAGCATCTCGGAAGTTTCCATGATAACTGCTCAAGAAAAGGGAAAACACGCCTCCAAAGGCTCAAAAGGATACAGTCAGTCTATTGTAGTTTGAGATGTTCGGTTGCATGGATTATACTTGCTCCGTTCTGAAATAAGTGACTTGAGTTTATCTGTATTCGTATGTATCTAGACATTAAAATATACAAATTTAGATAAATTTAATTCACTTATTTTAGAACGGAGGGAATAGTTGTAAACACCTCACCCCCATACAGTGCAAGTTAATCTAGAGAGCTGATTGGTAAATAAAAGGACAATTTTTTCTCTATGATATCACACATGTAATGCAAAATTTATGAAAAGAGTAATGTAAAAAAGAATAATGAAGTCTCACCGAATTATAATTCACTAAATAGGTAGATAATGTTTGCAAATATAAAATAAAGAAATAAGCATGCATCGTCTCTGATCGGCTGTTAAGGTGGAATTTGGAAAGGACCGAGAGAAATTTCTGATTTAGGGCATTAGGAACATTGGGTAATTATTTATTTCGACAAGAGCGAGAGTCCCACTCTGCCGTCTTACCGAAGATGTCCGGGAGGCAAAAGATTCTGTTTTAGAGAAATGAGGCATGATAAACCAGACTCACTCTTGTGAGATTAATTTGTCATTTCCTATGGGTCATATCGTATACCTTATGGGCTCTGCAATTGGAATTGGTCCCAATTATTTTTCATTAATTCTGGAAAGGCCATGGCCCATCTAGCCTATCTTCTGGCTAACTCCATATCCTTAAGACCGCGATGTAATATGACAATCAATTTGGTGTCAGTGATTCAGTACAGCTTTGTACTATGTACATGTATTATATTATATTCTCATTCCGTAGAATTCAGGATAGCCTTTTTTGTTCCGAAATATAGGATGAAACATAAGTCCATGGACATGGATATCATAATTTACTTAACATTCTGTAAGATAATTAACTTCGATTTGAAAATATGCATTTCATAAAATATATTCCCGGTAGCTTTAGAAGTCGTCCTAGGCTTGCAGTATAACAAGTCAACAAGGACAGCTCCTGTAACAAGGATTTGAGAATAAACTGAATATTCTAGTTTGCTTTCTTTATGAAATGTGTGATATAAATTATTACCATTTTATGAATTTGTTGGTATATTGACTTGACCAGGACTGCTCCTGTAACATAGCACGGTTGTAATGTTTCAGATTGTAACTCACTGTCCTGAATACTTTATGATGTTTGTTACCAGGACTGCTCCTGTAGCATATCACTGCTGTACTGTTTCAGATTATAACTGACTATCCTAAATACCTTCTGATGTGTTTGTTACCAGGACTGCTCCTGTAACATAGAACTGTTGTAATGTTTCACATTATACTCACTATCCCGAATACCTTATGATGTTTGTTAGCAGGACTGCTCCTGTAACATATAGCCCTGTTTCAGAGTATAGCTTGCCTGGGAGTAATCTATGCAAAGTGCCCTGTCATATCACAATGATTTATTCTATTCTTCTAAATCATGTGACTCACTAGGAGTCAAGACTCACGGTTGCATTGACTTGACCAGCTGCATACATGTTGATAGATTCACCATGTATCTTATATATCTATATGATTACTAAATGCTGAATATTTTGTCCGAAAGTTGATACCGGAACGATTTTCAGGTAATATTATTGAAGTGGACGGTCAAATATAACATCTCATCTCAACAAATAAAGGACTACCTGATTAGATCATCGTGGTAAGTCGAACAGATAGGCATATACTACACAATACACATGGCCATGCAAAAGGGAACAACAAGATTCATTGATCTTGGTTATGGATCCTGATGCAATGATAATAGTAAATGTCGTCTCATATCTGGCAAAGATATACCTTCCATTTTTTCATGCTACTTGGATTGTGCAACGATTGCTTGTGTCAGAAGATATTTCTAGAAGATCCCACATCCATAGCCTGCTTCTGCAAGATTAGACTGATCACCAAGCAAAGTGGAGGACATCTCCTCAGGCTTAAAATAAGAGTACGTACTCTTCACAAGCTTGCAATTGGGTGCCCACTGGCTACTACCTTAATAGTTTAATTAGTTAGTAGAAAACTAAACCCAGAGTCTTGCCTCACATGTTGCCCATAACTAGTTTGGACCAATGCATTGGTAGCCTCTTCTTGCCTTCCTTACATCAATGCATATGTGCAGGAGAGAGAAGTTGAGCTTCTGCTGATTAAGCTAACCCCTAACGTCCATGGCATGAGTGAGCTCGGATTAAAAGTGTTGCCATGGGGCCTTAAAGATGATGGTTGATTATGGAAGTGATTAATTTGGCTGAGATTGCAAGGCACATGCATACGGAAGGTGCAACCATCATTGCCTTATGATGGAAAATTTAAAAACTACTAATCTGAATGATTAGTAACGTGATATGATGGTCTTAAAGGGCCAATAAGGTATCAGAATGCAAGTACATGCGGCTTCTCAGATTGTAGTTATATGCTAAACTATTGATGTCGGCAAACAACTTTCAGTTTGTTAAAAAAAAACAAATAGATAACAGAAAAAAATAACCTTGAAACGCACATAGAAATATTGTTACTCACTGCAGGTTTTGTATGGCAATCGTGTACGAACTTCATATATTCTCTTCCTCACACCATGATGAACTCACGTCTAGAGGATGGCACCGAGTGCATGGATCCCCCTAGTACTTAGGTTGGAAATGTTTTTCTTTGTTATTTATCAAACCCGAGGGGCTATGAGCATATCCACTTGTTGGAGGCCCCAAGGCCGAAAACCGGCATTTTTATTCGCCAGATTGGGAGAGCGTTCGGCCTAGGGGCCGCCAACTCCCAGTCGCAACCCCGACTTGGCACCCCCAGGATTGGCGATTTCGGCAAAATTCAGCCAAATTTGACACAAATTTTAAAACCTCAAAACTCGTAAATGCAATAGAAAATACATACAAATTCCATTTTTGATGAACATGGGGTTGTTGAAGAGTTAGCAACAAGCTCAAGAACCACACATACACCAAGAAGCAACAAGAATAAGGAGATGCAAAGTATACAAAGGATTGAGCTCCCTAAGATCAAGTGATCAAGTTACCCAACCGAAAGCCCCTCTTAATAGTGCGGCTATCTATCCTATAACCTGGTCCCCCAACAATCACTTTGAGACCAGTAAAAGGAAAAACTAGCAAGGCCATACCTTTACCTTGCACATCCCGCTTGATCTTGATGACAACGCTTCAAGCTCTATTCAAGCCGGAATTCTTTACTTGATAAATGTTGCTTTGTGAAGACCCATACTTTTCTCCCCATACACCACTATGTGATAGATTCATTAAGGCACATCTTCACATGTCCATTATCACCAAATGGATGGTAAGATTCAAGTATATTATCTTCTTGAGATTCTTATATTGAACTTGCACCTCTTAACCTTTATGACGATTACCACTTGATATCATTCTCTCATAGGCTATATGAAATCTTTACTTTTGGTGCATGCTCATGGAAAGATACCTAACCTACATAGACAACACAAAGACAAATATATAATGGGTTACTTCATGAAGCATAATCTACAAAGCTTACGACACCACAAGATCCCGTGTGGTACATTCTTTACGCTTCATATATTAACCAACTTGAATGCAATCTTCACTCTTTGTATTGGTCAACCATGTATCTTCTTACACTCTATCTAAATGTATTGAGGTGCATAAAGAACTCTTAATTTGATTGCATGCTCTAAACTTTAATCAACCATATATCAACTCATGAGACAATCATGACGCCGACTTAGAGCCATATCTTGAATTCTTATCTTGATCAAACTCTCAAGATCTTGATCATATCGTTGTCTTCAACTCGATGATATTAATACCAATATTCAAGGTATATCTTTATCTTCATGGCATGCATACTTGAATCCAACACATGAACTACATGCATCACTATGAAATATTCCTTCATATAAAACTCAATGAAAATATTAGACCATAGGGATTATCATTAATTATTAAAACCAAACATAGGGAAAATTACCCTTACATATGTCCCTCATCCCGGTGCCCCTCTGCCTGATTCTCGTCTCTACGACAGTTTTTTGTGGGCTGGCTTGGTTGCCGAGGAGGAGGCATATGTTCCCTGTCGTGCTCTTCCTTGCATCGACGGTTTTCTCCATCTTCCACTATCGCTAGACTTTTTTTACTTTCTAGGCTTTAGTGTATCATCGGGTTGTAGCTGGAGGTGGAGGAATCTGACCTCGGGATACATCTTCCGATGTCATAGGTATCACATTGCTCCAGGTTCGCTCTTCTCTGCGCCTTTGACTCGAAGATCCGGTTTCCGAATGTCCTTCCCGTTGATTGGCATGGTGAGCCGAACGTCGTCTGCCTTGAGGGCGCGCGTCTACATCTAACATGTCCACATCTGTGCGACAACGATGAGATTTCGACTCAAGCCTGCCACTAAATGATGTGGCGATCTCTTGTTGCTTGTTGGGGATATACTTTCCGGGTATACCCATAGGACTCGCTGACCAGGGTGGCCCACCAACGGATTAGAGCTTTGCTTCACGGGCGGCCCAGTCAGAGAAAGAGGAGGAGCCAGTTCCGGTTACGACAAGGCCTAGAAGAGTTACCGACTTAGGCCTGTAGTATTACTTGTAGTCCAAGATGTACATAGTTACCGACTCTGTAACGTAGCCGGATATGTCTCTCCCTGTAACCCTAGACCCCGGTGACTATATAAACCGGCCCTATGGGAGCCTTTAGGGCAACAACTCGATACACAACCACAACCAACTTGCACAGGCGAACCTCTCTTATAATCCATTGTAACATCCGACTTACGCCGATATATTACTGGGTTGCAAGCAGGAGTAGGATCCGATCACCGCAGTCGGATATGAACCTGGGTAAACTGTGCTCACTTCTCCTGGAACATCCGACGTCTCACACCCCATCTTTCCAACGCCACTAGGACCCCCTATGGCGTACTTGTCGACAATCCGACGACAGTTGGCGCCCACCGTGGGGCAGGTGACCTTTGGAGCATCGTTCCAGGCGGAATCTGCGCGTCCAGGAATCGGCAAAACAATCGCCATGGGTCGCATGGTCTACGCCAGTGATGTCCCTCTCATCCTCCTTGATGAGACTTGGATTCCAGCTTCAAAACCCCTGGCGACCTACACGATCATGTCTATCGGCGAGATCAATATCTATCTCGGCTTTGCTGAACCCGCCCAACCCACCCTTAAGGTGATGACCATGGCGGAAGAAACATCCGGATCTACTTTGTCCGCAGAGGCGGAAGAGTTCAAGGTCCCGGAGAAAATCAAGCCCACCCAGCCCACTCCTATAGTGGAGGAAGAGGTGGAAGAAGAATCCGGATATGATCTCCCAGATGAGATTGGATACACGGATGAGGAATATATTCGCTACGGCTCCGCCATACCAGACGTCGTAGCAGAAAAACTACCCTTGAAGCACAGGATGAAGGAGTTGATGAAGCGCCCCTACATTGATTATGAAGCAATCACCGACATCACGGAGAACTTTGAGATGGAGGAGGTAGAAACCCAGCTGTGCCACTACTTCAAGAACATGAATAAGAAGAAACACTATTTCGTGTACTACATAAGCACTGGATCCGACTTTGTCGATGCTTGAGCTGGTAGCGACTTGGTCCTAGACGCAATTGAAGAAAACGCTGACTTACCTGGCTCCCCAGCGGAGTCAATCACGTCGCAGGAACTTCGAGACTTCGACAAAGAGATAGAGGAGTACGAGCAAGAACACGTCTCCAGACAAACGCCAGGTGAGCCAGAAACTCCTCCTAGTCTATATGATAGCATGTATGAAAGCTACACCTCGTAGGATGACATGGATAACAGAGATTCCTCCGAGGTCTACAAGCCAACCATGACGGAAAGTACCGACGGAAGTTTATCCCCCGGTACCAGACCAAAAGCCGTCTTTGCCACTGGTACGCACGTTAAGGCTACTGGGTGGTCAAGGAAGATGAAGAAGAACAAGAATCCAACTCTGGCGGAGCCGGACGTCGAGGAAACCAACGAAGAAAAAGTTGATGAAGAGATCGAGATGGAGAATCTGGACAGAGATCCGATTAATCCCACCCCGATCGATCCACCTGTGGATGGACACGTTATCACTAAAGGTGCACGCGAAATCTACGGAGATGCTCTCACAATTCCAATCCCAACGGCTTCGGATCTTACACCGGAGGCGCTGGAGAAAAGGGCTGAGGACCTGGAAAAGCACCGCTTGTTTCTACTTGAAGAGGCCGCGTGCCTCGTCGAGATGAGACAACAGTTAGACATCGATCCTGCCAGATATCAGTCAGATTTCAAGCGACATCCAAACAAAACAAGGGGAGGTCCGTTTCTTGCAAACAAGAACCTGGATATCCACAAAGATCTATTCGATGGAAAAGATGGAGAGAAGATCCGAGTCTATAGCACGCCGGTGGAGAACGCTGCTATAGCTCGAGCCATCCTCGCCAACAATCCGTCTGTACAACAGGTCCAGCAGTGTGTCGCGTTGCTGGACAAAGGATTAAAGAAGCAAAAGACGACCGCTTCATTTAGTGGCAAGCTGGACTCAAAATCCGAGTTTTGCCACACTGACACTGACCAAAGTGCTGATGTAAGGCTCCGCAGGGATACGGCTCAGCGCTATCGTCCCCATGGAGAAGAAGAAACTTACAAGACCGGCTCCAACAGCCACTCTTGTCGGCCGGCACATGACTGGGCAAGAGTTACTCCGGCTGCGGCCAAAGACGCCATTAGGGCAATGGTTCCTCATCAGGACCATCGTCGACAAAACAATCGCTACAGAAGAAGACCCGGAAACACGCCGCCAGCGAGAGGAGAAAGATCGGCTAAGGATGCCACCACCGAGCCGTCCGCCTGGCAACGCCGGACGAAGAGATGATCCAGATCGTCCTGAATCTAGTAGGGACGGCGCCCGAAGAAACAGGCATCAAAGTCAGCATAATGAGGCTCCACCACCACCACCAAGAAATCCAGCCGGAAATAATCCACCAGGGCTACCATCGCCTCCCAGCAGCGACCATGAAGGATCACGTCGTAGCCACGGAAGCCGCATGGGCGAAGGTGGCAATGGTGATAGAAGAAGTAGAAATACGACTCCACCACGCAGAAGCCGCGAGCCTCTAAGGCACAAATCTCTCTCGCCAAACAACGCTCGCCATCGCATCGAATCAAACATAGAAGCGCGACGGTACGAGGAAGAGGATGTGTACGGGGGACCCAAGTTCTTTGGTCCACGTATATTTCAGAAAAAAATTCCGGTTGACTTTGGCATCGCCAAACATATTCAGCCCTATGACGGTGCAACTCGGCCAGATACTTGGCTCCAGGATTTTTTCCAGGCTTGCTGCATTGCCAAAGGAGGAAACAGCCTGGTTGCAGTCCGATATCTCCCACTGATGTTGAGGAACACGGCTCAATCATGGCTCAATGAACTGCTAGAGAATTCAATTCATAACTGGTATGATATGCAAACTGCGTTCTTTTCAAACTTTGAGGGAACATACATGAGGCCCTGCACAGTCGGAGACTTGCAGCGTTGCACCCAAAGACCCAGAGAAACCTGTCAGGATTACCTCGGACGCTGGATCGATACGAAGAACTCCTGCGAAGGAGTAAATGAGCAAACTACGAAATAAGATTTTATTGCAGGACTTCCAGTCGGACTTTTACGTCACAGACTGAAGCGTGACCACGTCACAGATTTGAGAGAAATAATAGAGACGGCAAGAAAATACGCTAACGCCGATGATGATTCAGAAGGGCTGCTAAATATTCTGGCAAATCCCAATACGGCCAAACAGCCAAAGCAAACTCAGAAGTGGAAGAACACCTCGAACAAAAAGCCGGCTCCAGACAACGCAGCTATCAACGCAACTTTTAGATCCGGAGGACGAGGAGGGCGCAGAGGCGGCCATGGTAGAGGCCGAGGAACTTCCCGAATCCAGGGCACGAACGAAAATGAGATCCACTTGACACAAACCTCAGATCCGTGGGAAATCTGACCGAAAGGCTGGCTAGGAACAACAGGGGCTATAGATCGACTCCCAAAGCAACAGATCTATGGACCCAAACCACGAAAAACTCACCAAATCCAGAGATCGATCCGAAGGCAAATTGGGGCTCTTTTTGGTGGGATTTTCGATTTTAAGGCGGATAAAAGAAAAAATGGGGGGAAATTCGTGATCAACCGTGCTCTTGATACCAATATGTTAAGGGGTAACCCTGGGGTTGGCCCGATCTTTCACGAATTCCACGAGAAACGAGGGGAAAGAGGTGGTCGGTGGATGAAATCGAGGAAAGCGATGAAAACCACGAACACACACACACCAAAACACGATACACGCCTACTCCTCACGTCGGTGGCAACCGGTCCAACATAATCCCTAGGATCGGTGTTGGGCGAAGCTCGCTCTCCACGCCAACAACGGGGGATGAGGTGCTTGGTGAGATCTTGACGACTTGGGGGCGAGACACCGAGAACCCAAGGCCTTGTACAACTTGAACGCACTAGGCAAGATCCAAGAGGGGGGTGGATAATCCGGTGCTCCTTGGTAGGAGCATGAGACCAATAGATATAAGTCCTCAAAGGGTTTCCTTAATATCTATTATTATCCAAGTCTAGGGTTTACAATAGAGGGTGGGGGGCTATATATAGTCCAGCCACAAAAACATGGGTAGTTTGGGAACAAATAGTGAAATATGGAGAGGGTTACAAGGCGCTGGGCCGAAATAACACGAAAAGTTTCTGTTGCTGGCGGTAGTACCGCCTGGCGGGACCGGTAGTACCGGTCATGCGGTAGTACCGGTTCCTGGCCCGGTAGTACCGCTTGTCGTCCTGGGACTTGCGCTGGGGTCTTCTGTTGGTGGCGGTAGCAGGGGGCGGTAGTACCGGGGCCCGGTAGTACCGGATCCGGGGCCGGTAGTACCGCCAGTGACAGAGAGCATTTTGGCAGCTCCGGGGCCTTCTGTCGTGGGCGGTAGCATTGGGCGGTAGTGCCGCCAAGCGGTAGTGCCGCCAAGCGGTAGTACCGGTCGCCAGGTCCGGTAGTACCGCTGGCGACAGAGAGCATTTGGTCTCTTCTGCTGGCGCTCCTTCGTCCTGTGGGTTCTTCTCTTCGTATCTGATGATGCACAAGGCATGGGTATGAAGTAGCAGGCCATCCAAAGGTGTATCGAAGTCACACAAGGAGAGGATCGAGTTCACCTTAGCTTGAAGGAGTTTGGCTCGGGCGCGAGTCATGGGTCCACTTGGGGAGCTTGTGGGAGTAGATGTAGTGGCGGTCGTAGGACGGGCTGCATCAGCTCCCCCCTTGGGAAAGAGTCGTCCTCGACTCTTCAACCGTCTCAACTTCCTCTTCTCCATGGTGGGGTGAGAGGTCCTTGACATTGAATGTCGAGCTCACAAGATACTTGGATGTTGGGATATCGATGACATAAGCGTTGTTGTTGATTCTCTTGAGCACTTTGAATGGTCCATCACCTCTAGGCTTTAGCTTGGAGTCGCGTTCCTTGGGGAAGCGGTCTTTACTTAAGTGTATCCACACAAGGTCGCCCTCTTCGAAGATTATCTCTTTCTTATTCTTGTTTAGCCTTGATGCTTGCGAAGGACTTGTTGCTCGATAGTAGCGCGTGTGTCATCATGGAGTTTCTTCATTGTGTGGGCGCGCTTGACAACGTCCATATTGGCACGTTCATGAAGTGGGAGTGGAAGGATATCGAGCGCGGTGAGAGGCTCGAAGCCGTAGACGATCATGAACGGGATCCTCATGGTGGTGGAGTGCTTGGCGCGGTTGTAGGCGAACTCGGCATGTGGAATGCATTCCTACCAGTCTTTAAGGTTCTTCTTTATCAACACCCGGAGGAGTGTGCCAAGACTTTGATTGACGACCTCGGTTTGTCCATCGGTTTGAGGATGCGAGGCAGACGAGAAGAGGAGCTTGATGCCGAGCTTGGCCATGAGTGTCTTCCAGAAGTAGCTCATGAATTTTACGTCGCGGTCGGAGACGATTGTCCTTGGCATACCGTGTAGCCGAATTATTTCCCTGAAAAACAAATTTGCTACATGTGAAGCATCATCGGTCTTATGGCACGGAATGAAATGTGCCATTTTGGAAAAGCGATGCACTACTACAAAAATGGAATCATGACCATGTTTAGATCTAGGAAAGCCTAACACAAAGTCCATGCTAATGTCCGACCAAGGTGCATGAGGAATAGGTAATGGCATATAAAGACCAAAGGGGTTGGACTTAGACTTAGCTTGGATACATGTAGTGCATCGTTGGACGTGGCGCTCCACGTCGCGCTTCATCTTTGGCCAAAAGTAGTGAGTGGAGAGCATGTCATATGTCTTGTCACGGCCAAAGTGGCCCATAAGGCCTCCACCATGGGACTCTTGAAGAAGCAAAATTTGGAGAGACGATTTCGGAATGCAAAGCTTGTTTTGTTTGAAAAGAAAACCCTTATGCAAATAGAAATCATCAATCCCTTTGTCTACGAAACATTGTGCAAATATTGGTCCAAAGAAAGGGTCGGACGCGTACAAAGATTTGATGTCATCAAGACCCAAGACATTGACTTCGAGTCGTGTAAGAAGGCTTGTGTTTTTGCGAGACAAGGCGTCCGCTACCACATTTTCTTTGCCCTTCTTGTATTTGACAATGTAAGGAAAAGACTCCATAAACTCAACCCATTTTGCGTGCCTTTTACTCAAGTTGGCTTGGACCTTAAGATACTTCAACGACTCATGGTCGGAATGGATGATAAATTCTTTGGGCCAAAGATAGTGTTGCCACACTTGAAGAACTCAAACCAAGGCAAAAAGTTCTTTGTCATAAATGGGATAATTGAGGCGTGCGCCATCAAGTTTCTCACTATGGTAAGCAATAGGACGCCCATTTTGCATAAGGACGCCACCAATGCCAATACCACTAGCGTCACATTCAATCTCAAAGGTTTTTGTGAAATCCGGCAATGCAAGGAGTGGTGCTTCGGTGAGCCTCTTTTTGAGCTCATCAAAAGCCTTTTGTTGTGCTTTTCCCCAAACGAACGTGACATTTTTCTTGGTCAACTCGTTGAGGGGGCAAGCAATTGTAGAAAATCCTTTCACAAAGCGACGGTAAAAGCCAGCCAACCCATGAAAACTACGAAGTTCACTAACATTTGTTGGGATGGGCCAATCTCGTATGTCCTTGACTTTTGAGACATCCACTTCTATGCCATTAGAAGACACAACAAAACCAAGGAAAATCAGCTTGTCTTTTGCAAAAGTGCACTTTGGGAGATTAGCATAAAGCTTTTCATGACGAAGGATTTGAAGGACCTCCTTAACATGAGCTCCTCTAGTGACTTGCTATAGACAAGGATGTCATCAAAGTAAACAACTACACTCTTTCCAATTAGAGATCGCAAAATATGGTCCATGAGGCGCATGAAGGTAGATGGGGCATTGGATAAGCCAAAGGGCATAACCAACCATTCATAGAGACCAAGCTTGGTCTTGAAGGCGGTTTTCCACTCATCACCTTCAGCCATGCGAATTTGATGGTAACCACTACGAAGATCAATTTTCGAAAATATAGTGGCTCCACATAACTCATCAAGCATGTCATCAAGACGCGGTATAGGATGTCGATAACGCACGGTGATAGCATTGATTGGACGACAGTCCATGCATAACCGCAACGTATCATCCGTTTTTGGGACTAGGATCACGGGGACCGCGCTTGGGCTAGTGCTTACTTGGATCAAACCTTTGGAGACGAGTTGGTTGATTTGGCGCTCGATCTCCTTCGTCTCTTCCGGGTTCGTGCGATACGCGGCGCGGTTTGGGAGTGGTGCGCCGGGTATGAGGTCGATGCGGTGCTCGATTACACGAATAGGAGGAAGGCCATGTGGAAGCTCTTCGGGAAATACATCTTGGAATTCCTGCAAAATAGCCATCAAAGAAGGAGGAACATTTGTCAAGTCGTTAGTTCCTTGCGCTAGTCCCTTGCATACAAGGACATAGTGCAAGATGGATGGGTTGTTCCGCACTTCTCTCATCTCACTTTTGGTGGCAAGAAGAACACTCTTAGTTTTTCCACTCGAGTTTGGCTTGTAGCGCTCACTCACTATGGTGTGGTTCTCTCGCTCACCACTCTTCTCACAAGGTGTTTTTGCGTATTGCGCCCTCGCTAAAGCCTTTGCATTGTCCGCAATTATTTGGCTAGGAGTCATTGGTTGCAACACACACGTTTTATCAAGCCATTTGAAGGTGTAAGTGTTTGAGTGACCATTATGCAAAGAACGCTTGTCATATTGCCACGGCCTTCCGAGCAACATATGGCAAACCGTCATTGGAACCACGTCACACTCGACCGTATCCTTGTAGTGCCCAATTGAGAACGTCACCGAGACGGTGTGCTTGATCTTGACGGATCCTTGGTCACTTAGCCATTGGATATGTTAGGGGTGTTTATGTGGGAGGAGGGTGAGGTTGAGTTTCTCACACAATTCCGTACTTGCAAGGTTGTGGAAACTCCCTCCATCGATGACAACTTTGATGGACTTCCCATTGATGCCGGCACGAGTTTGGAAGATGTTCGAGCATTGGTCTTCATTTTCATTGGCTTGGGTAGTCAAGACCCTTGTGACCACAAGCGATGGACTTGCGTCATGCTCACACACTAGAAGTTCTTGGTCCTCTTTCGAATGTTGTCTTGCCATGGCCTCCTTGACCCTTGCATCAAACTCTTCTTCACTCAAGTATTCTTCATCGCCGTTGTCATGGATGAACAAAACTTTCTTGTTTCCACATGCATTCGACTTGTGCCCTTTGCCTCCACACTTGTAGCATTCACCGGTGAAAGGTTGATCATCCCTTGTGTGTTTGCCACTTGGGGGCTGTTTTCCTTGAGGGAGAGTTGGCTTGAAGGGAAGCTTGGTTGTACTTGAGGAGCTTCCACTTGGAGTTGTTGGAGTAGTGGTTGACGCTTGCTTGAAGGTGAAGTACGTCTTTGGTTTGTTGTACTTGATGTCCTCTTGCACTTGACGCTCGGCCTTCGATGCGATGTGCACAATCTCAACCATGTTGTTGTACCTTTGGAACTCGGTGATGCGCTTGATAGGATGGTTCAAGCCATTGAGGAAGCGTGCCATTGTTTGCTCATCTCGCTCTTCAATGTTGGCACGGATCATGTTGAGCTCCATTTGCTTGAAGTACTCTTCCACGGTCTTTGTCCCTTGACTAAGCGTTTGAAGCTTGTTGAAGAGGTCACGCGTGTAGTGTGAAGGAACAAAGCGGGATCGCATATGAGCCTTCATATCTTGCCAAGTTGCGATTGGAGGCTCTTATTTTGCTTCGCGAGCGAGTTGGACTTGTTCCCACCAAAGGTTGGCATACTCGTCAAACTCGAGGGATGCCATGGCCATCATCTTCTCATTGCTATAGTTGTGCATGCGGAAGATCTTGTCCACCTTGAGTTCCCAAGAGAGATATTCCTCGGGCTCATTGGAACCGGTAAACTTGGGCATGGTGAATTTGAGCTTGCCGAAAGTTTATTCTCCATTGCGGTTCCTGTTGCGTCGGTTGCCATGATTTGGGCGGTCATCATCATCATCATCCGAGCTCTCATGTCTTGCTTGGTGATTGTTGCGTTGCTCGTGCGGTTGTTGAGGTGCCGCGTTTGGTGGTGGAACTTGTTGTTGGCGACGAGCTTGGGGAGCTTGCTCTTGTTCTTGTCGTGGTTGATGCCGAGGAGCATTAGCTTGCGCCATGTGGCGAGGAGGACGTCGAGCCGCATGCGCAATGGGCTGGTCTTCTTCTTGGTGTAGGGGAGGTTCATCCTGACCATCATGGTGTCGCCGTGGGCGATCATGTCGATGATGACGCCTTGGAGGGTCTTCGAGTGCTTCTCGTCGACGGTGACCTTGTTCGTCCTCTTCGGATGCTTCACTTGTTGTTGGGGGAGCGTGTCGACGTCGATGGCCTTGGTGGTCCATGCGAGGTTGCTCTTGTTGAATCACAAGTGCCCTTGGTTGTGGCCAGTTCGCTTCGCGCCTTGGAGGTCTTGCGGAGAGGTCACCATCATAGCTTGACGTTGCGGCGCGACGCGGAGATGGTACCGCTTGCGAAGAGCTCATGGATTGAAGAACGGGTCCATCCCGGTGCCTTGAAGCGTGACGGGAGGTGCACTTGATTCACTTGAGGAGTGCCGAGATGAGCTTGATTTGCGCGAGCGTGGCCTTGCGAGTCCATCAATGATGTGTTGAAGCTTCTCATCCGTTGAGGCGAGTGCACGACCAAGAGCTTCATTTTGATGACCGAGGTTGTGTTGCATGGCATGCATTTGGCCACGGACTTCTTCGAAGCAGTTGTCGATGTTCTTGAATTCCATACGGGCCTCACTAAATTGTTCATCTTGGCGCCGCTCGAGAGCTTCACAACGATAGTTGAATTCTCCTCGGACCTTCCAATGGTCCCATCTTGTCATGAATTGGTTATCATCCTCCGGAGGTGGTGGTGGTTGGGATGGCTCTCCATGCCTGTCCATAATGCAAAGCCAACAAGGGTTGTATATGGAGAGAAAGGGTGTGGAGAGTTAGCCTTTTACCTCACCTTGGAGATTATATCAAACCAATTGCCACACAAATTAGCGAAAAAGCGTGCAAAGTGAAATGGCAAGAAACGCACACACCAAAATGCTACAACTCTCAAAGGCTTTTGGTGGAAGGTTAGGATTGTGGAAAACCAAACGAAAAGATCAAAGCAAAAGGGTATTGTACTACATGGTAAAGAACCAAAGATCAAAAGCCAAATGAAACGATCTACAAAAACACGGAAAACACACACGTGGAGAAAAACGGGGTTAGCACGACTATGAAAATGAGCACAAAAGGTCCTAACGAAGACTACGCTCGGTTGTCATGCCAACTCAAGGAGAGACCACAATTCGTTTGCCAAAAGAGGATAAGCAATAGATTTGTGCACTTGCCTCGGTGCGCTCTTTGTTCTCTCTTTCTTGGCTTACAAGCTTGGTATTCTCTTTGTATTGGGAGACTATGTATCTTTTTCTCTTTTTCTTTTGTTCTTTTTTTTATTCTTTTTCCTTTTTCTCCCTTGCTATGCTACTATGTTAGCTTTTGTATTGGTCCTCACACTCTCACTTTCCGAAGGCAAGTGCACAATGCTTAGACAAACACAAAATGAGCTGTTCTCATAGGAGAGATACACACAAAGGAAGATATAGGGCTGTCAAGGTGATGCAAGTTATACCTTTGGTATTGTTGACGACTTGCAACCGTTGGTGGGGGGATGATGTTCGAGTGTCGCGGTGTCGTTGAGAGCGGGATGACGTTGATGCGGAAGCTTGTGTTAAGATGGCGACAAACACGCGAAACACGAACAAGCTAAAGGGGGAAAGTCAGCAAACGAAACTGAGGTGTCAAGAAGAAGGAAAAACCTTCTGTTACTGGCGGTAGTACCGCTTGGTACAGGCGGTAGTACCGGACGGCGGTAGTACCGCTTGTTACGGGCGGTAGTACCGGACGGCGGTAGTACCGCTTGTTACCGGCGGTAGTACCGCTGGTCACAGAACACGAACGAAAACGAGATCCACTTGACACAAACCTCAGATCCGTGGGAAATCTGACTGAAAGGCTGGCTAGGAACAACAGGGGCTATAGATCGACTCCCAAAGCAACAGATCTATGGACCCAAACCACGAAAAACTCACCAAATCCAGAGATCGATCCGAAGGCAAATTGGGGCTCTTTTTGGTGGGATTTTCGATTTTAAGGCGGATAAAAGAAAAATTGGGGGGAAATTCGTGATCAACCGTGCTCTTGATACCAATATGTTAAGGGGTAACCCTGGGGTTGGCCCGATCTTTCACGAATTCCACGAGAAACGAGGGGAAAGAGGTGGTCGGTGGATGAAATCGAGGAAAGCGATGAAAACCACGAACACACACACACCAAAACATGATACACGCCTACTCCTCACGCCGGTGGAAACCGGTCCAACATAATCCCTAGGATCGGTGTTGGGCGAAGCTCGCTCTCCACGCCAACAACGGGGGATGAGGTGCTTGGTGAGATCTTGACGACTTGGGGGCGAGACACCGAGAACCCAAGGCCTTGTACAACTTGAACGCACTAGGCAAGATCCAAGAGGGGGGTGGATAATCCGGTGCTCCTTGGTAGGAGCATGAGACCAATAGATATAAGTCCTCAAAGGGTTTCCTTAATATCTATTATTATCCAAGTCTAGGGTTTACAATAGAGGGTGGGGGGCTATATATAGTCCAGCCACAAAAACAGGGGTAGTTTGGGAACAAATAGTGAAATATGGAGAGGGTTACAAGGCGCTGGGCCGAAATAACACGAAAAGTTTCTGTTGCTGGCGGTAGTACCGCCTGGCGGGACCGGTAGTACCGGTCATGCGGTAGTACCGGTTCCTGGCCCGGTAGTACCGCTTGTCGTCCTGGGACTTGCGCTGGGGTCTTCTGTTGGTGGCGGTAGCAGGGGGCGGTAGTACCGGGGCCCGGTAGTAACGGATCCGGGGCCGGTAGTACTGCCAGTGACAGAGAGCATTTTGGCAGCTCCGGGGCCTTCTGTCGTGGGCGGTAGCATTGGGCGGTAGTGCCGCCAAGCGGTAGTACCGGTCGCCAGGTCCGGTAGTACCGCTGGCGACAGAGAGCATTTGGTATCTTCTGCTGGCGCTCCTTCGTCCTGTGGGTTCTTCTCTTCGTATCTGATGATGCACAAGGCATGGGTATGAAGTAGCAGGCCATCCAAAGGTGTATCGAAGTCACACAAGGAGAGGAGCGAGTTCACCTTAGCTTGAAGGAGTTTGGCTCGGGCGCGAGTCATGGGTCCACTTGGGGAGCTTGTGGGAGTAGATGTAGTGGCGGTCGTAGGACGGGCTGCATCAGAAAAATTCCGAGAAAGGAAAGGAACCCAAGGAAGATTCCGACATGGAAGAGGCGAAAGCCACTGCAGAACCCAAGCCGGATGGAAAAAAGAATTTCCCGACTAAGAAAGACGCGTATGTCTGCTTCCTTGGATCCCAACCAGCTAAGGACAAAAAGGCGGTTATTCGTGAGCTCAATGCCACGGTTCCGGCTGTCCCCCAATTCCTGGATTTTTCAGAGGGGACTATCACCTTTGATCGTTCAGATCACCCGAGGAAAACACATCGTCGGGGAAAGTACCCTCTGGTCGTCAATCCCCTTATTGATGGCTATGAGTTCTCAAAAACACTCATGGATGGTGGGAGCAGTATCAATATCCTCTACATCGAGACACTCCACCACATGAAGCTACACGAGAGCCAGTTGAGTTAAAACAGTGTAACTTTCCATGGCATTGTACCAGGGCGACATGCAAATTCTCTAGGTGAGATTACTCTGGACGTGACATTCGGAACCCGAGATAATTACCGGACCGAGCCACTCTCTTTTGAGGTGGTACTGTTCAAAAGTGCTTACCACGCCATCTTCAGACGTCCGGCTTACTGGACGTTCATGGCCCGTCCTTGTTTACAACATGATTAAACTTCCAGGTCCAAAGGGTGTAAGCACCATACGAGGAAATCCGAGGAAGGCACGAGAGTGTGACGAAGGATCTACTGCCTTCGCCGAAGCCGTGCTACATGCCCAGGAGTACCAGGAGATCAAGAAGACCATCAATCCGTCCGAGATGCCCGCTACAAAGAACGAGGTCCTGAAGCCAAGTTTGCAGTTCAAGGAGTCAGAAGAGACGAAGAAGACATCGCTGAAGGAAGATAATCCCTCCAAGACAACGATCATAGGGGTAGGCTTAGGCCATGCATAGGAAAGCGCGCTCGTCGAGTTACTCAAAGCTAATCATGATATCTTCGCATGGCAGCCATCTGACATGACCGGAGTACCTAGGGAACTTGTTGAGCACTCTCTTAATGTGTACCCATACGCTAAACCCGTCAAACAGTCCTTGTGACGGTTTGGTGATGAAAAGCGCAAAGCAATAGCCAAGGAATTAGCCCACTTAGAGCTAGCGGATTTCATAACAGAGGTCATCCATACAGATTGGGTGGCAAATCCTGTACTCGTCCCTAAAAAGGACATTATTGATTTAAGGGTGTGTGTTGATTATACCGCTTTGAACAAGGCATGCCCAAAAGATCCATTTCCTTTGCCAAGAATCGATCAAGTTATCGACTCAACGGCAGGGTCGGAATTACTCTGTTTTCTCGACGCATATTCTAGATATCACCAAATATCGATGAAAAAGTCGGATCAAATTAAGACGTCTTTCGTCACTCCTTTCAGAACCTTCTGCTACAAAACTATGCATTTTGGCTTAAAGAACGCAGGAGCAACATATCACCATACCATGCAACGTTGTCTCAACGACCAAATCGGACGCAACGTCCACGTATACGTAGACGACATAGCAATTATGTCCAAAAAGAAGGAAACTTTAATTATTGACTTGGATGAAACGTTTGCTAGTCTACGAAAATTTAACATGATGCTAAATCTGAAGAAGTGTTTCTTTGGAATTCTAGCCAAAAAATTGTTAGGTTTCATCGTCTCTGAGCAAGGCATCGAGGTGAACCGGGACAAAATCAAGGCTATGTTAAACATTACCAGGCCGACTCGCCTAAAGGATGTACATCACCTCACTGGTTGCATTGCGGCAGTGAGTCGGTTCGTCAGCCGGCTCGGTTAAAGAGCCGCACCTTTATACAAACTCTTAAAGAAAACCGACAAATTTGTTTGGACCCCAGAAGCTGAAACTGCCCTGCAAAGTTTGAAAGACCTACTTTCAAATCCACCAGTTCTCGCAGCGCCAGAACCTCAGGAACCTATGTTACTCTACATCGCAGCGACCAACAAAGTCATAAGCGTGGTAACAGTAGTTGAGCGAGAGGAAGAAGGCCACGAGCATAAGGTGCAATGGACAACTTATTATCTAAGCGAGGTCCTGACAGAATCAAAGCAACATCATCAAAAGCTAGCCTATGGAGTGTTCTTTGCATCTAGAAAGCTACGCCACTATTTTCAAGAGCACAAGATCATAGTAGTGAGCACGGCTCCTCTGCGAGACATAATCAACAATCACGATGCCACATGACGTGTCACAAAGTGGGGAATAGAGCTTGTAGCTTTCGACATTGAGTACAAACCATGTACAACAATCAAGTCCCAAATTCTCGCCGACTTTGTCGTCGATTGGACAGAAACAGCAGAAAACTCAGGCCCTCCAGACTCGGAATTTTGGACCCTTCACTTTGATGGATCAAAAGCACGAGCAGGCTCGGGGGCTGGCATGGTGCTCAAATCACCCCAAGGAGATAAGCTGTTCTATGTGTTGCAAATACACTTCACGACAACCAATAATATTGTCGAGTATGAAGCATTGCTACATGGAATACGCATGGTAAAAAACATTGGCATATCAAGACTCATGTGTTACGGAGACTCGGATTTAGTTTCTCAGTAAGTATCCGACATCTGCAACGCAAATAAGCACATGGCAGCATACAAGGCTTTTGTGGATGAATTATCTAAATCGTTCGAGGGTTTTGAGGTTCAACACATCCCTCGAGCAGAAAATGAGGAAGCAAATGCTCTATCAAGGATAGGCTCTGTGCAGAAACAAGTACCGGATGGAGCTTTTCTAGAGCATTTAAAGGTCCCCTCCATAGCCGGAGTTGATGAGGACTATCCGGCGAAATCTGACTCACCTTTAATAGTAGTTCTGGCTGTAAATCCCAACTGGACAAGGATTTCCTGATAGACGGAAAACTTCCCGAAGACAAAGTCTTGAGCCGGCAGATTGTCCGACGAGCAAAAGCATACACTATAATAAATGGTGAGCTCTATAAGCGGAGTGTTTCTAGCGTGTTTCAGGGATGTATTTTGTGACACCCCCGGGATCAGGGCTAAACAAATCCCAGACCTCCATCTGACATAAGATAAACCTTGAGATCGAGGATATCCAGTGAAGAATCAATAACACAGCAGTGACCCTACGACACAAAAATTATTACAGCAAGCTCATAACTGAGCAGAGAACCAAATTATTACAAGCAGAGGTCACTGACCACAAACATCAAACAATGGAAGGAAAATTATGCCATTAAGTATATCAAACTTAACGAATGGCCTATGAGGCCTAAAGAATAAAGATGATGTCCCAGGCCATAGATTCTAGGCTGCCGGCTGGGAACCCCAAGCTACTCGTCGATGTCGATGTAGTACTGAACTTGTCTTTAGGGGACACTTACTCTGCCAAAAGTATCAACAAAGCAAGGGTGAGTACATGGTGTACTCCGCAAGACTTATGGCTGGTGGTGTTATTTTGCATAAAGCCATCTTTTGTTTATAAAACAAGAGGGAGAATAAGCTCGTCTAATCACAGTATTTTAGAAAGGGGACAAGAGAGCGACATCTCCAAAGTATTGATCATCGTCTTTTGATATGAACCAAGTCATAATCATCTCCTAAACTAGGATCACCCCCTCGTACCCATGAGGAAGCATCCTTAATCACACATTGATCTACCAAGTTTTACGATTAGGTTATAGTTCTCTATGATCTTAGAATCTGTTCACTAAGCGTTCATAACCGTGAACACGAATTTTCGAAAATATTTAACCCTGCAGGGGTGTACAACTTTACCCACACGTACCAACCGACTCTTAATGCCAAGCTATTAGCCCTCTTCCTTGGAAGGCTGGCAGAGGGTGGTTGGTCACGACCTTTACCTTGCTTTTGCCGAGACCATGAGTCACACAATAAGGATGGTTCTGCTGTAATGGGTCAAATCCCAAAGCCGGTCCTTAAAGATGTGAGGCGAGGTTGGTTCACCAGGGGCTCCATCGACCCCAAGCAACCCGGTCCACGCTTGCCTACCTGTTATGAATGCACCTTCACTCAGCAAATCTTTCAAAAGGTTTTCTATGCATATGTCGAATGGAACGCCAAACTATGTGACTCATGGAATCTACTAGGCAAGTTAATCAGGCGAGGGGTTCCCAAGACCCATGTGGCTGTACGCTCGTCTCGGTTCCAAAGGCAAGAACTCAGGTCCTAGTGGTGGCGAGTATGGGACTAGAAAAACCACATCCCACCGTGGCCTCCCATTCAAGCCTTAACATGTTTAATCTCATATCATCTCCGATCTCATCTCATCACGTTCTCCTGTTATACTAGATTATCTGCATCTGATACGTCATCTAGATGAACCAGCACTGATAGCTATGCATGGCTAAGAAGGACACAGATAATAGCTCTAGCAGTGCACACAAGCCAAACCTAGTTATGCTAGGAGCAGTGGATTAGGTAATATAAGCTCAAAGGGAGTAATGCAATAGATAGGATACTCTATCTATCAATAAAAGACCACAGTAGAATCGTATGCATCATGGCAGTAATTGAAATGCTCTCGAAAACATAGAATTATATCATGGTGGGGCTATGCTTGCCTTTGCCAGTTGATAACAAATAAACATATCTTCAGAGGACTTATACTTGACTTGGTTACAGTTGGTCAAGTATTTGTCTTTGAGCTTTGACGGTGTTGATCTCTGACTTTGATCTCGATCTCGATCTTGTATTCTACCGAGAAGAACCAAACACCGGAAAGAGAGGGAAACAATCAAAACATGGTATCTATGAAATTCTCAAGCAAGGATGATGATATGACAAGTTAATTTGTATCGAAATGTAACCCTGGAGCATGCTCGCCAGTTTAATTGGGGTTCCGAGGGGTGAAAACCCTAGTTCGTAGGAACTCCGGAATCACCTATGAGGGGTTACTATGTTCTCTAATTAAACTTGCAATGTAAATAGTTGAACAATGCATGATCATAGGTTAGATAGATAGGTTTCATTTTTCTGAACATTTTGATATATTATTTGTATTTTTTTGACTTAAAATGAATTAGTTATTGAATTTACAAGTTTTAAATCAAATTCTGAAATTATCTAAATCATTTAAAAAGATTTAATGCGTCACTGTGACATCAGCACAGGGGGTGGGCATTTCTTACTGGGTCTGAGGCTACCCCCAGTCACTGACGACTAGGCTCCACGGGGTATTTTATATTTCCAGAAAATAATTAAAGAAACATTTAATAAAATGAAAAGGGGGATTATGACATAGGCATGACGTCATCTGGGGATTGAACTTTAGATCATGGATCGATCTGTCCATTGGGAGCACCCTAGGATGCGGGGTTGGTCTCATTCGACTCAGCGGTTCACGCTGAGCCAGAAACGGGCGGTGCTGTGCAGGGTGGTTGCGGGAGTTGCCGGCGGCGAGCACAACTGCGACGGCAGGACGAGGCGCACGACGCGGCCGCGACACAGATGAAGAGGAGGAAAACGGAGGGGTGCATGAGCACCAGCAGCTCACCATGAGCGTGATGGTGGGGTGGACGAGGTCGGAGGAATCCGAACGGAGGCGAACCGGCGGTGGTGACTGCAACGGCCGACGGAGTGCTGAACTCGATTCTGGCGAACATGGAGCTCCCTATCTTGCGTGGCTACACGAGGTCTATGAGGAAGACCTAGCGAAGCTCCTGGGACGAACGACAGTGCTTGGGGCGGTCCAGAGCGACGTCAGCAAGCGGCAACCTCGGCCAGGGTTTCGGGTTCCGCTGGAAATGGAAGAGAGTGGGAGGAAGAGGAGAACTCTGGCATGACTAAGGTTCCTCGCAGGTCCAGGGGGTCTTATCGGCCTCCAGAGCGGCGGCGTGCATCTCAGCGGCGGGCGGGCATCGCAACGATGACAAGCGGCCGAGGCAGTGACACGGAGGAGCTTTCCTCGCGAGGAAGACAACAATGAAGAGGTATCGGGCCAAATGGGCCAAGATGGGCCAGCTGCGGGCTATGGCTGCTGCGCGCGGCGACAGGCAGAGGGGAGAGGAGAGAGGGAGAGCTGGGCCGGCCTGTTGGCTGCTGCTGCCTATTTTTTTATTTTGCAAACTCTTTTCTTTATCTCTTTTCAAATTTCTGTTTTGT
This sequence comes from Avena atlantica, assembly GCA_910589765.1. Lineage (NCBI taxonomy): Eukaryota > Viridiplantae > Streptophyta > Magnoliopsida > Poales > Poaceae > Avena > Avena atlantica. The sequence goes on from OU342734.1 coordinate 354,188,186, forward strand.
GTTTTGAATTCCAAATCTGTTTGGAATAATTTTAAAATACCAGAGGCTTTTATCAAATATGTAAAATACTTATGATCCCTTGTATTCAATTTGGGCTCCAATATTTTTGGTAGTTTTCAAAATTCAAAGAATTTTGAATTGCTTTAAGAGAGAGGGGAAGATTAGGGTTTAAGGTTTTGGGATTTTTTCCTTATTTTCTTGCATGCATTTTAGATATGATGCTCATGGATGCACAATGAAAACCCTAACTAGACATTAGCTAAAACTAGGGTGTTACATATTTCTTCGGAAGAAGGAGGGGAAATTAAGAGAAATCCACGAAGGCGAGTGTGGTCACCATGCTGCAGCCAGATCCTTAGTGGCAAAAGCTTTTCGAGACGGATTCTTTTGGCTTACAGCTAAGGCAGATGCCGATAAACTGGTCAAAACGTGCAAGGGCTGCCAAAAGTACGCTCATCAGGCACATGTTCCGGCGGAACAGCCGCGAACAATCCCTATTACATGGCCGTTCGCTGTCTGGGGGTTGATATGGTAGGGCCGTTTTGCACGGCAAAATGTGGATTCACTCACCTGCTAGTGATGGTGGATAAATTCACAAAATGGATTGAGGCTAAACTCGTAACAAGTTGCGATGGAGCCACAACCAAAAGATTCGTCGAGGACGTAATCATTAGATTTGGATATCCACACAGTATAATTACTGACAATAGGAGCAACTTTTCCATGGGTGAACTTGCCGAATTCTACAAATAACAAGGGATCTGACTCGATATTGCATCAGTCGCGCATCCACAAGTCAATGGACAAGTCGAAAGAACTAATAGCCTTATTCTACAAGGAATCCGACCTAGTCTCGAGGCGCCGCTTCGTCGGTCCGCGGGGGCTTGGGCAGAAGAATTACCGTATGTGATTTGGAGCTTATGTACAACTCCTAATAGGTCAACATGCTATACCCCTTTATTCTTTGTCTACAGTGCAGAAGCAGTTCTTTTGAGCGATCTGATACATCAAGCTCCACGAGTCAAAGCGTATAGATGCAAAAGTTTCTTGGCAAGATGATCTCGATATAATCGAAGAAGTACGTGTCGTAGCTGAGCAGAGATCTACAGCCTATCAGCAGAAGTTACGCAAGTATCATAGTCAGAGAGTACAAAACCGTTCTTTTAGAAAAGACGGTTTGGTTCTCCGACTTGTGCAAAAGAGAGAGAACAAATTTTCCCCAATTTCGGAGGAACATTTTATGGTTTGCAGAGTTCTGCATAATGGGTCATATCAATTAACCGAGATGAGACCAGTCAAGAAAAGACCCGACACTCGGAAAAGGAAGCGAGCTGGTGGCAGCATAGACCTAGATGAAATAGATCGTCCATGGAATATTGCACAGTAAGATCCCTCCTTTGTAAAGGAAAGGATCCCTATGATTGCAATGCTAGTCCCTGGATCAATGCTAGCATCCACAGTTTAAGATGAAGTACACAGAAACAAAGGTCATTATTACATATCATCCAAAGACAAACATAGTCCTTTACAACTCCATGGCCATAGGCCTAATACAAGAGTTCAAATATATAATAAGATAAATAAGTCTTCATCTTCATGTGCCATAGGCAAGCATGTTGAGTGTAGACTCATGACTCCTAATCATCATCAGAATATCCTGCAACATCACAAGTTACAGCCACAGTGGGTCAATACATTGGAATAGTATTGGAAAGTGATACCTTAGTAGAGTATTGGTGGACTAGATACTATATGCATTTTGGCTAAGTGTAGCTTAGGCTTTCTTTGCTCAAAATAGGTTTTGCCTATCAGTTGTAAATACTAAGTTTTTCCTTTGTCAAAATCTTTCCCAAGGAACCTACAATAGACATTGGGGTCCTTCACCCTTGTTCAACCACAAGTTTTTACTTAGAAATTGGGATGAGGAGATTCTTGATAGCTTCCATGTCTTGATGCTCAAGTTGTCCAATACCAGGGACATGGCTAATTACTTAGATTCTTCCATCTGCAGAGGTTGTGCACTTTCCCCACAAGACTTGATTTTCACCAAGACAGGACCTTTCAGAAGCCTTCACTTAGACCAAATGGACGCGTTCCAACCATCATCCCACTACCACCAACTATCCAAATGGCTAAGTTATTGCAACCTATGTGATCCAGGCAGAGCCCATATTGCCAAGTGGCTGCACTAGAAGCTTCTTAACATTTGGCCTCTCAAATCCCTTTGTTCCTGGGTGGCTTTCCACAAGTGAGATACACAAGGTAAACCATAGAAATGGGCCTTGTGTAACCACTCAACATAAACCATTCCTTCCATTCCACCCAGGTGTTTCATTCACTTAGTTGTTTTATTAAGCAAAAACATAGTCCAAAGACTTAGAAATATTTATTCATAGCATGAATATATAGCCACCCTTGGTTGCTACTATCTAGGCTAAGCATGGCCTAGATAAGCATCTTAACTTAGAAATTTCTAGCAATTCTACAACTACTAGGATTTCCCAAGCATAGCATATAATCAAAATATATCCATGCAAGACTAGCAAAATATTTCTAATGCATGATTGAAAAACATAGGGATAAAATCATGAAGCACCACTTGCCTTGGTAGTTTGGAGAGTAGCTACAATCCTCACAATCACAATCACTATTTGCACCAAAATCTACACATAAAATGATAGCACCAAATCACATACAAAATAAATACAAGCAAAAATATATGGATGCATGCAATATGATATGTGATGATTTTCTATACTCAACAAGACAAGTGCACAGTACTGGTTCATAAACAAGTTCAAAACTTGCCAAACAACCTTTATTTGAACATTAAAACATTTCTCAAATAATTAATATACACAAAAAAGGCCTACACATCTTTCTGTAAAAATAACCATTTTGACAGAAACAAAACATTAAACACATTGCATATATGGAAAGGGCTTTCTCTCATGATTCCATTGATATAAAATTTGTCAAATTTGAACATGGGAATCAAAAGTTATGAATTTATCAAGTTTAAACATCTAATAGATACAAAATCTGATTTTTAAATCAAAGAACTGGCCACGCGGCAGCATCTGATTGGACGATACCGTTTCACACCGGATCACGCTCGGGCACCGTTGGATCTAAATAATCATGCATGGCTCAGATCTGCCCGTACCTCTTCGCCTAGCTTCTAGTCTCACCCACTGGATCTAGATCTAACGGTCCTAAACAACAGACCATCAAGTGGCGGCGCTAGCGGCGGCAGCGCTCTCTGTCAGCGGCGGAGCCAGTGAACTAGGTCGCCCGGGGAGGTGGGAGGATGCTCACCAGATTCGCCGCGACGAGGATATGCTCAACGCGTGCTCGGTTGGCGAAGGGGCGTGCTGCTGTGGCCGTGGGAGCTCGTCGGAGTAGAGGACCGCGTCGGGCTTGGGTGGATGGCGACGTTGGCGACGTTCTGATCAACCCTAACACAAACGGAGGGCATCAGCGGGTGCGCATCGATCAGGCGAACAAGATAGTGTCAAAGAGAAAGCACGGGGCGGTCGAATCTCACCAAATTTTCTTGCCGAAGTTGGAGACAGCGTCGGGAGTTTGCGGTGCTCGTTGGAGTCGACGACCTGGGGCAGTACAGGACGAACTAAGGATGTCAGAAGGAGCGCAAGAAGGTTGCGAAGCAGTTCGCGCGAACCAGAGAGGTAGGCGCGCACGGAGCTCACCAGGATTGGTCGCCGGAGGTCGTCGGTGCTGTGGCGATGTGAGGGCAAATTCTAGCAGCCTGGTGGCGTGGAGTCTGTGCTAAGTGAGGGGAAATGAGCAGTGAGGGTAGAGGTTTAAGTAGGCAGCAACGCGACTGGAAATGTTCGCGGAATCATGGATAATTACGCCGCGCCATTATCAGCATCAACGGCAGCAGCGATGTGGTCTGCGGGCGGAAATTTGGGGACGACGGAGTGACGTGGTCGCAGGGTCCACTTGCCAGCGAGAGAAATGGAGTGGGGATGGGTCCAGGCGGTCAGCTACTCAGTGGGTGCGGGTGCGAGTAAATAAAAATGGTTCGCAGGGTGATGCTGCTGGGCTAGCTGGGTCGAGTTGGGCTGGGTTGGGCCAGAATGGCTGTCTTTTTATTTTTTTCCACTTTAATCCTTTTCTTTTTCTGTTTGGTTTTCTAAAATTGGTTTTCAACTTCACTTCAATTCAGTTTGAATTCAAACCTTCTCAAGATTTTTGTACAGTGAAACTTGTACTCAAATATGAGTCAAACACTACTATAAACACAAACACCCTTGGGTTATTTGAAAATAAAAATAAAACCAAGCCTTTATGAGATGTGATAAAAGGCATATATTTGGTTTTATTTCATATTTTGTTTTGAAACTTTGCTTAAGCTTTTGAAATCACTTAAGTTAGGATTCTAAACAATACCGAGTGAATATTAGTACCTTTCTCAATAGCAAGTAGCACAAAGGCTAGATCATTCATACATAAAATAATGAGCACATATGCTCCTGTTTTGAAATGATTTTGAAATGAAATCCTACATGATCATGGATGCATGGATGATATGCATGAGTTTTTGGAACATGATTTTAGGGATGTTACAAATCTAACCCCCTTAAGGTGAATCTCGCCCTCGAGATTCGGATTGGCTAGCAAATAGGTGAGGGTGGTCTTTCCGAAGATCATCTTCTCTTTCCCATGTTGCTTCTTCTTCGGAATGATGGTTCCATTAGACTTTGCAGAACTTTATGGTCTTAGTTCGAGTAACTCTTTCTGCAGTCTCAAGAATCTTGATAGGTTTCTCTTCATAAGTGAGGTCACTCTCCAATTGAACCTCTTCCAAAGGTATGGTATCCTTCAAAGAAGTCTCTTCCATTTTTGAATGGCATTTCTTAAGTTGACTCACATGAAACACATTATGAACAGCTGACAAAGACTCTGGCAATTCTATCTCATAAGCGACTTCTCCTTTACGACTCAGAATCTTGAATGGTCTAACATATCTTGGGGCCAATTTACCTTTGACACCAAACCTCTTCACTCCACGAAGTGGTGACACTCTAAGATAATCTCTATCACCTACTTCATAGGTGACTTCTCTACGCTTAGGATCTGCGTAGCTCTTTTGTCGGGACTGTGCTATCTTCAACCTATCCTTAACCATCTTGAATTTCTCTTCAGCCTCCTTGATAAGTTCTAGTTAGAACAAACTTCTTTCTCCCACACCATTCCATAGCAATGCGGTGGTACACTTTCTCCCATAAAGAAACTCAAATGGTGCCATCTCAATACTGGCTTGATAGCTGTTATTATAAGAAAATTCTGCGTAAGGCAGACTTTCATCCCAACTGGCTCCATAGTCTAGAGCACATGCTCTCAACATATCTTCAAGAATCTGATTAGTCCTTTCTGTCTATCCATCAGTTTGAGGATGAAATGCTGTGCTGAATTCCAACCTCGTTCCCAATGACTCATGTAGTTGCCTCCAAAAATGAGAAGTGAATTGAGTTCCCCTATCAGACACGATACTCTTGGGTACTCCATGTAGACATACAATTCTGTTCATATAGATCTTGGCTAACTTAGAACTTGTATAAGTTGTTTTTACGGGTATGAAATGAGCCACTTTAGTTAGGCAATCCACTACTACCCAAATAGAATCATATCCTGACCTGGTCCTTGATAATCCGGTAATGAAATCCATACCAATCTTGTCCCACTTCCAATCAGGAATAGGTAGTGGTTGTAACAATCCTGCTGGTTTCTGATGTTCCGCTTTCACTCTACTACATACATCACACAAAGCAATATGTTCGGTGATGTCCTTCTTGAGATTATTCCACCAAAATCTTTCCTTCATATCCATGTACATTTTGGTGTTACCCGGATGAATGGAATACGGTGAGTTGTGTGCTTCTTGTAAAATCAGTTTCCGAAGCTCCGGATCTTGTGGCACACATATACGTTTTCCATGCCATAAAGTAGCCTGTTCGTCTTCATGGAATCCTTTGTCTTTTCCCTTGCCAATCTTTTCCTTAATCTCTTCAATTTCCTTATCAGTCTTCTGGGCTTCTTTGATCTTGCCCAACAAAGTGGGTTGAACATCCAAAGACATGAGATGTCCTTCAGGCACAATCTCCAATCTGAGATCTCTAAATTGGGCACACAGATCATCTGGCAATTCTCCCTTAGTAAGGCCATTCACAAACACCTTACGGCTTAGAGCATCCGCTACAACATTTGCTTTACCTGGGTGGTATTGCAAACTCAAGTCATAGTCCTTGATGAGTTCTAGCCATCTTCTTTGTCTCATATTAATTTCTTTCTGGGTGAAGATATACTTCAAACTTTTGTGATCTATGAACACTTCACATCGCTTTCCCAAAAGATAATGTCTCCATGTTTTGAGTGCATGGACAACAGAGGCTAACTCTAAATCATGAGTAGGGTAGTTTACCTCATGAGTTTTGAGTTGTCTCGAGGCATAGGCCACAACTTTCCCTTCTTGCATAAGTACGACACCTAATCCATGATGAGATGCATCACAATACACTTGGAAATCTTTCTCCAAATCTGGCAAACACAAGACTGGTGTTGTCGCTAGCCTCTTCTTCAATTCTTGAAAGCTGAGTTCACATCCTTCAGACCAAGCAAATTTCTTGTCTTTCTTTAACAACTCTGTCATAGGCTTAGCTACCTTGGAGAAATTCTCAATGAACCTTCTGCAGTAACCTGCTAAGCCAAGGAAACTACGAACCTCTTTCACTGGCTTGGGAGATTCCCATTCGGTTATAGCTGAAACTTTAGTAGGATCAACTGCTACACCATCTCCTGACACAACGTGTCCAAGAAAACCAACTTCATTCAACCAAAATTCACACTTGCTGAATTTGGCATATAGTTTATGCTCTCTAAGCTTCTCAAGTATCAAACATAGATGTCCCTCATGCTCATCTTTGCTCTTGGAGTAGATTAAAATGTCATTGATGAAAACGACAACAAACTTATCGAGGAATTCCATGAACACCTTGTTCATCATGTTCATGAAGTATGCTGGTGCATTGGTCAAACCAAATGGCATCACGGTATACTCATACAATCCATACCTGGTGGTAAAAGCTGTCTTAGGTATGTCTTGTTCTCTTATTTTGAGTTGGAAATAACCTGACCGGAGATCAATCTTTGAGAACTCACATGCTCCTTCTAACTGATCAAACAAGTCATTGATTCTAGGCAAAGGGTATTTGTTCTTGATAGTCACCTCATTGAGTGAACGGTAATCTATGCATAAACTTTGACTTCTATCTTTCTTTTCTACAAACAAAACTGGTGCTCCCCAAGATGAAGAACTTGGTTGGATAAATCCTTTCTGCAACTGCTCTTCAAGTTGTTTCTTGAGTTCTTTCAACTCATCAACTGACATCTTGTACGGTCTCTTTGCTATTGGTCCAGATCCTGGTAGCAAATCGATAAGAAACTCCACATCTCTATCTGGTGGCATTCCCGGCAATTCCTCCGGAAACACATCTGGATACTCACTCACAATAGGTACACTGTCCATGCTAACCCCCTTAAGATAATTTAGCTTACTCCCTTTTGCTTCAAAGTTGGTCTTGAATCTGATCCTTTTGTTTTCTGGAGTTGTGAGTGAGACAGTATGGTTTGCACAATCTATCACTCCCTTGTGCTTAGTCATCCAGTCCATTCCCAAAATAACATCCAATCCTTGGGAATTTAGGAGTATCAGGTTAACAGGAAACTTATACTTCCCAAACTCTATGGCTAGATCATGACATCCTGAATTCACTATCATTTCTCTGCCATGAGAACTTACTTTTATAGGACACCCAATAGTTTCTACCGGTAGTTCGTTTCTTTCAACAAATGCTCTTGATACGAATGAATGAGATGCACCAGTATCAAAGAGAACAAATGCTGGAACAGAATTGAGTTTAAACTTACCAGCAACAACATCAGGTTCCTCATAGATTTCTTCCACATTGATGTGGTTCACTTGTCCCTTTTGAAAAGGGTTGGGCTTGTTGGGTCCTTCAACTTTCTTTTCTGGGCATTCATTTGCATAATGCCCCATCTTCTTGCACTTGAAACACTCAACCTGACTAATATCCTTCTTGACAGCCTGGCTTCCACTGCCACTTCCATTGTGGTGGCTCTTATATCCACCCTTGTGATTTTTGTACTTGTCATTGTCATGACTACGGTGACTCTTGTTGTCATGATGACGTTTGTGGTTGTGGTGCTTGTTGAATTTCCCATGCTTGTGGGATCCTGAACTCCCACTATCATCATAATGGGAACGCTTGTGAGACGATCCCGAGCTGTGCTTGTCAGAGTGCTTTCTCTTCCTACTTTCAACTTGCTTCATCTTGTTCTCCAAAATAGCAGCCTTGTCACAAAGAGACTGGTATGTGGGAACGTAGGCCACAGCTAACTGCTGGTTCAGTTCATCATTCAACCCTTCAAGGAACTTTTCCTTCCTCTTAGCATCAGTGTCAACTTCATCCGGTGCATAACGCGCCAGATTGTTGAACTCTTCAATATATTCAGCCACGCTGCGGTGGCGTTGCTTCAGGTTATGGAACTCTTTCTTCTTCAAACTCATCACTCCGGATGAGATGTGAGAAGTACGTAAACCATCTTCAAATATTGCCCATGTCACATCTGCAATGGGAGTGGTGATCTGGAAGTTATCCCACCAAGTAGCTGCTGGTCCTTCCAACAAGTGAGCTGCAAATCTGACTTTTTCTTCATCAGTACAGCCAACTGTTACCAAGTCCTTGTTCACAGAGCGTAGCCAATCATTGGCCACCATAGGATCAGTAGTTCCTGAGAACTTTGCTGGCCTCAATCTTAGGAACCTGGTAAGCATGTCAAAACTCGGTGGGTTGTTCTGATTGTTGTTGTTGTTGTTGTTGTTGTTGTTGTTGTTGTTGTTGTTGTTGTTGTTGTTGTTGTTGTTGTTGTTGTTGTTGTTGTTGTTGTTGTTGTTGTTGTTGTTGTTGTTGTTGTTGTTGTTGTTGTTGTTGTTGTTGTTGTTGTTGTTGTTGTTGTTGTTGTTGTTGTTGTTGTTGTGTTGTTGTTGTTGTTGTTGTTGTTGTTGTTGTTGTTGTTGTTGTTGTTGTTGTTGTTGTTGTTGTTGTTGTTGTTGTTGTTGTTGTTGTTGTTGTTGTTGTTGTTGTTGTTGTTGTTGTTGTTGTTGTTGTTGTTGTTGTTGTTGTTGTTGTTGTTGTTGTTGTTGTTGTTGTTGTTGTTGTTGTTGTTCTGGTTCTGGATGAACGTATTCATCATCTGCATCAGCTGAGTCTGAGCTGTCATCATTTGCTGCATCTCAGGGGTGATGTTGTTGTTGTTGGGGTTGGGATTGGCACGTCGGGGAGGCATATGTGGTTTGTTCAATAGAGATAAGAATGAGATACCCATAGATGCTAACATGCACAATACATCACATAAACAATCACCAAACATGCATCACAATAATAAAAGTTCAACAACATAGATAACGAGTTTGCAAAGTAAACGCACCAATAGCAAGCCATCCACATGTTGAATGGTCATTGCGACTCAATAATCAAAGACATGATAAATAAAAGGTAAATGAGCAGTCATCACTACTCCTCGGCATCAACCTCCTCCTCAACAAATGTAAGACCTGCATTCTCCATAGCGGTCTTGTATTCCTCGACATTGGTGGTCAAGGTCTCTACTTTAGCTTTGAGAGCCCTCTTCTGAGAACGAAGCCTCTCAATCACAGTCTGCTGATGCTCGAGCTCGAAGTCCTTGGCCTCGAGTTCTGCAGTCATGTCTCGAATCCTCTTGTTGTCACATCCCAAGATTTTCCAAATCTTGTAATGTGAAAATAAATAAATGAAATAAAACTTTGTTTGATTTTCAGGGCCAGAAGAAACTTTTTGAATTCAATTGGAACTTCAAACCCATTTGAATTAAATAAAATCCTAAAGGGATTTAAAAAGATAAACATTTTAAATAAAGGGAAATAAAATATTTTGGAAATACTATTTTGGGTCTTTTAAATAAAAGATTTGGTTTTTAAAAGAAAAGGTGGATTCATAAATAAAGATTATTTTGTAAAGCCAAATTAAACCTTGGCCAAGCTTTGGAATTAAAACATTTTGTTTTAAAAAAAATAGCAAAGGTTTGTTTAAATAAATTAATAAGGATTTAATATCCAATTTTATCTAAATAAAAAGTTTTACCATTTTAATTAAAACATCAAAAACTTATTTAATTATTTAAAATAAGTTTTCTAAGTATTTTATTTTCTCAAATAAAACCTACTGAAGTGTTTTGGTTTTATTTTAGATTTCAAAGTAAAGTTTCTAATGAAAGAAATCTTATTTGATTTAATAATGAAGGTCTATTGTTTTTAATTATTAAAAGACCCTAAAATAAAAGGTTATTTTGTTTTAAAACAAGTTTCCAAGTATTCATTATTTCCAAATAAAACCTACTAATTTGGTTTTGAAAATATTGGGATTTCAAATGGAGAATTTGCTAATTAAATCAAACCCTATTTTATTAAATAACTAAAGATCCATTTTATTTAATTAAAGGATGGATCCTCAAAAGAATAAAAATTATTATTTTATTTTGGGATTTGGTTTATATTGATAAACAGAACCAAATTCAAAGATACAAAGTATAGGGATTGTTTGAATCAAATTGAGTGTAGTTTGATTGTTTGAATTTCAAAAACAGAAAAAGAATTAGAAAAAGGAAAAGATCCCAGGAAGAAAAAAAATGGAATTGAACCAGACCCAACTGGCCAAGCCCACAAGGCCCAGAAACAGCCCAGCTCCCCTCTCCCACGATGAAGCGTTTTCTACTCATTCCCAGACCAGCAAAGAGACTGACCGGTGGACCCTCCCCTCACTTCTCTTCCCACTGACGACTAGACCCCACTCTCCTGTTCATCCTCCTCACCCGCGCGACCCCCTCCCCCCAAACCTCGCTGCCGTTGCTGCCATTCAATCCGCGCGTTCAATTCACCATAATGCCAAGCTTTAATCTCGCCGCGACCACGCACGTTAAAACGCCAGCGTCTTCTCTCCATTTCCCCTCAAGCTCCTCCCTCTCTCTGCCCCCAGGCTGCGATTATTTTGCCCTGCACCGTCACTGCTCTGACGAGCTTCCACCTCAAAATCCGGCCAGTACCCGCCACCTCCTGCCTCCACAAGCACACGAACACACTCACCACTTCTTGGCGCATCTCCCAGTACCTTTCGTTCGACCGCGGGCGCCCCAGAGCGTCGGCTATGTCAAGCTTCTGAACGCCGCCGCGTCTGCAACCTCTCCGACGACCTCCCCCGGTAAGCACTGACCGCCCCGCGTCTTCTCGATCACGCAAACATCCTTGCCTTGGTCTTGCGCGCCTAACCATGCCCCTGTCTTGCCTTAGGGCGATCTACAACGTCGCCTTCGAACGTGGACAAAGCCGTCCGACGCCAGGAGCAACTCCGGCAAGCGATTACCGCCACGACAGAGCGCCCCTTGACCCAAGGAGACCACGTCGAGCTTCCTTAGGCCTTTGCGAAGATGGTGAGCACCTTCCCATACTCCCTCGCTTCCTTTTTTGCCAACACCGCCACCGTCGCTAGCCGCCGTCGGCGCCGCTCACTTTTGGTCAAGCGAATCAGTACCGTAGGATCTAGAATGAGCGAGCAGGATTAGATCATTTAACCGCGAAGAGGTACGCGTCCTGTGCCGCACGTTTCCAGTTAGATCCAACGCACCCCGTAGCCGATCCAAGCGAACCGTTATTGCCCAATCAGGGACAGCCACGTGGCCAGTTTCTGTTTAAAATAGAATTTGAAAACAGATTTGTATGCAGATTTGAAAACCCTATAACTTTTGATCCACACGTCCAAATTTTGCAAATTTGGTATCATTGGAATCAGGGGAACAAACCCTAGCCAACCATGCCCTTAGTTTAGCAAATAATATCTGTTAGCTTGTTTGAATTTTCAGAAACATTTGTATGCTTGTTAAGGATGTAAAAATTGTCTAAAAATGAATTTGGGGTTAAAATCTTTGGCAATTGGATTGATTTAAACCTACTGACCCTAGGAAACACTTTGTGGACTCAAAAATGTATTTGGTGAAATAAAATAATAATTCTTTGATTTAAAACCATTTCTAGTCAAATACTGGGGAAAACTTGGTATCTCACTTGTGGATGTCCACCCAGGAACAAAGAGATTTGAGATGTCAAATGTTGAGAAGCTTCAAGTGCAGCCACTTGGCATTATGGGCTCTGCCTGGATCATATAGGTTGCAATAACTTAGCCAAATGGACAGTTGGTGGTAGGGGATGATAGGTTGGAACGCGTCCATTCTGGTCTAAGGGAAGGCTTCTGAAAGATCTTGTCTTGATGAAACCAAGTCTTGTGGGGAAAGTGCACCACCTCTGCAGAGTGTAAAATCTAAGTACTTAGTCATGTCCCTGGTAAAGGACAATTTGAGCATCAAGACATGGAAGCAATCAAGAATCTCATCATTCAAATTTCTAAGTTAAAACTTGTGGCTTGAACAAGGGTTGTTTGAAATCTTCAATCTTTGATTGAGAGAAGCTTTGGAAAAGATTTTGTCAAAACTTAGTATTTTCAAAATGATACGGAAAATCTATTTTGAGCAATGCAAGCCTCAACTCCACTTAGCCAAATGCATATAGATGAGTAGACTCCACTATACTACCATAGTATCACTTGCCAATACAATTCAAATGTATTGACCCTTGTGGCTGTAACTTGTAATGTTGCAGGTTTGATTATTTTAGTGAAGATTGATTGATTAGGATTACAAAGTCTACAACCAACATCTGCCTGTGGCACTTTGAAGATGAAGGACCCATGACTATAGTTATTCCGCTGCAATGTAATGTAATAGCCAAATGAGCTATGTAAGATGTAGTAAAATTATGTTATTCCTGGTTATAAAGTTATATTATGACCTTTGTTTCTTGATATTACATCTTAACTGTGGATGCTAGCTATTGATCCAGGGACTAGCATTGTAAACGCAGGGGGCTCTATCTTATTAAAGATTGGAACCTCTACACTTGTTCCTATATTGGACTCGCTTCTCTTGACTCTTGAACTTTCTGTCCTGACTCTCGAACTTGGCCTCCATCTCCTTGACTATCTCATCTTGCTCCGCGAAGAGCTTGTCCTTCTCACGAAGTTGCACCTGGAGTTCGTCATTGCTGAGCATGACGTTGGTCCTATCGGTGTCTATGTGCCTAAGAAGAACCTCTAAGTCCTGGAGGTATAGACGAATCGGCTCTGCTGTCTCCCTCGAAGTATCCTCGAAGTCAATGGCCTCACCATCCTCATCACGTCTACCGAAGGCATGGAAGTGAGTACCTCTAACCTGTCGAGAGTGTCTCCCTAACAGACGTCCAATCAAGTCCTGCATGACTACCTCTAGGCCTCTCTCCTTGTCATCATGCATGAGCTTGAAGATGATTGCCTCCGTGGTAGGCTCAGTCTGGCGTCCGGGCTGATTGACCTTGAAGCCCCAAAGGTCTTTCCTCTCAAACTTGGTGAGGGGAAGTACCATGATGGTAGGAAGAGGGAGATTGAGCAAACTAGCGAGCTCAATAATACGAGGGCCAAAACGAGTTCCCTTGAACTCTTCAACCGTGCTAATAGTAACATTAGGCATATATTTAATAAGATAGAAAAAGTTAGAAACAACACAATTCCAGACAAATCACAAGACATGGCATCACATGCATAACTTTGGAAATCAAAACACACAAGTCATCCATACATGGATCCATTACAAACAACCAAGGTTCAATTTATTTTAAACTACATTTGGGAAAATAAAATGATAAGTGTGGTGGTCCAACTAATGTGGTACTTTACAATCCCATCTCACTTGCCAAGTTGGCTAACAGGGCATCCCTAGAGGCAATCTGTTTGTCTAGATCACAAGACTCCATTGCTAAGTCTATGATGTCCTTCCTTAGGCTTTGGTTGGTAGCCTCTAACTCTTGCGTATGCTTCTTTTCTTCCTTAAGATCATTCTGAGTGTTAAGCATTCTGCACTTGATTCTATCACCAAGTTCTTTGATGGCCCTCCAAGCTGCATCCCTTGCTGAATCAAAGAATGTGGTGTGCATCATTGTGTTGGTGACCATGCAGAATCCTGAGTCCTTGTGGTTGTCTTCCTTGTTTTTATACAAGTGAAGTTGCACCCACCAGTACTCAACTCCTTCATCCATCACAGGAAAACCTTTGTACACAGCTGCACCATGTATTCCCATGGCAACCATGAGGTCCTTGAGAGCCTTGGGGAACTCTGTATCACATTCCAAAGTCATAGTCATGAGTGGTCCCTTTTTCACGGCTTCGTTGATGGAGTTCATCTACAAATAGAGATGAGAAAGAAGATTAGAAAATTTTACGAGAAGATAAGACAAGTGTGGAAGTTGTTATTTTTTTTCCTTAGTGGTTTCCAATCCTAGGGTCATAATCCTATAGGCAACACAGTGCTCTGATACCATCTGTAAGATCCCTGCTTTGTAAAGGAAAGGATCCCTGTGATTGCAATGCTAGTCCCTGGACCAATGCTAGCATCCACAGTTCAAGATGAAGTACACAGAAACAAAGGTCATTATTACATATCATTCCAGAGACAAACATAGTCTTTTACAACTCCATGGCCACAGGCCTAATACAAGAGTTCAAATATATAATAAGATAAATAAGTCTTCATCTTCATGTGCCACAGGCAAGCATGTTGAGTGTAGACTTATGACTCCTAATCATCATCAGAATATCCTGCAACATCACAAGTTACAGCCACAATGGGTCAATACATTGGAATAGTATTGGCAAGTGATACCTTAGTAGAGTATTGGTGGACTAGATACTATATGCATTTTGGCTAAGTGTAGCTTAGGATTGCTTTGCTCAAAATAGGTTTTGCCTATCAGTTGTAAATACTAAGTTTTTCCTTTGTCAAAATCTTTCCCAAGGAACCTCCAATAGACATTGGGGTCCTTCACCCTTGTTCAACCACAAGTTTTTACTTAGAAATTGGGATGAGGAGATTCTTGATAGCTTCCATGTCTTGATGCTCAAGTTGTCCAATACCAGGGACATGGCTAAGTACTTAGATTCTTCCATCTGTAGAGGTTGTGCACTTTACCCACAAGACTTGATTTTCACCAAGACAGGACCTTTCAGAAGCCTTCCCTTGGACCAAATGGACGCGTTCCAACCTATCATCCCACTACCACCAACTGTCCAAATGGCTAAGTTATTGCAACCTATGTGATCCAGGCAGAGCCCATATTGCCAAGTGGCTGCACTAGAAGCTTCTTAACATTTGGCCTCTGAAATCCCTTTGTTCCTAGGTGGCTTTCCACAACTGAGATACACAAGGTAAACCATAGAAATGGGCCTTGTGTAACCACTCAACATAAACCATTCCTTCCATTCCACCCCAGTGTTTCATTCACTTAGTTGTTTTATTAAGCAAAAACATAGTCCAAAGACTTAGAAATATTTATTCATAGCATGAATATATAGCCACCCTTGGTTGCTACTATCTAGGCTAAGCATGGTCTAGATAAGCATCTTAACTTAGAAATTTCTAGCAATTCTACAACTACTAGGATTTCCCAAGCATAGCATATAATCAAAATATATCCATGCAAGACTAGCAAAATATTTCTAATACATGGTTGAAAAACATAGGGATAAAATCATGAAGCACCACTTGCCTTGGTAGTTTGGAGAGTAGCTACAATCCTCACAATCACAATCACTATTTGCACCAAAATCTACACATAAAATGATAGCACCAAATCACATACAAAATAAATACAAGCAAAAATATATGGATGCATGCAATATGATATGTGATGATTTTCTATACTCAACAAGACAAGTGCACAGTACTGGTTCATAAACAAGTTCAAAACTTGCCAAACAACCTTTATTTGAACATTAAAACATTTCTCAAATAATTAATATACACAAAAAAGGCCTACACATGTTTCTGTAAAAATAACCATTTTAACAGAAACAAAACATTAAACACATTGCATATATGGAAAGGGCTTTCTCTCCTGATTCCATTGATATAAAATTTGTCAAATTTGAACGTGGGAATCAAAAGTTATGAATTTATCAAGTTTAAACATCTAATAGATACAAAATCTGATTTTAAATCAAAGAACTGGCCACGCGGTAGCGTCTGATTGGACGATATCGTTTCGCACCGGATCACGCTCCGGCACCGTTGGATCTAACTAATCATGCACGGCTCAGATCTGCCCGTACCTCTTCGCCTAGCTTCTAATATCACCCACTGGATCTAGATCTAATGGTCCTAAACAACAGACCATCAAGTGGCGGCGCTAGCGGCGGCGATAGGCGGCGGCGCTCTCTGTCTGCGGCGGAGCCGGTGAACTAGGTCGCCCGGGGAGGTGGGAGGATGCTCACCAGATTTGCCGCGATGAGGAGATGCTCAACGCGTGCTCGGTTGGTGAAGGGGCGTGCTGCTGTGGCCGTGGGAGATCGTCGGAGTAGAGGACCGCGTCGGGTTTGGGTGGACGGCGACGTTGGCGACGTTCTGATCCGCCCTAACACAAACGGAGGGCATCAGCGGGTGCACATCGATCAGGCGAACAAGATAGTGTCAAAGAGAAAGCACGGGGCGGTCGAATCTCACCGAATTTTCTTGCGGAGTTGGAGACGGCGTCGGGAGTTTGCGGTGCTCATTGGAGTCGACGACCTAGGGTAGTACATGACGAACTAAGGATGTCAGAAGGAGCGCAAGAAGGTTGAGAAGCAGTTCGCGTGAAATAGAGAGGGAGGCGCGCACGGAGCTCACCGGGATTGGTCACCGGAGGTCGTCGGTGCTGCGGCGATGTGAGGGAAAATTCTAACAGCCTGGTGGCGTGGAGTCTGTGCTAAGTGAGGGGAAATGAGCGGTGAGGGGAGAGGTTTAAGTAGGCAGCAGCGCGACAGGAAACGTTCGCAGAATCATGGCTAATTACCCCGCGCCATTATCGGCATCAACTGCAGCGGCGACGTGGTCTGCGGGCAGAAATTTGGGGACGGCGGAGTGACGTGGTCGCAGGGTCCACTTGCCAGCAAGAGAAATGGAGTGGGGATGGGTCCAGGCGGTCAGCGACTCAGTGGGTGCGGGTGCGAGTAAAGAAAAACGGTTCGCGGGGTGATGCTGCTGGGCTAGCTGGGTCGAGTTGGGCTGGGTTGGGCCAGAATGGCTGTCTGTTTATTTTTTTCCACTTTAATCCTTTTCTTTTTCTGTTTGGTTTTCTAGAATTGGTTTTCAACTTCATTTCAATTCAGTTTGAATTCAAACCTTCTCAAGATTTTTGTAAAGTGAAACTTGTACTCAAATATGAGTCAAACACTACTGTAAACACAAACACCCTTGGGTTATTTGAAAATAAAAATAAAACCAAGCCTTTATGAGATGTGATAAAAGGCATAGAGTTAGTTTTATTTCATATTTTGTTTTGAAACTTTGCTTAAGCTTTTGAAATCACTTAAGTTAGGATTCTAAACAATACTGAGTGAATATTAGTACCTTTATCAATAGCAAGTAGCACAAAGGCTAGAGCATTCATACATAAAATAATGAGCACATATGCTCCTGTTTTGAAATGATTTTGAAATGAAATCCTACATGATCATGTTTGCATGGATGATATGCATGAGTTTTTGAAACATGATTTTAGGGATGTTACAGCTACGTCCCTTCTATTCTTAGTTATATTTCCTTGTAATCATATATGTACATGTTCAAAGTGAAATAAAGTACTGTTTTCCTCATATTGTTATTTTTGAGACGTTTTTGCCATCTTATTTCCAAAAGAGCATGTAATTGTTTCAAAAATCCTAGGATGCCTGAAAGTACTTTATGATCATGTTCGTTCTAGTTACGATTTCTGAACAATATAAAAATGTTACCTTAGGGTACAGAGTTTAAATCATTATCTATACTTTGATTCTTTATCTGATTGCTTAGACGCGGGCATTTTCCGAGTAATGAGTTTTTTGTACTAGAAGCCGGATTTGCTTCCGAGTTTAAACAGGTTTAGCAATTGCGCTCCGTTTCTCGGCAAAGTTTTCGTGCTAAAGGTTGGCCGACCCATGAAAGGGACGAGGCAGAGAGCCAGATAAACCGATAAGTATATACATAAATATAAAAAAAGAGTGCTTCAGAAACTTTTAAGCACAAAGCATGAAAATATATATAAAAAGTGCTAAGATAGTAAAAGCATCAGTTTTTACAGACCAACACAAAATAAATATTGTAGCCATCATTACATTTCCATAAGTTTAAGATAATGCATAGAAATTGTTTATGCTGCAGGCGGTAGTGATGAAGCAGGTGGAACACTGGAATCAACAGCAGTGTCGCCCTCGATCTCAGACTCGGAAGCGTTGCTGATTTCTGGCTCTTGAGGCAAAGGAGGCGCGGTGACAGATTCAAAGAATGGCGTCGTGTAATTGGTCATCTCCGCCACCCGACAAGCATAACCTGCACAAGATTCTTGGATGGCCTTGATGTCTTGCGGGTTACCCTCATCATCCTCCTCGGCAATTCCCTTGGTGACGTGCCAGATTTCCATCTCGCTATGGTGGATCATCACCATGGTGAGAGATGTTTGCGCAGCAGTCCGAGTGTAGGAGATCTTCCAGTCCTCAATCAGCTTCAGAATCTCCTTAACTTTGTCCCTCACCTCATGCACAGACATTGGGTGCAAGTCGGAAAGCTTGACGGCTTCGCCAGCCTCTTGTAGAGTTTGGCGAAAGTCGAACAAGACATCTCCAACGAGCTTAATGCGGTCGAGGCGAGGTTCATAAGTGGAGGATTCGGAAAGATTCAGGGGGTCTAGGAAACAACCAAAAATTCAAGATTCGACTGAAACGAAAGTCGAAAAGAAAACAACACGAAGAAAAGATTCGGAAATCTTACCAATCACGGAGTGATTCCATTCAGCATGCTCCTTAAGGAGGCTGTCTAGTTCACTTGCTGAGGCCTAGGCAAGATCTTTCTGATATCAAAATCCTTTCTGAGATCAGCAAGTTCCTTATATTGGAGGGCTAGGAGCCTCTCGAGCCTCACGGTCTCGTGGTTGCTTGACTCCAGGACAGCGGGTACGGATTTCTCCGATTCCAAAGTTAGCTTCTCAAGCTTTTCCCGGAGTTCAGCATTTTCTACTTGAAAGACCTTGAAGTTTTCGGCCTGCTCCACCATCTTGCTGGATTGGCATAACAATTCTACAAAGACAAAAATATCAGTCGGATAAAGCAAAATTCGTCTATGACAAAACATTTAACTGATAAAGAGGAAGCCGGAAATGTTTACCTTCTGCTTCATCTTTTTCAACCTTTAACTTTGAATTTTCAAAATGCAAAGCTTTGTTTTCTTTGCGGTTGTTGGAAATATTCTCGAGCAATTCCTGGTTGGAAGATGCAATTTTCTGTAAGTTTAGAGACGGAATACCGTCAGACGGCTACTAAGACTCGGGTTGCAAGTTTAGCTAAGTAAAATTACAGCACGAGCCTTGGGGGCTACACTATATACTTATTTTTCAACCTAAAAGCATCAACCCTGATCCATAAATGTTTATCCGACTTCATGCTTGGGGGCTAGAAGATATTATAATAAATGCAAATAAGAATCGGAAACTTACAATGTGTTCCAGGTGCAACTTTTTGAATCCGAGCTTGGTGCTGTGAAACACCTTATCGGTAAGCGTGAGGGACGAAACATCCGTCGCTGGAAGTTTGCCAGATGCGATTTTAGCATCCCGGACCAATATTTGGTCCAGGAGGCTAACCAGCTTGACGTCTTCCTCCTCTTGGCTCGCTGCTTCTGGGGTCAAGACTTGCTTCTCAAGACTGGACTGAGCTAGTTTGAGGATCTCTTCTTTCTCCTTCCTCTTGAGGCCAGGTACAGCAGAGTCAACCACCTTAGCCACAGTACCTATGGTCATTACCATGGGATCATTACCCTTTATGGGTTCACCCTTGTTAGTTGTCTGGTCATCAACGGTGACCAAGGCTTTCGAGATCTTGCCAGCGTCAGGAGATGCATAAGCTCCCTGCACTGACGGAGTAGTGGATGGGGTCGATGGCGGCACAGCAGGGGAAATTACAAGCTTCTGCTGACGCATCTGCTTGATCGGCTTGCTATCCGGATTTACCTTGCTCTTCAACGATGATTTAACTCTAGAACACGAAAATCCTAAATATTAGGTGTGCTCTGGAAAGATAACAAAGGTATAGGAGTACTAAAAATAGAAGGTGAATAGCTTACTTTATAACTACTGGCAGCACTTGGCTACCAGCAGTGACAACTTCCTTCTCCTTACGTTTCTTGGAGGCGGAGGCGGCAACTTCTTGCACCTCATCATCCTTCGTCGCCTCCGGGTCGTCAGAAGCATAGCCCTCTAGTGGAGCTAGCTCGGACTCGAAGAGTTTCTCGAGCTGACAGAGTTGGCAAAGCATCGATGAAAATAGAGTCAGAGAAAGAACCAAAGAAAACGACGAAACGCGAAAGTATAGTCGAAATATTTACCGGAGTCAGAGGACTATTGGACATATACATCTTCATGGAGACTTCTGGAACTTTTCGTTCCACTCTTTCCTTGACTAAATATTGCATGAGGGTCCTGTAGTCCTTCGGCGAAAGCCGGTTCGGGCTGATCTTCATGCTGTCCTTCTTGTCGCCGGTGATTTGGTGCATGAGGCGGTCTCCGTGGTGCTGGAGAGGTTGAATCCAGCGCTCCATCCAGCAGTGGATCAAGTCGGATCCACGAAGACCCTCATGCTTCAACAAAAATTCGATCCGCCTCTTGGCGAGAATCAAAACATCTGACAGCTCCGGCGCTTCCGCGTCCCATAAATCTTGGTGGGTAGCAGCGCCATTGGCGAACGCTAGAAGACCTTCCGCCTTTCCTGGAGCCGGAATATCCTTATGGAAGAAGAAAGTGCCGGCCTAGCATTTGACGGACTCACTGTCATTAATCCTAGGATAAATCTGATTCCTCCTAAGGACTAAGCTAAGAGTGTCGGTGACATAAGGCACACCAACACTGATGGAGTTCTTCCGGGTACCATAATAGTACCGAAAAAGGGTGAGACTTGGCCTAGTGCCAAGAAACCCCTCGCACAGAGCTGCGTGAGCACTAAGCTCAAGTAGAGAGTTGGGAGGAAGATTATGGAGTTGCACACCGTAATGGTTGAGGACGTCGACGAAGAAATCTGACGGAGGCAAGCTAAGACCGCGGTCGACGTGAGTGCTAAACAACACCCTCTCGCCGTCTTTCGGCGAGGTAATGGCATGTCCAGCAGCGCTCCACCACGCGCCGGCAACGATGAACCCCTCATCCTCCATGACTTGGATATCTGCAGTATCCATGGCGCTGGGGATCCAAAGACCCCGCATCTTCTTCTCGTCCGCCGCCGACGAAGCCGCTGCCGCTCCTTAGGACGAGGCAGATGCCATAGTTCTTGGAGGAAGAAGGGCTGGTGGGGGAAGGAGAGATTTTTTTCTCAATGGTGTGTAGATTGGAACTGGTGCAAAAAGCTTGAGGAGTACGAGGAAGCAATGAATGAATCGATGGAGAAGTGAATCTGAGAAGAAGGGTTTTCTCTCCTCTTATTTTCCTCTATGTCAAGATTCGTGCGGTAAGACGCGCAAGTATCGCCACGCGTATAGGAGAGGGGGAGTTAGCTTCCTCGCGACTCTTCTGCCCCCTTGATTTTCGCGCAGGCATTGAAACTACGTTCCGTTCCGTAAAGAACGGACCCACCAATGGTCGTGCTGATGGAAATCCTGTCAGTGATGGGATCTGACCTGTAAAGTTGTCAGTCAGCACGCTGTTGTAAAATCTGGCTTATGTTTCAAATCAAGCAGGGAAAAGATTAAGGTCAGAACAGAATATATCCGACTCAACTGACTCGGAATCCTACATTGATGAAAGAAGTTTTTGGGAACCCTCCAAGATTCTCAAGACGAAGAAACCATCAAGATAGACGATTTATCCGACTTCAGATCTTGGAGACATCTGGGGGCTACTGTTGGGGATATACTTTCCGAGTATACCCACAGGACTCGCTGACCAGGGTGGCCCACCAACGGGTTAGAGCTTTGCTTCACGGGCAGCCTAGTCAGAGAAAGAGGAGGAGCCAGTTCCGGTTACGACAAGGCCCAGAAGAGTTACTGACTTAGGCCTGTAGTATTACTTGTAGTCCAAGTTGTACATAGTTACTGAGTCTGTAACGTAGCCGGATATGTCTCTCCCTGTAACCCCAGGCCCTGGTGACTATATAAACCGCCCCTATAAGAGCCTTTAGGGCAACAACTCGATACACAACCACAACCAACTCGCACAGGCGAACCTCTCTTGTAATCCATTGTAACATCCGGCTTACGCCGTATTACTGGGCTTATATCAGGAGTAGGATCCGATCACCGCAGTCGGATCTGAACCTGGGTAAACGTGTGCTCACCGCTCCTGGAACATCTGACGTCTCACACCCCATATTTCCAACGCCACTAGGACCCCCTATGGCGTACTTGTCGATAATCCGACAACATTGCTCCAACACTTCCTCCAACTGAATGATGAATTGCTTGATATGTGATGGAGTTGGATTATCCTTGAGGATTTCCTTAGCCACGAGAACATTTTCCACCGGTGTATTGTAGATTTGGTTTCCTTTGGTTCTCCTATCTGTATGTTGGCGACGCGTGATACTCTGGGTTTCTTTGAGCTGTTGATCAACTTCTTATGCACTTCCAGGTTCTTCCTCGCATGTGTAGATTTCTGTCCCTCGTAGTGGGAGGTGAGCCTTTGGTACTCAGATCTTAGTTGCTCAATGCGGTTGATTTCCGAGTCTATGCTCTGTTGAATCTCAGCGATATTGTCAGGTTGCTCCAAGAGAGATATGCATTTATCTTCAAGAGCCACCATAGTTTTCTTGGTTGCTGTGTTAATCAGAGTCGGCAAAACTTCTCCGTATACTCGTTGGTCGTTGGCTTCACAGTGATATGTCCAGTAGTGGCCTACTTGGTCTAGGGTTGGTCAGAGGTCCATTGATCCATGGGAGAAGAACAAGTATATTTTGCTCGTCCGCAGCTTTGGCCTCTCCCCTTATTCGGTGATGGTGACGAGGATGGACTTTGAACCTTTTCCTCAGTGATCTCAAGCTGAGTAAATTCAGATTCGTCAACACTTCTGGTATAGCGGAGTCGTCTTTAAGGTTCCCTTCATCTATGTTGTTATAGGGAGCTATATTTGTTTCATTAGTCTCCCCACCTACATCTTCGCTAGGTGCGTGATGGCTGTGAAATATAGCCATCCATGTCCGCATTTAAACTAGTTATTATTCACATATTTGATGAAATATCGCTCTAAATCCTGTCACTAATGCCTAATGATCAAAGGGGTATGCAATCCTTTCTTGCTATTTTTCCCTGCGCAGATAATGGCATATGATGATGGGAATCACTACATAAATTTCAAAGATACGAGATTTCCAATACGTCAAAGAAACCAGGAGACGTGAAGTGGATCCAGAAGCTTTAACGACCAACTATACGGCGGGAAATTTATTCCGGACGTATAGTTCTGGCCATATAGTTGCCATCGACTCCATTTGGTCAAACATAATAACTTTCACGAAGGGACCCCCTATATAAAGAGGCTTCAGGCGACGAGAAAATAATGCTTATTTTTTACCTCAACTCTCCCTGCCACCAGAAGCCACCACGCTGGAGGAATAAATCTAGATCTAAATCTCCAAACCCTTCTCCACCACCATAGCCATATTACACCACTTGTAATAGTAGATCTCTTCTCTAATTGGTGACATTGCAAGACTATTTTCTATCAATCTGATGATCTCTATTACAATGTTTATGATTGTTGATTTCATCTCTATATGTGAGTAATTCTCCTTGGGCTAAGGGCTTCGGCCTAGCCATGTAGCTTTTTGTGCATGTTATTTATCATAGATGGGATCATGTATTAGTTTGTATGACATGATGATTATTGTACCCTTTCTTGCCTCAATCTAAGGACTTGTCAGGTACCCAAGACCCCAAGGATCGATCCAGGCATAGGGAGTGTGAGTGATGACTGATCTGCAGGTTGGGAACCCTAGTCATAGAAGGGGTAGTACGGCTGTATGTGAGGGATTTTCTTGGGATTAACGGTGTCATGACTACGCATATCATTAGTTCTCTTTCTTCTACGGATGAGACTAGTAGGTTATTGCTATAAGCGGCTGCGGAGGCAATAGCAGTTATGGATGCACTGCCCACATATAATATCTTGCTCTAACAATTACATGCATACTTTATTATCATCTTTTATTCCCATCAGATGTTTTTGCACAACTACTTGTGAAACGAAGGCCCTAGGCCCTCTCTCTCCATCGTCAACAACAACAAAAAGATCGCAAACTATTGGTCCGTTGAAAACACAAAAGGAATTCTAAAACTCTCGAAGGTCCGTTTAAGTAATCTCACTTTGCTTTCTGCTTCCCGAGGATTCGATAACCCTAGGTCTACTAGGGAAAAAGAACTATACTACATCCGTAATCTGGATCGAAGGTATCAACCCTTTTTCTGGCGCCGTTGCCAGTGAAGCAATAGCTACCCTGGTGAGGTTAGTAGGAACCTTGCTAGTTTTAATTCTTGTTTTTAATTTTGTTAATTTGCTTTTAGTCTTTATTTGAAAAACATAAAAAATTATTTAGTCTTTTAATTCTGGTTTTTACCATCATAAGTTTTTATTTAATAAAATCCAAAAACATAGGAAGTATGGCTGAAAAGAAGCTTGGAGAGTTTGCAACACCCAACAATGATTATTTGCGTACTCCTATTACTCGGCCAACAATTACTGCTGAAGTCTATGAAATTAAGCCCCACTATTTAAGTTTGATTCAACAAAATCAATTTGGAGGCTCTGCTGTTGAAGATGCAAGTATGCACTTAAATACTTTTACTGAAATATGTGATATGATGCGCATCAAAGATTTTGACCCCTACGCGGTCAAGTTGAGCTTATTTCCTTTCTCTCTTAGAGGAAGAGCAAAAGAATGGTTGCTATCTTTGCCTAGAAATACTATTGAATCATGGGTGGAATGTACTTCTTTATTTATGACAATTCTTTCCACCTGCAAAGACTATGCAACTAAGATCTAATATTACTAGTTTTAGACAGGAAGAGCGTGAGCCACTAGCGCTTGCATGGGAAAGAATGAAAGAATTCATGAGAAACTGTCCCAGTCATGGGATGGAAGATTGGTTAATTCTCTATTTATTTTATAATGCTCTAAACCCTGTGTCTAAGTCTATGCTTGATACTGCAACTAGAGGAACATTTATGGGTTAACAAATTACCGAAGCAAATAAGCTCCTAGACAATATGCAAGACAACCATGCCCAATGGTATGTGGAAAGATCAAACACGAAGAAGGTGAACTCCATCACACCTCAAGAAAATGAAGAACTCAATGCTAAGTTGGATGAGATCATATTAGCCGTCAAAGGTAAAGATGAACCCAATCCAGTAGAAGACCTCAAGATCATAAGGATCCAAAGGGAGGAGCCTGAAGAACTTGACTATAGTAATGCTCCTTCACCAAATTACAAATTTGAAGATCTTGTAAAAAGGATCAATATCAAGATTCTGGTAAGTGAAGGAAATGAAGAATCCATGTATCAACACTTTGTTAATCAGGTGGCAATAAAGGTATGTGAGCTTGAGGAAGAATATAAGAAAATAGCTGAAAAATTACCTGTTAAGCTTGATGATATATTTGAGCCTACTATTAAGATTAAAATTGGGACTAATGAAATAGCTGCACTTTGTGATTTAGGTGCAAGTGTTTCAATAATTCCAGAGAGTCCTTTTAATAAGTTAAATCTTGTCTCTTTTGAAATCACCGAGTTAAAATTGCATCTAGCAGATTCTACCTACAAACAAGAAGTAGGAATTAAAGAGAATACCTTAATATACATTAAAGGCTGTCCTCCTCTTATTGATTTTTTTATTGTTGACATGCCTGAACATGCTACTGCTCCTATCATATTAGGCCGTCCTTTCTTAAGAACTATTAAGGCTTTGATCAATTTGCATGAAGGGAAGTGAAGCTCCAATTGCCTTCGTGGGATCCTTTTGTTATTCATTTTCCCAGGAAAAAGAAAGCCAAGCAAGATGATAAGGAGGCCATCACTTTGAAGGCCAACTATTTTGGAGTGGGTGTTCCACTCATCTGGCCTAAGTGAACAAAATCAAGGTCAAGCTATTGACCATAAAAGAGCGTTGCATGTGAGGCAACCCATGTTAAATTAAGGTTTGAGTAAAGTTTTTAATTTTAAGTTTTTATGTTAAATAAAGAGTGCTAGAAAACTCCAGTGAGGAGGAGAGATTCAGTGGTACTAAAATTCCTATTTTATACATGCTAAAGTTGGTCGACAATTTAGTCTGTCATATTTCTGTCAAAATTTGGTGTTTTTCTAAGTTTCAGTCTAAAAAGTAATTCGTGAAGAAATAGAATTTTTTGTTGTATACAATACCTTTAACGACCAACTATACGGCGTGAATAAAAATTTCAGCCATCTAGTTCCGGCCATATAATTATTTGATCCATCCACAATTTTTCTTCTCCAGATACAGAAGTTTTAACTACTAACTATATGGCGGGAACAAAAGTTCTGGCCATATAGTTCTGGCCGTATAGATATAGCCGCCAGGATAAAAACCATAGAAACCCTAATTTTTTGCCGTTAGACCAACTATATGGCGGGAACAAGTGTTCCGGCCGTATAGTTGCATCCAACCACCTAAAAGCATGATAAGGTACCCAAAACACCAAAACTTCAATCCTTTCTCTCTCTTCAACCTCCAAACTCTCTCAAAACCTCAAGGGATCTTCACCTCTACTCAATTTCGTCTGATTTCCTCGCACACAAGTGATCTATGGTATGTTTCTCCTCCGATCCTCCAATTACTTTTTTGCAAATTCATCTATGATCTATTGTCATTACCAATATAGGGTGAGACTTACTTCGAACTAATTGCCATGATTCTCTTGCCTAGATTCTTTAGTGTGCTATGATGAGGAATATGCTATGTTTATTATTGGATCAAAAAGTTTTATTTTTGTCTTCCTTATTTTTAGAAGATGAACACAAGGAGCCAAACGCGTGCTCTTACTGTCGCTAGTTCTTCTCGGGCTGCAGCTTAGGAATGCATGGGGATACGATTCAAGAATGAGTCCCACCATGATCGTTTCGATGGGATCAAAGAGAAGTGAAGGAAACCAAGTGGGCTTGTCCCATCATATTGAACCAACTCGGTATTTCCGATGACTTAAAATTTACTTTGCAATAGGGTTGGCCTGCAAAACTTTGTATTTCATGATGCACCTACCTATCGCCGGTTAACCATTGAATTTTTAAGTTCATTGCAAAGCACCGTTGGAACATGGCCAGGAGAGGACACTATTTCTTTCCGCCTTATGAACCACAATTATACATTAACACTTGATGAATGGTGCAATTGTTTTGGTTTACCCAACAATGAGGCTAATGTTCTGCGTGCTTCTTATACCGACATGAACCCTTCCCTAGATCATTATTACAATCGAATGAGTTTTACTTCTAGAATCAACAGGGGGAAAATATACAACATCCCGATATCCGCTATTTGTTCTATGTCATTTCTAACACCTTGAAGACACGTAATGAGTTTACAAGAATCAATGAGGAGGACATCTTAGTCCTCGCAAAAGTTGTTTTCAACAACAACAACTTGTCACTCAACTTAGGCACAATTCTTATGCACTATTTGGAGCACCAGTCCTCCCAAAGCCAAGGACCCCTCACAGGTGGAGGCGTCATCACTGTGCTTGACATTGCCCTAGGCATCAACCTAGGTGAGTTACAACCAGTTATAGGTGAGCGACGTGTTGGTTTATCTACTTTAAAGGCTTGTGGAATGCTCACTAGGATAGGTGATGATTTTTACTTGCATATTGTAGGAGCTGGGCGTCTCTACCCCGCTCCTTTGCTTAATGGTCTTTTCTCTATCAAGGAGGGACGTTTGCTATATGATGTGCAGGTTAAACAACATCAACCCGAGGAGGAGATTCCGGATGAGGATGAGGACCAAGAGGAGGAGCAAGAAATTCCTCATCAAGGAGAGAAGCCACCGAACCAGTTCGCTACATATCAGGACTTCCAAGAACTTGGAGGGACTATGGATGGGATGCATAATCTCGCCGTGAACCTCCGAGAAACAACAAGTAACTTATCAACTCAATTTGCGGACTGGAGTTACAACTTTTTCCCGCCGCCTCAATGACTCAAAGGGCTTGCAAAAGCCTAAGCTTGGGGAGGTTTTCTATCTATTTTTAATTTGGCTTTCATTTCCTTTATTTTCAAGGATATGCTTTTATTTGAGTTGATAAGCACTCGTGTTGGTTTCCCCAACACTTTATCTTTAGTTATTTTATTTTGTTTTAGAGATTTTCAATCCAAGATTTGTCGCCAATTTTCTATTCTTTAATTCCCCTTCTCAAAAAACCACAAAAATATTTCTCCATTTATCTTTATTTTCCCTCTTTCTTTTCTTTTCACCTCGAGGTTCTCATGTATTTGCAGGAGAGTAATTGACTTCGAGTTTCCAAGAAACAAAATCAAAAGGGAAGATAGAAGTGGAACCAAACATGAAAGGTATGCCTTATGACTCCCCACTTTTGAAGTTTGAGAAACCCATGCTAGTTAGTAGTAAATGATAAGATGTTATATCGGTGGAGTGAGTCTCTATATTATAGTAAAATTTTGTTTGCATGGGTATTTAGTTGAGTACGTTTTGTTCCAGCTCTTGTAGTTAACCAAGTCTTGCCTAAAAATTTGCTAAACAATTGAAATAATAAAAAGTCTCACAATTGAAGGCTTGGGTGTTGTAGTGCTTAGTCTTGAAAGTTTATTCCTAGAGATACTCAACACCATAGGAAATAATGATTGACTTGATAGCTCTCTTTGAAAAGATTTGTTCAATTGAATTAATGTTTAGCGGTTTTTGTGAGCATGCCAAAGTTTGACTTGTGAATCATAAGAATGATATAGCTTTATGCATGTCAAAATTCATGGGATGCCAACAACTTCGCTATCCTACGAACGATCTTCATGGAGGAAATATATTTATCCATCCACGTCCGCATTTAAACTAGATATTATTCATATATTTGATGAAATATCTCTCTTAATCCTGCCACTAATGCCTAATGATCAAAGGGGTATGCAATCCTTTCTTGCTATTTTTTCCTGCACAGATAATGACATGATTGGAATCACTACATAAAAGTCAAAGATACGAGAAAGAAACCGGGAGCCGTGAAGTGGATCCAAAAGCTTTAACGACCAACTATACAGCGGGAAATTTATTTCGGCCGTATAGTTGCCATCGATTCCATTAGGTCAAACGGAACAACTTTCCTGAAGGGAACCCTATATAAAGAGGCTTCGGGCGACGATAAAACAGTGCTTCTTTTCGACCTCAACTCTCCCTGCCACCAGAAGGCACCACGCCGAAGGAATAGATTTAGATCTAAATCTCCAAACCCTTCTCCATCACCATAGCCATATTTCACCACTTGTAATAGTAGATCTCTTCTCCAATTGGCAACATTGTAAGACTATTTGCTATCAATCTTATGATCTCTTTTACAATGTTTATGATTGTTGATTTCATCTCTATGTGTGAGTAATTCTCCTTGGGCTAAGGGCTTCGGCCTAGCCATGTAGCTTTTTGTGCATGCTATTTATCATAGATGGGATCATGTATTAGTTTGTATGACATGATGATTATTGTACCCTATCTTTCCTCAATATAAGGACTTGTCAGGTACCCAAGACCCCAAGGATTGATCCAGGTACAGGGAGTGTGAGTGATGACTGATCTGCAGGTTGGGAACCCCAGTGACAGAAGGGGTAGTGCTGTATGTGAGGGATTTGCTTGGGATTTATGGTGACATCACTATGCATAACATTTGTTCTATTTCTTCTACATATGAGACTAGTAGGTTATTTCTATAACCGGTTGCAGAGGCAATAGCAATTATGGATGCACTGCCCACATATAATTACTGTTCTCTAACAACTACATGCATACTTTATTATTATCTTTTAATCCCATTAGATGTTTTTGCACAACTACTAGTGAAAGTGAAGGCCCTAGGCCCTCTCTCCATCGCCAACAACAAAAAAAATATTGCAAAATCTTGGTCCGGTGAAAACACAAAAGGAATTCTAAAACTCTCGAAGCTCCGTTTAAATAATCTCACTTTGCTTCATGCTTCCCGAGGATTCGATAAACCTAGGTCTACTAGGGAAAAAGAAATATACTACATCTGTAATCCGGATCGAAGGTATCAATATGTATTGGTATTCGTCCTCCAGGTTGTGCATGTATGGATGTAACTCAGCCTACATGTACAAATCTACATCTGCTTCGATTACATCAAGTATAGAGTCGTTTTTTACTTTGGCATCGGAAGAACCGGATCCAAAGCCAACATACCCAACAAAGTGGAGGGATCTGGCACGTAATAGAGCGTGTCCCTTAGCCTTAGTGTTAGAGATGAAGGAAATGTGCCCTAGAGACAAATGATAAAGGAGTTTATTATACACATTCCATTAGTTCATAATAGTTTTATATCATGCTACAACTATATCAATAAAAAACATGGATATAGGTGTGATATATATAAAAAAACTAAAGTCCCTAGTAGCCTCTATTCAACTAGTTCATTGGTCAATGAATGGTCAAAGGTTTCCTGACCATGAACGTTCTTCGGCACCTAATTGACAATGGAGCTATCTCATTGGAGAATGAGATAGTGGACACTGTTTCGCAGATGATTGTTGAAACACGATCATATCACAAAGTTCAAAGTTGCAATTGTCAGAAACATAGTGATTTGTTCCTCAGACAGTGATACCATATTTAATCACTATCACCTGAGGGTACTTTGATGACACTTAACGTCACTCAGTGAAATGCTGATCATAAGGGTGTCATTGGGTATCCGAAGGAATAGGTTGAGGCGTATGTGTCAGGAGCAGGATTTGTGCATCCGTGTGATGGAAGATATTATGGGCCCACTCGGATAAGTTATATCAAATATGTTGAGCAACATGTGATTAGATTACGAGATATCACTTATCGGTATGAGTTTAAAGTAGCATTGTCGGTAACGAGATCGATCTCGGCATGGAGATGTCAATGATCAAATCTCGGACAATGTAAGTATCATAGAGACAAAAAGAACATAACACATATTGTTTTAGGTTCAAAACGATGGAGAATCGTGATTGTCATGGGGGGACCATGTGCATCCTGGCTACCTCTATGCTCATTAATAGAGATTATGTCTGATACGTCGTAAACGTATCTATAATTTTTGATGCTCCATGCTTGTTTTGTATCAACTTTGCTATGTTTTCTCTCCACTTTGACATATTTTTATACACTTTCTGGAACTAACCTATTGACAAGATGCCACAGTGCCAATTGCCTATTTTCTGCTGTTTTGGTTTCAGAAAAGCTAAAAAATGAATATTCTCGGAATTGGACGGGACAAAAGCCAAAGTTCATATTTTCCCTGAACGATACAGAAAATCGAAGATGAGGCGGAGGAGGAAACCAGGGTGGCCACACCCTAGGTGGGCGTGGGGCCACCCTGGCCGCGCCCACAGGGTGTGTGGGCCCCCTGGCCCTCCACCTACCTTGCCTCCTTCACCTATAAGAAGCCCTCGACTCGGAAACCCTAAAAAAATAGACCAGAAAGCCATGAAAAGTTCCACAGCACCGCCGCCACCGAAGGGGAGATTCGGGGGACAGAAAGTATCTATTCCGGCACCCTGCCGGGACGGGGAAGTTCCCCCGGAGCCATCTCCATCGATCTCCACCACCATCTCCATCACCGTTGCTGATTCCCATGATGAGGAGGGAGTAGTTCTTCCTCGAGGTTAAGGGCTTTACCAGTAGCTATGTATTCATCTCTCTCTATGCATGATCTTGTTGTGGTCATGAGATTTGTAATCAAGTAGATCTACCTTGATACTCAAGTGCTTTAATAGATCTCTGCTCTCCCCATGTGTGTGAAAGTGACAGCGTGCACGCCATGGTGTCACTTAGGCTAGAGTCTACATAAATACTCATCGTGCTTTAATAGATCTATGCTTTTCCCCACGTGTGTGGAAGTGACAGCGTGCACACCGTGTGTGGCACTTAGGATAGATTACATATATATTTGTTATGAGTTATATTTTGAGTTGGGTGTCTCTATGAAATTGTGGTGTTCGTTGGAACCATCGAGCGCTCAAGGTGACAGTGTGGGGTTATCTAGATTAGGGAAGACAGACTTTGAGGTGTGCTGTTATAGCCCTACCATGGATTAGAGTGTCCAACCGGAGAGTAGTTAAGAGTAGTATCATGAAGAGAATATATTTATATGAGAGAGTGTTCACTAGTGAAAGTATAATCCCTAGGCCTTGTTTCTAAACATTGAAACACCGTTTGCATCTAGATCTATTGCATGTTTGCTTGCTTCCATCTTTATTTCAGTTTGCTTTTAGTCTCTCCCACGTCAACAACAAGTGAGAAGCTATTTTCTAGCACCGTTACCACTTGTATTTCACTATCTCTCGCCGAACTAGTGCACCTATACACCTGACAAGTGTATTTGATGTGTTGGGGACACAAGAGACTTCTTGTATCTTGATTGCAGGGTTGCTTGAGAGGGATACCTTTGACCACTTCCTCCCCGAGTTCGATAAACCTTGGGTAATCCACTTAAGGGAAACTTGCTGCTGTTCTACAAACCTCTGCACTTGGAGGCCCAACAACTGTTTACAAGAATAGAAGTGCGTAGACATCATGCTATTTTCTGGCGCCGTTGCCGGGAGGAAAGGTAAAAGGCACTCACACTACCCCATGGCAGCAGCAAGCCAGAAAGCTATTTTCTGGCGCCGTTGCCGGGAGGTAAGGTAAAAGGTACTCACATCCTCCGGTGTGAATGCTCGAAGTTATTTCCTTTAGATTCTGCAATTTTGTCTTTTTGTTTCTTGTTTTCACTAGTTAGGCTCAATGGAAAACAACAACAAAAATTAGAGAGCTTTATAGTGTTTATCTTGAGTTAGGACATGAATTGTTTGAAGAGAAAATTAAGAAACCTATGGATCTTTATTTGCATGCTAATAGCAATGTTATTAGTATGAATTTTTTGAAGACCATTGTTACTAATTTTATGGAAACTTCTAAGCTTGGGGAAGCTAGTTTTTATGAAAGAGATCTTTTGAGTTCCCCAGATTTAGGGAACAAAATGTGCTCTGATGATACTTTATCTCCCATATGTGGTAATTCTAATGATGCTTGTGATATTTTAAAGCCACATACTGAAAGTGTCCCTTTTAAAATACCTATTGATATTTTTGAACATGTTATGAATAACTGTTGTTTTGGAGATGGAACTGTCCATCCTAGTGATCATTTACTCTTTATACATGAATTATGCGAGTTGTTCAAGTGTGCAGGTATTTCAATGGACCAAGTAAAGAGGAAGCTATTCCCTTTCTCACTTAGGGACAAAGCAAGGGAGTGGTATGAGCTACTAGATGATCCTCATCATTTGGAGTGGAAGGAACTTGAATCTCTCTTTTACTCTAAATTTTATCCTCCTCATGAAATTCATAAAGATAGGAATTATATTTATAATTTTCATCCTCATGAGGGAGAAAGTATTGCCCAATATTGGGGAATATTGAAGTCACTAATGCTCAAATGTCCCATTCATGAGCTCCCTAGTAATAATATTATCAATAATTTTTATGCAAGGCTTTCAGGACATTACAAGGACTATCTAGATACCTGTTTAGAGGGATCCTTCACAAGTAAGAAGGTCAAAGCTAAGTGGGATATTCTTGAAACAATTCAAAGCAATATCGAAGATTGGGATAACGAAAAATGTAAAGAATCAGGTATAAACTATGAGTATGATTGCATTAACTCTTTTGCTAAAACTGCCGATTTTCAAGAGCTTAGTGCTAAATATGGTCTTGATCCTCAAATTCTTGTTAGATATTATAGAGCCTTTGCTTCCCATATTAATGCTCCTAAAGAAAAATGGAACATGTACCATGAACCTTTTAAAGACAATTGCATGGAAAATGAAAATGTTATTAATGATTGCAATAAACATGATTAAACTTCTGAAAGTACTATCTCATATAAGCATGTTAATTTTTGTGGTATGCATAGACCTTGTGAGAAGAATCAAATAGAAGAAGAATATTGTATCACCCACTATAATGAAAAAACCAGAACGTGGTATAAGGCTCTAAATGATCTTGGTAAAAAAATTGTGCTCTCTACCCTTTTATTTGTGAACTCTGCTATGAAGTGGGTCATTTCAATTTTCAATGCTCAGGCCATAATGATAACCTTTCTAATCCAGTGAGTACTACAAGTTTGTATTGTGATAATGCGATCACTGATAATCAACATGGTGAACTTACATTGTTTTTGGGGTGTGAAGAGTTATCAAGAAAAACTTCTTTGGTAGACATCTTTTGGTATGAATAACGTCCTGCATGGGTGTCATCTTTATTGTGTTGATAACTGTCACGCGAATACTTACATACACAATCTTATAAAAGATGATATTTTACCAAAATATGACAGGACTGATATGAGTTTTGTTCTTATTAATGAAAAGGAGGAATCCTCCAAAGTTTCTTATATTGTCTCTAACAATAAACCAGGTTATGTGGAGAAGCTTCCTTTCAAGCCTATCCCTCCTAAAGAGGAGGAGAAGAAGAAGAAGAAGAAGAAGAAGAGGAAGAGTAAAAGGAGAGAGGAAACAATATCTTCCTCTAAGCATGTTTCTCCTATCATAGTTTTTGCTGATGAGTCTGAACTAGATGATGTTCCTATGCCTGTTACCTATATTAGTGATCATGATTGGGAAAAGCACACTAATTTTGATATTGAAAATCTCTTTGGTACCAATTCTGAAAATGATGATATTAATAATTGTTGTGCTATTAGTGCTATCCATGTTCCTTCCAATGATGATATGTTTACAAATGAACACACTTGGGAAGATTGCTATTCTATTGCTTATGATGATACTATACCTCCAATATATGATGATTATAATGATGAATATGATATTTTCAGTCCACCTACTATTGAGGAGAAAGTTAATTGTGATTACAATATGCCTCCTATATTTGATGATTATGTTGATGAGAATAATAGTGATAGCTATTTTGTTGAATTTGCTCCCACTCTGATTAATAGGAATGACTATGCTTATGTGGAGAGTAACAATCATTTTATGCATGTGGCTCATGATAAGAATGTTTTATGTGATAGTTATATTGTTAATTTGATTCATGTTGCTACTGAAAGTTATAATGAGAGAGGGAAACATGGTCTTATGCATCTCAACAATATTAAGTTTCCCCTTTGTATGTTCAAAATCTTGAAGTTGCACTTGTTTTGCTTTCCTATGATTGTTGCTTTGTGCTTTCATGACTTGTTTCTTTACAATATTCCTATGCATAGTAAGTGGGTTAGACTTAAATGTGTTTTGAATTTTCTTCTTGATGCTCTATTTTACTTCAATTTCATATTTCTTATTGAGCATCTTCTTAAACTATCAAGCATAACTTAAAGGTGTTAAAGAAAAGTACTTGTTGGGAGATAACCCAAGAGTTTTCTTGAGTCTTGGAAGTGATTACATCAGTAATGACATCTCTTTATCCTTTTTGTTTGCTTTTTGTGCCAAGAATAACCTCTAATGAGAGGGAAGTAAGATTTGGGGAGTTGTTGTCCCAAAACAGATTTTTGTGCTCCACCGTAAAAATGCACGAGGAATATCTATAAGTCAGATTAAGATAATATTTTACGAATAAATCCCCCAGTATGTTAGATAACTTTCTTTAGTTCAACACTTTTTTATTTTAGCAACAGAAGGTCTTCGAAAAAATCGGTTTCTACCTGTTGGTTTGTTTTGATATATTTCTGCCATTATTTGCATTTGCTTCTTATTGATTCCTTTTTTGGTTATTTTTGGGAAATTGATATTTTAGAGGGAATTTCTACAGTAGCTTGTGTTTTTAGTGAAAGTTTTGCTGTTCTAAATATAAACCCAAAGGTCTATTATCTTTTGAATACACTAATGTTGTTAATGAAGATTATGTGAAGTTTTGTATGAAGGAAAATTTTTAGGTGTAGAGAAAAATGATGTAATGTGATGAAGAATGGACAAAATCTCAAGCTTGGGGATGCCACCCCGTGTCACCCAAGAAATATTCAAGAGGTACAAGCGTCAAAACTTGGGGATGCCCAAGGCACCCCCTTCTTCATCAATAAAAATCTCAGGTCTTTCTAGACACTTCGTTTTTATTGTTTCATGCACAGTTGTGTTGTTCTTGAAGCGTCTTAGTTTTTGTTTTTGTTTTTGGTTTTATTTTTCTTAGTTTGCTTGATTAAGTTGGTTTGATCACATCACACTTCTTTTGGAGAGAGACACACTCTGTTTTCATTGCCTAGAACACTCTAGTTTTCACTCTTATTGTTCCGTGAGTGTTCACTTTTGCTAGCACTGCGTTTAGCCTTAGTTTTCTTGTGCTTTCAGCTTAGAACTTTTTAGTTCTTATTTGTGGATTTGTGAGACAATCGCACTGGTATTTATTGATTATTATCTTTGTGAGTTGTTTCAAATAAGTTTTTTGGTGTTGGAAAGAGTAGAAAGCTTCATGATTAAGTGGTACAAAAGGGAGCATGTTTTGACTGTATCTTAGACTTTATCATGTCATGCTAGATGTTGCTTTGACCTTATGCTTAGTGATTATTGTTGTAGCATGGCTTGTTCCAAATAATTGAGATTGCTTAATGTGCCTTGAAAGAATCATGCGTTGTTTTAGCATACAAAAGCATAATATTGTAGTATTCTCCTTTGATGCTTTGTTTGGGTTGACTTGGCACATGCTAACACCATGTTATGACTATGAACAACTCACCATATCCTCTATGATCATTTAGTCCTTGACTTGTAGTACCACTCTATGCTTTGATTACTAATGTTTTGTCGCTCTGCATGATTATGGCCATTATTGCTCTCTTAGTTGGTTGCTCCCAGTCTTTTGGTAGCCTCCACTTGTATTGAGTAAGATCTACTCATGCTTCCAACTCCCAAGAAACCAAGTTATTCCAAAGTGTCCACTATAAACTCCTATTCATGGTGTGTGCGGTGACCCATCATACCACTACATGGTGTAGTACACTATAGTCGTTGACATAACACTAATGAAACACCGTTCACTAGTATTACATCCCTTAGAGTGGTACAACAGAAACACAACAGGTCCAAGAAATGACTATATGTTACAACTCAAGTCTTTACACAAGATCCAGAGAACACTCTGGGTTAAAGAGAGAGAAATAAACTTCTTACAAAGAAGAATCAGAAATAAACAACTCAAAAGCTATCATACTATTAATACTAGTATCTTAACTAATGGTCTGGCATTGCTTCTATTGCAATACACTACAGAAATAGGTTCTATGGCTAAGGATTATTTTCCTAGCTAATCAATAACTTCGTCTTCACTTGAGTTGATGTATATGTTGAATTTCTTGACTTCATTGAAGAACTTTAGATTCTGATGATAATTCCTGGAGCATAACTTGATATAGACATCGTCTGTACTAGCTTTAGAACCTAGCAAGGGTTAAGAAGATACGTTGAGTATGAGCATACTCAGCAAGTTCACTAGAAAAGGAGTGTTTGATGCACTATATCTACAGCCACAGACCATAGGTCGTAGGCAATGCAGGTTTTCGTAAACATTTCTTCAAAGGTTGCTTTTATTCTGAAAAGCTATGTCCGTCAGCCTTCACGGGTTTACCAGAACTTTCATGGAAATCTTTTCCCGCTGCGTTCACAGCTCCTTCCCGGAACAGGGAGTAACAAGTTACAGTTTTTACACTCTACAGAGGTGCGTTACTTTACCCATGAGAGACCTTAGCCTTGTTGCACAACCAAGTCATGACCTTGTCCATACTTCCTTGGTATGGGGCTCAGTCTAAGATCCAAGCCAATCACTGCCCTCTCCGCAACTTCATATGTCTGCACGATCCTTTGGGGCCGGCTCACCTCCGTTAAGCCCCCTTTCGGGCAGGCTAAAACCCTGATGAGTTCCCGAAGACTCTATGACCTGGTGTTGCCCTGGCAAGTGCCATATTAAATGGTCCATCCACTAAACACCATCCATAGATAATCTAGACACCTAAAGTGTGGGGCGTAAGGGTGCCCACCCATATGTTGGATGCGCACAAGGGATCACAACGTCACGTTAAGGTCGTCTTGCCTCCATACGAGAGGAAAAGGATCGTCCCATTCCAAATCTCATGGTTAACGCGTTATATACGGTGCAAGAATCACTGGCGACATTGGTTGTTAAGTCCTAGATAATATGTTCCTTTACCACCGGAACTTTCATAGTAGGTTATTACCTCATGGTAAATAACCTATAATCATATTATTATGAAAATAGTGTTTTCTGACATTTTTCAAATGCAGGTGATGACAACACTGGATTTTTAAAATACTTTACAGAAAATAATCAAAGGACATGAGCAAGTGTGAACTTGCCTTTAGTGATTGCAAGATTATGCACTCACGGTCTTCAAGACAATATAAGATCCAATATCTGAAATCAACATCATTGGTCCGTGTAACATCCCAAAAATACTAAACTTGGATCATCAAACTCAAAGCATCAAAATTAGGGTTAACAAAAACTTTTCTAAATAAAATGAGAAAGCATGCATGTGTGTATGCATTCCATTTTGAACTCTTTTGAATTGCCTTGTTTATGTGTTTCTTTGCTTGTAAAATGTTTCTTAGGTGAATTAAACATCATCTAAACAATCCCCACACTTTTACCAAATACAAATAGATCAAAACAAACCAAATTGGGTGAATGGTCATTTTGACCAATTTAACTCCCATGCCTACTTTGGTTGTCCCAAACTTTCAGAACTTAACAGAAACTTGTTTGGATCTTTACACCCCTTGATTGTACTCATAACAAAGTATCAAGGCCCACTTTGTGATCATCCAGAAACTTTCAAATGCATAGTTTAAAGGACAGTTCAAAATTGAATCTTTATCATATGGGAAGATCCCACTTTTTCAAAAACCACTCAAACAAGCTCAACTTTCAAAACCCAAGCATCTGCAGACTCACCAACACCAAACTAGCACACCCACCAAAAATCTTTTCAAAATTCAAAACTTGAATTCTTGCGGCCATTTCATCAAACACCTTGCTGATTAAAATCTTCTAAAATCCAAACACTATTGTGAGCAGTGATTGGAGCCTAACTTGTTGCCTCTCTGGTTGCAACTAGGCTTTAGTAGATCATCTAGCTCAATTGCAAACCTCTAGCATCACTGTAAGCTTGGCAATGCCATCAATGGTGAGCAGGCCGACTGCACCCTTGTCACCCCCATGTCGACAACAAGCTAGGAGAAGAACCAAGCCTAGCCAACATGTCTGGGAGCAAGCCAACACCCCATCGCCACTCCCTGTCCAGCGCTCGAACCTTGCCAACCTCTGGACCACACGCACGGACCATGCCAAGCTCGCCAGCAACCATGTCGAGAGGCGCCCCGTGTGCCACGCTCGACCGACGCCCACAGACCGCGCGCCGCCCTCGCCGCGTGCATACGTGATCACCACCGTCCCAACAACCCCGCAGACACGCTCGTTCGCCGCCGCGCGGACCACGCACGCTGTGCGCATTAAAAAACTCTGTCGGGCACGCACAGAGCACCGCCGTGTTCCGACCAAACCGCACCGCCCCACGCCTCGCCACCACGTCGTTGAGCATCGCCAGGGAGCACCGCACCGCCCCTACCGTCGCCCACGCCGCTAGCCTTCTGTGCCGTCGACCATGACGAGCTCAGCTTGCGCCCGTCGGTTCCCTCTCGCCACTATAAATAGGGGCCACCCCCATCCTAATTGGGCACATCACCTCACTACCCTCTCACCCAGAACCACTTCGCCTCAGTCCCGAAGAAAGGCGAGCAGCGCTTCACCGGAATTGCACCGGAGCCCGCCGCTACTGGAGAAGAAGGGGGCCAGCGATTGGGGCCGCCCCAGGAGAAGCTGCCGGTACCAGGAGGTTCGCCGTCGTCGACTTCGTCGTTCGTCTGCCTCGCCGACCCTCGCCTGAGCCCCGGTGATCCCCCAACGACCTTCACCTGCCGTGTTAGGTTTCAGTCTCGCCGGAGTTGCCCGACGTGGACGACGACCCTCAGCCGTTGGATTAGAACTAGATCGAACGCACCATATTGCCCTGTACCGCTTCGCATCCCCTCGTCTCACTGACGCGTGGGGACAACGACTTAACCATCCCGCGTAAGTGCTGTGCTTAGCAGGCCGGCCCAGTATCGCTTCCCGCGCAGCCCAGTCATTAACCTTTTCCATTTTATTTTCAAACACACTTCTGCACCTAGATTCAAAAATCAACCCAGATCAATTCAGTGAACCAAATTGAATGAAACCAATTTTATTAGAAAGGACTTGAAATGCTGAATCCAAGCCCGTTGGATTCAAGTCATTTGGATCTATAGATCATCCTTGGTAAAAATAACAAGGCAGAAGCTTTTCCGCATTCAAACATTTTTCAAATTAAAACCATAATAGATTTTGAGTTGATTCCATAAGGCATAAGAGCATAAATTTTGGTCTAAGCTAGAAAATCTTGATGTCATCCTAAGGCATAAGATTGAACTTAGTTGAAACTCCACTAGTTTACTACCCCTCATTAGTACTCACCCCCACTTATAGATGCTAGTGCTAAGCATAAAACTTGATCAACTTTAGATGGGAATACTTGGTGGAAAAATGGTTATGAAAACCTTAGAATGATGGATCATT
The DNA here is from genome assembly GCA_910589765.1 of Avena atlantica. Classification (NCBI taxonomy): domain Eukaryota; kingdom Viridiplantae; phylum Streptophyta; class Magnoliopsida; order Poales; family Poaceae; genus Avena; species Avena atlantica. The sequence goes on from OU342734.1 coordinate 354,229,256, forward strand.
CTACTGAGATGTTTTGACATGTGTTACCGAACACCAAATGATTTTTGGTGATGAAAATGTTGAGGCATGAGCCTTAGCCCTTTATAAAACTGATGGTTGTCTGGATGCGATACCATTCCAATTTTACCGTACAACCACAATACCCGAAGATTGGGTAGGGATTGACTGGAAACTTATATACCTTAGTATTAGTTCCCTCACGGCCATGGTCTGAGCTGAGGCTACCTTGTGAAGATTGTCCACCTATGCAGTACTCAAGATGACAGTTGGTCATGGATGGGAGGCCAAACTCACAGGAGAGGTGCTTATACTAGGGCGTGTAATTGAAAGGTTAGGATTGATTATCCGCATACTGAGTATGGTGAATTCAGGATTTGTTCCTGACGGATGTATCGAATGTTGTGGTGAAAGTGTACAATCTCTGCAGAGTGTCAAACTATTCGAATAGCCGTGTCCGCGGTTATTGACAGTTGGAGCGGCCATACTTTCCCCCCGTCAGATGTTTTCAAAATGACTTGTGGAATGAATTGAGACTTTGACTTGACCACAATAGGGTTGTGATATGAAATACAAGTTCCCACTTAGGTGTTATAAACTTCCACTAGATCTCTTACTTCTGAACTTAGTAGAGATAAATCTGGCTTCTTGCAAAACAACCCTAGAGCCTAGTGTCCGATTATCAAAAAAAAACCTTTCACTTGTTAGTATTAGTTTGTGAGTACTTAAAGAGTACTCATGGCTTTGTCCCTGGCTATTCCCGTGGCCTGACTATGAAGAGGAGTACCTGGAGGATGGACCCCAGGAAGGTTACGACAACTAGGATCATCTCCATCGTCAGCATTGCCTGTGACCCCAAAGATGGAGCTTCGCCTACGCTACCGTTGTTATTACGTATTCCGCTGCTTGAAGTTGTATTAAGAACCGGATCATGAGATCCTTATTTGTGTAAGACCTTATGTATGGTTTGTAATGGATGATGTACTGTGGTATCCAATTCTGTTATGTCTCGCAAAAATGGTAATCCTGGGATTGCGATGTATGGCATAACAGGCATCTGGGATTAAAAATCCGGGTGTTGACAAGTTGGTATCAGAGCCATCCTGACCATAGGAGACCCTAGTTAGACTAGACGTTTGAATCCAAAAACTAAGTTTCAAAACCAAAGGAAGCAAATATTTACAAAAACTTATTCCCATTCTTATCACTTTGATTCTTTCACAAAAATTCATGTTCCTTAAAAACTCTTACAAAATACATAAAATTTGACACACTTGATCACTCTACAAACTTACTCATCTTATATTCTTTTAGATGGAAGTGAAGTACAACAAGTTTTACCAGCTTTTGGAACTTCTAGAGCGTCCTCACCCCGAGTTCTTTGGAGCTCAGCTCAATGATCAAGGAGGAGAAGATCTGCAGTGGATAATTGTTGCAAGTCTCCGAGGAAAAATAGAACCTCCCACTGCGGAAGGAATTCAATTTACCTTAAGAGAGAACAACTGGCTCGATGGACTTGCCAGGGCCATGCAGGAAGCTCTTGCCCGTCTGTGTGGGCAAAGTATCAACCAGATCAAGGGTACCCGATTTGAGTTTTGCCCAAGGCGTGATGCTAATGGACAACCACTGGAAGCCCCATACCATCACGAGCTGAAGACCCAATTGGACCACCTTAGCTTCATGATGTACGATCGTCAGCAGGAGTTGGATAACTGTCGTGACTACTCCAACCACAAGTCTGCCATCATCAAGATGAAGGACCAAACCATCGCCATGCTAGCGAAGGATCGCAAGTCTTGCCGCCGTCAGCTCGACAAGAAGGAGAGCATCATTGCCCGTCTTCGCCACCGTATCTCAGCTTTGGAGGAGACCATCCATGAGAGGGACATGCAGTTGGAGGAAAGGGAGAATGCCGGAGAGGATCTTCGTGGAGACCCCTACTCCTATCTTAGTGATGATGATGATTTTCTGGAGGATCAGGCTATGGATTTCTTCACCGATGAGGACGATTACGCCTTCATCGATGACGACGAGGATGATGACTACACCAACTCCGAGGAGTAGTAGCACTTGAGCACTAGCGTAGTGAGTAGTATTTGGTCCCACTGTATCGTAGTTTCCAGAATGGTTCTTAAAACCATCTGTTTTTTTCTTGTGTTGTGGTGTGTGTTTGTATTGTGTGAATGAATGAATGAAAAGCAAGTTTCTAGAAAATCTGAGTCAAACTTTAAAAACTGTTCAAAGCCCCGAAACCTTAGAAATTTCCCTCTTTTCTCGTGATCTATCTCCATCTTCAGATGCCACGCGGAGGAAGTGGTTCATCCCCGGACCCGATGTTGCAGATCCTGCAAATGTTGGTTTCTGACCGCGAAGCTGAAAGAGCGGAACGTCAAGCCAACCTAGCCACCCTGCAGTAGATAGCTCAGCTTGCCCACAACAATCAAGGCCACGGAAATCAGGACAACCATGGATCTAAGCTCAAGAATTTCCAGAATACCAATCCACCTGTTTTCACGAAGTCAGAAGAGCCCCTATATGCCGACGATTGGCTGCAAACCATGGAAAATAACCTGGAAGTCGCCGGAGTGGAAGCCAACGAGAAAGTTCTGTTCGCCACCCACTATCTAGCCGGAGATGCCAGAGCATGGTGGAACAGTGTTCGTGCAATGACCGGAGGCCAGATGATGACCTGGGAGGAATTCAAGGTCAAGTTTAGCAGAACCCATGTGCCACCGGGTTTAATCAAGAGGATGAGAGATGAGTTCAGAGAACTGAAGCAAGGAAGGATGACTATAGTGGAATACCGTGACAAATTCTTGTCATTAGCTAGGTATGCACGATGAGATGCAGACTGTGTTAGTCAATATCCCCTTTGCTGATATTGAAGCCCTTGTCGACTCTGCTATCCAGATGGAAGGAACTTTCAACCAAACCAATGAGAACCGCAAGCGTCGCATGATGCATCAGCAAGGAACCCATCAGACCCCAAAGTATCGCCCTAACCCATCTCTAGGATTTGCCCCAAGAACAAACAGACCCCCGATGAACCGTCCCACCTACCCCAACCATGGAAACCCTAGACCCAGAGGAAATAACAACAACCCTGACAACTCTAGCAATTCCAACCGTGCCCCACCCAAGTTCAACAACAATGCTGCCAACAACACCAACACTTCCCCGAGGACTGGAAGCAATGCTATGCCTGTAGCAGCAAAGGACAAGTCGCATGTAACTTGTTATGACTGTGGAAATAAGGGTCACTACTCCAACGAGTTCCCCAACAAGAAGAATGCCGTAGCCCCCAATACCAATGCCCCAGCTTAGCAGCAGCGTCGTGTTCAGCCAGGAAGGAGGTTTGCCCCAGGGAATTCGCTCAACCGCAATGGACGTCTTTTTCTCATGCATGCTGAAGAAGCTCAGGAAGCGCCAGACGTCGTGCTGGGTATGTTTTCTGTTAATGCAGTACTTCCTCGAGTGTTGTTTGATTCTGGTGCATCGCACTCATTTGTCACCGAAGAATTTGCATGCACTAGTAAAATCCAACCAACCAAACTGAAGCACGTTATGATCGTTCAAATTCCCGGTTCAACCACCAAAGCTAGGCAAATTTGCAAAGCCGTCCCTATCCGAATCCATGGCATAGATTTTTATGCTAATCTGATAGTACTCGGAACTAAAGGTTTGGAAGTAGTACTAGGAATGGATTGGATGTCCAAACATAAAGGATTGATTGACTGTGCCAAGAAAGACATCACCATGACCAGTACAGCTGGAATATCAGTCGAGCATATATATGAAACCTTACCTCTCCAATTCAAGTGCAACAAGAGTATAGCCCAACCTACCATTGACCAAGTCCGGATAGTCTGCGAATACCCCGATGTATTTCCAGATGTTTTGCCCGGTATGGCCCCAGATCGGGATATCGAGTTTATCATTGAACTAATCCCCGGAACAGGACCCATAGCCCAGAGACCCTATAGTATGAACCTGTCGGAATTGGCAGAACTAAAGAAGCAACTGGATTCCATGTTGGAAATTGGATTGATTCAACCAAGTGCGTCACCATGGAGATCACCTGTTTTGTTCGTGGACAAGAAAGATGGAGGTAACCGTTTGTGTACGGATTATCGGAAATTGAATGATGTCACCATCAAGAACAAATACCCCTTGCCCAAGATAGAAGATTTGTTTGATCAGTTGACCGGTGCCAAAGTGTTTTCTAAGATTGATCTTAGGACTGCCTATCATCAACTCAAAATTCGTGCAGAGGATATTCCAAAGACTGCCTTTACCACCAGATATGGATTATACGAGTATACAGTCATGTCTTTTGGATTAACCAATGCCCCCGCTTATTTCATGAATCTCATGAATAAGATTTTTATGGACTTCCTGGATAAGTTTGTCGTTGTTTTCATCGATGACATCCTGATTTATTCCAAATCAGAAGAAGAACATGAGCTACACCTAAGGACCATTCTTGGAACCCATAGAGAGCATCAGTTGTATGCCAAGTTTAGCAAATGGCAATTCTGGTTACAGGAGGTAGGATTCCTCGGTCACATTGTATCAGCCGGAGGAATTGACGCTGATCCCGCAAAAGTGAAAGATGTAGAAGATTGGCAAGCCCCAACCACTCAAACCCAAGTCCGTGCATTTCTCAGATTGGCGGGATATTACCACAAGTTCGTAGAAGGATTCTCGAGTATCGCCAGACCCATGACCCAATTGCTGAAGAAGGACAAGAAGTTTGAATGGACCGACAAATGTGAAGCAAGTTTTCAAGAACTCAAGAGGAGATTGATTTCAGCCCCAATCTTAATCATGCCAGATATCACGAAGCCCTTCGATGTGTATTGTGATGCATCCAAGATCGGTCTCGTATGTGTGCTAATGCAAGAAGGCAAAGTTATCTATTATCTATCTCGACAACTGAAACAACATGCGCAAAATTACCCAACCCATGACCTCGAACTCGCAGCCGTAGTTCTAGCCATGAATACATGGAGGCATTACCTGATGGGAAATCTTGTGAGATTTATTCGGATCACAAGATCCTGAATTATATATTCACTCAGAAGGAGCTAAATATGAGACAGAGAAGATGGATTGAGCTAATCAAGGATTACGACCTGGACATTCACTATCACCGTGGTAAAGCCAACGTGTAGCAGATGCCCTTAGCAGATTGCCGTGCCGCTTGAACTCCATGATCTTGAAGGAGCAACCAAGCTTGCACAAAGAGATGGAAGATTTTCGAATAGAATTAGTAAGTGAAGGATTTTTGGCTAGCATAGAACTTCAGCCCACTTTGATCAGCTAGATCAAAGAGGCGCGGAAGGGAAATGTTAGTATAAATGGAATCAAGCATCGCATTGGTACAAGCAAAGTACCCGGATTCACCGAAGACGAAGAAGGAGTTCTGTGGTACAAAGGACGCCTTTGTGTGCCAGCAGATTCGGAGTTGAAAGAAGTTATTCTGAAGGAAGCTCATGATAATCTTTATTCTATCCATCCCGGAGGAACTAAGATGTATCAAGATTTGAAAGAACAATTTTGGTGGCATAATTTGAAGAGAGAAATCGGAAGCTATATCGCCAAGTGTGATATATGTCAGTGAGTCAAGGCAGGACATCAAAGACCCGCTGGATTCTTGCAACCCTTACAGATTCCGAAATGGAAATGGGATTCCGTTGGAATGGACTTTATCACCGGATTGCCTATTTCTAGTAGGGGAAATGACTCTATCTGGGTCATACTGGACCGATTGTCCAAAGTCGCCCATTTCTTACCCGTCAAGACCACATATCAGAGTTCAAAACTAGCGGAGTTATACATCGCTAGGATAGTTAGTTTGCACGAAGTCCCCAAGAACATCGTATCGGATCGAGGAACTCAGTTTACTCGAGATTTTGGAAGAAAGTCCAAGAAGGTTTAGGAACCTGCCTAGATTTCAGCACCGCGTATCACCTCAGACCGATGGACAAACGGAGCGAGTAAATCAAATACTCAAAGGTATGCTGAGAGCCTGTGTGTTAGAATATGGATCCAAGTGGGAAGACTGTCTGCTGTTTGCAGAATTTTCATACAACAACAGTTATCAAGCTAGTTTGCAAATGGCCCCATTTGAATTCATGTACGGAAGGAAGTGTCGCACCCCTTTGAACTGGTCGGACGTAGGAGAGAGTTAGATTTTTGGACCCGACATCCTACGAGAAGCGGAAGAGAAGGTTCACAAGATTCGTGAGCACCTCAAGATAGCCCAGTCCAGACAGAAGAGTTACACCGACAAGAGACGTCGAGACCTCGCCTTCAACATAGGAGATTTTGTATATCTGAAGGTGTCGCCACTGAAGGGAATGCAGCGTTTCCAACTCAAAGGAAAGTTAGCCCCCAGATATATCAGACCCTTCAAGATTCTGAACCGTCGAGGAGAAGTGTCATATCAATTGGAACTACCCGAAGAGATGTCAGTTGTGCACAATGTGTTCCATATATCATTACTTCGCAAGTGTCTCGAAGTCCCCGAGAAGACCGAAGTGTTCAAGAATATCGATCATCGGACCGTAGAGATCAATGATGATCTAACCTATCCTGAAGTACCCATCCGTATTTTGGAAGAAGCCTTTCGAACTACCGGAACCCGAAGGATCAAGTTTCTCAAGATTCAGTGGATCAACCACACGGAAGAGGAAGCTACCTGGGAGCGCGAAGATCACATCAGGACGGAGTTTCCCGATCTCTTCAAATCCTAGGTAATATTTTTCGTCCTTTTTCAAATCTCGGGACAAGATTTTGTTTAAGGGGGGAAGGTTTGTAACATCCCAAAAATACTAAACTTGGATCATCAAATTCTAAGCATCAAAATTAGGGTTAACAAAAACTTTTCTAAATAAAATGAGAAAGCATGCATGTGTGTATGCATCCCATTTTGAACTCTTTTGAATTGCCTTGTTTATGTGTTTCTTTGCTTGTAAAATGTTTCTTAGGTGAATTAAACATCATCTAAACAATCCCCACACTTTTCCCAAAGACAAATAAATCAAAACAAAACAAAAATTGGGTGAATGGTCATTTTGACTAATTTAACTCCCATGCCTACTTTGGTTGTCACAAACTTTCAGAACTTAATAGAAACTTGTTTGGATCTTTACACCCCTTGATTGTACTCATAACAAAGTATCAAGGCCCACTTTGTGATCATCCAAAAACTTTCAAATGTATAGTTTAAAGGACAGTTCAAAATTGAATTTTTATCATATGGGAAGATCCCACTTTTTCAAAAACCACTCAAACAAGCTCAACTTTCAAAACCCAAGCATCTGCAGACTCACCAACACCAACCTAGCACACCCACCAAAAATCTTTTCAAAATTCAAAACTTGAATTCTTGCAGCTATTTCATCAAACACCTTGCTGATTCAAATCTTCTAAAATCCAAACACTATTGTGAGCAGTGATTGGAGCCTAACTTGTTCCCTCTCTGGTTGCAGCTAGTCTTTATTAGATCATCTAGCTCAATTGCAAACCTCTAGCATCACTGTAAGCTTGGCAATGCCATCAATGGTGAGCAGGCCGATTGCACCCTTGTCACCCCCATGTCGACAGCAAGCTAGGAGAATAACCAAGCCTAGCCAACATGTCTGGGAGCAAGCCAACACCCCACCGCCACTCCCTATCCAGCGCTCGAACCTTGCCAACCCCTGGACCACACGCACGGACCATGCCAAGCTTGCCAGCAACCATGACGAGAGTGCGCCCCATGCGCCACGCTCGACCGACGCCCACAGACCGCGCGCTGCCCTCGCCGCATGCATACGTGATCACCACCGTCCCAGCAACCCCGCAGACACACTCTTTGGCCGCCGTGCGGACCATGCAAGCTGTGCGCATTAAAAACCTCCGTCGGGCACGCGCAGAGCACCGCCGTGTTCCGACCAAACCGCACCGCCCCATGCCTCGCCACCGTGTCGTTGAGCATCGCCAGGGAGCACCGCACCGCCCCTATCATCGCCCACACCGCTAGCCTTCTGTGCCATCGACCACGACGAGCTCAGCTTGCGCCCATCGGTTCCCTCTCGCCACTATAAATAGAGGCCACCCCCAGCCGAATTGAGCACATCACCTCACTCCCCTCTCACCCAGAACCACCTCGCCTCAGTTCCAAAGCAAGGCAAGCAGCGCTTTGCCGAAATTGCACCGGAGCCTGCCGCTACTGGAGAAGAAGGGGGCCTGCAATTTGAGCCGCCCCAGGAGAAGATGCCAGTACCAGGAGGTTCGCCGTCGTAGACTTCATCGTTCGCCCGCCTCGTCGACCCTTGCCTGAGTCCCGGTGAGCCCCCAACGACCCTCACCTGCCACGTTAGGTTTCAGTCTCGCCGGAGTTGCCCGACGTGGACGACGACCCTCAGTCGTTGGATTAGAACTAGATCGAACGCACCATATTGCCCCGTACCGCTTCCCATCCCCTAGTCTCACTGACGCGTGGGGACATCGACTTAACCAGCCCGCATAAGCGCTGTGCTTAGCAGGCCGGCCCAGTATCGCTTCCCGCGCAGCCCAGTCATTTGAATTTAACCTTTTCCATTTTATTTCAAACACACTTCTGCACCTAGATTCAAAAATCAACCTAGATCGATTCAGTGAACCAAATTGAATGAAACCAATTTTGTTAGAAAGGTCTTGAAATTCTGAATCCAAGCCCGTTGGATTCAAGTAATTTGGATCTATAGATCATCCTTGGTAAAAATAACAAGGCAGAAGCTTTTCTGCATTCAAACATTTTTCAAATTAAAACCATATTAGCTTGTGAGTTGATTCCAACTCTCAAAAATCACATTCAACCATAGCTTTCAGAATATATAAAAATATATAGGTTTACTTACAGAAATTATGTCAAGTAATAAAAGAATGCCACATAGGCATTTCTAGTCACTTATTTAATTAAAATAAAAGGGTGAAACCTTATTAAATTGTGACACCACTTTAAATCACATTCCCATGGACAAAAATATGTGGTGATGACATGTGTCAACATGATCCCATGTTTGGTTTGGAGAATATTAAATCTTAAGTAGTTTTTCAATGAGTAGAATTACTTTTCTAAAAATAAACGGAATTAAACCAAGCTTTAATCTTGTAATGTTAGAGATGATGCTAGATCATCTATAGGACCCCTTTTGTGTGATGATTGAAAGTAGTTAAGTATTGTTTGGTGATTGTGTACCTCGTATTTATTTATAGACGCTAGTACCGACCAAGGATACGAGGAGGAAGGAGGATACTACGAAGAAGAAGCCGAGGAGAACTTCAACCACTTCTCTTCACAAGGCAAGCCTAATTCTACTAGATGAATGTGCAAGCTAACACTTGCAAGATACTCTACTGATGCAAACAAACCCTTACTTGTTACCATATGCCCTAAGCATATGTGATCATACCCACTTGATACCCCCTCCTAGTTTTATTTGCAAGCTTTCTATTTTATTTCTTTATCAAAGCTACTTCCTTAGAGCTTAGTTAAGTAATTTGTAGATTCTAGAAATATATTTGAAGGTTGCATAAATAGCATAAAATTTGGCCTAAGCTAGAAAATCTTGATGTCATCCTAAGTCATAAGATTGAACTTAGTTGAAACTCCACTAGTTTACTACCCCTCATTAGTACTCACCCCCACTTATAGATGCTAGTGCTAAGCATAAAACTTGATCAACTTTAGATGGGAATACTTGGTGAAAAAATGGTTATGAAAACCTTAGAATGATGGATCATTCTACTGAGATGTTTTGACATGTGTTTCCGAACACCAAATGATTTTTTGTGATGAAAATGTTGAGGCATGAGCCTTAGCCCTTTATAAAACTGATGGTTGTCTAGATGCGATACCATTCCAATTTTACCGTACAACCACAATACTCAAAGATTGGGTAGGGCTTGACTGGAAACTTATATACCTTAGTATTAGTTCCCTCACGGCCAAGGTCTGAGCTGAGGCTACCTTGTGAAGAGTTTGCACCTGTGCAGTACTCAAGATGACAGTTGGTCATGGTTGGGAGGCCAAACTCACAGGAGAGGTGCTTATACTAGGGCGTGTAATTGAAAGGTTAGGATTGATTATCCGCATACTGAGTATGGTGAATTCAGGATTTGTTCCTGACAGATGTATCGAATGTTGTGGTGAAAGTGTACAATCTCTGCAGAGTGTCAAACTATTCGAATAGCCGCGTCCACGGTTATTGACAGTTGGAGTGGCCATACTGTTCCCCCGTCAGATGTTTTCAAAATGACTTGTGAAATGAATTGAGACTTTGACTTGATCATAATAGGTTTGTGATATGAAATACAAGTTCCCACCTAGGTGTTATAAACCTCCACTATCTCTCTTACTTCTGAACTTAGTAGAGATAAATCTGGCTTCTTGCAAAACAACCCTAGAGCCTAGTGTCCGATTATCAAAAAAAACCTTTCACTTGTTAGTATTAGTTTCGGAGTACTTAAAGAGTACTCATGGCTTTGTCCCTGGCTATTCCCGTGGCCAGACTATGAAGAGGAGTACCTGGAGGATGGAACCCAGGAAGGTTACGACAACTAGGATCATCTCAGATCGTCAGCATTGCCTGTGACCCTGAAGATGGAGCTTCGCCTACGCTACCGTTGTTATTACGTATTCCGCTGCTTGAAGTTGTATTAAGAACTGGATCATGAGATCCTTATTTGTGTAAGACCTTATGTATGGGTTGTAATGGATGATGTACTGTGGTATCCAATTCTGTTATGTCTCGCAAAAATGGTAATCCTGGGATTGCGATGTATGGCATAACAGGCATCTGGGATTAAAAATCCGGGTGTTAACAGTCTGGTAAGGACTAATGTTTAAAGAAGCAAGATGCTATTATGCATAAGTAATGTAATGCAATTTCGTAAACTCGAATCCCGGGGATAGCGTTGATCTAGGGTTTGGAAACTAGAAATGGTTTCTTAAGAATGTGTTGTACTTTTAGATAAGCTTCACACATGTGCTTCTTATTAAGGCTTGTGAGTGTGTGTGAAACAATATGTAAACATAACAAGCAGCATACCATAATAAAACATATAAGTGTGGAAGGTTCCTAAAGACTGTGTATACCAGGTTTGATCATCATTTAGATCCTTTAGAGGAATGCGTATGTTTGGTTTTATAATGTATCTTAAAAGAATAGCTTTTGAAGAAAATCTTATTTAGCTAAGAAGAAGTATTTAAACTTTAAGTTAACCTTATTAGGTGTTCTTTTAATTTATAGTCTTTGAGTAAGAAAGAATTGCTTTATTTGAATAATGATATTAGTAGTATTTGAGACTTATCTATCTTGGTTTTTAACTTGGTTAGTTTGGTATTGAGATTCTTTAGGTCTTAATTAAAATAGACCAAAGTTAACTATAAAACACATAATAACGTATTTAGCATTATACTTTAAGTCTTGAAGCCTAAAGTTAACTTTAAAGACACAGATGGATTTAAGGTATATTGCTTAAGTTATTTGTACCTTGTGTACTTCATAATGTTTCCTTAAAGTTACTTAAGAATGGTTATACTTTTATTTGACTAGTGGTTTCTTATCATTATATTGGAGTGGAATCATTTATCTCCTCATAAAGATGTGGTTATGGTTTGTGAATAAGTAACCCATGTTAGTGACTACTTGTGAAGTCACTATAGTGTTTTAGTATGATTATAATCTTGTAATTGAAGTATTGCAAAAGATTTTATTTCATCCCAAAGTATTCTTGTAGATTTTACAATTGATAAAGATTCTTTTAGAAAATAAATTACACTTATGGTTGAAGGAGAATTCAATTAAATTGTATTTAAAATGTGTTGAACTAGTTTGACTTAATATTATCAATATTTAAGACTAATACTATTTATTGGATTCAATTGACTAATTTTAGAAATATTAACAAATTTTATTTAACATTATATGAATTAACAACTAAAGAAATAGGTTTAAATTCAAGTTGCTAAAGTGTTTTAAATTTTTATTTACCTCAAAAGTGGAATATTATATTTTTAACATGTAGGTATTATTTTTGTGATCATTTTGGTATATTACATTTATTTTTATGATTTTTAAATAATAAGATATGATTTTTATAAGATTTATTACTTTATAATTACTTAGTATAACAAATATTTCATTGGGTGAAATAATAATGCATGATTATATTTTAAATTATTGTTCTTATTTTTCTAAGATTTTTGGTATTTTATTTATATTTTTAACATTTACCAATATTAAAATATGAATTTTCAAAGTTTTATTACTTATAAATTCTTTATTAAAGAATAATGATTTAAATAATTAACATAATAATGTTTGATATAGCTTTAAGTTGTAGATTTTATTTTTCTGAAAATTTCATATATTAAACACATTTTTCTTAATTATAAAACAAAAGATATTAAATTTACAAGATTATTCCTTTCTCTAAATTATTTCTTAATTAAACTCTAAATGGTAACTACTTTTTACATCGATACTACTATAGACACAGTCAGTAACTGGTGGGCCATATGCCACATGGCATGCCCTGTTTTAGCTAATACTTTTGATATTGGGCTGGTTCTTACACTCAGACAATGACAGATGGGCCAGGACCACGTCACATGCCACATGGGCAAGGACCGGGTCAAATAGCTGACCAGGTCAACCCCAACGTCACGATGACGTCAGGTCGCCAGTGAGCACTGGAACCGGTGGTGGGAGGCTTCCTAGGATCTTTGATTACGCTCGTTCGAAGAACGGAGGCTTTGTAACCATCTGGAGGCGGCGCCACCCAAGAGTGGTCACCGGACATGGAAACGGCGAGGTCGCAATGGCGAAGTGCGGCGGCGCTCAACGAAAGTAGATCTACAACAAATGCTATCATGAATTAGTAGGTCACAGAGATGCGCTAGCTTACCCTGATTCTCGTATGATGATCGTTGAGGCCTGGTGTGGTCGAATGTGGAATCTCTGACGAGAATTCCGACGAAGGCCGATGAAAGGGAACGGCAAAATTCGATCGCCCTCGATCTCCCCTTGATGCTTCGTTCCTCACAGACGATCTACGCACGCTGGCGCATCTCGTCGACCACTCCACGGACTCTGGGACGAACTCCACATGCTGGCGTGCACCGTTGATTGTGGCTAGGTTTTCGGTTGTCGACGGAAAGGAGAGGAAGAAAAGTGAGGATAAGGATGAGGTATTTAGAGGAGAGAGCCATGTCGTGCGGTTCTTATCCTCGGCCAGGGCCGGGCGAGCATCACGGCGCCGGGAAATCGACGGCGAGAGCACCTCCACGCACCTGCTTGCCGCCGGACGCGAGGAAGAAGAAAAGAAAAGGACGAAAGGGTATGCAGGCCGGCACTGGGCCGAAGTGGGATGCTGAGTAGTGGGGAAACTATGCGAGGCTGCACGCGGGCGACGAATAGATGGCGAGAAGAAATGGGTCATGGGCCATATTTGTTTGATACTCCTTTTACTTATCTTTTCTGTTTTCTGTTTTTAATTTCCTGTTTTCTTTTTAGATTTGTATTATTCACACTTTTGTTGTAAGTTTTCCAGAAATTTTTCTTTAGATAATTTTACTTAATATTCTGGTATGAATTATTATTATATACTTTATTTATTTACTCTTTTCCACTCCCTTATTCATAAACATATAAGAAGTTATTATATTAAATGGAATAAGTAGAATCTAGGGTTTTGGGGTTTATGATTTGCTTATAATCCTATAAAAATGATTTCATTATTTCCTCTTAATGAATGTGATTAGAATGGTTTAAGATACTTAAAGGTATGTAAATAATATATCCATATTTATTTTATATAGCAATCATTATTTAAGATGTTTTAATTATTAAAGTTCTTAATATGGTAACTTATATTATCCTAATTCCACTAATAGGTGAATATTGTTTTAATGATCTTGGTTATGACATTACTTATATATTGAAAGTCATGATTGAAATAGAAGTTAGGGTTTTGAATTATAAGTATTTACCATGAATTTTGGAAGTTTTAATATGGAAATATCCTTTTATAGTTATAAATGAAGGTGAATGGTTAAAATATATTGCCTTTATGTATATAATCTTTAATGATATCACCCTTTAAGATAGAATGTTAGTTTCTATAATGTATTATGGAAAAGAATTGATAAAGATAACTCCTAAGCACATATGGTTATGATTATTGGAAATGAGAAAGATATGTTTAATTGATTTGCTATAGGAAATTATTCCTATAAGCCATTGTAGAAATAAGATGATAGATCAAGCATAGAAAGTGTATATTATGTTTGGTTCCAGATTTAGGGTTTAGGGTTTACCAAGAATTCCTATCTTCCATAATTCACAATCCTAGACTTCTGTTTAAGGAATTCCTTTTCTAGATATTCTACTTCTTCCTACCCATCATCATGTGTTAACATGATGAGCTTTACTATAAATACTTTTACTAATAATTTCTCCTTCTAACTCCATTTGTAAATCCAATGAGCTTGACACTGAAGCTTTCATAATCTTCTTATATCCATACTTGGTTATATCAACTACTCTACTGCTGATAACCTCCAATCTAACAAGTAGTTACTTTTAATTCCATTCATACTCTTCCTAAATCATCCTTCACTAATATCACTTCAATAGATGTATACATCAAATCCTACTTCACCTCAAGTGCTTAGTATTTCCAAAGAGGAAAATACTAATTCTTTAATCCAATGTTCCTCTAGCATCATCTTAATCATACTATCTCATCTCTACTTGACTCCAATATCTTATACTCAAACTTCACATTCTATAATGGTGATTTGTCATGGCTACTCTAGAATAATATATCTATACTAGGTTTCAATCATGTTCTATCCACCAATGTCACTTATACATGATATAAGCATTCAATCTTGGTGACTAAGGCATGATCATTAGAATCCTTTGATCATTTATGGCTTAGGTTTCCAATTGGCTAATCAAGGCTTCATCAATACAACATTACAGTTGTATTGAAATTATCTTCTTAGTATCTCTATTGGATTAAGGAATGTTATTCATGGACTATGCTTACTTAATCCAATAGGATTACTCCTTGGTATCTATCCTCAGGATTCATCCTTATAATATTCTTTGTTACCATATTATTATATATTCCAAATAACTCCTCTATCATTTTAGGAGTGAGTTAACTCCATCAATTATCATAATGATTTCATTCTCTTCAAACTCTTCCATACTATAGATGATATCTAAGACTAGCATTATCATCTACCTTTTCTTACTTCATTCTCTAAAGGTTTTAGAATGGATGCTATGATAGGGATAAGAGTTGATAGATCAAGAAGTGGTGAATCAATAGTTGATTACTCAACATTGATGAACAACAGATATTGGAATATAATTCCAATATATATGATAAAGATTGATATGGAAAGAAAGATATATGATGAATGATCTTGACTTGGTTTCCTTCCTACTCAATCTCACTAAAGATTAAGGTTAGGTATTACCATGATACTAATGGTATAAGTAGATGAGATTAAGATATATCTAGAATTAGTTGTTACATTCTTATTACTTAAGTTATATTTATAACTTGGTATTCATGGGTTGTGTAATGAATACTAGGATGCGATTACTTAAGGATCAAATATAAAACATTAAGTAATGTATTAGGGTTTAACATTTATTACATTTGATCTACCCTTAGATCAAATCTCCCTTACCCAAAATAAGGTTTTAGCAAAGGTCATATTGAAACTTATCTCAGTCAACTGGATGATCTACTTCAATTCCATCAAGTTGAGAGAAGCTTCAATCACTTTGACAAGTTTTGTTCAAAAGCGCGAAAATTATTCGGATTTTCTATGCATGAATGCAATGCACACAACTATGTTCAGCTTATTTCTAAGCTCTTTATGAACCAATTAAGAGAGCATAGTTTCCATTCTTAGTTCTATGTGCATTGTCCCAAAACTTATTGATTGATTTATATTGTTGATATTGCTTGTTCTTGTGCTATTTGTATCTAGTCACTCTTATGAACTTTGAAGGTGTCATATGCATCTATTTGCTACTCCATGAGGGACAAGCTGAATGCCACTTTGCTATGTTTTATATATGTGAAACAAACAAACGTCTTTCAATGCATTGTTATTCATGATGTTTGTTTGTAGCCTTTCATGTTGCAACATAGCTACTTTGTCTTACTGTTAGAAATCCATATTTCATGCTCATGTTTAGAGTTCTTTGATCCCAGCTTTCATTGCAATGGTTTGATCTTGATTGTGATGGTGCATGTCATCTCAAAAATTATTTTTTTATCACTTATCTACTCGAGGACGAGCAGGAGTTAAGCTTGGGGATGCTTGATACGTTGTAAACGTATCTATAATTTTTTATGCTCCACGCTTGTTTTGTATCAATTTTGTTATGTTTTGTCTCCACTTTGAGGTATTTTTATACACTTTCTGGAACTAACCTATTGAAAAGATGCCACAGTGCCAGTTGCCTGTTTTCTGCTATTTTGGTTTCAGAAAAGCTAAAAAACGAATATTCTCTTAATTGGACGGGACAAAAGCCAAAGTTCATAATTTTCCCTGAACGATACGGAAAATCGAATACGAGACGGAGGAGGACACCAAGGTGGCCACACCCTAGGTGGGCGCGGGGCCCACCTTGGCCACGCCCATAGGGGGTGTGGGCCCCCTGGCCCTCCACCAACCTTGCCTCCTTCGCCTATAAGAAGCACCTGACTCAGAAACCCTAAAAAATAGTCCAGAAAGCCACAAAAAGTTCCGTAGCACAGCCGCCACCGAAGGGGAGATTCGGGGGACAAAAAGTGTCATCGTGCTTTAATAGATCTATGTTTTTTCCCACGTGTGTGAAAGTGACAGCGTGCACACCGTGTGTGGCACTTAGGCTAGATTACATTTACATATTTGTTATGAGTTATATTTTGAGTTTGGTGTCTCTATGAAATTGTGTAGTTTGTTGGAACCATCTAGTGCTCAAGGTGACAGTGTGGGGTTATCTAGATTGGGGAAGGCAGAGTTTGAGGTGTGCTGTTATACCCCTACCATGGATTAGAGTTTCCAAACGGAGAGTAGTTAAGAGTAGTATCATGGAGAGAATATATTTATATGAGAGAGTGTTCACTAGCGAAAGTATGATCCCTACGCCTTGTTTCTAAACATTGAAACACCATTTGAATCTAGCTCTGTTGCATGTTTGCTTGCTTCCATCTTTATTTCAGTTTGCTTTTAGTCTCTCCCACGTCAACAACAAGTCAGAAGCTCTTTTCTGGCACTGTTACCACTTGTATTTCACTATCTCTTCGCCGAACTAGTGCACCTATACACCTGACAAGTGTATTTGGTGTGTTGGGGACACAAGAGACTTCTTGTATCTTGATTGCAGGGTTGCTTGAGAGGGATACCTTTGACCACTTCCTCCCTGAGTGCGATAAACCTTGGGTAATCCACTTAAGGGAAACTTGCTGCTATTCTACAAACCTCTACACTTGGAGGCCCAAAAACTGTCTACAAGAATAGAAATGCATATACATCAATGTCTATGACATTCCCGAACCATAGGGACACACGCTTAACGGCTTTACGACATGTGGAGATCTTCCTGTAAGGGGGAATACTAAAATAGATGGAAAGAAAGATAAACTAGAAGTGTTCTATGGAGATTCGAAGTTGTTCGGAGAATAAGGAAAAGGACTGAAAGGAGTTTCAGATAAATGGAAATTTAAATATATGTTAATTATGAATTAATATATTCTAAATAATATTTAAATTAATATTTATAAAAGCTAATTTTTCATTAGGCCAAAATCTCGGAGGAATTTGACCTAGAGGAAAAACTGTAGGCAATAAGGCAGAAAAGCAGCAGCAATTGCGCTGGTGGGCCCCAGCTGGCCTACCCAAGTAGGCGGCAAGTACAGCGGACCACCCAGGGTGTTTTCGCGCCGCTAGCGCCACTGGGCCACAACCAAATGTCGGCCCACCCGGGCAGGCCAGCTCCCAGACCACCCGGGGCTCCCCACCTCGCGTTGGGCCGCTGTGCACCGGGGATGACCGACGCCGGCTGCTGCGCTGAGATCCGGCAGGCCACACGCGTGGGCCGGGTGGCCCACCCGGGCTGGTCGGTTGTTGCCGCTGCTGGCAGGTTGCGTTGAGCCGCGGTGGGCACGCAGCGGCCCACCCGGCTGGCCCCTTTTGGCTGTTGTGTTGTCTACTGTTGTTTTGGGTTGTGGAGATTTAGCCCATCCTGGACAAAATCCTGTCTGTTTTTCCTTTATCTTTAGTCCCACATGGGGCACCTAAGAGGGAGGGAACCCCTCCCTTAGCCTATATAAAGAGGTTCCTATGTGTAAGGTTCCCAACCTTTAATAAGGGAGAGATCCCTGTGTTTACAATGCTAGTCCCTGGATCAATAGCTAGCATCCACAGTTAAGATGTAATATCAAGAAAAAAAGGTCATAATACAACTTTATAACCAGGAATAAAATAATTTATTACATCTTACATATCTCATTTGGCTATCTCAATACAATGAAGCAGAATATAACAATAGCATGGGGTCCTTCATCTTCAAAGTGCCACGGGCAAACATGTTGGTTGTAGACTTGTAATCCTAATTCAACAAACTTCACTAATATCAAACAAACCTGCAACATAACAAGTTACAGCCACAAGGGTCAATACATTTGAATTGTATTGGAAAGTGATAGTATGGTAGTATAGTGGAGTCTATCATCTATATGCATTTGGCTAAGTGGAGCTTAGGCTTGCTTTGCTCAAAATAGATTTTCCTTATCATTTGAAAACACTAAGTTTTTGCTTGACAAAAACACCCAAGGCATCTCCCAATAGAAATTGGTGATCCTTCAATCCCTTGTTCAACCACAAGATTTTAACTTAGAAATTGGGATGAGGAGATTCTTGATAGCTTCCATGTCTTGATGCTCAAATTGTCCTTTGCTAGGGACATGGCTAAGTACTTAGATTTTTCACTCTGCAGAGGTGGTGCACTTTCCCCAAAAGACTTGGTTTCCCAAGATAAGATCTTTCAGAAGCCTTCCCTTAGACCAGAATGGACGCGCTCCAACCTATCAAACCCCTACCACCAACTGTCCATTTGGCTAAGTTATTGCAACCTATATGATCCAGGTAGAGCCCATATTGCCAAGTGGCTGCACTTGAAGCTTCTCAACATTTGACATCTCAAATCTCTTTGTTCCTGGGTGGCCATCCACAAGTGAGATACACAAGGTAAACCATAGAAATGGGCCTTGTGAACCACTCAACACAAACCATTCCTTCCATTCCACCCAGGTGATTCATTCACTTAGTTGTTTTATTAAACAAAACACAAGTCCTTGACTTGGAAATATTCCATATTATGAATATATATTCCACCCTTGTTTTCTACTAGCTAAGCTAAGCATGATAGTAGTAGGAAACTTAACTTAGGAAAACTCTACTAAGGTTTCATCTACTAGGATTTCCCATGGCATTGTTTATACTTCGCAAAATTTCCATGCAAGTCCTACTTAGAAATATCACTAATGCATAGTGAAAATAATGGGACAAAAGTATGAAGCATCACTTGACATGGTTATACCCCGCGGGTACATGATCTCAGCATACCTGGTCTAGCCCAAGGAAGGCCCACGGCAATTATACGCCGGCCCATGAAGATTTTCGGGTGGCCAAGGCCCATGACGCTTTCGGATCCTTGGAGAGCAAGACTAGAGTAGATAGGAAATTCAAAGGGGTAAAACCCTAGAACCTGTAACCGACTAGGTCTATGCCCGGGACCTGCCTGAGTCTATATAAAGGCTAGGAGGGAACGACCTAGATCTTCTCCTCATACTTTCGCATACACACCACCACGCCAGATTTCATCTGCGCACCCCTGTAACCTTCGGTTCCACCATAATCAAGAGCAGACAAGCATGAGTAGGGTTTTCCCTCCGGGGGCCTGAACCTGGGTAAACCTTGTGTCCCCGTGTTGCTTGTTTGCTAACCGTTCCACGATCTCTAGCATCCCCATCTTCTCCAAAACCCAAGTCCATAACAATGGGCACCGATGAGATCAAACCTCGTCAATTGGCACCATCTGTGGGAACTGGGGATACTGATTGTGCGATCGTGACGGTCCCAACCTGATCGATCTACAACTCTGCGGCAACGGAGATTCACCTCCTCTTCGGCGCTTTCGACTTCACCGCCCACTCACCGACCACCATGAAGGACTTCGAGCCCGTAGGCGACGGACTCGAAATCCTGTTCGGGAGCTTCTGCTTCCAGGTGGGGATAACTGGCACCCTCCGCCTCCCTGAGCGGGTGCCCCTACCATCAATCAGGCCCTCTTCATGGACCCCACACCCTGTTCTACGCACAACATCATCAACAGATGATTCCTACGACAGCAGCAGCTGCAACTCCGATCTGTGCGATCCGCCATCGGATGAAGGGACCTACGGTTCCTGATCTGAAAGCTGCGGTAGCAGCGGAGCAATCTACGAGCGCTACCAATGCGCCGTAGTCATACAGGCTGACGGGGATCAGCAAACACCCAACCCGACACCTAACCCGCCAGAGCGAAATGGCGGGAACAGGAGAAGCCAGTCCCCCCACCAGAAGGGGACAACAACGTCCACGCCATCCGCCTTAGCAAAGAAGGATGGGCCCAGGCACGCAACGCCATGGCGGGCAACATAGTCCTGCCTGCAGACTCCTCCCGGGATCTGCTGATGGCCTACCATCTGCTCCTGATCGAGGAGCACAAGAAGCAGGTCAAGATGCAGGAGGTGCTTGACAAATGCAAGCAAGCAGCCTCAGAGTCCAACGCACGACGAGCCACGCTCTCCGCCATGGGCATCGGCTCCAGCTCGACGGCAACCAAGGCAACAAGCACCGCTCTCGGATGGATAACATGGATCCCAAGGAGCGCCGTGAGGTGACCCGAACCCTCCACTCATCCTTCATGGAGATGGACGCCGACGGCAACGTCATCCCGAAGATGTCGCAGGTTGCGATCATGGCAGCTACAGCGTACCTTGCGGCCCACCCACCTCCGGAGGGGGACCCGAAAAGAGCCATGCACAAGTCCGCACTTACCGGACTCGGACTCGTCGGAGCTGCGCTCCACCAGGAAGCTCCTACGGAGCCAAAGAAGAAAGCTACGGTCAGGTTCGATCGCAGCCCCACCCCTTCATCCGAAGAAGAAGACCATGACCTTCCTCGAAGGAACAAGAGTTCGCGTCATCGCAACTGCGATTACGATGCCAGGGACGCGCTTACACATCGCAAAATCGACAAAGAGCGAGCCAAGCGCGCATGCTCGTCTGAATCCGAGATGGACGAAGACGAAGGAGAACTCTACGGAGCCCGATGCTTCAGCAGATCTGTTTGACGAACAAGGATGCCGCAAAATTTCAAACTTCCTTCGGATACTCCGAAATTCGACGGCACACAGGACCCAAAGGCATGGCTCAGCGACCACCTGTCATCCGTCAAATTGCACGGCGGAAACAAGGAAACCGCCATGCAATGCCTTTCAGCTGCAGCTGACAGGAGCGGCCCGGATCTGGATTAGCATCCTATCTTCAGGGTCCATCCGAAGTTGGGATGAGCTAGCTTACAGCTTCATCCGAAACTTCAGGGGCACCAGCAAGAGGCCTGCCTCAATCGAAGAGTTGTGGGCCTGCACTCAACGAACGGGCGAATCCATTCGCTCGTACATACTACGCTGGTCCAACACCAAGAACTCCACAGCGCACATCTCCGAAGAGAGGGCCATCGACGCCTTCAGGGACAGCGTCAAGCGCCAAGACTTCAAGGAGGAACTCGGGCGCGTCAAGCCCAAGACACTCGGCCACCTCATGGACATTGCCAACAGGTGGGCTGACAGCAAAGATTCCATCCACCGAGCACAATCGGAAGAAGAGGATGACTACGGCCGACGATGAGAGCGCCGTAGCAAGAGAAGATCGCGCGTCTATGAAGATCGCGATGGACCCGACATGGTCGCGGCCGGCTACGCCGATCGCCGCAACGACGCCAACCGCAACAGTGGAGGGTACCGCGGAGGAAACTTCCGCGACGGAGGACGCGCAGCACAGTCGTGGCAGCGCCGCGACCGCGATAACGGACCCTCAGCATAGGAAAAACTTTCGGGTCCATGCACCATCCACTTCTATATCGACAAGCATGATGGCAAGATGAAGGAAAGCCACATGCTCAAGGACTGCCGCGAGTTCCAGAAACTCAGAGAAAGCATGGTCCAGATGAGGTAGCAAGCTCCACTTACTGGATTCGGAAACGCACCCGCGCCAGGTGAGATAGCGCATGGAGCTCCTCCACCACCACCTGTAGGAGGCCCGAACCAACCAGTCGCACCAGCACAGAACAACGCTGGGAACGGGTATCCCCCTCCGAAAGGAGCACTGATGATCCAGAAGGGACGCCCCACGAATAGGGTGCAGAAGAAAATCACCCGACAGATCAACCTGGCCGTGGCAACTCCACCCGCCATCCCTGAGTACCTCAGCAGATCGGAGTCCTGCATCACGTTCAGTCGTTCGGATCACCCTTGCCAGATCCCTCGCCCATGTCATGCTGCCCTGGTGCTGGAGGCGCAGATCGGAGGTTTCGAGATGAGCCGCTTCTTCATGGACGGCGGCAGCGGCATCAACCTGATGTTCGCAAGTACTCTAGCAGCAATGCGGACCCCGCAGTGCAGCCTCGAACAATCAGACACAACGTTCCACGGCATTGTCCCAAGAAAGGGCATATTCCCCCTGGGCAAAATATGGCTCGACGTCATCTTCGGCAAACCGGACAACTTCCGACTCGAGCGACTCGAGTTCGAAGTGGTGGACTGGCCATCACAATACCACGCCATCCTCGGGCGTGTAGCATTCGCAAGGTTTTTAGCTGTCCCACACTACGCATACCTGCTACTCAAGATGCCAAGACCAAAGGGCGTCATCACAATCCACGGGAGCTTCACCCGATCGGAACAATGCGACAGGGATTTCAACAGAATCTCCCAATCATTCGGCATGCAGGAGGAGCTCGTAAGACTCCGCGAGGTGACGGACAATGGGGAACCCCCAGTCGCACGACAAAACACACCTGACATGTCCTTCGACTCCACCGTCAACACAAAGAAGGTGCATGTCCATCCGACGGATGCCTCCAAGACGGCGCTGATCGCCAACGACCTCAGCCCCGCATAGGAAAGCACGCTCGTCTAATTCCTCTGTGAGCGCTGGGAAATCTTCGCCTGGTGTCCTGCGGACTTGCCAGGAGTTCCCAGGGAATTCGCCAAACACGCACTCAACGTCTTTCCAGACACCAAGCCCGTCAAGCAGTCCATCCGATGACTGTCCGAGCCATCAGGAAGGAAATAAACAGGCTACTCACCGCAGACTTCATCAGGGAGATCAAAGAAAGCGAATGGCTCGAAAATACAGTGATGGTTCCCAAGAAGGACACGGATATCCTGCGGATGTGCGTGAAACTCACGTCGCTGAACAAGCACTTGACTTTTTGGTAGAGAATATAAGTTCACTCCTTGTCTTTGCAATGATCACACTCTTCAAATCACTACAATTCAATCAAGCAAGGGCACAATTTCAAACTACCATTCAAGCAACATCACATAAAATAATAGAAACAAAACAATGCATGCAAGCATGCCAAACTTTGTTTTATTTACAAAAGTGGTTTATAACAGGTTATACACATTCTAAAACACTTATTGGTCATTTTATAAAGTGGCAAAACTATTTGCAAAAGATTTTACCTATAAACCATTTTTAAACCAAGTCAATATTTTATGTGGTTGAAAATGTCTTTAGCAAAGTAATAATTTTTATAAGGTTCACCAAATACATTTTCAAATCATAAAACTTGGTGTTTGGGGTCAGAGAGTTTAAATCAAAACATTTCTCAAAGGTTTTCCTCCAAAATCATTTTTAAACCATAATCAACATTTTTATTTGGCTATAAATGTTTTTAAATCAATTATTCATTCCTTTGCTTCACAAAATACATTTTTTGAAACCACCAATTGATTTCTATGGTCAGTAGGTTCAAAACAAACCATTTCCAAAGATTTTATCTCAAAAATCATTTTAGAACAAATTTTATATTCTAAACATGCCTACTGAAGTTTCTGCAAAAACAACCAATTTAACAGAAGCATTTTGCTAAACAAAGGGCATTGTTGGAAATTATTTGTTTTGCTGAATCCATTGATATAAAATTTGCACAATTTGGACGTGTGGTTTGAAAGTTATGAATTATTCAAATTGGAACATCAAATAGATCAAATCCTGGTTTTTATAAACAGGCAGGGCCACATGGCGTGTTATTATTCGTCGGTACCGCTTCGTGCGGGTCGTGCAACGAGAGGCGTTGGATCTAACTAAATCGCATGGACCAGATCGCATACCCCTTCGGTTTAAGTGAATCTATCGCATCACTCCGATCCAGATCGGACGGTGCACAACACGCTTGCCATCGAGTGGCGGCGCTGGCGGCGGCAGGTGGCGGCGCGCGGTCAGACGGTGGCGGTGTCGACGCTACAGGAAGCTAGAGAGTGAAGGGAGATGCTCACCAGAATCGAGGGGTCGTGGTGAAGCTCAAGGCGGTTTCCTTCTATCAAGGGGCGCAGAGAAGCGACCGGCATTCCTCGCCGGAGTAGCTTGCTGGCTTAGGCACGCACGACCGTGGTCGAAGGCGAGTCTCTAGAACGCAAACGAGCAAAGCAACGCGTCAGGAAGATGCACACGGGTACAAGGATCACGGGAACACTCACCAGTGAGCAAGGGGCGCACGAGGTCGTCGGCTATGGCTCGCCGGAGTCGAGCTCATCATCGGTGGCGCTCAGACATGGACAGAGCCGAGGCTGTGGGGCATGCGCAGGCGAGCTGGCG
Organism: Avena atlantica; assembly: GCA_910589765.1. Taxonomy (NCBI): domain Eukaryota; kingdom Viridiplantae; phylum Streptophyta; class Magnoliopsida; order Poales; family Poaceae; genus Avena; species Avena atlantica. Next base: position 354,254,234 of record OU342734.1, read on the forward strand.
CTACGGGGAGGTTCGCCAGGATATGGGGAGCAAGTGAGCGTGCAGTGGGAGGCGAGGGGCGGCAGGGTTTGGCCGGAATCGTCGCCGGAAGACGTCGGAGACAGCAGCAATGCAAAGTAAATTAGGGGCAGCCTGGTGGCTCTCTGGCAGCAGGGTTTGAGGGGAAAGGAAGAGGAGAGGGAGGGCATATATCAGGCGTGATTGCGAGGATTAAACGTCGAGCCATTGCAGCGAATTTACTCCGAGAAGTTAACGGCAGAAAAACGGCCGGGCGGCATGGTCAGCGCGCGCGGGTGAGGACGATGACGACGTGGCACTGGGGTCGCTTGGCAGCGAGAGAGAGAAGGAGGAGGTGGGGTCCAACCGTCATAGACTCAGCGGGTTCATTTGCGAGTGAAAAACGTTTCACTGCGAGGTAGAAGGAGTGGGATGCTGATGGGCTTAGTGGGCTAGGTTAGTTGGGCTGCTCCTATTCCATTTTTTTATCTGATTGTTTTTTTCCTTTTTCCATTTCTATTAATCTGTTTTGGTTTTCTTTAATTAATTCAAACATAAATTTGATTTCAAACCTCAACCAAAATTTGTGTAGACTCATATACTGATTAATAGCACATTCCAAAGTCAAATTTAGAATAATATATTTATTCTTTTTAGGGTCCTTTAATTATTTAAAATAGGCTCTGCTATTAATTAAATAAGATTTAATAATATTTTTAAATCTCCATTTGAATTCAAATCATCACCAAACTTTGGGTGAAGTTTAATTTTGTTTATCAACATATTTCAAAGTCTAAAATAAAATAATTCTTTTATTCTTTTAGGATCTATTAATAATTAAATAAAAAGTCCATAGTCTTTAATTCAAATAGGTTTTAATTTATTTTAAAACTCTTTTTGAAATCTAAATAATATCAAAATACTTTCAGTAGATTTCATTTGAAAACTAAAACACTTGGACATCTTATTTAAAATAAATTAACAAGTTTTAGTGTTTATTTAAAATTGAAAACCTTTACTTTAATAAAAATGGATATTAATAAATCCTCATTATTTTATTTAAATAAACCTTTACTCTTTTATCAAATAGAAATATTTTATTTCAAAAGCTTGGCCAAGATTTGATTTGGCTCTATAAAATAATCCTTATTTATATTTCTACCTTTGCTTTATAAAAACCATATCTTTTTATTTAAAGATCCAAAAATAGTGATTCCTACTATTATAATTGTATTTATTATTTGTTTACCTTTTTAATTCCTTTAGGATTATTTGCTCACCATTTGGTATGGATTTCTAGATGGTTGCTTTCTTAGCTTTGGGAAATCAATTTCCTTATCTTATTAAATTCATAAGATTTTATTCATGGCTCCAAAGTAAGTGAATCCAATTTATATGGTTTTATAATATTTCTATTAGTCATTCTTGATCAGTTTGAAATGCTTGTTTGACCAATTTCTATTTGGATCAAATCCATGGTCTTAGAGATAGCTTGGAAATGATTTTCTTCTATTAGGGTTTTAGAGTTTTGGTTTATTTCTCAACTGTTTAAATTTCCAGATGCATTTATGAAGAATGCATTCCACTTGATTTGAATTTAGTTGGATTCAAATGTTAACCAAAGTTTGTTCAAGATGGGATTTTAAGTTTTCATTTATAAACAAAAGTTTCTTTTCACTCTAAATTTCAACAATTATCTATTTTGTTTATTTATTTTTCACATAACAAGATTTGGAAAATCTTGGGATGTGACAGGCTACCACCCTTAAAATAAATCTCGTCCCAAGATTTGGGAAGGCTAGGGGTTACAAGTTGGCTCAAAGCAACTAGGGTACTACCACCCTTAAAAATTTTCCAACTAGATTATGTCTTGGCTTGCTTGGAATTTTGATGAAGCTTCTCTGGACAAACATCTGCATTATGTCCTTTGTTTCCACACTTGAAACATGTGACCAGGCTGAGATCCTTCATAGGCTTGTTTATCTTGTGCTTCATCTTTTCTGGACAATTGCTTGCATAATGTCCAGGTTCTTTGCAATTGAAACACATCACTTGGCTGATATCTTTCTTTTCCTTTGGTATCATTGCCTCTTGTTTATTTCCTTGGTTCTTCTTATTTTCTGGACATTCATTGGCATAGTGTCCCATCTCTTTGCAAGTGTAACATTGCTCTTGGGTAATATCCTTCTTGCTTGGGTTGGGGCATTTCTTCTTCTTCTTGGGTCTCTCCAAAGCTAGGAGTTCTTCTAGTTCATGCTCTTCATACTTCACCACAAAGGTGGGAAATCTTTCTCTCTTCTTGGGGCATTTACTAGAGATATGACCTTCTTCTTCACAAGAGTAGCAACACTTTGTGATCACTTTGGATTTGGCCTTATGGTGCATAGTTTTGACTTTGCCTTCATCCTTCTTGGTAGAAGTTGTTCCTTCATGAGGGTTTACAAATTGTTGTTGCACTCCACCTTGTTTCCTTTGTTGAAATATGGAATAGATGGGGCATTGGATAGGGACATGATTATTTCCTTCACATAGGAAACAAGTAGCTTGAGATGTGGGGCATTGATTAGTTGGATGTTTCTCTTCACAATTGGGGCATTGATCTTTATGTTCCTTGGGAGTGTGATCCTTGTTTCCACAAACATTGCAAACTTGGGTTCCTTCTAAAATATCATCATTGACATCCTTGTTGTCACAAACTCCTTGGGAAAGGTTGACTCCCATGTTGATCATTTGAGTGGCCATCCCTTGCAACAATTGGGATTGAATTTCCAAAAACTTTTGTATGGTTGGGTCTAATCCATTGTTGTTGGCTAAAAACAGAGTTGTCACTTGGTTCAACTGGGTTTGGTTTGCTATTAGTTGTTCTCTCATGTGCATCTCTTGGTTGTTGTTGTTGTCACCATTCTTGATGTTGAAGTCTCTTGGAGAAGTCATCTATTTGGGTTGGATTGGGATTAGAATAGGCAAAAGGTTTCTAAGGAATCAATTCTAATCACACACATCACAAGTAACACAAACAATGTGCAAACAATCACAACAACATTCCACTCAAGCAACAAGTTTCAAGCACATTTTTAGGCAATACAATATATTTTTTGCTACACCACATAAGTTGGTGGGTTTAATTTAAACTGATCATGGTGGTCCAACTATATGGTTCACTTGAGATCATTCCATCCTTCTTAGTTGGTTCTTCTTGAAAAATTCTTTGTCACTAAACTTCAAAGGTGATGATGATTCCCAAGTTGAGTTTCCTTAGTCTTCAAGTCTTGTGTAACATTTCTTGTCTCACTTGTAGTCCTTAGTGATATCCAAGGTTGAAGTCCTTGTTGAGAATAAGTTGAAATCACTTGAAGATGTTGAAGTCATTAGAGTTGATGAAGTCCTTTGCACATGGTGAAGTCTTTGGCCATGGAAAGGTTTATCCATCAAGTTGAAATAGAAGAGATGTAGAGTCAAAACCAAAATGGTTGAGGAAAGAGTTTACAAGATTGTTTGTAAATAAGTTTTGGAACAAATACAACTCCTATTTTTCTAAGGGGTTTTTGTCCAATCCTAGGTTTACAAATCCTACAGGCAACACAATGCTCCTATACCATCTGTAAGGTTCCCAACCTTTAATAAGGTAGAGATCCCTGTGTTTACAATGCTAGTCCCTGGATCAATAGCTAGCATCCACAGTTCAGATGTAATATCAAGAAACAAAGGTCATAATACAACTTTATAACCAGGAATAAAATAATTTATTACATCTTACATAGCTCATTTGGCTATGTCAATACAATTCAGCAGAATATAACAATAGCATGGGGTCCTTCATCTTCAAAGTGCCACAGGCAAACATGTTGGTTGTAGACTTGTAATCCTAATTCAACAAACTTCACTAATATCAAACAAACCTGCAACATAACAAGTTACAGCCACAAGGGTCAATACATTTGAATTGTATTGGCAAGTGATACTATGGTAGTATAGTGGAGACTATCATCTATATGCATTTGGCTAAGTGGATCTTAGGCTTGCTTTGCTCAAAATAGATTTTCCTTATCATTTGAAAACACTAAGTTTTTTCTTGACAAAAACACCCAAGGCATCTCCCAATAGAAATTGGTGATCCTTCAATCCCTTGTTCAACCACAAGGTTTTTAACTTAGAAATTGGGATGAGGAGATTCTTGATAGCTTCCATGTCTTGATGGTCAAATTTTCCTTTACCAGGGACATGGCTAAGTACTTAGATTTTTCACTCTGCAGAGGTGGTGCACTTTCCCCACAAGACTTGGTTTCCCAAGACAAGATCTTTCAGAAGCCTTCCCTTAGACCAGAATGGACGCGCTCCAACCTATCAAACCCCTACCACCAACTGTCCATTTGGCTAAGTTATTGCAACCTATATGATCCAGGCAGAGCCCATATTGCCAAGTGGCAGCACTTGAAGCTTCTCAACATTTGACATCTCAAATATCTTTGTTCCTGGGTGGCCATCCACAAGTGAGATACACAAGGTAAACCATAGAAATGGGCCTTGTGAACCACTCAACACAAACCATTCCTTCCATTCCACCCAGGTGATTCATTCACTTAGTTGTTTTATTAAACAAAACACAAGTCCTTGACTTGGAAATATTCCATAGTATGAATACATATTCCACCCTTGTTTTCTACTAGCTAAGCTAAGCATGATAGTAGTAGGAATCTTAACTTAGGAAAACTCTACTAAGGTTTCATCTACTAGGATTTTCCATGGCATTGTTTATACTTAGCAAAATTTCCATGCAAGTCCTACTTAGAAATATCACTAATGCATAGTGAAAATAATGGGAAAAAAATATGAAGCATCACTTGCCTTTTTGGTGGAGAATATAAGTTCACTCCTTGTCTTTGCAATGATCACACTCTTCAAATCACTACAATTCAATCAAGCAAGGGCACAATTTCAAACTACCATTCAAGCAACATCACATAAAATAATAGAAACAAAACAATGCATGCAAGCATGCCAAACTTTGTTTTATTTACAAAAGTGGTTTATAACAGGTTATACACATTCTAAAATACTTATTGGTCATTTTATAAAGTGTCAAAACTATTTGCAAAAGATTTTACCTATAAACCATTTTTAAACCAAGTCAATATTTTATGTGGTTGAAAATGTCTTTAGCAGAGTAATAATTATTATAAGGTTCACCAAATACATTTTCAAATCATAAAACTTGGTGTTTGGGGCCAGAGAGTTTAAATCAAAATATTTCTCAAAGGTTTTCCTCCAAAATCATTTTTAAACCATAATCAACATTTTTATTTGGCTAGAAATGTTTTTAAATCAATGATTCATTCTTTTGCTTCACCAAATACATTTTTGAAACCACCAATTGATTTCTACGGTCAGTAGGATCAAAACAAACCATTTGCCAAAGATTTTATCTCAAAAATCATTTTAGAACAAATTTTATATTCTAAACATGCCAACTCAAGTTTCTGCAAAAACAACCAATTTAACAGAAGAATTTTGCTAAACAAAGGGCATGGTTGGAAAGTAATTGTTTTGCTGAATCCATTGATATAAAATTTGCACAATTTGGACGTGTGGTTTGAAAGTAATGAATTATTCAAATTGGAACATCAAATAGATCAAATCCTGGTTTTTATAAACAGGCAGGGCCACGTGGCGTGTTATTATTCGTCGGTACCGCTTCGTGCGGATCGTGCAATGAGAGGCGTTGGATCTAACTAAATCGCACGGACCAGATCGCATACCCCTTCGGTTTAAGTGAATCTATCGCGTCACTCCTATCCAGATCGGACGGTGCACAACACGCTTGCCATCGAGTGGCGGCGCGCGGTCAGACGGTGGCGATGTCGACGCTACAGGAAGCTAGAGAGTGAAGGGAGATGCTCACCAGAATCGAGGACTCGTGGTGAAGCTCAAGGCGGTTTCCTTTTGTCAAGGGGCGCAGAGAAGCTACCCGGATTCCTCGCCGGAGTAGCTTGCTGGCTCGGGCACGCACGGCCATGGTCCAAGGCGAGTCTCTAGAACGCGAACAAGCAAAACAACGCGTCAGGAAGATGCACACGGGTTCAAGGATCACGGGAACACTCACCAATGAGCAAGGGGCGCATGAGGTCGTCGGCTATGGCTCGCAGGAGTCGAGCTCATCATCGGTGGCGCTCAGACATGGACAGGGCCGAGGCTGTGGGGCATGCGCAGGCGAGCTGGCGCTACGGGGAGGTTCGCCAGGATATGGGGAGCAAGTGAGCGTGCAGTAGGAGGCGAGGGGCGGCAGGGTTTGGCCGGAATCGTCGCCGGAAGACGTCGGAGACAGCGGCAATGCAAAGTAAATTAGGGGCAGCCTGGTGGCTCTCTGGCAGCGGGGTTTGAGGGGAAAGGAAGAGGAGAGGGAGGGGATTTATCAGGCATGATTGCGAGGATTAAACGTCGAGCCATTGCAGGGAAATTACTCCGAGAAGTTAACGGCAGAAAAATGGCCGGGAGGCGTGGTCAGCGCGCGCGGGTGAGGACGATGACGACATGGCAGTGGGGTTGCTTGGCAGCGAGAGAGAGAAGGAGGAGGTGGGGTCCAACCGTCATAGACTCAGCGGGTTCGTTTGCGAGTGAAAAACGTTTCACTGCGAGGTAGAAGGAGTGGGCTGCTGATGGGCTTAGTGGGCTAGGTTAGTTGGGCTGCTCCTATTCCATTTTTTTTATCTGATTGTTTTTTCCTTTTTCCATTTCTATTAATCTGTTTTGGTTTTGTTTAATTAATTCAAACATCAATTTGATTTCAAACCTCAACCAAAATTTGTGTAGATTCATATACTGATTAATAGCACATTCCAAAGTCAAATTTAGAATAATATATTTATTCTTTTTAGGGTCCTTTAATTATTTAAAATAGGCTCTAGTATTAATTAAATAAGATTTAATAATATTTTTAAATCTCCATTTGAATTCAAATCATCACCAAACTTTGGGTGAAGTTTAATTTTGTTTATCAACATATTTCAAAGTCTAAAATAAAATAATTCTTTTATTCTTTTAGGATCTATTAATAGTTAAATAAAAAGTCCATAGTCTTTAATTCAAATAGGTTTTAATTTATTTTAAAACTCTTTTTGAAATCTAAATAATATCAAAATCCTTTCAGTAGGTTTCATTTGAAAACTAAAACACTTGGAAATCTTATTTAAAATAAATTAATAAGTTTTAGAGTTTATTTAAAATGGAAACAAAACAATTCAATCAAGCAAGGGCATCACTTGCCTTTTTGGTAGAGAATATAAGTTCACTCCTTGTCTTTGCAATGATCACACTCTTCAAATCACTACAATTCAATCAAGCAAGGGCACAATTTCAAACTACCATTCAAGCAACATCACATAAAATAATAGAAACAAAACAATGCATGCAAGCATGCCAAACTTTGTTTTATTTACAAAAGTGGTTTATAACAGGTTATATACATTCTAAAACACTTATTGGTCATTTTATAAAGTGGAAAAACTATTTGCAAAAGATTTTTCCTATAAACCATTTTTAAACCAAATCAATATTTTATGTGGTTGAAAATGTCTTTAGCAAAGTAATAATTATTATAATGTTCACCAAATACATTTTCAAATCATAAAACTTGGTGTTTGGGGTTAGAGAGTTTAAATCAAAACATTTTTCAAAGGTTTTCCTCCAAAATCATTTTTAAACCATAATCAGCATTTTTATTTGGCTAGAAATGTTTTTAAATCAATGATTCATTATTTTGCTTCACCAAATACATTTTTGAAACCACCAATTGATTTCTATGGTCAGTAGGTTCAAAACAAACCATTTTCCAAAGATTTTATCTCAAAAATCATTTTAGAACAAATTTTATATTCTAAACATGCCTACTCAAGTTTCTGCAAAAAACAATCAATTTAACAGAAGCATTTTACTAAACAAAGGGCATGGTTGGAAAGTAATTGTTTTGCTGAATATATTGATATAAAATTTGCACAATTTGGACATGTGGTTTGAAAGTTATGAATTATTCAAATTGGAACATCAAATAGATCAAATCCTGGTTTTTATAAACAGGCAGGGCCATGTGGCGTGTTATTATTCGTCGGTACCGCTTCGTGCGGATCGTACAACAAGAGGCGTTGGATCTAACTAAATCGCACGGACCAGATCGCATACCCCTTCGGTTTAAGTGAATCTATCGCGTCACTCTGATCCAGATCGGACGGTGCATAGCACGCTTGCCATCGAGTGGCAGCGCTGGCGGCGGCAAGTGGCAGCGCGCGGTCAGATGGTGGCGGTGTCGACGCTACAGGAAGCTAGAGAGTGAAGGGAGATGCTCACCAGAATCGAGGGGTCGTGGTGAAGCTCGAGGCGGTTTCCTTCTGTCAAGGGGCGCAGAGAAGCGACCGGGATTCCTCCCCAGAGTAGCTTGCTGGCTCGGGCACGCACGGCCGTGGTCGAAGGCGAGTCTCTAGAACGCGAACGAGCAAAACAACGCGTCAGGAAGATGCACACGGTTCAAGGATCACGGGAACACTCACCAATGAGCAAGGGGCGCACGAGGTCGTCTGATATCGCTCTCCGGAGTCGAGCTCATCATCGGTGGCGCTCAGACATGGACAGGGCCGAGGCTGTGGGGCATGCGCGGGCGAGCTGGCGCTACGGGGAGGTTCGCCAGGAGATGGGGAGAAAGTGAGCGTGCAGTGGGAGGCGAGGGGCGGCAGGGTTTGGCCGGAATCGTCGCCGGAAGACGTCGGAGACAGCGGCAATACAAAGTAAATTAGGGGCAGCCTGGTGGCTCTCTGGCAGCGGGGTTTGAGGTGAAAGGAAGAGGAGAGGGAGGGGATTTATCAGGCGTGATTGCGAGGATTAAACGTCGAGCCATTGCAGCGAATTTACTCCGAGAAGTTAACGGCAGAAAAACTGCCGGGAGGCGTGGTCAGCGCGCGCGGGTGAGGACGATGACGACGTGGCAGTGGGGTTGCTTGGCAGCGAGAGAGAGAAGGAGGAGGTGGGGTCCAACCGTCATGGACTCAGCGGGTTCATTTGCAAGTGAAAAACGTTTCACTGCGAGGTAGAAGGAGTGGGCTGCTGATGGGCTTAGTGGGCTAGGTTAGTTGGGCTGCTCCTATTCCATTTTTTTTATCTGATTGTTTTTTTCCTTTTTCCATTTCTATTAATCTGTTTTGGTTTTGTTTAATTAATTCAAACATCAATTTGATTTCAAACCTCAACCAAAATTTGTGTAGATTCATATACTGATTAATAGCACATTCCAAAGTCAAATTTAGAATAATATATTTATTCTTTTTAGCGTCCTTTAATTATTTAAAATAGGCTCTAGTATTAATTAAATAAGATTTAATAATATTTTTAAATCTCCATTTGAATTCAAATCATCACCAAACTTTGGGTGAAGTTTAATTTTGTTTCTCAACATATTTCAAAGTCTAAAATAAAATAATTCTTTTATTCTTTTAGGATCTATTAATAATTAAATAAAAAGTCCATAGTCTTTAATTCAAATAGGTTTTAATTTATTTTAAAAGTCTTTTTGAAATCTAAATAATATCAAAATCCTTTCAGTAGGTTTCATTTGAAAACTAAAACACTTGGAAATCTTATTTAAAATAAATTAACAAGTTTTAGTGTTTATTTAAAATGGAAAACCTTTACTTTAATAAAAATTGATATTAATAAATCCTCATTATTTTATTTAAATAAACCTTTACTCTTTTATCAAATAGAAATATTTTATTTCAAAAGCTTGGCCAAGATTTAATTTGGTTCTATAAAATAATCCTTATTTATATTTCTACCTTTGCTTTATATAAAACATATCTTTTTATTTAAAGATCCAAAAATAGTGATTCCAACTATTATAATTGTATTTATTATTTGTTTACCTTTTTAATTCCTTTAGGATTATTTTCTCACCATTTGGTATGGATTTCTAGATGGTTGCTTTCTTAGCTTTGGGAAATCAATTTCCTTATCTTATTAAATTCATAAGATTTTATTCATGGCTCCAAAGTAAGTGAATCTAATTTACATGGTTTTATAATATTTCTATTAGTAATTCTTAATCAATTTGAAATGCTTGTTTGACCAATTTCTATTTGGATCAAATCCATGGTCTTAGAGATAGCTTGGAAATGATTTTCTTCTATTAGGGTTTTAGAGTTTTGGTTTATTTCTCAAGTGTTTAAATTTCCAGATGCATTTATGAAGAATGCATTCCACTTGATTTGAATTTAGTTGGATTCAAATGATAACCAAAGTTTGTTCAAGATGGGATTTTAAAATTTCATTTAGAAACAAAAGTTTCTTTTCACTCTAAATTTCAACAATTATCTATTTTGTTTATTTATTTTTCACATAACAAGATTTGGAAAATCTTGGGATGTGACACTATGGGTGGGATTAAACACACAATAAATTGAGATATTCCCTTTGGTTGGAATAGTCCCCTCTCTCTAAATTTGTCACATCCCAAGATTTTCCAAATCTTGTAATGTGAAAAATAAATAAACAAAATAAATAATTGTTGAAATTTAGAGTGAAAAGAAACTTTTGTTTCTAAATAGAAACTTAAAATCCCATCTTGAGCAAACTTTGGTTAATGTTTGAATCTAACTAAATTCAAATCAAGTGGATTGCAATCTTCATAAATGCATCTGGGAATTTAAACACTTGAGAAATAAACCAAAACCCTAAAACCCTAAAGGAAGAAAATCATTTTCAAGTTAACTCTAAGACCATGGATTTAATCCATATAAAAAGTTGTCAAACAAACATTTCTAATTGATCAAGAATGACTATTAGAAATATTATAAAACCATATAAATTGGATTCACTTACTTTGGAGCCATGAATAAAATCTTATGAATTTAATAAGATAAGGAAATTGATTTCCCAAAGCTAACAAAGCAACCATCTAGAAATCCATACCAAATGGTGAGAAAATAATCCTAAAGGAATTTAAAAAGGTAAGAAAATAATAAATAAAGTTATAATAGTTGGAATCACTATTTTTGGGTCTTTAAATAAAAAGATATGGTTTCCAAAAGAAAATATAGAGTTATAAATAAGGATTATTTTAAAGAGCCAAATTAAATCTTGGCCAAGCAAATGAAATAAATTATTTCTATTTGTTAAAAATAATAAAGGTTTATTTAAATAAAATAATAAGGGTTTATTAATATCCAATTTTATTTAAGTAAAGGCTCTTTCCTTTCAAATAAACATCAAAAATTATTAAAGATTTTAAAATAAGAAATTCCAAGTGCTTTTAGTTTTTCAAATGAAACCTACTGAAAAGATTTTGATATTATTTAGATTTCAAAAAGAGTTTTAAAATAAATTAAAACCTATTTGAATTAAAGACTATGGTCTATTTATTTAATTATTAATAGACCCTAAGAAGAATAAAAGATTTATTTCAAAAATTGACTTCCGAATGTATTAGTAATCAGTGTTTGAATCCACAGAAAATATGAGAGAAGTTTGAATTCAAATAGATGTTTGAATAGACAAAACAAAATCAAAACACAAAATCAAATTGGAAAAAGAAAAATAACAGGAGAAGAAAAAAATATGAAACAAAGCAACCCAACTAACCTAGCCCACTAAGCCCATCAGCAGCCCACACTCTCCCTCTCCCGCAGTTAACCGTTTTTCACTCACGAACTTACCCGCAGCGTCACTGATCGCCTGGACCCACCGTTCCTCTCTCCCTCTCGCTGACAACGCAACCCACGCCACGTCATCGTCTTCCTCACCCCGCTGACCCCGCCCCTCACCTCGCCGGTCGTTGCAGTCGATTAAGGCCCGAATTAATTCGCGTTAACGCCGCAGTAAAACCACCCCGCGACCATGCCATCTTAAGTGCCTTCGCCCCCTCTCTCTTTCCCCTCCGTCGCCACGCCCTCCTCGCCACCAGGCTGCACAAATTTCTCACCCGAACCCCGCTGTCTCCGACGTCTTCTGGCGATTCCGGCCACACCTCGCCGCCCCTTGTCTCCTCAACCACGCGAGCCTGCTCCCCTCTTCCATACACATCTCCCAGTGGCCTCAGCTCGCTCGCGCATGCCCCCTATTGTCGGCAACCACCTCGACTGACCGCGCCACCGTCTGCTCCAACTCCGACGAGCTCTACAGGTAGTCTCTGACCGCGCCGCCCCCTCTCTTTGATGCTCCCATACTCCCTACTCTTCCACGCGTCTAACAGCACCCTCTGTTCCCTCTCCCGTGCTCTGTAGCGACGTCCCCGACAACGATAGTGTGCGCCAGACATCTCTCCGGCGAGCAATCACCGTCACCACCGTGCGCCCCTCGACGAGCTACCACCACCTTGAGCATCGCCACGAACCCGCGATTCTGGTGAGCATCTCCCTTCGCTCTCTAGCTTCCTGTAGCGTCGACACCGCCATCGTCTGACCGCGCGCCGCCACCTGCCGCCGCCAGCGCCGCCACTCGATGGCTAGCGTGCTGAGCACCGTAGGATCTTGATCGCGTGGCCATGATAGAACCTGATCGAAGGGGTACACTTGCTTTTGAGCCACACTGTCTGTTTAATATCCAACGCCTCTCGTTGCATGATCCACACGAAGCGGTACAGACGAATAAGAACACACCACGTGGCCTTGCCTGTTTATAAAAACCAGGATTTGATCTATTTGATGTTCCAATTTGAAAAATTCATAACTTCCAAACCACATGTCCAAATTTTGCAAATTTTATATTAATGGAATCAGCAAGACAAGTACTTTCTGACCAAGCACTTCGTTTAGTAAAATGTCTCTATTAAATGGATTGTTTTTGCAGAAACTTACGTAAGCATATTTAGAATATAAAATTTGCTCTAAAATGATTTTCGAGATAAAACCTTTGGAAAATGGTTTGTTTTGAACCTACTGACCATAGAAATCAATTTGTGGTTTCAAAAACATATTTTGTCAAGCAAAAGAATAAATCTTTGTTTTAGACCATTTCTAGTCAAATAAAAATGTTGTTATATGTTAAAAATACTTTTTGGAAGAAAATCTTTTGGAAATTTTTTGATTTAAACTCTCTAACCCTAAAAAAAAGGTTTTATGATTTGAAAACATATTTTGTGAACCCTATAGATTGTTGCCTTATTAAAAGCATTTCTCCACCACATAAAATAATGATTTAGTTTAAAAATGGTTTATAAGTAAAATACTTATGCAAATGGTTTTGCCACTTTTATAAAGTGACCAATAGGTGTTTTAGAATGTTTTAAACCCATTAGGAACCAATTTTCCGAATAAAACAATTTTTGGCATGCTTGCATGCATTGTTTTGTTTCTATTATTTTATGTGATGGTTGCTTGAATGGTAGATTGAAATTATGCCTTGCTTGATTGAATTGTAGTGGTTTGAAGAGTGTGATCATTGCAAAGACAAGGAGTGAACTTATATTCTCTACCAAAAAGGCAAGTGATGCTTCATACTTTTGTCCCATTATTTTCACTATGCATTAGTGATATTTCTAAGTAGGACTTGCATGGAATTTTGCTAAGTGTAAACTATGCCATGGGAAATCCTAGTAGATGAAACCTTAGTAGAATTTCCTAAGTTAAGATTCCTACTACTATCATGCTTAACTTAGCTAGTAGAAAACAAGGGTGGATTATATTTTATGCTATGGAATATTTCTAAGTCAAGGACTTGTTTTTTGTTTAATAAAACAACTAAGTGAATGAATCACCTGGGTGGAATGGAAAGAATGGTTTGTGTTGAGTGGTTATGCAAGTTCAGTATGCTGGGGAAAACTTGGGCATCACCAAGTCCAGTATACTGGGGAAAACTTGGTATCTCACTTGTGCATGGCCACCCAGGAACAAAGAGATTTGAGATGTCAAATGTTGAGAAGCTTCAAGTGCAGCCACTTGGCATTATGGGCTCTGCCTGGATCATATAGGTTGCAATAACTTAGCCAAATGGACAGTTGGTGGTAGGGGATGATAGGTTGGAACGCGTCCATTCTGGTCTAAGGGAAGGCTTCTGAAAGATCTTGTCTTGATGAAACCAAGTCTTGTGGGGAAAGTGCACCACCTCTGCAGAGTGAAAAATCTAAGTACTTAGCCATGTCCCTGGTAAAGGACAATTTGAGCATCAAGACATGGAAGCTATCAAGAATCTCCTCATCCCAATTTCTAAGTTAAAATCTTGTGGTTGAACAAGGGATTGAAGGATCACCAATTTCTATTGGGAGATGCCTTGGGTGTTTTTGTCAAGCAAAAACTTAGTGTTTTCAAATGATAAGGAAAATCTATTTTGAGCAAAGCAAGCCTAAGCTCCACTTAGCCAAATGCATATAGATGATAGACTCCACTATATTACCATAGTATCACTTGCCAATATAATTCAAATGTATTGACCCTTGTGGCTGTAACTTGTTATGTTGCAGGTTTGTTTGAAATTAGTGAAGTGTGTTGAAATAGGATTACAAGTCTACAACCAACATGTTTGCCTGTGGCACTTTGAAGATGATGGACCCCATGCTATTGTTATATTCTGCTGCATTGTAATGAGATAGCCAAATGAGCTATGTAAGATGTAATAAATTATATTATTCCTGGTTATAAAGTTGTATTATGACCTTTGTTTCTTGATATTACATCTTAACTGTGGATGATAGCTATTGATCCAGGGACTAGCATTGTAAACACAGGGATCTCTACCTTATTAAAGGTTGGGAACCTTACAAAATTTGTCTCTGCTATTGCGTGGTCCCAAGTCTGGACTGTGTAGGCAAGGCATTCTCTTCTGCGGCATGCCATTTCACTACTGGGATTCCAGCCAGGAGGTCTACTTCTGCAACCTCAGCGGGATCGGGGGCAGGGAGTCATCGTCTTGCACCGTATGTCTGTGGCAACTCAGTGGGGATATTGAAACTTCCGAGACATCATACAAGGACCAAGACAAGGGGTGACTTGCGAGGAGCTTCGCGACCTTGCGGTCGGATAGGTCCTACTACATCATCCATGCTTCCGCATGCGCGTAACGCTCTCTCGGTCTTCAAGGATACATTACTGTTGTCTTTCTCCGTTACTGCATTACTAGTAGATTGATCCTGGGCATTCAGGGTTTCTTCCGCTTAGCATAAAATTTTGATTTTCTGCACCAAACCCCAACAATGATATGAGAGCCTGATCTATGTGTAGTATGCTAGTATGGATTAGAAACATGTAGAATTTTGGGCATTGATACTCTAGTCGTTACCTTCCCACTTGTATTTGTTTATATCATGGTACTGTGAGATGAAGCGGCCCGGATGGACCTTATGCGAGACTGGTTCCACGCTCGATATACGACTTGTACCGTATAAGTGGCTTGCGGGTGTCTGTCTCTCTCATAGTAGTTGATATAGCATCTACAAAGTAAGGCCCCGAAAGGGGTGTAGTGTAAATAACTATTGTATCCATGTTATGGTTGGAAGTTCGTAGGTAGAAGCGTTCTATTGCGAAAGCCTTAACACCCACGTAAAATATGCAATGGATAAAGTAGAGGCATCTAACTTTATGTTGCAGGGAGGGCTTTGTGATGTGATATGGTTAAAGTCATGAGCAGGTAAGGTAGTTTACTATTCCTATTACTAAGTAGTGTAGTAATAGTCATCGTGACTATGAACGACAAGACCGGTGGTGTCGTGGACTTGGCGCGAAGCTGGTGGCCTGATGGAGATCATGCCAGAGCACCTGATGGAGATCATGGAGCAAGAAGACAACCATGTCACGTCACATTTTGATTATATATGATTTAACTTTGTGTGCATCCTGTTTTGAGTGCTGGTATTAGATACACAACGGTAGCATCTAAATAGGATGATCCCTAAAAGTAATTCCAATGAAAGTGTTCCCCTAGTGTGTGCACCACCAAGAAAGTTCTTCGTTATGAAGCTAGCCCTGACGATCTGGGGCTAGATATATCTACGTTCGCATACAGTGTGTGTAAGAAAGGTTACACATAAATATATACTAGTTAGAATTGGCGATCCTAGCATGTACAGTCATGGCCTCGAAACACAAGATATCGAAAGATCGAGCATGAGTCACCTGTATGATGTGACTGACATTGGAGAATGTCTACCCTGGCAGCTGCATCAAAGGCCATGACGATCGGGGGATGATGTGGTGTAAAGGGATCGTGTGATCACTTAAATTGTTGTTAGATAGGGATGACAATTTGAGTGGGAGCCCATTTGTTAATATGATTACAAATTTGACTCCTTTTAATTATGAAATTAGTCTAAGTACTTTTGCAACTATCTTGTAGACAATGGTCATCCCCTCAGTTTGCAAATCCTTTGGTCTGTTAATGGACGGGGAGAAACTTAAACTAGATGGGTCAAATTTCACCGACTGGTATCAAAGCCTCAGAAGGGTCCTCATAGAAAACGATCTTCTCTATGTCCTTCATGAACCCCTAGAAGATTTACTTGATGACTCCAACGGAAATGAAGATGCGATTCTTCGCGACCACCGAGAGACCTTTATGATTATAAAGTACACCATAATCCATGCAATGGAACCTGGCTTGAGAGTACCCTTCCATGAAATCGACACATATGATATGCTCGATGGATTGAAGAGTATGTTTCCAGCTGAGTAAAGGCGCATGAAGTATGAGTATGTACAGGAGTTTGTCTCCATAAAGATGGAAGAGAACTCTAGCTTGGATATCCACCTGGACACCATGGAAAAGCTCCATGAACATTTGGAGGATGTTATAGGCGAAGTGTTGACTGAAAGCCTTGCAATATATGGGGTGGTGCGTTCGCTCCCTCCCAGTTACAAGGATCAGATTACGATGGGAATTCCGAATACCTTTTGCGAGGCCATAGCAAAGCTAAGGACTATCAAGGTCGCACCCAAAGTTGGGAACGATGTCAACGGAGAAGGTACATGTTGATATACAAGTTATAAATGTTTCCATGAAACACATATGAAGTTTTAAGTATTGGATACTTACCCCTGGTTTACTTGAAATCAGGACCCTCTGCGTAAGCTGTGGATGGAACAAGGCCCTGATGGTGTGATGAAGACAAGAAATTTGGCTGAAGGCCTAAAGAACTCCTGCCCTCCAAGTTTATTATTAGGATTAGAAGATTTGAATAAAAGCTTTGTAATCAAGTTTGTGAACAATGGAAGTGTGTCTTGCTTATTGCAAGATGGTTATTCATATTAATGAGAAACAATCAGTTGTTCCTTTTTCTATGAATGATTTATTTTATGATTCACATTGAAATTACAGATAAGTTATTCTAGTCATTGATCCATATGATAATAAAGCATTTTGAAAGTATGAGAAATTGCCAAGAGATATCCAAGTGTGAATCTGAAACGATTTGAATCATTCAAAGTTTTAAGAATCAAAGTAGATATAGAATTAACAAGAATGTCAAAGTCTTAGCGATTTGATCCAAGTGACTTTGAATTCAAGTTAGTGGCAATATGTCATATAAGGACTTGTGAAAAACAGTTTCGCAAATTATGGTGATTGAACTAATCAAATAGTTTTGATATATCTAATGCAACATAATCATGATGTATAAGATACATATGGTCTAAAATAAATTCCACTAGGATCAACGTTAGACATTAGAGTTATAGATTGAAATATTAAATACTCAATGAAACATAAGAAACATCTAAAGATTCACAAAAATAGCAGCATAAGAGATATGTTAAGCTCGAGTTTCTAGAGATTTTGAAAGTTCGAGATCGTTGCGAATAGTAAGTATTTGTAGTGCATTCTTAGTAAGACTATGAACACAAATTCCAAACTAATACCCAAAGAGGACAAAGTTTGTTTGTCATAGTGGGGTACTTATTTGAGAAAGTGTTTTCTCATAGAAGTGTTAGTGGAAGGTCATAAGTGTAAGCACAAGGTTTGACCTTCCCCCCGAATTGTTAAGAATGTAAAACGGAATATGTTTCGTCAACAAACTACACAATAGAGGGAAACCATGATGATGTGATCATTAATGTTTCAGCTAATACTTCATTCTTGATTTTTATTCTGCCGCTTACAGAATTTCATTCTTGATTCACTCGACTTATTGTATAACAAGGAATACCTACGAACTACAAAGAAAGCATGATGTACCTAACTACAAGAAATGACTAAGAGTCATGGAATCCCAAATTAAGTAAATTTTGAGATTGTGAAATAAAAAGTTACTTGATCTCATTAAGTAATGGGAATCACTTAATCCTTCCCAGTAAACTGCAAAGGTTGAAAGGGTGGAAGTGAAACTTAGAAGGAAGGCATAAATGGTGGATTTGTCATAAAGTCGTTATGGCAAATGCTTAATGTTTGTTGGATTGAATGAGTAGATAAGTCCAATTTGGAAATTGGCTAAGGACTATTCAAAACTGCAAAGTCTTCAAGAGTATGAATAAAAAGGTTGTAATTGGTACAACAAGTAGGTTTTGATCAATTAGGAATTGTTGAAGTCTTGAAATAGAAATTCTCATTTTGATACAAGATCAAAGAATTTTGGATTTGCCAAGATTATCGAGAGGGGTTCTAAATTGAGTGGGAGCTAATAAGTTTTCCCAATGGAATATGTGTTTGACATATTTGAGTGGGAGATGAGTGACACCCTGAAACATCAGATATTGTTGATATATCTGAATAGAAGGAAAACAACATTCTTAATATGTGGTTAACATATTAGTGAACAATGTGCTGGGTACTGGAAATGATTGGATCATTTAGGTGAAATTGGACAGAATATGACCCATATTCTTAGTTGTGAATAACAGAGATTCTAGAATGATTCCTGAGCTAACCACTGAATCAGAGTTAAGTTTAGCGCAAAGGAGGCATGGTCAGAATCAAAGTTTCAAGGGTTGCACTTCAATTAAAACTATAAAGATAAAGAAGTATAAGGATACTTCGAAATTAGCAAGTATAATTTTGGTCTGGAGAAAGTTCGACTTCGACTAAGTGTGTTTATAGTTATACATGAAATCTTAAAAAATCCAGTTGATTGGTAGATTGTCATTGCATATACTAGAAAATAGAAGTCTCACTTTTTCACCAAAATTTCTAAAGGTACATTATGTGATAATGGGGAGTTAGTGTCAAATAGGTGACATTAATGATTTTCAAAATAGTACCTTATGAATCCTGTGAGACAGATTTAGGACAAGTAAGTCCTCCATGTGCAGCATGATCAACAAACGCACATGAGATATGGTTTATGATTAGAAGCAATACAACTAGATTATTTGGACTCTAGTGCAAGTGGGAGACTGAAGGAAATGTGTCCTAGAGGCAAATAATAAAGGAGTTTATTATACACACTCCATTAGTTCATAATAGTTTTATGTCATGCTAAAACTATATCAATAAGGAAACATTGATATAAGTCTGATATATAAACAAACCGAAGTCCCTAATAGCCTCTATTCAACTAGTTCATTGGTCAACGGATAGTCAAAGGTTTCCTGACCATGAAGGTTCTTCGGCACCTAATTGAGCATGGATCTATCTCATTGGAGAATGAGATAGTGGACACTGTTTCGCAGATGATTGTTGCAATACGATTATATCACAAAGTTCAAAGTTGCAATTGTCAGAAACATAGTGATTTGTTCCTCAGGCTGTGAGATCATATTTAATCACTATCACCTAAGGGTAATTTGATGGCACTTAATTTCACCCAGTGAAATGGTGATCATAAGGGTGTCGTTGGTTATCCGGAGGAACAAGTTGAGGCGTATCTGTCAAGAGCAGGTTTTGTACATCCGTATGATGGAAGATACTCTGGGCCCACTCGGATAAGTTATATCAAATATGTTGCACAACATGTGATTAGATCATCGGATATCACTTATCGGTACGATTTTAAAGTAGCATTGTCGGTAACGAGATCGAACCCAGCATGGAGATGTCAATGATCAAATCTCAGACAATGTAAGTGTGAGACCCTGGCGCATGGCTCAATAGTATTGATAGGAAACCCATACCAACAAGTTGCAACTTCTTTTCCGTAAGCTCATTCAAAAAGAACTCTAAGGTTAAGCATGCTTGGCCTAGAGCAATTAAAGGATAGGTGACCGATCGGGAAGTGGGTACCGGGTGCGCACGAGTGAGGATAAAGTGCGCAGAAAAGACTAGTGTTGGTCTGTGGGGTTAGTCTAGAGATCCTATTTAGCTGCTAGAAGTGACAGCCGTCGGTCCAGAGTGGCCGGGGGTGTCACAAAGTGGTATATAGCCGACCCTCACGGTTACATGGGCATGTGCGGGTCAGTGGCCGACATGTGTAGCATGGCGTGTGTGGCCCGGAGTGGACACAGATGGCAATGTACCAGTACTAGACGCACGAACGTGTGCCAAGAGGGGACGTTCCTGGCTTGTGGTTGATCGACGAGGACGTCGATCTTCTAAGGGTAGGTGTATGTGAGACCCTGGTGCATGGCTCAATAGGATTGATAGGAAACCCATACTGATACGTCGGAAACGTATCTATAATTTTTGATGTTCCATGCTTATTCAGTATCTACTTTGCTTTGCTTTGTCCACACTTTGAGGTGCTTTTCATATGTTTTCTGGTACTAACCTGTTAACTAGTTGCCACAGTGCCAGTTGCCTATTTTCTGTTGTTTTTGGTTCCAGAAAAGCTAGTAAGGAAATATTCTCGGAATTGGATGGGACAAAAGACAAAGTCGATATTTTATCGAGGATAACACGGAGTCCAGACGAGAGACAGAGGGGGGACAGAGGGCGCTGCACCCCCCAGGCGCGGGCCCACCCTGGGCCACGCATGGGCAGGGTGTGAGCCCCCTGGCCGCATCCTAGCCTCACCTCTTCGCCTATAAGAAGCCCCCGATACCTAAACCCTAAGCACTCGATCAATATTCCACGAAACCGTCTGTAGCCGCCGCCACCATCGTCCCTAGATCGGGGGATCTGAAGCTCTTCCCGACACCCTGCCGGAGGGGAGATCATCCCGGAGGCCTTCTTCTTCATCATGCCAGCCTCTGGTATGAAGCGTGAGTAGTTCCACCTCGGACTACGGGTCCATGTAGTAGCTAGATGGTTGTATATCCTCCTTGTGCTTTCATGTCTAGATCTTGTGAGCTCCATTCATGATCAAGATCTCATCTATTTGTAATCATGCATGTGGTGTTTGTGGGGATCCGATGGATATTGAGATTACTATGTCAGATTGATTAATGGTTTTGTCTTATTGATTCTAACATGTCTGTGTTGTTTGTGATCTTGCATGCTCTCCGTTGTTAGTAGTTATCTTGGCCAAGTAGTTGCTAGTGACTCCAAGAGGGGGTATTTATGCTCGATAGTGGGTTCATTCCTCTATTTAATCAAGGGAATTACAGAAATCTCTAAGGTTGTAGATGTGTTGTTGCCAATAGGGAGAAAACAAAGGTCTCTTGTTCATGGAACAAGTGGATTGTTTACCTTACACACTTTGCTTAAAGCAGTTGTCTGTTGCTTGCAACTTAATACTGGAGGGGGTTCGGATGATAACCCAACTATGGACTTCTAGTCATAGATGCAGTTGGATGGAGGTCTATGTATCTTGTTGTATTTCCCAATCGAATCTCATAGGATCTTTATGTATATATTGCATTGTTATGCCTTGCTCAGTCCTATCAATTGCCCTACTGTAATTTGTTTACCCAGCATGCCATGTTTGTTTATCTAAGGAGAGCACCTCTAGTGAACTATGGACCCTGGTCCAATCTTTACCATTGATACATCTTCCACGGTTACTGTTTACTTGCTGCAAACCATCATCACCTTCCACACCATACAGTTAATCCTTTGTTACAGCAACCGGTGAGATTGACAACCTCATTGTTAGTTTGGACAAAGTCTTGAGTTTGTGTTGTGAAAGTTTCCACGTTGCTTGCAACATCTTTGAGACATTTCCTTCCTCCTACCGGTTCCATATTGTAACACCCTCAGAATCGGCCCTATGCAAGTTTCAGCGCTTCCCGCCAAACCCGCATAGAAACGATTCAAAGGTGCCCACCAGGCACTTGCGTGCGGGTGGAAAACGAAGTAATATCATTACACAATAGTCCTCGATGGAACCCACAAAACATATATATACAACGGCGACTCAATGAGTCAAGAATACAGATATACAGTACAAAGATCCAAATCACCTTGAAAACGATACAACGTCCGAGTACGGACAAGATGCAAATTGAGCTAAGAGCCCTGAAGAATAACCAAAGGCGTCCATAACCCTTCCAGGCCAAGCCGGAAGGGTAACCCTGCTAACGACGTCGATCTCAAAACTTGCTTAAACAAAAGGGGTGCCGACAAAGGGCAAAGGAAAAAGAGAGAGCGGTCAGTACTGAGTCCAGTACACGGCGAGGCTAGAATTCGGCGGTCCTCGCCTACATAGGTATGGTGGACTGAAGCGGCAGCGCAGCATGCACTAAACACCCTATAGAGACTCGATATAACTGTCGGCTATCAGAGAGGGGTAAGAAAGACCTATTCGGAACCAACCTGATACTACCACCAAACATACCCATCCTGGTATTTCCCCCTCGAGACCAAACGGGGAAGTCAACCGAGGAACTCACACCGTTGGCAGTTTTATTTATTCAGATATCATTGCAGCAATTACTAGTCAGGTATAGATAGTCATCCTGATATAATAAGCAGTGGGCACTTTTAGTTAACCATTCCGTTGTAGTTGCAACACTTACTAGTCAGATACAATAAGCATGAGATAACCCAAACCCAGCAGTTGTTGGTACTTTTATTTAGCCATTCCGTTGTAGTGAAGCTGATTACTAGTCATATCGGATACCAGTCAAATTATAACAGTAAACTTTAGTTATGGTTGTCTATGATCAAGAACTGTGCTCCAAGTCGTCCTTAACCGCGGACACGGCTTTTCGAAAAGATTTAACCCTGCAGGGGTGCACCAAAGTATCCACACGCACTTCGACCCTTTTTGCCAGATCAGTTAACATACACCCATCGGTATGTCGGCGGGGCCTAAGTCATATCGTTTCCCAGACCCAAAGCAAGTACATGGGGGCCACCCCACTAAGCTACCCGCAACGAAGTTGGCCGGCTCTAGAACGGACCCAGGGTTTGCGTCAGTGGCTGTAAACGACTGGGAACCCGAAAGTGTGACTGGGCTTGTCGATACCGCGAAAACACTCCGCTTACCTAAACAGTACAGGTGCTCCTCGCACAATCTTAAATAAAGCAGTAAAGCATGGCATAAGTACAGAATAGTAATAAAGCCCCAAACTACTTGTGGCCCCCAGTACAGTACTTTGAATTCAGGTACTAATCGATGGGGGTGCCCATACACCCCACCTGTGGTTAGCGCGCTCGATCTCGGAACAGGTGTCAAGAACTCGGGGTCCTACGGGACACCAGTGAGCGGTTAAAATCCAAATATTGTCTATTACCCACCGGTGCCTCTGCATTTACATACTTCAATTTTAGTTATTAAACAGTATTTAAAGCCATGATCATCTCCAACATTAAACATGCGGCAATACTCCAACAACTGTGGTACTGGATGACACGCAACAGCACTTGAGAAAGCGACTACGACGCGCAAGTCCAACTATCTACCAAACAACAGGTAATAGGATGTGTCCAAGGCAATATAAGGCTGCAAGGGATATCACGGGTACGAAAACTAGAGCACCGCAACACAGATAGCAATAGATCAACAGGAGGGAATAAATACTATAAAAGTAAGATAGGTAGAAAAGGGGAGATGCTCGCCTGAAAACATTGCCAAGGGTTCATCCAAGATCGGGTCGATACTCGCATCAACTCATCGGCCTAATCCGTGAAGAAGCAAAGCACTAGAAGAAACACCGGATGGACTATTTAATACTACGGTAGAAAATCGGGCATGATGCATGTATGATGTATGACATGGCAAAGGTGCGATGCATTAAGGAAATATTAAGCGGAAACCGGGGTCCCGACATTTATTATTAGGTTCGAGTTATTTATCTACCCCGCAAATTAAGTGTTGGGTTAACAGGACCAAACATGGCTTCGGTTCGCTATGCCAATTTAAATGAAGTCCGGAATAAGACAAAGATATCCCGCATATAGACTCCATATTTAATTATGAGATGAATTGGCATAATGCCCCCAAACCACAGACAAGTATGCATGCATGAAGAATTTAATATGCAACAAGACATATCATTTATAAAAATAGGGGCTTAGGGTCACACATCGGTATCGGCGATCTTGGTTAGGGGTTCGATGGGTTCGGGCTTTGGACACCGGGATCGGTATTCAGAGCAACGGCCTTGGGGTTCCGTGAAGGAGGTCTTGAGGTGCCTGCTTCACCGGGTTCGACAGTAGTTCTCGGCGTCACATGATATTTGAGTGGCGACGTGTCGAACTTGGATCGGCGCCAGGGTCTCCGAGTAGCAGTCCGTCTCCACAAGGCCAACACTGATAAAGGAGCTTGGCATCCAACCAAAACAAAGCCAACGCCTCAGCATGTAGGGTGGAAGGCATAATCAGGACCTGCAAGCGGCGCTGCAGAGGTGGAACAGGGGAGGCCGACAGTGTCACGGACGAACTAGGTGACATGTATATGGAGGCACAAACTGCTGCCTTGGTTTGCTTGCGAGGTCACTGCAGAGAGGAGTACCATGGGGCCTCGTCGGTGCGGGCGCGCCAGCACGTCCACAACAAGGAGGGAGTCCCTGGCCGATGTATGCAGGGCGCGCGGGTGCTTACTCGTGGTGGTGAGGGGCGCCAGGGAGAGGGAATCCAGGGCGAAGCAGGGCCTGCAGGATCCGGCGGGTGCTCACAGGAGGCGGGCGGCCCTACGCAGGGACACGACGGCGTCGGCCTGCGGATGAAGCGGGGTGAGGGAGAGACCTTGCGGGAGGGGAGTGGGAGAGGCGATCGTCGCGGGGAATCCGGCGAGGGAAGGCCTGGCGGCTGCGGGAGGCGGGCCGATGAGGACCAAGCGATGGCGGCACGGGATTCGAGCGAGGGAGGGCCTGGCGGCTACGGGAGGCGGGGCCGACGAGGACCAAGCGATGGCGGCACGGGATCTCGCGGCTCAGACGTGGGCTTGGCAGCGGAGCTTCCTCGCGTCGACGGCGCGCGCGGAGTGCAGAGGGCGACGAGCGAGTGGTGAGCTCGGGGAAGGCTCGGGCGGAGGATGAGACACGAAGGCGACGCCAGTGGCGAGGGCAACTAGGGGTCGGCCGCGAGTTGGAGGCGGCGGCCGGCGGGGACGGACCTGCGGCTCTGCGGCACGCGGGCGAGGCCGAGAGGTGGGTGGCGGAGGAGAGCCGCTGGGGCGGTGGGGCCTCGGGGCGCCGGAGCTTGGTGGCGGAGATCGAGGCGAGGACGTGGGAGGTGGGGAAGGATCGAGGAGAGGCGGGGTTGGGCCCAGGGGCGACGCGGTCGGGTGCGGCAGGTGGGTCCTGGCCCGCCTGGGGCTGCACGCCCAGGTGCGCGGGAGGCGGGGATGGCCAGGCTGGCCAGGGGGAGGGGCGGGCGGCTGAGGTGGCGGGCTGGGATTGGAAGGGGAAAGGGATAGGTGAGGTGTCGACATGGGATTGGAGGGGGTGAGGTGGAGGGGGCTGGGTAGATTAGGTTGGGGTAGGAAAAGGGTTTAGGTAGTCTGGTTTTTGTACTGGGGGTGGCCGACTGGGTCGGATCGGCCCGGTACGGCTGCCCCTAAAAATAAAGTAAATATTTTATTATTTTAAAACGGGGCTTTTGAAATCCATTGGTAGACGACACAAAATAATCCGGAGACCCGGGTTTTGTGTTTGAATAAAGACGGGGCGTTTAGAAAACAAAAACAGATTTTTTGAAAATAGTTTTTAAACAAACCATGCAAGTTGATGACGATGCTCAAATGCAAGGCGGCATGATGACATGAGCATGGGGTCATGATGATGCAATGCACAAAAATAACGCGATTTTCTAGTAGTGGTTTTTGCGGGGCGCCACACATATCCTCGGTTTCTTACTGAGGGAAGACTTGATGCTATGCTGCATCACACCTTACTCGTGGGGTTTCCCGACGAAGCGCTTCCAGGCGCCATCAAAAACGTTGCCGGGGAACGAAGAAGAAGAAACTCCCACGTCAACAAAGCTCCAAAAAGTTTTCTGGCACCGTTGCTGGGGAGGCTAAGGACGGCTTCACAAGGGGAGTCATCCTCAACATTTCTCTTTACTTTGTTTTTAGTTTGCTTAGTTTCTTTTGCTCGGTTTTGTTTGCCTCTTTTTATCAAAAACTCCAAAAAAATAGTTTAGTTTGGTTTGCTTCTCTTATCAAAAACACACAAAAATGAGTTCCTACTCTAGTTGCCACCTTGCTCTAGCTTACCATGTTGTTCCCTAAGTTCACCCTGAAGGACCTTTCGATAGGTAATGGCTCTATAATTGGGAAATAAAATATTGAATAATTCCTTAATCATGTTAGCAAGCATGAGGATATTGAGGATAGATCTATAGCAGAACTTGCTCCTAATTATGAAATTGCTGCAGCTTCTTTAGTTCATATGTTGGAGGCTAGGTTTGTTAGCCTTAACCCCATGATGCAAATTTTGTTCCTCAAATTAAAGGAAGAAAATAATGCTGAAAAGAGAGAATTTATCCTTGAAACTTTACTAAAAGAGTTCCATGATATTGATAAGGAAGTCAAAAAAGTCTTTGAGCATTTCAATTTGCCAGGCTCTTGTGTAGATGTTGTGGGTACTTCAGATAAAACCAAACCTAGAGAGGAATTTAAGATACTCATACCCTTTAAGCTTGTTGGAATGCATGCAGCCTTTGAAAAGAATTTTGATTGGATTGTTAGTGAAAATCCTTTTGATGAAAGTAGTGAACCAAAGAGAGATGAGAAGCAATCCTCCAAAACTCATTTGGATGAGATACCTTTCATAGTTGAAGACTTTGCAAGTATTGATGTTAATGCTTCTTCATTTGAAAATACTTGATTTCTTGCTTCTTGAGCCTAACTTAAAGGCGTTAAAGAAAAGTACTTGTTGGGAGATAACCCAAGAGTTTTCTTGATTCTTGGAAGTTATTACTTTTGTAATGACCTCTCCTTATCCTTTTTGTTTACTTTTTGTGCCAAAAATGACCTCTAATGAGAGAGAAGTAAGATTTGGGGAGTTGCTATCCCGAGACAGATTTTGGTCCTCCACCATAAAAATTCGTGAGGAGTCTCTATAAGTCGGATTGAGATTATAATTTACGAAATAAATCCCCAGTATGTTAACTAACTTTCGTTAGTTCAACACTTTTTTATTTGAGCAACAGAAGGTCTTTGAAAAAATCGGTTTCTACCTGTTGGTCTGTTTTGACATATTTCTGCCATTATTTGCATTTGCTTCTTATTGATTCCTTTTTGGGTTCTTTTGGGAAAATTGAGCTTTTTGAAAGAGTTGCTATAGTAGCTTGTGTTTTTAGTGAAAGTTTTGGTGTTCTAAAGCTAAACCCAAGGGTCTATTATCTTTTGAATACACTAATGTTGCTAATGAAGATTGTGTGAAGTTTTGTATGAAGGAAAATTTTCAGGTGTAGAGAAAGGATGATGTAATGAGCTGAAAAATGGACAAAAGCTCAATCTTGGGGATTCCACCCCAGTGTCACCCCAAGAAATATCCAAGAGGTACAAGCGTCAAAGCTTGGGGATGCCCAAGGCATCCCCTTCTTCATCAATAAAAATCTTAGGTCTTTCTAGACACTTCGTTTTTATTGTTTCATGCACTGTTGTGTTGTTCTTGGAGCATCTTAGTTTTCGTTTGCTTTGCTTAGTTTGTTTATTTGCTTGAATAAAGTAGTTTGGACCCCCGTTCTCGCTATGTTGTTTCAAATAAGTTGATTTGTGTTGGAAAGGAGTAGAAAGTTCTTGCTTGAAAGTGCAAGAGGAGCTTGCATTGACTGTGACTTAGAATTTAGCATGTCATGCTAGGTGTTGTTTTAACCTTATGCTTAGTGATTATTGTTGTAGCATGACCTGTTCCAAACAATTGGGATTGCTTAGTGTGCCTTGAAGGAATCATGCGTTGTTTTAGCATACAAAAGCATAGTATTGTGGTATTCTCCTTTGATGCTTTGTTTGGGTTGACTTGGCACATGCTCACACCATGTTATGACTATGAACAAGTCACCATAGCCTCTATGATCATTTAGTCCTTGACTTGTAGTACCAATCTAGGTTTTGTCGCTCTGCATGATTATAACCATTATTGATCTCTTAGTTGGTTGCTCCCAGTCTTTTGCTAGCCTCCACTTGTATGAGTAAGCTCTACTCATGCTTCCAACTCCCAAGAAACCAAGTTATTCCAAAGTGTCCACTATAAATTCCTATGCATGGTGTGTTACACCATTCCAAGTATATTCTTGTTTTTAGCTATCTTCCAATTAAAAAAAGTATTTTGTTATGTGAAAACTTAGTGATTAAAGCTCTCACGAACTTGATGGCACACCTTATATTCCTTGCCCCTAATAAACTTGAACCATTGTGTCATCTATGTTGTATATCTTGCACTTATACGTTGGAATTAGCAGAACCATGTTTTCATGGGTAACGTTTTCAACATTGCCCTTGTACTTTGTACACAGTTCATATCATGCTCTTTTGTCTATGGATGTCATCGGTGTGAAATAAAAAAGAAGCTTGTAAGTCCATGGAGTTATGTATTTTGTGTTAGAGAAACGCCTGGGCTGCTAGCCTAAGCCATGCCTAATCATGGTGGAAACTTGCAGCATCACCATAATGAGAAATCTGTGAAGCATCCTCAATAAAAAACCTATGCAAATAGGAAATAAAAAGATCGCTGAGATGCTCATTGTCTGCTTGCCTTGTCATTTTGGTTATGTGATAGCTCCTGTACCATGTGCAAGGGGTATCCCATTGTCGGTTCTCTATGATACACACGTACTTACTATGCCAAGAACTTACAGGTGACTAAAGTTGAGTAACATGAGGTGGGGCCCTCGTATTGAAGGGATATGAGATTGTCAACTTATACTTTGTCAAGCATATACTCCATAGTTTGTTCACTTTAACTTTAATCACTTCAAGATGCTTATGATAGGGGCAATGAGGGCTGAAAGCTAACAAGTACCATAATTTTTGGAAGTTCTTTTTGAAACTTGAAATCACTGCTTCCCTTTATGAAGGGACTTTCTTCCACTATTATATTGAGTCTCCACTTTCTACCTTTAGGCAGTTAAGAGAGCATGGTTGCCATTCTTAGTTCTATGTGCATTGTCCCAAAACTTATTGATTGATGCATATTGTTGATATTGCTTGTTCTTGTGCTATTTGTATCTAGTCACCCTTATGAACTTTGAAGGTGTCCTATGCATCTATTTGCTACTCCATGAGGGTCAAGCTGAATGCCACTATGCCATGTTTTCTGTATGTGAAACAAACAAACGTTTTTCAATGCATGTTATTCATGATCTTTGTTTCTAACCTTTCATGTTGCATGCATAGTTACTTTTTCCTACTGTTAGAACTCCATCTTTCATTCACATGTTTATATTTCTTTGATCCCAGCTTTCAATGCTTGCAAATGGTTTGATCTTGGTTTTGATGGTGCATGTCACCTAAAAAATTATTCTTTTATCACTTACCTACTCGAGGACGAGCAAGAGTTAAGCTTGGGGATTACGTCGGAAATGTATCTATAATTTTTGATGTTCCATACTTGTTTAGTATCTACTTTGCTTTGCTTTGTCCACACTTTGAGGTTATTTTCATATGTTTTCTGGTACTAACCTATTAACAAGTTGCCACAGTGCCAGTTGCATGTTTTCTGCTGTTTTTGGTTCCAGAAAAGCTAGTAAAGAAATATTCTCGGAATTTGACAGGACAAAAGAAAAAGTCAATATTTTATCAAGGAGAACACGGAGTCCAGACGAGAGACGGAGGGGGGCAGAGGGCGCTGCACCCCCCCCCTAGGCACGGGCCCACCCTGGGCCGCGCCTGGGCAGGGTGTGAGCCCCCTGGCCGCATCCTAGCCTCGCCTCTTCGCCTATAAGAAGCCCCCGATACCTAAACCCTAAGCACCCGATCAATATTCCATGAAACCGTATGTAGCCGCCGCCACCATCGTCCCTAGATCGGGGGATCTGAAGCTCTTCCTGGCACCCTTCCGGAGGGGAGATCATCCTAGAGGCCTTCTTCTTCATCATGCCAGCCTCCGGTATGAAGCGTGAGTAGTTTCACCTTGGACTACGGGTCCATGTAGTAGCTAGATGGTTGTATGTCCTCTTTGTGCTTTCATGTCTAGATCTTGTGAGCTCCGTTCATGATCAAGATCTCATCTATTTGTAATCATGCATGTGGTGTTTCCGGGGATCCGATGGATATTGAGATTACTATGTCAGATTGATTAATGGTTTTGTCTTATTGATTCTATCATGTCTGTGTTGTTTGTGATCTTGCATGCTCTCCGTTGTTAGTAGCTATCTTGGCCAAGTAGTTCCTAGTGACTCCAAGAGGGGGTATTTATGCTCGATAGTGGGTTCATGCCTCTATTTAATCAAGGGAAGTGACAGAAATCTCTAAGGTTGTAGATGTGTTGTTGCCACTAGGGAGAAAACAACGGTCTCTTGTTCATGGTACAAGTGGATTGTTTACCTTACACACTTTGCTTAAAGCAGTTGTCTGTTGCTTGCAACTTAATACTGGAGGGGGTTCGGATGATAACCCAAAGGTGGACTTCTAGTCATAGATGCAGTTGGATGGCGGTCTATGTATATTGTTGTATTGCCCAATCGAATCTCATAGGATCTTTATGTCTAGTATTGCATTGTTATGCCTTGCTCAGTCCTGTCAATTGCCCCGCTGTAATTTGTTTACCCATCATTCCATGTTTGTTTATCTAAGGAGAGCACCTCTAGTGAACTATGGACCCCGGTCCAATCTTTACCATTGATACATCTTCCATTGTTACTGTTTACTTGCTGCAAACCATCATCACCTTCCACACCATACAGTTAATCCTTTGTTACAGCAACCGGTGAGATTGACAACCTCACTGTTAGTTGGGGCAAAGTCTTGAGTTTGTGTTGTGCAGGTTTCCACGTTGCTTGCAACACCTTTGAGACGTTTCCTTCCTCCTACTGGTTTGATAACCTCGGTTTCTTACTGGGGTAAGACTTGTTGCTGTGCTACATCATACCTTGCTCTTGGGGTTTCCTGACGAAGCGCTTCCAAGCGCCATCAACAAGTTTTCTGGCGCTGTTGCCGGGGAACGAAGAAGAAGAAACTCCCACATCAACAAAGCGCCAACACATACCAACAAGTTGCAACTTATTTTCCGGAAGCTCATTCGACAAGAACTCTAAGGTTAAGCGTGCTTGGCCTAGAGCAATTCTAGGATGGGTGACCGATCGGGAAGTGGGGTACCGAGTGCACACGAGTGAGGACAAAGTGCGCAGAAAAGACTAGTGTTGGTCTGTGGGGTTAGTCTAAAGATCATATTAAGCTGCCAGAAGTGACAGTCGTCGGTCCGGAGTGACCAGGGGTGTTACAGTAAGTATCACAGAGAAAAAAGTAACATAACACATATTGTTTCAGGTTCAAAACGATGGAGAATTGTGAGTGTCATGGGGGGGCACATGTGCATCCCGGCTACCTCTGTGCTCATTAATACAGATTATGTCTATGGCATTCCTGAACCGCAGGGACACACGCTTAGGGCTTTACGACGCATGGAGATTTTCCTATAAGAGGGAATCCTGAAAGAGATGGAAAGAGAGAGCAACCAGAAGTGTTCTGAGAGATCCAAAGTTGTCCGTAGAATAAGGAAAAGGACTGAAAGGAATTTCAGATAAATGGGAATTTAAATATATGCTTATTATATGTTAATTGTGAATTAATATATTCTAAATAATATTTAAATTAAGATTTATAAAAGCTAGTTTTTCATTAGGCCAAAATCCCGGAGGAATTTTACCTAGAGGAAAAACTAGAGGCAATAAGGCAGAAAAGCAGCAACAGTTGGGCCCCAGCTGTCCCACCCAAGCAGGAAACAGTTATAGCGGACCGCCCAGGGCATTTCCGTGCCGCTGGGCCGCAGATGAACATCGGCCCACCTGGGCAGGCCACCTCCTGGCCCACCCGGGGCTCTCCTCCTCGCGTTGGGCCGCTGTGCACCGGGGATGTCCAACCTGGGCGCTACGACGCTGACCGCTGCGCTGAGCACCAGCAGGCCACGCGCGTGCCGGGCGGCCAACCCGGGCTGGTCGGTTGCTGCCACTGCTGGCAGGTTGCACTGGGCCATGGTGGGTGCGCATTGGCCCACCAGGTTGGCCCCTTTTGGCTGTTGTGTTGTCTGCTGCTGTTTTGGGTTGTGGGGATTCATCCTATCCGACCAGACAAAATTCGGGATGTTTTTCCTTTACCTTTAGTCCCACATGGGGCACCTAAGAGGGAGGGCACCCCTCCCTTATCCTATATAAGGAGGTTCCTATGGGTGGGATTAAAAACACAATAAATTGAGATATTCCCTTTGGTTGGAATACTCCCCTCTCTCTAAAGTTTCCTTTGCTATTGCGCGGTCCCAAGTCCGGAGTGTGTAGGTAAGGCGTTTTATTCTACGTCATGCCGTTGTGATGCCGGAATTCCATCCAGGAGGTCTACTTCTGCAACCTCGACGGGATCAGAGGCCGGGAGTCATCGTCTTGCACCGTATGCCTGTGGAAACTCGGTGGGGCTAGAGAAGCTTCCGGACCATCATACGAGGACCAGGATAAGGGGTGACTTGCGAGGAGCTTCGTGACCTTGAGGCCGTATGGGTACGACTACATCATCCACGCTTCTATATGAGCGTAACACTCTCACAGTCTTCAAGGGTATGTTACTGTTGTCTTTCTGCGTTACTGCATTACTAGTAGATAGATCTTGGGCATTCGAGGTTTCTTTCGCTTAGCATAAATTTTTGATTTTCTACACCGAACCCCAACAAGAGAAACTTTTGACGGTTTTGATTGCATCATCGAGGGTGAGCTAGAAATTTGCGGTCATACTCTTTCGCTTGTGCCATAGGAGCATTCTCCTAGTTAGCCCACTAATGAAGTGGAGAGCAGCTACCATGTCCGAGATTCCTACAACTGAGTTTTTAACCCTAAGCCATATGGACATGAACTCTTTTGAAGTTTCATTCGGCTTTTGAATGCAGTGTGACAGATCTACAACATCAACATAGCCAAAAAAAAGTGAGATCCATAGGATTTGGTATCAACATGGAGATCCTCCTCGGATTCATCTTCCACACGATATTTGTCGCTCAGGCAGGTTGGGTGGGTTGCTTGGAGATTTGGAAATCTACCGACTCCTCGGACATATGAGATGCAGATATTTCTTCCACCTTGTTCTGTACTTCTGGAGCAGGCTTGGTGAATTTGTCAAACCCATAATTCTATTGCCTCCGCTAACGGAGTAGATCCAGAACTTTGTTCTACCATTGTCATCACCACTGGGGTGGGTTTTGCGGGTTCCATTGTTAGTCCAAATCCCGAGGGATTGGTCAAGCCAATGAATATGTGGATGCCTCGAAACGACATGATGGTGTAGATGGTGACATAGATGTTAGCCAAAGTACAGGTCTCGTCATTGAGGATGATAGGAAGACTGCCGATATACAGAATGCGGCCGATGGCGATGATTTCGCCAATTCCACAAAGTCCAACCCCACCCCCCACCCCCGGATCTAAGGTCCTGAGGTTGCTTGCCCACGGTGGGTGAAAACTTTCATCGTATTGATGACAAGTACACCATCAGGGGGTCCTCGAGGCATGGAAAGAGAGGGGGTGTGAGATGCGAGGGTGTCCGGGACTAGGAGAACATAAGTTTACATAGGTTCAGATCCTACTGTGGTGGTCATATCCTACTTCTACAATGAATCCACTATAATCGTCAAAGACAGAGGTTATAGAGGATTTGACTAGGGGTTTGCCTATGCAAGTTGAGATTGTTCATTGTGAATCATGCCCTGAAGACTGCCCGTATAGCGTCTTATATATGGTCATTTGGCATAGGGCTTATAGGGAGGAATCCTATCCGACAATGGTACTTATTACAACATTGTTGCTAACTACTACATCTTATAATCCAAGTCTTCTAGCGTTGGGCCCAAGTTGGTAAAACTTCTGGACCTTCTCATAGATGGATGGGCCTTCGTCTGTCACGTTTACTAGGCCGCCCATGGAGCTATATCCTCTAACCCAAGTGGGCCACGCCCTGGTCTCTAAGTATAGTTGCATGCTGTGGGTATACCTGGAAAGTATAATCCCGACATAGCCCACGATCCGGGAGCGACCCAAACTGACTAAATCCTGACACATCTGTCAAAACCCCAGCAGCTTTCCTAATCAGCAAAAAGATAAGCTCGGCTCATTCCGCAAAATGCGGCACGCACGTGTCATGTTCTGTCGAGATGGACAGGCAGGCAAGCGAGCGACATCTTCGAAGGACAAGCGCGCGCATGTAGCACTTCTCTTATCACTCACTTACCAAGTGGTGAAACACTCCACCTTATAAAGTGGTGCAACTCCGTTCCAACATTCCATGCGGGACTACACTTTTCTCTCACTCCCCTTGCCACACACATGTGAGGTGCCAACAACTTGTGCTAGTTCACATATAGGCTTACACACACATGGTCTTTGAGATTTAGGGGAAATATGAAATCACACATGGGCCAAATGATTTAGAACATTATTTATAACAATCCCCTACCAGATCTCAAATGCCCATTTGAAGATTTTCCAATTCTTTTTACTTGTTTATATACCAGTGTTTTAGTAGATACTGATAATTTGAACTTCTTCCTAAAGTCTTGAGCTACGTCTATCAGCAACTTGAACAACGCACAAACCTGGATTCCAAGCTTGGTGCGAGTAGATTTCACTCAAAGTCATAACTAGTACCTGACTGTCAGTATCCTACCCCATGGGTGGAACATATGCGTCGTATTCCCTGGTCTTTTCATGAGTTTACTAGAGACCACCCAAGTCTCATAGACTGTGAAATTTAACAGTCGGGCTCATATATGTGTGTTCTTTCAAAAATGCTCTATAGGATAACATCTTTGCTAAATTATAGCCAACATAAACACATAAAGGCATATTGCCAACTTGCCTTACATAATTTTAAGAGTTATGCATCTTCACATAGAGATGATTATTAAAAGAGTAAAATGCACCGGAGGTCTTAAAAGTTTGGACGAAACTATATGTAGGTCCTAAAAGTTTTGACTTTGCATTGGAGGTCCTAATTCTCAGATCCATGTGCTGTAGCCAGGGCTATAGCTGAGAATTAGGACCTACAATGCACAACTAACTGAGAATTAGGACATACAATGCACAAGTAACTGAGAATTAGGACCTTCGGTACACAAGTTAAAACTTTTAGGACCTGCATATGGTTTCGTCCAAACTTTTAGGACCTCCGGTGCATATGTTCTGTTTACGAGACATCCATGACAATGCACCACCTCCAAGGGTAAACACATACCTTCTTGTGGTATAGAGTTCATCAACAACAAATATCCAAGTCGAATCACTATATCTTTAAAGTATATAAGGGAGCCCAGAATAGTGAAACCCATAGCTCATTGTACCACATAGACATTATATGACCCTTTCAAGTGCATGCCAAAGAGCAATACCTAGGTTAGACATGAATCTTCTCAAATTTCTCACAACAAAAGAGATATCGGGTTTAGTAGCACTTGCTAAGTACATGAGAGAGCCAAAAAATTGTGAATAGTTCAACTGATCTATTGGTTTCTTCTTATTATTGCGTAATGTCACACTCGGATCATAAGGTGTTGGAGAAGTATTGCTATCAGAAAACCAAATCGGCTCAAGACCTTCTCAACATAATGAGATTAGGTTAAAATAATCCCATTCTCATTCTTAATAAGCTTGATGTTTATCCTAGATCTTTCATATCAAAGATCTTTGACAAGAAAGCCTTAACTTCATTTATCACTTTCATGTTTCTACCAAAGATCAGAATGTCACCCACATACAAACATAATATAACACCTTCACCCCACCATGGCGATAGTAAAAAAAACCATCAGCCTCATTAATGACAAAGCCATCAGAAAGTAGAGTTCTGTCAAACTTCTTATGCCATTGATTAGGTGCTTGTTTCAAGCCATATAAAGATTTTAACAACTTGCACACCTTTGTCTCTTTACCCTTTACCATAAACCCATCCGACTAATCCATATAGATTTCCTCTTCCAACTATCCATTAAGGAAAGTTGTCTTCATGTCCATTTGATGAACAAGAAGATCATAAGAGGCAGCCATAGAAAGTATTACTCGAATGGTGGTCAATCTAGCGATATGTGAATAGGTGTCAAAGTAATCTTCACCTTTTTCTAGGTGTAGCCCTTTGCTACAATCTATTCCTTGTACTTCTCAATTGTATCATCAAGGCTTAGATTCTTCTTGAACACCCACTTATAGCCCACACGTTTACAACCATAGGGTCGTTTTGATAATTCCCAAGTTCCATTAGAAAGTATTGAGTCCATCTCATTTTGGATGGCTTCTTTCCAATCCGCATCAGAAGATGCATGTGCCTCAGCAAATGGATCTAGGAGTATCATCCTTACTCCTCTTGGGAGGTTCATCACCATCCTTCACAAGGACTTCCTCATGTGCTTGTTCAAAATTCTAAATAGATGCACTAGATTCTGGAAGTATTTCATAAGAAATTATGGCAGTGCTATGCATATATTTCATAGGAAACATATTCTAAAAAATTGTTACATTACAAAATTCTATTATAGTGTCAACGTGCATGTCATGTGCCTTGGATTTAACCATTAAAAATATATAGCCAACACTCCAGGAAGCATATCCTAGAAAGATACAATCCACTGTCTTTGGTCCAAGCTTGTGTTTCTTGGGAATCATTATGTTGACGTTCGCGAAACACTACCAAGTGCGCAAGTAAGAAAGTAATAGTTTTCTCCTAGCCCACTCCTCATAGGGGTCTTTTCTTTATTCTTGTTAGGAACTCTATTCAGGACACGGCATGCAGTCAACAAAGCCTCACCCACCATGCCTTTGATAAACCAACATCGGCTTACATGAAATTCACCAAATCAATCAGCATGCGTTGTTTTTCCTCTTAGCTACCCCGTTTTATTGGGGTGCATAGGAAGGCATCATTTCACGAATAATGCCATGTTTCTCATAGAATTCGTCAAATATTTTGAGAAAATATTCACCACCGTGATCCAACCAAAGATAGTTGATCTTTCTCTCAAGTTGATTTTGAAGTCCGACCTTATAAATTTTAAAGTAGTTTAAAGCCCCATATTTAGTTTCCAACATATAAACATAGCAGAATTTAGTAACATCATCAATCAATATGTCATGGAATATCTCTTTTCACCTTTTGTCAACACACAATTCATCTCGAATAGATCAGAATGTATGAGTTCTAGAGATGTCAAGTTTCTCTCATGTGTGCCTTGTGAGAATTTTGAGGTTGCTTTGACTACACATAACTATGGCACTTAGAAATTTTGGAAATAGTGAAATCAGAAATTAAACTCATACTGAACATCCGAGATATCAAAACAAAATTGATGTGATATAAACGAGAATAGCAAACACTAGTATCATCATTAACACTACCACAAATATGATTCATGGATTTATTACAAAACTTTGAGAAAGATGGAACAAACCTCTAAACTCATAGCCTTTATCAATAAATTGTCCATGTCTCGAAACATTGACTTTATTAGACTCTAACGACCTTAATCATATCTCTGCATAGAAGGAAGCCGCTAACAAGATTCTTATTCATAGTAGGGACATGCTATATGTTCCTTAGCTGCACGATCTTTCCAGAAGTGAACCTAAGATCACCGTGTCAACACCATGAACAGAATCATGTGGTCTATTTCAGACGACCTGATAAGAAGTGAATACAGAGATGTCAGCACACATATGAACATTAGTACCCGTATCAATCCACCAACATAGAGATTGAAATACGAAAAATAATTATCATACCCATCAATATTACCGTACCCATCAATATTGAAATACAGAGATGTTGACCGTTCTTTCTACTT
The DNA here is from genome assembly GCA_910589765.1 of Avena atlantica. Taxonomy (NCBI): domain Eukaryota; kingdom Viridiplantae; phylum Streptophyta; class Magnoliopsida; order Poales; family Poaceae; genus Avena; species Avena atlantica. The sequence continues at coordinate 354,292,351 of OU342734.1, forward strand.
TTCCCTCTATGATCTGCATGTTCTAAGCAGTCTTTGGAAAAATGGCCGAGCACCCCACAAGCAAAGCAAGCTAGCTCAGCCTTATTCAGCTTCTTCTTCTTAAAAGTTGTAATTTTTATAGACTTTCTAAAGGAGGGCTTGTTCTTCTTGAACAGTTATGGCGCCGCGTGGGCTTTGCCCAGCGACACCTTCGATGGTGGGGAGGGTCGCCCTGGTGTGGCGCAGTGCCACCACACGGAGGTGGGTAGGGTTATGAGGGAGGGGGCATTCACTAAGTCACCTTGGCTTATTTTTTTACTAATTTGTCCTTTTTTCTTTTTGTGGCGTTGCCGCTGGCGTTGCGTTGTAATAGTAGTTCACTTCTCTTCCTGATCTACCTGTCTGCTCGAATTCTTTTCCGAAACCCACTAGCGCTATTGCAGCTTAATTCTTGCCCATTTCTTATTTCAGGTAGTCTACTTGGAGGTATTGTGTCGGTGTCCGTCACATGGTATTCATCACTGATAAATCAGAGATTCTGTCTGACCGATCCGATCTGCTGCACGTATTCAAATTAGCAGTCATAGCCTGATAGCCACCGATCTCGGCCATAACAAGGTCTGGGCATTTCACTTAATTCATCCAAGACTTTGGTCTTCCGTTGCTCTTGCTCCCTTGACGGGACCCTTTGAGGAGCGACTCAAAGAAAAACAATCAAGTTTGGATCACAATTCATTGAGGTGGTCATAGTTTTTGTTCAGAAGTAACATGGGCTAAGTGTCTGCTTTTCCAAATGTCATGCAGAGAGACGGTGCCAGATACCAAATGCTGCAAAAGCCACGGTACCAAATGCCCTAACATACTACTGTCAACGTCCTTCTAAGCAAGATGCTTCCATATATGCAAAGCTCTCATTGTCAATTAGAGAACCAGTGCGCATCGAGAAAACGAACAAATGGGCCGTACTGAAATATGAAATTTTAAAAGAAGCCTTTAGAGAGGTACAATGAATCAAAAGAAACCTTTTATGATGAAATTATTTTTGAGGCCTTAAAGAAAGAGTAGAAAGGGCATCTGAAAGAAAGGCAACGGCACATGCTAATCATTTATCGGAGCCCAACTAATCATGTGAGTCCACTTGTTCCTTTGGTCCCATGCATGAAAATATGTTTTTCTATTGAGATGGAAAAAACTTATGTTACTTTTCCCCCCTCTCATCTCTTCCAACTATACATCGATCTCTTCCTCTCATCATTAGAAAGCTATCGTTCGCATCAGAGAGCAATCATAAGAGGACCTAAAGTGATTTCGCATGCATGATGTATCCACTAATCTGCCCTTTAGACGAGCATGGCGCATGCACTCCGAAGAATCGATCGAAGAGCACAAGCTTAGATTTTGTGGCAATATTCTGATGCAAAAGCCGTTGATTAGTTGACTAATTAATTGCCTTTGTTGTGAGGCCGGTGATGCTTATAATTTGTGTAGTTAGAATATTTTTGATCTCCCTGAGTTCTTATTTTGGGAAGATTTCCTCAGATCCATTTTTTTTAAAACAATACTAGAAAATTAATTAGTTTGTGTTGAACCTAAAAATAAAAGCCCATTTTACTCCCTAAAGTATTATTATCTCCCCATGATCATGTACTACCGAGTCTTTGTCAAAAAATGTACTACAGAGTGAGTTAATGTATCAAATTTGTTTTTAGAATGACAGCCACTAGAGTTTTATCATTTTTGAAAAATATGCTGTTATATTTTAGGCTACAGAAAAATCACAAAAATGTCTCTATAAGTAGGTATTGGAAATTTCATTTTTTTTGTCTTTCCCTTTGTATTTTTTGTGTAGGTCATAAGTGAAAACATAATACTTCTTGATTTTTCAAAATTCAGGCTTTATGAAGCTTGGGCTCCATTTGAAGTACCTCGATGCACCTAACCTTAAACCCACCGGCCACCACCCCTCCTCCTCCCTCTCTCTCCCCCCTACTTAGATGTACCTCCATGTTGTTGGCTACTCATTGAGCCAAGCCAACAACACCAATGTCACTCTTACGGTGTGCTAGTGCTATCACATTCCGGATTGTTACTTGTTAATATAGGTTAGCCAATGTAAGAAACTTGATCCTAAACTCCAGAACTGTTGGGAAAGTTCCTTTCAGACCATCGAATCGCATCGAATGATCGCATCAGCTTGGGAGGGGACATGGGAGATTGTGTTCCAGAGAACCTTTGGACTGGAGGAAGCCACAACATGGGAGAGCTTAGAGCGAGCCTCCCTACCTCTCTGTCAGAGTCAGCAGATAGTGTCTCCTAGAAGTTGTCCCCATCGGGGGTTTCTTAGTTATCTTAGCTTATCGAGACCTATTTAGAGGACTTGTCTTGCCTTGGACCAGAGCTTTGTGGAAAGCGCCTCTAACCTTCAAGACAAAGATCTTCCCATGGCAACTACTACAACGGGATCGCCTGGTAGAGGTGAAAAAGCGACCGAGGGATGGGTTATATCCACTATGTGGGGTCCACGAATCGGGAATCCATGTACTATTCACCTGTCCCATGGCTCGGTTGGAACTTTGTCAGGGAAGCTTTGGATCCAGATTGGCAGGCACAAGATCTCGTCAAATTACTAGAGACCCGGGCGAACCTTACTGGCAAGTGGCGTCGCCTCTTCTAGTTGGTGTTTGCCACTATGTAGGTAACGGGACAGGGAGAAACTAGACGATTTGCTTCATGTCTTGCTGGTGGCGGTGCATCAGATGTCCATCCCATCCAGCCGATGAGTGTGTTGCATTCTTGAGAGCTTTTTTTATTGCTTTCTTAGTTTGGACATGTTTATGTTGTTGCCCTGACAGACTTTTTATTCGTTCGTGGCTTGTGAACTCTGTATGAATGTTCTATATTTATTAAGTGGGCCAAAAGTCTATTTAGAGAAACAACTTTGTTCGTAATTCCATAATTTGTTGGAGAGGTTCGAAGTGGGGCACACTACATCTAGAGACATCTAGAATTGGTGGTAGAAACCGGGTGGGGTTTGTAGTGTTGGTGTTGATCTGTCACGTTTTAACAGGCAAAAGACAGAGTCAATACACATATAAGTTCAAGTAACGTTAAGTAAAAGAGGGCCCATCTAAACCAACGAGATGGGCACCTCGTACGCTACCTTACGCCCCCTGATTGGGGGCACCTGAACCAACCGATGGCTCTAGGTCCCCTGCCACCTGCGCCATATAAAGATGGGGAGGATGGCAGCGAGCACATTCTCCAGTATTCGATCTCCCATAGCTCCTGCCCACATTCCTTAAACACTACCAATCTAGGGTGGCCGCAACAACGACGGGAAGGCCAGGGTACACCCCGCCGGTGCCAGAGCAGTGCCGCTGGAGGCCGGAGGGCATCCGCACCTTCCCCACATCATCTCCCTCGACTACTGCACAAGCCTGCACCAACCGGACAACAATGACGTCTTCCTCAGCTCCAGCACCGTGTAAAGATCCAATTATATCCCCTCTTTTTATGTCCATTAGGTGTTCTAGATGATGTTCATACATGATCTTGCGTGACTACTGTGGTAATTATCCTAACATGCAGTAGTATATATGTCATAAAAAATCAGGCAGTACATGCGTTGTATATACAAAGTTGGAGTATCATGTATACATATTCATACATGTTTTCTTTTTGAAAGGGGAAATATTGCGTACATGTTTTTTTTTTGCAGGGGAAATATTCGTACATGTTACTGTAGTATAAAAGAAGAAATAATTAAAACTCATGATCCCGAGATATATATACATCGTGGTCAACAATATCAGCATGTCCTACCACAAGATCCATATGGCCCCCCTCAAAATGCACCACTACAAGTTGTTAATTATATATGGATCTCACTGATCGAAAAGTAGTTGCAATTAAGATGGCATGTGAAGCAGCAGCGACAGTGTAAGAAGGAGGAGCAGCAGCCGCCCTGCCATTTGACCTTGACCGAGGGAGGAAGAGAGCAAGTGGCAATTGGTTGAGATGAGGCATGCATGGGAGGACCACGGGGTGGTCGGTCCGGGGCTCGTTGCGCGTACGACGTCCCACGTTATGGTGCCTCTGGTGGGCGGAGCACAAAATAAATATGTCCCAGAGGACCAAGCGAGGGCAGAGGGAGGCTAGCTTAGCTTATAATTAATTAATTAAATAAATATGTGTGACAGGACTGATTATATTTAATAAGGAGCTAAAATGGGAACAAAATCTCTTTTGATCTGACATTTTGTTCAAGGTAGTAGTAGCTAGTTACTATCTACCACCAACTTATTTGTATATACATCGTGTACGTAGTACTCCCTCCGTTTGGGATTATAAGTCCCGCGCGGATAACTAGGTTGCTAATTTGGACAACAAAACATAAATAGTATAGCATAAAAATTATACTATTAGAAACTTTAGAGGTTATATTTTCTAATGGTATAATTTTTATGATATATAAGTTATGTTTTGTCAGTTAAATTAACAATCTAGGTATACGCGTAAGACCTATAATCCCGAACAGAGGTAGTACCTGCTAAGGACCTACGTTTTAATCCCTGATGACCGGAAGATCTGAGAACAGTTATGGCAGTTGCACATGTCGGATCGACCGGTGCAAAATAGAAATGAAAACCAAATAATACTATTGCAGAGTGACAACTGACAAGGCAACATGGCAATCGTACAGGATGCATGCAGCGGGGCCGGGGCGCCCACACAGCAGGCGGATCGGGGAGGGGCAGAAACACAAGCTGCTAGGAGGTCCATCGTGTTACCGATGAGCATGAGCCACTGGCCGGCATGCATGGCGCTTGATCATGCACCCTGCCGGCAGACGCAACCAGAAATTGAAGGCGCTCCATCCATGTAGTACCACCAGTAGTAGTACCGAAAAAACATATCTCGCCGATCCTCGGCGTTGATTCCCAACAGAAATACATGCACCATGTAACGAGAATTGATTGTGGCGGTTGCATATGCAGTTGTTGGACCACCCAAATTTCCAAAAAAAAAAGGGGGTCCTGGATCTGTCCTGGCCCCAGGCATTTTGGCGGTTTTCCATCAGAGGTAGTAGTATCAACGTACGAATCTCTGTAAGATCGTACCAGATGCTGTGTGACAAGATAAAAACACTTCAGGGACGGACGGCCGGTCAGATGCATGATGGGCATCCGATGTTTTTGGCACAGAGGTGTCGTCGATTGTGTGCACTGCATCCGGTCAAACTAGCTTGAGCTATCTGCGGGTGCATGGTCGCTGCTGCGAAATGCATGGTGTACCGCAGCGCGCAGATCTTTGTGGGGTGACCTCGGTTGACGTACGGGTCTTGGGACAGGGAGACGAGGGCGAGATGGTCTCTCTGACGGACCCACGGAGATCGCCGGCCCGATTCCTGGCCGGTCGGCGGGATATGTGCTCGGCTCGGCTTCGGCAAACGGACGTCGTCGTACGTGCTGCTGGTGGCCGGCCGTCCGGCCGCCCATGCACGCGTTCAGACTCTCGACGACACCGGAAAAGCTCTAGCTGCTGCATGCATGCGCGGGGTGTCTGGTCGGTGTAGCGCGTTTTGCGTGGTAGGCCGTGGGGACGAACGAACGAACGTCGTGGGCTGCAGCCTACGCCAGGGCCACATGCACGACGGTATGCATGTTTTTGGACGACCGACCATCACGGCCGGCCTCAGGGGTACGTACGGTAGTACTCCCTCCAACTGCCACTACAGTGAGTAGTAATATTTAGCTACCAACGAAACGAGGTGACCATGGCATTGGCAACATGGGATAATTTCCACCTTAATTTCACCAGCATATTCTGCTCAAATTATCATGACCAGCTCGATAGGTACAATACAAGCTAGTAGAGAACGTGACATACTTTTATGGCGGCGGTGCTATCTTACATCGTATTTCTTTTTACGCAAAATCTATAATTAAAATTTTCAAGTGTATCTTAAGGAATATTGTGTTTTTTTTAGAGGTGTGGCCATTTCTCAATCAAGTTAGAAATAATTTATTTTTACTCGTCTGAGTCTCTCAAAAGTAAAGCACTTCTTTGAATTTAACATATTCTTGAGTAAATTCAACTTTCTACCTGCCAAGATCAAGATGGTGACGATAAGTACCCCAGTACGAACATTGTCACAACTGTACCCCATTTAGCAAACGTGTTGACAAAATGTACCTACTTGCAAAATGATAAGTACCCACTTTGTACCTATTGACAAAAGATTTACTCCTTTTAGCTAATTTCTCCAAACCGATAAGAAGGTTCTCTTAGTGAACTTAGCTCCAATTCAGCGGAACCAGTGTGAGGCATCATCAATTGTTGTGGTCCTTGACAAAGTGAGAAATTACGTGTGACACACTCTGATGGGAGAAGCTCCTACTCCCCAACACGGCCGCCCATGACTAGGTTGGGATGACTGATCACTCGTCCTCCATCCCGCACACTATCCACATGACACCAGAAAGAACTAGGCTCACCGATTCAAAAGCCGACGTGCCCACGGTCACCACCTCTCACAACAATAACAACCTATCGATCTAGGACTTACCCTACCGACCCTTTGCCCGACAGTCGCATGGTGAAACAATGGAGCGATGCCATGACTCATGGCTTTGTCTCATAGAGATGGACCAAGTGAGCAACCAAACTTCGATGGGCTTAATTAGTTGGTCCGTGCACGTGTTTTGCCGGCTAAAAAACGCATACGAAGAAATATATATATGCACTCTAGCACGCCATGTCCACGTTACAAAGGGCCCTTCATGTAAGATTTAGTGCAATTGGGTGAAAATGGATACTCTATGTCACTATTTTTAAATGAAGTATAATTGGCGAGAATTTTCTCATACATGATCCTCATTGTCACAAATGCAACCTTTGGAGGTACAAACTGGAATTTACTCTCTTTTTTCTCTGATGTGTTCATAGTTCCAATTGGTTTTTACACCTTTTCCCTTATTTGCACGGTATGGTTTCAAAACAATCACTTCATATATGCTACTCCCTCTGTTTTAAAATATAAGATGTTTTAGGTTTGTGAAGAAAATAAATCTAGATTTTTTTAGTGTGTAGATTTAACCTAAAGTTGAGCGAACCTATATATAAAACAAGTCTAGATACATTTGCTTTACAAAGTTAAAATATCTTATATTTTAAAACGAATGGAGTACAAGTGTATTAGTCAAATCTTGATCCCGTGCCCAACTAGATTGACTGACAATGAAGAATGAAATGAAAAACACAACAGGGTTAAGATTTAATGACAGGATCGAAGGTCGCATGTTACCCGGAAATAAATATTGTTGCTAAGATTTAACTTGCTAGCTACATGGATCTATAATTGATGATGCCGTTACTCCTATATACAATCATGTGCCCTACTTGCACCCACCAGTTCAAATCATTGGGTTGACCACCTTTGGTCGTCCCCACAAAGAATCATCAAACACAAAGCGACCTTTGCCCTGCATGCCTTCCATCGATCACTATGGCGAGCTCATCATCTCACGCCCCTTATAGATGCATAATATGCGTACCCACATATATATATTCCGACTAATTATTTCCAAAGATGGATTGATTAATTAACAAAAGGAGCTAGCATATAACGACGGATGAAGTTGATAATTAGTTCTGTTAGCTGCTTGTCATGGCCAACCTCCACCCCACTTAACTAACCTTTTTCGCTTTCCCGCGCTTATATATACTGCCATGCAACACCGTCCCATGCAGCATCCATCCAACCACCATTTCAACCACCTCTCTGACCTCCGATCTCTCCTCTCCACTTGTCAACCATCTCTCACACACTCTCGCTAGCTCTAGCTCCTCTGGTTCGGTTGATCACAAGCTACAAGATGAATATCTCGTCCTACTTCTTCTCCTCTTCCTCCTCATCCTCCTCGTCCTCCGACAAGAAGTCGTCATCCAAGCGCCGGCAGCAGGCGGCGCAGCAGCCGGACTCCAACCCGACGCGGTACCTCGGGGTGCGGCGGAGGCCGTGGGGCCGGTACGCGGCGGAGATCCGCGACCCGGCGACCAAGGACCGTCACTGGCTCGGGACCTTCGACACCGCGGAGGAGGCCGCCGTCGCCTACGACCGCGCCGCGCGCTCTCTCCGTGGAGTCCGCGCCCGCACCAACTTCGCCTACCCCGACCTCCCCCCGGGTTCCTCCATCACCCCCTACCTCTCCCCCGACCTCACCTCCGGGGACAACTCCGTGCAGCTCCTCCAGCCATTCTACGCCGACCCCGTCGCACCACTCCCGACGCATCAGCCAGCGGCTGGCGGTGGCGGCCACGATGTCGGCAGCGAGTACATGTATGGAGGTGCCCCTGACATGTCGTCGCTGATGGACGACATAGCCATGCCCGACGACCTGCCCATGATCGACGGCGGCGGCGACATGGACTTCTCCATGTACGGCGTCGCCGGCAACGGCGCCAACAATGCCGCCGGTAACGGCGGTTGGTGCGACGCGTCCGAGCTCGGATCGTACTCCTCCGCACCGGGCGGCGGGCACGGGGTGTACTTCGAGGAAGGGTACGTGCACAGCCCGCTCTTCTCTCCCATGCCGGCCGCCGACGACGCCGGCGCCGACGGGTTCCAGCTCGGCGGCTCGTCCTCTTCCTACTACTACTGAAATGATGATGCATCGCGATCACGTGCGCGTCGGTGCCATGTCGACCGCCTCCGCGCCCGCCGTGTGTGCTGCGGTGTGGTGAGTTGCTGGGTGTGCTTAGCAGTTAATTTACTTACTTTGATACGTGTCGCCGTAATAATGTAGTGCTTATCATGTCATTTTTTTACATCATGGGCCTGAATCTTCCTTCTGGAGATCCACGAGCCTTCTGTATTGGGCTGTATTGCTTTTTGATTTTTGGGCTTCATTTCTATGTACAAATATGATCAGTCGGCATACACCTGTGTGTGTTGCTGGCGCTTCAGTGTAATATTATCCTTATTTACATATTCATATTAATATTTGTCTAGTTCTATTCTGGGATTCGATTAATCATGTGTACTGTCTGGCGTCACCAAATTTGCGATTTCGTTGCATGCAACATGCATCCGTTCTTGTATAGAATGCAGTTATGGTCTGTTTATTTCTCTGCAACAAGATTCTTCAACTCTGGAAAACTTGCGCAAATGTGACTGTGGGACTGCTTTTATATACTGTATGCGATTTTGGAAGCGTACCTTGGAACTGTGGAAGTTTTTCAAAAAAAAAGGGCATACCCTTCAATAATGGGCCGTGAATAATCTTCCTGGATGGTTTGGGCCTCGCACCTGCCGATCTCGATGGACCCTAGACACAACACAAAAGAAAAAACAAATTCTGACGTCTTGCTGCAAAGAGAAAGCTGCTATGTTTACTCCCTCCGTTCACGCTTTTCCAAATTTAACTGTGGTACATTTGACCAATGAAGTGTGGATCAGGTGCCACAAAATTTATACCATTCAGAAACTTCTTTCGAATTTAATTTGACGATATTAATGTTGCACAACACTGACAAATCATATATCGTTGGACTAATCCCTGATCAAAGTTAAACTTTGAAAAGCATACGCATCTTGTTTTCATGTACAGAGGGTGTACAAAGTTTTTATTCGAAGATGATGGTACCCTCTCATGAAAACAAACGAGCAACCCTGGCTTCTGAGATTTAGGGACTTTTTTCCGGTTTCTTTCACTTGTTCTTCTTGTATTCGTCGGCTTTCTTTGAAGTAGTGTAACCCTATAGAAAATGGATCGTACTACGCGTCCCCCGGGATATTTCCCCCGGATCCCCCGCCTCCCTGTGCTGACACGTGTTCTCTAAAAAATTCTCAAATCCCGCTTTTGCTACAAACAGTCCCGTTTTTGCTACAAATAGCCCGATTTTGCTACAAGTAGCAGAAAACGATTCACCATAAAAATAAAAGACAGACTAGATCTCGCCGAAGAGTTCGTCGGAGACCCGCCGGAGACCATGTAGCAAAAAAATTGAACTAATGTAGCAAAATCGACTTCGCCGGACAATCGCCGGAGACTTTCGCCGGAGAGCTCGCCGGATACCTTGTAGCAAAAACTTTGCGCTATTGTAGCAAAACCATAAAACCGTGGTAGCAAAAAATATATGATAATGTAGCAAAAAGAAGACCTCGCCGGACACTTTATAGCAAAAGTTTGTTTTAGTGTAGCAAAACTGACTTCGTCGAGGACTTTTACCCAAGATCTCGTAGCAAAATGTATATTAAGAAACTGAACGTTTGTAGCAAAAATATGACGATGCACGTAGTATCACCGGAGGTTCACAGCGCCACCGTCGGCTGCACGTAGCGTGGCAAACCCAACACAAAGTTTGTAGCATCGCTACCGGCCGCATGTAGCAAAACGTGGCACGCATGTAGCAATACCCGATACCGCATGTAGCAAAACTCGTGAGGAGGCAACGGTCCAAGGCACGGTAACAAGCTCTGGGCGGCGCACAACGGTCCGCTGGCGACGACTTGGTCCATGGTGGCGGGAGCTGTAGGGCGGGGTGGAGAAGAGGCGGAGCACCGCAACCACCGAAAAATCTCGTCGGTTCTCTACCCGATGCCATTGGAGGAGGGCGGCGGCCTGCTGGACGAGGATATCATCGTCCTCGACACCGGCGGGGAGATGTTGGGGAAGGGAGGTGGCGAGGCGGCACGAGCTACGGGGGCGGGCCGCGGCGGCGCAAGCTACAGGCGGGCGGCGCGAGATGCAAGGCGCGCGCGCAAGCTATGGCGAGGCGGAGGCGGCGCAGGTACGGACACGGCGGCGTAGGAGCCTGGCCGCGAGGCCGGCGAGGGAGTAGTCTGGCCACGAGGCCGGCGAGGGAATAGTCTGGCCGGCGAGAGAGCAGCTGCCGCGGAAGGACGCGTCGGGGGCGTGGTTCAATGAGAGGAGAAGATGAGTTGAAGGGATAAGACAGCACGAGGCGCACGACCCGGGGGATAAATTCACTGTATGCCCCGGGGGAGGAGTATCGTTTTTCATAGAAAATCATGTGTTACAAGGCGTCACCAGCAAGCCTAGGAGCCTCCCATTGGAGGGAAGGTGGATCCATCACCATCTTCATGGTGTTTTGCCCTATGAATTCAGAACTCCGATACTCTAAACTACTCCCTCCGTGACCATTTATCGTGGTGCCTACATGTTACGAGGTCTAACTTTGAACATTAATTTAATAAATTAATATTTATTATATATCATTGAATTTGTATTCCAATAAACAATTCAATGATGCCATTTCTACCACACGTAACTCATGCATTATCGCTCAGATTGATGGTCAAAATTTAATCATAGACAGGGCTTACCTACATTCATCTAACACCCCAATTTAAAATGAAAAATTATGTATGATCACTTGGAGGACACTGAGTAATTTATGCTCTAGGTCCATCCCCAGTCACAGAGAACGGGGGTGCCACCTAAATAGGGATGGATGGATTAGGATTATCTTCTGAGTTCTGACATTTTAGATGTCTGTTCTGGTGTAATTATGGTGGTGTTGCTGAGTGTGTTTTGGTTAGCGTTCATCCTATGTTTTGTGGAGTTCATCCGTGATGGTACGATGGTGAAGCATCGGTTCAACAACCTATTGACAAGTTCTCAACCGTTGTGATTTTAATTTCTCATTTATTAGCGTGGGCTATTGATTTGATTTGATTAAATTTGTTGGGATTAATTTAGACTTCACATGATTGAGGTTTTGTAGGTTTTACTGTATTTCAGATGCACAAAAACTTTTTTTTTTTGCGAATAGAACTCTGGCATTAGAAGAAACATCGAACAAAACAAAGCATCTCAATATAACAAAGATTACATTGAAATCATTGAGAAGCCCTTCATCTCCAACCTTCAAACCGTGTCAACGGCGCGTCGCCGCTGCCGCTCCTCCCTGAGCCCCCCTGACGTTGTTGGTTACGAACGAGAAGTTGTCGAACGGGTCAAAAATACCACATTCGTCCCAAAAACAAAGAAGAATGAACTACTGATGAAACTCCTTGACGATCTAAGGATCACCACAGCTAGAAGTAGTCTTCAAGGACCACACGAGTCCCACAAGCTCCTCGACGTCGTTGTCGAGATGGTGCTGAAGCAGGAAAGATCTTATAGGAAGAGACATTGCTGCCACCACCTGAGCGACATTGCTGCCACCACCTGAGCGCCGTCTCATCAAACTTGAACCCTAAAAACAAGAAAATAGAGCTCTCTCATTGATGAGTCCTAGATGTTGGAAATATAAGCAATAATCCATATGATTTAATCCGAATAATAAACTGATAAAACATGATCATACAAACGGTACTAAAACCAATTATGCAGATCAACAAAGTAGATGAACATATTACATCTATAGGAGATAAACCTATCACATCTACAGCAAACGCTAGAACGGAGAACTCTAGCATAATCCGAAAGAGAGAAATCGAGATCACATACGATGTAGGCTGAATAGCAGCCGTAGCGGTCGCAGCAGCGTCCCCCATGTTGAGGTTGTCGAAGAGGTCGCTGACGTCCGGGAAGAAGTCGTCGTCAGGGAACTCGTCGTCGGACGACGTCGTGGTTGCCAGTAGTCGCGCTTGAGCGCTCCCCAAAAACCTGATCGCCCCTCACCCGTACAGGTTCACGAGAGGCGGGGTTCCGGAGGCCTACTGTCCCGATCTGCGGTGCACGCCGCAAGCCGGGATGGAGAAGACGAAAGCGGCGGCGCAAGGTTCTGGAGGTAGGCGCGTGTGTGGATTGATTCCGTACCGATTAGGTTTAGCCCGGACGCTTTATATAGTGCAGGTTAGGAGGATCATGGGCTCAGTCCACGTCCGAGTCGGTAACAGTCCATGTCTATAAAAACTGGAAACGGCTGTAATTAACGCGTCCGTTAATGACTCACATGAAATTTTGATTTCATTCGGCTCCTTTATGGATATTCTCACCACTTAACATCTATGTCAGCTTTTCTATTTGAATGGAACCAAAGCTCTCCGCTTTCTAGATGATCCTTATAGAGTAGGAAATAGAACTTCGATCTAAATCCATCTAATCTACTTACTTCGTTCCCTAATTTCATTCAAGAGATCCTCGAGGAAAAGAATTTGGTTTCCACCCGCAACCCGCGGCGCGCGCGCGTCGTGGCGTGGCGTGGCGTGGCGTGGCGTGGCGTGGCGTGGCGAGGCGGGCGGCGTCGGAGGAGGAGTGCGCGAGGGCTACTCTTCTTATCACACCTTAGTGAGTGGTGCAACACTCTACTATATAAGGTGGTCCAACTCCCCTTCAACTAGCAATGTGGGACTAAACTTTAGCACCACTAGCACAGCCATATGCTGCCATGCATAAGTGGGCCAAAGAGAATTTCAGAATTTGTTTAATGGGCCAACAGCCAATATACACCAAATTCCAACAATCCCCCACAAAGTCTCACCGGCGGCGCTCGTGGATGGCCTGCATTGTGCGGCGGGTAGCGGTGAGATGCAGTCATGAAGGAGTCTAGGGTTCAATCTATATCGATCCTATGTCTGGTATTACCATGATCGGAATGCGATGGGTAGGAGCTAGCGGATTTGGTCTTGGAAATAAGGCCACAATAGTCAAATGGGCTAGTTCGACTTCTATTACATCGACCGATCCAAATCAATTAAGGACGTCGGCCATTAGCGCGTAATACAATATACTTGAGTCTTATTCCCTCGCAGCGCCGCTGCCTTTTTCCCATACGACGTTGTAGCAAGGCTGGGCTGGAGGTTATGCCATACCTGGCATACCCTCTAGGTCCGCCGTTGAACAAGAGCATCGCGGGTTCAAAACATGTCTATATATTACAATACAACTTTTTACAAAAGATTCAGAGAACAATTTAAGTTATAGAAGAAGAATCTTGCAAAGAAGAACCAGAATAAGAGCTCAATGCGATAATAAGAATAATTTAAGTTCTAATAATATTTGGTTGCAATTCCGACTATTGCAATGCTCTACAGAAGTAGGTTCTATGGCTAGAGAATATACTTCCATCTAATTAGTAACTTTGTCTTCACTTCAGTTGATGGTATATTGATTCCATTGTCTTCATTGAAAAACTTGAGCTTTCGGTGATAATTTCTTTGAGCATAAGTTGGTGTTGACTTCGTCTTCATCAATTTATTTGAGCATAAGTTGGTGTTGACTTCGTCTTCATCAATTTATGAATCTAGCAAGGGTTAAGAAGATATGGTTGAGTACGAGCATAATCAACAAGTTTACTAAAAAAAAGTGTTTGATGTATTATCTACTGTCATATATCATAGGTCGTAGGCTATGCATATTTTTGTAAACATTTTTTCAAAGGTTGCTTTTATTCTAAAAATCTATGTCTGTCAGGCTTCACAGGTTTACCAGAACTTTATGAATTTTCTTTTCTGCCGTGTTTGTAGCTCTTTCCCAGAATAGGGAGCAGCATGTCATAATTTTATACACTCTGCAAATGTACGTTATTTTTCCCATAAGCAAATCCTTGTTGCACAACTGGGTAGCTTATTCCTATCCGTAATTCCGTGATATGGGGCCTAGTAGACAATCCAAGCCATTCGCTGACCTTCTTCATGACCCCGCATGCCCCTTTGGTATACGTCATGCCCACCTTATGTATTATGGAAATGAAACGTCCAGACCAATAAAGGTGCCAAAACTACCATAGGGAAGTTGAGGGATGTCACCCATATATTGTATACTCCTCTACAAATTAAACCACGCTACAAGGAGTTCAGCAACGGCCTGCGCATCTGTTGACATGCGAAACAAAGAAGATCCAGATAACTTTCTCGCCCCATTCTAAGTCTTATGGTTAACACGTATTACACGGTGCTAGAATCACTGGTGACATTGACGACATTGATTGTTAAATCCTAGATTATATATTCCCATGCAATGGTTATTCCATTGTTAGTCATAATAGATTAACTGATCATCCTGGATCAGTAACCAATAATTTATATTATTATCAAAAATAGTGTTGGCTTTCGTCCTATTTAAAATGCAGGTGATAATAATAATAGATTGCAAATACTTGATAAAAAATAACCAAAGGACATGAAGTGTGAACTTGCCTTTGTGATTACAGATTATGCAATTACGGTCTTTGAGATGATATACACTTCAATAACTAAAATTATCATCATTGGTTCGGTAAGGACTAATATTTAAAGAAGCAATATGCTATTATGCATAAGTAATAATGTGCATTTTATAAAAGCCCCAGAGTGAATTCCCCATTTTGTAAGTGACTGATGGCAACAATCGTGGCCACTTTTTGTTGGGACTCTAAGTGCAGAGTATTGTAGCAAGCTTCTTTTCCACAAAAGGGTGAGTTGAGGGTTTATATCGAACTCTCGAGAATTGGTTATGAAAGTTTATTCGTCTTCTCCTTGTCAAGCAACATGTAAAGCAAAATAATTTGTCTTGTGTCCCCAACTCTACCAAGTGGTTGTCAAGCACAAGGTTTCGTATTAATAATATGAAATATAATATAAAGTAAACTGAAATCAATAAAGTAAAGTAATGCAAACTATATGAGATATGTGAAGATAAAGTTGTTTTTGGGTTTTATGACTGATTGCAAGTAGGAAAAGTATTTTTGTATTTTTGAAATAATAAATTGCAGAAAATAAAAAAGGTAGTAATTGAAATGGAAAGGTGCTTCTTATGATTAAAATTGGACCGGGGTTCATGGGTTCACTTGTCTACTCTCTTTTAAGTTGTGGTGATCATAAAACAATTTGTCAATGATACATATTCATGCAACTTCTATATGTGTATGATAAGCATTCATATGGGCATCACGTCCTAATATAGAGATGAAACACATCTCTATTATACTCCTCAAGAATGCCAAACTCCATGCAATCTTTAATTAAGAACAAATCAGAGTATAGCTTTAAGTAATATGACATGATGTTTGAAATACAAATATACTACCTTGATCTAACAAGATTATCTCACTGTCACATGATAATTATAGCACATGATTTCACTTTATCCATAGTTAGGCATGAAAAGAAAGGTAACAACCAAAGTATGTCTTGAATATTGTTGTCACAATTCAATCACTACTACCATGCTACTCCATCTAATACACACTTCTCCCCATACAAGTTCTTGCATACAAGTTGGATCAACACAAGCAATTAAGAATGGGGTACATGATATGCATCTACCAATACATCTTACACAAAATAGGTTCCAATCTGATATATCAAATCACAGAATAAAGATCCACCACATAGGAATTACATATATGACCATAATCATGTTGGGCAACTTATATGGTACTAGATCTACGAAGAACAAGAGAGAAATAGATCAAGCTACTACCACAAACCCATAGTCAAAAGGTGGACTACTCCCTCTTTATCATGGTGATGATGCTGGAGATGTTGGAGAGGGTGGAGATCCCTCTGAAGACGGCTTCGGTGGAGTTTCCCCGTCCAATCTTTGCTGGGTCTGACTCTGTTTGGTGGTGTTTTCGTCTCTGTTGTTATCCGTCTCGAGGACTCCCCGGGGGTACTTATATAAGGGTTTTTAGGTCAAGAGAACTCTGTGGGCGAAAGAATTAAGGAGATCGGACGACCAAGGAGGAAAAGAGGGAAGGTGGCGCACCCCTGGGCTGGGCGCGCCACCTAGGATATTTTGGGCCTCCTGGCCTTCCAGGTGAGGTTCTTGCGCTCCAGATGCTTCTCATGGATAAATATTGACATCCCCAAAATCTCAGGTCCATTTGAATCCGTATAGGTCCCGGAAGATCAAAAACAAGGTTTTTCTGCCCTGTAGGGTTATAACCAAAATACAGGGGATCACTGGTAAATCTCCAAAAATCAATGTAACACATGGATATAATATTATATATGATTTAAATATGTGGATAAACATGTTAACAAACTACAAAGTTCATGTATGCATTTTACATGCATTAGTGAGTTGCACTTAAGTGGTTTCTTTAAGATTTGGTTAGTCTTTAAGTTTACTTTGCAAGGAATTATATTAATTAGAAGCTTGAGACTCAATTACAAGATAAAAGTAGAGTACTCCCTATGTCCCAAAATATAAGGTGCCCTTAAATTTCACTGGTCAACGGGATACAAGTTTGACTATGATTTGTACGTGTAATACACCCACATATATATTAAATGAAAGATATTTACGAGAGGAATGCATCGATGCCATTTATGAACTATAAACACATATAATTTTATTTATACTATTGGTCAAAGTTATGCATCAAAGACCATGCAAAAAAAATCGCGCCTTATATTTTGGGACAGGGGGAGTACAATAATAATCCAAGATAAGGTTAAGTGCCAATTGGTAACTATGATGAAAGTCCATGTGCTAGGTTGTTAAGAGTTGAAAGAAAAAATTATAGGGTGGTTGTTTGAAGTGGCACAAAGAATAACATTTGAATAAGATGTTGTTTAGGTTAGGTTAATCAATCTTGAAGTTTGTTAGGATTAAATTATGTTCTTTGATAGAGTACAATTAATGTTGAGTTATTATACTTTTGGTGAATTGTATAATAGACCAAAGTTAATTATAAAAACATGAATAAACTAAGACATAATTTTTATGATATTTTAGACCAAAGTTAACTATAAAAATATGAATAAACTTAAGACATAATTTTTATGGTATTTTAGAACAAAGTTAAATATAAAAATAGAAATGAATCTTAAGACATGATTTTTATGGCATCACTAAGGTCTAGTGTTTCCCAAGCCTAATCAAGGTTATAGGATCATTTATCCTAAGTATGAATGGATGCTAGCTTTTATCTTTTAAGTGAATACCCTTTTATTTATTTGTAGCTGTTGGAACTAGCTTATAAGCAGATTTTACAAATTAGATACTAAGTTGATATAACTAAGGATTCAAATGTATGTGACTTGAGTTTATATTTGTAAATTACTCAATATGGTTCTTTTGGTATAACATATTTTAATTTGTATTATAAACAAATAAATGTCTAAAGGTGACTTTATTGAACATAATTATTATTATTATGGTTTATATAAGTATTATGGATACTTTAACCTTCTTTGCATGTTTTACCTAAATTATAAAGGTAAAAGCAATTTAAAACATTAAGAATATTTTCTTTATAATTATTAAAGAGATACTATCGATTCTATTTGGACAATTAATCCTAAATACTTAGGGTAAGGAATTTAGTTAAATTTATGAGTGATAAAGGAAACTACACTCTATATTTTTGATAACTCCTAAGTATTTAATTAAAACTATTAGGGTTTTGTGTTGATTTGTAAATGATAGAAGAGAGTATATTTCTCTGAATTTTTAATAAGAGAAAAGTATTTATAAATTAAATACTTAAATTTTTATAAATCCTAAAATGATTTGAAATCTTATAATTATTATTTTTATAACATAATAGATTTATTTTTATATTGAAAAGTGATTTTATTCATTTTTAATATTTTGCTTTATTTTTGTTATCTTTCATAGAGTATCTAATGGTTTTAAAAAATTTGTGGGATATTATTTACTTCAAACAAGCAATGTTATACTTTTCTCGGGTAGAGATTATTGTTGTGTTCATTTTGATATATTTATATGTATTTTTAGGATTTTTATTTATTTTTCTAGAGATAAAACAATCTCAGGGGTATTTTGGTAATTTCTGTTTTCTTCTACTTATTTTATTCTTTCATTTCATAAGTGGGCATGGGCCACTGGTCAAACTAGCCCACTGGGTTGGGCCAAACCATCCTAGATGGTTCACTAGGCCGGTCAGACCGACCCAGTCCATACCTCTCTCTCTCTCCCTCGACTCAATCCTCTCCCTCTCTCGTTCTCTCGTGGTTGACGCTACAGCGTCGCTGTTGCCTCTGCCAGATTCCAGCGAGCCTAGCCACTCTGGCCACCGCCATTTGCAATTAAAGGATTGTTGTGCTTTGCTCTATCTTTCTGTCTAATTTGATCTAGGGATCGAACCCTTAGACAGTCGCCCCTTCGTTACTATAGTGCTAGGGTTTCGAGAGTCGATGCTCCACCATGCATCGACAATGTCATGGAGGCTCCGAGGGGTTTGTGTGGTACTGGTTAAGCTGTGTTGATGTGGTCGGGCTGGTGGTGGTTTCTGCGGGGTGGCTCGGTGCAGGTAGCAACACCGCCGGTGCTCCCTATGTCGCGATGCCACTAGACTATAATTCCTTGCCTCGGCTTTCTCTCCGGCGAGATTGGACTCGCTATAGGTAGGTGCTCCACCTCTTTTACCCCTTTCTTTGAGTCTTATCCCTTCTACTGGTACACACCTGTATTAGGTTTACTCATGGCTTAGGGTTCCTCCCTTTCTAGTTACTCTCAAACATATTAGCAACTTGCCTTATGTAATTGAGAATTCTAACCTGACCAGATAGAATGGATTTCTAAATTACTTAGTATAATTTCTAGTGTGACCATGTGTTAGTCAGTCTAGGATTATTTTTCAATGATGTTGCTCCATTGGTTGCATTCCTAATTATGCCCTACTGATTCTAATATGATACTAGTGACATCTACCATAATCCATGTCTTGTGGGAATTAATTTGGAATGTTGTTCTACTTTATATATTTTATCATAATTATTCTTTTGTGAGATATATTGATCTTGTCCAAGATAATTATACTTTTCCTATTTGGCATACATTGTGTTTATATGTTTTATTGCTTAATACTGAACAAATTTAGGATGTATCCTAAACAGTTCAATAAGAATTGAATTCTTATCTGAGTAGATGGTTTAGTAACATAGTTTGCAAAGATGTACTTGTCTTTGTAATATGATAGGAATATGCATATAGATGTTCCTGGATAATGATATCTAGGAAGATGATTACTTGAGTTATGATTAAATGAAAGTGTAGATATGTTTAGATAGATGCTACTATGAAACTTACAATTGGATGGTACATAGTAATAGCCTTTATCATGTCTTGTTATGCTAGCAGATGGTTTAGAAAGATGATGGTGGTATAACCTACCTTGTAATGACACTATTAATCTTTTGGTCACATGATATGATTTATTGCTCTATTGGCTTACTTAGTAGGCTTCTACTTGTGCTCTTTGTAATTTAGTGGCCTCTTTGTTTGAGATTGCCCCTGTGGTGCCTCCTTATTGAAGTGTGCATAGTGGTAGGTCTCTTTTGCAGTATCTTCTACTCGGTTTGGCTTACATGATTCACTATGAGGAATGTTGTTGGATTGGCCATGATTTTGATTCCTAGCATTTCTATCATTGAGGATATAAATGATAGACCTAGTTTTATTTCTAGGAAGATGATAGATCCTCTTGAGTTAATTTATCCTTTTTGATGATTGTCTTAAATAAGTGTTAGATCTAGTGGCATCTGTTGTTCTGGGTTGCTACTGTGGTGCCTCCTTCTCCTGGAGTGTGCACAACATTTGCTAGACAGCATGATTTGCTGCTATACTGCATCTAAGATTAGTTGGCTAGGCTAGGGATGCATAGACTGAGGCCCAGATAATGCTTGGATAATAATAATTGTTGTTCCTCTATGGACAAATTATCCTATGATGATTTGGTACGCCACTTGAGTACAGATATGAGGATTTCCCTTAACCCCCAGCCATTTTCTTAGATAAAATGTTAAGAACAGATACTTAGGCATGATCTTTTTTTAATAACCTACTTTTATAGTTGGTTGCTGATGCTGGTGAATTTGTTGGGCTTGGAGATGTTGTTGTTGATCTTGGTCATCTCTTCTTATGATGATCTGCTCCTCTTCGTACTATTGTTCTGCCCTTCCTTGAGTTACTGGTCTTCTCCTGGCTTGGCTTTCTCCTCCTGGCTTGGCCTTCTTGATTCAGGTGACCATGGTGCTTATGGTAGCTTGATTGTTTTAGTTGGGAACCAACTCTAGGATCATTCTAGATGTGTTCTTGATGGCTTGGTGGTGAACCGAGATAGAAAAGAACTGGTGATAATAGCTAGCAGTTGTGCTACGGCTGGGTTGCTCCTTTTATGTGTGTTTGGCAGTTGCTACTATGTTAACAACTCATAGCTTGCATGCATTTACTATGTTGTGAATTGATTTGGATAGTCAGTTGATATTATCCTAGTTTGGCATTTTTCTTCTTCTATAATGGTGAAACTTGGCCCATGCCAGTGATGCCTAAGTCTGAGGCAAAATGTTCTGATAAGAATAAATTACTATAATTGGCCCTAATCAGATACTCGATGATGTGGTCAGCAATGTATCACATTTCCTAACTGAGAGTACACTAACCCCCACTAATCCTCTTTTATTTTGTTTTTGAGTCTTTTCTTTTGCAGGAATAAAGATTAGGAAGAAAAGAAGATGCAAGAGAATGAAGATATTTATCTAGAAAGTATTCTAAGTTCATTTCTTGTAATTTTTTATTTTCTTTATATAATGTAAACAACATTGTAATATTAATAAAATTAAACTTTCTTTTATTCTAGTGAAGTACCATGTAAAGATATTGGATCTTGTATATTTATTTAATAAAGAATTCTTTTGTTTAAGTTTATCTCTTCTTGTTTATTTAGTTGTATAAATGATTTATGAGTTGAAATATGGAAACAATTCCATAGATATTTTTATTTATTTATTATTAATATTATTGTAATCTTATATAATGTTACTCTAGAACGAAATTCCACATATATTAACCTATGTTTAAATAATATTTTATAACTAAAATTTTGGAATTTCTTAATCCCAAAATACTTGGAATTCAAACCTTAATTATTTAAATTTAGCATTAAGTAATAGTATAATCTAATATTGGCTTCTACTAAATTCAAGTTTCAAATTCATAATTTAAACACTTATTTGAATTCTTTTCCCTCAAACAATAAAAAGGAACAAGGTCATGTAGAAATGTATCGCACTTGTCCTGACGTTTCTTATTAGAACAAGAGAGATCTTGATCCCTCTGCACCACTTTAGTTTTGCGCGAAAATTCTCTAATTTTTCTTATGCATGAATGCAATGCACAAATATGTGTCTTCTCTATTTCTAGTCTCTAGTCCTGGGATGTTACAGTCGCACACGGAAGCGACCTTGGGGGGGCCAAACCCTAGGCCAGTGAGCAACCTCCTGCCCGGTCAACCCTTGGCCACTGTAGCCGCCGGTGGTGGAGGCACCCAGTGGTCGAAGGCGGCAGGGGAGAATGAGCATGTTACAACAATATGACTCTGCGCGGGGGATGTCATCACTAGGCTATGCACATCAAGGAGTTTGTGGCGGCCCACAACAAGCTAGATGTGTGGGATTTGGGAGGCGGAGGCACGGACCATCAGCATTTCTTTCATTATCCTTGGAGGTATCCTAGTGCGAGGTCTCCCTAATGCTTGTTTCGGGAGGCAACATCCTTCCTTGGAGGAGCAGCATAGGCGACCCTACTGGTGGCACCACAACCTGCCGCATGAGAGAAGCGGGCGACCTTGATGGTGATGGTGCGGCCTAGATCTAGGCCTAACCATGCCCGATCTAGGTCTGAGGAGTACAGCTGCACACAACTAGTCGCGGAGTGTGATAGCGTCCGTGCATTGGATCTTTGAACGGATGGAGATGGAAGAAGGGTGGGGCTGCACGTAGAAGTAGATCTCAAGCGTGAAGGTTGTAGTTGAACCACGAAAGTTCAATCAATACGATGAGGTGTTGCGGCGGTGGTGTGATCAACATCGATGGTTGTCTGATACGTCCAATTTGCATCAACATTCTATATCATAATTTGCCTCTATTCATTGATATATTTCATATTAAGAGGTGTTACTTATGTCTTTTCATCTGTTTTTGCATGTTGGATGATTCTTGGAGGATGAAATGCCAGAGTCAGGATTATGATGGAAAAAGCGGTGTTTTGATGCAATTTCGTGAAGATCAGAAAAATACCAGGAAAACTATAGAAAATAATATTTTCCTAGAAGACGAAGGAAGCCAGAAAGGGAGGCGGAGTTGGGCCACAAGGGGGCCCACACCCCCAGGCGCGAGCCACCCTGGGCCACGCCTACAGGGGTGTGGCCACCCTGGCCCACCTCTGGCTCTGCCCTCTCGCCTATATCTTCTCCTCGAAACCCTAAAACGGGGAGGGCAACCACAGAAAGATTCCGCCGCCTCCACGGGGTGGAAAACACCAAGAGAGAAAGAGTTCTCTGGCAGACAGATTTCTGTCGGGGAAATTCCTTCCCGGAGAGGGGAGATCTTCGCCATCAACACCGTCATCAAGCTAGACTTCATCGGGATCATCATCATCCACACCATCATCTCCACCAGCACCATCATCACCACTCCATCCCGCTGTAACAATTGTGTTGAATCTTGCATAGTTCTTAGGGGAAACTTTCCCGGTGTTGATTACTATTGTAGTTGATGCTTGTGAGTGGAACCATTGAATTATTGTTTATGTTCAGATTGTTATCCATCATCATATCATCTCTGATCTTGATCCATATGATGTCTCGTGAGTAGTTCGTTTAGTTCTTGAGGACATGGGAGAAGTCATGTTGTTAGTAGTGGAATTGTGTTGAGGTATTACTCAGTGGTTTAATATTTAAGTTGTGATGCTATTATTCTAGTGGTGTCATATGAACGTCGACTACATGATACTTCACCATTTATGGGCCTAGGGGAATGCATTGTGTAGTTGGATACTAATTATGGGGTTGCCGGAGTGACATAAACCTGAACCCCCGTTAGGAAACCATTGCACAAGGGAGTGTAGGATCTCAGAGTTTAAGGCTATGGTTAGGTTTTTATCTTAATTGCTTTCTTGTAGTTGAGGATGCTTGCAAGGGGTTTAATCACAAGTATGTATTAGTCCAAGTAAGATTGGTATATTAGCACAAGTTCACCCACACAACACTTATAAAACCAAAGAAGATTAATCAACTATATGAAACGAAAGCACTTGACAGTACTCCCATGTGTCCTCGAGAACGTTTGGTCTTCATAAGTATTTCCACCGGCTTGTCCTTTGCTAAGAAAGGATTGTGCCACTGCTGCAACTATTTGCTGTCTTTATTTACTTGCATTTTATTTCCTTGCTTTATCAGAAAACCCCTAAAAATCTGTTTGCTAAGTATTTACAGAGATTTCCTGCTCCATACCACTAGTCAACACCTTCTTTTGGGTCATCATTTTCCCAATCCGATGGGCTACGAAGGAGGTGTCTAGCAATACAGATGAAAGTGTTGCCCGACTCTATTTCGTGCAGGCTATGGAGGTGCCCATGGGTGTCGTTCCTAGCCCTAATGGTTTTTCTGGTCTTTTCTTCAAGATATGTTGGGATACTATAGTCGATGACCTACTGGTGGTTCTTTAGTATCCCTTCCCGGTACATTGTCAAAGCCTTGGTTGTATGAACTCTTCGATTATGGTGTTTCTTCCCAAAACTGGAAAACCGCTAGAGACCTAGGACTATCATATGGTTAGTCTCATACATGGCTTCTCGAAGATCTTCACAATTGCTCACCATGTAGCTTGCACCGCTCTTCATATGGAGGTGGTTGATGCTTTGGCTCCTGGAGTTGTTGGTAATATGGAAGCACGTGTTCCTCATGATGGTGATCCGGCATATATACAAGAAATTTGTGAATGACTTGGTTAATTCAGGTAGTGATAAGAGTTACTTTATCAGAAGGGGATATAGTTAGACGATGGACCCTATTGCAGAGGCTGTAGAAGACGATGAAGATAGTCAAGGTTAAAGTGGTGGAACTATGCAAGCAGCTGAAGGTGAAAGATCGTAAGAAAGGGTGGACTATGAACACAATGCTAAAAATCAATCTGACTTGTCGGATGGGGAGGAAGTAACTAGCCCTATTGTTGTGGCTCTGCCAGCATCTATTTTGGTAGAGGAACATCATGTTGTGGTGATTATTGTGGGTGGATCTCAGTCAGAAGAAGAATATACCTAGGAGGAAGCCTTCTCCCAGGTGTTGAGTGGAGGTTCCATGCCTATTCCAATGGAGGTGGATGTTACTGATGGTTTTCCCCATGTGAGAGCAAGCACAAGATTGGTAGCCCAGATAGATGCCCATGTCAGAGTGGAAATCAGATCCCCTCATCATGCTACTGCTAGAAATTTGGAAGGTACAAATCTTACCACTCATAATTCTTTTTTTGTCCTTGATAATGATGATATTAGCGATACAGCTCTTGAAATGGAGGATGACCCTACATCTTTTAATCTTGAAAAAATTAATCATCTTAAAGATTTTGAATTAGCTAGACATAATCTAGATTTAAAGAAATCTACTGTGCTGATAATGTTGCTGAGAATAATAGATAGATTCTCTTATTGGGCTTGAGGGAAGTTCATGATGAGGAAGATTATTTTACACCTGTGATCTCAAAGAAAACCAGAAAATCTCAAAGATCATCTCGCAAGGTCAGATTGAGGATTAATCAGCAGGATTCCTCTACCCTTTGAATGGGCAGTGTAGGACAAACAACAAGTGCTATGGGTGAAGGGCACTAGCAAAATCAAGTGATGCCTTGGTGAAACATAACAACTATCACCCTCTGTGTGGTATTTTTGGTGGATCCAGAGTTAGGAAATAACTAGATTTTTATGATAGGTGCCAGTCTCAACTTTAGAGGGGTTGTAAAAAAGGTATGAGTGTCTTTTTGCAGGATATAATTGAGGGACAAGAATTGGATTTTATTGGTCTCCAAGGAACAATTAAGAAAGATTATTCTAATGCCTTTTTCATAACAAATGATCCATTGAATCGATTTATCTGGAAATGGTCATCCTCAGTTGGCAAGTCTCGTGGTATTCTGGGTGGTTTCAGAATTGTTAGGTTTGATATTTGTGATACGATTGTTGGCAGATTCTATATTAAAGTTATACTAAATGATCTGAATATATAGAAAAAGTGGTGCTTGGTGATTGTCTATAGTGCTACTCAAGAAGTCGACAAGGAACTATTTTTAACAGATTTGAGTGATGTTTGAAGGGACAATGTTGATTGGAGGGTATTTTAATCTCCCCAGGTTTGATTCTGATAAAAATAAAAACATGAGGTTGAGTAAATGGAATGATTTGTTCGATACTGTTATTAATACCTATGAGCTAAGAGAAATTAATATGTCTAGTGGCCAGTTTACCTGGACAAATAATCAGGCAATTCCGTCCTTGGAGAAACTTGATAGATTTCTATGACTAGAGATTGGGAGCTCCTTTTCCCTTTAGTCACAGTGCATAAACTTACAAGAGAGATTTCTGATCGTAATCCTATTATTCTGCATACTTTGGAAGACAAAGAGAAGAAAACTAAAGAATTCAGATTTGAGAATAGGTGGTTGAAAGAAGATACCTTTTTGATGAGGGTGGCCAGAGTTTGGTCTAAACCAGTTAGAGCAAAAACAAGCTTAGAGCTTATTCAACTGAAGTTGAAAAATGTTAGGAATGATCTCAAAGGTTGGGGTGCAAACTTAAGAGGTCAAGATACCAAGAAAAAGAAAGATATATCCCAGGAACTGTCAAATTTGGAAAATATGGAGGAAACATATGCTCTTTCAACTCAGTAGCTACATAGAAAGGTTCAGATCCAACAAGAGTTGATGCAGATATACATGCGTGAAGAAGATTACTGGCAATAGAGGACATGTGAAAAATGGCTCTTGCAAGGAGACTGCGTTTTTTCATAGAGTTTCCAATGGAAAGAAAATAAAAAGTACTATCTTCTCCCTCAATTATAACCGTTAGATAATTCAGGGGACTCAAAACCTATTGCAACATGCCACCAATTTATATTAAGAGCTTTTTGGTCCAGCCCAAGCTGCATCTATCAGACTAAGAGATGGAGTTTGGGCAACTGATGAGAAGCTTCCAGAGGCTGATATAACTAAAATGGATCGAGCTTTCACTGTAGAAGAGATTAAAAATGTCATTGACCAGATGGAGAAAAATAAAGCAGCTGGTCCTAATGGAATTCCTACTGAGTTTTATCAGGTTTGCTAGGATATTATCAAGGTTGCCATTTTGTCAACCTTCAATGATTTCTATTTGCACAAGATTGAGTTAATTAGAAACGATTATGGCATCATAACTTTGGTTCCAAAAGGTGAAGATGCATATTCCATTCAGAAGTACATACCCATATGCTTGCTATAGGTTCTATTCAAAATTTTCACCAAGACTATGACTGTGATATTTGATCCTATGATTCAGAAGCTGATTCATCCTTGTCAGAATGCTTTATTAAAGGCATATATATCACTGATGGAGTTGTTCTGTTGCGTGAGATACTGAGAGATACAAAAGTAAGGAAAGAATATTGTGTGATTCTCAAGCTTGATTTTGAGAAGGCATATGATAAGATTAACTGGGATCTCCTTATAAATTGTTGTAAGAAGAAAGGTCTCAGTGAGAGGTGGATAGTCTGGATAAAAAATGTTGTTACACAAGGGACCCTTAGTGTCAAAATGAATGATGTTATTGGCCCTTATTTTGGTAGATATAAGGTAGTGAGGTAGGGAGACCCATTAGGTCCTACCCTTTTCAACCTGGCAGTTAATAGCTTGTCCAAAATGATCCAGAATGCAAAGCATGAAGGTTTGCTAATAGGTTTGGCTGAGCATATTTTTGAAAAAGGCTTGGCTCTATTGCAGTATGCTGATGACACTGTTGTTCTGATTAAAGATGACTTGGAAGGAGCCATGAATCTAAAGATGATGTGTTACATTTTTGAGGCTGTGTTTGGGTTGAAAATTAATTTTGAAAAAAGTGAGATTCTTATGGTTCGGGAAGATGATGCAAGACTAAAAGAGTTTGTAGATTTTTCCAACTGCCAAGTTGGAACTTGGCCTATCAAATACGTGGGAACTCCTATTTGTGGTAGAAGATTGTCTGTTGCTGAGATGAGTTTTTTAGGAGAGAAGTTAAAAAAACATGGGGGGGGGGGGTGGATAGGTGGTGCTATGTCTATTGGTGGCAGGGTCATAAAAAATGATACCTGTTTAACAATCACAGCTATATACCAAATGACTATGGGACTCCTAAACAAGACAACTATTGAACAAATGGTGAAACCAATCAGATCCTTTTTATGGGCGGGTAGTCAAAATAAAAGGAAGTGCTACCTAGTCATGTAAACTGATCTGCAACCAAAAGTGAAAGGAGGGCTTGGCATCAAAGATCTCACTGAGTTTAACATCATCCTCTTGTGCAAGTGGCG
Source organism: Avena atlantica (assembly GCA_910589765.1). NCBI lineage: Eukaryota > Viridiplantae > Streptophyta > Magnoliopsida > Poales > Poaceae > Avena > Avena atlantica. The sequence continues at coordinate 354,320,563 of OU342734.1, forward strand.
GTGGAAGCTAGAAAGTGGGACATGCCCTTGTCAAGGTTTCATGAAACAAAAAATACCTGGGAAATACAGGTATTTATGATGTCAAGCATAGAGCTTTTGACTCTGCTTTCTGGACTAAAAGGCTACATGTTAGAGAGGTTTTCTTATGTGGTAGGAGAACACAAGTTGGAAATGGTAAAAAATCAGCTTCTGGGGTGACTCTTGGTGTGATCATTGTCCCTTAAAAGACATATCCCCTGACATTTTCAATATCTACAATGAACATAATTTATCTGTAGCTCATGCAGCCAAGAAAATATGGATATTTACTTTCATAGGATGGTTGCCTAATGATCTTCAACATCAGATGAGAGAGCTACAAAGTATGATATATACGATGGCTCTAAACTCTGAGGATGATAAACCTAGCTAGAGATGGACAAAAAATAAACAACTTTCTGTGAGATCAATGTACAAGAATTTATGCAGCAATGGTGTTGCTAGATCATTTAGGCACCTTTGGAAAGCCAGAATCCCCCTGAAGATTGCGATATGGTTATAATTGATTTGGAATAATGGCATTTCCATAAAGAATAATATTGCAAGGACGAATTGGGTGGGAAATTCTAAGTGCCAATTCTGTGACGGTGAGGAATCTATTCATCACCGTTTTTTTGAATGTCCGGATACTAAATATGTTTGGAGCTATGTAGGAACTTCCATTGGAGCTCACTCCCGTCCTGCTTCCTTTTCTCAATTTATCTGGTGGTTCCTCCAATTTTTTCCTACAAGTCATAATGTGCAAATTGCAGGAATTGTTGCCATATGTTGGGTGATTTGGAAACTTTGTAATAAAACTTGCTTCGAAGGGAAGATCATTAATTTTCCTAATGATCTAATCAGTTACTCTATTGTCTTTATGAAATACTGGGCAGGTTTGGATAATGTTTCAGATCAAGAAATATTGCGAGCTGGAGCTGGCACAATGACGAATGTTGCTACTAGTGGTTGAGATGCCGGTTCGTCAGCTGGGAGGCCTTGTCTGACTGGTGGATAAGAAGCGCCTAATCGCTCTTGAGAGGATGACACTGACAATACCTAAAGAAGAAATGCAGAAAAAGAGAAGACTTTTGAATCCTTGTGTTTCCTCCTTTTCGATCGTAAAATTCTGGTGTTCTTTCCTGGTTTTTGGATGTGGATTGCAGTGTTGACCCTTTGTGCTGGATAATCTTCTTTTTGGAGTTTGTTCCTTGGCTTAAACTTAGCTCTGTAATTCTGCTAGCAGTAGGCGGCGAGGAACTCTTTTCTCTTTTCTGTTTTTACTTTTTGCACTATGGATGCTGCTACTTCTATATTCTGTTATCTCTCTGATTGTGGAATTCGATCCCTTGTTGGGGATTGCTTGGAAAAAGGTTCAGAAACGAGCTTCCAAGACCTATCATTGCGACTTTGATGATGTGGTAATCATGATGCACTGGTGTATCTAGAACGAGAGAAACTTCAGAGTGTTTGAGAACACCCAACTCACCATGGAAGAAGTTTTCGAGCTAATCAGAGAGGAGATCATCCTATGGCGTGCAGATAGTTTGGTTACGGCTTGGTAGTTGCAGGGGTGGTGCCCCTTCTTACCGTTGTTCTGTCCCACAAACTCTATATTTCGGGAAAAGCTCAGGCTTGTCCAGGTAATCAAGCAAAAACCTCTTTTCGCTCCACCTCGGAGCAAGCCTCAGGCCTTTCGAAAAAAGTTTTAAATAAGATCATATATTCGGTAGGACTAGTACAAATTAAACACTCGAGGTTTGCATCGTCTAGTTGCGGGATAAGCTCGCATGGTTCGTATACGGACAAGAAGGTCGATCGATCAATCGCCATTGTACTACCGGCGCACAGTACTCGAGCGCACTTCCTTTGTCATTGAGGACCAGTCGAATGGTGGAGGTGGATCGGTCGACCGGAGCCATGGCCTAGTCGCTGGAGTTGGTACCGCGTCCAAATCCGATGGATACCCAAGCGAGAACGAAACAAGTGTCTACGACCGCCTTGTCCTCTGGCTCTGTGCTCTGTGCTAGACGGAAGCCCTATAGCTAAACTAAGGACAACAAGCATGCGGAGGCTGCCCTTCCACCATGGTTAGTTGTAAGACAGTGATGCTTCGTTTCAGACGGGGAAATGCATACTGTAGGTTATCAAAAATCTACTACTCCCTCAGTCTTAAAATAGGTGTTTTAGTCTTTTCAAAATTTGGATGAATTTATATACCAAATAGTGTTTAGATATATCCAAATTTTGACAAATTTGGGACATCTAGTTTGAGACGGAGGAAGTATTTATTTTGATGTTTGAAACAATATCATTTTAGTAAGGATCCAATAGTGTCACTTTTGGTGTCAGACAACTCAAATTAGACTTTACTCGTGAATCTCGCTCAAGTCTATTTAAGTGTCACTTACCAAAGGTGATGTACTTGGATGCATATGTATGGTTTGTACCTGAGAAAAATCAAGTACAGAATGGACACATAGGACCACCGCTCCATAATACATCTTCCTTTTAGCAAGAACTGCCCTGTACCTTGGCTACCAATCTCTCCGTCCTCTAGTTGTGCTGTGGGGGCTCTCTGTGTTGTTGGCCACTGATCTACACAATCCTTCTATCCATCCATCCATCCATCCATCCTTTGATCGAAATTGAGTGTCATGGATGATGCTGACTCGTGGTAAGATGAGACTATGTCTAGTAGCTTGAGTGGCCAAGCGGATTACAACGCCCTACCATCCAAGTTCGAGTTCTTCTTGGCTCGAACTTAGGTGTATTTTCGTCCATCATCTGTTTGTCTTTTCAGTCGTGATCAAGGGAACATTTCAACGCATTTTTCAAAATAGTCAATGAAAGAATTTAAACCACTCCAAGGTAATAAAATTGTCAAAGCAGAGTTTTTTGTTTTGTTTTGACAGAAGGTTTGAGAAGAGCTCATCTTTAAATTAATAAACCCAGCATCAAAGCAGAGCTTTATGGAAAGAGTTATGTGTTGTAGTAGCACAAATATAGCGTAGCTATTTTACCAAAACAGGTGTAGAACAAGTCAATCTCGTAATAAAAGGCTGTGTGCATCGACTGATGCAGAGGCCGGGGTTTTACTCCCCTTTTCGAAAAAAAAGGTGTAGAACAAGTTTTCTTGGATGCAACGCCGAATGGCTATAGACTTTATATGTCTATGAGTGCTCGGAACTATGGTTAGGTTAAACTAGCTTCCTACGGGCCCGGTTTAACCCTAATATTTCCATGGAGGATTGGTAGGGTTCTTAGATACATGCTACCAAGGTTAAGTCCAATGTATTGGTCTCCCTACCCATTTTGGTGGTCTCGCAACAGTCGAAACTAGAAAAAGATCAGACGGCGATTTTTTGTGGAACCACTGCATGGTTTTTCTTATTGATTTCCATTTGAGTGCCCTTATTATTTGTTCCTTTTCTATTCGTTTTGGTGCCTCCTTGAGTGTCTTTCTAGCTCAACCTATCAGTGCTTTGTAAGTTTTGTTTGGCACTCTGAAGTAAAATGTTGATATCGGTGCTTCCGAAGTTTTGTTTGGTTCTCTGCACTAAAATTTGTTCGGAGGTTCACATAACAATAGTTTCACATATATGTTGCCCGGTTAAAAATGTCTATATTTGTTTCTAGAAAATACATTTTTTACTTTCTATTTCCTATGAAATCCAAATTATTTCTAGAAACATGTCAAGTAGTCTTTTTACCTTTTATTTTTTATTTTTTTGTGCTTCTAGGAAAAGTTACGTCTTCCTCCCAACAAATATAAACGAAACTTTCGCCATATCACCTTCGGACCAGCTACCTGGATAAACGAAACCATTGATATCTAGAGTACAAAAACCACAGATATTGAGCATATGGGAATGATTTCAGCCAAGTCTGGTTCAATCAAACTTCATTAGAGAAGCACGGGAACAATAATAATACACAAGACAATACTGTAAGAAAACAAAATTACATTCACAAATTATATACAACCAAATAAACTTTAGGACATCAGAAGAGATGTAGCCACATTGCAGGTACTAGAGTAAACAAATAAAAAACGAACAAGCACTAAGTCTTGCATTATTACGATTTTCGAGGCATAGTAGGTGACGTAGCACCACCAAAGCAATTGCGGTGTTCATAGCAGTAATGACATATCAGTCATCACATGATGGCGCAAGCTTCGGACGGGACCTCCTCGATCGTCCATGGAGGCGGGAAGCAGGGCTGTTGGGGCGGCCAGGTGGGCGGCGACCAGCAGTTAGGCGGCGGCGCAGGTGGTTTGCCGCCGCAGCCACAGCCATGATGATGTGACTGTGAGCACTGGCAGGGCTTCGGCTTGGGCGGCTCCGGTGCCGGTGGGGGAGGTGGTGGCGGCGCTGGTTGTGGGGCAGGTGGGCAGCATTGACACGTCTGCGGAGAGCAGTTCCACGGCCAGCTCTGGCACTGCATGGGGTATGGCATCGGGTACGGGTATGGTATGAACTTGTATGTTGGTTTGGGCTCCGGCGCCGGTTTCGGTTTGGTGTCTTGTTTTGGCGGATCTGTCTTCGGGCAATGACATGGTTTTGGTGGGTCAGGTTTTGTACATTTTGGTGGGTCTGGTTTCGGACAATGGCATGGTTTTGGTGGATCAGGTTTTGGGCATGGTTTCGGGCATTCACATGGTTTTGGCGGGTCAGGTTTCTTGCAATGGCATGGTTTTTCTTCAGGTTTTGGGCATGTTTTTGGGCATGGGTCTGGCTTTGGGCATGGGTCTGGCTTCTTGCAATGGCATGGGTCAGGTTTCTTGCAATGGCATGGTTTTTCTTCAGGTTTTGGGCATGTTTTTGGGCATGGTTCTGGCTTCTTGGGTGGCCACTGGTCAACGATTTCGATCTGCTTGACCACCTTGCAGGCCTTGCAGCAGATCTTCTTGCACAGCTTATCCGTGTCGAACGTTCCGCGGACGATCACCCTGTTGTCCTTGTCCTCGTACTCAATCTTCTCGATGCAGTACTCCTCTGTTACAACGTAAACACAACCTATTACTCCCCTCCATGCGCAGTTTGATTGAATAACACCACAAAAAAGTAAATCTCGAATAGTTTCCCGGTTTGCTGATACCATTTCTGGTGTTGAGATTGAGCCCTGGTTTTACCTTGGAGGCACTCCAGGACAGTCTTGATCTTCTTCTTGCAGCGGCCGCATTGCAGGTCTACGGTAAGCACCAGTATACCCATCTGCAAACAGACACACGGATTGTGAAAATCTTACTAAGCAATCCTAAACAAAATCATCAGAATCGGTTTCTACCGGTAGCGTCCTTGCTATACTTCCATGTATGTGGATCGATCTCTGAAGTTTCTAGCTGAAAGTAAATGTTGATTAGCTCGAGGATTAGCACGACTAGAACGGCAGAAACTGAAGTAAACAGACCAGTACTGAGGGGAGTTTGATCAAGCTCACCTCATAACTCCGAAGGGCCAAGGTTGCAGCGAGGAGCGAGAGAGGAGAAAGGGGTTGTGGATGAAGCAGGCAGAGGTGCTGGTGCGCTCCTTATGTTGGGAATGCGCCGAAGCCTGCCAAAAAAGAAAGGGTGATGTCGCGTCTGATCGCGTCTCCGGTAGAAAGGACGGTTTGGTCGTTTTCATACAGTTCCTCTCGTTTTCCTGCTTTTCTCTCCCTGATTCAGGAAATTCGGTTTTGCATACGAAGATGAGGCTTGGATATTGCCGATTCCTTCGCTGTGTGGCTGTGTTTCGACGCTCTCTCCCTTCCGATCGCGATAATGCATGGTGATGTACTGCAAAAACTCAGCAAGTATAAAGTCGTTGTTTTACCGAGCGTGTTGGGTCGTCCCTATCTTCATCCACTGACCCCCTTGCGTAGCGTGGAAACAGAGTGTCCTCGTGTAGGGTGGTGGAACGGTCTCTTAAATGAAGGCAAATTGTCCATGACCTCCATTGATTTGGAGATTAGTTGACGAGCGAAAGCTCCACTGGTGTTTAGCACGTACGCTACGCTTTCGTACCGACAGTGTTCGTTACAACAAACACTGGTTCACTTTCGCCCAGCTTGGTATGGAGATATGAGTCGATGTGATAATCTAATTATTTTTCTTTTATTAAAAGAAGTGGCCTGTTTTTTATTTGATTAACTAAATAAAATACATGACACGGAATAATAAATAAGTATGCTAATGTTTCCTGATTAAGCTGAAATTTGTAACAAGATTCTCAAAAGTCATCATCTCTAACTCTTCACATTTTGTATCTCAACATTTTTCATTACAACTCTTGTGAAGAAACACCAGAAGAACACTTGGGCCAATTGGGCTAACATTAAGGGTTTTGAGGGTGTTGAACTGCACGATCGATGGACTTATTGTGGTGGAGGACACGCCTGAAGTGACACTATCAAATTGCGACTTCATCATCACGCCATTGCCGAAGAAGACACGTTGTGGTTAGAAACACACCTGAAGTTAACCTATAGAATCACAACTTCATCATCCCGCCGTTGCCGAAGAAGACCGAGAGCACATAGTAAGAAACAAGGCAACATCCTAAGAAAACACACTGGATACCATCATTGACACCACTCAACACTAGTACAAAGCGACCCTATAAACACCAGTCAAAATCCTCATCGACAATGGAGATAGGCCCGTCGCTGGAATCATGTCACTCTTGTGGAGGACCCGTATGAAATGGAGGCACGACCCGTTCGCTTTGAAGCCCCTCAACACAAATGGGCATGCACATATTTTTGTTGTTGATGTTGAACCACACATATTATGCATGTAATTATGAATTTGTAAAATCTAACCATGATATAGCTATATTAGTGAAAAAATCAACAGAGGTAAACCTAAGTAATAATCAACCACGTGAAAGCCAACAATAGTTATATATAGTAGCAAATGACAATAGTAAATCAATCATTGCAGACATATCACATCATGTAAAAATGAATATATGATTCGCATGCATGGGTATGGTTATTGCTATTGTTCTTGTTCTTTCTCCAAGATGCTATCTGAATTAAAATTCTGAATTCTTGATTTAGCGCAGACCTTACCACCATTGTCATCTATCGCTACCATCAGTTTGGTGCTCGACCATCTGCTATTCTGCTATTTGGTGTGCGCTCCTCCTAGTCTCTATCTGATTGGCGCACTATGCGAGCTTATCACACTAGAGCTTGTCCATCCCACCTTTGTCAATGGTTAGAGCAATTAACGGGAAAACAACTTGAGGAATCCGTGTGCAAATAAATTGGAAAATATGTCTACATTCTCTGAACCAGTCTTGCATTCATGACTTTGTGGTCTAGCCAATAATTCCACGGGACTTAGACGTTTCATAGATAAGAAAGTCTCAAGCTAAACAAAGAAGAAACGAGCCCAAGCTATACAAAATAAAATGGGCCACATCTTAGCCCACTCGGAAGCAGCATGTGGTATCCGTCCTTCGTAATCATCTCTTTAAGACTTATGAGAGAATACTCTCGACATGTTGTAATGGCGGAAGTGCATGATTCTTTCCCCGCTGCATATTTCATGGCATGCCAGTACCTTGGGTTGTAAGGTGTATGTTGTAAGGTTTTGTGGGCTTAGGGAGGCCTCCCCGCATGGCCCCTTAGGTTTGGGCCTGGTGTTTCTAATGTACGTTAGGTCATGGGTTTCCTTTCTTTTTTTTAGTGTGTCCCCAGTGAGGATTGTTACTTATGGGGTGAATTATGTCGATGTGTACTAGCGCAAGCTAAAGTGCAAGCGACAATTCATGATTCTCTATAAACCAATAATGTGAGACTATTAACACAGTTAAACACTAGTATAAATTGGATCTTCACATAAGATAAAAATGGCTCTTCACACATGGTGAATCGAAACATCATTACCCGTGGGTGGTTGATGAGCCTCTAACTGCACACACACACACACAGTTGCGAAGGACTGATATTTTCAGGATGATTTCATTTTGGTAACGTTTGCAATAGTTAGGGCCTTTGCACATGTTTTGGTGTGATCATCCATTAGTAGATTTGAGGATATTAAACAGGGAATTTTAAAGTTGTGTATGTGTTCTAACTTAGGTGGCACACGGTTGTTTAATATATAAATATGCTTATTTCAAGCACCGCACACGACTTAGCTATGCAACAACAAGCGATATCGGCGGAAAACATGTAGCATATGTATACTACTTTTACCCAGCAACCCATAACTCAACATTGCATGCAAATACATTAGCAGAACTGAATTTCTATTTGCATATACATTCCATACACTGCATGTATATACAGGTATTTCGACATAGATTCAATTAATGGCTATACAAATGAGAGAGCTGTAGGAATAATTCTTGGTTATGTCATTGTTGACATGATCTTCCGCACCACATCTGGTAATAGAACATTTGTTCACAATCTTTAGTATAATCTTCTCGTCATGTTTATGATATTATGGTAATATTGCATAGGACACTCTTAATAAAAAAAGTGGTATACACGGTGCTACAAAACATCACAATAGTGAAGGTTGGAGGCATAGCCTATGGATTGGAATGCTTCTAAACTCTTTATACATAGAAATATGCAAGTGAATTGGTGATATGCTTAAAGCAAAAATATATTGATTACCATGTCTAAGCTTAGATACTTACTAGTATCCTTATAGTTTTTGCACCATTAAAAAGATTCTTGAATCTATTGGACCTAATCTGGATGCAGTGGTTAACTTTCTCAAGTTCATGGCACAACACGAAACAACTATACAAAGATATTTTTTTATGTTAGAACATAAACATAGAAAAGCTAATAATAAATAAATACAAGTTCAAATAATTTTTATTCTTAATTAGAAGTGTTATGTCAAGGCTAAGAAAGTCAAACTTTGATGCAGTGTCACCAATTCATCATCCCTATTATAAGATTATGATTGCACACATAAGCAACCACATGAAAATTGTGGCAGAAATTCTACACATGAGCAACCATATAAATACCAAAAGAAATAGGTCATTGCACACATGAGAGACCACATAGTTAATTGGCATTGAAGTTAGTGAAATAGAATGATGAGTGCAATTACAGATTCAGTAGATCTAACAATTTAATACATTCATACACAATATAACATATAAACCTAGCTAGCTTACACAATATTAGAGTTTGTGTTTGTGTTATCTTAGGACTCTAGCCTAAGTCACTTTGGGTCTAATCCTAGGCTGGCCGACTCCCCTCCTCTCTTCTATATAAACATTATAATATTGTCTAAATCAATGCAAGTTCTTATTCTCTCAAAATATCATGGTATCAGACGCCTAGGTTTTCCGCACCTAGATGGCTCCTCCGCTAAAACCGCCACCACCGTCGTCGGCTCCACTATGGACCGCGGCTGAAGCTCGCGCCGCCGGCGCACCACCCTCCTCCTCCTCCTCTACTCCTACCCAAAAAATACCCCAACAAATCCCTCAGCTATCTCTTGCCGACACGAACGCCGACGTCTCTCCCTTCGTCCCGATCGTCTTGGATCTCGCCAAACACAACTTCTACCATTGGCGCCACCTGTTTCGCGTGTACCTCGGGCGATGCGGCCTTCGCAGCCACATTGGTCCCTCCTCGACACTGCGCCCCTATGACCCATGCTGGGTGAAAGTGTAGGGTTTCGTAGCATGGAAAACAAAAATTTTCTATCGCATACAAACAAACAAGCCAAGATCTATCTACTAGATTGTAGCAACGAGTCGATGGAATAACTCACCCTCGAAGATTCCAAAGTGTTTAACGAGAGCGGATTCTCGTGGGTGATGTAGTCGTACTCTTCCCAATCTCAAGATCGCGTAGACGATCCTTCCGGCGCTGCGTTCCGGCAGCGCTCCCGCAGTCGGTCACACATTCGGTACTCGACGAAGACCTTCCTCTCCCTTGTTCCAGCAGGCAGCGGAGGTTGTAGTACTCTCCTCGTGATTCCGGCAGCACAACGGCGTGGTACCGGAAGTAGAGGGGAGATCTCGCAGGGCTTCGCCTTAAGCCGGAGCGAGTATGGTGGAGTATGAGAGAGTCCCTCGACGATCTAGGGTTTAGACACGCCGAGGAGGGGGCTAGGCCGGCGGCTAGGGTTTGACCTAGGCGGCGGCGGCGAGTGCCCTAGGGCCGGCGACGGCTATGGAGGGCGGCGGCGGCTTGGGGCTAGGGTTTAGAGGTAGGGAACTTGTGTATCTAGGAGGGGAGCCCTGCCCCTCCTCTTATAGGTGGAGGGAGGCGCGCCAGGGGAGGGGAGTCCCTCCCCAACTCGGACCCAAGGTGGGCCGGCAGTGGAGGTGGAGGGACTCCTCCCCAACTCGGTTTCCACCTCCCCTCCACTTCCCAAAATAGCCGTTTGACTTTCAAATTGGCGTTTGACTTTTTCAAACTAGGATTTGATTAAACCCTTTATTTTGTTCAGCGATGACACGTAGTACATGATGCAATCATACCAACTTGATATAAAACATTCATGTACCCTTCCCCTCCGGAGTGCCGGACATTCCGGAACCTTCTAGAACATTCCCGATGAAAACACCGGAACCATTCCCCAACTCCGAAATAGGACTTTCCTTATATGAATCTTATTCTCCGGACCATTCCGGATCTCCTCGTGATATCCCGGATCCAATCCGAGACTCCGAACAACATTCGGTCTCTTACTCATCATTCCATAACTACTCAAACAACGTCGAATCCTTAAGTGTGTCTCCCTACGGTTCGTGAATTATGCGGACATGATCGAGACACTTCTCCGAACAATAACCAATAGAGAAATCCGGAAATTCATATGGCTCCCACATATTTCTACGATTACTTTGCGATCGAATGAAACACTTACATACGATACCAATTTCCCTTTGTCTCACGATAGTTTACTTATCCGAGGTTATGATCGTCGGTATCTCTGCATACCTAGTTCAACCTCGTTACCGATAAGTACTCTTTTCTCGTTCCCGTGATACGTGATCCCTTGTGAGCCAGCCACATTCTTGCAAGCTAATTGGATGACATTTCACCGAGAGGGCCCAGAGTATATCTATCCGTCATATGGATGGACAAATCCCACTCTTGATCCATGTGTCTCAACCAATACTTTCCGAACACTCAATGCCACCTTTATAGCCACCCAGTTACGGTGTGGTGTTTGATGTCATCAAAGCATCCTTCCGGTGAAGGTGATATGCATGATCTCATGGTCGAAGGAATTAGGTTACTATGTATCATAAAGCATATAGCAATTGAACTATTAAAATGACTTGATCTTTATGCTACGCTTATCTATAGGAGTATGTCCACCATATCATTCTCCTAATGATATGATCTTGTTGTTAATAACATCTCAATGTTCATGATAGGGAAACCACAATCATTTATTAACCAACAAGCTAGTGATGTATAGAGGCTTTACTAGGGACTTCAATTTAAGTTTACAAATCACACAAGTATTAATGTTTCCTTGTTAATACTATTATAGCATGAATGTAAACATTTATCATAAACACAAAGATATAATAACAACTATATTTATTATTTCCTCTAGGGCATATCTCCAACAGTCTCCCACTTGCACTAGAGTCATCTAATCTAGATTACATGGTAATATACCGAACACCCATGGCAGTTTGGTGTTGGTCATGTTTTGCCCTCGGGAGAGGTTTAGTCAACGGATCCGCCACATTCAGATCTGTGTGTACTTTGCAAATCTTTATGTCCCCATCTTGGTGTAGGGTTTCGTAGCATGGAAAACAAAAAATTTCTATCGCATACAAACAAACAAGCCAAGATCTATCTACTAGATTGTAGCAACGAGTCGATGGAATAACTTACCCTCGAAGATTCCAAAGTGTTTAACGAGAGCGGATTCTCGTGGGTGATGTAGTCGTACTCTTCCCGATCTCAAGATCGCGTAGACGATCCTTCCGGCGCTGCGTTCCGGCAGCGCTCCCACAGTCGGTCACACGTTCGGTACTCGACGAAGACCTTCCTCTCCCTTGTTCCAGCAGGCAGCGGAGGTTGTAGCACTCTCCTCGCGATTCCTGCAGCACAACGGCGTGGTACCGGAAGTAGAGGGGAGATCTCGCAGGGCTTCGCCTTAAGCCGGAGCGAGTATGGTGGAGTATGAGAGAGCTCCTCGGCGATCTAGGTTTTAGACACACCAAGGAGGAGAGGCTAGAGCCGGCGGCTAGGGTTCCAGGACACCCAAGTCGGCGGCTAGGGAAAAACCCTAGAGGAGGCGGCGGCGGCTATGGTGGTAGGCGCCAAGCTAGGGTTTGAGGAGAGGTACTTGTGTGTGCTAGGAGGGAGCCCTGCTCCTCCTTATATAGGTGGAGGGGCCGGCGGCCAAGGGGAGGGAGGGGAGTCCCTCCCCAACTCGGCTTGGGTGGTGCGCCGGCTTGGGGAGGAGGGACTCCCTCCCCAACTCGGTTTCAACCTCCTCCTCCTCTTTCCAAAACTTGTCATTTGACTTTCAAACTAGCCGTTTGACTTTTCAATTTAGGATTTGAATAAACCCTTTATTTTGGACAGCGAAGACACTTAGTACATGATGCAATCATTCCAACTTGCAATGACACATTCATGTACCCTTCCCCTCCGGAGTGCCGGACATTCCGGAACCTTCTAGAACATTACCGATGAAAACACCGGAAACATTTCCCAACTCCGAAACGGGACTTTCCTTATATGAATCTTATTCTCCGGACCATTCCGGATCTCCCCGTGATATCCCGGATCCCATCCGAGACTCCGAACAACATTCGGTCTCTTTCTCATTCTCCATAACTACTCAAACAACGTCGAATCCTTAAGTGTGTCTCCCTACGGTTCGTGAATTATGCGGACATGATCGAGACACTTCTCTGAACAATAACCAATAGAGGAATCTGGAAATTCATATGGCTCCCACATATTTCTACGATTACTTTGCGATCGAATGAACCACTTACATACGATACCAATTTCCCTTTGTCTCACGATAGTTTACTTATCCGAGGTTATGATCGTCGGTATCTCTGCATACCTAGTTCAACCTCGTTACCGATAAGTACTCTTTTCTCGTTCCCGTGATATGTGATCCCTTGTGAGCCATTCACATGCTTGCAAGCTAATTGGATGACATTCCACCGAGAGGGCCCAGAGTATATCTATCCGTCATATGGATGGACAAATCCCACTCTTGATCCATGTGTCTCAACCAATACTTTCCGAACACTCAATGCCACCTTTATAGCCACCCAGTTACGGTGTGGTGTTTGATGTCATCAAAGCATCCATCCGGTAAAGGTTATATGCATGATCTCATGGTCGAAGGAATTAGGTTACTATGTATCAGAAAGCATATAGCAATTGAACTATTAAAATGACTTGATCTTTATGCTACGCTTATCTATAGGAGTATGTCCACCATATCATTCTCCTAACGATATGATCTTGTTGTTGATAACATCTCAATGTTCATGATAGGGAAACCACAATCATTTATCAACCAACAAGCTAGTGATGTATAGAGGCTATACTAGGGACTTCAAATTAAGTTTACAAATCACACAAGTATCAATGTTTCCTTGTTAATACTATTATAGCATGAATGTAAACATTTATCATAAACACAAAGATATAATAATAACTACATTTATCATTGCCTCTAGGGCATATCTCCAACACTTGGACATGTTCTCGAATAGCGTGAAAACGTAGCTTGATGTGCTTCAGCTTCTTGTGTGACCTTGGTTCTTGTGCATTGGCTATGGCGCCCATGTTATCACAGTAGATAGACATAGGGTCCAGCGCACTAGGAACCACACCCAGCTCTGTAATGAACTCTTTCATCCATATTGCTTCTTGTGAAGCCTCCGAAGCAGCCATGTATTCCGATTCAGTTGAAGATCTCGCCACAACGCTTTGCTTTGCACTCCTCCAGCTAACTGCTGCACCATTCAAAGTAAATACGTATCCAGATTGTGATTTAGAATCATCCGGATCGGTGTTCCAACTAGCATCGGTGTAACCATTAACAACGAGATGTTCATCACCTCCATAATAAAGAACCATATCCTTCGTTCTTCTCAAGTACTTAAGGATGTTTTTGACCGCTGTCCAATGATCCACTCCTGGATCACTTTGATATCTGCTAGTTAAACTAACAGCATATGCAATGTCGGGTCTAGTACATAGCATGGCATACATTAGAGATCCTATGGCTGAGGCATAGGGAGTCTTACTCATCCTTTCTCTATCTTTTGCCGATGTCGGACTTTGAGTTTTACTCAAGGTCGTATTGGACAACATGGGCAAGAACCCTTTCTTGCTATCTTCCATTCCAAACCTCTTTAGAACTTTGTCAAAATATGTACTTTGTGACAATGATATTAGGCGTCTCGATCTATCTCTATAAATCTTTATACCCAATATGTAAGCTGCTTCGCCAAGATCCTTCATTGAAAAACTATTATTCAAATATTCCTTGACACTATTAAGAAGGTCTACATCATTCCCAATCAACAATATGTCATCTACATATAGTATTAAGAATGCTACAGAGCTCCCACTCACTTTCTTGTAAATACAAGCTTCTCCTTAAGTTTGTATAAAACCAAAACTTTGGATCACCTTATCAAAACGTTGATTCCAACTTCGGGATGCTTGCTTCAATCCATAAATGGACCGTTGAAGTTTGCATACCTTGTTAGCATCTTTAGGATCGACAAAACCTTTGGGTTGCATCATATACAACTCTTCATCAATGTCTCCATTGAGGAATGATGTTTTGACATCCATCTGCCATATCTCATAATCATAATATGCAGCGATTGCTAACATAATCCTCACAGACTTTAGCTTCGCTACTGGTGAGAAAGTCTCATCGTAGTCAACTCCTTTAATTTGTCTAAAACCCTTTGCGACAAGTCGAGCTTTATAGACAGTAACATTACCATCAGCATTTGTTTTCTTCTTGAAAATCCATTTGTTCTCGACAGCCTTCCGGCCATCCGGTAAGTCCACCAAAGTCCATACTTGGTTTTCGTACATGGATCCAATCTCGGATTTCATGGCTTCTTGCCATTTATTGGAATCTGGGCTCATCATCGCTTCCTCATATGTCACAGGGTCATCGATGTTGTCCACCAACATGACACTCATAACGGGATCATACCAATCTGGAGTGGTACGAGTTCTCGTTGACCTGCGAGGCTCTATAGCAACTACAACCGAAGTTTCATGATCATCATCATTAGCTTCCTCTCTTATTGGTGCAGGCACCACAGGAACTTCTTCCGGTGCTGCGCTACTCGCAATTTCTAGAGAAGGTTCAACAACCTCGTCGAGTTCTACTTTCCTTCCAGTCACTTCTTTCGAGAGAAATTCCTTCTCTAGAAAGGATCCATTCTTGGCAACGAAGATTTTTCCTTCGGATCTATGATATAAGGTATACCCAATAGTTTCCTTCGGGTATCCTATGAAGACGCATTTTCCGCTTTGGGTTCAAGCTTGTCCGGCTGTAACTTCTTTACATAGGCTTCGCAACCCCAAACTTTAAGGAACGACAATCTAGGTTTCTTCCCAAACCATAATTCATACGGTGTCGTTTCAACGGATTTAGATGGTGCCCTATTTAAAGTGAATGCGGTTGTTTCTAAATGCATAACCCTAAAATGATAGCGGTAAATCTGTAAGTGACATCATAGAACGAACCATATCTAAGAGAGTTCGATTACGACGTTCGGACACACCATTACGCTATGGTGTTCCCGGCGGTGTCAATTGTGAAAGTATTCCGCATTTCTTCAAATGCTCGCCAAACTCGTAACTTAGATATTCACCTCCACGATCAGAACGTAGAAATTTAATCTTCTTGTTACGTTGATTCTCTACCTCACTTTGAAATTCCTTAAACTTCTCGAAAGTTTTGGACTTATGTTTCATGAAATAGATATACCCATATCTACTCAAGTCATCCGTGAAGGTAAGAACATAACGATAACTACCGCGCGAAGCTACACTCATTGGACCACACACATCGGTATGTATGATTTCCAATAAGTCCGTAGCTCTCTCCATCATACCAGAAAATGGAGTCTTAGTCATTTTACCCATCAGACATGCTTCGCATCTTTCAAGTGATTCGAAATCAAGTGATTCAAGAAGTCCATCGGAATGGAGTTTCTTCATACGCTTCACTCCAATGTGACCAAGACGACAGTGCCACATATAGGTCAAGTTATCGCTCGATTTCAAACGTTTAGCCTCAATGTTATTAATATGTGTATTTCCACTATAGAGATTCAATAAGAATAGACCATCTATCAAAGGTGCATGTGCATAAAACATATTACTCATATAAATCGAACAACCATTATTCTCGGACTTAAACAAGTAACCGTCTCGCAACAAACAAGATCCCGATATAATGTTCATGCTTAACGCAGGCACCAAATAACAATTATTTAAGTATAAAACTAATCCCGATGGTAGATGAAGGAGTAGCGTGCCGACCGCGATCACATCAACCTTTGATCCGTTTCCCACGCGCATCGTCACCTCGTTCTTCGCTAGCTTCCGTTTATTCTGCAGCACCTGTTTCGAGTTACAAATATGAGCAACCAAACCAGTATCAAATACCAGGCACTACTATGAGTATTAGTGAGATACACATCAATAACATGTATATCGGATATACCTTTCTTCTTGATGTTGCCGTTCTTCAAATCCGCCAAGTACTTTGGGCAATTCCGCTTCCAGTGACCTTCTCCCTTGCAGTAAAAGCACTCAGTATCAGGCTTAGGTCCAGCCCTGGTCTTCTTCGTCGGCACGGTAACTTTCTTACCACCCTTCTTGAAGTGTCCCTTTTGCTTAGACTTGCCTTTCTTGAATTTGGTGGTCTTATTGACCATCAACACTTGGTGCTCTTTCTTGATCTCCACTTCTGCAGACTTCAACATAGCAAACAGTTCTGGCAACTGCTTGCTCATGTTTTGCATATTGTAGTTCATCACAAAGTTCTTGTAACTTGGTGGTAGTGATTGGAGGACACGGTAAATCCCCAAAGCCTTAGGAATCACTATACCCAAGCTTTGAAGTTTGTTTGCGTGCCTAGACATCTTAAGCACATGCTCACTGACGGAGCTGCCCTCTTCCATCTTGCAGTTAAAGAACTTTTCAGAAGGCAACTTTTATAGTACCTTTTACTACTGCTCAAATATGACTAGTATAATTTGATCTAATGGCTGAGACAGACTCAGACCAGCAGGCCCAACTTGTAGCTTCAAGAAAAAAAGAGAAGAACTAGCAGGCCCAACTCGTGATTGACGAACAAGAACTCGTGGAATAACAGAACGTCGACAAGGTTTGGAGGAACCGCCGCCCGCCGCTGCCACCCCCCTCCGCTCTCCAATTCTGCCTACAAGCAGCCGCTGCCACCCCCCTCCGCTCTCCAATTCTGCCTACAAGCAGCCGCCTCCACACCAATCCACAGCTCCACGCCTCCAAACCCACTTCCAATCTCGTTGACGCCATCCAATGCACGCCTCCAAGCCGCCAACCCCTCTTCCAGTCTTCCTCCGTCCATCCGACAAAGCAGACGCCGACACACACGATGCCCTCGTCGCGGTTGTATTCGTATCAATTACGTTTGTCATACTCTTGTTTATGATTTTGAATCTAAGTTTTAGATTGTTTTCTGCTCATCTTATCTGCAAATACATTATTTTGCTAGTTTGTTCCTGTTATCTTACCGTTGCCTGAACTATGAATCCTTCTTGGCACCAAGTAGTTGTACTATACTTGCATGGTGTCTTCAAAATAAATTATAGAAAGCCATGACTAGTTTTGTGCCGAATGTTTGTCAGAATATGAGACCGCAACGTATACTTAAACTTCAGACAATATCAAATATAAATATTGAAATCAGAAGTGAAGTAAGACTGTCGACATTATGTCCAGATGATGCACCGTTAGCAACCTCGGTACCATCCATCGTTTCTGTTGCAACTAGATACAAGAGTGTACATAGCATGCAACCTTCTATTTATGGCAGTGTTTAGCATTTTGGATATCAATATCATGCAATTGTATGTTCCTTACTAATGCAGAGTGCTTGGCGTTAATTGGGCAAAACTGAAAGTACTAATTAAGTGGAAGTCTAGTATGCTTAAGTGCCCCACATACACATGATGGCAAGTCAGACTGCACATAATGCATACAGGATATAGCACGGGAAGCTCATGGAAGGGCCAACTCGAAGAATTATGCTCCTTAGGTACTCTCTCTGTTCACTAATATAAGATGAAACGGCGGAAGTAACATATATTCCTAAACTGTAAACAGTTTGTCTGCCAGTGATGTTTATTTGCAATCGGTTTTTTTTATAGAAGAAATCACATGTTGTTCCATCTTGCACATATATTTATTTTTTAGACATGATTTATGTGACTAGATACATGAATCTTACTTTGATGATGGTTTTTTTAGACATAGATGATGAAGGTGCTAGCTTGGAGCTGGACGAGCGTGACTGAGTGTTCAAATTCTCTGTAATCTTGCTTTACAAAAATGTTTTTCTAGATTGCTAAT
Source organism: Avena atlantica (assembly GCA_910589765.1). Classification (NCBI taxonomy): domain Eukaryota; kingdom Viridiplantae; phylum Streptophyta; class Magnoliopsida; order Poales; family Poaceae; genus Avena; species Avena atlantica. The sequence goes on from OU342734.1 coordinate 354,339,160, forward strand.
GTGTTCATACAGATTTTCCTCTTCACACTCTTTTATCACTTTCTAGCACTATTTTCCTATTAGTGTTCAAATGTTCTAGCTAAATTATTGAGCCACAAGTTCCTTATTAACTAATGTAATATGGGTTTGTGGTTTGTGCACAGGCAGTTTGAAGCAGAATCGGCTTATCACTAGATGATGCACAAGCACAGCGACTCTTGTCGACATGTCTGTCTATGACTACATGTACTGCAGTTGTCTTTCGGAAATCATCTAATATGTTAATTATGGAGTACTAATTGTCAAGTAAAGTCTGAAATCTGGGTTAATTCGGGAGTGTTGCCATGATAATCGATTGTAATCACCTCTAGTTTGATTTAGTCATGCCACCAAATTATGGTTGCCAGTGCCTATTGTTTTCTCAAATCATACTATTTCTGAGAATTGCATGTATCATCGTCGCCACTAGTACTTCTCAAGGAGAGCAATAGTACTGGTACAAAAGAGAACTGTAAATGCTTTCTACACTGAGTACATGGATAGTAATAACTCGTTTATTTCATGGATTTATATGAAACTAACATGTTATGGACAACATGATAACGCACAATGCTCCTGATTCCTAAAGTGAAGAAATGCATCATTTAATAGAAGGCTTAAATTCAGTTCCAGTAATTTAGTGTTTTGCTCAGTAATTTTGCTATTAGTAACTGAATGAAGTGATAGCTGAATATGAGTTAATTGCACATCGAAGACGTTTATCAGTGTCATGCCCTATATGTGTGCCTTCCACTTTTTGTCCGCTACTTCTAGAAAACTATTTTTTATTCTAATGTTTGTCTTTTGGACATTTGCTCTAGCCGTGAAAATGTTCCTTCGCTAATATATCACCAACTGACATAGACAAGTGTTGTTGATCAATATTAGGTACCTTTTAAAATTGAAATAACCTGTTTTAATTCAGTTGTAGCTAAACAACAATGATTTGGATATTTATTCATGGATCACAAACATATTGAGAACCAACACAGTGCTATGGGACTTCCCAGATAGACTAGCACATGAACCATCAATTTTGGCACATACAAGATTGAAACTTTGATACGAATATTTCAATACTGCATGTCTACAAAGTGGGAATCATTGTTCAAGCTATAAACAAGACGAGCATGAACCAAAAAACTTGAGTATTTCCTATATTTTTATTTCTCTTCTTCAAGTCTCTTGCCGTGTGATGTCATGAGCTATGTGCTTCTCCTTGTAAGCAGACTGATGAATTTGTTGTTTCTTCACTAGGTAGAGTGATGAAGCCAATACATTTTGTACTCTAATATTTGAAGCCATTGTGCAACTATCATATTTGCAGCATACTTGCTGAGAAGGTCCTCCCGGATTGACAAACTATAACCCTGCTAGTAACAGCATACCAAAGAAAAATTAGTGCAATTTAGTTCATGGAAAATAAGTGTTACAAATATTGCGCAATATTATAATGTATATAAATATAAAAGAAAGATCACCTCTGGAAAATTGCATTTTGGAAATGGCAGATGCTCCAATTTTCTGTGTAGTACATGTGTCGCAGTGCCGGTTCGTGGCAAGCACATTGGAGCTCTGGCAGATCACAATCGTCTAAGGCAAACGATCCATGACGACTCAAATGCGAGATGGGTCCTCTTGTTGACATATTTGAGAAAATCCTTGAACCTAAAAACCATCTAGACAACATTTACAAATAATTCAACGATTTAACATATGTGCTACTGTATATGAAATATATTCCAAACAGAAAAGAAAACGTTTGACACGTTACTGCAAAAACTATAAAGGAACAACAAATTCGCACGACAATGTAGTGTTAAATTTATTTATATTAATTTTAAAATTAGTCCATTCAACAGATGTCCAAATGCATTCAGACTTGAGCACTATTTTATAGGAGTACAAAAATACACTTATTGGCTTTCATCTTCGGTTCCCTTTACATATATAAACAATCAAAGTTTCGACTGAACAACCCTTAGCTCATTATCGACTCATTATGGATTTGTATGACGTAAAATTCAGGTGGCACGTAAAAACCATGAACAGTTTGATGATGATCAATGTACAAGGCTTACAATTCATTCAGAGTTTCCGGGTAAAAGAGTTATGAGTTAGCTCATGATCGACACTAAAAATTAATAGTTCAGAAGGTATAAAATTCAGGCAGCACGTAACAATGCACAGTTTGATGATGATCAATGCACAAAACTAGCACTTATAATTCGTCCAGAGTTTCAGGGTAAAACAGTTCTGAATTAGGTCATGATCGACTCAATACAAATTTGCAGTTCAGGTGGTGTGACATTCAGACAATGCAGTCTGAATGTTTGATGATCAATGCATGTACATTTGGGGTACCGATTTACAGTTCACAAGGTGCATGTTCTTGTATTGACATATATTCAGAAAATATAAGACATCATGTAATATAATTGTGCCAGACCAGTGTATCATATTGTTAGTACTAGTCCACTAGAAATTCGGAACTTCTGACGCTACAAATTCAAGCAGCTCATCATAATATCATGAAAAAGAAAAAGGAAAAGAATGTCACCTCATCGGGACAATTTGGGCTTGCACTTCGCGATTTCAGTACTCATTTGAGAACATCGTATCAGATAACTTACATGGAGTCAGGGAGGTCGCCATCAGGAAGAATATGACTGCGATGAGGCCAGCGACCGCACTCTTCGTGGTGGCGCCAACACAAGGAGGCGAGCTCCAGCCACATGGGTGGCGCAGCCACCAAGAAGCTCATCATCTGTGTGGGCGTGGAGCACTACACACCGCACTCCAACCTTCGCAGGCAAACGCGGCCGCAATGCACGGTCTGGATAGAGACGAGGAGTACACGGAGTAGGCGACGCATCGCCAACCGCGCGGGGTTCACGTCGCCCTTCCAGCCCGACCAGCACTCTGTTGATCCCTCCCCTGCTCCAACGCCACGCCGGGTTCCTCCCCATCCACCACACCCTCGGTGGTCTCCCTCTCCCATTGAACCAAGGCTGGCAACCACGTCGCAGCGGCACGCACGCAGCCGAGGTGCAAGGCCGTGCTGGATCCCAACGGCCGCCGCGTCCGCCGCCCGACAGCTCCCAAATTGAGCTCGATTTAGGGTTATGAATTCGTGAAAAACGATAGCAGTGGACGAGAATGACGGTGGTTGATTGTCTTGGGTTGGAGAGGCCTTTTGGGCCGCGACCCGTGTATGGCCTTTTTTCGTGCGGTGTCGATTTTTTTCCCAAAGCAGGACACTAGTATAAATTGTACTAGTCATCGTTTTAGCACTAGTATAAACTATCTTGGACCTTTGGATGGACAAAAACGAATGGCTATTATTCATTTAAGGGTACCGTAAAACATCTCTTTCAGAAGCCTCATAGCTCTCAATTGCCGCATGAGTCTCAAAGATCAATTTGAGATCACGGACAATATCATGTGGGTCTAAATTCTCAAACCTTTTCTGAAGCTCCGATTCTAAACCATACAAGATAGCACACTGAACTGTGGAGTACTGAGTCTTCCGAGCGAGGTAAACATTCTTTACTTCGTCGGCAGCATCAGCTGCAGGCGGGTCACCCAGCGGTGCATCCAGCACATATGTCAAATTACCAGCTGTGAGGACAATCCTCAAATTGCGGAACCAATCCGCGAAGTTTTTTCCATTGTTTTTCAACTTTTCTTTCTCTAGGAACGCATTAAAATTGATGGTAGGGGCCGCCATTGATCTACAACATATTTGCAATAGTTTAGACTAAGTTTATGACAAATTGAGTTCTAATTAATAGTTAAATTAATCTAGGTGAACTCCCACTCAAAACAATATCCCTCACATTGTTTTAGTGATCACACGAACCAAATCCACTACATCAACACCGATCATCACGAGAGTTGATATAGTTTCAATGGCGAACAATCGACATGTTCATCATATCTACTATATGATTCATGCTTTACCTTTCGGTGATCCGTGTTCCGAGACCATGTCTGTACATGCTAGGCTCGTCAAGATCAAACCTTAGCTTCCGCATGAGAAAATCTGGCTTGCTCACGTTGTATACACTTGTGGAATCTAACACACCCGATCATCACGTGGTGCTTCGAAACAACAAGCTTTAGCAACGGTGCTAACTAAGGGTGAACACTTTATGACTTGAAATTCATGTGCATGAGGGATCATCTTATAATGCTACCGTCGTCTACTAAGCAATACAAGATGCATAAAGGATTAACATCACATGCAATTCATAATATGTGATATGATATGGCCTTTCTTCTTTGTGCTTCCGATCTCCATCTTCAAGCACGAACATGATCTCCATCATCATCGGCATTGCATCAAGGTCAATGACGCTTCTCCATGGTTGTCGTCCACCGGCTTCAACTATTACAACTACTTTGAATAGACACGCGGGTCTTAACATAAATTAAAAACAACCATATGGCTCCTGCCGGTTGCTAACTTATAATAAGGAACATTGCATACATCAAATATAATCACAATCATGGCCATATCACATCACTGCACATTCCTGCAAAACAAAGTTAGACGCCTCTACTTTCTTTGCATGTTTTATGTGGTTTGGGGCTTTCAATAAGTGTCGTTCTAACTTACGAACATGAACCACAACATTGATACTAGTATTGTTAATCACCCGTTGTAAATTGGATCTTAACTATGCTAGGATAAACAGGCACCCGCAAAGCCACTTATGCAATACAAGTTGCATGTCAAGCGTGGAGCAAGTCTCATGAACGATGTCATGTAAGGTTAGCCCGGGCCGCTTCATCCCAACATCCCGCAAGATGCAAAGTACACAAGAAGCAATCGACAATAAAAGCATCAACGCCCACAATGACCATTGTGTTCTACTCGTGCAACAGATCTACATATAGACACGACTCTGATACCACTGTAGGGTTTCGTAGCATGGAAAACAAAAAAATTCTATCGCATACAAACAAACAAGCCAAGATCTATCTACTAGATTGTAGCAACGAGTCGATGGAATAACTCACCCTCGAAGATTCCAAAGTGTTTAACGAGAGCGGATTCTCGTGGGTGATTTAGTCATACTCTTCCCGATCTCAAGATCGCGTAGACGATCCTTCCGGCGCTGCGTTCCGGCAGCGCTCCCGCAGTCGGTCACATGTTCGGTACTCGACGAAGACCTTCCTCTCCCTTGTTCCAGCAGGCAGCGGAGGTTGTAGTACTCTCCTCGTGATTCCGGCAGCACAACGGCGTGGTACCGGAAGTAGAGGGGAGATCTCGCAGGGCTTCGCCTTAAGCCGGAGCGAGTATGGTGGAGTATGAGAGAGTCCCTCAACGATCTAGGGTTTAGACACGCCGAGGAGGGGGCTAGGCCGGCGGCTAGGGTTTGACCTAGGCGGCGGCGAGTACCCTAGGGCTGGCGGCGGCTATGGAGGGCGGCGGCGGCTTGGGGCTAGTGTTTAGAGGTAGGGAACTTGTGTGTCTAGGAGGGGAGCCCTGCCCCTCCTCTTATAGGTGGAGGGAGGCGCGCCAGGAGAGGGGAGTCCCTCCCTAACTCGGACCCAAGGTGGGCCGGCGGTGGAGGTGGAGGGACTCCTCCCCAACTCGGTTTCCACCTCCCCTCCACTTCCCAAAATAGCCGTTTGACTTTCAAATTGGCGTTTGACTTTTACAAACTAGGATTTGATTAAACCCTTTATTTTGTTCAGCGATGACACCTAGTACATGATGCAATCATACCAACTTGATATAACACATTCATGTACCCTTCGCCTCCGGAGTGCCGGACATTCCGGAACCTTCTAGAACATTCCCGATGAAAACACCGGAACCATTCCCCAACTCCGAAATAGGACTTTCCTTATATGAATCTTATTCTCCGGACCATTCCGGATCTCCTCGTGATATCCCGGATCCAATCCGAGACTCCGAACAACATTCGGTCTCTTACTCATCATTCCATAACTACTCAAACAACGTCGAATCCTTAAGTGTGTCTCCCTACGGTTCATGAATTATGCGGACATGATCGAGACACTTCTCCGAACAATAACCAATAGAGAAATCCGGAAATTCATATGGCTCCCACATATTTCTACGATTACTTTGCGATCGAATGAACCACTTACATACGATACCAATTTCCCTTTGTCTCACGATAGTTTACTTATCCGAGGTTATGATCGTCGGTATCTCTGCATACCTAGTTCAACCTCGTTACCGATAAGTACTCTTTTCTCGTTCCCGTGATACGTGATCCCTTGTGAGCCAGCCACATTCTTGCAAGCTAATTGGATGACATTTCACCGAGAGGGCCCAGAGTATATCTATCCGTCATATGGATGGACAAATCCCACTCTTGATCCATGTGTCTCAACCAATACTTTCCGAACACTCAATGCCACCTTTATAGCCACCCAGTTACGGTGTGGTGTTTGATGTCATCAAAGCATCCTTCCGGTGAAGGTGATATGCATGATCTCATGGTCGAAGGAATTAGGTTACTATGTATCAGAAAGCATATAGCAATTGAACTATTAAAATGACTTGATCTTTATGCTACACTTATCTATAGGAGTATGTCCACCATATCATTCTCCTAACGATATGATCTTGTTAATAACATCTCAATGTTAATGATAGGGAAACCACAATCATTTATCAACCAACAAGCTAGTAATGTATAGAGGCTTTACTAGGGACTTCAATTTAAGTTTACAAATCACACAAGTATTAATGTTTCCTTGTTAATACTATTATAGCATGAATGTAAACATTTATCATAAACACAAAGATATAATAACAACTATATTTATTATTGCCTCTAGGGCATATCTCCAACAGAAAGACGATATCACCATCATCCAGTGGATCTACACGCTGATCTCCACCGAGCTCTTCAACCTCGTCTCCACCGACGACGCCACGACAGCGCAACTTTGGGCTTCCCTCTAGCATCTCTTCCAGGACATCTCTGACTCATGCATCAACGCCCTCCAAATCGAGTTCCGCACCAGCACTCAAGGCGACTCCTCTGTCACCGTCTTTTGCCAACACATCAAGGCCATCGGCGACGAACTTCGGAAGCTCGGTGATCCCGTTGACGACCGTGCACTCATCAACGCCCTTCTTGTCGGGCTCGACGATCAATTTGAAAAGCAAGTTGCCTTTATTCTTATGCTGAAACCTTACCCTAGCTTCACCGAGGTGCGATCTATTTTGCAGCTCGAGTCCCAAAACCAAACATGCAAGGTTGCCCGTCCTCCTCAGATGTTTCACACGGCGTCTCGCCCGCCGCTCCTGCCTACTCCTGTTGTACCACCAACGGCTCCTCTTGGATGGCGTCCAAGCCCCAATTACCGCGGCAAAATTCCCGTGTATCGGCCACCCTCCCCAGCGCGACTCCTCAGCCGCGGCCACCTGCTCCTGCACCAGCTCCACCAGCGCCGACTCCACCAGTGCCGCCACCACCCTCCGCCATGGCCCCTTGGTAGCCGCACCATGACCCATGGACGGGTCTCGTTCAGGCCTGGCCGATGCCCTTGTCGGCCCCCTCCCTATACGGTGCCCCACTAGCTTACACAGGGCACTGGAGTCCCGGCCTCCGCCCCTCCATCAGCGCACTCGGATCTCTCGCACCTCGTCCTCCGCAGCAGGTCTAAACCGCCCAAGCTCCATCAACGGCTTACATGCTGTCGCCACAACAATACATGGCTCAGCCGACGTCGCTGCCCCGCATGTACCACGCTCCTCCGGCTCTTCAGTACATGCCTGCGTCACCCTCTCCGTCAACCGCTCCACCAAGCTGGGACCAAGCCGCCTTCATCGCTGCCATGAACAATTTCACACTCAACAACCACGAAGGTACGGATTGGATTTTTGATTCTAGTGCTTCCTCACATATGTCTTAAAATATGGATATTCTGTCAGCTTGTTCTTCCTCTCCCTTTTCTACCATCACCATTGGCGATGGATCCTCCATTCCAATCTCATGCACCGGTCACTCTTACATCATTAATCCAAACACAAATTTTATCATACAATCAAATCTTACAATATAATATATAGATCTAACAATCAAATCTTGTCATACAATATAATATATATACATCATGCTAGCTTACACACCGATCCTAAAAAATCTAATAAATCCAGCCTTGCTAACTATGAGGATGAGTATAACAACCAACACACAATTCTAAGCCTATATTCTAATGGATCCGACATAGCTAATTGTGCTTACATGATATATCTGTACTATATATGAGTTAAAAATGCATGGTAACAATGCATACCACCGAGCAGGTGAGGATGGTGGAGCTAGCTGGCAAGAACAAGCCGGCTTGACTGGCCTTATCGCCGGCACCGCTAGCCTTCAACCGGCACAGGTAGGCGGGAGTACATGATGAAGAAGCCGTCGGCGAGATCATCTGCATTCCAGTGCCACAAGGTTATATAAGCTTGTTGTCTTCTGCATCCCCGACCATGAGAGCAAGGCATATACTGCGTGGTCCTAAAGAGGGGTAGCGGCTGTCAAGTGGAGTGAGACCGTACAGAGTCCCCTGCTGGTCCTTATCCTTATATATATGAGAAAGATGGAAGAGTTATGTATGATGGCCCTAATGGGCCTAGCATCACAAACGGTTCCCCCCTAGATCATCGTTTGCAATAGCTCGATGCCACACACGATTTACATATGGTCAAACGTGTGCGTTATTAAAAAGTCCCGCACACCACACAAACCCCATCTCATCTTAATCTAAACATCAGACATGGTTTATCTAGAAGAACATTGTTTAGAATCTGCAACATCAAGAACAGTTTATAATATTTGGTTGAAAGGGCATGGACCAATCAACACATGGTTGCCCTTTCTATTACAAAAGACCACTAATAATATTTGAGCATCAGCCGGAAAGGTTCCAATCAAACATGCTTCCCCTTCTTGCTACAAAATACCACTAACTTCACATTACATACATATATATAGGGTCTAATAAAATTGAAATAACTAAGTACAAACCGTCATCCTCCTCACCAGAGAAGATGTCGATGAGGTCGTCATTGCCTGATGCCTATGCATCGTCGGACCATCCTACTCCCTCTCCACAGCGTGATGCCTTTGCATCGTAAGAGGCCCCTACAGCCTCTCCGGAGCCTGCTGCCTCGGCATCATCAGCGAAAGTGTTGTCGGTGATCAATGTCGCGCCCAATTCCTAGACGGCCTTGCACCTTGTCGCGATGACTATCCAAATCGCCGCAATCTTGTTGAACCCGCTGTCAGGAAACTGTGGAGATGTTGTTGCGCGGCCAACCTTCTTATTACCTTGATTTTTGGTGTGCATCCATGCACGCACCTGGTCCTCATGGAGAGTCTCAAAGTAATCCTCCACCATGCAATGCATCGCTGATTCCTTAGGCCGGTCGAAGCAATGGATTCCTCCACCGCCATATGCTCATGCAAGTCCTTTGCCTGCAACCCTTCTAGCTCATCCTCCTCTGTACCATGTTCCTTCTCCTCCTATGGAGCGTGCTCCTTCTCCAAATCATACCCCGTAACGTCGATGACGCTTCCCTCAACATTATGTTGCGAGGAATGCTCCTCTTCCCCATCAGACGGTGTGCGATCGATGTAACCGAGAGTAGATTCACATGAAGGTATGGTGTCGATAAGAGAGGCACCTGATAGGAATATTATGTGAGGCATCTTATAGGCAATGGGAAATGGTGCGAATAGTGTCAAATTTCGCATTTTGAACGAAAATGGTAAAACAATGGCAAGACATAATGACCAGAATATTCCAAAATGATTTTTGTCTCAAAAGGCGTTTGTGATGTTCATGATAAATCTTGTGCGACTCAAACCATCCCAAACAATTTATCCTCAGTTAACCGTGGCCGATATGAAACGATCTTCTTTCTCCATTGACATCGGCCTCCTCCCACCATTCGAGTTGCGATGAATAATCTTCCAGTGTCGCAGTGGTCGCGTCCTCCAAATTCCTTTTGTGGTCGTTGTCCGAGGAGGACCAGCCGAAGTACGAGGGGGGGGGGGGGGGGGGGGGAGCCGCCCTATGTATAGCGACGCGAGGGAGTGCTCCTCCTCCCATCCGGAGATGCTTTCTTGTCCTCCACCATAGTAAAAGCCTGATCAACACGACGACGTTGCACCGACGGGAACTACCAGACGCAAGAAAGGCGGACGGTCTTTTTGCTGCGAGTCATATAGAAGTGTGTCTACCATAGAGATGGTGTGTGCAAAGAAAGCGTCGAAGTGGGAATTTTATGGCGCATTCCCCCAACACATACGTATCATGCAGAGAAAGGAGAATGGGCTACACACGTATCAAACAAAATACTTTTTTTTTTGAAAAGGATACCAATTACATCCGGCTCCTGCAACAACGCAATACCCATTGGCATTACGGATGCACACAGCCAACAAAAGATAAAGAAAACTAAGAAAATAAAAGACCTGCTACAGTGTTCTAGTCCTAGCAGCAACATTACAACCACCATCAATACAACACCTGAACTCTAGGCTCTTTAAAAGCGATGCCTCTAAGACGGGAACAGTGCACAAGAGCCGTCGTCGCCCGATCAAAGATCTAGATTTTCACCATGAAGATAATATTCACTTTTAAAACAATGCCTTAAACAAGGCCATTGCCAGGCACATCCAGCTAAGGGCCAGACCTTGGGTTTTCACCCTGAAAGGTAAGATTCTGAAATTCACCTGTGTTACCGCCCCCCCACTTACATACGGCTGCTGTTTAGCCCAGAACACCAAGGAAGTCCCTCAACTGTACGCCGACTCAAACCTCCATAGATAGATCTCCAAACCTGGCCTTCATGGATTCTCCACCTCTGACTTCACCATGGATCGACAGTCGCCTGGTGGCAACAAAGGACAGAGCTTCGCAGCGCTCCCTCCTTAACCAGGTCGGAATAAAACATGGGTGCACACGACCGAATACCATCCGATCCAGTGAACTGCAGGCATAGAAGCGCTGGTACATTCGCCGGAGGAGCCTTCCGAAACTCCGCACTCCGGCCAAATCAAGAACCATCCTCAGGAAGGTGATCATCTCCACACAAGAGGGACCCTAGGCCGATCCACCTTTATTCAACCGGCCGACCAACTCCGACGGGGGAGAAAAGCCACCACCACCATGCCTGGGCTCGCAGCCCTAGGTGACCTCGTGAAGCCGGACGAACCCAGAAGCCATCCCGCTGCCGGCTGCAACAGATCCGACAGGAAACGGTCGAGATCAGGCTCTACACGCTCCTGCCATCACCATCCGGAGGCTGAGGCCGGGAGGACAGCGCCGCCCCTGCCTACGACCTCCCACCGCCGACCGCCTAGGCCGCTGGCCGCCGTCGTCCGCCGTCACCGAAGCTCGGTGTGCCATCCCCTTGCCTTGCACCGCCCGCCGCGACCCACAGCAGGGCAAGCCCCGCGTCGTCGCCGAAGCTCCCAGCGCCAGAGCCATGTCCTAGCCTAGAGGTCCCACCCCCGCACGAGCAACCCCCAGGGAAGGAGACGAGGAGGCCCCGCCGCCGCCGGCGCCGGCCGGTCTTCGCCCAGCCACGCCCTCCTGACGGTGGCGAGGGAGGGGGAGGTGGCGGCGGCGCCCGGGATCTAGGGTTCCCCCTATTGCCACGCGGGGGCGACGAGGAGGGAGAGCGTCGGGGGGTATCACCTCGTGGGATACGGGAGCAACTGTTTCACCTCCATCAAACGGAATACTTGGATATGCGACCTCGGGAACTCACTAGGCACAATGATTTAGTACTTACCGTGTGTTATCCTAAAAAAAGTACTCATCGTGTAAGAAAGGCCACATAAAAAAGCGATAAATATTAGACAAAAGTCGCAAGTATCAGACACACTATTGTTATGTTATGAATCGTTCCACCAAGCAAGCGATTCTCGTTGGGAAAGCGGTGTACGGTATATTTGTTACGGTAATAGAAAACTTTTGTATGATGTCCCCGCGAAAGAGTCTGCTTGGACCATGGATAAACGATCAAAATTCTGCGACGTCAGCAATTTTCTACACCACGGGTAACGTATGTTTCGTGTACGATGGGGACGTCGTTTTGGCACCCGTCCTTCAGGGAGGACTTTTTCAAAATCTTTGAAAAAATCAAATTTAAAGTTCCAAAAATGTCGAAAACAAATATCACGCTGTAGTCAATGATTTATTCTACCGGTATGTAAAACTTTATCATAAAATACCAAATAATCTATCCTAGGAAAAAATGACAAAAATGCAGAATCTAGGAGTGTGAACAGTGCAACTTTTGAATCATCCAAAAATTGTACAATTTGTCTTTCTCGCTGAGCCTAAAATACAAAGTATGTTACATTAAAATTTTGCATGCCCGTAATGTACACAGTTTACTATATCCATGTATTTTTTCCTGAATTTTTGGAAAGTTTAAAATCGTGTTTTCGATCTTTTTAAAATAAAGTCCTCGAGGGACGACGGGTGCCAAAGCCATTTTCCGGCCTTAATAAGCCTTATCTCTACTATATAATTTTACTGTTTTTCGTCCGTCATCGTTTTTGTAATTTAACCCCTCAGTAAATGGGGAATCAACCCACGGTCCAATCGTCGGTCCCATGGTGTCATTGTTGGCCCGAACCCGCACTTGTTTTCTCACTCAAACTTTGCTATGAGAAATCGAGAGGAAAGGACGGAGGGGATGCTCCAAGGCGCCCGCCGTTTCCAAGTCCCTGGCCACGCCGACGGGTTCTTTGAGGGACGCCCTGAATCAACGGAAGAGCAGAGTTCGACTGGGAGACCGCGGCGAAATTTAAAGCCGGTAGATTGGATTGAGCTGGGCGAAGAATGGCTTCCATGGCCAGAGCGCCGGAGGCGGAGGCCCTGCGGGGCTAGGGGAACCGGGGTGTATGCTGGCTGGCTGGATATGGGTAGGAGAGGAGCAGGCTCTGATGCTGAAGGGGATGAGTGATGGTCTCGTTTTGGCCACTTCTGTTGCTTGTTGCAGTTACATACAGAGAGCAAGAAATAGAAATATGAACACTTGTGTACTCCAACTGTTGGGTGGTGATTAAAATATTAAGGTCCCTTGATTTCCTGCCTAGCTACCTGCGAATTTTGGACGAGCACACATTTTGCCAATTTACTAATGTTTTCTTTTCAGTTATTCTACCCATCCATTGGGATGCTATAAGCGGATTCAAGTCTGTGCTCCTCACATGCTTGGTAAAATGCCTGAACCATGATGCCTAGTTGCTAGCAGATGGCAGCCTATTTGAATTTATCGAAATAGTTTATAACAGGTTTCCATCTTTGATGGTGTTGCTGTCGCCTTTAGACCCAAAAATCTTTGCAAGTTCTTAGGTAGTTGTTGCTTATTGCTTACCCGTATGTGTTTCCTTGCCTCTGCCTGTGGTACATGCCGTTTTTCTTGTGTTAAAAACTGAGCAATAAAAGTATATTTCCCATGTCTTTTTTGCTATTTCTTGATTCATCCTGAAGGATGATACTTGATAGCCTTGAGTTTAACTTTTCTCTATGTTTGTTATTAGGCTTCTCCTATAATACATGAGAATGAGTAACTGTTTCTTACTAACACCGCGACATTCTTTTTTTTAGGATGCACAATGGTCAAAGAGACTGAATTTGTCCTCTGCAATTTTTATGCTTTTATAGTTGATGAAGGAGAGCTGTATAACATAAAGCATTTTATAATTGATACGGCATACGGATAACATGGACGTGAGACAGGTTATAATTAGTTGGATCCCATGTAAGGAGGTGGGTTTCACCGCACGCTTTTTTGTTCGTCGGGGTCGGCTACTTTCGATTGGAAGCCTTGGGGTCGATCGGGTACGAAAAAACAGGAAAGAATCAAGCTAGAACCAGAAAATCGGAGAGGAGAAGGAAACCAAATTAAACAGACTTAATGTGGATAACCATGATATTTGGATGCTTTGCGTGGTCAAACGGGATGAGAAAACCGTGGGAGTTCCCCTTCACTTACCTTTTATTTCTGTCTTTCTGCTCCACTCTCGGACCTAACCCGCGGCACAGTAGTGCTGGCGGCGAAGATGAGCGACTGAGGCGATGGAGATCGATGTAGGGCCATGGAGAAAAACCGGCACTCTGACTCCCGCGGTCTGCTAGCGCTTGCTGCTAGCCCGTGGAGTTCATCTCCTGCGTGGTGGGCGGTCTGTTGAAAGATCGGACAGTTCCAGCTCAATCGAGCTTACAAATGATCAAACTGTACATATCTTTTTGATGCTTATTTTTCATGGCAACGCACGGGCACTCGACTATCTTTACTATATAATTTTGCTTAAGGTGGTTTTCGTCTGCAGGTTTTTCGTCGGTTGTCGTTTTTGTAATTTAACCCCTCAGTAAATGGGGAATCAACCCGTAGTCCAGTCGTCGGTCCCATGGTGTCATTGTTGGCCCGAACCCGCACTTGTTTTCTCGCTCAAACTCTGCTATGAGAAATCGAGAGGAAAGGGTGGAGGGGATGCTCCAAGGCGCCCGCCGTTTCCAAGTCCCTGGCCACGCCGACGGGTTCTTTGAGGGACGCCCTGAATCAACGGAAGAGCAGAGTTAGACTGGGAGACCGCGCCGAAATTTAAAGCTAGTAGATTGGATTGAGCTAGGCGAAGAATGGCTTCCATGGCCAGAGCGCCGGCGGCGGAGGCCCTGCGGCTAGGAGGAACCGGGGTGTATGCAGGCTGGCTGGATATGGGTAGGAGAGGAGCAGGCTCTGATGCTGGAGGGGATGAGTGATTTTCTAGTTTTGACCACATCTGTTGCTTGTTGTAGTTACATAGAAAGATGAACACTTGTGTACTCCAACCATTGGGTGGTGATTAAAATATTGAGGTCCCTTGATTTCCTGCCCAGCTACCTGCGAATTTTGGACGAGCACACATTTTGCCAATTTACTTATGTTTTCTTTTCAGTTATTCTACCCATCTATTGTGATGCGATAAGCGGATTCAAGTCTGTGCTCCTCACATGCTTGGTAAAATGCCTGAACCGTGATGCCTAGTTGCTAGCAGACGACAACCTATCTGAATTTATCGAAATAGTTCATAACAGGTTTCCATCTTTGATGGTGTCACTGTCGCCTTTAGACCTAGAAATCTTTACAAGTTCTTAGATAGTTGTTGCTTATTTCTTACCCGCATGTGTTGCCTTGCCTCTGCATGTGGTACATGCCGTTTTTCTTGTGTTGAAAACTGAGCAATATAAGTACATTTCCCATGTCTTTTTTGCCATTTCTTGATTCATCCTGAAGGATGATACTTGATAGCATTGAGTTTAACTTTTCTCTATGTTTGTTATTAGGCTTCTCCTATAATACATGGGACTGAGTGACTGTTTCTTACTAATACCGTGATATTCTTTTTTTAGGATGCACAATGGTCAAAGAGACTGAATTTGTCCTCTGCAATTTTTTGTGCTTTTATAGTTGATGAAGAAGAGCCGTATAACATAAAGCATTTTATAATTGATACGGCTTACGGATAACATGGACGTGAGACATGATATCATTAGTTGGATCCCATGTAAGGAGGTGGGTTTGACTGCACGCTTTTTTGTTCGTCGGGGTCGGCTACTTTGGATTGGAAGCCTTGGGGTCGATCGGGTACGAAAAAACAGGAAAGAATCAAGCTAGAACCAGAAAATCGGAGAGGAGAAGGAAACCAAATTAAACAGACTTAACGTGGACAACCACGATCTCTGGATGCTTTGCGTGGTCAAACGGGATGAGAAAACCGTGGGAGTTCCCCTTCACTTCCCTTTATTTCTGTCTTTCTGCTCCACTCACGGACCTAACCCGCGGCTCAGCAGTGCTAGCGGCGAAGATGAGCGACTGAGGCGATGGAGATCGATGTAGGGCCAGGCTGAAAAACCGGCACTCTGACTCCCGCGGTCTGCTAGCGCTTGCTGCTAGCCCGTGGAGTTCATCTCCTGCGTGGTGGGCGGTCTGTTGAAAGATCGGACAGTTCCAGCTCAATCGGGCTTACAAATGATCAAACTGTACATATCTTTTTGATGCTTATTTTTCGTGGCAACGCACGGGCACTCGACTATCTCTACTATATAATTTTGCTTAAGGTGGTTTTCGTCTGCAGGTTTTTCGTCTGTCGTCGTTTTTGTAATTTAACCCCTCAGTAAATGGGGAATCAACCCGCAGTCCAGTCGTCGGTCCCATGGTGTCATTGTTGGCCCGAACCCGCACTTGTTTTCTCGCTCAAACTCTGCTATGAGAAATCGAGAGGAAAGGGCGGAGGGGATGCTCCAAGGCGCTCGCCGTTTCCAAGTCCCTGACCACGCCGACGGGTTCTTTGAGGGACGCCCTGAATCAACGGAAGAGCAGAGTTCGACTGGGAGACCGCGCCGAAATTTAAAGCCGGTAGATTGGATTGAGCTGGGCGAAGAATGGCTTCCATGGCCAGAGCGCCGGAGGTGGAGGCCCCGCGGCTTGGGGGAACCGGGGTGTATGCTAGCTGGCTGGATATGGGTAGGAGAGGAGCAGGCTCCGATGCTGGAGGGGATGAGTGATGGTCTCGTTTTGCCACTTCTATTGCTTGTTGCAGTTACATACCAATCATGAGAGAGCAAGAATAGAAAGATGAACACTTGTGTACTCCAACCGTTGGGTGGTGCTTAAAATATTGAGGTCCCTTGATTTCCTGCCTAGCTACCTGCGAATTTTGAACGAGCACACATTTTGCCAATTTACTTATGTTTTCTTTTCAGTTATTCTACCCATCCATTGGGATGCTATAAGCGGATTCAAGTCTGTGCTCCTCACATGCTTGGTAAAATGCCTGAACCGTGATGCCTAGTTGCTAGCAGACGACAGCCTATCTGAATTTATCGAAATAGTTCATAACAGGTTTCCATCTTCGATGGTGTCGCTGTCGCCTTTGGACCTAGAAATCTTTGCAAGTTCTTAGATAGTTGTTGCTTATTGCTTACCCGTGTGTGTTGCCTTGCCTCTGCCTGTGGTACATGCCGTTTTTCTTGTGTTGAAAACTGAGCAATATAAGTACATTTCCCATGTATTTTTTGCCATTTCTTGATTCATCCTGAAGGATGATCCTCGATAGCCTTGAGTTTAACTTTTCTCTATGTTTGTTATTAGGCTTCTCCTATAATACATGAGACCGAGTGACTGTTTCTTACTAACACCGTGACATTCTTTTTTTTAGGATGCACAATGGTCAAAGATACTGAATTTGTCCTCTGCAATTTTTTGTGCTTTTATAGTTGATGAAGGAGAGCCGTAAAACATAAAGCATTTTATAATTGATACGGCTTACGGATAACATGGACGTGAGACATGATATAATTAGTTGGATCCCATGTAAGGAGGTGGGTTTCACCGCACGCTTTTTTGTTCGTTGGGGTCGGCTACTTTGGATTGGAAGCCTTGGCGTCGATCGGGTACGAAAAAACAGGAAAGAATCAAGCTAGAACCAGAAAATCGGAGAGGAGAAGGAAACCAAATTAAACAGACTTAACATGGACCACCACGATCTCTGGATGCTTTGCGTCGTCAAACGGGATGAGAAAACCGTGGGAGTTCCCCTTCACTTCCCTTTTATTTCTGTCTTTCTGCTCCACTCACGGACCTAACCCGCGGCTCAGCACTGCTAGCGGCGAAGATGAGCGACTGAGGCGATGGAGGTTGATGTAGGGCCATGGAGAAAAACCGGCACTCCGACTCCCGCGGTCTGCTAGCGCTTGCTGCTAGCCCGTGGAGTTCATCTCCCGCGTGGTGGGTGATCTGTTGAAAGATCGGATAGTTCTAGCTCAATCGGGCTTATAAGTGCTCAAACTGTACATATCTTTTTTGATGCTTATTTTCCGTGGCAACGCACGGGCACTCGACTATCTCTACTATATAATTTTGCTTAAGGTGGTTTTCGTCTGCAGGTTTTTCTTCCATCGTTGTTTTTGTAATTTATGTTGGGTTCGCAGCATAGAAAACAAAAACTTTCCTACGATGTGAACTATGTACCAAGATCTATCTATTAGATACAAACAACGGGCAGATGTGTATCCGTAGAGAACAAACCCTTAAAGACCGACAAAGCTTAACGAGTTCAAGTCGTGGTTGATGTAGACGATCTCTTGCCGATCTCAAGATCGAGAGGAAGTCCTAGCGCCGCAAATCAGCAGCGCATCCGTGCTCGCACACACCTTCGAGGCACCGAGCAACCTCCGCCTCCTCGCTCCAGCGATGCAGCGGAAGCACAACTCTTTCTTGCCGAATAGCCACCGGGAACATGTATCTCGCTAGTCCGAGACCATGGGGGATAAATTCTAGAGGGGGAGAGAGATCCTTCACGAGGAGGTGTGAGTGAGAGAGAGGAGAGAGGGTGCCTTTTATAGGAGGATGGGGGGCACCCAAGAGGGTGGCCGCCGGCCATGGGGCTGCCCCTCCCCTCCTTCATTCATGTTGGTGGACACTCCACTCACAAGATGGCCCTTCAATTTTCTCCACTAAAAAACCCACTCAAATTCCCATTAAATTTCCACCAAATTTAATGCAAACTCTCATTAAATAAAACTCTTTATTTTATTCATAATTTTGTCAATTACTTTAATGAAAAACATTCACAAATAAACCCTTGCTATAATTCTATTTCACATGCATAACCACTTTATGCAATTTCACCCGAAAACCTGTTTCGGTATCTAGTGAAATAAATTCCTGCGCTTGTTCATTCTTTCGGCATGAAACTTTTGCTCCAATTGGATGTCGGTGTCTCTTAAGTGTGTCACCCTATGGTTCGTGAATAATGCGGACATGATCGAGACCCCTCTCGGATCAATAATCAGAAGCGGGATCTGGATACTCATACTGACTCCCACACATTCAACGATGACTTTCTTGTGATCGTCGGAACCTTTTACGCTAGTATCTTAATCCCTTTGTTTCACGATATATTACATGTCCGAGATTCAATCATCGGTATCTCCATACCTAGTTTGATCTCGTTACTGACATGCACTCTTTTCTCGTTCCCGTGATATAACATTCTAGTGATCAAATCACTTGCTTGCAAGCTAATCAATGTGATATCACCGAGAGGGCCCAGAGTATATCTATCCGTCATCGGGATGAACAAATTCCACTCTCGATCCATGAGCCTCAACATAACACTTTATTAGTTCTGAATCCATCTTTATAATCACCCTGTTATGGTGTGATGTTTGATGTTATCAAGAAACTCTTCCGGTGTTAGTGATTGACATGATCTCATGGTCTAAGGATTAGGATCACTTCGTAAGTTGTTATAGAAATATAAACTCAATGACTTTGAGCGTAATTCTATACTTCGGATGAATGTTCATCACACCATTACACTAATGTTGTGATCCCATTATTAACAACATCCAATGTCCATGATCAGGAAACCTTGATCATCTTGTTAATCAACGAGCTAGTTTATGAGAAAGGCATAACTAGGAACTTTTTGTTTGTTTATTAAACACACATGTATTAATGTTTTCGTATTAATACAATTATAGCATGCAAAAATAAACATCTATCATATACTTGGAATACACATAATAAACACTTTATTATTGCCTCTCAGGGCATATTCCCTTCAGTCTCCCACTTGCACTAGAGACAATAATCTAGTTACATAGTGATAAATCTAACACTGTAACACCCTCAGAATCGGACCTATGCAAGTTTGAGCAAAATTCGCCAAACCCGCATAGAAACGATTCAAAGGTGCCCACCAGGCACTTTCGTGCGGGTGGAAAACGAAGTAATAACATTACACAACAGTCCTCGATGGGACCCACAGAACAGATATATATAACAGCGACTCAAAGAGTCAAGAATACAGATATAATATACAAAGATCCAAATCACCTTGAAAACGATAGAGCGTCCAGCTACGGACAAGATGCAAATGGGGCTAAGAGCCCTGAAGAATAACCAATGGCGTCCATAACCCTGCCCAGGCCAAGCCGGAAGGGTAACCCTGCTAACGACGTCGATCTCAAAACCTGCTTAAACAAAAGGGGTGCCGACAAAGGGCAAAGGAAAAAGAGGAGCGTCAGTACTGAGGCCAGTACACGGCGAGACTAGAATTCGGCGGTCCTCGCCTACATAGGTATGGTGGACTGAGCGGCAGCGGCAGCATGCACTAACAACCTATAGAGACTCGACATAACTGTCGGCAATCAGAGAGGGGTAAGAAAGACCTATTCGAATCCAACCTGATACTACCACCAAACAAACCCCTCCTGGTGTTTCCCCCTCGACACCGATCGAGGAAGTCAACCGAGGAACTCACACAGTTGGCAGTTTTATTTATTCAGTTTTCGTTGCAGCAATTACTAGTCATTATAGATAATCATCCTGATAAAATAAACAGTGGGCACTTTTAGTTAACCATTCCATTATAGTTACAACACTTACTAATCAGATACATTTAGCATGAGATAACCCAAAACCCAGCAGTTGTTGGTACTTTTATGCAGCCATTCCGTTGTAGTTGCAATACTTACTAGTCAGGTACAATGGTCGCAAGCGACACTCCAAACAAGCAATTGTGGGCAGTATTAATTAGCCATTCCATTATAGTGAAGCTGATTACTAGTCATTATAAAGTCAAATTTACAGCAATAAACTTTAGTTATGCTTGTCTATGGTCGAGATACTGTGCTCCAAGTCGTCCATAACCGCGGACACGGCTTTCAGAAAGTTTTAACCCGGCCGGGGTGCACAAATAGCAACACACACACGATCAACCTCGGAAAAACCAAATCAAAACCCAACGAGGTCTTCACGACAGAGCAATCACAAGATTCAGAAATATTTCAGGGGGCCACCCCTTAAAGTAGAACCCGCAACGAAGCCGGCCGGCTCCGAGACGGACTTAAGGTTGTGGGGACGGCTGTGAACGACTGGGAACCCGAAAGTGTGGCTGGGCTTGTCGACACCGCGGAATCGTGCCACTATCCTAAACAGTACAGTGTGCTATCTGTCGCACAATCGTAAATAAAGCAGTAGCATGGCATAAGTACAGGATCGTAAATAAAACCTCAAACTAGTTTGTGGCCCCAAGAAATAAGACAGAATCAAGCTCTGGCTAAGGGGGGCCCATACTCCCCATATGTGGATAGCGCGATAAATCAAGGAACAGGTATCAAGTACTCGGGGTCCTACGGGACACAAGTGGGCGTTCGGAAACCAAATGTTATCTATCACCCACCGATGCCTCTGCTTAACTCAATTTTAGTTGTTAAACATGAATTAAAGTGAACAATAAATAAAGCCATGATCATCTCCAACATCGAACATGTGGCTCTTCTCCAACAACTGTGGTACTTGACGACACGCATCAACACTTGAGCAAGCGACTACGACGCGCAAGTCCAACTATCTACCAAACAACAGGTAATAGGAGGTGTCCAAGGCAATATAGGGCTGCAAAGGGGTAATACGGGTACGAAAACTAGAGCATCGCAACACAGATAGCAATAGATCAACAGGAGGAAGTAAATACTAGAAAAGTAAGATAGGTAGAAAGGGGGAGATGCTCGCCTGAAAACATTGTCGAAGGTTCAACCGAAGATCGGGGCGAAGCTCACATCAACTCAACGGCCTTATCCGCGAAGAAGCAAAACACTAGAATAAACATCGGATGCAATATTTAATACAACGGCAGAAGATCGGCATGATGCATGTATGATGCATGACATGGCAAAAGTGCCATGCAATTAGGTCATATTAAGCGGAACCAGGGTCCCGACAATTAATATATGGTTCAAGTTATTTAACTACCCCGCAATTTAGATGTTGTTTAACAAGGCAAGAATATATCACCGGTTCGCTACACAAATTTAAATGAGGCCAATATAAGGCTAGATTTGCCTGCATATGGGCCCCATATTTAATTATTAGGTGAATCGGCATAAGGCCCCCAAACCAATGATATGCATGCGAGATGACAATTAAGTATGCAACAAGTTGTATTATGTTATAAAATAGGGTTTTCGGGAAGGGGTTCACACATTAGGGTTCGGCGATCTTGGGGTTCCGGGGTTCGGGGTCGGTCTCAGGGTCCAGGGTTCGACGGATCTTGGTCCGGGGGTTCGACGGGATCGGTCTCGACGGGAGAGTTCTCGGATAACAGAGGGAGGTCTTGTCGCATCCGGGAAGCAAGACTTGGGTCGGTGTCGGGGCATCGGATTCTTCCGGGCCGATGCCGTTCTTGTCGTCGTGCCGATCTTGTCGGGTCCCACGGGGTCGACCTTGCCGTTGCGAGGATCTTGTCGGGTCCGCGCTTCGGATTCCGTGAGGGAGATCATGGCGCGGCACCGGGTGCGGGATCGGCCTTCGGGATCCGGAGAAGTCGATCTTGGCGTTCCATGACGACGTCCTTGGTCCGCGGTCATCGGTCCCCTCTCGAAGATCTTGGGGTTTGTGGCTCCACTTTGGTCCGGTGTCGACCTTGGCGGTCACTTGCACACGTGGCCGTTCTTGTGGAGGGGCGGTCTTGGACGCGCGGCGGAGGGGTCTCGCGGCCACGCACGGCGACGGCGCCGGACGAGCTCGGGGCCGCGGCAGGAGGACATGGGGCTCGGCTCGAGGAGGGTGACGGGGTCGGGTCTGCTCACGGCCAACGACGGCGAGGCCGAGGCGCCGGGGCAGGCTCGGGGTTGGTGGCGCCCTGGGGAGGACGGGTCGGCGAGCGGCGGCGCATGCGGAAACCGGCGAGGCGAAGGGAGGTTGGCGGCTTGGGGCGGCGATGGGCGGAGACGCGCCGGCGGCGCTCAGCTGGCCGGAGCGGACGCACGGCGAGGCGGCTTGGCGGGTGGCGAGCGGGGTGGCGCGGCGCACATGGGCCGGGACGCTACGGCCGCGGAGGAGACCGGAGGCGGGCTGAGCGAGGCGAGCAGGGGCGGAGCTCAGGAGCACGCCGGGTGACGCGGCGGCGGGGCGCGCTCGAGGCGAGCTCGGCCGGAGGGCTGCGGCGGCGCAGACTCGCGGCTCCGGGGAGGCGGGGCTCAGGCGGTTGGCGGCGGAGCTCGGAGGGGCGCGCGGGGAGGCGCTGCCGGCGGCGGGCGAGGCCGGCGAACAGGGGCGGAGGGGCGACGAGGCCGGCGGCGAGCGCGAGGCCGGGCCAGAGCAGGGCGGAGGCGGAGCTCGGGCGGAGGTGGGCGGCGCCGGCGGGGACTGGGGAGGCGCGGGCGCGGAGATGGCGCAGGCGGGGAGGCGGAGAGGAACACGGTGGGGGAGGAGGCGGCGCGACGGGCGGCTCCGGCGGCGGAGGAGAGGTGGAGGCGAGCGCGGCCGGCGAGGGTGCTGGGGCGGGAGGCGACGAGCGGCGGGCTCGGCCAGGGGGAGGCGAGGTCGCCGGACGGGGAAAGAGGGAGGGAAGCCGGCGGGAGGAGGGAGAAGGCGGGCGGCGGCGAGACGTGGCCGGAGCGAGGGAAGAGGGCGGCGGGGAAGGGCGGTTGTCGGGCGAGGGGAGAGAACGCGGGGTGCGGGGCAGGGGTTGGTGGACCGGAGCGGGACAGGTGGTGGTTCAGAGGTAGGCCAGGGCTGGTGGGGTCCACGCGGGAAAGGTGGGAACTGGGGAGTGGGTGCGCGGCGTGGGGTGTGCTGTGTGTGTTGGGTTTAGAGGGAGAGGGAGAGAAGAGAGAGAGGGCCAAGTGGCAGCACATGGTTAGCTGGGGGGTTGGGCAGGGTGACGTGGCGGCCTAGGATTGGAGGGGGTGAGGTGGCCAGGGGGTGTGGGTAGGTAGTTTGGTAGGTTTAGGATTATGGGTGGGACTGGTTGGACCGACTTAGGTTCTGGGGGTGGTCGTTCGGGTCGAAACGGCCCGTTCGACTGCCCCGCTAAAATAATTAAAACTTTTTATTTGATTTAAACGGGCCGTGTGCAAACCGATAGCGGCGAAAACAAAATATTCCGGGGACCCGATTTGAATTTGAAAACAAGACGGGGCGTTTGGAAAACAAATCGGGCTTTGCGAAAATAGTTTTAGGCAAACAATGCATGATGATGACGATGCAATGCACAAATTCAACGCGATTTTCTAGTAGTGGTTTTGCGGGATGCCACAATTCGACACCACTAACAATGGATCTCGCCCTCGAGATCCGCCTCATGGTACCGGAAGGAAGGTCGGCGTTCTCCGTCTTCTCGCTTCGTGTAGATCCTCGCGACACCACTAACAAGAGGTCGTTGTCCCTGATCGTCGAGAGAGCACTCCGGAAACAAAAGGTCGAAGGGAGAGGTATTAGCAAATAAAGCCACCTCTAGCTTCCGCGGAAGGAGTAAAATTGCATCGATCCACCATTAAATGTACATAAGCGAATGATAAGAGTAGTGGTATGGTCGCGACTGCATCCCGCACTCAAAGCATTACTATGTACACGAATAGACAGATTATGCAACCAACTCTCAGGATTCAGACTGAAGATCTCGACAAGCGAGGTTCGGATCAAAGGAGTGATGCAGACTCTGCATCGGATCTGGCGTAGAGGATGTCGTTGCAGCGGAAAACACCGGAAGGCGCAAACAAGGAACAAAGAATGATAACACCGTAGACGGATTCCTCAGGCAGCTTGAACACCGGATGGTAGAACACCGTTATCAGAGGAGGAAGCGAAACCCTGAAGGTACGACGGAAACCCAACCACGAGAAATCCTGGACTCAAAGAGAGAGAAGAGAGCGGATTCAAAACACGTCGAGATAAGGGGAGAATAGCAAAGGGGTAAGAAGTAAAATCAGACCTAATCAGAACTATCCAACCGTGTTTGCAAAAAAAATAGTTTTGACACTCTACGGCGGCCGTTAGCTAGGTTATCCTACAGGCTGGACTTGTGGGGTATCGCAACTGCTGAGCTCTGATACCACTCTGTAACACCCTCAGAATCGGACCTATGCAAGTTTGAGCAAAATTCGCCAAACCCGCATAGAAACGATTCAAAGGTGCCCACCAGGCACTTTCGTGCGGGTGGAAAACGAAGTAATAACATTACACAACAGTCCTCGATGGGACCCACAGAACAGATATATATATAACAGCGACTCAAAGAGTCAAGAATACAGATATAATATACAAAGATCCAAATCACCTTGAAAACGATAGAGCGTCCAGCTACGGACAAGATGCAAATGGGGCTAAGAGCCCTGAAGAATAACCAATGGCGTCCATAACCCTGCCCAGGCCAAGCCGGAAGGGTAACCCTGCTAACGACGTCGATCTCAAAACCTGCTTAAACAAAAGGGGTGCCGACAAAGGGCAAAGGAAAAAGAGGAGCGTCAGTACTGAGGCCAGTACACGGCGAGACTAGAATTCGGCGGTCCTCGCCTACATAGGTATGGTGGACTGAGCGGCAGCGGCAGCATGCACTAACAACCTATAGAGACTCGACATAACTGTCGGCAATCAGAGAGGGGTAAGAAAGACCTATTCGAATCCAACCTGATACTACCACCAAACAAACCCCTCCTGGTGTTTCCCCCTCGACACCGATCGAGGAAGTCAACCGAGGAACTCACACAGTTGGCAGTTTTATTTATTCAGTTTTCGTTGCAGCAATTACTAGTCATTATAGATAATCATCCTGATAAAATAAACAGTGGGCACTTTTAGTTAACCATTCCATTATAGTTACAACACTTACTAATCAGATACATTTAGCATGAGATAACCCAAAACCCAGCAGTTGTTGGTACTTTTATGCAGCCATTCCGTTGTAGTTGCAATACTTACTAGTCAGGTACAATGGTCGCAAGCGACACTCCAAACAAGCAATTGTGGGCAGTATTAATTAGCCATTCCATTATAGTGAAGCTGATTACTAGTCATTATAAAGTCAAATTTACAGCAATAAACTTTAGTTATGCTTGTCTATGGTCGAGATACTGTGCTCCAAGTCGTCCATAACCGCGGACACGGCTTTCAGAAAGTTTTAACCCGGCCGGGGTGCACAAATAGCAACACACACACGATCAACCTCGGAAAAACCAAATCAAAACCCAACGAGGTCTTCACGACAGAGCAATCACAAGATTCAGAAATATTTCAGGGGGCCACCCCTTAAAGTAGAACCCGCAACGAAGCCGGCCGGCTCCGAGACGGACTTAAGGTTGTGGGGACGGCTGTGAACGACTGGGAACCCGAAAGTGTGGCTGGGCTTGTCGACACCGCGGAATCGTGCCACTATCCTAAACAGTACAGTGTGCTATCTGTCGCACAATCGTAAATAAAGCAGTAGCATGGCATAAGTACAGGATCGTAAATAAAACCTCAAACTAGTTTGTGGCCCCAAGAAATAAGACAGAATCAAGCTCTGGCTAAGGGGGGCCCATACTCCCCATATGTGGATAGCGCGATAAATCAAGGAACAGGTATCAAGTACTCGGGGTCCTACGGGACACAAGTGGGCGTTCGGAAACCAAATGTTATCTATCACCCACCGATGCCTCTGCTTAACTCAATTTTAGTTGTTAAACATGAATTAAAGTGAACAATAAATAAAGCCATGATCATCTCCAACATCGAACATGTGGCTCTTCTCCAACAACTGTGGTACTTGACGACACGCATCAACACTTGAGCAAGCGACTACGACGCGCAAGTCCAACTATCTACCAAACAACAGGTAATAGGAGGTGTCCAAGGCAATATAGGGCTGCAAAGGGGTAATACGGGTACGAAAACTAGAGCATCGCAACACAGATAGCAATAGATCAACAGGAGGAAGTAAATACTAGAAAAGTAAGATAGGTAGAAAGGGGGAGATGCTCGCCTGAAAACATTGTCGAAGGTTCAACCGAAGATCGGGGCGAAGCTCACATCAACTCAACGGCCTTATCCGCGAAGAAGCAAAACACTAGAATAAACATCGGATGCAATATTTAATACAACGGCAGAAGATCGGCATGATGCATGTATGATGCATGACATGGCAAAAGTGCCATGCAATTAGGTCATATTAAGCGGAACCAGGGTCCCGACAATTAATATATGGTTCAAGTTATTTAACTACCCCGCAATTTAGATGTTGTTTAACAAGGCAAGAATATATCACCGGTTCGCTACACAAATTTAAATGAGGCCAATATAAGGCTAGATTTGCCTGCATATGGGCCCCATATTTAATTATTAGGTGAATCGGCATAAGGCCCCCAAACCAATGATATGCATGCGAGATGACAATTAAGTATGCAACAAGTTGTATTATGTTATAAAATAGGGTTTTCGGGAAGGGGTTCACACATTAGGGTTCGGCGATCTTGGGGTTCCGGGGTTCGGGGTCGGTCTCAGGGTCCAGGGTTCGACGGATCTTGGTCCGGGGGTTCGACGGGATCGGTCTCGACGGGAGAGTTCTCGGATAATAGAGGGAGGTCTTGTCGCATCCGGGAAGCAAGACTTGGGTCGGTGTCGGGGCATCGGATTCTTCCGGGCCGATGCCGTTCTTGTCGTCGTGCCGATCTTGTCGGGTCCCACGGGGTCGACCTTGCCGTTGCGAGGATCTTGTCGGGTCCGCGCTTCGGATTCCGTGAGGGAGATCATGGCGCGGCACCGGGTGCGGGATCGGCCTTCGGGATCCGGAGAAGTCGATCTTGGCGTTCCATGACGACGTCCTTGGTCCGCGGTCATCGGTCCCCTCTCGAAGATCTTGGGGTTTGTGGCTCCACTTTGGTCCGGTGTCGACCTTGGCGGTCACTTGCACACGTGGCCGTTCTTGTGGAGGGGCGGTCTTGGACGCGCGGCAGAGGGGTCTCGCGGCCACGCACGGCGACGGCGCCGGACGAGCTCGGGGCCGCGGCAGGAGGACATGGGGCTCGGCTCGAGGAGGGTGACGGGGTCGGGTCTGCTCACGGCCAACGACGGCGAGGCCGAGGCGCCGGGGCAGGCTCGGGGTTGGTGGCGCCCTGGGGAGGACGGGCCGGCGAGCGGCGGCGCATGCGGAAACCGGCGAGGCGAAGGGAGGTTGGCGGCTTGGGCGGCGATGGGCGGAGACGCGCCGGCGACGCTCAGCTGGCCGGAGCGGACGCGCGGCGAGGCGGCTTGGCGGGTTGCGAGCGGGGTGGCGCGGCGCGCACGGGCCGGGACGCTGCGGCCGCGGAGGAGACCGGAGGCGGGCTGAGCGAGGCGAGCAGGGGCGGAGCTCAGGAGCACGCCGGGCGACGCGGCGGCGGGGCGCGCTCGAGGCGAGCTCGGCCGGAGGGCTGCGGCGGCGCAGACTCGCGGCTCCGGGGAGGCGGGGCTCAGGCGGTTGGCGGCGGAGCTCGGAGGGGCGCGCGGGGAGGCGCTGCCGGCGGCGGGCGAGGCCGGCGAACAGGGGCGGAGGGGCGACGAGGCCGGCGGCGAGCGCGAGGCCGGGCCAGAGCAGGGCGGAGGCGGAGCTCGGGCGGAGGTGGGCGGCGCTGGCGGGGACTGGGGAGGCGCGGGCGCGGAGATGGCGCAGGCGGGGAGGCGGAGAGGAACACGGTGGGGGAGGAGGCGGCGCGACGGGCGGCTCCGGCGGCGGAGGAGAGGTGGAGGCGAGCGCGGCCGGCGAGGGTGCTGGGGCGGGAGGCGACGAGCGGCGGGCTCGGCCAGGGGGAGGCGAGGTCGCCGGACGGGGAAAGAGGGAGGGAAGCCGGCGGGAGGAGGGAGAAGGCGGGCGGCGGCGAGACGTGGCCGGAGCGAGGGAAGAGGGCGGCGGGGAAGGGCGGTTGTCGGGCGAGGGGAGAGAACGCGGGGTGCGGGGCAGGGGTTGGTGGACCGGAGCGGGACAGGTGGTGGTTCAGAGGTAGGCCAGGGCTGGTGGGGTCCACGCGGGAAAGGTGGGAACTGGGGAGTGGGTGCGCGGCGTGGGGTGTGCTGTGTGTGTTGGGTTTAGAGGGAGAGGGAGAGAAGAGAGAGAGGGCCAAGTGGCAGCACATGGTTAGCTGGGGGGTTGGGCAGGGTGACGTGGCGGCCTAGGATTGGAGGGGGTGAGGTTGCCAGGGGGTGTGGGTAGGTAGTTTGGTAGGTTTAGGATTATGGGTGGGACTGGTTGGACCGACTTAGGTTCTGGGGGTGGTCGTTCGGGTCGAAATGGCCCGTTCGACTGCCCCGCTAAAATAATTAAAACTTTTTATTTGATTTAAACGGGCCGTGTGCAAACCGATAGCGGCCAAAACAAAATATTCCGGGGACCCGGTTTGAATTTGAAAACAAGACGGGGCGTTTGGAAAACAAATCGGGCTTTGCGAAAATAGTTTTAGGCAAACAATGCATGATGATGACGATGCAATGCACAAATTCAACGCGATTTTCTAGTAGTGGTTTTGCGGGATGCCACAAACACCCATCAAGTTCTGGTGTTGATCATGTTTTGCTCTAGGGAGAGTTTTAGTCAACGGATCTGCTATATTGAGATCCGTATGTACTTTACAAATCTTTATATCTCCATCCTTGACATGCTCGCGGATGGAGTGAAACCGACGCTTAATATGCTTGGAATGCTTGTGAGACCTTGGCTCTTTGGCATTGGCAATGGCACCATTGTTGTCACAATAGATCACCATTGGGTCCAACGCATTTGCAACCACTCCTAGTTCGGATATGAACTCCTTCATCCAAACTGCTTCCTGAGCCGCTTCTGAAGCAGCAACATATTCGGCCTCCTTTGTTGATCCCGCCACCACAGGTTGTTTGGATCTCCTCCAACTAAACGCTCCGCCATTCATGAGAAATACGTATCCGGATTGAGACTTAGAGTCATCCAGATCGGTGTCAAAGCTAGCGTTAACATAACACTTAGCGACGAGCTCTTCTTCACCTCGGTTACAAGAAACATATCCTTAGTTCTTCGTAAGTACTTAAGGATATTCTTGACCTCTATCCAGTGTTCCGAACCTAGATCCGATTGGTACCTACTAGTCAAACTAATAGCATGTTCCACATCCGGTCTTGTACGTAGCATGGCGTACATTATAGAGCCTATGGCTGAAGCATAGGGGACCTTGTCCATTATCTCTCTTTCTTCCACCGAAGCCGGACTTTGAGTCTTACTCAATGTCTTGCCTTGCAACATAGGTAAGAACCCCTTCTTACTTCCGTCCATTTTAAACTTCTTTAAAATCTTATCACGGTATGTACTTTGCGATAGCCCTATTAGGCATCTAGATCTATCGCTATAGATCTTTATGCCTAATATGTATGACGCTTCACCTAGGTCCTTCATTGAAAATTTGATGTTTAGATAAATTTTAACACTGTTTAAAAGATCTATATCATTTCCGATCAATAATATGTCATCCACATATAATATCAGAAATGCCACATTGCTCCCACTCACTTTCTTGTGAATACAATCTTCTCCATAAGTTTGGACAAATCCAAACTCTTTGATCACCTCATCAAAGCAGAGATTCCAACTTCGTGATGCTTGCTTCAATCCATAGATGGATCGCTGAAGCTTGCACACGTTGTTAGCATCCTTAGGATCGACAAAACCCTTTGGTTGTATCATATACAACTCTTCTTCAATATTACCATTGAGAAACGCGGTTTTGACATCCATCTGCCATATCTCATAATCGAAATATGCAGCAATTGCTAACATAATCCTAACTGACTTTAGCATCGCTACGGGAGAGAATGTCTCATCGTAGTCAACTCCTTGAATTTGTCGAAACCCCTTTGCGACAAGTCGAGCTTTATAGACGGTCACATTACCATCAGCATCAGTTTTTCTTTTGAAAATCCATTTGTTCTCCACGGCCTTTCGGTCGTGAGGTAATTCCACCAAGTTCCAAACTTGATTTTCATACATGGATTCCATCTCGGATTTCATGGCTTATAACCATTTGTTGGAATCCGGGCTCATCATCGCTTCTTCATACGTCGCAGGGTCATCATTTTCATCAACCATGAAATTCATGACAGGATTTCCGTACAGCTCGGGAGCTGCACGCGTCCTGCTAGACCTGCGAGGTTTGGTAGTACTCTCTTTCGGAGTTTCATGATCATTATCATTAGTTCCTTCTTCAACAGGTCAAGCCAACTCCGGAACAACTTCCGGTGCTACGCTACTCGCCATACTTTGAAGAGAAGGTTCAATAACCTCTTCGAGTTCTACCTTCCGACTACTCACACCTTTCGCGAGAAACTCTTTCTCTAGAAAGGATCCATTCTTGGCAATAAAAACCTTGCCCTCGGATCTGTGATAGAAGGAATACCCAATAGTTTCCTTAGGGTATCCTATGAAGACGCATTGTTCCGCTTTGGGTTCGAGTTTATCCGGTTGAAGTTTCTTCACATAAACATCGCATCCCCAAACTTTAAGAAATGACAGCTTAGGTTTGTTTCCAAACCACAATTCATACGGTGTCTTTTCAACGGATTTAGATGGTGCCCGATTTAAAGTGAATGCAGCAGTTTCTAGTGTATAACCCCAAAATGACAACGACAAGTCCGTCAGAGACATCATAGATCGAACCATATCTAATAAAGTACGATTACGACGTTCCGACACACCATTTCGCTGTGGTGTTCTGGCAGGTGTGAGTTGTGAAACAATTCTACACTCTTTCATGTGAGTGCTAAACTCGTAACTTAGATACTCACCTCCACGGTCGGACCGTAGAAATTTGATCTTTCTATTACGATGATTTTCCACTTCATTCTGAAATTCCTTGAACTTTTCAAAGGTTTCAGACTTGTGTTTCATCAAGTAGATATAACCGTACCTACTCAAATCATCCGTGAAAGTAACAAAATAACGATATCCACCTCGCGCCGACACACTCATTGGACCACATACATCAGAATGTATGATTTCCAATAAATCTGTCGCCCGTTCCATTGAACCGGAAAACGGCGTTCTAGTCATCTTGCCCATAAGGCATGGCTCACATGTATCAAATGATTCAAATCAAGTGATTCCAAAAGTCCATATGAATGGAGCTTCTTCATGCATTTAACGCCAATATGACCTAGACGGCAGTGCCACATATATGCAGATATATCATCATTAAGTTTAATCCTTTTAGCATCAACATTATGAATATGTGTAACATTATCATCGAGATCTAATAGAAACAAAACCATTCATCATCGGTGTATGACCATACAAGATTTCATTCATATAAATAGAACAACCATTGTTCTCGGATTTAAATGAATAACCACTTCGCATCAAACACGATCCAGATAACAATTATTTAAGTTTATAACTAATCCCGACGGCAAATGGAGAGGCAGCATTCCGACGGCGATCACATCAACGCTTGATCCATTGCCGACACGCATCTTGACCTCACCCCTTATTAGCGGTCGCTTGTTCCGCAGCCCCTGATTCGAGTTACAAATATTAGCAACTGAACCGGTATCAAATACCCAGGTGCTACTGCGAGCACTAGTCAAGTACACATCAATAACATGTATATCATATATACCTTTGTTTGCCTTGCCGGCCTTCTTGTCTGCCAAATACTTGGGGCAGTTGCGCTTCCAGTGGCCAGTCCCCTTACAATAGTAGCACTCGGTATCAGACTTAGGTCCAACTCGGGGTTTCTTTTCAGGCACGGCAACCGGCTTGCCGCCCTTACTTCCCTTCCATTTTCCCTTCTTGTATTTCTTGAAACCAGTGTTCCTATTGATCATCAACACTTGATGTTCCTTTTTGATCTCCACTTCTGCAGTTTTAAGCATTGACAGAAGCTTGGGGAGAGACTTCTTCATGCCTTGCATATTATAGTTCATCACAAAGCTCTTATAGCTAGGTGGCAGAGAGTGCAGAACACGATGGATGCCTAAGTCAATGGGAATCGTTATTCCCAAGGACACAAGCTTATCAGCGTAACCCGACATCTTGAGCACATGCTCACTAACGGACAAGGATGATTCTAAATCTCAGACAGGATCCGTGTATATTTTGAATGGAGGAGCTGTGAGCTGGAGAAGCTACAAGCAAAGCGTGATCGCGGGATCTACAGTAGAAGCGGAATACATGGCTGCTGTAGAAGCGTCAAGTGAAGGAGTTTGGATCAGGAACTTCATCACTGAGCTTGGCGTGGTTCCAAGTGCATTGGACCCACTGGATATATTGTGTGACAACACTGGCGCCATAGCACTCGCTAAGGAACCAAGATATCATCCAAAGACCAAGCATATCAACCGCAAGTTTCATATAATCTGAGATTATATAGCAGATGGAGATCTGAAGATTAGCAAAGTACATACAGATCTGAATGTCGCAGATCCATTGACTAAACCTCTTCCACGTGTAAAACATGATCAGCACCTCAGTGCCATGGGTGTGAGATTGTTGCCAAATGTAAACTAGATTATTGACTCTAGTGCAAGTGGGAGACTGTTGGAATTATGCCCTAGAGGCAATAATAAAGATGTTATTATTATAATTCTTGTTCATGATAATGTTTATATTCCATGCTAGAATTGTATTAAGCGGAAACTTTAATACTTGTGTGGTTTGTGAACAACACCGTGTCCCTAGTACGCCTCTATGGACTAGCTCATTGATTAATGATGGTTAAGGTTTCCTAACCATGGACATGAGTTTTCGATTAATAATGAGATCACATCATTGGGAGAATGATATGATGGACAGACCCAAACTAAGCGAAGCAATTAGATCGTGTCATCGTGTTCATCTTTGTGAAGCTTTTCCTATGTCAAATATTGTATTCCTTAGACCATGAGATAATACAACTCCCTGGTATCGGAAGAAAGCTTTGAGGTCATCAAACGTCATCCTATGAGAGGGTGATCATAAAGGTGTCTCTCAGGTGATCGGAAAGTACCTGTTGGGTTGTATGTATCGAGATGGGATTTGTCCCTCCCAAGTCGGAGAGATATACTTCGGGCCCACTTGGTAATCGATATCAACACCGCTTGCAAGCATGTGGTTAAGGATTTAATCACAAAGTGATATCGGATTATGGAACGAGTAAAGTACTTGCTGTGAACAAGATTGAACTAGGTATGACGGTACCGACGATCAAATCTCGGGCAAGTAAAATATCGCGAGACAAAGGGAATATATATATGGGATCGATTGAATCCTGGCATCGTGGTTCATCCGATATGATCATCGATGAATGTGTGGGAGTCAATATGGGTTTCCAGACCCCGCTGTTGATTATTGTTAGAAGATCATGTCTGCATATTCTCGAACCCGCAGGGTCACACACTTAACGTGTCTTGACGCTAGGATAGATTGGATAATTGGTTTATGAGTTTTTGTTCGGAGTCTCGGATGGGATCCGGGACATCAAGAGAGGTTCCGGAGTGGTCCGCAGTTTTTGGAGTTCGGAATTGTTCCGGGTTAATCTGTATTGTACCGGAAGCTTCTAGAACCTTCCGGAAGGGGACCAACGTGGCCCCACCTTCCGGGAGGGTGCATGGGCCTATGAGGGAGTGCCCTGGACGCTTTGGTCCAGGGGCACAAGGCCCCATAGGGCCCAGCCGGCCAACAAAGGGATAAACCCTAGTTGGAGCTTCTAGAAGGGGGGTTTCCTTGCCCCCCACTCTTCCTCCTTGGCCGCCGGTTTTGGACTCCGGGGAGGGGCTAGGGCTGCCGCCCACCCCTCTAAATAAAGAGGGCTGGGGGCGCACCCCCCCACACACCTTCCCCTCAAGCCAGTCGCCCTGCTGCCCTCCTCTCTCTCTCCCTCCCGACTGCGTGTAGGAGAAGCCCTGCTGCAGAAACTCTCCACCAATTGCACCGCACCGTCGCGTTGTAGATCCAACCCATCTCTCCACCATACTTGCTGGACCAAGGAAGGAGGAGACGTCGAGGTGCTGCACGTGTGCATCTCACGGAGGCATCGCCACTTGTGGTGCTAGATCGGATCGGATCGCGAGGAGGAGAAGCGAGTACGACTACATCACCCACGTTCCGACGAACGTT
The DNA here is from genome assembly GCA_910589765.1 of Avena atlantica. Classification (NCBI taxonomy): domain Eukaryota; kingdom Viridiplantae; phylum Streptophyta; class Magnoliopsida; order Poales; family Poaceae; genus Avena; species Avena atlantica. The sequence continues at coordinate 354,374,091 of OU342734.1, forward strand.
CCGCTGTGCGAATCTTCAAGGGTATGAAGATATAATCCAATCTCTCTCGTTGTTTGCATCTCCTAGATTAGATCTTGGCTTCCCTCTGTTCGCATCCGTAGAAAATTTTGATTTACTATGCCGCGAAACCCTTCAGTGGTATCAGAGCTAGATCTATGTGTAGATGTGTTTCACGAGTAGAACGCAACATGGTTGTTGCGGGCGTTGATGTTTTCTGTTGCAAGCCTCTTGTTTGTGTTCTTCTTATGACGCGGGATAGTGAGATTGAAGCGGTCCATGCGAACCTTACGCGACGTCGTTCGCGAGACCGGCTCCGCACCTGACGTGTGGCTTGTTCCAGACATGCGGCTGGTGGATGTCTGTTTCTCTCACTATAGTTGTCATGAGATTAACACCGGAGTTTGGCAACCATAATATCACCGTTGTGGCTTTCCGTAGGTAAGAATCGTTCTTAGCATCTACTCCCATAAGCCACGTAAAACATGCAACAACAAAGTAGAGGCGTCTAACTTGTTTTTCCAGGGAGTGTTTTCTGTGATATGGTATGGCCCAAGATGTGATGTGTATAATGTATGCGATGATCATGTATTGTAATGTTTCACGACTTGCATGTCGATGAGTACACAACCGGCAGGAGCCATATGGTTGTCTTTATAATTGTGTCTGACCTGTGTGTCAACTTCTTATATGCCATGTAATAGTTTCACTTTATCGCTAAGTAGTTAGCCATAGTTGTAGTTGCTATTCGTGGTGGAGGCAATCATGGTGGAGTGATGGAGATCATGCCGGAACGCACAAGATGGAGATCATTGCGCGAAGATTGGCTATACCATGTCACATAAAGTTATATGCATGTGATGTTTATCCTTTTATGTATCTTATTATGCTTAGATCGCGACGATAGCATTATAAGATGATTCCTCACTTAAAGATCAAGATAAAAACTGTGTTCTCCCCAAGTATGCACCATTGCGAAAGTTCGTCGTGTCCAAGCATCACGTGATGATCGGGTGCTATAGACTCTACGCTCACATACAACGGGTGCAAGCCAGTTTTTGCACACGCGGAAATACTTGGGTCTAACTTGACGAGCCTAGCATGTACAGACATAGCCTCGGAACACATGAACCGAAAGGTTAAGCATGAGTCATATGAATGATATGATCGACACTTTGTTGTCCACCATTGAAGCCACATCTCTTCTCGTGAAGATCGGATTAGGTGTGGTGAATTTGGATCATGTTCACTAAACAACTTGAGGGATGTTGAATTTAGTGGGAGTTCATCTAGTAATTTGATTAAAAGTTGAACTAGTTATCATGAACATAGTGTAATTTGTACTTGCAAATACTGTAGATCAAATGGCTAAGTTGTTAGACCCCTCCTTTATAAAGGAAAGGATCCCTGTGATTGCAATGCTAGTCCCTGGATCAATGCTAGCATCCACAGTTTTAGATGAAGTACACAGATGCAAATGTCGTTTATTACATTCATTCCAGAGATAAAACATAGTCTTTTACAACTCAAGGCCAAAGGCCTAATACAAGAGTTTATGGAATAAGTAAATAAACACAAGTCTTCATCTTCATGTGCCACAGGCAAGCATGTTGAGTGTAGACTCATGACTCCTAATCATCATCGGAGTAACCTGCAACATCACAAGTTACAGCCACAGAGGGTCAATACTTTGGAATAGTATTGGCAAGTGATACCTTAGTATATTTTAAGTGGACTATATTACTATATGCATTTTGGATAAGTGTAGCTTGGCTTGCTTTGCTTAAAATAGATTTTTCCTGTTAGTTGAAAACTCTAAGTTTTTCTTTGTCAAAAACATTCCCAAGGAACCACCAATAGACATTGAGGTCCTTCACCCTTGTTCACCCACCAATTTTTATTGTAGAAGTTGGAGTGATGAGATTCTTGTAGATTCCATGTCTTGATGCTCAAAAGTGTCCATTTCCTTGGACTAGGCTAAGTACTTAGGTTCTCCAAATCCCTTTGTGCCTGGGTGGCATACCACAAGTGAGATACACAACCCAAGTCCATGGCCTTGTGTAACCACTCAACATAACCCAATCATTCCATTCCACCCAGGAGGTTCATTTGACTTAGTTGTTTTATTAAGAAAACATAAGTCTCTTGACTTAGAATATTTTCATCATAAACTATATAGATGTTCACCTCCCTTGTTTGCTAAGTAGCTAGACTAAGCAGAATATGACAACCTACCTTAGGATTATTTCCCTAGCATTTCTACTATTCCATTCTTCTTAGGATTTCCCATCTTAGCACTAGGCAAAATATCATGCAATAATTTTAGCAAAATATCTAATGCTAGTACAAAAACATAGGCCAGAAATATTGATGAAAATATCACTTGCCTTGGTAGTGGGGAGAGTAGCACTCTTCACAATCACAATCACTAGCAAAATCTACACAAGAAATCATAGCATACAATTACACACAATTATATACAAACAAAAATAATATGAATGCATGCATGCAAGAATTTACTAAGTGTGATTTCTTTGAAAATTCTACCAAGTATGCTCATGAGTTTCAGAAACTTAATCATAACACAAAATTTGCCAACTAAACTTATTTGGCACTAATATAATTTACCTAATTAAATCTATATCTAAAATAGCCTTAAACTTGTTCTACAAAATAAAACATTTTAACTGTTACTATATGCTAAATAAATTGGATATTCTAAAAGGCCTTGTTTCATTGAATCCAACGGTATAAAGTTTGCAAAAATCTAACGTGGCATTTGAAAGTTATAAGCATTTGAAGTTTGAATCTAAATCAGGTTTTAAATTATGTTTTTAATCTAAACCTTGCCACGCGTCATGTTCTTATTCGCCCGTACCGTTTCGCACTGGATCGAGCTCCACAGCCGTAGGATCTAAATGAAATCTGGCGGCTCAGATCGCTTACCTCTTCGGTTTGAGTGGATCTATCCTAGCGCTACGATAAGGATCTAACGGTTGCTACTGTCCTGACCAAGATCTGGCGGCGGAGCGGTGGCTACCGGCGGCGGGACTGTCGGTCGATGACGGAGGCGGCGCTACAGGGGGTAAGTGAGAACGAGGAGTAGCTCACCGGGCTCAGGAGGTCACGGCGAAGCTCGTCGTAGACACGGTTGGTCAAGGGGCGCTCGGGCACGGCTGCGATTGCTCACCGGAGTTAGTGGCGGCGTCGGGTGCGTCAGGTGGTCGTCGTGGACGTCGCTGTGAATCACCCCAAGGCAAGATAGCGACACGGTCAGGTTCACAGGGTCAAGGGGAAGTCGTGTGCATGAACGGGAAGGCGAGGGGCGGTCTGTACCTACCGGCAAAATTCGTCGGAGTTGATGTCGCCGTCGGTGCTCGCGGTGTCAAGTGGAACCGGCGACCTGGGGCAGTACAAGACGGACTAGTGAGGTCAGGAGGTGCGCAAAGATACACTGAGTCAGATAGCAAGAACGATAGGCAGAGGGGAACTCGAGGCTCACCTGAATCGCTCGCCGGAGAGTGCTCTGTCAGCGGCGGTGCGCGGAGGATTGAGGGCAGCCTGGTGGCGGAGTGAGCGAGGTGTTTGTGGGAAAAAGATCGCGGGGCAGAGAGGATCTTATAGCCGGGGAAATCGACATGAAACGCTCGAGGATAAATGCCCATTTACACCGCGCCATTACCGGCCATCACTGCTGCAGCGACGTGGTCGCAGGCGCGGTCTGGGGAAGACGAGGACGACGTGGACTGGACCCGCTCGTCAGCGAAACGCGCAAGGTGTTGGTGGGGTCGGGCTGTCAGCGTCTGTTTGCGTGTGCTCGCGCGTGTGAGAAGGAAAAGGAGATCCCCGGGTGGGCTTGCTGGGCTTGATCCGCAGCTGGGCCAGATTCTGGCCGCGCGGCCCTTTTCTATTGTTTAAGCTTTTTCTTTTTCGAAATTTATTTTCTGGTATGAATTTTGATATGAATTCAAATCCTTTTGAAACCAAACTGCCTTGGGAATTTTTGCAGGGTTTTGTGGATTCAAAAACAGTCATATTAACTAAGTGGTTACTTGCAAGGCTTGGTCAAGCTTGGTTTTCAAAGTAATCAGAGATTTGTTCTAGTTTGCAAATATTTGAAAGGGATTTTGAGACTATTTCTAAATTTGAAATCTTGGGTTTTAAAAGTTTCACTTAATCTTTCCATCAATGGAGGCAAGCAAACAAGTACTTAAACATTAAATTTTCAAAGGGTGATGGCTATTTGGGATAAATTGATCACATGAAATCATAGCTCAAATTCTATCTCTAAGTGATTTTTGAGAAAACCCTAAATGGATGAATGATGCAAAGATGATATGAATGAGTTTTGAAACTATGATTTTTTTGGGATGTTACAAATCTAACCCCCTTAAGATGAATCTCGCCCTCGAGATTCGGGTTGGCTAGCAAATAGGTGAGGGTGGTCTTTCCGAAGATCATCTTCTCTTTCGCATGTTGCTTCCTCTTCGGTGTGATGGTTCCATTGCACTTTACAAAACTTGATAGTCTTGGTCCTGGTAACTCTTTCTGCGGTCTCTAGTATCTTGACAGGCTTTTCCTCATAAGTGAGATCACTTTCTAGCTGAACTTCTTCCAAAGGTATGGTATCCTTCAAAGAAGACTCTTCCATTTCTGGGTGGCATTTCTTAAGCTGACTCACATGAAATACGTTATGGACTGCTGATAGAGATTCTGGCAATTCAACTTCGTATGCAACTTCTACTTTTCGACTTAGAATCTTGAATGGTCCAACATATCTTGGTGCCAATTTTCCCTTAACTCCAAATCTTTTCACTCCACGAAGTGGTGATACCCTGAGGTAAGCTCTATCCCCAACCTCGTAGGTGACTTCTCTATGCTTAGAATCCGCATAGCTTTTCTGTCGGGACCGTGCTATCTTCAATCTGTCCTTAACCAATTTTACTTTCTCTTCGGCGTCCTTGATAAGATCTGGTCCGAATAAAATTCTTTCTCCCACACCATTCCATAACAATGGGGTGGTACACTTCCTTCCGTAGAGTAACTCAAACGGTGCCATTCCAATACTAGATTGATGACTGTTATTGTAAGAGAACTCTGCGTACGGCAAACTTTCATCCCAACTTGCTCCATAGTCTAGAGCACAGGCTCTCAACATGTCTTCAAGAATTTGGTTGGTTCTTTCTGTTTGTCCATCCGTTTGTGGATGAAAAGCAGTGCTGAATTCCAATCTCGTTCCTAAGGATTCATGAAGTTGTCTCCAAAAGTGAGATGTGAACTGGGTTCCTCTATCTGATACAATACTCTTAGGCACACCGTGAAGGCATACAATTCTTCTCATGTAAATTTTAGCTAACTTAGCACTTGTATAGGTTGTCTTCACGGGTATAAAATGAGACACTTTAGTTAGGCGATCTACTACTACCCATATGGAATCATACCCTGACCTGGTCCTTGGTAATCCGGTAATGAAATCCATACCTATATTTTCCCACTTCCATTCAGGAATAGGCAGTGGTTGAAGCAAACCTGCTGGTTTTTGGTGCTCCGCTTTGACTCTGCTACACACATCACACAGAGCAATATGTTCGGCGATGTCCCTTTTGAGATTGTTCCACCAAAACCTTTCCTTCATGTCCATGTACATCTTGGTATTTTCCGGGTGAATAGAATACGGAGAGTTGTGTCCTTCTTGTAAGATCAGTTTCCGCAACTCTGGGTCTCGTGGAACGCATATACGTTTCCCGTGCCATAAAGTACCCTGTTCGTCAACACGGAAACTCTTAGCCTTCCCTAGACTAATATTTTCCTTAATCTTTCCAATTTCCTCATCAGTCTTCTGAACTTCTCGGATTTTGTCTAATAGAGTGGGTTGAACATCTAAGGACATGAGATATCCTTCTGGTACAATCTCCAATCTGAGTTCTTTGAATTGCTTACACAAGTCATCTGGCAATTCCCCTTTTGTAAGGCCATTTACAAATGTCTTACGACTTAGAGCATCGGCTACCACATTTGCTTTACCGGGGTGGTATTGCAAACTTAAGTCGTAATCCTTGATAAGTTCTAGCCATCTCCTTTGCCTCATGTTGATTTCCTTCTGGGTGAAGATATACTTCAAGCTTTTATGATCGGTGAACACTTCACAACGCTTACCCAAAAGGTAATGTCTCCATGTTTTGAGTGCATGGACGACAGAGGCTAATTCCAAATCATGAGTAGGATAGTTTACTTCATGAGTTTTGAGTTGTCTCGAAGCATAGGCTACGACTTTACCATCTTGCATAAGTACGGCACCCAATCCTTGATGAGAAGCATCACAATATACTTGGAAATCCTTTTCTAAATCTGGCAGACATAGAACTGGCGCTGTCACAAGTCTCTTCTTCAACTCTTGGAAACTGACTTCGCAACCTTCAGTCCAAGCAAACTTCTTATCCTTCTTTAGTAATTCTGTCATTGGCTTAGCAACCTTCGAGAAATTTTCAATGAACCTTCTGTAGTAACCTGCCAAGCCGAGGAAACTACGAACTTCCTTCACATTCTTGGGTGATTCCCATTCTGTCACAGCTGAAACCTTTGCAGGATCAACTGCCACACCATCTTTTGTCATCACATGACCAAGAAAACCAACTTTCTCTAACCAGAACTCACACTTGCTGAATTTGGCATAAAGTTTATGTTCCCTCATTTTCTCAAGTATCAAGCGTAAGTGTCTTTCATGCTCTTCCTTGCTCTTGGAGTAGACCAAGATGTCATCGATGAAAACGACAACGAACTTGTCAAGGAATTCCATGAACACCTTGTTCATCATATTCATGAAGTATGCCGGAGCGTTGGTTAATCCAAAAGGCATCACAGTATACTCATACAATCCATACCTTGTGGTGAATGCTGTTTTTGGTATGTCTTGCTCTCGTATCTTGAGTTGAAAATAACCTGACCGGAGATCAATCTTCGAGAATACACATGCTCCTTCTAGCTGATCAAATAAGTCGTTGATTCTTGGCAAAGGATATTTGTTCTTGATAGTAACCTCGTTGAGGGAACGGTAGTCAATACATAACCTTTGTGTTCTATCCTTCTTCTCCACGAATAATACTGGGGCTCCCCAAGATGAATAACTTGGTTGAATAAACCCTTTCTGCAACTGTTCTCCTAGCTGCTTCTTGAGATCTTTCAATTCATCAACTGACATTTTGTACGGTCTCTTAGCTATTGGTCCTGATCCTGGCACCAAATCTATCAGAAACTCCACATCTCTATCCAGAGGCATTCCTGGTAGCTCTTCCGGAAACACATCCGAATACTCACATACTATTGGTACACTGTCCATGCTAACCCCCTTAAGAGAATTCAGCTTACTTCCTTTGGATTCAAAGTTTGACTTAAATTTTATTCTTTTTCCTTCGGGGGTTGTGAGTGTAACGGTACGATTGGCACAATCTAATACTCCTTCATACTTAGCCATCCAATCCATTCCCAAAATTACATCCAGTCCTTGGGAATTCAGAATTATTAGGTTCACTGGAAACTTATATTTTCCAAACTCTATGACTAAGTCATGACATCCCGAGTTTACTATCATTTCTCCCCCTGGAGAACTTACTCTTATAGGACACCCAATGGTTTCTACCGGTAGTTCATTTCTTTCAACGAATGCTTTTGATATGAATGAATGAGATGCACCGGTGTCAAAGAGTACAAATGCTGAAATTGAATTGAGTCTGAACTTACCAGCCACGGCATCAGGTTCCTCATAGACCTCCTCCACATTGATGTGGTTAACCTGTCCTTTCTGAAAAGGATTTGGCTTGTTAGGTCCTTCAACTTTCTTCTCAGGGCACTCATTAGCATAATGCCCCAACTTTTTGCATTTGAAGCACTCAACCTGACTGATGTCCTTTTTAGGAGGTTGGCCTCCACTTCCACTACCATTTCCACTATAGTGGCTCTTATGTCCACCCTTGTGGTTCTTATATTTGTCCTTGTCATGGCTGCGATGATGCTTGTTGTCATGACGGTTGTGGTTGTGCTTGCTGAATTTCCCATGCTTATGGGATCCTGAGCTGCCACTGTCATCATAGTGGGATCGTTTGTGAGACGATCCCGAGCTGTGTTTGTCGGAGTGTTTCCTCTTTCTACTTTCGACTTGCTTCATTTTACTCTCCAAAATAGCAGCCTTGTCACACAAAGACTGATAGGTTGGAACATATGCTACAGCCAACTGTAGATTCAGCTCATCATTTAAGCCTTCCAGAAATTTTTCCTTTCTTTTGGCATCTGTGTCAACCTCATCCGGTGCATAGCGCGCCAGATTGTTGAACTCTTCTATGTATTCTGCCACGCTGCGGTGGCGCTGTTTCAGGTTGTGAAACTCCTTCTTTTTCAGACTCATCATTCCTGATGAGATATGAGCAGTGCGAAAGCCATCTTCAAAGATAGCCCAAGTCACCTCATCAATAGGAGTGGTGATTTGGAAGTTGTCCCACCATGTGGCGGCTGGTCCTTCCAATAGATGTGCTGCGAATCTGACTTTTTCAGCATCCGTGCAGCCAACGGTCACTAAGTCCTTGTTCACGGAACGTAGCCAGTCATTGGCCACCATGGGATCAGTTGTTCCCGCAAACTTTGCTGGCCTCAAACGCAGAAATCTGGTGAGCATATCAAAACCCGGAGGGTTGTTGTTGTTGTTGTTGTTGTTGTTGTTGTTGTTATTGTTGTTGGGATTGTTGTTGTTATTCTGGTTTTGGATGAATGTTGTCATCATTTGCATAAGCTGTGTTTGCGCATTCATCATTTGTTGCATTTCCGGGGTGATGTTGTTGGGGTTGGGGTTTGCGCGACGTGGAGGCATCTGTGGTTTGTTCAAATAGATAAGAATGAGATACCCATAGATGTTTCATGCACAATACATCATAAGCAAACACATAACAAACATCATAAGAATAAAAGTTCAACAACCACATAATAAGCTCATGAAGTAATACACACAAGTGGCAAGCCATCCACATGTCGGATGGTCCAATAATAAGTTCACAATAACAAATATGGATAAGAAAGGTAAACGAGTAGCCAAGTCTACTCATCAGCGTCAATCTCCTCCTCGGCGAAGGTAAGACCTGCGTTCTCCATCGCGGTCTTGTTCTCCTCAATCGTAGTGGTCAAGGAATTGACCTTGGCCTTGAGAGCCCTCTTCTGGGAACGAAGCCTCTCAATAACCATCTGCTGCTGCTCTAGCTCGAAGTCCTTGGACTTCAGTTCCTCGGTCATGTCCCGGATCTTCTTGTTCCTATCCTGGACGCGTTTCTCTTGACTCTTGAACTTGCGGTCCTAGGCCTCGAACTTTGTCTCCATTTCCTTGATCATCTCATCCTGCTGCGCAAAAAGCTTGTCCTTCTCGCGAAGCTGCACCTGAAGCTCGTCATTACCTAGCATAACGTTCGTCCTGTCCGTATCTACGTGCCTGAGAAGAGTCTCTAAGTCCTGAAGATAAAGACGTATCGGCTCCGTAGTGCTCCTCGAGTCGTCCTCGAAATCGATGGACTCTCCGTCAACATCACGTCTTCCAAAGACGTGGAAGTGAGTGCCTCTAACCTGACGGGAGTGACGGCCTAACAGTCGTCCTATGAGATCCTGCATGACTACCTCCATGCCTCTCTCCCTGTCGTCGTGCATCAGCTTGAAGACGATGGCCTCCATAGTAGGCTCAGTCTGGCGTCCGGGCTGATTCACCTTGAAGCCCCAGAGGTCCTTCCTCTCGAACTTGGTGAGTGGGTACACCGTAATGGTAGGAAGAGGGAGATCAAGCAGAGTAGTAAGCTCAATGATACGGGGACCAAAACGAGTAACCCGAAACTCCTCAATGGTGCTGATGGCAATAGGCATCTATTTATAAGATTGAAAAAGTTAGAACAACATAAATCAAGGTAAATCAAGACAAACATTCATACATATCCATGAAAACATATTTGTCACACAAGTCATGCATACATAAAACCATTACATCAATCAAGGTCCTTACTTATTTAAAATATCTTTTGGAAATAAGGTGATAAGTGGTGGTCCAACTAACGAAGTGTCCTTACAATCCAATCTCACGGGATCTATTATTAAACACAATGTTCCTAGAGGCAATCCACCAATCTTGCTCTCTTGATTCTATCACTAAGTCTATAACATCTCCCCTTATCTCTTGGTTGGTGTCTTCCAACTCTTGAGTAAGCTCCTTCTCTTTCTCTAAGTCTTTTTGAAGGTTGAGCATTCTGCACTTGACTCTAGCACTTAGTTCTTTGATAGTCCTCCAAGCTGCATCCCTGGCTGACTCAAAGAATGTAGTGTGCATTGTAGTGTTAGTGTACATGCAGAATCCCCTTTCTTTGTGGTTGTCTTCCTTGTTTTTGTACAAGTGAAGTTGCACCCACCAATACTCCACCCCTTCATCCATCACTGGAAAGCCCTTGTACACGGCTTCACCATGTGCATCCATTGCCTCCATGAGGTCCTTGAGAATGTTGGGAAACTCAGTCTCACACTCCAAGGTCATGGTCATGAGTGGTCCCTTCTTCACGGCTTCGTTGATGGAGTTCATCTACAAAGGAAGTTGAAAGAGATTAGAAAAGTTTTACGAGAAGAATAGACAAGTGTAGAAGTAGTTGAAAAACTTTTTCCTTAGTGGTTTTCCAATCCTGGGGTCATAATCCTACAGGCAACACAGTGCTCTGATACCATCTGTTAGACCCCTCCTTTATAAAGGAAAGGATCCCTGTGATTGCAATGCTAGTCCCTGGATCAATGCTAGCATCCACAGTTTTAGATGAAGTACACAGATACAAAGGTCGTTTATTACATTCATTCCAGAGATAAAACATAGTCTTTTACAACTCAAGGCCAAAGGCCTAATACAAGAGTTTATGGAATAAGTAAATAAACACAAGTCTTCATCTTCATGTGCCACAGGCAAGCATGTTAAGTGTAGACTCATAACTCCTAATCATCATCGGAGTAACCTGCAACATCACAAGTTACAGCCACAGAGGGTCAATACTTTGGAATAGTATTGGCAAGTGATACCTTAGTATATTTTAAGTGGACTATATTACTATATGCATTTTGGATAAGTGTAGCTTGGCTTGCTTTGCTTAAAATAGATTTTTCCTGTTAGTTGAAAACTCTAAGTTTTTCTTTGTCAAAAACATTCCCAAGGAACCACCAATAGACATTGAGGTCCTTCACCCTTGTTCACCCACCAATTTTTATTGTAGAAGTTGGAGTGATGAGATTCTTGTAGCTTCCATGTCTTGATGCTCAAAAGTGTCCATTTCCTTGGACTAGGCTAAGTACTTAGGTTCTCCAAATCCCTTTGTGCCTAGGTGGCATACCACAAGTGAGATACACAACCCAAGTCCATGGCCTTGTGTAACCACTCAACATAACCCAATCATTCCATTCCACCCAGGAGGTTCATTTGACTTAGTTGTTTTATTAAGAAAACATAAGTCTCTTGACTTAGAATATTTTCATCATAAACTATATAGATGTTCACCTCCCTTGTTTGCTAAGTAGCTAGACTAAGCAGAATATGACAACCTACCTTAGGATTATTTCCCTAGCATTTCTACTATTCCATTCTTCTTAGGATTTCCCATCTTAGCACTAGGCAAAATATCATGCAATAATTTTAACAAAATATCTAATGCTAGTACAAAAACATAGGACAGAAATATTGATGAAAATATCACTTGCCTTGGTAGTGGGGAGAGTAGCACTCTTCACAATCACAATCACTAGCAAAATCTACACAAGAAATCATAGCATACAATTACACACAATTATATACAAACAAAAATAATATGAATGCATGCATGCAAGAATTTACTAAGTGTGATTTCTTTGAAAATTCTACCAAGTATGCTCATGAGTTTCAGAAACTTAATCATAACACAAAATTTGCCAACTAAACTTATTTGGCACTAATATAATTTACCTAATTAAATCTATATCTAAAATAGCCTTAAACTTGTTCTACAAAATAAAACATTTTAACTGTTACTATATGCTAAATAAATTGGATATTCTAAAAGGCCTTGTTTCACTGAATCCAACGGTATAAAGTTTGCAAAAATCTAACGTGGCATTTGAAAGTTATAAGCATTTGAAGTTTGAATCTAAATCAGGTTTTAAATTCTGTTTTTAATCTAAACCTTGCCACGCGTCATGTTCTTATTCGCCCGTACCGTTTCGCACTGGATCGAGCTCCACATTCGTAGGATCTAAATGAAATCTGGCGGCTCAGATCGCGTACCTCTTCGGTTTGAGTGGATCTATCCTAGCGCTACGATAAGGATCTAACGGTTGCTACTGTCCTGACCAAGATCTGGCGGCGGAGCGGTGGCTACCGGCGGCGGGACTGTCGGTCGATGACGGAGGCGGCGCTACAGGGGGTAAGTGAGAACGAGGAGTAGCTCACCGGGCTCAGGAGGTCACGGCGAAGCTCGTCGTAGACGCGGTTGGTCAAGGGGCGCTCGGGCACGGCTGCGATTGCTCACCGGAGTTAGTGGCGGCGTCGGGTGCGTCAGGTGGTCGTCGTGGACGTCGCTGTGAATCACCCCAAGGCAAGATAGCGACACGGTTAGGTTCACAGGGTCAAGGGGAAGTGGTGTGCATGAACGGGAAGGCGAGGGGCGGTCTGTACCTACCGGCAAAATTCGTCGGAGTTGATGTCGCCGTCGGTGCTCGCGGTGTCAAGTGGAACCGGCGACCTGGGGCAGTACAAGATGGACTAGTGAGGTCAGGAGGTGCGCAAAGATACACTGAGTCAGATAGCAAGAACGATAGGCAGAGGGGAACTCGAGGCTCACTTGAATCGCTCGCCGGAGAGGGCTCTGTCAGCGGCGGTGCGCGGAGGATTGAGGGCAGCCTGGTGGCGGAGTGAGCGAGGTGTTTGGGGGAAAAAGATCGCGGGGCAGAGAGGATCTTATAGCCGGGGAAATCGACATGAAACGCTCGAGGATAAATGCCCATTTACACCGCGCCATTACCGGCCATCACTGCTGCAGCGACGTGGCCGCAGGCGCGTTCTGGGGAAGACGAGGACGACGTGGACTGGACCCGCTCGTCAGCGAAACGCGCAAGGTGTTGGTGGGGTCGGGCTGTCAGCGTCTGTTTGCGTGTGCTCGCGCGTGTGAGAAGGAAAAGGAGATCCCCGGGTGGGCTTGCTGGGCTTGATCCGCTGCTGGGCCAGATTCTGGCCGCGCGGCCCTTTTCTATTGTTTAAGCTTTTTCTTTTTCGAAATTTATTTTCTGGTATGAATTTTGATATGAATTCAAATCCTTTTGAAACCAAACTGCCTTGGGAATTTTTGCAGGGTTTTGTGGATTCAAAAACAGTCATATTAACTAAGTGGTTACTTGCAAGGCTTGGTCAAGCTTGGTTTTCAAAGTAATCAGAGATTTGTTCTAGTTTGCAAATATTTGAAAGGGATTTTGAGACTATTTCTAAATTTGAAATCTTGGGTTTTAAAAGTTTCACTTAATCTTTCCATCAATGGAGGCAAGCAAACAAGTACTTAAACATTAAATTTTCAAAGGGTGATGGCTATTTGGGATAAATTGATCACATGAAATCATAGCTCAAATTCTATCTCTAAGTGATTTTTGAGAAAACCCTAAATGGATGAATGATGCAAAGATGATATGAATGAGTTTTGAAACTATGATTTTTTTGGGATGTTACATAAGTCCAACTTCAACTTCAACATTTTGGGTGAGAAGGAAAAGCTTAGAAACAATGGGTCTAACTTCACCAATTGGTTCCGCAATCTGAGAATCATTCTCTCTGGCGGTCAAAAGGACTATGTCCTTGAGAATGCGTTAGGTGACGCCCCTGCTGCTACTGCGCCGGCTGATGAGAAAGCTGTCTATCAGTCGTGCAAAGATGATTATGGTGTGATTAAGAGCACCATGTTGTTTGCTATGGAATCGGACCTTCAAAATCGTTTTGAAGACTATCCCGTGCCATTTGAGATTTTCGAGGAGCTGAAAACCATGTTTCAGACTCAGGCCCGTTCTGAGAGATATGAGATCTCTGAGAAGTTCTTTAACTGCAAGATGGAGGAAGGGAGTTCCGTTAGTGAGCACGCCATTAAGATGTCGGGCTACACTCAACGCCTGGAGCAACTGGACTGCAAGATTCCAGAGGAGCTCAAGATTGACAGGGTTCTGCAATCACTCCCTCCCAGCTACAAAAGTTTTGTAGTGACTCATAATCAGATTGGTTCCACTGATACGATCACCGAGCTCTTCGCAAAGCTGAAGGCTGCTGAGGTGGACATCAAAAAAGGATAATCATGTGTTGATGGTCAACAAGCCCCCCACCTTCAAGAAAGGTAAGGGTGCACAGAAGCCCTTCAAGAAAGGCGGCGGCAAGCGTGTTGCCCCTGCTGAGAAGAAGCTCAGGTCTGGTCCTAAGCCGGACACTGAGTGCTTCTATTGCAAGGACAAGGGTCACTAGAAGCGCAACTGTCCGAAGTACTTAGCGGACAAGAAGGCTGGCACCATCAAAGGTATATTTGATATACATGTTATTGATGTTTTCGTTACTAGCCCTCGTTGTAGTGCCTGCGTATTTGATACCGGTTCAGTTGCTAATATTTGTAAATCGAAACAGGAGCTACGGAATAGACGGCGACTTGCGAGGGATGAGGTGACGATGCACGTTGGCAACGGATCAAGAGTTGATGTGATGGCCGTCGGCACGCTCTCCTTAGTTTTACCTTCGGAATTATTTTTAAACCTTAATAAGTGTTATTATGTGCCTGCGTTGAGCATGAACATTATTTCTGGATCTTGTTTATTGCAAGCCGGTTATTCATTTAAATCGGAGAATAATGGTTGTTCTATTTATATGAGTAACATCTTTTATGGTCATGCACCTATTGTGAATGGTTTATTTCTTCTAAATCTCGAAAGGGATGAAACACACATCCATAACATTGAGGCTAAGAGATGCAAAGTAGATAGTGATAATACTACTTATTTGTGGCACTGTCGTCTAGGTCATATTGGTGTAAAGCGCATGAAGAAACTCCATTCTGATGGACTTTTGGAGTCTCTTGATTTTGAATCATTTGACACATGTGAACCATGCCTCATGGGCAAGATGATCAAAACCCCGTTCTCCGGTATGATGGAGCGAGCAACGGACTTGTTGGAAATCATAAATACCGATGTATGCGGACCGATGAGTGTTTTGACGTGCGGTGGATATCGCTATTTTCTCACTTTTACCGATGACTTAAGTAGATATGGGTATATCTATTTAATGAAACATAAATCTGAAACATTTGAAAAGTTCAAGGAATTTCAGAATGAAGTGGAGAACCATCGTAATAGAAAGATTAAGTTTCTACGATCCGATCGTGGAGGTGAATATTTGAGTTATGATTTTCTCACGCATCTTAAAGCAAGCGGAATCGTTTCGCAACTCACGCCACCCGGAACACCACAGCGCAATGGTGTGTCTGAACGCCGGAATCGAACCCTATTAGATATGGTCCGATCAATGATGTCTCTTACTGATTTGCCGTTATCATTTTGGGGTTATGCATTAGAAACCGCTGCATTCACTTTAAATAGGGCACCATCTAAATCCGTTGAGACGACACCGTATGAACTATGGTTTGGTGCTAAACCCAAGTTGTCGTTTCTTAAAGTTTGGGGATGCGAAGCTTACGTCAAGAAGTTGATGCCGGACAAGCTCGAACCCAAAGCGGAGAAATGCGTCTTCATAGGATACCCTAAGGAAACTATTGGGTATACCTTCTATCACAGAACCGAAGGCAAAGTGTTTGTCGCAAAGAACGGTTCCTTTCTTGAGAAGGAGTTTCTCTCGAAAGAAGTGAGTGGGAGGAAAGTAGAGCTAGACGAGGTTATTGAACCTTCTCTTGAATTGGAGAGTAGCGCAGCACCTGAAATTGTTCTAGTGCCGCCTGCACCAACGATAGAGGAAGCTAATGACAAGGATCATGAAGCTTCGGACGATGCTGCTACTAAACGTCGCAGGTCGACAAGGTCGCGTGCCCCTCCTGAGTGGTACGGCAACCCTGTCTTGACTGTCTTGTTGGTAGAAGACAGTGAACCTACGAACTATGAAGAAGCGATGATGAGCCTAGACTCTGAGAAATGGCTAGAAGCCATGAAATCCGAATTGGGATCCATGAGCGAAAACCAAGTATGGACTTTGGTGGACCCTCCTAGCGACCGAAAGGCCGTTGAGTGCAAATGGATCTTCAAAAAGAAAACGGACGCGGATGGTAATGTTACCGTCTATAAGGCACGGCTTGTTGCGAAAGGTTTTCGACAAGTTCAAGGTGTTGACTACGATGAGACTTTCTCTCCCGTAGCGATGTTTAAGTCCATTCGGATTTTATTAGCAATTGTTGCGTTTCATGATTATGAAATATGGCAGATGGATGTCAAGACTGCGTTCCTCAATGGCAACATTGATGAAGAGTTGTATATGATGCAACCCGAAGGTTTTGTCGATCCTAAGGATGCTGATAAAGTATGCAAACTTCAGCGTTCCATTTATGGACTGAAGCAAGCATCTCGGAGTTGGAACCTTTGTTTTTGATCAAGTGTTCAAGAGATTTGGATTTGTTCCAAATTGCTACGAAGCTTGCATCTACAAGAAAGTGAATGGGAGCTCGGTGACATTTCTGGTACTATATGTGGATGACATATTGATTATTGGAAATGACATTAACATGCTTAACGATGTGAAGAGTTATTTGAACAAGTGTTTTTCAATGAAAGACCTAGGTGAAGCTGCTTATATATTGGGCATCAAAATCTATAGAGATAGACAAAGACGCCTGATAGCTTTAAGCCAGAGTACATACCTAGACAAAGTTCTAAAAAGGTTCAGAATGGATAAGGCAAAGAAAGGTTCAGTGCCTATGTTGTCAGGTAAGATATTGAGCAAGGCTCAGTGTCCAGCTACGGTAAATGATAGGGAAGCTATGAGCAAAGTGCCTTATGCCTCGGCCATAGGTTCTATCATGTATGCCATGCTGTGTACTAGACCGGATGTGTCCAATGCTCTTAGTTTGACGAGCAGGTATCAAAGTGATCCAGGAGTGGAACACTGGACAGCCGTGAAGAACATCCTAAAGTACCTAAATATGACTAAAGAAATGTTCTTAGTCTATGGGGGTGAAGAACAGCTCGTCATAAAAGGTTACGTCGACGCTAGTTTTGACACCGACAAGGATGATTCTAAATCTCAGACAAGATCCGTGTATATTTTGAATGGAGGAGCTGTGAACTGGAGAAGCTGCAAGCAAAGCGCGATCGCGGGATCTACAGTAGAAGCGGAATACATGGCTGCTGCAGAAGCGTCAAGTGAAGGAGTTTGGATCAGGAACTTCATCACTGAGCTTGGCGTGGTTCCAAGTGCATTGGACCCACTGGAGATATTGTGTGACAACACTGGCGCCATAGCACTCTCTAAGGAACCAAGATATAATACAAAGACCAAGCATATCAACCGCAAGTTTCATATAATCCGAGATTTTATAGCAGATGGAGATCTGAAGATTAGCAAAGTTTCAGTGCCATGGGTGTGAGATTGTTGCCAAATGTAAACTAGATTATTGACTCTAGTGCAAGTGGGAGACTGTTGGAATTATGCCCTAGAGGCAATAATAAAGATGTTATTATTATAATTCTTGTTCATGATAATGTTTATATTCCATGCTAGAATTGTATTAAGCGGAAACTTTAATACTTGTGTGGTTTGTGAACAACACTGTGTCCCTAGTACGCCTCTATGGACTAGCTCATTGATTAATGATGGTTAAGGTTTCCTAACCATGGACATGAGTTGTCGATTAATAATGAGATCACATCATTGGGAGAATGATATGATGGACAGACCCAAACTAAGCGAAGCAATTAGATCGTGTCATCGTGTTCATCTTTGCGAAGCTTTTCCTATGTCAAATATTGTATTCCTTAGACCATGAGATAATACAACTCCCTGGTATCGGAAGAAAGCTTTGAGGTCATCAAACGTCATCCTATGAGAGGGTGATCATAAAGGTGTCTCTCAGGTGATCGGAAAGTACCTATTGGGTTGTATGTATCGAGATGGGATTTGTCCCTCCCAAGTCGGAGAGATATACTTCGGGCCCACTCGGTAATCAATATCAACACCTCTTGCAAGCATGTGTTTAAGGAGTTAATCACAAAGTGATATCGGATTACGGAACGAGTAAAGTACTTGCTATGAACGAGATTGAACTAGGTATGACGGTACCGACGATCAAATCTCGGGCAAGTAAAATATGCGAGACGAAGGGAATATATATATGGGATTGATTGAATCCTGGCATCGTGGTTCATCCGATATGATCATCGATGAATGTGTGGGATTCAATATGGGTTTCCAGACCCCGCTGTTGATTATTGATAGAAGATCATGTCTGCATATTCTCCAACCCGCAGGGTCACACACTTAACGTGTATCGACGCTAGGATAGATTGGATAATTGGTTTATGAGTTTTTGTTCGGAGTCTCGGATGGGATCCGGGACATCACGAGAGGTTCCGGAGTGGTCCGGAGAATAAGATTCATATAAGGCAGTGCAGATTTTGGAGTTCGGAATTGTTCCGGGTTAATCGGTATTGTACCGGAAGCTTCTAGAACCTTCCGGAAGGGGACCAACGTGGCCCCACCTTCCGGGAGGGGGCATGGGCCTATGAGGGAGTGCCCTGGCCGCTTTGGGCCAGGGGCACAAGGCCCCATAGGGCCCAGACGGCCAACAAAGGGATAAACCCTAGTTGGAGCTTCTAGAAGGGGGGGTTTCCTTGCCCCCCACTCTTCCTCCTTGGCCGCCGGTTTTGGACTCCGGGGAGGGGCTAGGGCTGCCGCCCACCCCTCTATATAAAGAGGGCTGGGGGCGCACCACCGCCCCACACCTTCCCCTCAAGCCAGTCGCCCTGCTGCCCTCCTCTCTCTCTCCCTCCCGACTGCGTGTAGGCTAAGCCCTGCTGCAGAAACTCTCCACCAATTGCACCGCGCCGTCGCGTTGTAGATCCAACCCATCTCTCCACCATACTTTCTGGACCAAGGAAGGAGGAGACGTCGAGGTGCTGCACGTGTGCATCTCACGGAGGCATCGCCACTTGTGGTGCTAGATCGGATCGAATCGCGAGGAGGAGAAGCGAGTATGACTACATCACCCACGTTCCGACGAACGTACCGTTGTGCAAATCTTCAAGGGTATGAAGATCTAATCCAATCTCTCTCGTTGTTTGCACCTCTAGATTAGATCTTGGCTTCCCTCTGTTCGCATCCGTAGAAAATTTTAATTTACTATGCCGCGAAACCCTTCACAGACACCCGCTAGCCACTTATGCAAACTAATTGCATGTCAAGCGTGGAACAGGTCTCATGTGCGAGGACATGTAAAGTTTGTCCGGGCCGCTTCATCCCGCGATGCCACCAATATCCAAAATTACAACTAAGGAGCAACAACATGATCATCATTGCCCACATACTCATATGTGCACTACCCGTGTAAAGCATCTACGTATAGATCCGGCTCTGATACCACTGTTGGGTTCGCAGCATAGAAAATAAAAATTTTCCTACGATGTGAACTATGTACCAAGATCTATCTATTAGATACAAACAACGGGCGGATGTATATCCGTAGAGAACATACCCTTGAAGACCGACAAAGCTTAACGAGTTCAACTCGTGGTTGATGTAGACGATCCCTTGCCGATCTCAAGATCGAGAGGAAGTCCTAGCGCCGCAAATCAGCAGCGCATCCGTGCTCGCACACACGTTCGAGGCACCGAGCAACCTCCGCCTCCTCGCTCCAGCGGTGCAGCGGAAGCACAACTCTTTCTTGCCGAATAGCCACCGGGAACAAGTATCTCGCTAGTCCGAGACCATGGGGGATAAATTCTAGAGGGGGAGAGAGATCCTTCACGAGGAGGTGTGAGTGAGAGAGAGGAGAGGGGGTGCCTTTTATAGAAGGAGGGGGCACCCAAGGGGGTGGCCGCCGGCCATGGGGGCTGCCCCCTCCCCTCCTTCATTCATGTGGGTGGACACTCCAATCACAAGATGGCCCTTCAATTTTCTCCACTCAAAAACCCACTCAAATTCCCATTAAATTTCCACCAAATTTAATGCAAACTCTCATTAAATAAAACTCTTTTATTTTATTTAGAATTTTGTCAATTACTTTAATGACAAACATTCACAAATAACCCCTTGCTAGAATTCTATTTCACATGCATAACCACTTTATGCAATTTCACCCGAAAACCTGTTTTGGTATCTAGTGAAATAAATGCATGCGCTTGTTCATTCTTTCGGCATGAAACTTTTGCTCCAATTGGATGTCGGTGTCTCTTAAGTGTGTCACCCTACGGTTCATGAATAATGCGGACATGATCGAGACCCCTCTCGGATCAATAATCAGAAGTGGGATCTGGAGACCCATACTGACTCCCACACATTCAACGATGACTTTCTTGTGATCGTCGGAACCTTTTACGCTATTATCTTAATCCCTTTGTTTCACGATATATTACATGTCCGAGATTCGATCATCGGTATCTCCATACCTATTTTGATCTCGTTACTGACATGCACTATTTTCTCGTTCTCGTGATATAACATTCTAGTGATCAAATCACTTGCTTGCAAGCTAATCAATGTGATATCACCGAGAGGTCCCAGAGTATATCTATCCGTCATCGGGATGAAAAAATTCCACTCTCGATCCATGAGCCTCAACATAACTCTTTATTAGTTCTGAATCCATCTTTATAATCACCCTGTTACGGTGTGACGTTTGATGTTATCAAGAAACTCTTCCGGTGTTAGTGATTGACATGATCTCATGGTCTAAGGATTAGGATCACTTCTTAAGTTGTTATAGCAATATAAACTCAATGACTTTGATCGTAATGCTATACTTCGGATGAATGTTCATCACACCATTACACTAATGTTGTGATCCCGTTATTAACAACATCCAATGTCCATGACTAGGAAACCTTGATCATCTTGTTAATCAACGAGCTAGTTTATGAGAGAGGCATAACTAGGAACTCTCTGTTTGTTTATTAAACACACATGTATTAATGTTTCCGTATTAATATAATTATAGCATGCAAAAATAAACATCTATCATATACTTGGAATACACTTAATAAACACTCTATTATTGCCTCTCAGGGCATATTCCCTTCAATTTAACCCCTCAGTAAATGGGGAATCAACCCGCAGTCCAGTCGTCGGTCCCATGGTGTCATTGTTGGCCCGCATCCACACTTGTTTTCTCTCTCAGACTCTACTATGATAAATCGAGAGGAAAGGGCGGAGGGGATGCTCCAAGGAGCCCGCCGTTTCCAAGTCCCTGGCCACGCCGACGGGTTCTTTGAGGAACGCCCTGAATCAACGGAAGAGCAGAGTTCGACTGGGAGACCGCGCCGAAATTTAAAGCCGGTAGATTGGATTGAGCTGGGCGAAGAATGGCTTCCATGGCCAGAGCGCCGGAGGCGGAGGCCCCGCGGCTAGGGGGAATCGGGGTGTATGCTGGCTGGCTGGATATGGGTAGGAGAGGAACAGGCTCCGATGCTGGAGGGGATGAGTGATGGTGTCGTTTTTGCCACTTATGTTGCTTGTTGCAGTTACATACCAGTCATGAGAGAGAAAGGATAGAAAGATGAACACTTGTGTACTCTAATCGTTGGGTGGTGATTAAAATATTGAGGTCCCTTGATTTCCTGCCCAGCTACCTGTGAATTTTGAACGAGCACACATTTTACTAATTTATTTATGTTTTCTTTTCAGTTATTCTACCCATCCATTGGGATGCTATAAGCGGATTCAAGTTTGTGCTCCTCACATGTTTGGTAAAATGCCTGAACCGTGATGCCTAGTTGCTAGCAGACGGCAGCCTATCTGAATTTATCGAAATGGTTCATAACAGGTTTCCATCTTTGATGGTGTCGCTGTCGCCTTTAGACCCAGAAATCTTTGCAAGTTCTTAGATAGTTGTTGCTTATTGCTTACCCGTATGTGTTGTCTTGCCTCTGCATGTGGTACATGCCGTTTTTATTGTGTTGAAAACTGAGCAATATAAGTACATTTCCCATATCTTTTTTGCTATTTCTTGATTCATCCTAAAGGATGATACTTGATAGCCTTGAGTTTAACTTTTCTCTATGTTTGTTATTAGGCTTCTCCTATAATACATGAGAATGAGTGACTGTTTCTTACTAACATTATTTTTTTTAGGACGCACAATGGTCAAAGAGATTGAATTTGTCCTCTGCAATTTTTTATGCTTTTATAGTTGATGAAGGAGAGCCATAAAACATAAAGCATTTTATAATTGATACGGCTTACGGATAACATGGACGTGAGACAGGTTATAATTAGTTGGATCCCATGTAAGGAGGTGGGTTTCACCGCACGCTTTTTTGTTCGTCGGGGTCAGCTACTTTGGATTGGAAGCCTTGGTGTCAAGACACGATCGGGTACGAAAAAACAGAAAAGAGTCAAGCTAGAACCAGAAAATCGGAGAGGAGAAGGAAACCAAACTAAATAGACTTAGCATGGACAACCACTATCTCTGGATGCTTTGCGTGGTCAAACGGGATGAGAAAACCGTGGGAGTTCCCCTTCACTTCCCTTTTATTTTTGTCTTTCTGCTCCACTCACGGACCTAACCCGCGGCTCAGCAGTGCTGGCGGCGAAGATGAGCGACTAAGGCGATGGAGATCGATGTAGGGCCATGGAGAAAAACCGGCACTCCGACTCCGCGGTCTGCTAGCGCTTGCTGCTAGCCCGTGGAGTTCATCTCCCGCGTGGTGGGTGATCTGTTGAAAGATCGGACAGTTCCAGCTTAATCGGGCTTAGAAGTGCTCAAACTGTACATATCTTTTTTGATGCTTATTTTTCGTGGCAACGCACGGGCACTCGACTAGTCTATAGTAGTAAAAGCTAAACTGCTTGGCCTATGAAGTTCAAGTCTGGGACAAAAAATCACAGGCTCCCGGTCATAATGCTATCCTTTTTTTTCCTTGTATAGTACTACCTTTATAGTGGAACCAATTTGTTTTAGCATTTTATTTTATTGTAACAAAATTTTATGGGCTGGGCTTTTGTTGCTGGGCATGGAAGGTAGCCCAGGCATGTCTTTGCCCCTGTTTTTCTAAAAAAAAAAGTCTTTGCGAACAAATCTGAGTCTCATCAGAAAATAATTCTGTGGGACCTAATTCAACTCTGTGGATCAACTTCTGCAATTGGTCTCCATTCAACCCCGATTCGATCATGTTCGTTAGAAGCATCCAAGAACCGTATTTCAAAAGAAAAACACCTAAAACTTCATGCAAAAAGGGTCTCCATTCAAATGGTTTGCATGCACCCACTCCGGAAAATCCTGGTTCCATTCCAAACGAGCCGACGAAGCATGAGACAATATTAGCAACATGTATGCGCCCTATTATTATTATTCTCAGAACGCATTAATTTCTCGAAACTTCTAGCAGGAATTCGTGAAGGAATTTCACACAATTATGCATAGAGACTAGATACATAGAGGGCAGGCTTCGAAGAGGTGGTACACCGTCGAGCACGAACGACATAGTAGGTACTCCCTCCGTTTGAAAATATAAGATGTTTTAATTTGTGAATGAGATGTATCTAGACACCTTTTAATGTCTAGATTCATTTGAACCTCACACTAAAAGATGTCTAGATACATATATCCTTCACAAAGCTAAAACATCTTATATTTATAATCTGAGAGAGTACATGCTTGCCAGTGCCTCGGCGCGTAGTGGGTTTAGTTGCTCTGCGGTTACATGACGGCGCAGGCAGGCGGGGTCTCCTCGCAGATGACAATGGGCGTGCACGGCGTGGGCATCGGCATCTGGTACGGCGGGTAGGAGGAGCAGTGGCAGGACGGCCCCGCCGGGCACTGGCACGTGGGCGCCGGAGGAGGTGGCTTGGAGTGACACTCGCAGAACGGCGTAGCGCAGCCACACGGCCACGCCGCGGGGTACTGCGGGTACGGCAACGGATACGGGTACGCGTACGGCACCACCTGGTTGCCGGGGGGCGGCGGCAGCTTGGGTTCGGCCGGCTTCTCTTCTTTTTTCTCGGGCTTGGGAAGGTCGGGCTTGGGCTTGGGCTTGGTTTGCGGCGGCGGCTTGGCGACCTCGATGTTCTTGATGATCTTGCCGGCCTTGCACCAGATCTTGCAGGAGAGCGCGTCGGCGTCGAAGGGCCCCGACACGAGCACCCTGTCCTCCCCGTACACGATCTTCTCGATGTCGAACTTGCCTCGGTCCTGGATGGAGGACAGGACCTTCTGGATCTTGGCGCTGCAGCGGCAGCAATCCATGTCCAGCGTCACGATCAGCGTCGGCATCTTCTGCACCTCGAGGATTCACCAACAATGGAACGCACCCAAGGTTCTGCATTATGTTTCTCTTTGTTCTGAATTAAACAATTAAGCCGAAGGAGAATTAAGGAGCTACTATGGAGAAGAAGTAAGCTCACCTTTGCGGTTCAGAAGTTCGGGAATATGCAGGGAGAGGAAGACAGAGTAGTGGAGCTGCGTACTGAGCTGTGTGACTACAGCCTCCGGCAAGGAGGAAGGTGTTATGTTTTCTCATAAGCTGGCGTTGGAATTTGGTGCCGCGATCACGTCGGCACGGACAGGGTCATGAATGCAGTTTGGAACCTGGCGCAGCGCGAATAGACGGCGAGCGATGCTACGCCTGTATCGGGTGTTCGATCACATCGCAGCAGTCGGCATGTGATGAACATTTAGGACCTGTTTGGCAGGCTGCACCACCCCGTGCAGTCCCACCGGGAAGAAAACGGGTCGTTTGTTTATCTGTGTTCCCTTCAGGGCCTGTTTCCAGTATTCCTAAATGCAAACCCACAGCCATGTCCAGCAATGGGGACAACGCTCGAATCGAGCCTTTCCGTGGAGCTAGCCCAAGCGTGCCCTTTAAAGTATCCCATCTAGGGCTTCCTTGCAGGCTCATCGTTAGCACGCATTGAATCCGAATCAAATCAAGCTCTACATAAAAAAAAGATATACATCGACAAGAGGTTCCATGCTTACCATTGTCATCGGTTTTGGTGAGATATATCTTTTTAGAATTGTGGTCAAAGTTGGAGTTCTTTTGGATGAATTTCGTCCGATTTGTCGCACACAATCAAATTTTCTTTGAGTAGTTTGATGTTGATGTTCCCGACAACTCTTGTGTCATTTTTTCGTTTTGGTAGAGGTAGAGAAATTCATCTGAAACTTCTAAATGAGGTTGCAGGCGAGGTTGAAGATGAGTTGAGGAAGAATGCCTACCCAACAAATCGTATCGTGCTGGTAGAGTTCCAGCTTGAGTTCTTGAAAGCCGCGGGCAAGTACCCTCGACACGGTGAGCGATTCCTAGTCCAGCCCGCCATCAAGCGGTTCCTCATGGACGCTACTGTGTCCAGCGGTGTTTGCGGTCTCCGACGCCGATGCAATAGAAGCAAGTGTTGCACCACCCTTCTTCGCCAGCACAGCCGCAACAGGTATCCCGCCAGCCTCCATCACCGGTGTAGCTGCAACAGGTGTCGCGGATCTAGCAGATCAACTGACCAAACACGAAGAACACGAGCTGCTAATGACTGTTTAGGTGTGCATATGAGTGTAGCACACAAATCACTGACACCCAAACAAGAGGCATTTTTCCTGTCGTCATGCAAGAGAGAAGAATTCATTCGCCATGTAGAACATGGCCGAAGTCTCATCTTCGCGTGGCCATGCTCCGCGAGACATTGCCAACCAAGACGAAAATCAGGGGGTAGGTAACCAAACGCGTCCTTCGTGCTATGACAACCTTCAACAGGGGCGGAGCTAGGCCAAGGACAACCTGGGCCATGACCCTAGGAGTGGCGAATATTCATCCTTACCATCTAAGAAGAATAAAATTTGGCCCATGACGCAGCCTAAGAGTGGCCTATCTTGCCTCTCTAGTCTCTTCCCGGCTCGCTTGATGGTGACTCAATGAGGAAACTGTCCTAGCTTGCAACCAGCGCGTCCACCTCGTTCGATGCAGGAAGTGTGCACTGCCACTAGCCAAGCTGCTACTACGGCCACGCCGACACCGGTGACGCGCCACGCCGGTGGGATTTTCTCGCATGGCCCCTGCCCCCTTTGCTCCCCGGACCCGTGAACCTCGTATCCCCTCGGCCCTCGACCCCTCCTCTAGCATGTTCGCAGTCGCGTGCTACCAGTCTTCCCTGTCTCGCCGACTGCCAGCCGCCTCTGCCTGCCTGGACTCCGTTTATGCTGTAGCTCCTGCCTGCCCTCGCTCTAAGACTCTGCCTTCTATGCTCGGCTAGGTAAACTTCTAGTGGCGTGTACCCTGCATCCCGTACTCAAAACGCCACTATCTAGTACTATACTTTAGTTTTTTTAAAGGAAAAATGATGAGAGGAGAGGAAACATTCCAAGACCCCACTTCTCTTCTCTGCCTGCATGCGTGTATCTCACCCACTCCACTCTCCAATCAATATGTCGTCACCCCACCCCTCTCCTCTCGATCCGCACCGCCCTCCCTCTCGTCTCGATCTGCCACTGCAATGTCCCTGAGACGCCACCGTCGTAGCTACCTCCACCATGAATACCTTGATTCGCCGCCCGGACCACGCTGTCGCCACCCTTCCACGCCGTCAGTGAGCCCCTTGTTAGTAGAATTATATGTGTAGAATGTGGATTTGTGTAGTTCAATTAGGTTATATGTAAGATTGCTTTGTACAAATTCTTAGTAGGAATGCATGTTAGTATATAGTTAGAAATGAATGTTATCTTATCTGTGTAGTGTATGGTGTAGTAGAATGTATGTTAGTATGTATGTTTAAGTTATAAATGCATGTCATATTATTTGTGTAGTGTGGAGTGTCATACTCCCTCTGTCCCAAATTAACTGACTCGGATGTGTATAGATGTATCTATATACTAAAACGTGTATAGATATATCTGTATCTACACAAAGCTGAGTTACTTAATTTGGGGTAGAGAGTGGATTATTTGTCGAAAATGCTTAGTGTTTGTAGTGTAAATTTAGTGATAAACATTATGCTTTAGATTGCATAGTGAATAACAATAGTTGTTGCCAATTTAGATGATAAATATAATTATTTAGATTGTAATAATATTATTAAAAGCTTGTGATTTTGTATACGCGGGAAATGACACTGTGTCAAGTTTGCATGAATGTTCACCTTGTGATTTCGACGATCTCACGATTCAATGTATAATAGAATGTGATACGTCTCAAACGTATCTATAATTTTTTATGATCCATGCTTGTTTTATATCATTTGTCTTATGTTTAGTATATAGTTAGAAATGAATGTTATCTTATCTGTGTAGTGTATGGTGTAGTAGAATGTATGTTAGTATGTATGTTTAAGTTATAAATGCATGTCATATTATTTGTGTAGTGTGGAGTGTCATACTCCCTCTGTCCCAAATTAACTGACTCGGATGTGTATAGATGTATCTATATACTAAAACGTGTATAGATATATCTGTATCTACACAAAGCTGAGTTGCTTAATTTGGGGTAGAGAGTGGATTATTTGTCGAAAATGCTTAGTGTTTGTAGTGTAAATTTAGTGATAAACATTATGCTTTAGATTGCATAGTGAATAACAATAGTTGTTGCCAATTTAGATGATAAATATAATTATTTAGATTGTAATAATATTATTAAAAGCTTGTGATTTTGTATACGCGGGAAATGACACTGTGTCAAGTTTGCATATTTCGACGATCTCACGATTCAATGTATAATAGAATGTGATACGTCTCAAACGTATCTATAATTTTTTATGATCCATGCTTGTTTTATATCATTTATCTTATGTTTTGTCTATACTTTGAGGTATTTTTATACATTTTCTGAAACTAACCCATTGACAAGATGCCACAGTGCCAGTTGCCTGTTTTCTGCTGTTTTTGTTTCAGAAAAGCTAAAAAATAAATATTCTCGAAATTGGACGGGACAAAAGCCAAAGTTATTATTTTTTCCGGAGCAATACGAAAACGCGAAGCAGAGACTGAGTTGGGCACCAGGGTGGCCACACACTAGGCGCGCCACCAGGGGGTGTGGGCCCCCTGGGCCTCCATCGACCTTGCCCTCTTCTCCTATAAGAAGCCTCCGATGAGAAAACCCTAAATCATCCATCATACATCCATGAAAAGTTCCGCAGCGCCGTCGCCACCGAAGGGGAGATTCGGGGGACCGAAGTCTCTGTTCCGGCACCCTGTCGGGACGGACAAGTGCCCTCGGAGCCATCTCCTTCGATCTCCACCACCATCTCCATCGATCTCCGTCGCCATCTCCGTCACCATTGTTGATTTCCATGATGAGGAGGGAGTAGTTCTTCCCCGAGGCTAAGGTCTCTACCGGTAGCTATGTGTTCATCTCTCTCTATGCGTGATCTTATTATGATCATGAGCTTTATAATCAATTAGATCTATCCTGCTACTCAAATGTTTTAATAGATCTCCGGCTCTCCTCACGTGTATGAAAGTGACATCATGCACGCCGTGGTGGAACTTAGGCTAGAGTTTACATAAATACTCAAGTGCTTCAATAGATATCTGCTCTCCCCACGTGTGTGAAAGTGACATCGTGCACGTCGTGGTGGCACTTAGGCTAGAGTTCATAAATACTTATCATGAGTATATTTTAAGTTGGTTGTCTCTATAAAATTGTGATATTTATTGGAACCATCTAGCGCTCAAGGTGCCAGTGTGGGGTTATCTAGATGGGGAAGAGGGACTTTGAGGTGTGATGTTATAGTCCTACCGTGGATTAGAGTGTCCTACCGAAGAGTAGTTCAGAGTACAATAATGAAGAGAATATATTTATTGAGAGTGTTCAGTAGTGAAAGTATGATCCCTAGGCCTTGTTTCTAAACATTGAAACACCGTTTGCATCTAGATCTGTTACATGTTTGCTTGCTTCCATCTTTATTTCAGTTTGTCTTTAAGTCTCTTCCACCCGTCAGAAGATCTTTTCTGGCACCATTACCACCTGTATTTCACTATCTCTTCACCGAACTAGTGCACCTATACACCTGACAAGTGTATTGGGTGTGTTGAGGACACAAGAGACTTCTTGTATCTTGATTTCAGGGTTGCTTGAGAGGGATACCTTTGACCACTTCCTCTTTGAGTTTGATAAACCTTGGGTAATCCACTTAAGGGAAACTTGCTGCTGTTCTACAAACTTGTGCACTTGGAGGCCCAACAACTGTCTACAAGAATAGAAGTGCGTAGACATCAGAATGTTATTTCAAAAATCCACTGATATAACAAACTATTCACCTTTCATATTTGTATCTATTTTATAGTGTATTTAAAATTTATTTAATGTGTGTACTTCTGCTCGACAGACTATGTCACGCAAAATAAGATCACATTTAATGAGATTACAGGAACTAATATGCTATTCTAGGCACATGGATGGATATACAACATTAAAGAAATATCAAACAAAGACTCACTTGAGAAGCACCGAGTGAAACCAATCCATTACATAGAACCATCTCACCGGTGGAGAAATTCTATTTTTTTCATTAGAAGGAACACAACCACACATAAATGTTGTGTTTTTGATAGTGTTGATGAGAAAGACGAGAAATAGGAGGCCGAAGACGAGGAAAGTGAGGAAGAAGACCACTTGGAATGCACCATTATCTCTCAAAGATACAACCTTACCGACTGTCGTGGTGGTGTCACGGCATATGCCATGGGTAGGCTAAAGTTGGGGCCGATGGATGTGGAGGAATCCGGGGAGGGATGATGCAGTGAAGACCGCATTCGTATGAACAAAGAGAAATACAATGTATATTGGATTGAAGCTCTCAAATGGGGATAACACCTCCTTTTATACATCTAATCTCTTATAATCTTGCCATACTCGTGGCTACAATCATGCTCCTAGAGCTGTATCTCCTATCCTTCTATCTAGATCTCTCTATGAGAGTGGAGGAAGAGGAAGAAGGAGAGATCCTAGTGAGAAGAGAGGGGAGGAGCCCTTCGGGGCCTCCTCTGGAACGATCCCCCTGGTGCTCCTTATAAAGGGGAGCCCAGGGGACTAATCTTGCTCTCTACGATTGGTATCTAGATGGCATATTCCGGGCATCTTCTGGAGATGCTCAGCATATGCCTTGGCATCTTTGGAGATGCCAGGCATATTCCCTAGCATCTTGTTAGATGCCATTGGCATATTCCATACATCATGTGCCAGTCTGAGAAGGTGGGCTCCCAAGACTGGCACAACACTTGTTGTTCTTGTCTTGATCTGATGGCGTATTCTGGTGGAGACCGTGGGGCGCGTGGAGGTCAATGGCAGGGCGTACGGTTCATTATAACTCGGCCCAAATGCCCCAGAGGGAGTAACAACTCAACCTGGACCTTGGTTGATTCGGCCTATGAGGAAATGCAGCCCGGACAGAGGGAAACAAGCCCAGCCGGGTCAGGTCTCGAGTCGGCCCAGACAGGAGAACTGCTCAGAGGCCCATCCGGATGATCTCTACTCGGCCCAGGCTGGCAGTAGCCCAGCCGGGTTACCTGTGTGGGCAGCGAACCCGCGGTGGGCCGAGTCGGCCCACTCGGGCGAAGCTGGCTTGATGCAGTGGCTGGTGGTGGAGTTACGGGGAGGTTCCCGCAGTGGGACGACTAAGGCCCACCCGGGGGAGACCGTAGATGCAGCGGTGAGGCCGGGTCATCCTGGTGGCGATGGACCGAGGCAGTCGGCGGGAGAACGGTTGACGCTGGCGGGAGCGCCGACCTGGTGGAGTGGAGATGGTTCGGCGGGAGCGTCGCTGGGGCATGGAAGTGGAGCCGCCGAGGTGGGAGGCCCGTGGTGGGCCGACTTAGGCTTAGGTCGGCCCACCCGGGGGTTATTTCTCTTTATTTGTATTTAATTCGGCCATGGATAGTGTGGACTGGGCCGAGATTTCCCTTACTCGGCCCAGTTGCTCTTTCTTGTCTTTTTCCTCTTCTATTTGTCTTAATATCCTTTTATTAAATACTCTTTCCTTTATTCATGTCTCTTATTAGTTTATTTATAGACCAACTCTGGGGTACCTGGGGTTATATCCCCAACATTAGTCCCCGAGTCTATGTGGGACTCACAGAGTCGCGTATAGACTTTATAAAATATCTCCAGAGTTGTCTTCTGTCTTATAATCTCTTGGTTATTCAGTTCTTTGTTACATAACCTTTTTGGTAGGTTTATGATATCTGGCCATTTTTGGCATTGGTCTCTTAGCCTCTCTGAGTAAGTTATGACTTCTTGCCTTCTTTGGCATTGCTCTTTTAACCTCATCGGGTAAGTTATGAGTTCTTGACTTTTTGGGCATTGCTCTCTTAACCTCGTTGGGTAAGTTCAGACTCCCTGCCTTCTTGGGCACTGCTCTTTTAACCTTATTGGATAAGTTTATGAGCTCTTGCCTTCTTGGGCGTTGCTCTCTTAACCTCATTGGGTAAGTTTATGAGCTATTGCTTTCTTGGGCATTGCTCTTTTAACCTCATTGGTTAAGTTTATGAGCTCTTGCCTTCTTGGGCATTGCTCTTTTAACCTCATTGGGTAAGTTTATGAGCTCTAGCCTTATTGGGCACTGCTCTTTTAACCTCATTGGGTAAGTTACGAGTTCCTGCCTTCTTGGGCATTGCTCTTTTAACCTCATTGGGTAAGTTTATGAGCTCTTGCCTTCTTGGGCGTTGCTCTCTTAACCTCATTGGGTAACTTTATGAGCTCTTGCTTTCTTGGGCATTGCTCTTTTAACCTCATTGGGTAAGTTTATGAGCTCTTGCTTTCTTGGGCATTGATCTTTTAACCTCTTTGGGTAAGTTTATGAGCTCTTGCCTTCTTGGGCATTGCTCTTTTAACCTCATTGGCTAAGTTACGAGTTCCTGCCTTCTTGGGCATTGCTCTTTTAACCTCATTGGGTAAGTTTATGAGCTCTTGCCTTCTTGGCACTGCTTTTTTAACCTCTTTGGGTAAGTTATGAGTTCTTGCCTTATTGGGCACAGCTCTTTTAACCTCTTTGGGTAAGTTATGAGCTCTGGCCTTATTGGGCACAGCTCTTTTAACCTCTTTGGGTAAGTTATGAGCTCTGGCCTTATTGGGCACTGCTTTTTTAACCTCTTTGGGCAAGTTATGAGTTCTTGCCTTCTTCGGCATTGCTCTCTTAACCTCATCGGGTAAGTTATGAGTTCTTGCCTTCTTGGGCTTTGCTATTTTAACCCCATTGGGTAAGTTATGAGCTCTTGCCTTCTTGGGATTTGCTCTTTTAACCTCATCGGGTAAGTCTTTATCCGAGTCATCTGATTCCAAATCCGAGTTTCCTTACTCAAAATTGACTTTATGCCTAAGTCTGAGTCATTTGACTCAAATCCGAGTTACATGATTCAAATCCGAGTTAACTCATCCCAAATCCGAGTTACTTTACTCGATTCTGACTTTATGTCTTAAGTCTGAGTCATCTGACTCAAATCCGAGTTATATGACTCAAATCCGAGTTAACTCATCCCAAATCCGAGTTACTTTACTCAATTCTAACTTTATGTCTTGAGTCATCTGACTCAAATCCGAGTTATATGACTCAAATCCGAGTTAACTCATCCCAAATCTGAGTTACTTTACTCAAAATTGACTCATATGTAAGTCTGAGTCATCTGGCTCAAATCCGAGTTATATTACTCAAATCCGAGTTAACTCATCCCAAATCCGAGTTACTTTACTCAAAACTGACTTATATGTCTTAAATCTGAGTCATCTGGCTCAAATCCGAGTTATACTACTCAAATCCGAGTTAACTCATCCCAAATCCGAGTTACTTTACTCAAAACTGACTTATATGTCTTAAATCTGAGTCATCTGGCTCAAATCCGAGTCATATTACTCAAATCCGAGTTAACTCATCCCAAATCCGAGTTACTTTACTCAAAATTGATTTATATGTCTTAAATCTGAGTCATCTGGCTCAAATCCGAGTTATATTACTCAAATCGGAGTTAACTCAACTCCAATCCGAGTTACTTTACTCCAAATTGACTTAGTCTGAGTTATCTATTTGCCATGATATAGCTTGATTTGGCGTGATGGCGATAACTTGCCTTTGATATGGATCCGAGATATAGATCCGAGATTAAGCTTTGGGATATGATAATAGGGCTAACCGCTGAGAGATCCGATTTGAGATGTAGATATGAGATATAGATTCGAGATATGATAAGCTGGCCAATAGTCATCCGAGATATGGGATAACCTGGCAAGATGGTGAGATATCAATCCGAGTCATAACATAACCTGGCAATCTGGTGAACTGAATAAAGCTTCGGCCTGAATCAGAGATACAATTAGTACGCCGAGTCTGAATACCAATCCGAATTATAAAGTACCCTGGCAAGCTGAATCAAATGTTAGTCCGAATCAGAGACAATTTACTGAGCTGAGTTAAAGGTTAATTCAAAGCATAAACAAATTGACTTCAAGTTATATCCGAATCAACAATAAGCTGGCTGGTAAGCTGAGTT
This sequence comes from Avena atlantica, assembly GCA_910589765.1. Classification (NCBI taxonomy): domain Eukaryota; kingdom Viridiplantae; phylum Streptophyta; class Magnoliopsida; order Poales; family Poaceae; genus Avena; species Avena atlantica. Next base: position 354,407,741 of record OU342734.1, read on the forward strand.
AGAGGACAATCCAAAGCATAAATAAACTGACTCAAAATCTACCTGAATCACAAATAAGATGATTCAACTTATGGCCGAGTTAACAGATAAGCTGGCTGGTGAGCTGAGTTAATGGGTAATCCAAAACATAAACTAACTGACTCAAAATCTATCTGAATCACAAATAAGATGATTCAACTTATGGCCGAGTTAACAGATAAGCTGGCTGGAGTATAGATCCAAATCAACATAATGCTCTCTTAATCTAAAGGTGACTCTACGGATAAGTTGACTAGTCCCCGGGTTGAGTTATTCTCTCCCTGGGATGAAGGATTGAGTGTAGGTGGCTGAGTTACCTGGCACTTACAGCATACTTGGAGAAGTGTTTGGGTGAGTTTTGCTAGGTCATACCTGCCTTGCTGAGTTACTTGGTACTTACAGTAAGCTTGGAGTAGTGCTTGAGTCCTTCCTGCTGAGTCTTACCAGCTTTGATGAGTTAGACTTGTTGAGCCTCTGCGCTTACCTCTTTGTTCTCTGTTGACTTGGTGAAGCTGAATGAGCCCTATGAGGAAGAAGTTCATGAAGATGCTCCCGTCCGGATGGAAACCCAACCAACGCCACTAGAAGGCCCCACGGTGGGCGCCAAATGTCGTGGTGGTGTCACGGCATATGCCATGGGTAGGCTAAAGTTGGGGCCGATGGACGTGGAGGAATCCGGGGAGGGATGATGCAGTGAAGACCGCATTCATATGAACAAAGAGAAATACAATGTATATTGGATTGAAGCTCTCAAATGGGGATAACACCTCCTTCTATACATCTAATATCTTATAATCTTGCCATACTCGTGGCTACAATCATGCTCCTGGAGCTGTATCTCCTATCCTTCTATCTAGATCTCTCTATGAGAGTGCAGGAAGAGGAAGAAGGAGAGCTCCTAGTGAGCAGAGAGGGGAGGAGCCCTTCGGGGCCTCCTATGGAACGATCCCCCTGGTGCTCCTTATAAAGGGGAGCCCAGGGGACTAATCTTGCTCTCTACGATTGGTATCTAGATGGCATATTCCGGGCATCTTCTGGAGATGCTCAGCATATGCCTTGGCATCTTTGGAGATGCCAGGCATATTCCCTAGCATATTGTTAGATGCCATTGGCATATTCCATACATCATGTGCCAGTCTGAGCAGGTGGGCTCCCAAGACTGGCACAACACTTGTTGTTCTTGTCTTGATCTGATGGCGTATTCTGGTGGAGACCGTGGGGAGCGTGGAGGTGAATGGCAGGGCGTACGGTTCATTATAACTCGGCCCAAATGCCCTAGAGGGAGTAACAACTCGGCCTGGACCTTGGTTGATTCGTCCTATGAGGAAATGCAGCCCGGACAGAGGGAAACAAGCCCAGCCGGGTCAGGTCTCGAGTAGGCCCAGACAGGAGAACTGCTCAGAGGCCCATCCGGACGATCTCTACTCGGCCCAGGCTGGCAGTAGCCCAGCCGGGTTACCTGTGTGGGCTGCGAACCCGCGGTGGGCCGAGTCGGCCCACCCGGGCGAAGCTGGCTCGATGCAGTGGCTGGTGGTGGAGTTACGGGGAGGTTCCCGCAGTGGGCCGACTAAGGCCCACCCGGGGGAGACCGTTGATGCAGCGGTGAGGCCGGGTCATCCTGGTGGCGATGGACCGAGGCAGTCGGCGGGAGAACGGTTGACGCTGGCGGGAGCGCCGACCTGGTGGAGTGGAGATGGTTCGGCAGGAGCGTCGCTGGGGCATGGAAGTGGAGCCGCCGAGTTGGGAGGCCCGTGGTGGGCCAACTTAGGCTTAGGTCGGCCCACCCGGGGGTTATTTCTCTTTATTTGTATTTAATTCGGCCATGGATAGTGTGGACTGGGCCGAGATTTCCCTTACTCGGCCCGGTTGCTCTTTCTTGTCTTTTTCCTCTTCTATTTGTCTTAATATCCTTTTATTAAATACTCTTTCCTTTATTCATGTCTCTTATTAGTTTATTTATAGACCAACTCTGGGGTACCTGGGGTTATATCCCCAATGTAACACCCTCAGAATCGACCCTATGCAAGTTTTAGCGAAACCCGCCAAACCCGCATAGAAACGATTCAAAGGTGCCCACCAGGCACTTTCGTGCGGGTGGAAAACGAAGTAATAACATTACACAACAGTCCTCGATGGGACCCACAGAACAGATATATACAACACGACTCCATGAGTCAAGAATAATGATACAATGTACCAAAGATCCAAATCACCTTGAAAATGATAGAGCGTCCGACTACGGACAAGATGCAAATGGGGCTAAGAGCCCTGAAGAATAACCAATGGCGTCCATAACCCTGCCCAGGCCAAGCCGGAAGGGTAACCCTGCTAACGAGGTCGATCTCAAAACCTGCTTAAACAAAAGGGGTGCCGACAAAGGGCAAAGGAAAAAGAAGGAGCATCAGTACTGAGGCCAGTACACGGCGAGGCTAGAATTCGGCGATCCTCGCCTACATAGGTATGGTGGACTGAAGCGGCAGCATGCACTAAACAACCTATAGAGACTCGATACAACTGGCGGCTATCAGAGAGGGGGTAAGAAAGACCTATTCGGATCCAACCTGAATACAACACCAAACAAACCCATCCTGGTGTTCCCCCTCGATACCAACCGAGAAAGTTAACCGAGGAACTCACACCGTTGGCAGTTTTATTTATTCGGTTATCGTTGCAGTAATTACTAGTCAGGTATAGATAATCATCCTGATAAAATAAGCAGTGGGCCGTTTTAGTTTACCATTCCGTTGTAGTTGCAACACTTACTAGTCAGATACAAATAGCATGAGATATCCCAAAACCCAGCAGTGTTGGTACTTTTATTTAGCCATTCCGTTGTGGTGAAGCTGATTACTAGTCATATCGGATACAAGTCAATTTATAACAGTAAACTTTAGTTATAATTGTCTATGATCGAGACCTGTGCTCCAAGTCGTCCATAACCGCGGACACGGCTTCTCGAAAAGATTTAACCCTGCAGGGGTGCACCAAAGTATCCACAAGTACTTCGACCCTTTTTGCCAGATCAGTTAACATACACCCATCGGTATGTCGGTGGGGCCTAAGTCACGACGTTCCCAGACCCAAAGCAAGCACGGGGGGCCACCCCACTAAGTACACCCGCAACGAAGTCGGCCGGTCTCCGAGACGGACTCAGGGTTTGCGACAGTGGCTGTAAACGACAGCAAATCCCCAAACGGGGACTGTCGATACCGCGAAAACACTCCGCTTCCAAAACAGTACAGCGTGCTCCTCACACAATCGTAAATAAATCAGTAAAGCATGGCATAGGTACAGGATAGTAAATAAAACCTCAAACTAGTTGTGGCCCCCAGTACAATACTTTGAAATCAGGTACTAATCAATGGGGGGCCCATATCTCCCCACCTGTGGTTAGCGCGCTCGATCTCGGAACAGGTGTCAAGAACTCGGGGTCCTACGGGACACAAGTGGGCAGTCGGAAACCAGATATTATCTATCACCCACCGGTGCCTCTGCTTACCTACTTCAATTTTAGTTGTTAAACAGTAAATGAAGTGAACAAAAAGTAAAGCCATGATCATCTCTAACATAAACATATGGCAGTCTTCCAACAACTGAGGTACTTGACGACACGCAACAGCACTTGAGCAAGCGACTACGACGCGCAAGTCCAACTATCTACCAAACATCAGGTAATAGGATGTGTCCAAGGCAATATAGGGCTGCGAGGGATATCACGGGTACGGAACTAGAGCATCGCAACACAGATAGCAATAGACCAACAGGAGGGAATAAATACTATAAAGTAAGATAGGTAGAAAGGGGGAGATGCTCGCCTGAAAACATTGCCGAAGGTTCAACCGAAGATCGGGTCGACACTCGCATCAACTCAACGGCCTTATCCGCGAAGAAGCAAAACACTAGAATAAACACCGGGTGCAATACTTAATACTACGGCAAAAGATCGGGCATGATGCATGTATGATGTATGACATGGCAAAGGTGCGTAAGTGGAACCGGGGTCCCGACAATTAAATATATGGTTCTAGTTGTTTAGATACCCCGCATTTTAAATGTTGTTTAACAAGGCAGAATATTTCACCGGTTCGCTACACAAATTTAATTGAGGCCAATATGAGACTAGATTTGCCCGCATATGGGCCCCATATTTAATTATGAGGTGAATCGGCATAAGTCCCCCAAACCACACGACAATATGCATGCGAAATAATGATTATTATGCAACAGGTTTTATATTTAGCATTTATAAAATAGGGGCTCGGGAAAAGGTTCACACATTAGGGGTCTCGACGAACTTGGGGTTCCGGGGTTCGGGGTCGGTCTCAGGGTTCAGGGTTCGACGAGCTCGTTCTCGGACTCCGGGATTTAGGGTCTTCGGATCGGGGAAGTAGATCTTGTCGCATGAGCGTCACTGCTTCTGGGAAGAGCTTGTCGTCCAGGGTCTCGATGTCCGGGGTGAAGTACTCGGCGTCCTCGAGGGAGTACCTGTCGTTCCGGGGTGAAGTGCTTGTCGTATCCGCATCGGCGTTCTTGGCGTTCGGGTTCTCGATTCCGTATTCGGGGCGAAGGCCTTGTCGCATGTGTGGTCGCCGGGATCGGTCTTCGGGGTCTGGGCATCTTATCCATGCTGGAGATCTTATCGGCAGTTATTTTTGGCGATCCTTGTCCGATTTGTCGTTGCCACCGAGGAAGATCATGTCGGTCGTGACGGTGGTCTTGTCGTTTCGATGTTGGGGTCTTGGAATCCGTGAAGACCTTGAGGCTCCGGTTCCATCGGGTCCGGGAAGGGCCACTCGGATATGTGTGGGCAGCCTTTGCGTTCTAGGGATCCTTCGGACCCATGAAGGCGGTCCCGCGGCGAGAAGGAGGACGGACAAGCGCCGGGTCGAGGCGAACGGCGTCGGGGAGCTCGGTGGGGCGCCAGGAAAGCGAAGACGGTGGCGGCGACGCGCCGGCCCGTGCCATGGCCAGGGGGAGGAGAGGAACAGAGCCGAGAGCGATGGGCTGCTCGCAGGCTGGGCTCGCAAGCTCGGCCGGCTGGAAGCGGGCCCAGGGCAGAGGGCGGCGCGGTGAGGAGGACTGGCGCGGCGGACTGGTGGCGGTGGCCGGAGAGGCCGGCGGTCGCGCGGCGCCTGGCGGGGCTCGCTGGCCGGAAGGCGGTGGTTGGGAGACGCAGCTGCCGGAGGAGGAGGTCGGGGGCGGCTCGAGCGGGACGGCGTCGGCGGGCGGCCGGTCGCGGGGAAGAAGGCGACGGGGTGGCGCGCTCGGGCGAGGGGCGGGCGACGGCGATGGCCGGCAGAGAGGAGGCGTGGCTCGCGGAGAGAGAGGGGCCGGGCGCGGGGCGGAGGGGAGCTGGCGAGGGGGAAGCCGACGGAGAGGCGGGGTGAGGAGGTGAGGGAGGCCGGCGGGCGGTGGGGGCTAGCAGGGCGCCGCCGCTGAGAGGGGAGAGGCGGCTCCGGCGAGAGAGGAAGAGAGAGGGGGCGGCGGGGTCGCGGGGCGGAGGGGACGTCGCCGGGGAAGGGAGAAGGGACGGCGGCGGCGGGGTCGAGGTGGCATGGCGGTGGGCGGCGATGGAGGCCCGAGGAGGGAGGGAGAGGATGGTGCGGGCGCGGGGTCGGCCATAGGAGGGAGAGGCAGAGGGAGGAAGGAGAGAGGAGGGAGCAGGCGGGGTGGAGGAGGAACAGGGGCGAGCGCGGCTGGTGGGGGGGTGGGCCCGCGGGGAGAGAGGAGAGAGGTGGGGGGAGTGGCGGGTCCCGCGGGGCAGAGCGGTTGACCAGGGGCTGGTGGGTCGGTTTGGGAGGGGGTGGAAGTGGGGGGACCGACATGTGGGGCCAGGGGGGGAGTGGGCTGTGGGTTGGGGAAGAGAGAGAGGGAGAGAGAGGGAGTGGTTGACGTGGCAGGGGGTGATTGGGTGGGGAAGGGAGGAGAGGTGAGGTGGCGAGAGGCCACTGGCTGGGGTGAGGTGGAGGGGGTGTGGGTAGAATAGGACTGGGTGTAAAAGGGGTTTGGGGTGGACCGATTATTATTCTGGGGGTGGTCGTTCGGGTCGAATCGGCCCGTCCGACTGCCCCCACTAAAATAATTAAATATTTTATTTGATTAAAATAAAGCCTCTGCAAACCGATAGCAGACAAAACAAAATAATCCGGAGACCCGGTTTTGGTGTTTGAATAAAGATGGGGCGTTTTAGAAAACACAAAATAGGTTTTCTGCAAATAGTTTTATGCAATCAAATGCAAGATGATGACGATGCTCAAATGCAATGTGGCATGATGACATGAGCATGCGGTCATGATGATGCAATGCACAAAAACAATGCGATTTTCTAGTAGTGGTTTTGCGGGGTGCCACAATTCGACACCACTAATAATGGATCTCGCCCTCGAGATCCGCCTCATGGTACCGGGAAGAAAAGCGGCGAACTGCGTCTTCTCGCTTCGTGTAGATCCTCGCGACACCACTAACAAGAGGTCGTTGTCCGTGATTGTCGAGAGGACACTCCGGGAATAAAAGGTCGAAGGTAGAGGTATCCACAAATAAAGCCACCTCTAACTTCGATGGGAAAAGGGAACCGATGCATTCTCATCCACTGCAATGTACAAAAGCGAATAGAAGGGGTAGTCGGCATGGGGGCCAATCCATCACGCACCCAAACTATTACTCTGCACAATCAGTAGAAAAGAGTACAACCATTCTCGGAATTAGACTGAAGATCTCGACAATCGAGGTTCGGAAACAAAGGAGTGATGCAGACTCTGCATCGGATCTGGCGTAGATGATGTCGTCGCGTCGGAAAACACCGGAAGGCACACACAAGGAACAAAGAATGGTACCACCGTAGATGGAGGGTTCCTCGGATAGCACGAAGATCAGATGTAGCAACACCGTTACCGAAGGAGGAAGCGAAACCCTGAAGGTGCGACGGAAACCCCACCACGAGATATCCTGGACTCGAAGAGAGAGAAGAGAGCGGATTCAAAACACGTCGAGATAAGAGGAGAATAGCAGAGGGGGTAAGGAGTAAAAATCATACCTAATCAGAACTATCCAACCGATTTTCAGAAATATTTTTGACACTCTACTTCGGCCGTTAGCTAGGTTATCCTACAGGCTGGACTTGTGGGGTATCGTAACTGCTGAGCTCTGATACCACTCTGTAACACCCTCAGAATCGACCCTATGCAAGTTTTAGCGAAACCCGCCAAACCCGCATAGAAACGATTCAAAGGTGCCCACCAGGCACTTTCGTGCGGGTGGAAAACGAAGTAATAACATTACACAACAGTCCTCGATGGGACCCACATAACAGATATATACAACACGACTCCATGAGTCAAGAATACAGATACAATGTACCAAAGATCCAAATCACCTTGAAAATGATAGAGCGTCCGACTACGGACAAGATGCAAATGGGGCTAAGAGCCCTGAAGAATAACCAATGGCGTCCATAACCCTGCCCAGGCCAAGCCGGAAGGGTAACCCTGCTAACGACATCGATCTCAAAACCTGCTTAAACAAAAGGGGTGCCGACAAAGGGCAAAGGAAAAAGAAGGAGCGTCAGTACTGAGGCCAGTACACGGCGAGGCTAAAATTCGGCGGTCCTCGCCTACATAGGTATGGTGGACTGAAGCGGCAGCGGCAGCATGCACTAAACAACCTATAGAGACTCGATACAACTGGCGGCTATCAGAGAGGGGGTTAAGAAAGACCTATTCGGATCCAACCTGAATACAACACCAAACAAACCCATCCTGGTGTTCCCCCTCGATACCAACCGAGAAAGTTAACCGAGGAACTCACACCGTTGGCAGTTTTATTTATTCGGTTACCGTTGCAGTAATTACTAGTCAGGTATAGATAATCATCCTGATAAAATAAGCAGTGGGCCGTTTTAGTTTACCATTCCGTTGTAGTTGCAACACTTACTAGTCAGATACAAATAGCATGAGATATCCCAAAACCCAGCAGTTGTTGGTACTTTTATTTAGCCATTCCGTTGTGGTGAAGCTGATTACTAGTCATATCGGATACAAGTCAATTTATAACAGTAAACTTTAGTTATAATTGTCTATGATCGAGACCTGTGATCCAAGTCGTCCATAACCGCGGTCACGGCTTCTCGAAAAGATTTAACCCTGCAGGGGTGCACCAAAGTATCCACAAGCACTTCGACCCTTTTTGCCAGATCAGTTAACATACACCCATCGGTATGTCAGCGGGGCCTAAGTCACGACGTTCCCAGACCCAAAGCAAGCACGGGGGGACACCCCACTAAGTACACCCGCAACGAAGTCGGCCGGTCTCCGAGACGGACTCAGGGTTTGCGACAGTGGCTGTAAACGACAGCAAATCCCCAAACGGGGACTGTCGATACCGCGAAAACACTCCGCTTCCAAAACAGTACAGCGTGCTCCTCACACAATCGTAAATAAATCAGTAAAGCATGGCATAGGTACAGGATAGTAAATAAAACCTCAAACTAGTTGTGGCCCACAGTACAATACTTTGAAATCAGGTACTAATCAATGGGGGCCCCATATCTCCCCACCTGTGGTTAGCGCGCTCGATCTCGGAACAGGTGTCAAGAACTCGGGGTCCTACGGGACACAAGTGGGTGGTCGGAAACCAGATATTATCTATTACCCACCGGTGCCTCTGCTTACCTACTTCAATTTTAGTTGTTAAACAGTAAATGAAGTGAACAAAAATTAAAGCCATGATCATCTCCAACATAAACATATGGCAGTCTTCCAACAACTGAGGTACTTGACGACACGCAACAGCACTTGAGCAAGCGACTACGACGCGCAAGTCCAACTATCTACCAAACATCAGGTAATAGGATGTGTCCAAGGCAATATAGGGCTGCGAGGGATATCACGGGTACGGAACTAGAGCATCGCAACACATATAGCAATAGACCAACAGGAGGGAATAAATACTATAAAGTAAGATAGGTAGAAAGGGGGAGATGCTCGCCTGAAAACATTGCCGAAGGTTCAACCGAAGATCGGGTCGACACTCGCATCAACTCAACGGCCTTATCCGCGAAGAAGCAAAACACTAGAATAAACACCGGGTGCAATACTTAATACTACGGCAAAAGATCGGGCATGATGCATGTATGATGTATGACATGGCAAAGGTGCGATGCATCTGGGCAATATTAAGTGGAACCGGGGTCCCGACAATTAAATATATGGTTCTAGTTGTTTAGATACCCCGCATTTTAAATGTTGTTTAACAAGGCAGAATATTTCACCGGTTCGCTACACAAATTTAATTGAGGCCAATATGAGACTAGATTTGCCCGCATATGGGCCCCATATTTAATTATGAGGTGAATCGGCATAAGGCCCCCAAACCACACGACAATATGCATGCGAAATAATGATTATTATGCAACAGGTTTTATATTTAGCATTTATAAAATAGGGGCTCGGGAAAAGGTTCACACATTAGGGGTCTCGACGAACTTGGGGTTCCGGGGTTCGGGGTCGGTCTCAGGGTTCAGGGTTCGACGATCTCATTCTCGGACTCCGGGATTTAGGGTCTTCGGATCGGGGAAGTAGATCTTGTCGCATGAGCGTCACTGCTTTCGGGAAGAGCTTGTCGTCCAGGGTCTCGATGTCCGGGGTGAAGTACTCGGCGTCCTCGAGGGAGTACTTGTCGTTCCGGGGTGAAGTGCTTGTCGTATCCGCATCGGCGTTCTTGGCGTTCGGGTTCTCGATTCCGCATTCGGGGCGAAGGCCTTGTCGCATGTGTGGTCGCCGGGATCGGTCTTCGGGGTCTGGGCATCTTATCCATGCTGGAGATCTTATCGGCAGTTATTTTTGGCGATCCTTGTCCGATTTGTCGTTGCCACCGAGGAAGATCATGTCGGCCGTGACGGTGGTCTTGTCGTTTCGATGTCGGATCTTGGAATCCGTGAAGACCTTGAGGCTCCGGTTCCATCGGGTCCGGGAAGGGCCACTCGGATATGTGTGGGCAGCCTTTGCGTTCTACGGATCCTTCGGACCCATGAAGGCGGTCCCGCGGCGAGAAGGAGGACGGACAAGCGCCGGGTCGAGGCGAACGGCGTCGGGGAGCTCGGTGGGGCGCCAGGAAAGCGAAGACGGTGGCGGCGTCGCGCCGGCCCGTGCCATGGCCAGGGGGAGGAGAGGAACAGAGCCGACAGCGATGGGCTGCTCGCAGGCTGGGCTCGCAAGCTCGGCCGACTGGAAGCGGGCCCAGGGCAGAGGGCGGCGCGGTGAGGAGGACTGGCGCGGCGGACTGGTGGCGGTGGCCGGAGGTCGCGCGGCGCCTGGCGGGGCTCGCTGGCCGGAAGGCGGTGGTTGGGAGACGCAGCTGCCGGAGGAGGAGGTCGGGGGCGGCTTGAGCGGGGCGGCGTCGGCGGGCGGCCGGCCGCGGGGAAGAAGGCGACGGGGTGGCGCGCTTGGGCGAGGGGCGGGCGACGGCGATGGCCGGCAGAGGGGAGGCGTGGCTCGCGGAGAGAGAGGGGCCGGGCGCGGGACGGAGGGGAGCTGGCGAGGGGGAAGCCGACGGAGAGGCGGGGTGAGGAGGTGAGGGAGGCCGGCGGGCGGTGGGGGCGAGCAGGGCGGCGCCGCTGAGAGGGGAGAGGCGGCTCCGGCGAGGGAGGAAGAGAGAGGGGGCGGCGGGGTCGCGGGGCGGAGGGGACGTCGCCGGGGAAGGGAGAAGGGACGGCGGCGGCGGGGTCGAGGTGGCATGGCGGTGGGCGGCGATGGAGGCCCGAGGAGGGAGGGAGAGGATGGTGCGGGCGCGGGGTCGGCGATAGGAGGGAGAGGCAGAGGGAGGAAGGAGAGAGGAGGGAGCAGGCGGGGTGGAGGAGGAACAGGGGCGAGCGCGGCTGGTGGGGGGGTGGGCCCGCGGGGAGAGAGGAGAGAGGTGGGGGGAGTGGCGGGTCCCGCGGGGCAGAGCGGTTGACCAGGGGCTGGTGGGTCGGTTTGGGAGGGGGTGGAAGTGGGGGGACCGACATGTGGGGCCAGGGGGGAGTGGGCTGTGGGTTGGGGAAGAGAGAGAGGGAGTGGTTGACGTGGCAGGGGGTGATTGGGTGGGGAAGGGAGGAGAGGTGAGGTGGCGAGAGGCCACTGGCTGGGGTGAGGTGGAGGGGGTGTGGGTAGAATAGGACTGGGTGTAAAAGGGGTTTGGGGTGGACCGATTATTATTCTGGGGGTGGTCGTTCGGGTCGAATCGGCCCGTCCGACTGTCCCCACTAAAATAATTTAATATTTTATTTGATTAAAATAAAGCCTCTGCAAACCGATAGCAGACAAAACAAAATAATCCGGAGACCCGGTTTTGGTGTTTGAATAAAGATGGGGCGTTTTAGAAAACACAAAATAGGTTTTCTGCAAATAGTTTTATGCAAGCAAATGCAAGATGATGACGATGCTCAAATTCAATGTGGCATGATGACATGAGCATGCGGTCATGATGATGCAATGCACAAAAACAACGCGATTTTCTAGTAGTGGTTTTGCGGGGTGCCACACCCAACACCGACAGTGAGAAATAACATATTTATAACTTCTACCTTCTAGTACTATGGTCAGCACCAGGATGCCATATGTGATGTGTTTGAACAAGACGAATGTTGGTAGACACAATATGGTACGTTCTCTCAAGTTACCTAACTTTTTTCTTTAATTTTTTTCCATAATACCTTGTAGGAAAACTGTTTGACATAAAGTTATATTTCTTTTAATTTTCTATTTTGCATTCAGAAATTGCCTATTAATGTGGGTTTAGTATTCTTTGGCATCCCTAATGAAAGCTTGGTCAAAGTACATGTTGGAGATGGCGAAGTCATCACCATTGCGTACAAGACGGATGCAGATAGACACATCTCTTTCAACAATGAGGCATGGAAGAACTTCGTCCATGACGAAGGAAATATTAAGTTTGAACAAACCGTGCTCGGTACCCAGGAACCACCTGCAAGTGATTTTCATCATCTAAAGATGTAATTGGTGAGACCCCTGGGAGCCTCCACAGCGATTTTCCGCTCCGAGCCGTCGGATGGAGGGCTTGGTGGAGGATCAACCGTAGATTGTTTTCGCTGCCTGGCGTATAAAAGCACATCCCGCAGTACAAACCCTAGCCATATCCTCTATCCTCCCGTGCTCGCGCCCCTTCTGTGGCAGCCGCGCCGTGCCGCCTCCCTGGCCTCCACGCCTTCCTCCTCCCCAGCCGCCTCCCACTTCGTCTCCCCCAATCCAGGCACGTCCTGTCTACCCCAATCCCCTTCCTCTCCACCCCCTCCCTGGCCACCCCTAGCTGCCGCTCGAGCCGCCTTCGCTTCGTATTCTGGTCGAGCCCGTGGAGTGTCACGGCCAGTAGTTGCCTCGCCGCGCGAGCAGCAGCGCGCCATGGAACCGGTGGCTGACGTGGGACAGCGAGGCAGCTGCGTAGGAAGGAGGAGCAAGCGGGGGAGGTGGGGATGCAGCGGCAGCTGCAAGATTCTCTCTCTCTCAATAGCTTTGGATGGGCAAAGGTGGAGGCCATCAGGAGATTGGGTGGCCGCCTTCCTCTCGTCCATTGGTTAGTTACAAGATCCTTAAGATCTCTCTCTCTTCAACTTGTCCATTCTCTGCAATTTCTAGCACCAAATTCTAAATTGATTTTTGTATTCCAGACTACGATGGTGACCTAGCCCCCAAATAACAGCCTGGACCAACAATGATAGTGTGGGCTGGTGACATCAAGGTTCAGGAGGAGCGTGTCATCGCCATCGCCTCAAGGATTGATAGCCACTGCTCCGCCGGGAGGAGCACCGTCGACCGCTTTCTTGTCTATTCAGTTCAGGTAGGCATCTAATGTCTGGCCTGACTTGATCTTCCCGTTAAGTTCCCATTTTGTGCAAAAGGAGAGTGATTAAAAATTGAGATGTAGATGAATGACGATATTAAAATTGATCCTTCTTAAGTATGTTCTATCATAAATTCTGCAAATATGTATGCAGATGGTTCCATTGTGAAGGAGAAGCTCTGGACATTGATTGTCCTAAGTCAACCGTCGGTTATCTTTGTTTAGCTGGTAAATTCCATTGTCCTTGAAATTCCCACATAGGATAATTTATAATTTTTAATATGTTGTGACTCAATGTTGATATCTTTCGCACTACTGGTAGTACATGACATAAATATTGTTAGTAGTTTGTTCAATTTAAATATAGCAACTTTGTTGATCAGTTACGAGAAAGAATTAGTGATACATCAAGCGTTGAAGAAAGTTCAGATGTTGATGATCTTGAATCCTCGATAGCCCCTGAAGATGTTAAATATCATAGTCGTTTAGCACCGGTCCGTGAGGAAGTAAATTATTGTTCCCTGAATTATTTTAATAGGTTCCATTCATGTTCTTGGTTGCTAACTAACTGTATATTCAAAAAGTTGAATATATTTCCTTTTGGTTTCCCACATGTCTAAATCTGAATGTTTAGTCCGTGAGTGTTTTGATATTACTATATAGAGCATCATAACCATGCCATGCCATTTCTTAACAAAATTTATCCCTTGTCTTTGTCATTTAGGCCAGGGAATCAAGATCAACAACATACAACCTTTCTGATGAACGATTTCTTTTGGTGGATAAAGTTGTTGATCTGGACAGCAGGAGCTCGCTAGCCGCTGCGGTATGGAGAGTGATCTTGCCGAGGCTTGATCGTGAACCTTTTCTTTCCAAATGGTATGTGCTGATACTTAAATATGAACATGTTACATCTACAGGTTGCTCATGTGAATCAGATTGAATCAAAAGTTATTAATATATCTGAAGGCTGATTTGTAAGTTGGAGTGGCGCCGCTTTTTAAATCCTATTTCTGATCTATGTGCGTGTTGGTGTGTTCTTTGTACAGGTATGTGGTCGCATCTGCTTGGTTATAGTTGAAACATTACCTCTCTGGTTTGGAAACTAGCTCTCTTGGCATGTAAATGTTTGAATCATACTGCAACTTGGGAATTTTTTGTTTAGTAACTGCAGTTTATCAGGCAAGTAATTTTTGTGCTGGAATGTTCGAGAATGTCAAGGAATATGTTTTTCATCTCTATACTAGGTAACTCTGCTTCCATAAGTCAGCCAAATTTCAGTACATTACTTTATTTTCGTTCTCCAAACGATAAATAGTTCGGTTAGCTTACTACTGTTACTATACATACCTTTTGCAGATGATAAATTGACTCATTTTCTGTAAACATTATTTTAGAGCATACATTTATCTATCTCTGGAACTCTGTCACTGGAAATAAGTTGCAAGCTTGCAAGAATATGCTTTATTCCCATTACCCTTCCTTGAATTTTCTCTTCTTTACCTGTGGTTTTTCTTTTGCCGTACGTTCAGTCTGGAGAGGTAATTAAGTGAAACTAGCCATGGTTTTCCTGGTTTTATCATTCGGTTTCTTGATTTTCTAAGTTGTTTGTTACCATGCCAGGCTGCTCTGCCCAGTGTTGATACTCCGGATTCACCGCCGCCCCCATCTACAACAGCTCTGTTGGAAGATACTTTGACCAAGTTAGTCTTAATTTTTGTTTGTGTTCTTATGCCGGCTCTCTTAAATAGACATACATAGTAATATTTAGTTGCTTCTTCACATAACTTACACAACAGCCATTTGTTCTATGGATCTGGGAGCTGAAACATGTTGCCTTCTTTGTCAGTGTTAAATACAACTGGTTCTTGCGTCAAATTGCACAATGTTCCACTAGATTTCTTACGCATAACAATGGAAATACATCATCCTATAGACATACAAGGTGTTCCATGAAATTCCAAGCAGATTGACATGGGAGGATTAATCTGTGTAATTTTGGTAATTATCTTTTTCTGAAACATAATGTTTTTTACTAATACTGCATCTGAGAAAACGTTAATGAAAGTTATATAGGTTGACAACATTGCTAGCTGAAATCTGATGTTCTTTTGTTGGAATATAGGAGGGTATTAGGATGATTAATCTCTGGTGGCTTTATTTCAGTGCCCTTTTATAGATCTTGGGTGACTTACTTATTATCAGTGTTATTCCTATAAGCTCTTGGGTGACATCTCGATGGCCCGACCATTGATGGACTCCTTCCCTACTTGAAAAATGGTGCTTTTCATACATCACTCTTTATTCTGAAATTCTTTAGCTATACCATTATATGTTTCCTTAATCAATAGTTCTGCATTCTTAAAATTGCACTAGCACACGGGTCATGCAAATTTCAAACACCATTTTTAACAAATACTTGGAGCTATGCTTTTTGTTTCAAATTGTCCTTTAAGATATATAAGGCCATGTTTCTTCGGACGCTTAATGATTCACACAACTATGTTTGAACATTATTATCATGCTATTATTTTTATGTTCTTGCTGCAACTCTGATAGAAATTGGGAACAGAGCAGACTTCCTAAAGGTTTATGACCTACCCTCTATTGTCGATCTGGTTCCTACAAAAAATGCATTATAGTCTCCTGATTAGTATGTTCTCCCTCTGCAAGTCTTCCCTATTGCTTCTGTTTTAAAAGGTTGCGTGATATGTTTAGTATTTCTACTTTTTGCTATACCACACGATCAGGTTTTATTTTGCTGATTAGCCACTACAAAGCATAGCTACAGTGTGATACACCTCGCCACTTTCAGGCCGTCGAGAAAATACTAGATAAGAGACCGGCATGCTAATTCAGTAATTATGCCCAATAACCAAGAATCGTCAGGTCCGGTATCCTTGGTTCATGAGAAGGAAGAACTACCTTCCCAAGTAAGTTCGACTCTACGGACACATTTTTCTCTACTACTGCATTTCGCGTTCTTAGGAAGTTGCTATCGTTGTTAAATAAAGCTATAAACCTTTTCTTGAATGCCGGTCTTTAGCTTAGTGCGTGTACATTTCTGCTTTGAATTGCTTGTGAAACAGAGCATTTGGTTCACTCTTCATACTAATTATATTTCTCATCTTGTAGTATTAATTATCTATATCTGTAAAGAACATGTTCTTCAGCAAGCTTAGCTTATCTCTGGAGATACACTCCAAACCTAAGTGAACCTATATACTAAAAGTAGTCTAGATATATTTTCTTTACAAATCTAAAACATCTTATATTTTGAAACGGAGGGAGTATTAACTATCTTACCATTTTTTACCTTTCGTTCCAGACATTTGGTATTAAAAAATACGTGCCGCCTTACGACACAGCTGCTCATGAAAAGGAAGTGCCTATGTCCGACTCCGCCACCTCCTGATCACGGCACTGCTGATAGGTGAGTCACCATTGTTTTTCTAGCATCGTTTGTACATGTGTTACCCTTTGAAACACCTCAATGGTTATATATACGTGACTCAAATTTGGGTTTTCCTGCAAACCAGTAAGCAACATCCGCTTCCTGATACCGATGTGAAAAGGTCACTCTTTAAAACACAGCTACCTAACGATTGTAAAGCACAGGTATATTATCTCCCCTTTCTATCATCTGAAGACAGTCTCTTTGCTCATAGCCATATCATTCTTTCATTTACGAAAGTAGAAAACAGTAAATTCTGTCCATTAGATACATCTGGTACTTACCTGATATTAAAAGGCGATGTCAAGGAGGTTATCTAGACCCCAAATTTCAGCATGTAAGATAACTACGGCATTGCTTTGCATACTAACAATTTTATAACCTGTGTGCATACTGCCCTCGATGAAAATAAAATAGGAACCTACAAATGCGCTTCCATGCTTGGTACCACAGATTATAACTGAAGGAGCATCCGCAAGGTAAAATTTAGCTTCTTGTTTACAACTATTTATACCAGTATTCATATATAGCTAATCTCTGTCTTCGAAAATAGCAGCAAGATTCAAGAAGCCTATAAATATGCGCGTGAACCCCTTTTTGGACCAGTCGTACAACCTATCAGACCTCCTTGCTTCAAACTGAGTATGTCTCATTGTGCCATTGATTTTTTTTGGTTATCTTTAATTACCACTTTCTCACACGCTACAGACTAATGTGTTTATTTCCAACAAGGATAGGTTTTGGTAGCCCTGCCTTCTTCAAACAACGCTACAACCAATCGGGAAAACCGTGGGCTGATCATTGACTCAAACCGCCATAAATCTAATGGTTCCGACCATGTTTCTTCATAGCGTAGTTTGTAGTTCCTAATACCGTGTACTGGTTACATAGTACTTTTATTTTACCATCTATACAACATGATTTATATATCATTGTTCCCTTGATTCAAGATATTGAAGATGCAGACAAGGCAGCTAGGCTGTCAGGCATCGCATCTGCCAAAGACATAGGTGTTGATCCAGAAGTAACCATACAACCTCTTCTTCTGCCTATACCAGATAATAAAATGTGATTGATTACCCAACAATCACATACTATATAACGGTTGGCTCGGTTGTTATGTGATTTTTTAATACTAAACATGGCTTAATAGAAAATATAAATGCATACCTGCAGCATGGTCTATGAACGACCCATTTAGTGTCGCTGAAAAGACCGGGGCCCTCACTGTCCTTATGGCCCCATCCGTCCCACCCGTGCATGAGCTCTGTGACCATGGATCGCCTGGTTCAGCTTCATTGACCAGCAATCAGCTATGCACACTTGCTCGGGTATACTCTACTGAACCCCCTTGTTTTTATCTTATGCTTCATTTTGTAGGTACCCACCTTTTGTTATCATACCACAATATTATTATAATCGTTAAATCTTCATTTTGAGCAAATTAAATACTCGCCTTCAAAGGTTTACACGGGAGGAACCTGGTCTAGATACCGCACTCTATGAACAGCCAGTGGTACTGAGAAACTGACTAAATGGATGCATATGCTTTACCTGAGAAAAGAGAGAAAAATACACCTATAATAGATGTAGTAATAGGTTCATTTTGAGCCTGTACTACATCTAGAACACTGCCCAGCAAAGGAACAACCAGGTGCTCGGTAGTAAATACCTAGGAACTACCTGATGCTTTGAACAAGCAGATATTCCCCGTATCCTGTCGCCGAAAATACTAAAAAACTCAGAGTGTATTTAGGTATTGTTTAGGTATATCCCTTTATCTACTACTTGGGCTTATGATTTTTGCATACTTCCGCGGAACATAATCTGATATTCAATTCATTCAGGATTAAACCGGAGCATAGTTCTCAGCTTATTTTACATAATTACGCATCTTATTCATGCTATATGAAAGCCACAACAAAGTTGGTTTACCAATCCACACGCATTATTCCTTCTATAGGACACTCCTAGGATAATCATCAATATTCCTTTTAGGATAGTACTGGATGTGTTATGCTTCAGGAGCTCGGCCTTTCAAAACATGAGTGTCATCTTGAGTTATGTGAGAATAGCGAAGTCCGTGTGACTATCCTGTTCAACACCTCTACGCTACACGGGGAGGGTTCTCCCGTGTACCTCTCGATGACTGGAATAAAATAAAAAAGCTACGAAGTAGCAGAAAATTTTGCATGTCAGAAAGCTATCACATTTATTGAGCAAGCAACCAATTCAATTGTCAGAGATTTAAGCTATGCTCTCTTGATATATGTGAAAGAAATATATGAAGATTTGCTACATAAACTAAAAAAGGCGGAAGCATACAAGAAGAAACTTGCCAGGGGCTGGTTTCTTGCTATCAGACATCTGTCTTCTTTCTTAGAGAAAATCCTCAATATCACATTTCTCCATTATTCTGGTGGACAAGATCAGATTGATATAACCTGCAATAATCTCCTTTATAACCTTTTGACCTGGGCTTTATACTTAAACATGCAGGTGTTGTTCTGGAAAAACATTTAGAAAAAATGAGGAGGGATCACTTCTACTAATACAAGAGAGGTATGCTGCTAGCGCTCATCGTACTGAATATCAACTGATCTTTTACTCTTTGTCAATTCTTTGGATTATCTCACACTAAACGGTTGTTTCGTTCATATATTTTTCCAGGAAAAATAGTCAGCTTATTACATATCTGTTCCTGGTTGGTTGTACTGCTAAGACAGTGTTGCACAATACCTATAAGCAGAGTATATACATTTTGCTTTTGACGCTTCTGCTCTTCACTATCTATAATATATCACAGTCAGCACAGTATCATGTTTTGTAATATACTTATGACTCCGATCGCTTATAATACGGCTTCGACAGGATCGTGCCAAAACTCATATCAATAATATCTATATCTTCTAAAATAACACCAATATTCAGTTTGCCTTCAAGACCGTGTTGCTTTACCTAAGCTAAATATGCAGCAACTTACACCATGGAATCAACGGGATCGTGCGCCAAGGCGCACCACTAAATCTAGTATATATCATAAGTGCATAATTTATTGGTGCTTGGAGTGATATTGTTTGTTTCTTTGATACACATGTTGTTTATTTTGATGTGGTGAACTACTCATAGCTAGTTTCAATCTATGTGAACGAAATAAGTACCTCTGATCTATGTGAAACCTAATAAGTAGCTTCGATCTAAATGAAATCTAATAAGTAGCTATACTAAAACTCACTAATGTGTGAACTACTAGATAACTCGGTATCAACCAGCGGTGTAACAGCAATTCTCTACGATGCATTGGTGTTGGGAGACTTACAAAATTCATTTGGAACAAATTTGCTCACTTTCACGTGTAAGTTGTCGGCCGGTCATTTAGATAAAAATGACCCTTTGGACAAACTTTAACGAACTTTTATCGTCAAACAAAAATATTTCGTAAATTAAACCCTTAGCATAACATCCGTGACAAGGGAGCTACCCTCCGTGGGATAGCACCCCACAGAAGGGAGCTACCCTCCTGCCATCATGGCAACCCGGGCCACGCATGTTGGTACCATTGCGCCTCTGGGAGGAGATTTACCCTAGCTAGGATAGTGTCTTGCTCCAGGGAGCTACCCTATTCATAATTTTGACTCCTAAACTAACACATACGATTTTAGTTTGTCACGCTGAAAAACGGCTAAGTCCTACAGAGTAGCGCCATTTCTTAGGGAGCTACCCTCCAAGCAGTGGCGGATCTAGAACTTTCTATAAGCCTGGGCGGACATGTCTATGATGCCATTTTTTAGGACAATGCTATAGAACATAGTGTAGTACAAGGCATCGCGCGTCCGAGAAGCCCGGGCGGCTGCCCGGGCAACATGGTAGGTGGATCCGCCTATGCCTCCAAGGAGCAAAGCCACTACCTAGGGCGCTATGGTTGACAAAAGAGATACCCTATGATGTGCAAAGTAATGAATCCAAGTGACGTTGGCTCAGTTGACTACAGAGCCTCGTTGGAAGACCCCAAGAGCAAGGTGTGATGAGCACATCAGCAAGTTTTCCCTCAGTTATGAAACCAAGGTTATCGAACCAGTAGGAGCAAGGAAACAACTCCAAGGTGTTGCTAACAACTTGGAATCCTGCACAACACAAACTTAAGACTTTGCCCCAACTTACAGTGAGGTTGTCAATCTCACTGGTTTCTTGAAAACAAAAGATTAAACATATAGTGTGGAAGGTAATTGTTGCTTGTAGAAATTAAACGGTAACAGTAGATGATGTATCAATGATAAAGATTGGACCGGGGTCCACAGTTCACTAGAGGTGTTCTCTTTAAGATAGATAACATGCTGAGTGAACAAATTATAGCGGGGCAGTTGACAAATTGAGAAAGCATAACAATGCAAATACTAGACATCATGACTCCTATGAGATTTGATTGGGCATTACAACAATATACATAGACCATAATCCAACTGCATATATGACTAATAATCCACCTTCAGGTTATCATCCGAACCACTTCCAGTATTAAGTTGCAAGCAACAGATAATTGCATTAAGCAATGTGTGTAAAGTAAACAATACAATTGTTCCATGAACAAAAGATTGTTGTTTTCTCCCTAGTAGCAATAACACATCTACAACCTTAGAGATTTATGTCACTTCCCCATATTACTAGAGGCATGGACCTACTATCGAGCATAAATACTCCATCTTGGAGTCACAAGCATCTACTTGGCCAAGATAGCTACTAGCAACGAAGAGCATGCAAGATCACAAACAACACAGACATGATAGAATCAATAATCAATATGACATGATGAAATCAATAATCAATCTGACATAGTATCTCAATATCCATCAAATCCCCGCAAACACAACATGTATGATTACAAATAGATGATCTTGATCATGAACGGAGCTCACAAGATCTAAACATGATAGCACAACGGAGGAGAAACAACCATCTAGCTACTGTATGGACCCATAATCCAAGGGTAAACTACTCACACATCATACCGGAGGCTGGCATGGTGATGAAGAAGGCCTCCGGGATGATCTCTCCCCTCCGGCAGGGTGCCAGGAAGAGCTTCAAAACCCCCCGATCTAGGGACGACGGTGGCGGCGGCTACGGACTGTTTCATGGAGATCTGATCGTTTGTTAGGGTTTCTGCATCGGGGTGACTTTATAGGCGAAGAAGCAAGGCAGGGGCCCATACCAGGTAGCGGCGCGCCCTAGGGGGTGCCCGCACGTCCCTAGGGTGTGGCCACATCGTGGCCCTCCTTTGGTTGCCCTTCGGGCTCTGTGTTCTCTCCGGTAAAATATTGACTTTGGCTTTTGTCCCATCCAATTTCGAGAATATTTCCTTACTAGCTTTTCTAAAACCAAAAACAGCAGAAAACATGCAACTGGCACTGCGGCATCTTGTTAATAGGTTAGTCCCAGAAAATGTATAAAAATGCCTCAAAGTGTAGACAAAGCATAGCAAAGTTGATACTAAACAAGCATGGAACATCAAAAATTATAGATACGTTTACGACATATCAAGCATCCCCAAGCTTAACTCTTGCTCGTCCTCGAGTAGGTAAATGATAAAAAGAATAATTTTTGAGGTGACATGCATCATCACAATCTTGATCAAACCATTTGCAAAGCATTGAAAGCTGGGATCAAAGTACTCTAAACATGAGCATGAAAGATGTGGTTCTAACAATAAGACATAGCAGCTATGTTGCAACATGAAAGGATACACACAAAGATCATGAATAACAATGCATTAAAAGACATTTGTTTGTTTCACATATAGAAAACATAGCATCATGCTATTCAGCTTGTCCCTCATGGAGTAGCAAAATATAAATGCATAGGACACCTTCAAAGTTCATAAGGGTGACTAGATACAAATTGTTCAATAACAAGCAATATCAACATTATGAATCAATCAATAAGTTTTGGGACAATGCACATAAAACTAAGAATGACAACTATGCTCTCTTAATTGGTGCATAAAGAAAGAAGGTGGAGACTCAATATAAAAGTAGGAAGAAAGGCCCTTCACAGGGAAGCAGGGATTTCAAGTTTCATAAAGAGATTCCAAAAATTATGGTACTTATTAGCTTTCAGCTCTCATTGCCCCTAAAGCATCTTGAAGTGATTAAGGTTAAAGTGAACAAATATGGAGTATATGCTTGGCAAATCATAAGTTGGCAATCTCATGTCCCTTGAGTACGAGGACCGTTCCTCATGCTACTCAACTTTAGTCACAAGCAAGTTCTTGTCATTGTAAGTATATGTGTATCATAGAGAACCGCCAACGGGATACCCCTTTCCCCATGATACAGGAGCTATCCCATATCAAAATGACAAGGCAACAGATAGTGAGCATCTCAGCGATCCTTTTATTTAACATGAGCATGGTGCATTTTTTTTTCTATATTTTTTCTGAGGATGCTTCATGAATTTCTCACTAGGGTGATGCTGCAAGTTTCCACCATCATTAGGCATGGCTTAGGCTAGCCACCCAGGCGTTTCTCTAACACATATATAATACTCCATGAACTTACAGGCTCCCCTTTTATTTCACACCGCCGACATCCATAAATAAAATATCATGTCAACTGGGTAATATGTATAGGTGTTAAAAGCGTTCCCCATGACAGCATGGTTCTGCTTATTCCAACTTATAAGTGCAAGCATATACAACATATATGACACAATGGTTCACGTTTATTAGGGGCAAGAAAAATAAAGTGTGTCATCAAGTTTGTGAGAGCTTTAATCACTAATTTTCACATAACAAGTTTAATTTGGAAGATAGATAAAACAAGAATATACTTGGAATGGTGTAACACACCATACATAGGAATTTATGGTGGACTCTTTGGAATAACTTGGTTTCTTGGGAGTTGGATGCATGATTAGATCTTACTCAGTATAAGTGGAGGCTAGCAAAAGATTGTGAGAGACAAAACAAGCTCCCTTTTGTAGAGCGACAAAACATTATCAATCAAAGCATAAAGTGGTATCATAAGTCAAAAACTAAATGATAATAGAGGCTAAGGTGACTGGTTCATATTCATAACATGGTGTGAGAATGTGCCAAGTCAACCTAAACAAAGCATCAAAGGAGAATACCACAATATTATGCTTTTGTATGCTAAAACAACGCATGATTCTTTCAAGGAACATTAAGCAATCTCAATTGTTTGGAACAAGTCATGCTATAGCAATAATCACTAAGCATAAGGTCAAAACAACATCTAGCATGACATGATAAAGTCTAAGCCACAGTCAAAACAAGCTCCCTTTTCTACCACTTAAGCATGAAACTTTCTACTCTTTTCCAACACCAATCAACTTATTTGAACCAAACGAGCGAATGCGGGGGTCCAACTACTTTATTCAAGCAAACTAAGCAAACGAAAACCAAAAACTAAGACGCTCCAAGAACAACACAACAGTGCATGGAACAATAAAAACGAATTGTCTAGAAAGAGACTTGAGATTTTTATTGATGAAGAAGGGGATGTCTTGGGCATCCCCAAGCTTTGATCCTTGTACCTCTTGAATATTTATTGGGGTGACATGGGGTGGCATACCCAAGCTTGAGCTTTTGTCCATTCTTCATCTCATTATATCATTCTTCCCCTACACTTGAAAATTTCCTTCATACAAAACTGCACACGATATTCATTAGAAACATTAGTGCATTCAAAAGAATAGGCCTTTGGGTTTAGTTTAAAAACAAGTAAAACTTTAATTGAAACAAAATCTACTATAGAAATTCCTTTAAAAATCTCAAGTGATCAAGAAGAACTAAAAAAGAAACTGATAAATAGGCAAATGCAAATAATGGCATAAATCCGTCAAAATAGACCAGTAGGTAAAAACCGTTTTTTTCAAAGACCTTCTGTTTCTCAAATAAAAAAGTGTTGAACTAAAGAAAGTTAGATAACAACCTAGGGCATTTACTCAGAAAATTACAGCTCAATAAGACATACAGAGATTGTTCACGAATTTTTACAGTGAAGCACAGAAATCTGTTTCACGACAGCAACTTCCCCAGATCTTAGTTCTCTCTCATTAGAGGTTATTCTTGGCACAAAAATCACACAAAAATGATAAGGAGAGGTTATTACAGAGGTAATAGAGAGCATCAAGAAGCAAATATAAAACAAATTTAAGTCTAACCCACTTCCTATGAAAAATAATCTTGTAAAGAAACAAGTCATGAAAAGCACAAAGTAACAAGCATTGGAAAGCAAAACAAGTGCAACTTCAAAATTTTCAACATAAAGAGGGGAAACTTAATATTGTTGAGATGCATAAAACCATGTTTCCCTCTCTAATAATAACTTTCAGTAGCATACTGAATAAAATTAACAATATAACTATCACATAAAGTATGCTTTTCATGATCTATAAACACATAATTTTTATCAAGCTCAAAAATAGTGGGATTAAACCTTCAAACCCACTTTTAACAATTTTATAACAAGATGACTGATCATTCTCAAGAGGTATGGGGTTCCAAGACAAGACCCCTCCAATCTCATTTTCAATAGTAGTACAATTAATATTATCAACCAATATAGGACCATCATCTAGAGCTTTATCATAAACATTTTATAAGCAAATCTCTTTAGTACCATGCATTTCGAAGTTAGGCACAAATAAAGGATTATCATAGATAATAGGAGCATAATTATTATCACAAGTTTTACCCATAGTAGATATTTCAAAAGAATCCACAGGAACATAATATTCATCCTCCTTTGGTAGGCATGGGGGACAATCAAATAATGTAAGGGATAAAGGGTTACTCTCATTAGAAGGTAGGCATGGGTAGATAATCCATTCTTCCTCCTTTTGTTCATCACTCTCCTCCTCTTTTTCATCTAATGAGCTTTCAGTTTCAGCAATTTCTTCTTCCATAGGCTCCTGCAAGACATGAGTCTCTTCCGTTTGTGGAAAGCATCTATTAATGTATTCAAGAATATAGCCATTTTCTTCCTTGTAATTATCATAGAAAAATTTAAGTATATCATAAACCTCATATTTATAAGGTGAATCATTATTATTTTCAAGCAAACTAGCAAGTTCAAATGCACCCTTCTAAGCAATAAATTCTTCAATTTGTTCCACATCATAAAAGTCATAATTTCCTTTAACATATGAAGATATGGTAACATTATCATTATACTTACATTGAAAATGGAGGTGTTTATACCTCCTATAGCAACAAGATTTATCAAAGAAATAAGTAACATTATAAGTAGAGCACACGTTTCTAGCAATGGTATTCAATTTATCAATCTATTCCCATAAGTGTTTCCCTTTTTGTGACAAGCGGTGTTCCTTATAATAATATTTTTGTTCTTCTTTGAAACCACCTTGCCAATAAGAACTAGTTTCAAAGAAACCAACCATTGATAGAAAGCATGACAAAGCAAGGCAATAACAGACCAACAACTATAGTAGGAACTAATTTTTTGTGTGTTTTTTATAAGAAAAAGCAAGCCAAATGAAACTGATTTTTTTATTTTTGAAAGAAAGAAACAAGCAAAACAAAGCAAGAGAAACTAATCAAAACAAAAAAAGTAAAGAGAATGGTTGTGAAAGACTCCCCATGTAAAGCTGTCCTTAACTCCCCGGCAACGGCGCCAGAAAATCTTGACGTTGGCTCAGTTGACTGTAGAGCCTCGTTGGGACACCCCAAGAGCAAGGTGTGATGATCATAGCAGAAAGTTTTCCCTCAGTTATGAAACCAAGGTTGTCGAACCAGTAGGAGGAAGGAAACAACTCCAAGGTGTTGCTAACAACTTGGAATCCTGCACAACATAAACTCAAGACTTTGTCCCAACTTACAGTGAGGTTATCAATCTTACTGGTTTGCTGAAAGCAAAGTATTAAACACAGACATGATAGAACCAATAATCAATATGACATGATAGAATCAATAATCAATCTGACATAGTATCTCAATATCCATCGGATCCCCGCAAACACAACATGTATGAATACAAATAGATGATCTTAATCATGAACGGAGCTCACAAGATCTAAACATGATAGCACAAAGGAGGAGAAACAACCATCTAGCTACTGTATGGACTCATAGTCCAAGGGTAAACTACTCACACATCATACCGAAGGCTGACATGGTGATGAAGAAGGCATCCGGGTTGATCTCTCCCCTCCGGCAGGGTGCCAGGAAGAGCTTCAGACCCCCCGATCTAGGGACGATGGTGGGGGCGGCTACAGACTGTTTCGTGGAGATCTGATCGGGTGTTTAGGATTTCTGCATCGGGGTGACTTTATAGGCGAAGAGGCGAGGCAGGGGCCGCTCGAGGGGCCCACACCAGGTGGCGGCGTGCCCTAGGGGGTGCCCGCGCGGCCCTAGGGTGTGGCCACCTCGTGGCCCTCCTTTGGTTGCCCTTCGGTCTCTGTGTTCTCTCTGGTAAAATATTGACTTTGGCTTTTGTCCCGTCCAATTCTGAGAATATTTCCTTACTAGATTTTGTGAAACCAAAAACAGCAGAAAATAGGCAAATGGCACTGTGGCATCTTGTTAATAGTTTAGTCCCAGAAAATTTATAAAAATACCTCAAAGTGTAGACAAAGCATAGTGATACGTCCAATTTGCATCACCATTTTATATCATAATTTGCCTCTATTCATTGATATATTTTGTATTAAGAGGTGATACTTATGTATTTTTATCTATTTTTGCATGTTGGATGATTCTTGGAGGATGAACTGCCGGAGTTAGGATTCTGATGGAAAAAGCGGTGTTTTGATGCAATTTTGCGAAGATCAGAAAATTACCAGAAAAACTATAGAAAAACTATAGAAAATTCTATTTTTCCAGAAGACGAAGGATGCCAGAAGGGAGGCAAAGATGGGCCATAGGGGGCCCACACACCCCCAGGCGTGGGCCACCCTAGGTCGCGCCTACAGGGGGTGTGGCCACCCTGGCCCACCTATGGCTCCTCCCTCTCGCCAATATCTTCTCCTCTAAACCCTAATACACAGGGAGCAACCACAGAAAGATTCCGCCACCTCTGCGGGGCGGAAAACACCGAGAGAGAAAGACCTCTCCGGTAGACAGATTGCTACCGGGGAATTCCTTCCCGGAGAGGGGAGATCGTCGCCATAAACACCATCATCAAGCTAGACTTTATCGGGATCATCATCATCCACACCATCATCTCCACTCCATCCCGCTCTAACAATTGTGTTGAATCTTGCATAGTTCTTAGGGGAAACTTTCCCGGTGTTGATTACTATTTTAGTTGATGCTTGTGAGTGGAACCATTGAATTATTGTTTATGTTTAGATTGTTATCCATCATTATAGCATCTCTGATATTGATCCATATGATGTCTCGTGAGTAGTTCGTTTAGTTCTTGAGGACATGGGAGAAGTCATGTTGTTAGTAGTGGATTTGTGTTGAGGTATTATTCAATGGTTTAATATTTAAGTTGTGGTTCTATTCTTCTAGTGGTGTCATGTGAACATCGACTACATGATACTTCACCATTTATGGGCCTAGGAGAATGCATTGTGCATTTGGCTACTAATTGTGGGGTTGCCGGAGTGACATAAACCTGAACCCCCGTTAGGAAACCATTGCACAAGGGAGTGTAGGATCTCAGAGTTTAAGGTTGTGGTTAGGTTTATATCTTAATTGCTTTCTTGTAGTTGCGAATGCTTGCAAGGGATTTAATCACAAGTATGTATTAGTCCAAGTAAGGTCGATACATTAGCACAGGTTCACCCACACAACACTTATAAAACCAAAGAAGGTTAATCAGCTATATGAAACGAAAGCACTTGACAACATTCTCATGTGTCCTCGAGAACGTTTGGTCCTCATTAGTATTTACACCGTCTTGTCCTTTGCTAAGAAAGGATTGGGCCACTTGCTGCAATTATTTTTTGTTTTATTTACTTGCACTTTATTTCCTTGCTTTATCATAAAACCCCTAAAAATCCGTTTTTCCTAGTATTTACAGAGATTTCCTACTCCATACCACTAGTCAACACTTTCTGCTCCTCGTTGGGATCGACACTCCTATTTATCAAAAGTACTATGATACACCCCCTATACTTGTGGGTCATCAAGACTATTTTCTGGCGCCGTTGCCGGGGAGTGAAGCGCTATTGAAGAGTGGAACTAGTAAAGGAAACTTCTACTATGAGTATTGCTTTTTATTTCTGTTTGTTACTTTGTTTCCAATATGGATAACCCACTTGGTTTTCTGTTTGGGAAAACTACTACCACTGAAAGGGTAGTAGATTAACTACCACCTGTTGAGATAGATACTTTTAAGATACCTACAAGTATTGTTGACCGTGTTACGGATAATTATTATTTAGGGGATGGAACTGTCCATCCTGGTGATCATTTGCTTTTTATCCATGAATTATGCGGGTTGTTTAAGTGTGCAGGTATCACAACTGACCAGGTGAATAAGAAGTTACTCTCTATATCATTGAAAGGAAGAGCGGAAGAATGGTATAAGCTGCTGAAGAATGGACAATCCATGGAATGGGAGGAAATAGTACCTCTCTTTTATTCTAAATTCTATCCTCCCAGTGAGATTCATAAGGATACAAATCTAATATATAACTTCTGGCCTCGTGATGGAGAGAGTACAACCCAAGCTTGGGGGAGATTGAAGTTACTAATTCTTAAATGTCCTATTCATGAACTCCCAAACAATATTATTATCAATAACTTTTATGCAAGGTTTTCTCTTCATGATAAATATTTACTAGATGCTTCTTGAGCTGGATCATTCACACGTATGAAGGAAGAAGCTAAATGGGATCTCCTAGACTGTATTCAAGAGAACACTGAAGCATGTGAGAATGAAAAAAGGAAGAAAGTCAGGTATAAATTATGATTATGAATGCATTAAATATTTTATGGGAACTGATGACTTCCGTGATATTAGTACTGAGTATGGTCTTGATTCTCAAAGTATTGCCACTTGTTTCAAGGCCTTTGCCTCTTATATAGAAATTCCTAAAAAGAAGTAGAATAAGTACCATGCACCTTATACAGATGTTGTTAATCATGTTCCTGCTAGAAATACTGGAGTTTGTACTATTGATCATATTTTGCCTGAACCTTATGTTGAGAAAACACCTTTCCCATCTAAGGTAAAGGAGTATTCTATGATAATTAGTGCGGTTAACAAAGGTACAAAGAAAACTGTGGAACCTGATGAGCAAATAAACATTGAACCTGTAGTAGCCCTTGTGAAAGATCTTGTCACTAAAAATATAAAGGATGAGCACATTATCTTCTGTGAAGACACTTTTAATAATGTCTCTCATCCTAGAAAAGTTAGGAAAACTAGTGTCCATGTGCTTTCTATGAGAATTGGTGAACATTTTGTAGAGGTCCCAACCTTGATAAGGTAGAGATCCCTATGTTTACAATTCTAGTCCCTGGATCAATAGATAGCATCCACAATTTAAGATGTAATATCAAGAAACAAAGGTCATAATACAACTCTATAACCAGGAATAAAATAATTCATTACATCTTACATAGCTCATTTGGCTATCACATTACAATGCAGCAGAAATAATTATATAGCATGGAGTCCTTCATCTTCAAAGTGCCACAGGCAATCATGTTGGTTGTAGACTTATAATCCTAATCAACACACTTCACTAACATCAAACAAACCTGCAACATAATAAGTTACAGCCACAAGGGTCAATACATTTGAATTGTATTGGCAAGTGATAGTATGGTAGTATAGTGGTATCTATCATCTATATGCATTTGGCTAAGTGGATCTTAGGCTTGATTTGCTAAAAATAGATTTTCCTTATCATTTGAAAACACTAAGTTTTTATTTGTCAAAATCACCTAAGGAACAACCAATAAAATTGGTTAACCTTTAACCCTTGTTCAACCACAAGCTTTTAACTTAGAAATTGGGATGAGGAGAACATTGATAGCTTCCATGTCTTGATGCTCAAATTGTCCATTGCCGGGGACACGGCTAAGTACTTAGATTTTACTCTCTCGAGAGGTGGTGCAGTTTCCCCACAAGACTCGACATGCATCGAGACAAGATCTTTCAGAAGCCTTCCCTTAGACCAAAATGGACACGCTCCAAACCTATCACCCCTACCACCAACTGTCCATCTGGCTAAGTTATTGCAACCTATATGATCCAGGCAGAGCCCATAATACCATGTGGCTGCACTTGAAGCTTCTCAACATTTGACAACTCAAATCTCTTTGTTCCTGGGTGGCTTTCCACAAGTGTGATACCAAGTTTTCCCCAGTATACTGGACTTGGTGATGCCCAAGTTTTCCCCAGTATACCGGACTTGTGTAACCACTCAACACAAACCTTTCATTCCATTCCACCCAAGTGATCCATTCACATAGTTGTTTTATTAACAAAGCACAAGTCATAGACTTAGAAATATTTCATAGCATGAATATAATCCACCCTTGTTTTCTATTAGCTAAGCTAAGCATGATAACATGGCAATTTTCCTAACTTAGGATAATTCTACTAAGACATCATATAGGATTTCCCATGGCATAGGTTATACTTAGAAGATTTCCATGCAAGTCCTACTCAAAATATCACTAATGCATAGTGAAAATATTAGGACAAAAAGTATGATGCACCACTTGCCTTTTTAGTAGAGAATATAGATTCACTCTTGATCTTGCAATTGTCACACTCTTCAAAGTTCACTACAATTCAATCAAGGCACAATTACAATCTAGCATTCAAGCAATTCATCACATAGAATATAGAAAACAAAACAATGCATGCAAGCATGCAAAAGATTGTTTTATTGTAAAAGTGGTTTCTAATAGGCTATAAACATTTTAAAACACCTATTGGTCATTTATAAAAGTGGAAAAGCCATTTAAAATCAAGTTAGTGAAAATGGTCATTTAAATCATTTTTGTTTTGTTAGAAATGATTTAAATCATAGTAATAATTTATAGTGTTAGCCAAATATATTTTTAAACACAAAAGCTAGTGTTTATGGTCAAAGTGTTTAAAATAAAACCATTTACAAAAGGTTTCACCCAAAAATCATATTTAAACAATAGCAACATTTTATTTTACTAAAAATGTCTTTAATCAAAGTAATAATTTTCTAAGGTTATTCAAATATATTTTTAAATCCAAAACTTAGTGTTTAGGGTCAGAGAGTTTAATTCAACCTATTTGCACAAGGTTTTACTCAAAAACTATTTTTAAAACATAATCAATAATTTTATTCTACTAGAAATGCTTTTATTCAAGGAATAATTCCTTAGTGTCACAAAATATACTTTTAAATCCAAAAGTTGGTTTTTATGGTCAGTAGGTTCAAAACAAACCATTTTCAAAATATTTTACCCTAAAAACATTTTTAGAATAAATTTTATAACCAAAATAGGCCTACACATATTTCTGCAAAAACACCTAATTTTACAGAAGCAAAACACTAAACTAAGGGCATGGTTAGAAAGTTTGCATTTTTGTGAATCCAATGATATAAAATTTGCAAAATTTGGATGTGTAGATCTAAAGTTATGAATTTTTCAAATCTAAGCATCTAATAGAAATGTTTCTGTCTTTAAAACAAAACTCAGGCCATGTGGTGCAATCCTATTGGGCGATACCGATTTGGTTGGATCTACTAACACATGCCGTTAGATCTATTTAACATCGCATGGCACAGATCACTCTATACCTCTTCGTTAAGTGAGTCTATCGCATCGCTTGGATCTAAATCCAACGGCTGAGAGAGTTCTGACCAAGGATTGGCGACGCTGGGCGACGACGCGCAGCGGCGGCGCTCGGGCTGAGGCGTTCTGGTGAAGATAGGAAGCGAGAGAGGGGGAAGGGCATTACCAGTCTCGCCGTGATGAGGAGATGCTCGAGGTGGTCGCCGTTAGTCAAGGGGCGCACGGTGTAGTCGTCAATTGCTCATCGGAGTTGGTCCAGGCGACGAGCACATCCTGTTGTCGACGGAGGCGAGACTATAAGCCATCGGAAGGCAAGCCGATGGTCGCGTTAGATGCGTGAGTCAAAGGCGAGTACACGTGTGTCAAAGAGAGAGAGGGGCGCGGTCGGAAATTACCAGGGGAGTTCGACGGAGTCGCGACGATCAGCAGCGGCGCTCTGTCGTCGTCGTTGCCGATGCTATGGGACACGCG
Source organism: Avena atlantica (assembly GCA_910589765.1). Classification (NCBI taxonomy): domain Eukaryota; kingdom Viridiplantae; phylum Streptophyta; class Magnoliopsida; order Poales; family Poaceae; genus Avena; species Avena atlantica. The sequence continues at coordinate 354,440,236 of OU342734.1, forward strand.
CGGGCGAGCTGTGGGTGTTGGCGGATGCGCAAGCAGATGGGGAGCATGCTCGTTTGATATATGGGCAGTGGGGTGGTGAGGGTTGGCCGGAATCGTGGCCGGAGTTCGTCGGGACAGTGGAGGTTTGGGCACGCAATTGCGGCAGCCTGGTGGCGGAGAGGAGCTGACGTTTGGGGGAAAAGAAGAGGGGACGTGGGCGTTTAAGAGGGTGTGGTCACTTGTGAGTATTGATCACGCATTCACGCGAATTTACAAGAATTATTCACGGCAGAAACGACAGCGATGAATAGGGGAGAGCTGGTCGCGGGGTTGAAGACGATGTGCTGGCGGTGGGGCTGCATCGTCAGCGAAAGAGAGGGGGTGCGGTGGGGTCCAAGCGTCAGTGAGTGAGGGGGAGACACGCGGGTAAGAAAACGATTCGCTAGGGGCGAGAGAGGTGCCGCGCTGGGCTGGTTGGGCCTGATGGGCCGGGGTTAGTGGGTCTGGTCCTGGGCTGGTTTGTTTTTACCATTTTTTTTTCCTCGTTCTTTTTTCTTTTTCTGATTTATTTTTCTGTTTTCATTTGAATCCAATGATTTAAACTCTTATTTATTTTCAAAACTTTCCAAACTTTCCAGTATGTTTTTATACTGCTTAACCATGTATTTTAAATTCCATTTTAGAATAATTTCTTTTATTCTTTTATGGTTTATTATTTATTTAAATTAGACACTTGTATTTATTTAAATAAGATTTTAAATATATTTTCAAACTTATATTTGAATTCTAATTTTTACCAAGCCTTTTTCAGTAGGTTTTATTTATTCATTAGTGCAAATAATTCACTTTGAATTATTTAAAACATTTTAATATGATTTAATGTTCATTTAAATTGGCATGTTGTCTTTATTTAAATAAAATCAAATATGGTTTTAATCCCATATAAATTTTATTCAAATAATTCTTTTATTCATTTTAAGTTAATTAGGTAACTTTTTAATCCACTTTGGGAAGTTCCAATTTATTATTTTCTCATGATTTAATTAATCATTTATATTAGAGATTTTGTCTCCATTTAAATAGATTAGAATTTGGTTAATGCCATATAATTTTATTTGGATATTCTTTTAAACACCGCGGTTCTGAAAAGACAGAGACTTCTATGTGACATGCCAATCCCTGGATCGGTTCATTGGCCCACAATAGAATGAGATGAATAACATAGCAAAATATCCGTGTATCATAAATAACGAAGATCCAGAGTACCATTATTACAATAAAAGCTTAGCCCAAGGCTAGCTCAAATTATTCAGGTAGCAACACAAATAAAGTAAATCCTCCATTCTTCAAATTGTCCACAAGTGAACAAGTGCCGAGTGGAGTACCGTGGCCTATATCAATTACTCAGAATCGGAATAACCTGCAACATGAAACGTAGCAGCCCCGAAGGGTCAATACATGGAATGTATGGCAAGTAGAGCTAGTAATGGAGACAATAGTACTAACATCTACATGCATATTTGGCAAGTGGAGATGTGTCTGGCTTGCATTTACAAATACCTTTGTCCTACTTTCATAAACAGTTTTTGATTTTCTTTGAAAAGATCCCAATTAAGTTAACCCAACAATATTAACACAATTATGAAATTGGAATGAGCGAGAAACATGTCATGGAATCAATATCAAGCAACTCAGATGTCCTTAACCGGGGACACGGCTAATCGATTAGATTATACACCCTGCAGGGGTTAGTACACTTTTCCCATGTGACTTGGCCAGCCCAGCTCGTACCATCACTCTCATTTTGGGTGATGATAGGGAGAAGTCCAAGAAGAGACTGCTCGGGAAGTAGCTCCCCAATCCCGACGTGCACCGGTCCAATATACCAAAATTCTACATCTCTGGATACGCGGGTTCAGGTTACCACTACCTACTAAGTCCAACCAACCGCCCATTTTATTATTGGCACATGGTTGTACACGTAAGCTACCAAATAAAGAAGCCAATCAATTTCTCTCGATACCTGGGTGCCTTTTCGCAATGAAACCACCAAAAATTATCAATACCACCACACCCAGGGGATTCATTGATTAAGTTGTTTTACTTTTCACAAACCAACACTTTTAGAAACAAGTCTCAATGATGTAACTCAGCCCTCGTACATCATAGCATGGCTAAGCACATCTACCAACGGTGGTTCATCTATAAGGAAGGTCCTACCACATAATAGGACATAACATAGCGATAATATCATCATACACATGCATCTACAAAATACACGACAATGCATTGAAAATAGTAGGACGATATCATGAAAAAAGTAGCATCTACTTTCCTTGGTTGTAGCGGTCGGAAGAACAATCCACACACGAGCAAGCGTTGCACTCGTCACAATCTACACGATACCATTGCAATCATAAACAAACAATCCACAAGCATATGCAACAAAGATGATGCATGAAGGTATGCAAGGCAAGTGAATCGGTGCTACAGCTGCACCACATAATCCTATTCAATAATACTACTGATTGCATGCATGGAAAATAGTTTTAGCGCAAGGAAAACTATTAAGCAGAAAGTAATGCTCAAAACTAGAGCTAGAACTCGAATAATTCACTACCGGTAGTATACTGTTTGTAAAATTTTGGGAAAATTCTACAGTATAGGCATTGCTAATTAGAAACAGTACCAACTGGAATTACTCAAAAAGGAATTATAAAACTCCCCGAGTAATTAAAACACTGCAGAAAGCCACTAGACTATTTCTGTAGAAGTTTTCACTGTAAGCCTATCTTTTTAATTCACGATGAGATTCCTCTCGTTCCACTGAATTCAGGGACATATCATACGCAATTTTTGGAGCTACGGATCTTTTTCTACGAATTAATTACTCCAAAAAGGCCATTAACTCATTTGATTAAACTGTACTAAACCTTGCTGCAAAAGTGTGAAACAAGGGTACAGCAAGATTCTACACGACTCACTGAATCTACACATATTTTATTTGCAATTTTTGGCCTAGCGTTTTAATTTCTATGCAATTTACAAGTTTTTACCGAAATCTGTCAACTAAAACGATTAAAGAAATACCCAGTCAACTGTGTCTGTTGACTAGTCAACGCGGCTGCTGACTGGGCGCTGACTGGGCGTCTGACTAGTCAATGCCTGGGTACTGACCGGTCAACGGCCGATCTGAACCGCTGATCTGAAATCTAACGGCGGCTGCGGACTCACCGGAGACAAACGGCGGCGAACTCGGGACGACGGCGGCGATCGGTTCCGGCGACGACATTTTTCCTGCGCGGAAGGGGAAGGTTGGTCAGCGCGCGGATCAAGGTAGCCAACGCGGCGAGCGGCGGGCGGTGCGCGCGCGGCGGGCGAGGCGCGAGGCGCGCGTGCACGCGGGCGAGCGCGAGCGGCAGCGGCAGCGAGCTGCGCGGGTAGCGAGCGCAGGCGCGGCGCGCTGCGAGCGGGCGCGGAGGCGCGGGCGGCGGGGCGCTGCGGGCGCACGCGCGGCGCTGCGGGCGGCTGCTGCAGGCGGGGCGGGGGGCGCGCTGCGGGGCGAGGCGGCGCGAAGGAGCGACGCAGGCGGCGGCGCTGCGGCGTACCTGGGGCGGCGCACGAAGGCCGAGGGCGGGTGGCGGTGCGCACGAGGACCGAGGGTGGCGGCGCGAGGTACAGGTGGCGGCGGCGGGGCACAGGATCCGAGGCAGGGGCGACGCGCGGGGATTGAGGCGGTGGGAGTGGAGGCTCGGCTGTGGGCCCCACGCGGGGTCCTAGTCGGATACGGCGCGCGGTTGGAAACGGACACGGAAGTCGGCCCGATTTTCTAACTTTTAATAAAACGGCCGTAATTTTTCCGTATGAGCTCCGAATCGAGCGATTCTTGCTCCTACGTTTTTGTAAAATCGAGGGGAACAATCTAGGGTCAATGGTTGAGTGAAACCACTAGGCTACAAGGGTGGACTACACTAGTCCTACTAATGCCTCCCGCAGGAGCCTCGTAGTAGAATAGAAAAGGATTTTTGAAAATAGCATTTCGCCGATTCTTTTCAATCGACGGTTTTGCATGGAAAAGTATGATGCAATGCTATGAATGATATGCAGAACCAAATCTAAAATTTGGGATGTGACAAGACAAACCCCCTTAAGATGAATCTCGTCCCCGAGATTCGGCGCGGCTAGCAAATAGGTGTGGGTAGTCCTCTCGGATGTCATCCTCACGCTCCCAAGTGGCTTCCTCTTCAGTGTGGTGGCTCCACTGCACCTTGCAAAACCTGATCGTCTTGGTACGGGTAGTCCTCTCCGCTGTCTCCAGAATCTTGACCGGTTTCTCCTCATAGGTCAAATCATTCTCAAGCTGAACCTCCTCTAGCGGTACAGTGTCTCTCAATGGTGTATCCACCATCTCCGGATGGCACTTCTTCAGCTGTGACACGTGGAACACATTGTGAACAGCGGACAGAGCCTCTGGCAACTCCAACTGATAAGCAACTTCTCCTTTGCGTGCTAAGACCCGATACGGTCCAATAAACCGAGGTGCCAGCTTACCCTTGATTCCAAATCTTTTGATACCTCGAAGTGGCGATACTCTGAGGTATGCTCTATCACCTATCTCATACACCACTTCCTTGCGCTTGGCGTCAGCGTAGCTCTTCTGCCTTGATTGTGCTACCTTCAGCCTGTCCCTAATCAAGGCGACCTTCTCCTCAGTGTCCTTGATCAAATCAGGTCCAAACAACTGACGTCTTGATGCTGGTTTGATAGCTGTGGTGTCCGGCACCGTTTCCCATAGCAATGGTGCCCGGCACCGTTTCCCATACAGTACATCAAACGGTGACGTCTTGATGCTGGTTTGATAGCTGTTGTTGTAGGAAAACTCAGCATACGGCAAATTCTCATCCCAACTAGAACCATGAGCCAAAGCGCAAGCTCTCAGCATGTCTTCCAAAATCTGATTCACCCTCTCGGTCTGTCCATCAGTCTGTGGGTGAAACACCGTGCTAAACTCCAATCTAGTACCAAGTGACTCGCGCAACTGGCGCCAGAAGTGTGAGGTAAATTGGGTGCCTCTATGAGATACTATACTCTTGGGAACTCCGTGTAGGCACACAATCCTGTCCATGTAAATCTTGGCCAACTTTGTACTCGTATAGGTTGTCTTTACCGGTATAAAGTGGGCTACCTTGGTCAAATGGTCGACCACTACCCAAATGGAGTCATATCCTGACCTGTTCCTGGGCAATCCTATGATAAAATCCATTCCCACTCTATCCCACTTCCAATCCGGCACGGGCAATGGCTGTAGCAGTCCTGCTGGCTTCTGGTGTTCCGCTTTCACTCAGCTACATACATCACATAGGGAAATATGCTCTGCGATGTCTCCTTTCATGTTGTTCCACCAGAATCTGTCCTTTAGGTCCATATACATCTTCGTATTGCCCGGATGTATAGAGTACGGCGAGTCATGAGCTTCCTGCATAATCAACTTCTTTATCTTGGGATCGTTGGGGACGCACAAACGATCTCCATACCACAAGGTTCCTTGCTCATCCTCGCGAAATTCCCTTGCTCGATCCTCTTTCATCTTTTCCTTTACTTCATCTATCTCTTTGTCTCCCACTTGAGCCTTCCTGATTCTGTCCTGTAGAGTTGGTTGGACTTCCATTGTTGCCAAGTACCCTTCAGATACTACCTCCAGTCTAAGGTCCTTGAACTGCTTGCACAAATCCTCAGGCAATCCCCCAATTGTCAATCCGTTGGCATAGACCTTCCGGCTCAGAGCATCCGCTACTACATTGGCCTTTCCTGGGTGGTATTGCAGATTCATATCGTAGTCCTTGATAAGCTCCAACCATCTCCTTTGCCTCATGTTCAGTTCCTTCTGCATGAATATGTACTTCAGGCTCTTGTGGTCGGTGTATACATCACAGTGTTTTCCCATTAAGTAATGCCTCCATACCTTGAGCGCATGAACCACTGACGCTAACTCCAAGTCGTGTGTGGGGTAATTCCGTTCATGGTGCTTGAGTTGTCGCGAGGCATAAGACACCACTCTCTCATCTTGCATCAGCACACTTCAAGGTCCCTGTCGAGAAGCATCGCAGTACACTTGGAAATCCTTCTGAAGGTATGGTAAGTACAGAACAGGCGCGGTCACTAGTCGACGCTTCAGTTCCTGAAAGCTGGCTTCACATACGTCTGACCATTCAAACTTCCTCTCCTTCTTCAGAAGTTTGGTCATCGGCTTAGCAATCTTAGAGAAGTTTTCAATGAACCTCCTGTAATATCCAGCAAGTCCCAAAAAGCTTCAAATCTCTCCCGCATTCTTGGGTGCTTCCCACTCAGTTACTGCCGTCACTTTGCTTGGATCAACATCGACTCCTTCTCCTGACACTACGTGTCCAAGAAACCCAACAGTGTTAAGCCAGAATTCACACTTGCTGAATTTGGCATACAGCTTGTGTTCCCTCAGCTTCTCCATAATCAGTCGCAGATGCTTCTCATGTTCAGCATCGTCCTTGGAATATATCAGTATGTCGTCAATAAACACCACCACGAACTTGTCCATGTACTCCATAAATACCTTGTTCATCATGGTCATGAAGTATGCCGGGGCATTTGTTAGTCCAAAATACATAACCGTATACTCATATAAACCATACCTAGTGGTGAAGGCGGTTTTTGGTACGTCGTCCTCCCGGATCCTCAATTGGAAGTAGCCTGATCGCAGATCAATCTTGCTGAACACCTTTGCTCCTTCCAGTTGATCAAACAAATCATTTATGTTCGGCAGGGGGTATTTGTTCTTGATGGTCACCTCATTCAGCGAGCGATAGTCCACCACTAATCTCTTGCTGCTGTCTTTCTTCTCCACAAACAAAACAGGTGCACCCCATGACGACGAACTAGGCTGAATGAATCCCTTTTTCCAGCTGCTCTTTCAACTGCTTCTTCAATTCCTTCATCTCATCCACATCCATCTTATATGGTTTCTTTGCTATAGGTCCTATTCCCGGCATCAGGTCGATAAGAAACTCCACTTCCCTGTCAGGTGGCATTCCTGGCAGCTCTTCCGGAAACACGTCAGGGTAATCCCTAATCACTGGCACAGTATCCATGCTAATCCCCTTATGAGAATTTAACTTACACCTTCGCGGTATCACAGCTGACTTGAATCTAATCCTCTTACCATCCGGGGTTTTGAGTGAAACAGCTCGTTGTGCGCAATCTATGTGTCCCTCATGCATAGACATCCAGTCCATACCCAGAATAACGTCTAACCCCTGTGATTCCAACACTACCAAATGTGCACTGAAGTTGTGTGTTCCAATCCTCACAGTCAAGTCGCGGCATCCCGCGCTAGCTATCATATCTCCTCCAGGTGAACTCACTCTAATAGACCTTTTCATAGACTCAGTAGGTAGCTTATACTTATCCACAAATGCCCTTGATATGAATGAATGCGATGCACCAGTATCGAAAAGTATAAGTGCAGGGTGAGTGTTGATTGGAAACTTACCAATCACAAGGTCAGGCTCATCTAGAATCTCCTCCACATTCATGTGGTTCACTGTGGCCTTCTCGTTGTTGGTTGGCTTCAGTCCTTTCCTCTCCGGACAGTTGTCGCCATAGTGTCCCTTCTGTTTACACTTGAAGCATGTCACCTCACTCAGATCCTTCTTCACAAAGCTGCGATCACGGTTGCGGTCATGTCCACCGTGTCCTCCAGAATGGTGAGAGTGTCCTCCCTTGTGGCTGTGGTGGTTGCTCCTATGGTTGTCATGACGATGCCCATCGCCTCCATGGTGGTGGCGGTCATGGCTCCCATGGTCACTCCCTCCATGCTTGGAATATCCATCATATGAAGTGCGAGACTTGTGATGTGAACCAGAGTGGTGATTGTTGCTCTTTCTCTTGCGGTTTTCCACCTGTTTGTGCTTCCCTTCCAAGATTCTGGCCTTGTCCATAAGCTCCTGGAAAGTGGGGCAATAAACCACCAGTAGCTGCACTGAAAGCTCATCACTGAGGCCATCCAGGAATCTCTCCCTCCTTTTTGCATCAGTGTCAACATCCTCAGGTGCATAACGGGACAGGTTGTTGAACTCCTCAATGTACTCGGCCACGGTGCGATTGGTTTGGCGCAAGTTGCGGAACTCCTTCCTCTTCAGGCTCAGAACTCCTGAAGACACGTGGTTGGTCCTGAAACCTTCCTCAAACATTGCCCAAGTCACAGTATCCAGCGGGTGGGTGATCTGAAAAGTGTCCCACCAAGAAGCGGCTGGTCCCTCCAGTAGGTGAGCGGCAAACCTCACCTTCTCAGCATCAGTGCATCCAAAAGTTACTAGATCTTTGTTGACTGAACGCAACCAGTCGAGAGCAACCATTGGTTCCGTTGCAGTAGAGAACTTAGCTGGCCTTAGCCTCAGAAATCTGGTGAGAGCATCTCCCTGAGGCTGATTGTTTCCATTGTTGTTGTTCTGAGCTGCCATGAACTGAGTCATCACTTGGGTCAGCTGTGCCTGAGCTACCATGAGTTGCTCCAACTCAGTGGGTTGACGGCGGGGAGGCATCTGCGTTTCAGCACAGGTAAGTTTAGAAAGAATCAACTACGATAATTGGATTCTACCCATGCATATGATCAATCAACAACAAACAATAGCAGACAATCACAAGCAAGCAACACATCAACAATCAAGTGATCCAGCAACATCCCAGGGGTTATCCTAGCAGTATATACCTACTGAAATAGTTTTACAAGAGTTGGCAATGGTTAACCAAACAGTTGATCAACTACACAACAAAAACAGCAATCTGCCAGAACAGTCCAGCAGCGTTTACGGATTTTTCCGCCTGACTTAAACTCGTCAGAAAATTTAGCTGATTTTTTCACATATAGTACAGAGAGTTTCGCATCAGCCCAATGTTTTTCAGATTTTTCCCAGTTACAAGAAAAATATGAAAAATCATACAGTACTGCTGTATCAGCAGAAAACTACAGCGAAAATAACACACATAGTAACCAAAATTGCCATAACTCTTTCATAAAATTCGCACAAATAAGTCCTGGGATATTGGAGTACACAAATAAGCAACTAAACACTCTTAAACTAACAGCAACTAAGTTTCACATCGATCGAGACTAATCCTAACGAATTTGCCTAACGTGGACTAATTGGTGGACTTCTATTTACTTCTTGAAGAGGTTGCGGTAGGTCCTTGCACTCATGCGTTGGCGCTTCGGTTCGTGGTACAACCATGGCGACGGAGTGTACACCTCTCCTGAATCATCACTTGAGATTTCAAACTCCACCTCTTCTGGATCCTCCTCTTCTTCTTCACTCTCAGCTGCAACAGCAACAGCTTCATCTCCTCCACCATCATCGTCTCCATCATCATCATCATCCTCGTCCTCATCATCATCATCGTTCCCACTGTCATCATCATCCCCATTGTTGCCATCATCTCCATTGTCATCATCAGAGGGTGGATTCAGCTGTGCTTGGAGAGCGGCAATCTGGGTTGTCATAGCATCAATAGTTTGATCCCTTTCCTGGACGGTCCCCTGCAACTGTTGTATGTTCTGGGTGTTCTCCTACACCGTACCATGAAGATGAGCTATGGTTGCATCTCTGGCTATCAGGGCATTCTCCAGAACTCCCACGGCTTCATGCAAGGTGTCAATCTCCTGTCCTTGGACCACCATACCATTGCTAGCAAAATCTGCAATCTCCTTTATCATCATCAGTTTCTCAGCTAGAGCTCCATTCTCCCTTTCCATGTCCTCTATGTGCCTCCGACGGGGCGGCATGTTGTTCCTGTCGCCCGGGGTAACTACAATGTTCCCATCTTCATCACGCCTCCCATAGTCACGGTAGGGTGAATCTGCTGGCAGTAGGTGTCGGACTTGATGGCACTGGCGAGACAGGGCTTCATGTATGGCCAAGTTGATTCCAAGTCCCCAGTTGCAGTATGTCTTGGTGTAGATCAGATGCACTGGATTTGGCAAGGTGGCATCCCTGAATATGAAGGTAGTGATCTCCCATGCATCCTCTCCATATCCATAGGTGTACAACCTTCTTCCCTTGAACATGGGCAGTGGCAATCCAAATGACTGCGAGAGCTGTGCTAACTGCCTTGCAAAGGGCCTTGGTGACTCCATGGTGGCATACTCAGTCCTGACTTCTCCCATCTATCAAGTAAAAGAGGAAAGAGTGAGAATAGCATATGGTAAGAATTTACGAGGGTGAAAGGCATAAGATGAAAGACAGAGTTAATATAGGCTTTAATAATTCTATGGCTTCCTAATCCAATCCTAGGTCACGATCCTACAGTCGACACACGTGCTCTGATACCATCTTGTAACACCGCGGTTCTGAAAAGACCGAGGCTTCTATGTGACATGCCAATCCCTGGATCGGTTCATTGGCCCACAATAGAATGAGATGAATAACATAGCAAAATATCCGTGTATCATAAATAACGAAGATCCAGAGTACCATTATTACAATAAAAGCTTAGCCCAAGGCTAGCTCAAATTATTCAGGTAGCAACATAAATAAAGTAAATCCTCCATTCTTCAAATTGCCCACAAGTGAACAAGTGTCGAGTGGAGTACCGTGACCTATATCAATTACTCAGAATCGGAATAACCTGCAACATGAAACGTAGCAGCCCCGAAGGGTCAATACATGGAATGTATGGCAAGTAGAGCTAGTAATGGAGACAATAGTACTAACATCTACATGCATATTTGGCAAGTGGAGCTGTGTCTGGCTTGCATTTACAAATACCTTTGTCCTACTTTCATAAACAGTTTTTGATTTTCTTTGAAAATATCCCAATTAAGTTAACCCAACAATATTAAAACAATTATGAAATTGGAATGAGCGAGAAACATGTCATGGAATCAATATCAAGCAACTCAGATGTCCATAATCGGAGACACGGCTAATCGATTAGATTATACACCCTGCAGGGGTTAGTACACTTTTCCCATGTGACTTGGCCAGCCCAGTTCGTACCATCGCTCTCATTTTGGGTGATGATAGGGAGAAGTCCAAGAAGAGACTGTTCGGGAAGTAGCTCCCCAATCCCGACGCGCACTGGTCCAACCTACCAAAATTCTACATCTCTGAATACACGGGTTGGGGTTACCACTACCTACTAAGTCCAACCAACCGCTCATTTCATTATTGGCACATGGTTGTACACATAAGCTACCAAATAAAGAAGCCAGTCAATTTCTCTCGATACCTGGGTGCCTTTCCGCAATGAAACCACCAAAAATTATCAATACCATCACACCCAAGGGATTCATTGATTAAGTTGTTTTAGTTTTCACAAACCAACACTTTTAGAAACAAGTCTCAATGATGTAACCCAGCCCTCGTATATCTTAGCATGGCTAAGCATCTCTACCAACGGTGGTTCATCTACAAGGAAGGTCCTACCACATAATAGGACATAGCATAGCGATAATATCATCCTACACATGCATCTACAAAATACACGACAATGCATTGAAAATAGTAGGACGATATCATGAACAAAGTAGCATCTACTTACCTTAGTTGTAGCGGTCGGAAGAACAATCCACACACGAGCAAGCGTTGCACTCGTCACAATCTACACGATACCATTGCAATCATAAACAAATAATCCACAAGCATATGCAACAAAGATGATGCATGAAGTTATGCAAGGCAAGTGAATCAGTGCTACAGCTGCACCACATAATCCTATTCAATAATACTACTGATTGCATGCATGGAAAATAGTTTTAGCGCAAGGAAAACTATTAAGCACAAAGTAATGCTCAAAACTAGAGCTAGAACTCGAATAATTCACTACCGGTAGTATACTGTTTGTAAAATTTTGGGAAAAATCTACAGTATAGGCATTGCTAATTAGAAACAGTACCAACTGGAATTACTCAAAAAGGAATTATAAAACTCACCGAGTAATTAAAACACTGCAGAAATCCACTAGACTGTTTCTGCAGAAGTTTTCACCGTAAGCCTATCTTTTTAATTCACGATGAGATTCCCCTCGTTCCACTGAATCCAGGGACATATCATACGCGATTTTTGGAGCTACGGATCTTTTTCTACGAATTAATTACTCCAAAAAGGCCATTAACTCATTTGATTAAACTGTACTAAACCTTGCTACAAAAGTGTGAAACAAGGGTACAGCAAGATTCTACACGACTCACTGAATCTACACATATTTTATTTGCAATTTTTGGCCCAGCGGTTTAATTTCTACGCAATTTACAAGTTTTTACCGAAATCTGTCAACTAAAACGATTAAAGAAATACCCAGTCAACTGTGTCTGTTGACTAGTCAACGCGGCTGCTGACTGGGCGTCTGACTAGTCAACGCCTGGATACTGACCGGTCAATGACCGGTCTGAACCGCTGATCTGAAATCTAACGGCGGCTGCGGACTCACCGGAGACAAACGGCGGCGAACTCGGGACGACGGCGGCGATCGGTTCCGGCGACGATATTTTTCCTGCGCGGAAGGGGAAGGTTGGTCAGCGCGCGGATCAAGGTAGCCAATGCGGCGAGCGGCGGGCGGTGCGCGCGCGACGGGCGACGGCGCGAGGCGCGCGTGCACGCGGGCGAGCGCGAGCGGCAGCGGCAGCGAGCGGCGCGGGCAGCGAGCGCAGGCGCGGCGCGCTGCGAGCAGGCGCGGAGCGGCGGGCGAGGCGCGCAGCTGGCGTGCAGCGCACGCGGAGGCGCAGGCGGCAGGGCACTGCAGGCGCGCGCGCGGCGCTGCGGGCGGCTGCTGCAGGCGGGGCGAGGCGGCGCTGCAGGCGACGGGGTGCTGCGGCGCGGAGGAGCGACGCGGGCGGCGGCGCTGCGACGTACCTGGGGCGGCGCACGGAGGCCCATGGCGGGTGGCGGTGCGCACGAGGGCCGAGGGCGGCGGCGCGGGGTCCAGGTGGCGGCGGCAGGGCACGGGATCCGAGGCAGGGGCGGCGCGCGGGGATCGAGGCGGTGGGAGTGGCGGCTCGGCTGGGTGGGGTCTGCCTTTTTGTGGGCCCCACGCGGGGTCCTAGTCGGATACGGCGCACGGTTGGAAACGGACACGGAAGTCGGCCCGATTTTCTAACTTTTAATAAAACGGCCGTAACTTTTCCGTCCGAATCGAGCGATTATTGCTCCTACGTTTTTGTAAAATCGAGGGGAACAATCTAGGGTCAATGGTTGAGTGAAACCACTAGGCTACAAGGGTGTACTATACTAGTCCTACTAATGCCTCTCGCATGAGCCTCGTAGTAGAATAGAAAAGGATTTTTGAAAATAGCGTTTCGCCGATTCTTTTCAATCGACGGTTTTGCATGGAAAAGTATGATGCAATGCTATGAATGATATGCAGAACCAAATCGAAAATTTGGGATGTGACATCTTTATCCTTTTATTTTATTTGGATTATCTTTATTCCATTTGATTATGGATTTTAATTCAAGTTTTAAATTGTCTTCTAAATAATTTCCTTGGAATTTATTATTTAGTTTAGGCAATTTGTCTTTATTTAAATAAAATTGAATATGGTTCGAAGCCCATATAGTTTTATTTAAATAATCTTTTTATTTCTTTTTATTATTAAATAACTTCCATTTGTTTATGGATTTGGCCAAGATTTAATTTGGCTTTTAAACATTCCTTAATTATTTATTTTTTTCTTTATCTTATAAAATCCATATCTTTTTATTTATAGATCCAAAATTGTTGATTCAAATTTGTATGTTTTTATTTAGTATTTGTTTATCCTTTTAAATCCTTTTAGGATTATTTTGCTCAAGATTTTGGTATGGATTTTAGTTTGGAGCTTTATTAGCCTTGGAAATTTATTTCCTTTTATCTTATTAAATTCATAAATTTTTATCCATGGCTTCAAAATAAGTGAAACCAATTTCTATGGTTTTATAATATTTGTGTTTATCATTTTTGATCATTTATAAATGTTTGTTGCTAAATTTTTATATGGATCAAATCCATAGTCTTAGAGAGATCTTGGAAATGATTTTCTTCCTTTAGGGTTTTAGGGTTTTGGTTTAACTTTTCCAAGTGGTTAAATTTCAAGATACATTCATTGATGAATGCATTTCACTTGATTGAAATTTTGTTGGATTCCCTTTTATTCAAATTTGTTCAAGAAGGGTTTTGGTGTTTCCATTTAGAAACAAAAAGTTTCTTTTCACCCTAAATTTCAACAATTATTTCTTTTGTTTATTTATTTTTCACATTTCAAAGTTTGGAAAATTTTGGGATGTGACACATTGCTACTAGGGTTTATGTGATATTGGTTCTAGTTCTAGTGTTATTCCTTATGAGCTTTATAGGGAAATTATGCATGAAATTGGTCCTTGTGAGCTTGAGGACATTGATGTGGTTATTCACCTTGCTAATAAGGAAACCGTTTGCCCTATTGGTATTATAAGAGATGTGGAATTCCTTTGCGGTAAGATTAAGTATCCTGCTGATTTTCTAGTGCTTGGTTCAGCAGCTAGTAAAACTTATCCCATCATTTTTGGTAGACCTTTCCTGAACACTTGTGGAGCTATTATAGATTGTAAAAAGGGGAAGTTTTAACTAGGTTTGATGGAGATTCTTATGAGTTTAACTTTTCCAAATTTGCTAAAGCTCCTTATGAAAATAGTTTATCTAATGAATATTTCAGGGTTGAACAACTTGCTTCTATTGATCCAGTTTATGACCTTAGGCCTCTTTTTGATGATTGTAAGTATGTTCATTCTGATGATAGAGTTGTTTCTTGTGATAGTTATATTGTCAACTTTATTCAAAGTTCCACTTAAAGTTATTATGCGAGAGGGAAATATGGTTTTATGCATGTCAATAATATTAATTTTCCCTGCTTTATGTTGAAAGGTTTGAAGTTGCATTTGTTTTGTCTTCTTATGCTAGTGGGATTTTGTTTAAATAATTTGTTTTCTCATGAAACTCCCTTGCATAGGAAGTGGGTTAGACTCAAATGTGTTGGATATTTGCTTCTTGATGCTCTTTTTCACTTCAAATCCATATCTCCTATGTGAGCATCTTTGAAATTATCAAGCCTAACATAAAGGCATTAAAGAAAAGTACTTCTTGGGAGATAACCCAATAGTTTTGTTGAGTCTTGGAAGTTAATAACCGCTCCTTATCCTTTTTGTTTGGTTTTTTGTGTCAAGATCAACCACTTTTGAGAAGTAGAGGAGTTGTGAAAAGTTGCTGTCCTGGGACAGATTTTTGTGTTGAATTTTAAAAAATCGTGAAGGAGCTCTGTACTTCGGATGGAGCTGTAATTTTCTGTGCTTGTGCCCCAAGTTGTTATACAATTTTCATTAATTTTGCACTATTTTATTTGAGCAACATAAGTTTTTTGAAAAAAAATCAATCTCTACCTGCTGGTCTGTTTTGACAGATTTCTGCCATTTGCAATTGCCTCTTACATTGACTCCCTTTCAGATTCTTTTTGGGCTTTTGGAAAGGAGTTGCTACAGTAAGTTTGAACCTAATGGTTTATTGTTTTTGCATACACTAATGTTGCTAATAAAGATTGTGTGAGGCTTTGTATGAAAGGAACTTTCAAGTATTGGAGAGAAGGAATCTGTAGAGTTTGTCTCTGAGTAGGTAAAAGTGCTGCAAACAGAAGGTTCACAAAAAAAAATCTTTATATTTTTAATGTTTTTATTACATATGGAAAGTTACGAGATGAAACAGAGGAGGAGACGGGGCCCAGGTGGGCCACACCCACCAGTGGCGCGGGCCCTAGCTGGCCGCGCCACCAGGGGTGTGAGCCCCCTAGAGTCCGTCTCCGCCTCGTTTTCGCACAGTACCTTCCTTATGCAGTAAAACTTCGTAATATATAACCCCCCGGATCCCCCGAGATTCGTATATCGTGTTCTCGTCGTGTTTTCGTTTCGATCTATTTCTGTCAGGAAATACTCTCAAGTTTAGAGGCACCATGGTCTCCGCCAATGACAAGGGCAAGAAGCCCGTCGAAGATGATCCTCAAAACCCCAAGGAGGAGGAGATCTTGGTTGGGGATGAAGAGGACGTGAAGGAGGACGAGCATCCGGACACCCGCACTATCGTTGCAAGCATTGGAGTGGTGGCAAACCCTATCAAGCTTAGGAATACAGCACGGATGTCTACAGGAGGAAAACTCCGCGTCATATCCTCTCTCCACGGTCACTTCCTCCACGCACCAAAAACCCCTTCCATACTCTTATACATGAGCAACAATTACAAAAGGTGCCCAAAGGGAGGTTGCCTCTGTTTGGGATCAGCCTCGTTCTAACCATGCAGGGAAGGAACACTCTAAGAAGGAAGAGTAGGGAAGGAATCACAAGGACGGGGATTCTCGGTCTGACATGATCATGAACCGTATTGAGCATAACTCGGAGATGATTCGTACTATAGCCTTTGGGATTGAGGATTTGAGGGAACTGATTGAAGATCTTATCAAGAGAACACCACCACCACCGAAGGAGTAATTCGTCATCAGGTTTGGCATCCCCTTGGCTTGTTCCAAGCTTGGGGGAGTGCCGTAGTATCAAATCATTATCTTTTACCTTTTTCGTAGAGTCATATCTTGGGTAGAGAAGTTATCTTATAGGTTGGTTTGCATTGTGGAAGTATCTCTCCTTTAGTTGGTTATCTATGTATCCCTTGGTGTGAGTGCCTTTATGGAATATTAATGAGAAGTCTCATCTTTTACTTTTTGCACTTCTTATTTTAGTTTGTAGTCTCTATTATATGATTGATCTTGTTGATCAGTATTGGTATCATTTTGGGAGCATCAAGTAGATCTAAATTGGTTTTGGCAAACCGAGCTCTGGTCAGTAGCAACACTTTTGAGGTTTGAAAGGAAAAGAGAAAAAGCTTACATGTATTTTGTGTTATTTATTTTCTTTCTTTATTGGCTCATAAGCTTAGTATTATTTATTTAAGATATTTTGTGTCTTCAAGTAAGATTGCATGTTTGGCTTTATCACTTGTATGTTTGCTTGTTTCCTTCAACTCTTTTTCTTTCTACCCAGCCTTGCTAGCCAAAAACCTATGCTGAGAGGGAATACTTCTCATGCATCCATTCCTTTAAACCAAAACCTGTGCCATTTGTGTCCATCATATCTACCTATTAGCATTATTGATATTCCAAGTAAATTCTCAAGCTTCATCTATCTTTTAAATTAAAAATTCTTTTGTTATGTGAAAACTAGTTAGTAAAGCACTCACAAACATGATGGCACACCTTATTTTTTTGCCCCTAATAAACTTGAATCATTGTGTCATCGAAGTTGTATATGCTTGCACATATATGTTGGGATTAGCAGAACTGTGCTGTCATGGGGAACGCTTTCAACACCTGTAAATACATACCCAGTTGATATCATGCTCTTTTGTTTGCGAATATCGTCGGTGTGAAATAAAGGGGGAGCTTGTAAGTCCATGAAGTTATGTATATGTGTTAGAGAAACGCATGTGCCGCTAGCCTAAGCCATGCCTAATCATGGTAGAAACTTGCAACATAACCATAATGATCAATCTATGAAGTTTTCTCCTTATATATTAAAAAAAGAAAGAGACATTGAAAAGAGGAAAGAGAGAAAAAAGCACCATTTTCCTATGATAAATAAGAGATTGCTGAGATGCTCATTGTCTACTTGCCTTGTCATTTTGATAACGGGATAGCTCCTATATCATGTGCAAGGGGTACCCCATTGGCATGTACTTACTATGACAAGAACTTACCGGTAACTAAAGTTGAGTAGCATGAGAAGCGGCCCTCATACTCAAGGGACATGAGATTGCCAACTTATATTTCGTCAAGCATATACTCCATCTTTGTTTACTTTAACCTTAATCACCTCAAGATGCTTATGATAGGGGCAATGAGAGCTCAAAGCTAGTAAGTGCCATAGTCCTTTGAAAGCTCTTTATGAACTTGAAATCCCTGCTTCCCTCTATGAAGGGCCTTTCTTCTACTTCTAAGTTGAGTCAGTAAACCTACTTTCTCTCTATCTCCAGTAAGCATTTGAGTTGTTGTGTTTCAAACATTCATATGATGATTTATTCAACCATGTTCTTTATCTCCCTTGTTTGCACAAGACTCTTATCTAAATGAGTATTACTTTGAATACCATCATTGTGAAAAACCTTTTTATGTTTGAGCAAGAGTAGTCCTGTTGTAAACCTCTTTACAAAATCTTTGCTTAGAAACTGTTTGCCAACTGTTCTCTGACCAAGAATAAAATATTCCGTGTTACTTTCACCCTTCTAAACATGTTTAACCTTAACCCGTTAAGCCCACATAGCATACGTATCCTGTCTAAATCTAGTAACATGTTTTTTAAACCCTAACATGCTTATTTGTATTCCTGGTAGCAATTTCAGCTAAACTTAGAGGGAACTTTCCGCTTTCTAGTATAGCTTATCAATAATAGTCAGCAACCTTTCTTTCTATTTTTTTAACTTCCACTTACATTTTTCGGCCAGCCCTTTAACGAAACGTCAGGGATGACGAATCTAGTTTCATGTGTTATAGAAAACAAACGTGTGTCCACATATCATGATTCACGCGGGCAGAACTACAGGAAGGCAGCTCGGGCTTTAGCCGGATCCACATGACCAAATACTATGAAATTACTTATTTTAAAAATACAGAAATACAATAGTATGTAAATTGTGAATACAATGACGAATAGACCAGCCCTGATCACAGAGTGACAAATACATGGTTCAAACCGAAATTAACTGTAAATGTACTATAATCAAGCAGAACACAGTAATCACAACCCATTTCACACATCACCGGTATTGCACGAGTTCACAAACACAAGACACTTACAAATGACACAATTATTTATGGCAGCGGTAATACTAAACGCCGGAGGTTCCGCCAAGGGAACCAGGTAAGCTCCCTTCTCGGCCGCCGGCGCCGCCTCCACAGACACCCCCGGTAGGCCGGAAGGGGGTGTTTTTAGGATGAGAGAGGGAGACCTGGAAGAAAGGCTTCGCCTTCCCTTGCCGATTGGTAGACTTGCCTTCTAGTATCTTCTTCGCCTCCGCCGCCTCCTGCATCGCTGCAGGCATCGTGCGCGCGGCGCTAGCTACTCAACCCATGCGGTGGCGCAGAGTAGTACTGCTCCGCCCTCTGCCTCCGCATCTCCCTGCTTCTTCTGGCGCTAGCTACCACAGCCACTGCTGCTTGATTATAGTGTTTAAAATCCGAATAAGGAATGGTGCGTCTACCCTCGGCTTGGTCTCTGCTTATATAGACTCGACCGAAGCGTCTACGTTCCAATCAAGAAAGCTGAAGTCACTACGATCGAGCAACTAGCGTCTGGGGATTGCATAATCAATTCATTAACGCCATGCCGTAATGGTGGATGTTTTCTTGGCCATGCCGTAGTGGCGGATTCGGTTGATCCAGTTCCTGGGGCTTTACCGTAAAGGAAGCTTAATCATGCAGGCTTTCTATCCTTACAGTCACAAGGACCAACTGTCGACTTAGCTCCCACTAAAGCGACTTTCTCTTGGTCAGTGTGGGATATGCATTTCTTTTTATCGATACAGAGTGTGGGATATGCATGGTTGTGCACTTCTCCGATCAAGCTTGTTACGTCTCTTCAATCATCTTGTGTTTCAAGAGAATATCAACGACTCTAAATTAAGGCCCCGATGGATCCCAAGATTAAGAAACGAAAAAAGTTACGGATTCGACGGTCTTTCCAGTACAAAACGCATGAGATTGGAGAACACGGACAAACTCAAAGTATAGTCGTTTTTCTTGAACATAGATAAATTATCTACTCCCTTCGTTCAGAAATATAAGACATTTTAGTTTTGTGAATCGAATATATCTTGAAGCCTTTTAGTGTATAGGTTCATAGAGGTTTGAAGTGAACCTATACACTAAAATACGTCTGGATACGTTCATTACACAAAGCTAAAATGTCTTATATTTCTAAATGGAGGGAGTACATCCTATGTGAGTGAGTCTTAAGCTTGGAGTGAATGTTCAAGCCCCTATTTGATTGAACCGTGGAAATTCAATTCATAGGTATTTGGATAGCACTATTCCTTTGTTGGAGAAACACATAGTAGGAAGAATTATAAGAAAATCTAATCAAATCCTACAAACCAAGGAGGGCATAATCTATCTATGCAAACAAGCATAACTAATTATGTTGTGGTTCTAGATCTTTATTAATTAAAAAAACATCTTCTAGCCTTCAGCAAGTCTTGAACTTCAATACGAAGACAAAAGGAAAATAAAAACAACATGTTAAAGACTCGTATATTATAAAGGTATTTCTAAACAACTACACATGTTGGGACATAGATCTCCTAGTGACTTGCTCTAGTTCGTCGCTGCCAGAGGGTTTCTTTGCGAAAATTGTACCGATCTATTAATAATCATCAACAACAGTACAAAAAAACATGAAAAGTGGTAAAGATTACAAATAGATGATAACATAATGTTTAAAAGGTTTGAAATTTTATTTTTCTCAAACACAACATAATTAAGGAAAACTTAGATAGACTAACACATAGCATTGCCACCAAACAAATTTGTTCACACAACCTCACTTGGATCCCATGTTGCTAATTACCTAACATGTGAGGTATGAAGCGAGAGAGGTATAGGTTAAATGTTAATCTGATGACAAGCAGATTCAAAGGTGTAAAGTGATATCCAGTGCCAATCCTGGAAGAAGTGCTAAATATAGAATCCCCAAGATTAAAAAGTGTAGAGTGCTTTTCGCCAGATTATCGCACTCCACTAAGAATCTGGTTACAATGGTTGGATCACTTATCTTATTGCATGGTTAGGATCTCACAATATGGAAACTTGCATCTAATGCGGTGTGAGTCATTGATTTGCACTGTTTTTGTTTTATTTGCTAGCATGGAATTTTTTGGTGTTACTTTGTGATGTAGTTTTGTTGGCTGGACCGATTTATTGTGGTCGGATTGAGTTGGTAGCATTAGCAAAACATTTGGCTAGCTTCAGCTTATTTAATAGAAAGTTTCTTTAGTTTTTCTTTTTTTGGGAAGTTCTTTGGTGGAAATTGAGGGTGCCAGGTTTATTCATACAACGTGCACATCCATTATGAACACCCCCCCCCCCCCCCCCCCACACACACACACACCCACCCACCCACATGCATGCGAGTGTACACACAGTAAGAGGAATTAGAAGAAAATATTACTGCAAAACAAAAACATCTTTTATTATATCATAGAGCTCTTGGATCTCGTTTTCATTTCTCAAAAAAATCGATAAGGTAATCACTGAAACTTGTTCAGGTTTAAGAAAAAACCTCTACCCTAGCAACACATAGACTACATACATTAAAAATTCCAAAAATAAACACCACCTTATAGTTCAGATTATTAAATCAGCCAACAAATTGCCAACACAATAAACTAAGTCATTTAACATCAAAACATGCTTCACACACTCAATATATCCCGATTCGATAAATCATCAGGCCTCAACCTATATTTTGTTTGAAAACCTTAGAAGGCACCTTAAATATTAGTTGCATTGTGATGTGATGCCGATGTTGACCGCTTTGTTTCTGCATACCAGACCAATAAGACATCCAATGGAAAAACTTGGTGCACAATAGTGGAGGATTCTCGTTGGTACACATGATTGAAAATGAAGATTCTTGTAAACTGTCATAGAACTCCTATTCAATGTAGTCCTTGTATTTGGTCTTGGGGGAAATTGACCCATGGGAAGTTGTGGTATGTCAAAGTGCCCATAAAAGTTAAATTTTTTTGTGGGTTTCTACTAAAAATAATATATCTTAACTAAAAAAAACCTCGTAAGGATAGGTTGTAAAGCGAAGTAAGTGTAGTTTCTATGGCAACTTTGAAACAATTAACACCTATTTTTTGGGTGTTCTATGGCTAAGTATGTTTGGGGAGTTCTAAATACATCAATGGGATAAGATCAATCCCTACAACTTAGTTGATATTATTATTTGATCTTGAGTTTTTCTAGTAGAGATAGACAGCTGATTCATGTGGCTATTGTTGTGGTACTCTAGTCAGCCCGGAAGACCATGAATGTAATGTGTTTCACTACCACATAATTGTTCAATTGTAACCAAATATATTACCTACTCTCCCCATAGGTATCTCCTTGTTGGGGAATGCGCTACAAAAACAAAAAATTCTAGCGCATAATCAGGATCATATGCAAGGGGAGAGGCAACGGATCATACTCTCGAAGATCGATCCAGTAAAAGTTTGTCGATGACGAGGTTGGTCGTGCGTCGATCCTGCAACAAGCCTTAGCGAGTCACGAGGAGATGTATTATTCCACGAACGGCTCCCATGAACATGCACCAATGAAGACGTCGTTGCCGAAGTAGTCGGTACATCGATTCCCACAACTAGTTGATTAGCCGCGAGAAGTTTTCTCCTTTTGAAGATCGCCATGATCAAGTGATCCAAGTGTCACACCTCCACCGATATACACACGTACAAGATCAGTGGCACCACATCAAGGTGTGATCAAGAACACACGGGCGAAGTGGAAACATGTCAATGAAGATCCGGCAGTGCTTCCGCAGTCCCGTCTAGATTAGATCTAAACGGAGGCAGAACTCGGGCAGCGCTCTAGGTCTAGGGTCGTAGTAGAAGAACAAGTACCTAGGGCATGCCCGCCCTAGGGTTTAGAACCACACCATGGATGTGGATAAGAGAGGAGGTAGACAGTGGTGGTGCACGGGGCAACGGCGTGGCAAGGGCGCACGACGACGGTTGGCGCAGGGCAGCGACGGCTAGGGTTTTGGGGCGACGGAGGTGCAGCGGCTTGGGGAGTCTAAGGCCTCGACTTGAGTGCCTCTTGGGGTTCCCCTTGGTGCCCTTTTATGGGTAGCAATGCCCCTTGGGTCTTCCTTGACCCAGTCCCAAAGTTTGGACGAGTTCCGGTAGGTGTAGGTCAATCCAAACCTAGTAAAAAATGGCTTCCTTTTGCAAGTTCGACTTTGACTAGTGTATCTTTCCTTACCCGTTACGGCAACGTGGCTAAACCTATTATGGAACCTTCCGGACATCATAACATGACCCGAGTCACCCTGGTACATTCTAGAACCTTCCATAACCTTCCTCTCCTTCCAAAACCTTCCATATATGTTAAGAACCATTCCGGACACTCCCGGACCATTTCGGACACTTCCGGGATCATCTGGGACCTCTCGGAACCATTTCAAGACCATCTGAGACACTATCGGAACCCTTATCTCATATCATTAATGCTCAAAACTTATTTCGTACACCCTCGGCAATATTCCGGACACCTCCGATATATTCTGACACACTCTGAACACCTTTGGAATTACTTCTCTACGAAGTCTTCATACACACTTATATTCTAAATGCCATTGATCTCTTAAGTGTGTGACCCTATGGGTTCGGATATTTGCAGACATGTATGGAACTCATTCCATGACAATGATTAATATTGGCGTCTTGATACACGTAATAACCCCCTCCCCCCAAATAACATGAAGATCTTTATCGTGTGAACCACTGTATTATGTTCGATACATATTATATTGTTCCGTCGATACTTTACATTGCCCGAGATGAAACACTAGGTTATTCTCGTTACCCATCATGTACTCTCTACTCATATCGCACTATCGATGTTCATGTGTTCAGCAACTTGATCACGTGTCCGGCCAGACGATGACGATCATCATAGTGTATGAGTGGGCCCAGAGTATATCTCTCCATCGTTAGGAGTAGCAATTCATGCAAGCGCCCCATGTGAATAATTGGCGTGCCATCCGGTAAGAGCATGTATCAACTTTATGATTACTCCGTTAAGAGCAACGTTTGAAGAATCTTGCCATGTTCATATTGTACCTAAGTTCACACGTGTCTCGCGGTCAAACGATCTTTAGTAAAGGCAATACATTGTTTATGAGAAACTACCGATAACAATATTGACGATGTGTTTCAGGGTATATAATGTTGGGTCTATCCATTGTCGTTGTTCTCCCAATAACTCTGATCTCATATATCACTGGCAACTCCACAACACATTGTCGTTTTGCCCATAGTTAGGAAACCGGGACTATCAATGAAACATGAACTAGTCTTAGAGGCGAGACTAGGTATATCTAAATGGTGTTTATGATTCCACACATGTATTAGGGTTTTCCTCCAAATACTCATTATCCGAAACTAATACAATTATAGCACAGAATAATAAACTTAATCATAAACAGGAAATATAGAATAATACAATTTATTATTGCCTCTAGGGCATATTTCCATCACTCCAAAACCTAATACTATCCTAGTATTCCCCCAAAACTTTAGCGGCAACTATTTTTACACAAAATAATAAATTGTACAATCTAGAAAATTTAACACAGACCAACTTATATCTATAAAAAAGTCTTCATAGAACCTTGTTCTCTCCTAATTACCAATAGTATTTATATGAATATTATAAAATAGTTTTTACTCCTATCAAACCTTGGAAAATGATATTGGCGAGCCTAGTGTCTACATATTGATAAAGTAGAGTTCCTAATATATTGATTCTAATCATCTCCATCTAGAAATGTTATCATTTTATAACTTTCACATCCATTTACTTTAAAGGCACATGCCCATGATTTTCATATCAACAACCCTGAACCCTGCCTTAGATCCTTAGGTCAACATACATCTTGCCAATTAAGAATTTTATTTTTTACAACATCTACACATTCTCCTGCAAAAGCATTATTTTCCTAACTAAATCAATTTTTCCAATTGTGCCATTTAGAATCTCTAAATATAAACCATAAAACGAGACCTAGACTCCACCATAATAAAGTTGATTCCTTCCCAAGTATGTAGCTTTTGTCTTTTCCTTTATATTCTTCCTTTCGTTATTACTTAGTGTCACTTAGTAAGAGGAATTACTAAGTACTCAAAAGCTAGTTTACCTTACATACATATGAAATTGATGTGTAGTCATACAACTTCTCCACTTCTACCATTTTTAAAAATATATCAATTTTATGGAAATTAACAATCAAGTCAGAAAGGTGCTAAGACATACACATAATAAGTCTCAAATTTCTAAAAATCACCAGGTTATCCTTAAAGATTACTAATAATCATCTTACAACCCTACACTCCAAATTTATTTTCTATGGAAGAACATCTTCATAAAAACTTTTGTAACTCACTCCAATTTAAAAGAAACACCTTTTGGGGTATATTTCATGGTATATTGTATATAGTCTTCAAGATTTCACTTTGGCCATATGTTTTCTACCAGCATTATGCCTCAATTAAACATTATAAAAATATTTTATGATAAATCCATCAATATCAATCAGGTGTTTTGGATTCTAGTAGTTTTATGTATACAAGGTCAAATAAAATGTTACCATGAATTTAAAAGTTACTTTGTAAAACCAAAATGGCTAGAATTTTATATCACCAATAGTACATATGATTTACTTAAAACCAAACTCTAATCTGAGCTAAGTAGATACATTTCAAACTAACCTAGGGCGCCATGATTTTCAGAAAAATCATATCTTTTTTCTGGACGAGACAAAAGTTTCAGGTTTCCAAAACGTGTTATTGTAGGATGAAGGTGGAAATCTAAACAGGGCCACAACATAATGGAGTTGTAATGGGAAACAGGGAAGTATGTTGCCAAAAACTTATGCACACTCTTCACAAATATAGTGTCGGATAACAGGAAATAATTAGTGATGATGACTGGTTTGATATAAAAGTATGAAAATAATGCAAGTTTCAGGCAAGTCCACACGCTATTACAAGATTTAAATACACGACATCACATTTATGCACCCCCCAAATTCTAAGTTTTAATGAGTATAATGGATTCAATCGAAAGGCCTACAATATTCTCACTAGTTTTCAATTCATTAAAGTAGGGTTTCAGTTAAATTAATCACATCATACAATACTATATAGTCAATTCAAAAAATAGAAAAACACTTAAATCCTCACATACTACTTTAAGGCTATAGTACTGAATGGCATGGCAAGATCACACCGATATAGGGAGGACGTGGACGGAGGGAGCATGGAGGGAGGAGGAGATGCAACCACAACATTAGCTCCATCATGTCGGGGCATGTGATACGTCCAAAACGTGTCTACTTTTCCAAACACTTTTGCTATTGTTTCTCCTCTAAACTTGTATGATTTGGATACAACTAACACGGACTGACGTTGTTTTCAGCAGAATTACCTTGGTGTCTAGTTTTTGTGCAGAAAATCAACAATCAGGAAATTTCGGAAAATATGCCAAAAATTATATTTCACCAGAAGATCCACGGAGCCAAAAGAAGAAACGGAGTGGAGGTCTGATACGTCAGAAACGTATCTATAATTTTTGATGCTTCATGCTTGTTTAGTATCTACTTTGTTTTGTTTGTCTACACTTTGAGGTGTTTTTTACATGTTTTTTGGTACTAACCTATTAACAAGTTGCTACAGTGCCAGTTGCCTATTTTCTGCTATTTTTGGTTTCAGAAAAGTTAGTAAAGAAATATTCTCGGAATTGGACAGAACAAACGTCAAAGTCAATTACTTCCCTTGGGGAACAAGAAATCCAGAGGGGAGACGGAGAAGCGGGCCAAGGCAACCAAACCACCCCAAGCGCGGCCAGGGGTGGGCCCGTGCCTGGGTAGGGTTTGACCCCCCTGGTCGCCTCCTCGGCCTCCCCCTTCGCCTATAAGAAGCCTCTGATTCACAAACCCTAAGCACCCGATCAAATCTCCATGAAACCGTCTGTAGTCGCCGCCACCATCGTCCCTAGATCAGGGGGATTTGAAGTTCTTCCCGGCACCCTGCTGGAGGGGAGATCATCCCGGAGGCCTTCTCTCCGGTATGATTTGTGAGTAGTTCCACCTTGTACTATGGGTCCATGTAGTACCTAGATGTTTGTATCTCCTCCTTTGTGCTTTCATGTATAGATCTTGTTAGCTCCGTTCATGATTAAGATCTAATCTATTTGTAATCATGCATGTTGTGTTTGCGGGGATCCGATGGATATTGAGATTATTATGTTGGTTTGATTCATGGTTTTGTGTTTATGATTCTATCATGTCTGTGTTGTTTGTGATCTTGCATGCCCGTTGTTAGTAGCTATCTTGGCCAAGTAGTTGCTAGTGACTCCAAGAGGGGGTATTTATGCTCGATAGTGGGTTCATGCCTCTAGTTTCCAAGGGAAGTGAAAATAATCTCTTCGGTTGTAGATGTGTTGTTGCTACTAGGGAGAAAACAACGGTCTCTTGTTCATGGAACATGTGGACTGTTTACCTTACACACTTTGCTTAAAGAAGTTGTCTGTTGCTTGCAACTTAATACTAGAGGGGGTTCGGATGATAACCTGAAGGTAGACTTCTAGTCATAGATGCAGTTGGATGGCGGTCTATGTATCTTGTTGTATTGCCCAATCGAATCTCATAGGATATTTCTGACTAGTAATTGCATTGATATGCCTTGCTCAGTTCCTGTCAATTGCCCTGCTGTAATTTTTTTACCCTTCATTCCATGTTGTTTATCTAAGGAGAGCACCTCTAGTGAAATATGGACCCCGATCCAATCTTTACCATTTATACATCCTCCATTGTTACTTGTTTACTTGCTGCAAACCATTACCTTCGACACCATACGTTTAATCCTTTGTTACAGCAAACTGGTGAGCTTGACAACCTCACTGATTCGTTGGGGCAAAGTCTTGAGTTTGTGTTGTACAGGTCTACGCGTTGCTTGCAACACCTGTGTGACATTTCCTTCCTCCTTCTGGTTCGATAACCTCGGTCTCTACTGAGGGAATACTTGTTGTTGTGCTCATCACACCTTGCTCTTGGGGTTTCCAACGAAGCGCTTCCACGTCAAACACCAGGCGCCATCAAGCTTTCTGGTGCTGTTACTGGTAAGTTCTTGTCATTGTAAGTATTTGTATATCATTGAGAACCGCCAGCGGGGTACCCCTTGCACATGGTAGAGGAGCTTTCCCATAACCGAAATGACAAGGCAAGGAGACAATGAGCATCTAGAGCAAGGTGTGAAGCAGCAAGCAGTAGAAGATGTATCAATGGTAAAGATTGGACCGAGGTCCATAGTTTGATGGCGCCTGGTGTTTGACGTGGAAGCGCTTCGTTGGAAACCCCAAGAGCAAGGAGGAAGGAAATGTCACACAGGTGTTGCAAACAACATGGATACCTACACAGGTGTGAAGCAGCAAGCAGCAAGTCTTCCCTTAGTTGAGACCGAGGTTATCGAACCAGAAGGAGGAAGGAAATGTCACACACGTGTTGCAAACAACATGGAGACCTGCACAACACAAACTCAAGACTTTGCCCCAACGAATCAGTGAGGTTGTCAAGCTCACCGGTTTGTTGTAACAAAGAATTAAACGTATGGTGTGGAAGGTAATGGTTTGCAGCAAGTGAACAAGTAACAGTGGAAGATGTATCAATGGTAAAGATTGGACCGAGGTCCATAGTTCAATAGAGGTGCTCTCCTTAGATAAACAACATGGCATGAAGGGTAAACAAATTATAGCAAGGCAATTGACAGGAACTAAGCAAGGCATAACAATGCAATTACTAGCCAGAAATATCCTATGAGGTTGATTGGGCAATACAACAATATACATAGACCGTTATCCAACTACATCTATGACTAGAATTCCACCTTCAAGTTATCATCCGAACCCCCTTCAGTATTAAGTTGCAAGCAACAGACAACTACTTTAAGCAAAGTGTGTAAGGTAAATAGTCCACATGTTCCATGAACAAGAGACTGTTGTTTTCTCCCTAGTAGCAACAACACATCTATAACCGAAGAGATTATTGTCACTTCCCTTGGAAACTAGAGGCATGAACCCACTATCGAGCATAAATACTCCCTCTTGGAGTCACTAGCAACTACTTGGCCAAGATAACCACTAGCAACAGAGAGCATGCAAGATCACAAACAACACAGACATGATAGAATCATAAAGATAGAACCATTAATAAAACCAACATAATAATCTCAATATCCATCGAATCCCCGCAAACACAACATGCATGATTACAAATAGATTAGATCTTGATCATGAACGGAGCTCACAAGATCTATACATGAAAGCAAAAAGGAAGAGATACAACCATCTAGCTACTAGATGGACCCATAGTCCAAGGTGGAACTACTCACAAATCATACCGAAGAGAAGGCCTCCGGGATGATCTCCCCTCCGGCGGGGTGCCGGGAAGAGCTTCATATCCCCCCGATCAAGGGACGATGGTGGCGGCGGCTACAGACGGTTTCGTGGATTTATGATCGGGTTCTGAGAGTTTATATATCGGGGGCTTCTTATAGGCGAAGGGGGAGACTGAGGAGGCCGCCAGGGCGGGCAAACCCTGCCCAGGCGCGGGGTAGGGCCCACCCGCGCCTAGGGTGGGTCTAGCCCCCCTGGCCGGCCTCCTCGTCTCTCCTCTGGACTTCTTGTTCCCCATGGAAAGTTATTGACTTTGTCCTTCGTCCCGTCCAATTTCGAGAATATTTCTTTACTAACTTTTCTGAAACCAAAAACAGCAGAAAACAGGCATCTGGCACTGTTGCAACTTATTAATAGGTTAGTACCAGAAAACATGTAAAAATCACCTCAAAGTGTAGACAAGTAAAGCAAAGTAGATACTAAACAAGCATGGAGCGTCAAAAATTATAGATACGTTTTCAACGTATCAGCATACCTAAGCTTAACTCATTCTCGTCCTCGAGTAGCTAAGTGATAAAAGAATATTTTTTGAGGTGACATGCACCCTCACAATAAAGATCCAACCATTTGCAAACATTGAAAGCTGGGATCAAAGAACTCTGAACATGTGCATGAAAGATGGAGTTCTAACAATAGGGCATAGTAACTATGCATGCAACATGGCAAGCTACAAACAAAGATCATGAATGATATGCATTGAAAAACATTTGTTTGTTTCACATACAGAAAACATAGCATAGTGGCAATCATCTTATCCCTCATAGAGTAGCAATATAGATGCATAGGACACCCGCAAAGTTCACAAGGGTGACTAGAAACAAATAGCACAAGAGCAAGTAATAACACAATATGCATCAATTAATAAGCTTTGGAACATTGCACACAGAATGACAACTATGCTCTCTTAATGGTGCCTAAAGGTAGAAGGTGGAGACTCAATAATGGTGGAAGAAAGACCTTTTTGTAAAGGAATCAGGGATTACAAGTTTCAAAAAGATCTTCTAAAAATTATGGTACTTATTAGCTTTCAGCCCTCATTGCCCCTATCATAAGCATCTTGAAGTGGTTAAGGTTAAAGTGGCAAAGCTGGAGTATATGCTCGACAAAGTATAAGTTAGCAATCTCAAGTCCCTTGACTATGAGGGCTACACCTCATGTAGGGTCAGGCAAGTTCTTGTCACTGTAAGTATTTGCATATCATTGAGAACCGCCAACGGGTACCCCTTGCACATGGTACATGAGCTTTCCCATAACCAAAATGACAAGGCAAGTAGAAAATGAGCATCTCAGCAATTCTTCTTATGTACCATGGGAATATGGTGCTTTTTTCTCTCTTTCCTCTTTTCTCAATGTGTCTTTTTTTAATAAGAAGAATGCTTCATAGATGTCACTATGGTGATGCTGCAAGTTTCCACCATGATTAGGCATTGTTTAGGCTAGCGGCCCAGGCGTTTCTCTAACACAGAATACAAACTCCATGAAGTTACAAGTTCCCACTTCATTTCACACCGGTAACATCCATAGACAAAAGAGCATGATATCAACGGAGTACAAAAAGTACAAGTGCAATGTTGAAAACGTTCCCCGTGACAGCACGGTTCTGCTAATCCCAACTTATAAGTGCAAGCATATACAACAAAGTTGCCTCAATGGTTCAAGTTTATTAGGGGTAAAGAATAAAGTGTGCCATCAAGGTCGTGAGGGCTTTAATCACTAAGCTTTCACATAACAAAACAGTTTTTAATTGGAAGATAGTTGAGAACAAGAATATACTTGGAATGGTGTAACACACCATGCATAGGAGTTTATAGTGGACACTTTGGAATAACTTGGTTTCTTGGGAGTTGGAAGCATGAGTAGAACTTTCTCATACAAGTGGAGGCTAGCAAAAGACTGGGAGCAACCAACTAAGAGAGCAATAATTGCCATAATTATGCAATGCAACAAAGCAAACTAATCAAAGCAAAGAGTGGTACTACAAGTAAAGGACTAAATGATCATAGAGGCTAATGGTGACTTGTCATAGTCATAACATGGTGTAAGAATGTGCCAAGTCAACCTAAGCAAAATATCAAAGGAGAATACCACAATATTATGCTTTTGCATGCTAAAACAACGCATAATTTCTTCAAGGCACACTAAGCAATCCCAATTGTTTGGAACAAGACATGCTACAACAATAATCACTAAGCATAATGCTAAAACAACACCTAGCATGTCATGCTAAAGTCTACGTCACATTCAATGCAAGCTCCTCTTGCACTTCAAGCAAGAACTTACTACTCCTTTCCAAACACCAAGAAAACTTATTTGCAAAACAACATAGCGAGAACAAGGGTCCAAACTAATAAAGCAAACTAAAAAAAACTAAGCAAAGCAAATGAAAACTAAGACGCTTCAAGAACAACACAACTGTGCATGAAACAATAAAAACGAAGTGTCTAAACGGACCTGAGCTTTTTATTGATGAAGAAGGGGATGCCTTGGGCATTCCCCAGCTTTGACGCTTGTACCTCTTGGATATTTATTGGGGTGACACCATGGTGGCATCCCCAAGCTTGAGCTTTTGTCCATTCTTCATCTCATTGCATCACTCTCTCTCTACACCTGAAATTTTTCCTTCATACAAAACTTCACACAATCTTCATTAGCAACATTAGCTTATTCAAAAGATATTAGACCACTGGCAAAGCTTTGGAATAGCAAGGCTTTTCATTAAAAACACAATCTACTGAAGTAACTCCTTCAAATAAACTCAATTTACCTGAAGAGAGCTCAAAAAGGAATCAATAAGAAGCAAATGCAAATAATGGCAGAAATCTATCAAAACGGATCAGCAGGTAGAAATGATTTTTTTTCTAACATCGTCTGTTGCTCAAATCAAAAAGTATTTAACTAACTAAATTTATCCAACATACTGGGGGATTTATTCATAAATTTTGAGCTCAATCCGAGTTACAGAGCCTCCTCACAATTTTTTTTGGTGGAGGACAGAAATCTGTTTCGGAACAGCAACTCCCCAAATCTTACTTCCCTCTCATTAGAGGTCATTCTTGGCACAAAAAGCAAACAAAAAGGATAAGAAGAGGCCAGTACAGTAGTAATAACTTCTAATACTTAAGGAAACTCTTGGGTTATCACCCAACAAGTACTTTTTTTTAACGCCTTTAAGTTAGGCACAAGAAGCAAGAAGAATCAAGTATTTTCAAATGAAGAAGCATTAACATTCATACTTGCAAAATCTTCAACTATGAAAGGTATCTCATCCAAATGGGTTTTGGAGGATCCTTTATCATCTCTCTTTGGTCTACTACCTTTGTCAAAAAGATTTTCAGGGGCAATGCAATCAAAGTTATTTTCAAAGGCTTCATGCATTCCAACAAGCTTATAGGGTATGGGTATATTGAATTCCTCTCTAGGCTTAGTTTTATCAGAAAAACCCACAACATCTACACGTGAACCTAGCATATTGAAACGTTCAAAAACCTTTTTTTGCCTCCCTAGCAACATCATGGAATTCTTTTGATAAAGTTTCAAGGATGAATTCCCTTTTTTCAACATTCTTCTCTTCTTTTAGTTTTAGGAATAAGAATTGTATGAAGGAGTTAAGGCTAACAAACCTAGCCTCCAACATATGAACTAAAGAAGTTGCAGCAATCTCATAATTAGGAGCAAGTTCAGCTATAGGTTTATCCTCAATATCCTCATGCTTGCTAACATAATTAAATAATTCTTCAATATTATCTTTCCCAATTATGGAGGCACTACCTATTGCAAGATTTTTCAGAGAGAACTGGGGGAGCAACATGGTGAGCTAGATCAAGAACTAATTTTTTTTGTGTGTTTTTGAATAAAGAAAGCAAACCAAGTTAGACTAATTTTTTGGGGGTTTTGGAAAGAGGCAAACAAAACCAAGCAAAAGAAACAAAGAAAACTAAAAACAAAGTAAAGAGAAAGGAAGTGAAGGACTCCCCTAGTGAAGATGTCCTTAGCCTCCCCGGCAACGGCGCCAGAAAACTTATTGATAGCGCTTGACGAGGTGGAAGAGGTTGAAGTAGATTCCCTAGTAACATCACCAGAAAGCTTGATGGCGCCTGGTGTTTGACGTGGAAGCGCTTCGTTGGAAACCCCAAGAGCAAGGTGTGAAGCAGCAAGCAGCAAGTCTTCCCTCAGTTGAGACCGAGGTTATCGAACCAGAAGGAGGAAGGAAATGTCACACAGGTGTTGCAAACAACATGGAAACCTGCACAACACAAACTCAAGACTTTGCCCCAACGAATCAGTGAGGTTGTCAAGCTCACCGGTTTGCTGTAACAAAGGATTAAATGTATGGTGTGGAAGGTAATGGTTTATAGCAAGTGAACAAGTAACAGTGGAAGATGTATCAATGGTAAAGATTGGACCGAGGTCCATAGTTCACTAGAGGTGCTCTCGTTAGATAAACAACATGGCATGAAGGGTAAACAAATTACAACGAGGCAATTGACAGGAACTGAGCAAGGCATAACAATGCAATTACTAGCTAGAAAGATCCTATGAGGTTGATTGGGAAATACAACAATATACATAGACCGTAATCCAACTACATCTATGACTAGAAGTCCACCTTCAGGTTATCATCTGAACCCCCTCCAGTATTAAGTTGCAAGCAACAGACAACTACTTTAAGCAAAGTGTGTAAGGTAAATAGTCCACATGTTCCATGAACAAGAGACCGTTATTTTCTCCCTAGTAGCAATAGCACATCTACAACCGAAGATATTATTGTCACTTCCCTTGGAAACTAGAGGCATGAACCCACTATCGAGCATAAATACTCCCTCTTGGAGTCACTAGCAACTACTTGGCCAAGATAACCACTAGCAACGGAGAGCATGCAAGATCACAAACAACATAAACATGATAGAATCATAAAGATAGAGCCATTAATCAAACCAACATAATAATCTCAATATCCATCGGATCCCCGCAAACACAACATGCATGATTACAAATAGATTAGATCTTGATCATGAACGGAGGTCACAAGATCTATACATGAAAGCACAAAAGAGGAGATACAACCATCTAGCTACTACATGGACCCATAGTCCAAGGTGGAACTACTCACAAATCATACCGGAGATAAGGCCTCCGAGATGATCTCCCCTCCGGCAGGGTGTCGGGAAGAGCTTCAGATCCCCCGATCTAGGGACGATGGTGGCGGCGGCTATAGACGGTTTCGTGGATTTCTGATCGGGTATTGAGAGTTTCTATATCGGGGGCTTCTTATAGGCGAAGGGGGAGACCGAGGCGGCTGCCAGGGCGGGCAAACCCTACCCTGGCGCGGGGTAGGGCCCACCCGCGCCTAGGGTGGGTCTGGCCCCCTGGCCGGCATCCTCGTCTCTCCTCTGGACTTCTTGTTCCCCATGGAAAGTTATTGACTTTGTCCTTCGTCCCGTCCAATTTCGAGAATATTTCTTTACTAACTTTTCTGAAACCAAAAACAGCAGAAAACAGGCATCTGGAACTGTTGCAACTTGTTAATAGGTTAGTACCAGAAAACATGTAAAAAAGCATCTCAAAGTGTATACAAGTAAAGCAAAGTAGATACTAAACAAGCATGGAGCATCAAAAATTATAGATACGTTTCCAACATATCACCCCTTGACCTAAAAACCGAGGGGGGGGGTCGACGTTTTCCAGAAGAGAGTCGCTCCGCCGCTGCCATCAGAAACCAAGATTCGGATCCAGAAACTCTGTTTTGGCACCCTTCCGGGACGAGGAATTTGGGGAGGATCATCGCCATCGTCATCACCAACGCCTCTCCATCATCCATCGATGTTTCCCTCATCCATGAGTGAGTAATCCCCCGATGTAGGCTATGGGGATGGTAGGGATTGGATGAGTTCTATCATGTAATCGAATAAGATTGTTAGGGCATAGTGCATAGTATCTCTATTAGTGCTATTTGACTTTGTTGCAAATTGTTGTGCTTAATGCTTGTCACTAAGGACCGAGTGCCATGATCTTAGATCTGAACTTATTATTGAATCATTATAATAGTATTGTTTGTGATCTTATCTGCAAGTTGTGTACACATATCATTGTCCGAATCCAAAGGGCCTGAAGTGACAGAAATTGGGACAACCGGAGGGGGTGGCTGTGGTGTGAGGATCACATGTGTTCACGGAGTGTTAATGCTTTGCTCCGGTGCTCTATTAAAAGGAGAACCTTAATTGCCAGTAGTTCCCTAGAGGCCCCGCTGCCACGGGCTGGCTGGACAGAAGATGCTGTGCAAGTTCTCATTGCTAGCACGTATGACTATATATGGAGCACATGCCTAGGATTGTTTAGTACTTGGATGTTTATTCTTATTTATCTGCAATGCCCTAGATCTTGAAGTTACATATTTAGACTCGGCCATGCAACGCCCATCCATCCATCCCTATGTCTACCACACTCGAATCCCACTGTTTACTGTTACTGTTACAATTACTCCTGTTTTGTTGTTGCTGTTGTTGTTGCTTTGCTGTTGCTACTACCAAACTGTTGCTACTAATAAACTTCTGTGAGCAAGAACTTTTCCAGGTGTGGCTGAATTGACAACTCAGTTGTTAAGTCTTGCAAGTATTCTTTGGCTCCCCTTGTGTCGAATCAATAAATTAGGTAATACTACCCGCGAAGACTGTTGCGATCCCCTACACTTGTGGGTCATCAGCATGCATAGTGGTTGATAATACAATCTTATCATATACATGCCACATAATCTTAATATTATGACAAAACATGATGTAAAATGTGTCTTTTTTAGTCTTATCTCCAGCGATAGATATCCCTAAATATATGGTCAGACATATCGAGCTAAGATATGATCTCTTAGCTAAGAGAAGGCGGAAATCTTTTTTGTTTCTCTCTCCTCAAACTCGGCAATCATTCTACATGGCATTGCTAAGATAAGACCATTATAGGTGCCCTCATAACCCTAGCCCCTAGGGCCACACCTAATCATATGGTGGGAAAGAAGTATGCTAGAGGGCCAGTATTAAGTCTTCGTCATCACGAGAATAAAGGGTGGTGGTTGGACTTCATAAACCCAAGGGTTAATTTAATGCTTTGATTCTTGTGTAATATTGAATTAAAAAATTTAAAATTATGTGTTTAACATGTTTTTGAATTTTGTGTGCCAGAAATATGAAAGTTTTATTTAGTATGTTGTGAAAATGGAGTTGAAATGGAGTTCATACGCAGAAAGCCGTTTTTTAAAGACAAGATAAATATAACAAAACATAATTTAAGAAAAGCAGTTTTAGGGCGTCTATTGAAGCAAGAAATTATGTTAATGTCTAGAATTTTACAAGGGAATGCTCTAAAAGCATTACATGGAATGCAAATATAGGGAATATGCCAATTACTTGAACCGACTGACAAGAATTCTCTAAGACTTGTTCTTCCGGTGACGACTTGGTGGACTCGTAGACTAGGGCATGTTTGATTCATAGGATAGAAAAGGCATGGGAATAGGTAAAACATAGGATTGCAATGCCATGTCCACTTCATTTCTATAGGAACCCATATGCTAGAAAGTTTGTTTTGATTCCATCAAAGAAAAATCAAAGGATTCTAAAAAGAGGATTGAGTGAATGTTAGATTTCCTATGCAATCTAGTGCAAAGGATTCCCTAGAAAAATTTCCTATAAAAATCAATCCTACAAACCAAACAACCATCATAGAAAAAATTCCTATAAAAGTTAATACTTTAAGTTTCCTATGTAAATCCTTTGAATCAAATATGTCGTAATAAAGTGAACATGTTGAATGGACGGAGGAAGCCCTCCTTAGTTACTTGAACCGACTAACAGGATGGGTAACTGCCAATTACTATTAAGGTTTTCTATTGCTAACGTGATACCAGGCAACTCATGTGTTTTAGTTTTTCAATTTCCTAAATTCTGAACCTCGTTGTTGGTCCACCCCTTTTCACACACCATCGAATGTTACATCAAGATGTGTGATTTACCTTTATAGGACTTTTTTTTGTTTCTTACAAATGATAAAACATATCCCCTTGGTTCCAACGAATAAGGTGCACACACTTTACCAGCCGAACCTTTGACCAATATTTTGAGCAACAATATACTGATTATAGTGTAAGATCGATCTTTTACCAATAATCCTTATATACTTTCTTTCGCCAAGGTATTTTAAAAAGCGTGTGCGCCTTATACATTGGATGGAGGGAGTATGAATTTGAAACTTTGCAGATCAACAACACTAGGACTGCAATGTTTTAAAATAAACTTTAGAATTCAAACCATAAAACTTAAAGTGATAGAGTTCAATCATAAAATCCTCACTTTACATATTTACAACACACCAAAACATCTGAATCTTTATAAAACACTATGGCTCTTTTATTTGGTTGACCCGCAAATATTCAAAACTATATTGATTTTATTTATTAAAACTTATTAGTAGAATGTCTTATACATAATCTTGACACGAAAACATATGGCCCTTAGGGGGTGCACGGTGCTCAAAGATGGAACCACTGCGCTTCCCAATATCCGCTCCATCCATTTTGGAATTGAGATGTAGGTTAAGTTGTAATTTTGGAATGACGCTTATCATGAATCGGATGGAGTAGTATTATCGTCTATGTATTTAGCATCACAAATTGTCATACTTAGTTTCAAACTCGGCATGCACTCATTATCCGTGTGGGGGATCGCACGCGACGAGCCCCCGGCTCGTCTGCAGGCCACGCGTCCCGTGAGAGAGACGTCGCACGTTTCGCCCATCCCTGCAGGCCCCACTCATGTTTCCTATCCTTATCTCATATTCCATCTTCCCCAACACGACCTGACTCTTCTCCTCAATCTAAGGCCGATCTCCCGGTCGGCCTGGCTCCCAGATCTGACCACCCCATCTCCCCGTCAGCCCCTCGCAACCGCAAAATCCCTACGCAGGCGGCCCCATACACCGGCTCCTTTGGCTCATATCCCCTCTGCTTCTCCGACGTTGACATTGCCCAGGGTCCCGTCGGCGTTGGTGGTGGCGCTGCCGCGAGCATGTGCTGCAAGCGTCGGTGGTAGAGCTGATCCCGTCAGTGCCGGAGATACTTTCGAGCGGTGCTGCTACAAGGGGTAGCCGGTGATGCTACATACGATTGGAGGAATTGCTACCGACGGTCCGCGTTGTTGCTAACGTCGGTCGGCGAATTTCCTACCACCGGCTGGCAAATTTGCTACCGACATCATCGTTCCTGCTACATTGGTATGAGGTCGCTGCGACCTACGACCAGCATCGTTGCTACCCATGGCGGTGTATTTTGCTACCGATGGCCGGGGTCGATGCTATCCACGCCCACCGGGTTTGCTGCAAAGGGTTTGGGGTGATGCTACCGGCAGTGCCGCCGGCGGTGGAGGTGTCACGGGCAGGAGATCGAGGGTGGTGGGTATGCTTCCATGGTGGACGCCTTTTGCTACCACGGTGGACGGAGAGTGCTACCACTGCGCACCACTCTCTCTATCGATGTCGGCGTCGTGTACCTCCTCCTCTCTGTCGGTGCCGGCATCGCGTACCTCCTCGTCCTTTTCCCTCTATTTTACTCGGCGGTGACCACAAGAGCATGAGCCATGGCAAAAAATCGAGCTCCTCCATGGGATGTCCATGGCTGCTGGATGTGGGAGCTAGTCCACGACCCCGATGCTTGCTACAGGGGACGGCGGTGCTTGCTACAGGTGGTGGCGGCGCGTTTGCTACAGGCGGCGCCCGCGCTTGCTACAGGCGACGGCGACGCTTGCTACAACGGGCATCAGGTGATGCTACATGCGGCCAGTGGCGATGCCTTGTGCTAGACGACGATGGTGGTACGTGCGGCGGCGCACTTGCTATAGTGGCGGCGGCCGCGCTTGCTACAGCAGGCGTGCGACAATGCTACGTTCGGCCAGATAGCGGCCGTGCTTGCTACAGCAGGCGTGCAGCGATGCCACGACCACGATGCTACGTGTGGCCAGGCGGCGGCGCTTGCTATGTGTGGCGAAGCTACGGCGACTGGTTCTCCGGGGAGCGTTTGTGCCCACGAAGAAGCGCATGGGTGAAGAGACATGCCTGGGAAGGAGCATGACGAGGTCGGTCTTTTTTGGGTAGTTTTTTTTCCTTGCAGGAGGGCTGGGATGGGACAGGTGTCGAAAGCAGGACCGCCCGGAGACGCCTAGCACTCGCCAACTTAAAAGTAGGACGCGCCTACCCGGCGGACGCCCTGAAAATGATCAAATATGGCGGGCGCTTCCGACAACGACCCCGCGTCGCCCCGCGTGCGCCCCCTCCCACACCGGTGGCGTGACCAGGTCCAAAAAAGGAAACCTGGCTGGACCATCTTCCTCTCCAAGCAAAAACCCGAAATCCCCCAGATCTAGCATTTTACCCTTCCCCGATTGCTCACCTGCCCATCTCGCATTCATCCTCTAGCGCCCTGCTACTGAAAAGCGCCATTGAAGCTCCACCTTGACGCCATTGCCCAGCGCCCTGCTACTGAAAAGCAAAAAAACGAACACACAGGCAAAAACAACAGGTACTTCTCAAAATCATCTCTTCAAATCATCAGGATTTTGGTACAAACATCTCTATATTGTTCTCAATATGAAAATATACTGCTGCACAACATGGATCTAAACAAGAAACAAGTCATCTATAACTACTCCTCAGTTTTGCATCTGACATATGTCCAATCTTGTTCAAACTATAAGGAACCAATCATCCTAAGCTTCATTGACAGTATATGTTGACCCCTGCATTAAAAACATCTAATTTAGGACAACTAACAACTAAATAGACATGATTTCCTATTAATTGCTTCATTCTAACAACTAAATCTTATAACATCATGAATATTTTGGTTGAATAGATCCGAAACCATGGATATCGACCTAAATGCAGAACCAGATCAAGAAATAGAAGAAGAGAATGTTGATGGTTCACACACAAATGCTATCGTGCAAGTTGTAAATGAAGGTATGATGATTATATGCAATCCAACAGTATTTTTACATAAGTTATCCATACTTGCATGCAGAAGTTATCCATGCTTACATCCATATGTTATCAACTAGCTAGAACAGAAGTTATCCATGCTTACATCAATATGTATCAACTAACTAAAACAGAAGTTATACATGCTGTAAATGAAAGTATGAGGATTATATGCAATCCAGGAGTATTTTTACATAAGTTATCCATGCTTGCATGTAGAGGTTATCAACAAGCTAGAACATAAGTTATCCATGCTTGCATGCAAAAGTTATCCATGCTTACATCCATATGTTATCAACTAGCTAGAACAGAAGTTATGCATACTTACAAAAGCAGAAGTTATCAACTAGCTA
The DNA here is from genome assembly GCA_910589765.1 of Avena atlantica. NCBI lineage: Eukaryota > Viridiplantae > Streptophyta > Magnoliopsida > Poales > Poaceae > Avena > Avena atlantica. Next base: position 354,480,879 of record OU342734.1, read on the forward strand.
GAACAGAAGTTATCCATGCTTACAAAAGCAGAAGTTATCAACTAGCTAGAACAGAAGTTATCCATGCTTATACACATATGTTATCAACTAGCTAAACCATGGATATTGACCTAATGCAGAACCAGATCAAGAAATAGAAGAAGGCCATGCTGATGGTTCACAAACAAATGCTATCGTGCAAGTTGTAAACAAAGGTATGATGATTATATGCAATCAACTTATCCAGTAGTATTTTAACATAAGTTATCCATGCTTGCATGCACAGGTTATGAACAAGATAGAACATAAGTTATCCATGCGTACATGCATAAGTTACCCACCATATAAAACATAAGTTATCTACTATCTAAAACTGCAGTTATACATGCATATGATCAGAAGTTATCCATGCTTACAGTTATACATACATATGAGCAGTACATGCTTAAATGCACAAATTATCAACTAGCTAAAACAGAACTTATCCATACTTATATAAAGAAGTTATCCACTATATTATACTACAGTTAAATATGCTTACATACTAGAATAGTTATCCAGCAACATGAGTAGAAGTTATCACTAGCTAAAAATATAGTTATCCAGAAACATAAGTACACGTTATCCACTAGTTAAAGCTACAGTTATCCATGCATATATGCAGAAGTTATCCATAACTATGAGTACAACTTATCGATGTAGACCATTGCAAAAAACACATGACATGTTCACAGAATACTTGCTAGTATAAAAAGTTACCCACCTATTATAACTGGTGTTATCCATGACTTCTCATTATATATACCCATTCCTGCAAAAAAAACCAGAAATAATAACTTGTGTTTATTTGCATAACAGGTGATGTCCAAATTGAAGAACATACTGACAATGACTACATGTATACTATAGTTGAACAAGCTGCACAAGAAACAACAACGGGTGGGACAATCGAAGAAACAGTAGTACACACAGAAGATTCAAATGAGGATGGGGAGAATAATGCAGAAAATAATGATGCAAGAGATGAAGTACATTCCACACCGCAACCACCAACAAATGGAATGCGCTTTGACAATTTTGAATCAGTTAGAGAACACTATAGGGCGTATTCACAGCGGAAGGGTTTCGGAATAAGGATAGATTGGTCAAGAAAAGACGCAAGAAATGAGCTAAACAAGGCATATCTTGTGTACACAAAAGCTGGTAAACCTCACGAAGAAAAGGAAGACATCCAGAACCCAAAATCATGTGTCAAGAAGAGGAAAAAATACACATCCAAGGACTGGGTGCACATCACACTTGTATGTAAAGAGAAAGGATGCATGGTGGTATGTTCAGTATTCATCGGATGATCATAACCATCTGAAACAACATGTTGGGCCCCCATGTGTGGTTTTGGTAATTAATGACAATCTTTATGGACTAATATGTGTATTAAGTTATACTTGTAGGATTTGTCCATTGACATCGCTTGGAGCATGTGTTGGCTTCAAGGTCGATGAAATGCAAAGAAGATATATTGTGCAAACTCAATATGCAAGGTCGATGATGAGGAATTAAGAAAGGTGTTCCATCTTGAGAATGGAAAGACCGTCTACATCGAGCTCAAGTGGAATGCTCAAGGAAAAGGTATAATCTTGATAGGTTTTCCCTTTTGCCGGTCTCTTGTTGTGTATAGGAGACCGGGTTTAGGATAGATAACCGTACTATCAAGAGGGGCTCTCGAATGAGTAACCCGATCACATCATTCGGAGAGAGCTCAAACCTTTGCATACTTGCATCATCATATTTGGTTGTTATTTGGTCTTATCCATGTGAGGATATAGAGCTTGTGGTAATCTCTATAACAAGCTCTTGTTCATCAAAATCGGATATTCCGTTTGTATCTTGTTGCGATTTTGATTTATGCGGCTTTTCGGTTTCTCACCAAGTGAGGTATCTCACATTATATTACTTGATACATTCTCACTTGGTGATAACCAATATTTCCACTTTTTATAGGGTAGCACTTGTCGTCCTCTATCCAACGCAATTGAAATCGGGTTAATCGGAGCTACCGTTTAAAAGTTATGACCGTTTGAATATTGGTTGTTATTCGATTTAAAAAGAAAAAGAAAGGGTTGTTTTCTGTGTCGTCCGGTACTACCGGGCCAAGTACCGGACATGTCTGACGCGCGCAGCCCATTTTCTGTCTGGCCCGGTACCTCTTTCCGGTCCTACCGGACCGGCCCGGTAATACCGCCCGGGTGGGCCGGTACTACCGGTCGGCCCAGTTTATTTGTCCAAATTTTATTCCAGATCCAGATCTGCTCACTGGCCCAGCTCGCCGCATTGACCTGCTATCACACCTACCTCGCCATGCGTGCTCGCCCTCCTGGCCCACTCGCTCGCGCGCCGCTCACCGACCGTGCGCCTGCAGCCTCGCTGTGCGCTGGGCCCGCCGCGCCGCTCGCGCGCCTCGCTCGCTACCCCGCCCGCGCGCGCTTGCTGCTTGCTGCCACTGCTGCGCTGCGCTGCTGCGGCTGGTGCTATCGCCGCATGCGCAGCTGCTGCTGCATGCATCGCGCGCACATGCGTTGGCCCACGCGCGCTGTGCTGCTGCCTTGCTGCTCGCTGGCCCCTTCCCCTGCGCTGACGCGCGTGCGTGCTGCTTGCTGCTGCTTTTTTTCTTTTCCTGGCTTGCATGCGCTGCTGCTTCTACTCTGCTTTTTCCTGGCACATAAACCGGTGCTACCGGTCCTGACTAAAAAATGCCCCAAACGGCTAGTTTTTCTAGGGATAATGATACCTATCCCCCGGACGACATCGTCCGGGTCGCTACCTTCGGGCGCAGCACTACCCCTCCTCCTCGATCCCATCTCCTCCTCTGACGCTCACCGACCCCACTCCCTTTCCCTAGCGACGTCGCCGCCAGCCCCCAACTGCCTCCCGGCCCCGTCTCTAGCGCCGACCCGCCTCGCCACCGTCCATCCCCTCCTTGTCGCCAAGCTTCGCGCGCCGGCACTCCGCCCCGGCACCGCCATTCCCTTCCATCGGTTCTCCTCCCTGGCCGCCCGACCTCCGCCCCGGCCACGCAGAGCTCCACTGCCCCTAGGCCGCCTCCGACTGCCCTCGCTTTCGCCGTCAGCAACCGGGGGGCGCGCTCCCGCTCGGCTCGACCCCCGCAGCGCCGTCCAGCTGCCTCCTGTCGCCCGCCAGGCGTGTCCGCCTCTCGAGCTTGCCTCGTCGTTGACCTTCGGGCGCAGCACTGCCCTCCTTCGGTCGACCTTCCAAGCTATGGCGTGGTTTGCCTCGGTCAGCCGCGGGAGCATGGACGCGTACGTGAGCAGGAGAATGGATGAGATTTGCATTCATTGGATATGTTGGTGGCTCATGCTAGTTTTTGCCACGTGAGGTCAATGGTTTGCTACGTAAGGTCGATTTGTTGGGCTGCAAAAGGCGTCGATGTCTGCTACATGCGACATCGGAGTTTGCTACATGCGTCGACGGCGGTGCTACAAGATCCCGGATTTTGCTAGGATGCCACCATTTTTGCTAAAAAGCTTCTGTATTTTTGCTACATTGATACATTTTTTTGCTATCTCCATTTTTTTGTTTTTCTACAATACCATAAAATTTTTGCTACAAGTTCTTCGACGAGGTTTTCCGGCTAAATTCTCCGGCGATATCTCCGGCGAAGTAGGATTTTTGCTACATTAGAAGAATTTTGTTGCTACAACCGTCTTATGGTTTTGCTACAATAGTGTCAACTTTTTGCTACAAGGTCTCCGACAAGAGTCACCGGCGAGTTTTTCCGACGATGTCTCCGGCGAAGTCGGTTTTGCTGCATTAGTATAATTTTTTTGCTGCATGGTCTCCGGCGAGACGTTCTATTTCTAAAACGAACCGTTTTATTTGCTTCGGAAGCAAAAAACGGGGACATATGCAGCAAACGCGGGATGTTTTGCAGCAAAACGCGGGATTTTGTGCTATTTGGGGGACACGTGGCGCACGGGGGACCAGGACGATGGGAAACCCCCATCGTCCAGGGGACGCCTAGCACGGTCCTTTTTCTAGGCCCTTATTTAAGACTTTGCCCTTTTTGAGTTTAGTTGGCTCCTCTCTTATCTATTAGGATAAACTTTATCCACACTTGTTCTAGATCTTGAAGCTTGCCTAATCTTTTCCCTCCGATGATTCTTGCCCATATTTGAGTGGAAAAGAGAGGAGATCTAGACCCACGTTTTGACCTAACCGATTCATCTCTTTGTGAGTGCATCTTTGGGGATCTAGATTTTGGGGAATTTTGTGTCTCTCTTTTATTCCTCCTCTCTTGTTCCCCAATAGCTTTAGTAGCTTTGTTGGAACTTGAGAGTGAGGGATTTGAGCATCTTTGTGGTGTTCTTGCCATTTGCATTTGGTGCATCGGTTTGAGTTCTCCTCGGAGGATTTGGTTTGAGTTGCTCATTGGAGCTTGTCCCTCTTGGGTTCTTGGAACCCTAGACGGTTTTGTGGCCTTGGTGGCATTTGTTGAGGCCTTTTGTGGCATTTGTTGGGAGCCTCCGATTAAGTTGTGGAGAAGTGCCCCAACCTTGTGAGAGGTTCCGGTTGCCACCGACAAGTGCACCGATAGTGGAAGCGTGGATCGATCCCATTGGGGTGAGATTCACCGGAGAATAAGTGAGGCCTTTTGTGGCGTTGGTGGTTTGATACCACCCCCTCTCCAAACGAGACGTACTCCATGTTGGGAGGAACTCGGTAAAATATCGGTGTCCCCGCGTGCCTCAGTTATCTCTATACCCGAGCTCTTTACTTATGCACTTTACATTGTGATAGCCTTCGTGCTTGAAGTAATATATATCTTGCTATCACTTTGTTGCTTGTTTTGCTTAGCATAAGTTGTTGGTGCACATAGGTGAACCTTAGTTGTTCTAGGTTGTGCTTAACAAAGTAAACACTAGTTTTATTACGCCTTTGTTGAGCCACTCTAGGAAAAGTTTTAATTGCCTATTCACCCCCCCCCCCTCTAGGCGACATCCGTATCCTTTCACCATCCCCTGGTAATAAAACCTTCATTAACAAGGTTCTTGCGTTCACACCGAAAGATGCTAGCAGAAGAAAAGGTGTTCTTGCGGATGCTTCATGCATGCAACATCGAAACATGCAGACAGATGCAGCTGATGGCAAGTTTCTACGGCAGTCTGAATGATGTGCCATACATAGAAAAAGATGTGGCGAACCTAAGAGCTTCTTTCCGCAGTGAAAACAATCACCACGACATGCAAGACACCTTGGCATACTTCGAAAAGATGAAGCAGAAGATCCAGATTTCTTCTACAAATTTACACTTGATGAAGACGACAGGGTTGAGAACCTGTTTTGGGTAGACGGGGCATCACGAAGAGCATACAAGTCTGGATACAACGATTGCATATCGTTCGACACTACCTACCTAACGAACCGGTATAAACTACCATGCGCTCCATTTATTGGGATAAACAACCATGGACTATCGGTTCAGTTTGGATGCGGGTTCGTGCGTCGAGAGCTCAAGGACAACTTTGTGTGGCTGTTTCAAATGTTCAAACTGGCAATGGACGGCTTAGCACCAAAAAATATAATAACAGATCAAGACGCTGCCATGGCTGGTGCTATAAGCGCTGTTTTCCCGGATGCAACTAACAGGAATTGCAGATGGCACGTCATCCATAATGCAACTGAGAAAATAGGGACATTCATGGCCAACCACCCAGAGCTGCTCGACGCTTTCAATGCATGTGTGAACAACAGCTTGTCACCCGAGGAATTTGAGGACGCTTGGATGCATATGATAAATACTCATAATGTCCATGACAATGTGGATTTGTTCTCACTTTGGAAACAAAGAAAGGTTTGGGTACCAGCGTACTTTATGCACGCCTTTTTCCCATTCCTTCAAACTACATCAAGAAGCAAAGGGTTCAACGCAGTGCTCAAGCGTTACGTCAAACCAAGCAACTCCATTTATGAGTTTGTACAACAATACATGTCAGTACAAGAAAAGATTTACAATGCTGAGCTAAAGGCAGAGTGTGATATAGCTTTGACAGACCCGGAGTGGTGGTGTGGAAGCATTATGGAGAGACAAATGGCAAAAGCATACACAAGGAAAATCTTCTTCAGGTTTCAGAGCGAAATGCGAAAGAGCATGTCATACCAATGCGACCACCTCAACGGATACCAATTTGAACTGAGCATAACAGGGATACTGGTTCCACACTATGGTTACAGAAGTTATAGGGTATTCGCAGACTGGGAATAAGGAACATATGAATGCAACTGCTGCAAATTCGATCGTGATGGTATGCTATGCTGCCGCATTATAAAAGTGATGACGCATATAAAAGTCCATCAAATCCCAGAAATGTACATACTGAAAAGGTGGACATTGGACGCGGAAACTATCCTAGCTGAACCACATGACAAACAAAAACAAGGGAAGAAAGAGACTCAAGAAATATGATGGTGTTTGCATCATTCAGACAAGAGTTTGCTAGAGCTGCAAAGATAGGAGTAAAGACAGATGATGGAAGAAAAATCATCAGGAAACACTTGAAGGAAATGAAACAAGAGCTAGATGTGATAGCAAGAAGAGAAGAGAAGAAGAAAAGAGAGGCCGAAAATGAAGCGATTACTATGCCATCATCTAGTGCTCCAAACGAAGCAAGCGTGACACCTTCGACAATTGCCCCACCAAACAGGGCACAGTCAACAAGCAACTATGCAGCACTTCAAACAACAAGCACATCAGGATCTCACATGTCATCAACAAAGCACATTCAGAACCCAGAGAAGTTAGTAACCAAAGGGAGACCATGACAAATAGCAAACAAAAATCCACTAGACCTTGCTACAAAGGAATCAAAGAAATGCAGCCACTGCGGTGCAGAAGGTCACACAATCCGCAAATGCCAGGAAAGGTTGAAGCTCCTAGGATATCAAATCTAGAATGTTTATGTAACAGAAAATGCTAATGATATATTTGTTGTTTCTATATATGATAGTTCATGCTGTACATTCCGTGGTTTTCAAGTTATACATGCATATGAGTACAAAATATCCACAAGATAACACATAAGTTATCCATGCATATGAGTACAAGTTATCCATCACATAATACACCACTTATCAATGCATACAAAAAATAAAAGGTTAGCCACTGGTTAAATCTACAATTATCAATGCGTATATATGAATCTTTACCAAACACTAAACATTAATATACTATTTAAAAACAGAAGTTATCTAGACATATGACTACAAGTTATCAACCAACGAACACAAAAGTTATCCATGCATACTAATAGAAGTTATCAGGCAAATAAAAAGTACATTTATCCATAACTATGTGTTGAAATTATACCACAAACAAATTAATAGAAAAAATATCAAACATAATTGACACTAGAAAGAAAGCATAAAAACACTCATATATACAAAAAAAAACCGTGTAAAGTGGGTAATTTATTTAACATAGTGTGGATAACTAACAGAAATATGACATGATAACAAACATTTAAGAGTGTGGATAACAAACATGTAAAAGTATGGATAAACTTGGGAAAAATATACCTCAGAACTTATTTTCTTCCAAAAGTGACCTCCAATTAAGAAGAACATTACAAGGATGGTTCAACCAAAAAGAAGTCATCTTTTTCTTAATTCCCGGTATCATATCTTGAGAAATACAAGGCACAACGCTTCCATTCCACAATTCAAGGTTCTTAATCATGAAGAACCCACAACCAGTACTGAAAAACAAAAAATAAATAGTGAATAAACAAACATAGTATCAATGATTATACAAAAACAAAATAAAATTACATGCGTACAAATCTAACCGGCCAACTAACCTGGCAACTTGACTAGGAACAGGGACATGCATCAACTCAAAATTTTCAATCTCTCTTCTAGAATCAGAATAATTGATGATATACATTTTCTTTATTATTTCCATTAGTTTGGTAGCATGTTCAATCATTTCTACATTAGCTTCACCACGGAGCGAGTCAAGAATATCAAACCTTTTGGGAGGCATATTAACAGAAAGCATGTACCAATGGCCCAAAGGGTCCTTTTTAGTCCCTAGCTCCTGAAGGACAGCAAAGCAAAGCTACAGAAAAAAATGAACATAAGATAAGTAAATGCACGTGTAGAAAAAAACAGTGGTTATCCAGACAGAAATGAAAGAGTTATCAACACAACATAAGCAATGGTTATCATACACTATGCCTGAACTTATCAACTGCATACTATAAAAATAAAAATAAAATCAAATTAGACAGCATACCATATGTTTGTGGCTCAGTTTATAGTTATCATCTCTACTGAACGACCTCCGAACAAGATTTGCAGTGAATCTTCCCTCCAACAGATATTTAGTAAGGATATAAGGAAAAATTATCTTGTTGGATGGGCAATTATCTTGCATTGCAGAAATAGCAAGATCACACATATTGTTAGAAAGCTCGCCATATGGCATCACACTTTCAGCAAAATCACTAGTTGTAACCCACATTGGATCAATGTTACAAATTGATGTGCTGCAAAAAACAATTAATGATTAGAATACAATTTATCCAATATGAAAACCAGTAGTTATCACCAACAAACAGTGCAAGTAATCAACCTGTAGTAATAAAAATTATCAAACCAGTACAAAAAAAGTTCAACTTATCCATTGAAATAACAACAAAAGAGTTACCAAACAAAACTAGTACTGACCAAACAGTATTAATACAACTTATCATCAAGGTACAAATAAAAAGGTAAAGTTATCAACCCTAAATATTAAAAATGATCCACAACGAAAACCATAAAGTTCAGCAACTAGAAGAATAAAATGATACACAAGTAGTAATACAGGTTAGTAAACAACTAACAGCAAAGAAAAGGTCCAAGTTATCCACTGTTAAACTAAGAGTTATCCACTAAAATACTACAAGTGACCCACCAGTAATACTATAACTTATCAACCAGATAACATATAAAGTCAAGTTATCAAGCATGAAACATTAGAAGTGACCAATAATAGCATTTAAACGTTACCCACAGAGAATACTAAAAAGGATAGAATATTATAAAAAAGAACATGTACATACTTTTTAATCTTCGACTTATTCGCATTACGCGCGTGTATGATAATTTTCTTATACAATGCATCTTCTTTTGCAGTTGTCTTAATATAGGAGAACGGAGGAAGAAGAGACTTATGAATAAGTCTAACAGTACGCAGCCGCGTCGCAGGTGTAACACTACCAGCAACAGGAACTGGAAGAGCGGAACTGATACTAGGAGTAGAATAATTAGGAACAACTATAACAAAACAAAAAAATTAGTATAGCTCATAAAAAATATACATTCAAATACATAAATAGTAACTAAACAATTTTGTTTAGATACCTGGAACGGAACAACTAGTCTGGTTTAATCGTTTGGTATCTTTCGTAAAACTTCGAACAGCTTGATAACCAATCTTTTCACCCAACAGATCATCAAGAGAAATAACTACATTTTCATCATTTACCGGCTTTTTGCAATTACAATCAACTTTTTGTTGATACACTACAAAAAGAATAAAGAACGGACAAAGGAAATGTCCAAATGAAAAATGATAGAAATGGCAGAACCCACGTGGAAAAGGAAAGAAAACCACATGTTTATCACCATAAAGAAAAAATTAAAAAACATAACATATATAAAACAATAAAAGGTAGTTTAATTACATCACACAAACATAGAGTCATACAAATTACAGCACAAATTGTTCCATCAACGACATATCACAAAATAAAAGTTTCCATAAGTTAAAACCTAATTTTAACTACGACTATCATAAAACAGATCCAAATAGCCATGAAACTGAATCATGATCTTCAAGTTTGAAACCTAAGCCCCAAAACAGCCATCGCAACTATGATCTTCAATTTTCTCATCCAAAAGGGACATTTAACTAGATCCGTCCGCACCCTCATTTTTATCACCACCCGTTTTTGGTAAGTTTAATAAGTTAACAGCGACATAGAATATGTACCAAAAGAAAGACAAGAAGAAAAAGGGACAAAACAAAACAAAACAAATTGTTAATATCATATAATCTGTTACTAAAAGTTATCAGAATAAAAACAGTGTAGGTTACCAACATAAATAATCTAAAGTTATCACCACTGGTATATAAAAGTGATCAAGGGCATATAAATAAAGTTATCAGTACAAACCAAAAATGCACAAAATGATAAAGACACATCATACACTATGAAATAAATCATAATTAAGAGAATAAAGTTTTACATTACAAAAAAATCATATAAGACAAATATATAATAAAGTTGCAAGCATTTTAAAACTTTAAAAAACAAAAAACAGTGTAGGTTACCAACATAAATAAGACACAGTTATCAGCACTAATATATAAAAGTGATCCAGGGCATATATATAAAGTTATCAGGGTGAAAGTGTGTACCAGTGCTGGGAGAAGGTGCCCAAGACAAAGGAAGAACATCTTCTGCTTCAAAAACATGGAATAAATCACCAGGATCAGCAGAAATGTGATGAGAAACAGGGACAACACTAGAATCACCTTGTGCAACAATACGAAGATCAGGCTGAGAAGGAGCAGGCTGCGCAGGTGCACTAGCAGTAGCAGCAAGCTGCACAGAGACACCGACAGTATGAGCAGGCTCTGCACGGGCACCAACAGTAGGAGAAAAAGGAGGATCCGCATCAGGCACAGAATACGAAACAACATCCCTATAAACATGCAATGGTATCCCAGCAGCAAGACTAAGCTTTCCATCACGAGCAACCAATTTTGCTTTCTTGATAACAGTGACTTCAAATTCAGAACTTCCATCACCACTCGAAGGAGCAGCAGATGTCTCGAGCACATTGGACTACTTCCTAACAGGGGGGTCGAAAAGACTAGACGCAGGAACCAAAGGAGCAGATAAAACAAGTTGTACATCTTCTTGGATACTATCATCTAAGACAGAAGGCTCCTTTTCACTCTCACCATGGGTTGATGGATCTCCAAGCGAGCAAACAACAGGACTTGCAGCAACATCAACAGAAGTAGCACCTGCTGCAATGTTGGTGAACAGCGATGACGCAGGAACAAGAACAACACCATCAGGACAAACAAAACCACCTGCATATGCATCAACATTGGCATCAACTTGAGGGGCATCATCAACATTGGCATCAACATGAGGGGCATCTCTAGTGGCATCAGCAACTTTAGTGATGTTCTCCGTCTTGTTTGCCATGATATTTACAAAGCTGCTGCTAACAGGCTGATCAATGGTATGCATAATCATTGCAGCTCCCGAGACTGGTTCAGATACATCCATTGCCACATCAACAGATAATCCTACTACAACTGTAGCAGGTGCACTCGTCACAGCAATGTCTTCAGAAGCACCACCATTGCCACATGTTTCTTCACCAGATATAACCTCTTCAACATTCAAAACAGGCGCATCCACAACATCAGGAGTTGCAACAACATTAGAATGTCCTTCAACGCGACTATGCGAAGGAATAGGAGAGGATGCATCAACATCTATAACAGATGTGCCTTCATCTGCAGAACGCTATTTTGCCAACCGTGGTGAAGACCTTGTAGCAGGCACCGATGCCTTCTTCGGTAATTTATTGCTGTAATAAATAATTGCCAACAAAAAAAATCAGAACATAATAAACAAAAAACAGAAAAGTTACCAACATGAACAGAAACAAGTTATCAGATGAAATATACTACACTTATCCAGTGAGAAATGCTACAGTCATAAACACTAACATAAAGAAGTTATCATGTGAAAAATGCTACAATTATCAACAATAACATAAAGAAGTTATCATGAGAAAAATGCTACAGTTATTAGTATAAACATAAAGAAGTTATCAGATGAAAAATGACACAGTTATCACAATAAACATAAAAAAGTTATCGGATAACAAATGATACAGTTATCAATATACAGTTATCAACATAAAACAGAAAGGTTGCCCACATTAACTAAAACAAGTTATCAAATGAAAATGATACAGTTATCAACACTAAGGTAGTAAAGTTATCCAATGACTGAGATAAATAATTATGCCCACTCATACCTATCTGAAACAGCAGCCCGCATCATGGAAGGAGTAAGGCCCAAATCTTTGCAGACAATAGACTTGATCTCATTATCAACATCTTCAACAGTACGCGAATTGATCACATTATCAACATCCTCAACCGGACGTGACTTCTTCTTCCTAGACCTTTCATACACACGAATAGGGGTTTTTTCCATAACAGGAGTATCAGTCACCCGGTTTATAGGTGACACAGGATCTACAACAGGTAACCTAGCTTCCGGTGGTGACACAGGATCTACAACAGGTGACCCAGCTTCCGGTGGTGACATATGACGATCATTAGGTGATCTTGCTCCTGGACTATTATTGTGCTCTTCATTAGAATCCGGGAAAGTCAAAGATAGCTGGAGATTGGAAAAACCACCAGCACGACCACCAACAACACCCTTACCCTTCCTGTCAGCACGGACAAAATGTTCAGCATCATCATCCCCACTGCTGTCAGAACTGTTGTTGTCTGAATCCCTCAGAATTGTATTATCGCTAGGAAGAATAGGAGACAAGACTTCATTAGTGCGTGGAACATTCCTTCCACGAGTGATAGAACGAGTAAGCCTAGCTCCACGGACACCACTTGAGATAGCACCACGGGCACCACCTGAGCTACCACCACGAGCACCACTTGAGCTAGCTCCACCCATGAATATTCCTCCAATGGGTTGCGTTGCAAGTTGACCACCAAACTAGGCAGTAAACTGTTTCGCCATTTCAGCACCAGCATTGCCTTGCACCGCCGTCAAGCCTTTCACAAGGTTACTCATTAACCCAAAAATACCGGATGCAAAACTGCCAACAAGATTTGCTATCTGTGACTTTTGCTGCACAAATAAAAAGAAAGGAAACAACAAGAACATTACCAAAACAAGAAGCAAACAGAAGTAACATGACAATAAAAAGATAAGTACAATTTCAAAATGCTAAAAATATCACCTCATTTGAACAACTAGGGTTTTCACAAGTGTCAAACCATTTGTTAAACCCTTGCACGCCACCAAAAAGACCAAAGCTCATGCCATACTGAGGCTTCAACTGCACAAAGAAACAGATACAGAATTAGCAAATATGATCAACTAGTTTTATACATATTACCCAACTTAATCACATGATAACCTACATGTTACCACCCAATAAACACATAAGTTACCCACTATTTATACTCAATGTAATCAAACATACATACAACATGTTACCAACAGTTAAACAAAAGTTATCAACAACATAAAAACACAAATGCTACAAAATATATTACACACCTCAAGCTTTCCATATGCATTCTCATCATTCTGCAGATCAGCAATCAACACTTTATCAATTAACTCTCTTGACCATATGTTCACAGCATAACGCCCTTCCGGTAAATCAATATCCAAACCACTAACATCTAGTGAGTCAACTTAAAGCAGCTGCAAAGAAAACAAATTAAAAAACAGACAAGGAATACAATAAGTATACTAACTAAAACATAAAACAAATTTCAATATAGAAAGTATTATTCACACAATATAAAAACAGCAACGTGTACCTGCAATAGATAAAGGCAAGCCTGCGTATGACTACCACTAGAAAGCTCCTCATGCAGCTGGTCAGCAACAAACTTGCACCACTGGAACTTGGATACATTTCCAATGTTGTGCTGAAATTATAGAATCAAAAAGAAACTATCAACATAACATCAAAACTTGCACATATATTACACACCACCACAGAAACATAAAAAAAATGTAACCACCCCTATAACACACAGGTTATCATCACAACAAACAGAAAGTTATTAACACAAAAACATATAAGTTACCAGCCAAACTCATATATTGAAAATGAACAGACATTACACCCAAAACTTACCATGATAGGGTAGCACTTGTGGCAAACAGGGTTCCGGGTGGTGGGTGATAAAAGTGTAGACACAATGTACATCACATATACTTGCTTGAACTCATCTCCAGATGAAGTCATATCCTTCAACATTTCGAAAACTCGAGTTCTCAAAGGTGTGCCAGAATCATCAGGAAAAAGAGCAGGGGCAAGAGCACCCTGAATTTCTGCATCAGCATAATAAGGAACCGGCTCTTCACCAAGCAGCAAACCCAAACATCTGAATACACTATCCTCATTCAGGGGTATCCTTCCTCGACCCGGCACAACAAATTCACGTGTATGCTTGTCATATAAACTAGCAAACCAAGTCATAACTGCGTCGTGCAGTGATAAACACTTGATATCTAACAAACTATCAAACTCCATTGATTCAATTGCTGCATTCTGATCATTCGATAGAAAATACAGTAAACCGGTCATGGAAGAATGAGATGCCCTGTTATGTTTACGGGCAGGTTGTTTTTCACCCTCAATAACATTATTAGCATCCTTCCGTTTTCTCGGCATCGTGGCAACTACAAATAATTTAAAATGAAAAAATAAATACAAAACTAAACCATAATGATACACAATAATTCATAAAAAATAAAACAATACCATCAGTACATAAGTTATCAATCATAATAACCTAATGTTATCATGCAAACAGAACACAAATTACCCATGATAATAAGCTAATGTTATCATACCAACATAACACTAGTTATCCATGTCAGACACGCACATTATCATGCATTTTGCTCAAAAATAGACATGAATAATTTTTTTACCACATAACAGTTTAGAACTGCTATTATCAACATATATTGTCCAATGTTACCCATGCATATTTTTGAGGTTATCAAGGGATCATATCCCACTGTTACCCATACATACATCAGTTGTTACCCATGCCTAGATCTGTTGTTATCAGCCAAAATGTTCAAAATTCTCATTAAACCTTGATATTAGCATACCAACATAACACTAGTTATCCATGTCAAAACACACACGTTATCATGCATTTTGCTAAAAAATAAACATGATTCAAAAATTTAGCACATAACACTTTAGTACTTCTGTTATCAACAGATCCTGTCCAATGTTATCCATGCATATTTTTGAGGTTATCAAGGGATCATATCCCACTGTTACCCATACATACAACAGTTGTTACCCATGCATAGATCTGTTGTTATCAGCCAAAATGTTCAAAATCCCCATTAGACGATGGGGGGGGGGACAGCACACATGATCACATCATCTGAACATCAAAACTACAGCAAAACGCATCAGATCTGACAAGGCAATATTACTCAAAGGGGATCAGAGGCAGCATTTCAAACCCTATGCATGCAGGAGCCAGACAAAATTACAGGGCAAAAACGCACGCAATAGAACTTACAACTTCCACATGAAATTAATCCACAGGACCTACATGAATCAACCCTAACAACAAACCCGACGAAATGGAACCGCCGGAAAACAGAGAGTGACAGAGGATAAGGGTGGGAGCAGCGGAGGAGAGAAACTGGAAGAGGAGGAGAGAACTTGCGAGCACCCCTGGAGGGAGTACACGCGTCGGCGACGACAATGGCGAGCAGAATCGACGAGCAACCGACGGTAACTGTAGTATTCGGCTTCAAATCGGCGGGGGAGAAGAAGAGGAGAGAGAGCACTACGATTACCGAAACGGTCGGGAGAAGTGGGAGGGGTGGAGAGGATGACGAGTGGGGCCCCAGGTGAATAGGGATACGGGATCAGATGTGCCGCATTGATTCAAAGCAACCAACCGCGCGGGGCGCGCGACCTTGCTCGAGATCGTTGGATTAGAAACCAACGGCTCCTATCAACCCGTCTGGTTTTGCCAATCTCAGACCGGTCTAAGTCTAAAAAAACCGTAAAAGTATGATAATTTTTTACGCCATAAGAGAAGTGTACTTTTCTTTCGGGTTCCGGCTCCTCTCTTCTCTCCTATTGTCTGCCCACCTTGGTTCAGACTGTGCCCCGGTTCCAAATGTTCCCTCTCAACGAAACTTTCTACTACTTCCAGAAGTGTTCTGAACTTCTGATCGCATAACATCCGGAACAAAAATGGCGCCATCACTTCCAACTCTCCCTCCGCCCTATCATTCCCTTCCCAAACTCCTTTTCCTCCCCCACCGGCAGACCCGCCTCCCCATCCGCCGCCTCCTCGCCGCGCACGCTCTCGCTACCGTCGCCGGCCACCTATCCCTCCCCAATCCCTACATGCACACCCTCCTCCTTGTCGCCTACTCTCGCGTCGATTGCGCCCGCGGCCCCTACACGCTCCTCCTCCTCTTCCGGTCCTCCCTCCGCCTCTCAGTACCACCCACCCGTCGCTCTCTCCCTCTCGCCATCTCCGCCGCCGCCTCCTCACGCCTCCACTTCCCGCTTGCGCTCTCCCTTCACGCCGTCGCGGTGGCCCGCAACCTCCTCCCGTTCCCGCACGTCGCCAACGCCATCGTCTCCCTCTATGGCAAGAACGCCCTCCCGGACTTGGCGTGCAGGGTGTTCGAAGAAATGCACGCGCCAGACGTCATCTCGTACAATGCTCTGATGGACGGGTACATCAAGGCTGGCCTGCTGGGGCTTGCCATGAAGGAGTTCCAGCGGATGCCACAGCGGGATGCTGTATCATGGGGCACGGTGGTAGCGGGGTGTGCAAAGGCTGGACGATGGGAAGAGGCGGTGGGGCTGTTTGACAGGATGAGGGGGGAAGGGTTCAGGCCGGACGACGTGTCACTGGCCGCAGTGCTGTCATGCTGCGCACAACTTGGGGCGCTAGAGAAGGGACGAGAGGTTCATGAGTATGTAAGGCAGAGCAGAACCCGGCCAAATGTGTTCTTGTGTACAGGGCTTGTTGATCTATACGCAAAGTGTGGGTGTGTTGAGATGGCCCAGGAGGTGTTCGATGTGTGTCCTGTGAGGAACGTTTTCACCTGGAATGCGCTCATCGTCGGGCTGGCAATGCATGGGCATGGCACAGTGGCAGTCAACTACTTCAACCGGATGCTGGCTGAGGGGATTCGACCAGATGGAGTCACTTTCTTAGGGGTGTTGATTGGTTGCAGCCATGCCGGCCTGGTTGACATGGCAAAGAGGATCTTTTCCGAGATGGAGGGCAAGTACGGTGTGCCTCGGGAGCTTAAGCATTATGGATGCATGTCTGACTTGCTTGGTCGAGCCGGGCTCATCGAGGAAGCAATGGAGATGGCCAAGAAGATGCCAACAGAAGGGGACACTTACGTCTGGGGAGGTATACTTGCTGGTTGTAGAATGCATGGGAACGTGGAAGCAGCGGAGGTTGCAGCAAGACATTTGCTGGAGCTCAACCCTGAAGACAGTGGGGTATACTCTGTCATGGCCGCGATCTATGCAGATGCTGGTAGATGGGAGGATGTTGCGAGGGTTAGGAAATTGATGGATGAAAGGATTGGTAGGAGAAATGTTGGTTGCAGTTCGATAAGAGCGGACCACTAGGATAGCATGGTATGCTGGGCTTATCGTGGCTGACTATAGATTCTACCCAGGTCACCATTGCAAAGTAGAAACTGGCTCAGTAAGAGGACTGCTACTTCTAGGAGGGCAATGACTTGAATCGATTGGCAAGGTATCAGTTTTGCGTTGTGAAAAAATCCAGTCTTTCAAGATTTAAGGCCATATAGTTTGAACCGGGGCTTCCTCCTTACCATCCTCGTGCACCGGGGCTTCCTCCTTACCATCCTCGTGCACCGGGGCTTCCCACCCAAATTCTGCCGGTGGATTTCAGACATCCTAACTACTGGGAAAACCGCCGTCCTCCTAAACGGCATCCCTGGACCTTGGATCAATTGCAAGAATGGCATGCGCCAGGGAGATCCCCTATCCCCCTTCCTTTTTAAAACTGTTGGAGATGTCCTCCCAAAACTCATCTCGCATGCTTGCTCCCTCGGGATCCTTGCCCACCCCATCGTTCACACACTCCCCTGCCCCGTCCTCCAATACGCCGACGACACTTTGATCCTCGCTCGCGGTACCACAGCCGCGGCTAAGCATCTTCGTACTATTCTGGATGACTTCGCTGCTGCCACTGGCTTGGGCATAAACTTCCACAAGACGACTTTTATCCCCATGAACGTTTCCGACTCTGACGCGGAATCCATGGCCTCCGCCTTAGGTACCTCTATCTCCCACTTCCCTCAGGTCTACCTTGGGCTCCCCCTGTCCCACCAGAAACTTCCCTCCTCCGCCTTCACCCTTGGCCTAAGTAGAAGCAATACCCACCTTGCCGGATGGAGCGCGTCCCTCCTAAACAAAGGAGGACGGCTTGCTCTTCTCTCGGCTGTCCTCGACAGTCTACCCACTTATCTTATGTCGTCTTTTCCTCTCTCGAAAGAAAACATTGAGAAACTAAATAAGAAAAATAGAGCGTTTTTTTGGGCCCAAGAGGAAACTTGCACAGGTGCGCAATGTCTTGTCGCGTGGGATAAGGTTTGTACTCCAAAAAATGCTGGTGGTCTAGGTGTTAAGAATTTGGAAATCCAGAATACTTGCCTTCTGCTGAAATTCGCTTACAAATTCATGCATGCATCAAACCTACCTTGGCGTGACTGGATTCTTTACCATTCGCCCTACCCCATACACCACTCCTCAAACACAACGTACCTTGCCAAATTAGTCAAGCAAAACCTTGATACGCTACGACTCATTTCTCAATGCACAGTAGGAAATGGACATTGTACTTTCTTTTGGCTCGACCGATGGCTTCTTCATGAGCCCTTAGCTACTGCATTCCCCGCCATCTTCTCACACCATACTAAACCTCATATTTTAGTTTCCACGGTTCTGCAGGGCGAGATTGAATCTGACCTTCGTAACAGGCTGACCTCGGCCGCTACTAGCGAGCTCTTGTCTCTTCGTGTCTTGTTGCAGGGGGTCCAGCTTTCAGACGCGGCCGATCGCAGGACACTGCTCGATGGCTCCAGCTTCTCCACCAAGGGGTCTTATGCCGCCCTCTCGACACAGCTTCAGCACCCCCACCTGGCCAAGGTGTGGGAGTCCTTCGTCCCCCAAAAGGTGAAGATCTTCGGCTGGCTCCTCTCCCTGAACAGACTTAATACACGGGAGAATCTGTACAAGAAGACTATCATTGCCACCGCAACTTGTCCTAGATGCGACCACTCCTTGGAAGTCGGAACCACCTCTTCTTCGTTTGCCCTCGCGCAATGGAGGTATGGAATACTCTCCACATCCAGCCGACCTTCCACGACTTCTCCGATTTATGGACCACTCCAACGCCTGCTGGCCTTGACTCCTCCATTTGGCCGTCTATCGCTCTCATCATCCTTTGGAAAATATGGGATGCCAGAAATAGCATGATCTTCAGACATATTGATCAACCCTCTTGTGTAACTATTTCTAAAACTGTGGATGACATCACTGTGTGGTCTCATCGTTGTAGGGATGAGGCTCAAAAAAGTCACGCCGGCTTGTGGCGTGACTACCTCTTGTCACGATGCTCGTGAAACCTGTTGCTGGTCTTTGAAGTAATATATTCAGGTGGGGATCCTCTCCCCCCCGGTGATTGTTTCAAAAAAAAAAATAGTTTGAACCCCTTGTATAGGCCAAATCTCACACTCTGTTCTCCAGGATTCAGGCCTCTTTGTGTTTCAGACTTTACTAAATGCGAGTGTGAACTGTAACTGGTGAACTATGGATTCTGACAGTCACAGCCTCACAGGCATGTTCCCGTTGCATGAATTACATATTCATGGACTTCTTTGGTAGGTAGATTTTATCGCGGATAAATTGCTCATGCTTAACTGCTGATGGAAATGAAGCAAGAGCATAAATTGAAAACCGACAAGGGAAAGTTCTGGCCAGGTGCAGGTAATTTTTTTTCATGCTAGTTGATGCAGCCCACTGTGCTTTCAAGCCAATGAAGTCTAACAGTTCGATGCACCCTGAACTCGCAGAACTCGCTGTTCCTTGGTTTTATATTATAGTTCAAATTATCTATGGGTAATGGGTTGTTGCAGAAACTTATGTGCTACAGAGTACAGGGTTGTACAGGACACAGCATTATGTAATCAAGGTAAGACAAGAAGTCACTCGTTGATTTTTTTTTCGTGTTTTTTCAAACATTCAGTACCTCCATGGATAACTACAATATCTTGGTCCCCTTGCCTCCTTGCAAACTTCTTCTCCGGCCTCATAGGCATGTAGACACAAGTTACAAAATTTACATTACTATAGGATACTAGAGTTAATGTGAAGCAGTTAACAGAATAGTTGCTACCTGTCAATGCTGAGTAAAAAAACATATTTTCATTTGGAAAGCATATTATAATCACTAGGGAATTTTGTCCCAAAGAAGAGAGGCACTCAAACCCAACTCAGAGGACTAGTAGCATAATTTGGCAATTGTAATGCATCCACCACACCTATCACCATTCTATCAAAACAAGTGAACATAAATTGGTCTGCACACCTTGGTGTTAAAAAAGAGAACTCGGTTCTTAGTGTTATCAGCAAGATTGCACTCTATCAAACTCTTAGCAACCGCTGAGAATCATGAATTCTTGATGGCAAACACACATTGATTAATGTCAAATAATTTTGAAATATATGTTCAGTTTCTTGATGTTGATGGGGTTTGGTCTGAAACTCCTGACCCTGTTTGACTTGATTTTTCAGGTCATTAGTACAAACGAAACCATGTCAGAAGAACATCTTATTTACTATTAAATGAGATTTCGTGATGGTGGTATGTCATTCACCCCTTGCTCCCCCTCTATCGCTTCCTCTCATATGTGTCTTGTTTGCTCTGCCAAATTTCTCCTTCCATTGCTTCCTCTCAGACGTGATAACCTTGGGTTACTAGCGGTATTTTACTTAACTCCAATCATATAGAGGCAAAGTACATTGAACAATAGTTCATGTCTGGCGTAACAACTACAGAAGATAATAGCAAATAAAATTTTGCATGATGCATTTGAGTGACCAGGTATTTTAGAATTACAGATGTTTTAAGTTACACCAGCATCTCAAAGTTAACACTTAAATCACTTAACAAATCTAGCTGCATAAATATGCAGGTGACTTTGCTATTTATAAATTAAGTCAAAGGTTTTATATAATCAATACTTAGGAACATTATGGAACTAAAACCTTCTATTCTGGGAAGATTGAAAATGATCTTACAAACATCCCGCTACAATACCAAATTATTGGCTTATAAACTTGGAAGTACATCCTATTCCATTGAGGATAGTTCCGTAGAATTGTAGCAATGTCCACAAGCCAAGTAGTGTGAAGGACCGATTTCTTTCTAACTTGTACATTTCAAGAGCTTTGGACACTGGTTCATTCTTAGATCTGCTGGTAGCGAACGCATTCATGACCCTACACCACATGTCCACATCCAATTGAATAACAACATTTCAGCATTCATCTTGCCCCAACGGTGTCTGATTTGGATAAGTTCTCTTCTTTGGTGATCTGCAATATTTGTATAAATTCATCGGTTACTTGATCCCAATAATGCTATGCACCATTTAAATTGCCACCAACAAAATCAACTGGTACATTTGACCAAGCACTTATTTGCATGATTAATACAATACATTAAGAGCAACTTTTTCCTGACTCCGTAACTATTGATAATGGAAAAATCTCTTACCAGGCATCTATTATCTTCTTTGTAAGCGTATATTTCTGATGTTGGCATAGCATGTACAATGGACGGAAGAAGACAGTCTATGCCTGGTAAGATTCTTTTATCCTTCAAGCACTAAGGTAGGGCATAGAAAGTTAGCTTGCATTATCAGAAATTCCGTTATGTCTAACGACAATAGAGAAGCACTTGAATACTTAAGTCTTTATCATCAACCGAGCCTAGCTTTTATTTTGTTAAATACTAGCTTAAGTATCCCACAGTGTGGATTGATATCCGTCCTAATGACATCAAGAATAAAATTATCCATTCATCATACATACCGGTGGTAAAGATGATTGGATCAAATGATATCTTGTAGATTGAAAGATGCATCTTTCAGTACAGTGAAGACTTGTTTGTTAATTAAGACATTGTAACCAACCAAACTATACTAACCAGAGGATTACTAGCTCAAGCTTTAGTGTATGAGTGTAATACATGTATGCTTTCTCAAGATTAAGAGTGTAATGCATGTATCCTTCTTAGACAATATATAAACTGAATCGTTTTGACATTTGCAGCAAATGGATGGTACCCATGTGATGCACCATTGGTGGAATGAATGTTGCCACTAGAATTTACAAAATTGCAGAAGCTTGCAAAGAAGCAACAGAGCTTCAGTTAGTAAGATAATCTGAACGAACTGTGAGTAACGAATCAAAGCTCAAGAACGGGTGCAGACTTAGGCTGGTACATGGAGTTGGTGCAGACAGGGCGCAGAGCCGGCAGTGGAGGATGACTGAGGGGACAGGGAGGTGGATCACCACTAGGGTCTTCTTCCAATCTGTGGCAGAAAGATACTTACTCGTGATGTCCATCTCCATGGCTCAGAGCAGAGCGGACTGAACCTTGCTTCCCTTCTTTTTTGTGGATTCGATTTCTTGCAAGGACCGCTCCTCAAAGAACTGAAGTGTGTGTTACTCAGTTTGTTGACGGTGCCTCATGTTGATCGTGTGCAAAATCAGTTGTGCTCTGGTTTGTACTGTGGGGTCTGATCTGTGGCTTCATGGTTTGTGTATGGTTCATGGATGCATTCGGAAAAACATGTGCCCCAACTGAAAGTGCAGAGAAATTCCTAATAACCTGTAGTGATGTGTTAAACACTTGAGGCATGTTTTTACTACCGAGATAATTTAACTCTCGAACCCTTGTGGGCTGGGCGCGCACCCGCTGGCACTGTCAAGTGCCAACTGGTCTGACTTCCAGTTCTTAATGTTCTGAACATGTGTTTTTCGGACTTGTTTATTCACTACTAGTACATTAGTGTGCTTCGTTTTATTTGTACTCCAGACAGGAACATGTTTAGACAATAACTGTCTAATTTTCCTTCTTACTTCAGAGAAATAAAACTCTGAGCTTTGTTCTGCTTCAGTTTGTACTGGACAAAAAAAAAATCTTCAGTTACTGATCCAGTTTAGCAGGTAAGCAGCTTGCTAGACAATTGCACACAAAGAAGTACAATGTGTTTTCCTATTGTTTTGAAAATAAATGCCCCAGATGAACCACAGCTTCCAAAGAGGAAATGAAATACTACGTCTAGCACTTTGAATTCGAAGGGAAATGAGATACTACTAGGAAGGTGTTTGGTTCGTCATTTTTTGCCCGGTATCTGATTACACCATAACTTGATTCCCTTAAACCTGTTTGGTTAGCTTGCCCCGGAAACAGGTACCGTGTAAACGGATTCCGCCACAGTTCACGGCCCGTTACCGCCCACCTCCCACCGGAAACGAATAGCGATACCGCTTCGGTCCTTTCACCCGCAGCGACGGCCGACGAGTTCCCTCCTTCCCAATCTGCTTCGCCATGGATCCGCCATGCAGCAGGACCGGCGTCGGTGGCAGCCCCGTTAAATTCCTTGGCACGGTCGCGCCACAGGGAAGAATTTCATCTGCCGGTCCCTTTCGTCGGATCTCCTCCTCCTCGCGTCCTTTTCTCCAAGATCTGAAGAATGATGGTATCTCGCACTGATGGGAAGCGATTTGTGTTCTTCTGAATTATCAATCTGCTTTCTGAATTTACTGCTAGATCTCGATTTCATGGTGTCTCGTATCAGTTCAGGATTTCAGGTCATGTTGCGATGTAATTGATTACCGTCCTGAACCAAACATGTTTCTGATTTTGCACATTCCGTTAACAGTGCCAGTGTGACCCCATTACGATTACGTTTCCGTTACCATTCTTGAACCAAACACCTTCTAGGAACGAACAACCCATTAACGGACTAGTACATACTAATTCCACTCGTACTCAGCATTCAGAGTACGGAACGGACTACGGATTCAACAATAGGCTGGCTGGGACGTGAGCTGCGAGCGGCCTTCCCCAATCGGACTCGAATTTGCTGGCCGCGCCTTCATATACCCACACGTCTCCACCCCACCAGAACACGAACGCAGCAAACACTGATCGGAGACTCAGGAGACACACGCATCGAATCCATCGAAAGCAGAGGCGCTGAGCGCGATGGCGAGCTCACCGGCGAAGAAGAAGGCGGCGAACCGCTTGGTGGTGGAGGAGGCGCTCCACGACGACAACTCCAGGTGCTTCCTCCACCCGGCCACCATGGAGGGGCTCTCCATATTCCGCGGCGACGTCGTGCTGCTCAAGGGCAAGCGCCGCCGCAGCACGCTCTGCATCGCCTTCGCCGACGACACCTGCGAGGAGCACAAGATGAGGGTCAACAAGGTGGTCCGGTCCAACCTGCGCGTCCGCATCGCCGACGTCGTCTCCGTGCACCACTGCCACGACGCCAAGTACGGGCGGCGCGTGCACGTCCTCCCGGTGGACGACACCATCGAGGGCATCACCGGCGACCTGTTCGGGTCCTACCTCAGGCCCTACTTCGCGGACGCGTACCGCCCGGTCCGCAAGGGCGACCTCTTCCTGGTGCGCGGCGGCATGCGGAGCGTCGAGTTCAAGGTCGTGGAGATCGATGCGGCCGAGCTTGAGTACTGCATCGTGGCGGCTGACACGGAGATCTGCGCCGGCGAGCCGGTCAAGAGGGAGGACGAGGAGAGGCTCGACGACGTCGGCTACGATGACGTGGGCGGCATGCGCAAGCAGATGACGCAGATCAGGGAGCTTGTCGAGCTGCCGCTCAGGCACCCGCAGCTCTTCAAGTCCATCGGCGTCAAGTAGTAAAAGGTACTGTAAAACGAACCGCCCACCCAAGGGCATCCTTCTGTACGGCCCTCCCGGATCCGGCAAGACGCTGATCGCCCGCGCCGTGGCCAACGAGACCGGGGCCTTCTTCTTCTGCATCAACGGCCCGGAGATCATGTCTAAGATGGCCGGAGAGAGCGAGAGAAACTTGAGGAAGGCCTTTGAGGAGGCCGAGAAGAACGCGCCCTCCATCATCTTCATCGACGAGATTGACTCCATCGCTCCCAACAGGGAGAAGACCCACGGCGAGGTCGAGAGGCGCATCGTGTCCCAGCTTCTGACGTTGATGGACGGCATGAAGGCCCGGGCGCACGTCATCGTTATGGGCGCCACGAACCGCCCCAACAGCATCGACCCTGCCCTTAGGCGCTTTGGGAGGTTCGATTGTGAGATCGACATCGGCGTGCCGGACGAGGTCGGCCGCCTGGAAGTTCTCCGCATCCACACCAAGAACATGAAGCTAGACGTGGACGTCAATCTTGAGGTGGTTGCCAAGGATACGCATGGCTACGTTGGCGCTGACTTGGCCGCGCTATGCACGGAGGCAGCGCTGCAGTGCATCAGGGAGAAGATGGACGTGATCGACCTGGAGGACGACACCATCGATGCGGAGATCCTCAACTCCATGGCCGTCACCAATGACCACCTTAAAACGGCACTCGTCGGCACGAATCCTTCCGCGCTTCGCGAGACCGTCGTGGAGGTGCCGAACGTGAGCTGGACCGACATCGGCGGCCTGGACGGCGTCAAGAGGGAGCTGCAAGAGACCGTCCAGTACCCGGTGGAGCATCCGGAGAAATTCGAGAAGTTCGGCATGTCGCCTTCCAAGGGCGTCCTCTTCTACGGGCCACCGGGATGCGGCAAGACCCTGCTGGCGAAGGCGATCGCGAACGAATGCCAGGCCAACTTCATCAGCATCAAGGGTCCCGAGCTGCTGACGATGTGGTTCGGCGAGAGCGAGGCGAACGTGCGGGAGATCTTCGACAAGGCGCGCCAGTCCGCGCCGTGCGTGCTGTTGTTCGACGAGCTGGACTCCATCGCGACGCAGAGGGGCGGGAGCGTGGGCGACGCCGGCGGCGCGGCGGGCAGGGTCCTGAACCAGCTCCTGACGGAGATGGACGGCATGAACGCCAAGAAGACGGTGTTCATCATCGGCGCCACCAACAGGCCGGACATCATCGACTCGGCGCTGCTCCGGCCGGGGCGCCTGGACCAGCTCATCTACATCCCCTTGCCGGACGAGGCCTCCCGGCACCAGATCTTCAAGGCCTGCCTGAGGAAGTCCCCCGTGGCCAAGGACGTGGACCTCGGCGCGCTGGCGAGGTTCACGTCGGGCTTCAGCGGCGCCGACATCACGGAGATCTGCCAGAGGGCGTGCAAGTACGCCATCAGGGAGGACATCGAGAAGGACGTGGAGAGGCAACAGAGGCTGGGGAAAGATGGCATGGAGGTGGAAGCAGAGGAGGAGGTGGCCGAGATCAAGGCGGCTCATTTTGAGGAGTCGATGAAGTACGCGAGGAGAAGCGTGAGCGACGGCGACATCAGGAACTACCAGGCCTTCGCTCAGACGTTGCAGCAGTCGAGAGGTTTCGGCACCGAGTTCCGTTTCCCGGCGCAGCCCCAGGCGGCAGAAGCTGCTTTCGATACCTCAGCGGCAGCCGATGAAGATGATCTGTACGATTGATCCAGTAGCCACTGTTAGAAACTGAAGTATCATAGGTTGTAATTTTGATCTGTTTCCTCTTGTCTGTTTTTTACATTGCTGATTATCTCTTTCATGTACTAGTAAATATTTTCGTATGTAATAGAGTACATCATATAATACAGTTCTTGATATAACCTGAGCCGTTAACTGAAATGCCGATTACAAGCAAATACTTGTGTGCACTTATTTTCAGGCAGCAAAGACTCTGAAACTAACCTGAGCCGTTAACTGAAATGTCGATTACAAGAAAATACTGTTTCCTTAATGCCGCGCAAATTTTTATTTTTTTTTGAGGTTAAATAATGCCGCGCAAGATTTAGGAGGCCAATTGTGAGATGAATATGTATGAACAAAGTTGAAGCCAGATACTGCTTAGAGTGATTTTCCATCTTGTCTGAAACCTTGTGGCTCACATGTCTTAGTTGCAGTCTTGCAGGGAATTGTTTGCCAAACGACTCTCGTTTCATATACGGAGTAGTACTTATGTTTGATTCTGTTGGATCCTGAAATATTTGGAAATTGGAAACTAGCGAGCAGAAAGTTGAGGAGGGGTACACTGTGTGTGTGTAGTACTGTAATTGTTTTGAGATATATACTATTCAAGGTATGGTTGGCTTTTCAGCGCAAGATAGAAACGATTTTTCATGCTGATGAAGTGTGCCAGTGGCAGTTGCAACTCACTGGATTGCTGCATCCTTACTGCTTGCTGTTCAAGAACTACTTGCTTTGCCTTGTTTTTTTTTCCTTTTCGAAATGGGGAGCAAAGGCCCAGCCTCTGCGTCAATAGACACACAGCCTTTTTCTATTGCAACGTTCAGTGAATTCAAAGTTTTACAATCATGGATCATATAAGGTTATCAACCATCTAAAAAATGAAAAGCAATACAAAGCTACATATAACCTGCTTGCCTTGGTACACCGGTGTTTCATATATGTTCCAAAAGATATGGAGCTTAGTACTCTTAGAAGATGGCTCATAGGAGCTGTATTGGCAGGTCTGAGA
Organism: Avena atlantica; assembly: GCA_910589765.1. Lineage (NCBI taxonomy): Eukaryota > Viridiplantae > Streptophyta > Magnoliopsida > Poales > Poaceae > Avena > Avena atlantica. The sequence goes on from OU342734.1 coordinate 354,508,464, forward strand.
GGTGAGGTCGATCAAGGGGCTTGCCAACTCACCAAGAGGGAGAAAGTAGATGATTCTTGTGTCTTTGGTTTTGTGGATGGGGAGCAGACTGAATGAGACAAAGAGAGGATGATAAAAAGATGGCAATCAATTATGATCCCACGGCTATGCTATATATCGATTTAGTCTTCTAACTAGTACAGGTGAAATTGTTGAATCATGTGACCTGCCACATGATTTTCATCCAATCTTCAGAATGGTTCTATACTTCTCAAATTCCAATCAAACTTTTCCCCTTCTTTACAGTAGCCAGGTCCCATCAACTCTTCACAGTTATCTTGAAGCATTCCGATGCAGCAAAGCAAGACTCATGATGCACCGAAATTCCAGGATGGGCATCACTGCCTCTGTTCCTAATATCACCACCCGTTGGAGAAAGAGGTAGCAGTTCAGTCCGTACCTCTTCAGTTGTGTGCATAATCCATGTTATATGAGTTCTTTTTCTTTTGCTGGAACATGATTTGTAAGTTTCAGAGCAAAACGACTTGAACTGCTGCATCTCTGCTGAAACAACATTTCTTTATTTTGTCCCGATCAAATACAACAGCTTTTTTTTCATGTATGAAATGGCTACACAAATGTTAACCAAGGAGAAATGTTACTACGTCTCTCAATGATATAATTCCTTGCACAAATCTAGTCATCGGTTCAATGACCACAAGCCGCCGCACCCCTGACAAGACATATGTAGCATCAGAAATTTCAAAACAATCTGCCAAAAGTACTTCAAAATCATGAATTTTATAGGCTGATCTCTCATGTAAAATGCACTCTTTTGCTCCCTATATTAGGGTGTGAATTTATCTCCAAACTAGTACCTGGAACAGACAATTGCTCCAGCACCTCGAGCAAGGTACTTGTACTCAAACAGGTATGACACTGCCTCCGTCCATTCACCTGATACTGCAGCTCCAAGGCCTAAAAACGGGGTACAGTATAGTGTTTGATTATGATCAGAAAGAGAACAAAAACACTATAAAAATGCAACACAAAGACGGGTACATGAAACATTAGCAAGAACCATGGTAAAATGTGCAGTTGAGGGTATCAAGATGCTCTGGTTTCAAGCAGAGTAATGGATATTGACCCGGCGGATTCAATCATTAATGCAAATAAGTTATATCTAAATGAGGCATTGGATATCAGCCTGGACAGATAACTTCATGTTCTGTTTTCTTCCTTCTCACATTTGATGAACTAAAAGATCACAACAGAAAACTGTGTCTATACAAAATGTACACATGCCAGAGGAAAGGTAACGAGTTCAAGCTAAAAACAAGATGGAGGAACATACATGCTCCACGGTCACTTGCTCAAGTTCAATGCGAGTGTAAATATCATTCTTCGCCAGAGCCATGATATCACTGTAGCAACAGATAAATATTGAAAAAGGATATCAAGTTCAGGAACATCATATACAAAACATTTGAAAAATGACAAAATTGGAAAAAAATCTGAAGGTTCTTCATTGAAACTAAATTTATCCAAATTTTAATCCAAGACTGCCAAATGGACCGAAGAGTTCAAAGTAAGTTTCAACTTTCAAGACATGGACACATTACATACGTGGATTGACCTCACAGACATTCATCTATCTTCTAAATGGACCATTTAACCGATGTGCAGATCGATAATGAGGAACGTAGTTCACATAATGAGTCTGGGATGATGGTCATTAAAATGGCACGACTAGTATGCATTTTATCCTTTAACAGCATAGGGCGATTATCAGAAAACAGGCAAATGTGCTGAGATACCAAGGACAAACAAGATAGCTCTACCAACCCTCCTTTTTGTAAAAAGAAAACACTCAGTACAATTAGCAGCACCCTCTGAAACCAGATGAACCCAGTCAAATCTAAACTGAGGTTAGAGACACATGACATATTTTTAAAATACAAGCCCATGAAAATGTGCTAACAATAGGCATAGTATGTATCTAGTAATAGTTATGAAGGGTGACCTTTATATGATACTGTGTGTCTAATAATAATAGTGCGTGCCTAGTAATAGTTCTAAAGGTGACCTTTATGATGTAGTGTGTGCCTAATAATAGTTATAGTGCATATCTAGGATATTGCTAGCCTCAGATTTACAAAATCAGAAAGTTTTTTATGTTTCTTATAATGCTGCATCATAAATCCTCAAATACAAATGTAATTAGTAACAGCTAATCACTATATTCTTAACATATACAAAAGTAGCATCCCTTTCAAACAACAAGCTGTTATTTTGCTACTGTTGGACGTTTGGGGAAGACAAAGACTAGAGTTATTAGAAGTAAAGTTTTATTTTAGGGTGCATCATATCATCACACAAGGATAAAGAGCGTTCAAGCCCCAGTGGGCAGCTTCATCATGCATCGTCAATTGAGCATATCAATGCAAAAGCACAGAACAGTATAGTGGCACAGCAAAGTAAATGGCAGAGTATCCATACCTGAGTGCATAGACATCAAGAAGGGATCCATTATCATCAACTATAGGAATTGAGCTTACTCTATCTGGAGGATGAAAAAAGAGTTCATGTACAGATTCCGTAGCTGTTACTTCATATGATATAAAAATAGTAATTGTTAAATATTAGCACGAGCAGTTCAAGAAGAAACATGCTTAATGGAGAACCTCAACTTCGAAAGGTGAACATTTCAAATGTGCTACAAGTGGTAAGAGTTAGGTCATATCTCAATTTTTAGTGTTAAGTCTGTGAATCGCTAGATCTGACAGTACTGATCAATAAGCTTCAAATATAAACAGCCCCCTCACAGTAGAGAAGCTAGTATGATGTAATTGTAAGCACCATTACTTCTAATCTGCGGATGTAGTTTATCCACATTCCTGGCATCGTCACTCAATTAAAAGGACAGATAACTGTAGGAGACAGTTTAGTGGTCCGTCTGATCATTATATTTCATAATTATAGCTGTCCAAATTTCTCTCAACTGAGTTCTCCCTCTATTCATTAATCATAACCATTACTTTTTTGTACAGATGTGTCAGAAAAAATCCGAAACTGATATAAGATGAAAATATTTCTCATGAAAAATCTAGCACTATCATTTTTACCTAACCAGTCTAAAACAGATTTTTTTACATATTGGTCGTTGCAGAAGTTTGAGTGCTCACCTTACAAAATGTCATCTAATTCAGAGTAAACATTACAAAAACTCAATGTGTCACTGTAAAAGTTGACATCTAATGGAACGTCTGCATGAGCCTATGATGTTACCAGTCCAAGGCCTTCTGTACAAGTCCTGGGTACATTTATTTCAGACCTTGACTTGTATACTTAAAATTAATTTTCTGTACTATTCAAAAAGGAACTAATCACCTACTTAATTTTCGTATGTAGCCAACAACCACCATGCCATGTTCTTATGAATCAACTGGGGAAATAACATGAATACCCGCATTTGAAATGTCATTTATATGGTACCTTCGAGAAGAAAATCCAGGCAAGTAATTAGAGGAGCATTCAATCGCGACGTCCGAAGCTGTCTATTACTTGCCCTGCCAGTATGCTGCGACCATGTACCAATAGGAATACTGGAAATCTGATTTTGCAAAATGGCATAGCCTTCTGGTTGTTCTTGGAGCTTTGAGCAAAGAACTAAATACACCATCAAGACAAAAGTGAGCTCAAGTTGAGGTGCAGGTACAATTAGCTACAGAATAAAGTCTCATAAACAACCATACATTTCAAAATCCCCGGAAGAGTTGCAAGATTAAGTAATGGTATCCCTGATATATCCGTCGAGGACTTAAAGATAGGGACTGAAGATATTTCGTTTTGTATTATAGTCAGTGCCACAGCCCTTAAATTATCTGAATCCTTAACCTGAAGAAAGACATATAGGACAATAAGCGAAAGCAAAATTCATTATTTCACATTAGTGATAAAAAATATTAAGAAAACATGTGATTCCATCAATTTTCAAATCCTGCCAATAAAGTGGATTTAAACTATCAGGCCCAAAGTTTAGCTGAAAGAATCTGAACAATGAATGATAGATTAATCAATCTGAATGTTCAAGTAATCATTATGATATTGGTAGGTAGGTTTTTCTACAAATACTTTGACAGGTTTTGGAAAAATGATGGTAGCATTTACTAGTGTCCATTTGTCCTGTTTTCAAAAATTATCTTTCAATCTGTAATTCTCCTGACCAAACATGGGAACTAAACTAAAAAAGTTATTTCTGAGCATATAAATACTTCTACTATTTTGCCGATGCTGATCTTTAGACTATTTTCACAATCAGTGAGGTCTGCAAAATGTACAGGAAAATACATGAACTAATGGCCTTCTTTGCATGACTACAACATCAGGCCCCCCATAATACTGCAGTTTTGCTTCTTTCCAAGCAGAAACTGAATGCATTTCCAGTTCTTCATGGCCCAGAACTCGAATGTTCCTCTGCAACTGCAGATCCAAGGATTAGTAAAGACTCGAGTCCAGACAGACAGAGAAATAAAGTAATTCTGACCTCACCTTTCTCAAAATTAATACAAAATCAGACGCAGTTAGCATGCCTGTTATGGTTCCCTGGCCATCATCCCATAGAGGAACCAAAGCAAGGCCCTAAAACAAGGAAAGGTTAAATTGTGTACTACTCTTACGGCATCTAAATGACAAGGTAAATCACATTTTGGCTAGTGAACTACACCATATATGAATACACCAAGGACAAATAACACGACAAACAGAAACTTGAAAGGGAACTATTGACTATTTTAGGTACAATGGTGACAGGAATTATGTTATTCTAGGTAAAGATAAAATAAAGGTCTGCTGCAAGAAGAAGAATCTGGGCAACTGTAGAACATATAAGGAGTATTGCAAATAGTGGCTAACAACGAGGGTAATGGTTGCAAAGCATATTTTTAGAATTTCTCAATAGCACGATGATCCAACACACGAAAGTTCAGACGAGAGTAAAGGTTTAAACAAGCATAAAGAAGTAAGAACTAAAGCATGCTGAGCAACTCTTGCAAACATATACCTCATCATGCATAATATTAAATGCTTGTTTCACAGGAAGCCGAGCATCCAAAATTGCTATCTGAAATGTTTATGTGAAAACTGATTATCCGCAGGGTCTAAGAGACTAAGACAATGTTGACCAGAAAAGAAGAACCTAACCTTGCTAGAAACAGGAACAACATCATATATGGTATTATGTAATAGTATTTCAGAGACTCGATGGCGGAAAACTGCAATCTGCACGCCCGAGTTTTGAGATGGTGGTTCTGTAGGCATCTGTTAGTACATTGCATAGTACATAATTAAGCATTAGTTATTGAGGAGATTCTACTGATTATGGAAGAGAAATAATACAATATGGAACTTTGGCACGTACTGTTGCCAAAATAGTACCATCATCCATACTCATTCTTCTATTGGAAGATGGCTCTAGCTGCACAACCGGGTGCGTATTATTCTCCACAAGTGTGACAAGAACTTCATTGCTGATCATGCCATATTCATCGCGTACAATAGGTTTTGTGTCATCACATCTCCAGACACCATCCACCAAGAATCGGTACTGGATTACACCAACGGACCACATTAATACATACATACAAATTAATAAAACACAGAAGCAGGAAATAATGTACAAAAATGGTGGGGCACTGGTAGAAAAAGCATATAACAAATGTACTATGTGCAAATTATTTACCATTGCAAGATCATGTTTGAGTTTCTTGCTAACCTAAGAACAGAACTATACAATAACATCATGAACATCACTAGCACAATCTCCTGTGTTGCTATGGAATATAATACCGGAGGAGTACGCCATGCTAATGTGCCTTGGATAATCCACGTCTTCGGGTCAGGCGCTGATGAGCACAATGAACTATCCATGTGGCTGAGAGCCCTCACAGCCCAGGCACAACATAAATTAGAGACAGGTTGGACCAACTGTATTTGCTCTCATACCAATGTTTGTGCCAGAACCATTAGGTGGCATGGCCTGAAGATGGCCAGACCGCCAACAGAAGTTGACATGTTTATAGGAGTAAAGATAAGTGGTAGATGCAAATCCATATTTTATTAATTACTAGGTAATAATTTTAAAAGATCTTATCGTTTGCTGAAAAAAAAAGGTTATGCATGTCAATGAATGGCAAGTCTAGGACAAATTTGGAATAATTAAGGTATTAAAGATGCTAAGTAAAAAAAACCTAGAAAAGATGGAATTAGTGGCAAAAAGAAACATGGCCACTATGTACTACAATTTATCAATTACATTAGAGGAAATGATGCTGCAACTGTATACTCAAATATAGAGTAGCCGCTATGAACGTCTGCAGCTTCTTGATCTGGAGTTATGGACACATGGAACAGTGAGCTAGTCCCCCTATGTTAACTGTAAGTGTGCCCCTAATTTTAGTATTGAATTATTTTGTTTTAAGCATTAAAAATTAGTAATTCCCCACAGGTAAGTTCACGGTATTAGATATGCATGTCTACTGCTATGAAACCAGTAGGACTGCAGACTATGAAAAGGGTAACTTGATTCAGTTAAAAGTAGCTGGCACCACCGATGATTAATATGCATATTCTTAGTCACTGAGTGCATTTCATGTAAGATCACCAGTTCCAAATTCACTAACTGCAATTCTGCAGTGTCTCTATCTGCCACACTGCTGATAAAAATGGTACACCTGCTATGTATGAAATAGCTCGTGGCAAGAACCGGCTAAATTCGCACTTGCGTGTCAGTGATAAAAGCTTCACTAGTTTCTCCATGCATTTGTGGTCGAGTGCATTGAGCCAGCACGGATCGATGGGCATCCAGCACAAGTACCAACAGACCTTGGATGTCTGACAGGAAAAAATGGAGACCAGGACAAGAAACAAAATCCACCCGGATATGCAATTCGATCCTGCTTGCGGTCTAGAAGTCACCAATAGCTCCTACAAGCACGCCAATCATAACTAACAGAGCCTGTCTAGCTAAGCCGTAAGCAGTGCAGCAGCACATAAATACACAATCGGAGAGCGAGGAGCGAGCACAACCGGAGCAATTGGAGCATGACGCACCTGATAAACCCCGGGGGGAAGATCCAACAACAGCTGGAACTCGGCCCCGACGAGCATCATGGGGTACTCCCTCCACCTGTCGCGCGCACAAAGAAGATGAAATCAGCATTACCACCGGAAAAAGATCCCGCGTGCTGGCCACCAAGATCAAATCTCTCGGGCCCACCCGGTGAAGTTGCCGCAGAGGGAGGCGCGCTGGCCGCCGAAGGGCCAGGCGAAGCACCGGTGCACCATTGGAGAAGCCCCGGGCCAAGAACCCTAGCAGTGTGACTGCGCCCCCGCGCCGAGCAGGGCCTAGCTAACTAGTCGAGACCCGAGTCCATCCAAGAACCAGGCCGGGGATTGGGTTTGTAGTAGAAGGGGGGCAAGGGGCAGAGGACGGTAAGGATTGGTGCGAGGTAAAAACAAAGAGGAATTTTGGTGCGAGGAGGGAGGGAGAGGGGAGGCGGAGGTGGAGAAGCGAGGGAGGAGTGAAGAGAGAGAAAAGCGTTGGCGTTGGGGTGTTGGAGTGTGTGTGGGGGGCGTCTGTTTTGTTTTGTTCGCTTTCGCTTTGGTTGGTTTGGGTTGTTGGAGAGAGTCTTGTAGCGTGCTCATGTGTTTTTTTATTTATTTTTCTTCTTCTTTCTTTCTTGGCCTTTCTCTCTCAGTGCAACTTTTTTTGTGGTTTTTGGTGTGCTGGTGGTTCTCCGGCCGGCAGGTGACCATTGGCTGTTGCTTAGTTTTTTTCCTTGGGAATTAGGGCTTCTTTCCATAATAATAGCATTAACTTTATTTTTTTTACTCCATCCGTTAGGGATTATAACGCCTAAGAGCTTTTTTAAAATATTAGGAATTACAAGTCCTCTCTCATTTATTAGCCTCTCTCATCCAATGCATGTTCTCCTTTTTCTCTATCTTCTCTCATGTATATGTAACTATTGGTGCATGTAGTAATTAAGAGGGTGAGTTATTGATTTTCTTAATCCTATCAAAATGGTCCATAGGCCTTATAATCCCTAATAGAGGGAGTACTCTTTTCGATTCATAATAATAGCATCAACTTTATCTAGATTTGTATGTACATATTAGTGGTCTTAACTTTATCTAGATTCATATGTACATATTAATAGTCTCAACTTTATCTAAATTATGTATCTAGTTTGGCATCAACTTTATCTAGATTCATATGTATCTAGTTTCAATTTTAACTAGATTCGTATGTATCTAGTTTTTTTAACTAGATATAGGCCCAGTTTTTTTGGTGGCTTCTCTGAGAAACTGCCCTACCCCAGTTTTATGAGGAAGCCGGTTCAGAAAAATTACGAGGCTTTCAAAGTGGTTAAGGCTAAACTAATTCAGAAGTCTTACAAAATTTTGGAACCGGCTTCTCCAGAAAGTGGGATAGGCCAGCTTCTTAGAGAAGCCACCAAAAGAACTGGACCATATATGAATGTAGATAAAGTTTATGTCACTAATATGGACCGGAGGGAGTATAATGGTTTGTTTTGATTGGATTGAGATTTTCACGGGACTTTAAATCTAAGTACTTAGTCAGATCCAAATTAATGAATTTAGATTTGTCTATATTCGGATATATCTAGAACTAAAACATGTCTAAATATATTCGAATCTAGACAAACCAAAGTATACTAAGTTTGATTGGAGGGTGTAGTATGATTTAGAAGTTATGATCTTGCTTTTTAAGTATCGATACAGGGTTTTATGTGGTTTGATATTAGATGGGTGATCAACTAATGAAAGCTACTTAATGGGTCATACACATGGACAAATCCACGATAGGTCAAGGATGTGCAATTGTACACTCAAATGTTTCTAAAGAAAAATATATATATATATCGCATGGTGGACATATGTATCACTTGTGGTATTTCCTAGCCTATATACGCGCATTTTCTCATCCAAATCACCGTCGCATTTTCCCATCCAAATATAATGAGTATTTGGAGAGAAACCCTAATACATGTGTGGAATTATAAACACCATTTAGATATCCTAGTCTCGTCTTTAAGACTAGTTCATATATCATTAATAGTCCCGATTTCCTGACTATTCCGAAAATACAAAGTATTATGAAGGATTGCCGATGATTATGTGATCTAAGTTGTTAAGAGAACAACAATGATGGATAAACCCGATTTGATATACCGTGAAACACATCGTCAATATTGTTATTAGTAGTCTCTCAATGTCAAATATTATTGTTACTAAAAGATTAGTGGACCATAAGACACATAGACTTGGATATGATATGGATGTGGAGAAGGTCTTCAATCGTTACTTCTTGACTGGGTAATCATAAAATTGGTCTTCATTCTTATTGAATAGTATGCAAATGTTCTGTACGTCGCACTTATGGGAATTGATACTCCTGATGATGGAGAGATACACTCTGGGCCCATTCATGTATTATGATGTTCATCATCGTCTGGTCGAACACGTGATCAAAGTGTGGATCACAAGAACATCGATAATACAAAATGAGTAAAAGAATACATGTCAGGTAACGATGATAACCTAGTGTTTCACATCGGGTTATGACAAATATCGAGAAGCAATGTAACATGTATCGATAGCTAATATAGAAGGTTCACACAATAAAGATCTTCGTGTTATGAGTAGGATATTAATGGCTATCCAAACGCCCTCTAAGATCATTTGTTACCGAATGTGTTTCGGACATGTCTACGCATCACATAGGATCACACACTTAAAAGTTAGTAACATCAAGAACATGAGTGCAAATGAATATTTAGTACCGAAGTAATTCGAATGTATTTGGAAGGTCTCGGAATATACCAGAGGTGTCCAAAATATTATAGTGTTCAAAATAACTTTTGAGCATTTATATAAAGAGATAAGGGTTCCGACATTGTTTCAGATGATCTAGGAATGGTTTTGAGACATCCTAAATGATCCTAGAAGCGTCCGAAATGGTCCCGAGAGTGTCCAAAAACTAGAATGGTTTTGGACATAAATGGAAAATTTTGGAAGAACCAAAAGGGTCCAGAAGGTTTCGGGAGGTCCGGGATGACCAGGGGTATCTTAAGATGTCTGTAATGTTCCATAACAGGTCCAGCCACATTACCCCCAATGGGCAAGAAAAGTTTCCCTACCCCAATTCGGATTAGCAAAATGGCAATTTTCTAGTAAGTTTTCGTTGATAGTGTTGGGGTTTTGGTGTAGAAAACAAAAGTTTCCTACGTCAGATCGCCCTAATGCCCAAAGATCTATCTATTAACGATGCAATAACGACCGAAGGTTTTGGATACATACCCTTGTAGTCCGAAAGTGGTTAACGTTCCGAGGGGAACGTGGTTGAAGTAGCCGTGCTTGTAGCTGACCTCAAGGTCGCCAAGCTCCTCGCAGGTCACCCTTGCTCCATCATCGTGCAGCAGTCCGGCTCACGACATCCAAGGTGCCCCAAGTGTGGCCCCTCGTGGCTTCGTACACATACGGTGTATGATGAGACCTTCGTCTACCTGATTTAGTCAGGAGTGTGAAAGTAGATCTCCGACTTGGAATCCCCGTAGCGCAACGACATGTTGCAGGTGCATCTTCTCTTGCGTGAACAGTCCTGGACCATGCCAATGTGTGGAGACAACTAGAGAAAGATTAGAGGCGCATAGAAGAGGAGGAGGAGGAGGAGAGTTCCCAACTCATGGGATTATGTTGTGTGTCTCTTCTCCTCCAAGGGGCCTTTATATAGGGTAAGGGGGAGGGCACCCTTACCCCCCCTCCCCCCCACAAAGGAAACCCTAAGGCGGCCAAGGGGCAAGGGGAGGCGACCAAGGGAAGAGGCAGACCTAGGGCGCCCCCAAACCCTAACCCTAGCCACCGGCCAAGGAAGGGGGCAGCCCTAGGCGCATGGGCCCTTCCCCTCCTTTGTTTTCCCTCATGGGCCATTTTTCCCTAGGAAGTTTGGCCATTAGTGGAACACCCTTTTAAATTAGATTTTAATATTATATTTAATATTAATTATATTAATTAATATGTAAATACATTATGGCTGTGATAATACAACGCTTTTTAGCTATATAAATTATGTAATTTGCCTATCATATCATGCTCCATCTAACTATTGATATGCCTGATATGCATGATTACTTGTTTTGATTACATTTGATATGAGCTTTGCACATTTAGTAGTTTAGGTAGAGTTGTATCCCTCTTTCTTATCTTTGACATGTGTGTAGGTGTTGATGATGATTATGGATAAAACAAAGGCAAAAGGAACAAAGAGAGTATAGTGTGGAGGAACTGCGGGACCAGACTTAGCCATTTGAGGTGTTGGAAAAAGTGAATTTTTCCAACTTCTCAAAATAAATATCCAAGACAATGGGGTTGTAGCCCTCAATGATACAAATCCAATGAGCCCAAGAACGCCCAAAACGGAGTTCGTATGAAGAACTGGTGGCCAAAACACTGAAGAGACTGCAAGTTCAACGACCGAAGCAAAAAATTCCGGTCGTATAGCTGCGGAAAAAGGTCGCAAACAACGGGATTTCGCCCCGCGGAGGCTCCAAAACCTTCCCTAGGTCATATAACGATATTGGGGGAACCCTAGGGCACCCCCAAGGCCTATATAAAAGAGGGAGGAGTCAAAGAAGAGAGGAGGAAGCCACCACCAACCATATACAAGATTTAGATCCCATCTACCGCCTCCACGGCGGCGCCTTGCCACCGTGCCACCTCCATAGCCTCTCAAGCTCCACCAAGATCAAGATCTCCATCAACACCATCAAGCCATCCAAGCAAGAATAGGAGGAGAAGGAGGACGCCGCCATCACCACGCCTACGCCACCATCATCGTGCCATCATCACCATCTCCATCGCCACTACTCATTCATTCTTACCCATCATGGTCTGCGTGATGGGTTGTAACATGGCTTGAACCCCTTTTATTAATGTTATGATGATTTGAGTAATTGAAGTGTGGTGTGTTCTTGTTAATTAATATGTTTGTGCTTTCTCTTTACATTATTCTATTCATGGTATTATTCTAGTGATTGGAGACGTCCAATCCATTGTTGAGGAATTTACTAGAGATTCACAGTGTGTCACAAAACTTATCATTAGTCTCTTATCTTCCATGGGTAGAACTAATAGGCTATTTGCTATAAGTGGTTTGCGGAGGTAATAGCAGCTTAGGATGCATCTCCCTGAGTTTCCCAAGATCACTCATGATATAGATAGGTATAGTGTTGTGAATTGCTTATTGATCCAAAAGTGATAGACGGGATAACTTGTGACTAGCACACTGCTTGCTTAGGAGTACGGTTGTCCATAAAACTTAATGCCTTTGCTCTGGTTTATCTTGATTGGTCTTGTTACCTTAATACACTATTCTCTTATGAGATGATCCATGTCCGAAGAGGGTGTGGACAATTGAGTTGTCTAGTTGCCACTTACCAACGGTGGGGGACAACGGTATTTGAGGGACCGCCACAAGTACAGTTTATAGCTATTCCATAAGCACTTATCATGCACACCGATATACACAACATTACTTGAGCAATCATAGTATTAATATTTCATCTTATTGCATTCACCTCTTTCCAATTTTACTTTTGTTCTAGTTTTCTTCCAGTCCTAGTAGTAGTTGTACAAATCATCTTAAAATCATTTATCCTAGTAACCTATAGAGTAGACTATTTCCAAACCACGGTTTGGGTGCGAACATGGCCGCACTGACAACGTGGCTGCGGGGTCGTGTTCGCCGAGCTCCCATCGGGAAAAACTCTTTAAATATTTACTGCTATAAGTACTGCAATAACCATGTTATTGGTGCAGAAACCAGTCATCAAATTGGCGCTGTTGCCGGAGAGCAAAGCGTTCGGTTATCTACTCACACATAGTTTATTTCTATTTGTTGCTATTATTTTACTGCTTTCTTTTATATTGAAAATAATAAAAAATTACAAAACCAAAAATTTATAAAAATTGTTGCTACTAATCATGTATTCCGAGATAAATTTTGTTCAACAGATAATACAAGCATTGGAGGAGATAAAGGATTCAAGTTCATCAAGCCTGGTTGTTAGACATGAGCTGATAAAGAAATTGTTGGACCAATTGGAAAGACATTTATTATGATGCGTTCTAATGATGGATCTTATTGCACAATTTGTATAACATATGACCATCTTAATTTTCAATGTAAGTGTTCCAATAATCCTGCTCTAGCAAATTACAATAGAGATAAATCCTATTCTAGTTTGGACGTATTATAATACGTTCTTTTCAAAGGTGCATCTGAAATGGTATTTAGACTAGGAAGTATTGATGTTGAATGTGAAGCACTTGATGGAGTTTTTAATTTAGTATACCTTATATTTCTCTTTTGCAAATAATTTAAGTAATAATGCATGGGTATTATATTATTTGAAGCGGTCTAAAACCATCATAGAGGAAGATAACCTTTTGCAGGACTCACTAAAGAGCGGAGAGGAAAAGGAGCACAAGGAAGAGGAGGAAGAATGGATTGATCACCCTCTCACACCTTCAACTCATATTTTTTATTCTAGCATTGCTATTAAAACACTAGTCGATGAAAAGGAGAAACAAAAAGGTGACGTTGACAAAGATAGTCACACTACAACTTTTTTTTGTGATGCCTCTCACTCTAGTAGTGATTTTTATAATGCTAAAATAATTGATAATTGTTCTGCGAAGCCTTGTGCCTAGACACTCATATGAAGAGCATTAATAATAATGAACAAGAGATAGAACCTTGCTATACTAACATGCAAGGTCCTGGACTCCCTGCTATGAAGGAAGACTACTATGAAGTGTTCCCCTACATATGTAACCAAGGTAAAGATTTAAGAATTTTATATGAATCTTAAATCCTCTCATTGTAGCTATACACGGAGGCATGTTCACCAAGCTTGGTGCATCAACACTCGCTTAAATGCGAGAACTTGTTCATCTGCATGATGCCGATGCACCGTAAGAGGGTACGACTCCGACCTAACTCTACTCCAAGATGCTCTAAACTGGTATGTATAACCAAACCTCGAGTCGATATCCCTTGGGATCTAGGTGGGTAATATATGGAGCATCCTAGCCTAACTTTATGGCTTTAAAGGGAGCGCTTCCCGGGAGGCAACCCGGAAGTTATTAGGCGTCTTTCTTAGTTTTGTGTCTTGAATCTAGTTGCATTCATGTTGCATTGACACTTTTATTGTTTGCATGTCTTGCTATTAGAGTTATCTTGTTGAAGTTTTCAAAAGGTAGAGTTTATTGTTACTATGTGTTGCATAACTCGGTTGTACTTAAATCCCATTTTATACATGCTAATGTTGGTCGAAAATTAAAGTTGTTATTTTACTGTTAAAACATGGTGTTTCGCTAAGTTTTAGTCTAAAAGGTAATTCTTGAAGAAATAGAAAAAATTTGGCGACTCCAGAAGGTTTAACGACCAACTATACGGCGGGAATCAAAATTCCGGCTGTATAGTTGCGGTCGTATAGTTATCGATACCTTCGTCAAATTTCTTTTCCAGGATACAGAAGGTTTAATGACCAACTATACTGCGGAACCTTTTTTTCCAGCCGTATAGTTTCCGTCGTATAGATATCATCACCTGCTCAAAATTCTTATTTCACATTACTGCACATTTGACGACCAACTATATGGTGGAAAATATTTTTCTGGCCGTATAGATGGTGCGACCACAAAATCGCTATAGGAAGGTAACCCCGGTATCAAAATTTCGATATACTTTCTCCCTAGTTCTTCTAAAAACCTCGAAACTCCACATGGGATCTTCTCCCTTGATCGAGGGGAAGTCGGATATCTGTAAGCAATAAAAGTTCTATCTCAAAAACTTCCTAGACTGTAATTCTCTATAGAAGTTCATGTTTATTTTTTTACTTTCCTTTTATCGATGGGGTAAACGAACTACGTCTGAATACCAAACTGATGCATTTTATTTTTGTGTGTTATTTTCGCAGGGACTTGAACCTTGTGTGACGACGTGTACGGTGGTGCCAACCGTAAAAACACTCGCATGGGCCACTTGGTTGCTTCAATTCAATATGCCTACCTATTAATGTCTAGTAAAACTTTCCAACTCGAACCTCTTTTAAAAAGACACATAGGGGCTGCACACTTATTTCTTGTATCATGTTTCACTTGCACCTCATCACAATCTAGGAGATGCATCTTGTAGAACTAGTTTGTTGACTTAATCGTGGTGCTTAGGTTGATGAACCGACTTAGTTGTACTTGTATTTTTATCACTTGTGAGCTAAACCCGTGTCTTCAAAAACACAAAAATATTTCGTTTTCTTTTTAGTATCTAATCAGGTTCTCAAGGAAAGCACACCGAGCCATATCAAGAAACACATATTGAAGCAAAGGTTCTTTGTCCATCGAAAAAGAGGTTACTAGTACCTCAACGGTAAAATGTGTCACCCTTGTTTTAACTTAAGCTTGGGGAGGTAACCACTTCTTATACCCTCTTTTGATAAATGCATTTTCTCTTTTGTTTCCATGATCTTCTTAATTTGGTATTTGAAAAGCTATTAGCTTGGGGAGGTTATTTTGCATGCTTAGAGTCTTGTGCAATATTCTTTTTCTTAAAAAGTTTTCATGCTATTATGTATCCCTTTGTTTTTGAATGCTTGCTTAGGTGAGTTTCTGTTCATATTTATATAAGGGATATACTTGCTCATGTTAGGCCCCATAGGAGACAAGCCATAGCTTTGATGCACCTTGTCCAACTTTTATCTATCTTGTGAAAAATATTGTGATCCTCTAAATATACATTGTCATGTTCTCTACATTTTGAAGAAAAATAATAATAAAGAAGTTTTTTTGAAACTTGCTAGTTGTCACCGTTCATAATTTTCTTAAGTGAATGGTTATGGACTAGCATGACCCCATAGTGTTGGAAATGATGGTCTTAATAGATGCTTACTAAGTGAGTTGGCAAATAAGAAATGATGTTTCAAAGTTTCAAGATTACATATGCCAAAATTTTGTCTTGGAAATCAAAGTGAGATATTGCTTTATGCGTGTCTTGCACCACTGTCGCACTCCATGGGGGGCTAACAACTCCATTGGCCTATAAATGATCTACCAAGAGAGAAATCTCAGATTTTGGCTATGAGTTGATTAAACATCTATAACAGCAATGTTATGATGGGTAAGAGTTTTGGCTCCCTCATGGGTCTGCGTTGCAAGCGAAAGTTGGAATACTCATCTGACCATTATGAGAAATCATTATACCAAAAAGGGAAACCTTGGTAATGGTCACAAGTGTCCTTCCTAGCCTACACAGTCTCGATTGAACATATACCACTCTTTTGGCATGGTCTCGTTACTAAGAAATAGATTTTCTATGAGCTCAATAATCAAAGTTTGCACTTGAGAGACTTTAAAAGATGGCATGAGTGGGCAGCATTAGAAAACTCTATCTCTATTTATGATTGACAACTAACCGTGTTCAGCTTTGCCTTATACAAATAAAATACAAAAATACAATAAAGTGCGTATAGAAGGATCTCAAGTTTACTTGCAAGCTAGATTTAACTTTGACATGGGGCATAGAATTTATTGACTAATCTCTAGTGGTTTGGAATAATATAACTGAGCTTATATTGCCTTGTATGATTATGTGCACTCTTGCTTTGAGCTTGCAGGAAAAACAAGAATACGGTGCATTGATTTTCAATGATAAGCAAGATCATATACATTAAGTTATCGATCCCTTTTGCTCGAGGACGAGCACGATCTAGCTTGGGGAAGTTGATGGCTGTGATAACACAACACTTTTAGCTATATAAATTGTGTCATTTGTCTATCATATCATGCTCCATCTAATTATTGCTATGCTTGATATGCATGATTACTTGTTCTGATTACATTCAATATGAGCTTTGCACATTTAGTAGTTTAGGTAGAGTTTTATCCCTCTTTATTGTTTTTGACATGTGTGCAGGTGTTGATGATGATTATGGATAAAACAAAGGCAAAAGGAACAAAGAGAGTATAGTATGGAGGAACTGCGGGACCAGACTTAGCCATTTGAGGTGATGGAAAAAGTGAAATTTTCCAACTTCGCAAAATAAAGATCCAATACAATGAGGTTGTAGCCCTCAACAAGACGAATCCAACGAGCCCAAGAACGCAGGCCAAAACACTAAAGAGCATACAAGTTCAACGACCAACTATATGGCCGGAGCAAAAATTCCGGCCATATAGTTGCGGCCGTATAGTTGCGGAAAAGCTCGCAAACGATGGGATTTCGCTCCCTGGAAGCTCCAGAACATTCCCTAAGTCATATGACGGTATTGGGGGAACCCTATGGCACCCCCAAGGCCTATATAAAGGAGGGAGGAGTCAAAGAAGAGAGGAGGAAGCCACCAGCAACCATATACAAGATCTAGATCCCATCTGCCGCCTCCACGGCGGTGCCCTGCCATCGTGCCACCTCCACAGCCTCTCAAGCTCCACCAAGATCAAGATCTCCATCAACACCATCAAGCCATCCAAGCAAGAAGAGGAGGAAAAGGAGGACGCCGCCATCACCACGCCAACACCACCATCACCGTGCCGTCATCACCATCCACATCACCGATACTCATTCGTACTTCCACATCATGGTCTCCGTGATGGGTTGAACATGCCTTGAACCCCCTTTTATTAATCTTATGATGATTTGAGTAATGGAAGTGTGGTGTGTTCTTGTTAATTAATATGTTTGTGCTTTCTCTTTACATTGTTCTATTCATGATATTATTCTAGTGATTGGAGACGTCCAATCCATTGTTGAGGAATTTACTAGAGATTCACAGTGTGTCACAAAACTTATCATTAGTCTCTGATCTTCCATGGGTAGAACTAATAGGATATTTTCTATAAGTGGTTTGCGGAGGTAAGAGAACCTTAGGATGCATCTCCCTGAGTTCCCCAAGATCACTCATGATATAGATAGGTATAGTGTTGCGAATTGCTTATTGACCCCAAAGTGACAGGGGAGATATCTTGTGACTAGCACACTACTTGCTTAGGAGTACGGTTGTCCATAGAACTTAATGCCTTGATCTGGTTTACCTTGGTTGGTCTTGTTACCTTAATATACTATTCTCTTACGAGATGACCCATGTCCGAAGAGGGTGTGTATAATTGAGTTGTATAGTTTCCACTTACCAACGGTGGGAGACAACGGTATTTGAGGGACCGCCACAAGTATAGTTTATAGCTATTCCATAAGCACTTATCATGCACATCGATACACACAACATTACTTGAGAAATCATAGCATTAATATTTCATCTCATTGCACTCACCTCTTTTCAGTTTTACTTTTGTTCTAGTTTTCTTCTAGTCCTAGTAGTAGTTGTTACAAATCATCTTAAAATCATTTATCTTAGCAACCTATAGAGTATACTATTTCCAAACCACGGTTTAGGTGCGAACGTGGCCACATTGACAATGTGGCTGCGGGGTCGTGTTCTCCGAGCTCCCATCGGGACAAACTCTTTAAATATTTGCTGCTATAAGTACTGCAATAACCCTGTTATTGGTGCAGGAAACCAGTCATCAATACATATTACCAAATCCGATTTGACCCGAAAAACCTTACGGTTCCCCTTCAATTTCCTCTGAACAACTTTGGAACATCCTGAAACAATTTCGACTCTCTCACGGAACTTTTCCGGTTTCCCTTCTTTCTTCGAACAACTTCGGATCTCTCTCCATGGAACAATTCTGGCTTTCTCTTTCTCTATTATGACTCCAACTTATAGATGATAGCTATCTTATCGTACCCTTAAGTTTATCCCCTCACGGCTCGGGAATGGCACATACATGATCTCCATTAACGATCAATAGTGGGATCGGGGTGCCCATATTGGTCCGTGTACATTCCACGATGACGATGTCATTTGAACCGTAAATGTCGAGTCCAATTCCCTTTGTTTTTTGATATGTTTTGTCTGAAATCCGATCGTTTGGTATCACATACCTAGTTCAATCTCGTTACCGACAAGTGTTTCACATGTTACCGCGATATTACATCCTCGTGACCTAGTCACATATTGCAACATTATGGATGTAATCTCACCAAGTCGGCCTAATGTATCTTACCCATCATTGGGTGAATGATACGCCAGAAATGTATCTATAATTTTTTATGTTCCATGCTTTTTAGTATCTACTTTGATTTGCTTTGTCTACACTTTGAGGTGTTTTTATATGTTTTTGGTACTAACCTATTAACAAGATGCCACAGTGCCAGTTGCCTGTTTTTGGTTCCAGAAAGGCAGAAAATCAATATTCTCGGAATTGGACGGGACAAAAGCCAAAGTCAATATTTTACCGTGGGAAACATGAAGCCTGAATACGAGATGGAGGAGAGCAACCAGGAGGCCACACCCCCTGGCCGCACAGCCAAGGTGGGCCCGTGCCTTGGGGGGTGCAGCCGACCTGGTGACCCCCTGCCTTGCCTCTTCATCTATAAAGAACCCCTGATGCCTAAACCCTAAGGACCCGATCAATATTCCACAAAACCGTCTATAGCCGCCGCCACCATCGTCCCTAGATCAGGGGATCTATAGCTCTTCCCGGCACCCTGACGGAGGGGAGATCATACTGGAGGCCTTCTTCTTCATCATGCTAGCCTCCGGTATAAAGTGTGAGTAGTTCCACCTTGGACTATGGGCAATATAGTAGCTAGATGGTTGTATCTCCTCCTTTGTGCTACCATGTTTAGATCTTGTGAGCCCCGTTCATAATCTAGATCATATCTATTTGTGATCACGCATGTTGTGTCTGGGACCACGCCTATTGCTATCGCACCATGCCATTCGGTCTGCGAAACGCAGGAGCAATGTATCAGAGATGCATGCAAAAATGTCTACACGACCAGATAGGAAAAAATGTACAAGTATATGTAGATGACGTGGTCATCAAAACTAAGGAAAGCAAAATGCTACTGGATGATATACGACAGACTTTCGCGAACCTAAGAAGGTTCCGAATGAAGCTCAATCCGGAAAAATGCACATTTGGTGTGCCGGCAGGGAAATTACTCGGCTTCCTTGTATCTAGCCGAGGTATAGAGGCCAACCCAACAAAGATAAAGGCAGTAGAAAGAATGGAGTTGCCAAAGTGTCTAAATGATGTACAAAAGTTCACGGGATGTCTAGCCTCGCTCAGCCGATTCGTATGTCGGCTGGGGGAAAAGGCACTACCACTCTATCAATTAATGAAGAAATCAAATAAGTTCATTTGGACTCCACAAGCAGAGAATGCATTTCATGAGTTGAAAAATATGTTGGTCACAGCACCCATTTTAGCTTCCCCATTATCAAAAGGGCCAATGTTACTCTATATAGCGGCTACCAACAGAGTAGTAAGTGCTGTAGTCGTCGTAGAACGACTCGAAGATGATAAGTCGGTTCAAAGGCCGGTGTATTATTTGAGCGAGGTGTTATCCGCTTCAAAACAGAATTACCCACATTATCAGAAGATGGCTTATGGAGTGTATATGTCGGCAAAGAATCTAAAACATTACTTCGAAGAACATCCCATCAAAGTGATCTGTGAAGCACCCATAGCCGACTTATTGAGCAACAAAGATGCAAGTGGCCGAATAGCAAAATGGGCAATCGAATTGTCACCATACGCTCCACAATTCGATAGAAGAGATGCAATCAAGTCTCAGGCGGTCGCCGACTTCCTCGTGGATTGGGCCAAAGTGCAGTATGAGCCACCATTGCCAGACCCAAATTATTGGACAATGCATTTCGATGGTTCCAAACTAAGAAATGGTTTGGGGGCAGGAATAGTGTTAACATCGCCCAAAAGAGATCAACTGAAGTATGTGCTACAAATACATTTTGCCGCATCAAACAACATAGCCGAATACGAAGCATTGGTCCATGGATTGAAAGTAGCAAAAGAGATTGGCATACGCCGAATTCTATGCTATGGCGACTCGGATTTAGTAGTACAGCAAGTCTCAGGCAATTGGGATGCATTGGATGATAATATGGCATTGTATAGATTTCATGTGCAAAAGATCAGTGGATACTTTGAAGGGTGTGAATTTCACCACATACCTCGGGCAGAAAATGATGCCGCAGACACATTGTCAAAACTAGGATCAAGAAGGCAGTCAATTCCACCGGGTATTGCCCTATAACACCTCAGAAAACCATCAATAACCCCATCACCAGAATCCGGGTCTATCTTTATTCCGACAAATTCGGCAGAAGATAGTGTGCCGATGGAAGGAGACCAGCAATATAACTCGAGATTCCCCAAGAGAAGGAAAGCAGAGGCATGCATAATCAGGGAAAAGGCCGAGGTAGCCATGTCGGCGGAAAACATGGAAATAGAACGTGAGATCGCACCAGGAAAAGTCACACCGGTATGGGTGCAACCCATATTCTTTTTTCTTAAAGATGCGACGCTACCGAATAATGAAGTATTAGCAAGACAGACTGTAAGGAGAGCAAAAGCTTATACAATCATAAACAATGAGCTGTACAAAAGAAGCGTCACAAATGTATTGCAAAGGTGTGTGAGTTCGACAGAAGGCCAGGAGATCCTCCTAGAAATACATCAAGGAGAGTGTGGACACCATGCCTCATCTCGTGCCTTGGTAGCCAAAGCATTCAGGCATGGGTTTTATTTGCCAACAGCATTGAAAGAAGCCAAAGAGATGGTTGAAAAATGCAATGGCTATCAGAGATATGCAACTAAGATACACATGCCATCGTCCGAGTTAAAAACGATACCGATTACTTGGCCGTTTTCTGTGTGGTGCCTAGATATGGTGGGACCGTTTAAGCCGGCCCGAGGGGGGATGACCCACATATTGGTCATGGTAGACAAGTTCACAAAATGGATTGAAGTAAAGCCAATAAAGAAATGTGACGGGCTCACAACAATGAAATTCCTCAAAGATATTATCTTAAGATATGGGTACCCGCACAGTGTTATTACAGATAACGGCATAAACTTTGCAGAAGGAGCTTTCGCTAGATTCTGCCAAGAGAAACACATAAGATTAGATGTCACGTCTGTTTCTCATCCAGCATCTAATGGGCAAGTGGAAAGAGCTAATGGTCTAGTGTTGTCCGGAATAAAACCACGACTTGTCGAACCATTGCAAAGGTCGGCAGGCTGTTGGATCGAGGAATTACCAGCAGTATTATGGAGCCTCAGGACTACTCCAAATAGATCAACAGGTTACACTCCATTCTTTTTGGTATACGGGGCAGAGGCCGTGCTTCCAGCCGACATACTGCATGACTCGCCAAGAGTTACTCAATATACAACTTCAGAGATAAATGAAGTGGCTCGGCAAGATATTGTTGACCTGCTAGAGGAAGCCAGAGAGCTAGCACTATCACGATCAGCTATTTATCAGCAGAACTTGCGACGATATCACAGCAAGAAGGTGAATCCAAGGGTATTCAAAGAAGGAGACTTAGTCCTCAGACTAGTGCAACGCACAGCCGGCATGCACAAGCTATCACCTCCATGGGAAGTACCATTCATCGTGAGCAAAGCACTGCATAATGATGCCTATTACCTAATCGACGCTCAATCCCCTGGAAGGAATAAGGCAGACAAAGCCGGCGAAGAAACGAAGCGGCCATGGAATGTAGCTTTACTTCGTCCATTTTACTCATAGCATAGTATCTCAAGGTTAAGAACCAATGATGTATTAAACCTCGGCATCCAGAGTAGTGACTCGAGGACTGCCATATGTTATTCCAATTTCATCTTATGTATTGAACCTCGACATCCAGAGTAGTGACTCGGCGACTGCCATATGTTATTTCAATTTCATCTTATGTATTGAACCTCGGCATCCAGAGCAGTGACTCGAGGACTGCCATATGTTATTCCAATTTCATCTTATGTATTGAACCTCGGCATCCAGAGCAGTGACTCGGGGACTGCCATATGTTATTTCAATTTCATCTTATGTATTGAACCTCGGCATCCGGAGCAGTGACTCGGGGACTGACATATTTTCTTACGTATTCAACCTCGGCGTCCTGGGCAGCGCCTCAGCAACGGTCTTATATTATTTCTGAAATTTGGTTCACACTAGACTTCGGCGCAATAGGCCGTGACTCGGGGACTGCCATATATTGTTCCCAAGTAGTAGTCAACCTTTGGTACAAGGAAGGTATCACACTTCGATACTCAGAATAAGAGCAGCTCAATCTCGTATGATATTCGAGGCTCACACCCAGAATAATTGGTTAAACCACGAGAATACAAAGACAAAGATACACCCTAAAATCAGGAAATCGCAGATCATCAAAGCAAGAATTTGAACGAAAACCCACTTAAACAAAGTTATAACAACTACAAACATATATGTCGGAGCAGAACATGACAAAAGAAATTTAGGTCATACAGAAGACAGACAAATGTTCCACGTACATCGTACGCCCGGTACACCAGGGACAAGAAATAACTTAAAGATTTTCAGCTGGAGAGGCAGCAGTTGGGTCAGGGGCTGGATGCTCCGAGATAGGCGGAGCCTCGGCTGAGGTTGCCTCGCCTTCCACATACCCAGGGGCGACTTCAGCCGAAGCTTGAGGCTGCTGAGGAACATTAGTCTGCGCAGTGGAATGCCCAGTACCTTTGGAGGAGGATCGCGCGTTACCGTTGTCATCCGAGCTCGAACTGGAGTCACCGGAAGAAGCCGAATCATCTTCACCTTCACCTTGTTCAGCCGAGTTATTGTCTGATGCATCCTCGACTACGACCTCATCGTCCGAGTTCAGGAGGAAGCTCGAACCTTCGTTCCAGGTATGCACGTCGGCATACTCAACGAGCTGAAAGGCGCGAGCTTGACGAAGAGCAACAAAAGTGGGGTCCTCAACCCAACGAGAACCCGTGCGCAAATTTCTCAGGATATCAAGAGAAATGTCTTCATACCATGACATGATAACAGTAAGGGCCATATCAGCGCCAGCTCGCCCGGCTGATTCCCTCCAGAGACTCAGTTGCTTCTCAGATGCCATCAATCTTTTCACCAGCAATTCGACCTCATTGATATCAGGAGTCCCAGAGGTATTCGGCCAGAGAACATGGTAGGATCGGATAGCTGCCTGCACCAAGTCCCTACCCATAATCTTCATCGGACCAACTGCAGCGCCGACAGCGACCAGGAAATCCTCCATCGAGTACTCCGAGTCAACGTCAACAGGGATACCCCGGTGCGCACGAGCTGCAAGAACCGCTTTAGAACTCACAGGATTGGCTTCTGGAAAGGACCTGCGCAAAACACAAATGCGTCAGGAGGCAGCAGCGACAAAGAGAAAAACATAATCCGGCCATGCTAAGAAACTTACAATGAATATAACTCATCATTATCTGAAGGTCTTTAGCCCAGATGCTCTTGCTCTTTTCAAAATGAGCGATCTCCTCGCTCATCCCACGAGTTTTCAGTTCGGCAGCCTCGAGGAGTTCTTTATTCTTCTCCAGCTCCAGAGCTAGCCGATTCTTCTCCTCGGAGAATTCCTGGTCGACCTTTTCTAATTCGGATTTCTGAGAAAGCTTAAGGGTCTCCACCTCGGTGCGCATGCGAGCTATTTCATCATCCTTTTCTTTCAGCTGCGCCGAATGAGTAGCGCTTTGTTCTAAAAAATGCAGCATCACGTCAGGCATGGGCGTGCAATCTTGGTGAGATGCTGCAAAGGTTTGTAACTCGGCTTTACCAAAGCGAAAGGAGATAAAATAAGCTTAGCTCACATTTTAAAAAAAAGCACAAGGTGTAAAGCAAAAGGGGAACTAACCTTCCAGGCTCTTGACTTTCTTCGCAAGACGAATGTTGAGATTATTGATATTACTTGTTCACCAAAAAAGTGAGCCGACGTCTCGCATACAAAACAATAAGAATGTTGAAAATGACGAAAAGAATTATCGACTTACCAGTCTTTTTCGCCACAGGCAGAACTTTCTCATATTTTTCTTCCAATTTTTGGTGCAAAAAAAGCAATCTTTGAAATTCGGCAGTCCGCCGGTCATGAGCAACCTGAACAATGGAGCAAACGATTATTGGATATTCGAAGCTAAAAAAGATCCGAGGTAAGTGAAACTTAACCCGGATCTAGGTGACTAGATATTCAAAGCTAAAACAGATCTGAGGTAAGTGAAACTTAACCCGGATCTAGATGGCTGGATATTCGAAGCTAAACCAGATCCGCGTTAAGCGAAACTTAACCCGGATCTAGGTGGCTAGATATTTGAAACCAAAACAGATCCGAGGTAAGTGGAACTTAACCCGGATCTAGGTGGCTGGATATCCGAAGCTAAAACAGATCCGAGGTAAGTGAAACTTAACCCGGATCTAGGTGGCTGGATATTCGAAGCTAAACCAGATCCGAGTTAAGCGAAACTTAACCCGGATCTAGGTGGCTGGATATTCAAAGCCAAAATATATCTGAGTCAAGCAAAACTCTAACCCGAATCCAAGTGGCTAGATATTCCAAGATCAACTAAACAAAAGTCCAGCAAGATTTAAGGCAGATCCAGGCGAATATAGACCCGAACCCTAAAGTTAAAATTAAATTATGTAGAGCATTATTAAACTTTCAAGCAAATAACAAATTATTTCCCTGCAAGTTTCGGGGACTAGAGTGTATAGTAGCATACGAGGAACTAATCGGAACTCCGCAAAACAGCAGTTACCTCGTTCATCTTGTTGGTATCAAGGATGATCTTGGCAGCTTGATCCAAGCGTCCGCCAATGTCGGAAAGCTGAAATGTCTGATTAATAGGATCACCCTCAAACTGATCGGCAGCATTCCAATTATTGGCATATTCCACCAGCGAGCCGAGGCTGTTCCCACTAGTCGTCCGAGTTAAAACTTTACCCCGGACCTGCTGCGTAACCACCACGGACGCAGGGCTTTTATGAAGAGCAAGCTGGGTACCGGCGGCCGGAGTAACGGAAGTTTTGGTGGAAGCAGTTCTTTTGCGCAGCACATCGGTGATACTCGGCTGAGAGGAGCCAACAAGACCTTTCTGGGAAGTGGAGGCCTTAGCGGCGATAACTTTAGAGGCGTCAGCAGGAGCTGATACCTCGGCAACGGGAACAATATCTTTAGGATCCGGAAAGATCACGGTCGCAGAAGGCACCGAGACATTAACGTCCTCGGCCGCGGCGGGAGCTGCTAAAGAAACTGCTGGGGTAGAAGGAGGATCAATAGAGACGCTCGGATTCATAGAGGAGACAACGGGTTCCACGGAAATCTCGGAAGGCCGAGTGGAATCAACGTCAACAGGAGCAGTCTCAGGTACATCATGGTGAGGGAGCGATTGATTCGGAACTAGAGGAGATGCTGCACGAGCAGGACTCGGAACCCTAGTATCTTCGGCAGGCGGAGGAGACGGCTGCCGAGTCACACGGCTAGTCATGCTAGGACCGCCGGGCTTAATGGAAAGTGGAGCACTGTGGAAATGAAAAAGAGAAAACGTCAACAGGTTAAAAAACAGAAAGAGAGAAACAAGAAATACAAACAAAAGGGAACTTACCCTGCAACTCCAGGCATGATCTTGCGCCGGGGAGGATTCGGCGCAGATTTCTTCGTTCGTTTCTTGGGAGCCGCCTCCGAGGCATCAGTAGAAGCCCCGCGTTTCCCCAAGGTAACAGGGGGCCGGGAAGCAATAGGCTCGGCGTCGTGAACCTGACCGGCCGGATTAGCTGGGAAAGTAGAAGCCGGAAATGCATAAGAAATAGGCATTGCGGCAACTACCTCAAGAACTTGGACCTCGTCCGAATCACCTTCCTCCTCGTGGGCCGAGGTCTTGCCTCGAGCGTGAGCCGGAGCAGGATCCTACTTAGGGATGAACTCCTCCGAGTCTGGCTCACCAGTGTCTGGGGTACTCCGGTCTGCAGGCCACGGAAGCAACAAAACTTCGGCATCCTCACTCTTTTGCTCTGCGAACCTCTACAAGACAAGAAAAAGGAAAAATTAGCGAAAACCCTTACGAAAGCAGTTAGATAGCAGATTGTTGTTAGCTAAGCTTACTTCGGGAGGAGGACGCTCGCGCGTAAACGGTTTCAACCCCCAAGCCTAGTCCTCAGGCATCTCCGTCTTGAAGATGGCTCGGACTCGCTTAAAAATGAGATAGTTGTCCAGCTCCACAGTCGAAACTCGGTTGGGATCGAGAGGACCGCTCATGTAGCAGAGTTTGTGCGTCCGTTTCTGGAATGGGCAGATTCGGCTACTGATAAAAGCAGCCATCAAATCCTCGCCGCATAACCCGACGCGGATCAGTTCTTTAAGCCGAATCTCAAAAGCTTCGGCTAAGGCGTGACTCTTCCTCGGATTGTAAGTCCAATTCACCTTGGAGGGCGGGCCGATGGAGAATGTGGGGAGCCGGATCTTGTCCTCCGTCCCTCTGTTCTTGACGTAAAAGAAGGATTTGTGCCACTTCTTGCACGACTCTAACCCGGTGACACGAGGAAATATGGACTTCCTCCGAGGTGTAATGGACGCTGCTCCACATTGAGTAAGCAGTTTCTCGGAAGGGTGAAGAGACTTGTCAGGGACTACGTTGGAACGAATCTGAAAGAACTTCGACCAGACATGCACAGACGGCCATAGGCCGAAGTATCCTTCTGAGGCAGAGATAAAAGCAGAAAGAGAAGCGATGGCATTTGCAGGAAGATGATGCGGCTGAAGGCCGAAGTAGTCGAGAAACTCTCTAGCAAAGTCGCTAAGAGGAAGACCAAAGCCGCGCGAGAAATGCGACATAAAAACTACATACTCGCCCTCCCTAAGATCCGGAGAGGACTCGCTGCCGGGTAGGCGACAGGAGACCTCAGCGGGAATCCTCCGAGTTCGGATAAGCCACTCGATCTCACGGCGTGTAACGGAGGAGCCCTGCCACGAGCCTCGCTCGGGCCCAGAGCCAGCATCCTCATCTTCTACCAGGGCACCACTAAAGGAGATAGACATGGGTTCGCCGGAAAGTTCGACAGAGGAAGAACTAGCGGCGGAGGAAAGTTTAGAGCTACAAGGCCCCGTCGTGATTTTGCACAGAAACAGCGGCGGAGGAGAAAAGGAACCGCTGCGCGAGTACCAAATCGAAGCAGAAAGATCTAGGGAGAAGCCTAAGCTACGCGGCCGGAAGGACTCATCGGCGATGACGGCGAAGATAGTAAACGCGGACGAGGCAGACGGAGCAACGCGGCGGAGTCCTCGTCGTTGGAGGTTATGATGAACACGCGACGGCGGAGCAGCGAGCGGGCACGGAAACGAAAGAAAGAAGAAGGGCGCGGGCGAACGAAAGGGGGAAAGTGAATCCTCCAACGCCGCACCCCTCTTTATAACCTAGCCACGAGCAAGGTAGTGGTATCGTGCGTGTGGCGGTTGGCCGCGTAGATCGTGTGCGCAGCACGACCGCACGTTGCTGAGCGGAACCACACCAAGGGCCACACGGTGGAAGGAAGATCACGATCCCCAACGGAAACGGCGCACGAGGCGTCGCAGCGCCGGCGCGATAGGCACAGTAGTAACTGTAGCCTGTCAGTAAATGCTGTAGAGGAACAAAAAACTAGAGAAACAATGATGGGGATGACACGTAGGACAAGGCGTATGCGAGAAGATACTAGGATACCTCAAACGAGAAATAAAAAATAACTCGGAAACAATACGGAACGTGTCGCATGAAACTGGTAAGACCCAGCCGAGGTATCGGCGGGGCCATACCAGCTTCGGGGACTAATGTTGGGGAGATAACCCCGGATAGGGTAAAGACGGGGAAAGACGAAAGGATGTTCCCCGCCTAGTTTCCGAGTTACAGCCTGAGTCGGCCGAATCATGTAGAGTTCGGCCGAGATAGGAAAGGGCAAGACCCTTGTAGTGAAGACAAGGCCTTACCCGGCCGAGATACTTCGTAACTCGGCTGGGTCAGCCCAAGTAATCTCCATACAGATAAAGGACAAGCCGAACTACGGGAGGCAGGGCCGAATGATACGAAGCTTGCAGGAGAAGGAGAAGCCTGAAGTCAAACCCTAGCCGCAGGGTAGGGGGAATCTGAGCCAGGCCAAGAACTACGGACAAAGACACAGAGCGACAGAGAAGCAGAAGGAGGTCACGGAGGTGATAGTCCTGAAGCCCGAGGCGCGCAGGAGGGGCCCTCTGGAACCTTGCCGTCATTAGAGGAGCGACAGGGAAAAGGGGGCGCCGAACTACTATATTGGGACAAGCATATTCCTCGAATATGCTTGCCACATCAGCCCTAAAGGAACCCAAGGCACTCCTTTATAAGGAGAGGCTTGGGCCCTGAGGAAGGCATCGACTCATTTTTAGCACCGTTAGGCTGGTAAAGTTCTTCTCTTCTCCCTGTATACAGCTCAAGGAGCACTTGTAGCCCAAGGAAGAGCAAATAAAGATCTTTGCCTTAGTATTTTGTGTGTAGAATCAACTACATCTTCCCTCTCCAGACCCCACTAGCATCCATTGGCCCCTAACTTTAGCCTACCCATGGCATCTGCCGTGCCACCACCACGACAATGGATATTGAGATTACTATGTCAGATTGATTAATGGTTTTGTCTTATTGATTCTATCATGTCTGTGTTGTTTGTGATCTTGCATGCTCTCCGTTTCTAGTAGCTATCTTGGCCAAGTAGATGCTAGTGACTCCAAGAGGGGGTATTTATGCTAGATAGTGGGTTCATGCCTCTATTTAATCTAAGGGAAGTGACAGAAATCTCTAAGATTGTAGATGTGTTGTTGCCACTAGGGAGAAAACAACGGTCTCTTGTTCATGGAACAAGTGGATTGTTTACCTTACACACTTTGCTTAAATTAGTTATCTGTTGCTTGCAACTTAATATTGGAGGGGGTTCGGATGATAACCCGAAGATGGATTTCTAGTCATAGATGCAGTTGGATGGCGGTCTATGTATCTTGTTGTATTGCCCAATCGAATCTCATAGGATCATGAATGTCTAGTATTGCATTGTTATGCCTTGCTCAATCCTGTCAATTGCCCTGCTGTAATTCGTTTACCCAGCATGCCATGTTTTTTTATCTAAGAAGAACACCTGTAGTGAACTATGGACCCCGGTCCAATCTTTACCATTAATACTTCTTCCATTGTTACTGTTTACTTGCTGATACGTCGGAAATGTATCTATAATTTTTGATGCTCCATGCTTGTTTAGTATCTACTTTACTTTGCTTTGTCTACACTTTGAGGTGTTTTTATATCTTTTATGGAACTAACCTATTAACAAGTTGTCACAGTGCCAGTTGCCTGTTTTCTTTTGTTTTTGGTTCCAAAAAGGAAGAAAATCAATATTCTCGGAATTGGACGGGACAAAAGCCAAAGTCAATATTTTACCGTGAGGGACACGAATCCAGAAGACGAGACAGAGACGCGGACTAGGGCAGCCAAACCCCCTAGGCGCGGCCAAGGGTGGTCCCACACCTGGGCAGGGTGTGGCCCCCCTGGTCGCCTCCCGGCCTCGCCTCTTCGCCTATAAGAAGTCCACGATGCAGAAACCCTAAGTGCCCGATCAAAACTCCACGAAACCTTCTATAGTCGCTGTCACCGTCGTCCCTAGATCGGGGGGATCTGAAGTTCTTCTCGGAACCCTGCCGGAGGGGAGATCATCCCGGAGGCCTTCTCTCAGGTATGATGCGTGAGTAGTTCCACCTTGGACTATGGGTCCATGTAGTAGCTAGATGGTTGTATCTCCTCCTTGTGCTTTCATGTATAGATCTTGTGAGCTCCGTTCATGATCAAGATCTAATCTATTTGTAACCATGCATGTTGTGTTTGCGGGGATCCGATGGATATTGAGATTATTATGTTGGTTTGATTAATGGTTTTGTCTTTATGATTCTATCATGTTTGTGTTGTTTGTGATCTTGCATGGTCTCCATTGTTAGTAGCTATCTTGGCTGAGTAGTTGCTAGTGTCTCCAAGAGGGGGTATTTATGCTCGATAGTGGGTTCATGCCTCTAGTTTCCAAGGGAAGTGACAATAATCTCTTTGATTGTAGATGTGCTGTTGCTACTAGGAAGAAAACAACGGTCTCTTCTTCATGGAACATGTGGACTATTTACCTTACACACTTTGCTTAAAGCAGTTGTCTGTTGCTTGCAACTTAATACTAGAGGGGGTTTGGATGATAACCTGAAGGTGGACTTCTAGTCATAAATGCAGTTGGATGGCGGTCTATGTATCTTGTTGTATTGCCCAATCGAATCTCATAGGATCTTTCTGACTAGTAATTGCATTGTTATGCCTTGCTCAGTTCCTGTCAATTACCCTGCTGTAATTTGTTTACCCTTCATGCCATGTTGTTTATCTAAGGAGAGCACCTCTAGTGAACTATGGACCCCGGTCCAATCTTTACCATTGATACATCTTCCACTGTTACTTGTTTACTTGCTACAAACCATTACCTTCCACACCATAAGTTTAATCCTTTGTTACATCAAACCGATGAGCTTGACAACCTCACCGATTCGTTGGGGCAAAGTCTTGAGTTTGTGTTATGCAGGTCTCCGCGTTGCTAGCAACACCTGTGTGACGTTTCCTTCCTCCTACTGGTTCGATAACATCGGTTTCTTACTGAGGGAAAACTTGCTGCTCTGCTCCTCACACCTTGATCTTTGGGTTTCCAACGAAGTGCTCCTACATCAACTCAGAGCTGCATCAAGTCTTTTTCTGGCACCGATGCCAGGGAGGCTAAGGACGTCTTCACTAGGGGAGTCCTCCACTTCCTTTCTCTTTACTTTGTTTTTAGTTTGCTTAGTTTTTTTTGCTTGATTTTGTTTGCCTCTGTTCAAAACCCCCCAAAAAATTAGTCTAGTTTGGTTTGCTTGCTTTATTAAAAAAAAAGTTCCTACTCTAGTTGCCACCTTGCTCTAGCTCACCATGTTGTTCCCCTAGTTCTCCCTGAAAGATCCTGCAATAGGTAGTGGCTCCATAATTGGGAAAGATAATATTGAAGAATTCTTTAATCATGTTAGCAAGCATGAGGATATTGAGGATAGATCTATAGCAGAACTTGCTCCCAAATATGAGATTGCTGCAGCTTCTTTAGTTCATATGTTGGAGGCTAGGTTTTTTAACCTTAACCCCTTCATACAATTCTTGTTCCTAAATCTAAAAGAAGAGAATGCTGAAAAGAGATAATTCATCCTTGAAACTTTATTAAAAGAATTCCATGATGTTGCTAGGAAAGCCAAAAAGGTCTTTGAGCATTTCAATATGCTAGGCTCAAGTGTAGATGTTGTGGGTATTTCTAATAAAACTAAGCCTAGAGAATAATTTAAGATACCCATACCCTTTAAGCTTGTTGGAATGCATGAAGCCTTTGAAAATAATTTTGATTGGATTGCTCCTGAAAATCTTTTTGATAAAAGTAGTATACCAAAGAGAGATGAGAAGGGATCCTCCAAAACCCATTTGGATGAGATACATTTCATAGTTGAAGACTTTCCAAGTATTGATGTGAATGCTTCCTCATATGAAAATACTTGATTCTTCTTGCTTCTTGTGCCTAACTTAAAGGTGTTAAAGAAAAGTACTTGTTGGGAGATAACCCAAGAGTTTCCTTGAGTCTTGGAAGTTATTACTTCAGTAATGAACTCTCCTTATCCTTTTCTTTGCTTTTTGTGCCATAAATGACCTCTAATGAGAGGGAAGTAAGATTTGGGGAGTTGCTGTCCCGAAACAGATTTCTGTCCTCCACCAAAAAAATTCATGAGAAGTCTCTGTAACTCGTATTGAGCTAAGAATTTATGAATAAATCCCCCAGTATGTTAGATAACTTTTGTTAGTTCAACACTTTTTATTTGAGCAACAAAAGGTGTTCGAAAATATCGGTTTCTACCTGCTGGTCTGTTTTGACAGATTTCTGCCATTATTTGCATTTGCTTTTTATTGATTCCTTTTTGAGTTCTCTTTTGGGGAATTGAGCTTTTTGAAGGAGTTACTACAGTAGCTTGTGTTTTTAATGAAAATACTTGCTGTTCCAAAGCTTTGCCAGAGGTCTAATATCTTTTGAATAAACTAATGTTGCTAATGAAGATTGTGTGAAGTTTTGTATGAAGGAAAAAATTAGGTGTGGAGAGAGAATGCTGTAATGAGATGAATAATGGACAAATGATCAAGCTTGGGGATGCCACCCCGGTGTCACCCCAAGAAATATCCAAGAGGTACAAGCGTCAAAGCTTGGGGATGCCTTGGGGCATCCCCTTCTTCATCAATAAAAAGCGCAGGTCTGTCTAGACACTTCGTTTTTATTGTTTCATGCACAGTTGTGTTGTTTTTGGAGCATCTTAGTTTTCATTTGGTTTTATTAGGTTGTTAAGTTTGCTTGGATAAAGTAGTTTGGACCCCCATTCTCGCTGTGTTGTTTTGCAAATAAGTTGCTTGGTGTTGGAAAGGAGTAGGAAGTTCCTGCTTGAAAGTGCAAGCGGAGCTTGCATTGACTGTGACTTAGACTTTAGCATGACATGCTAGGTGTTGTTTTGACCTTATGCTTAGTGATTATTGTTATAGTGTAAGGTTCCCAACCTTTAATAAGGTAGAGTCCCCTGTGTTTACAATGCTAGTCCCTGTATCAATAGCTAGCATCCACAGTTAAGATGTAATATCAAGAAACAAAGGTCATAATACAACTTTATAACCAGGAATAACATAATTTTATTACATCTTACATAGCTCATTTGGCTATTACATTACATTGCAGCAGAATATCTATAAGCATGGGGTCCTTCATCTTCAAAGTGCCACAGACAAACATGTTGGTTCTAGACTTGTAATCCTAATCAATCAACTTCACACTAATATCAATCAAACCTGCAACAAAACAAGTTACAGCCACAAGGGTCAATACATTTGAATTGTATTGGCAAGTGATACTATGGTAGTATAGTGGAGTCTATCATCTATATGCATTTGTCTAAGTGGAGCTTAGGCTTGCATTGCTCAAAATAGATTTTCCTTATCATTTGAAAACACTAAATTTTTGCTTGACAAAATAGTCTTTCCCAAGGCATCTCCCAATCAAAGATTGAAGGTCCTTTAACCCTTGTTCAAACCACAAGTTTTTAACTTAGAAATTTGGATGATGAGATTCTTGATTGCTTCCATGTCTTGATGCTCAAATTGTCCTTTACCAGGGACATGGCTAAGTACTTAGATTTTACACTCTACAGAGGTGGTGCACTTTCCCCACAAGGCTTGGTTTCCCAAGACAAGATCTTTCAGAAGCCTTCCCTTAGACCAAAATGGACACGCTCCAACCTATCAAACCCTACCACCAACTGTCCATATGGCTAAGTTCTTGCAACCTATATGATCCAGGCAGAGCCCATATTGCCAAGTGGTTGCAATAGAAGCTTCTCAACATTTGACATCTCAAATCTCTTTGTTCCTGGGTTGCCATCCACAAGTGAGATACACAAGGTTCACCAGTCCCCTGGCCTTGTGTAACCACTCAACCAAAAACCACCAAGCAATTACCATTCCACCCAGGTGATTCATTAACTTAGTTGTTTTATTAAACAAAAACACAAGTCCTCAAACTTAGAAATTTTTCCATAGTGTGAATATATATTCCACCCTTGTTTTATACTAGCTAAGCTAAGCATGATAGTAGTAGGAGTCTTAACTTAGGAAATTTTACTAAGGTTTCATCTACTAGGATTTCCCATAGCATGGTTATACTTAGCAAAATTCCATGCAAGTTTTACTTAGAAAAATCACTAATGCATAGTGAAAGTAATGGGACAAAATTATGAAGCACCACTTGCCTTTTTGGTAGAGGGTATAAGTTCACTCCTTGTCCTTGCAACAATCACACTCTTCAAGTCACTACAATTCAATCAAGCAAGGCACAATCTCAATCTACCAATCAAGCAAAACATCACATAAAATAATAAACAAAACAATACATGCAAGCATGCAAAAGGGTTGTTTTATTTGTAAAAGTGGTTTCTAATGGGTCATAAACATTTTAAAACACCTAATGGTCATTTTATAAAGTGGCAAAGTCATTTTCAAAAGATTTCACTTCATAAACCATTTTCAAAACAAGGTATCATTTTATGTGGTGTAGAAATGTTTTTACTAAGTCATTAATCTATAGGGTTCCCAAAATACATTTTGAAATCATAAAACTTGGTGTTTAGGGTCAGAGAGTTTAATACAAAACATTTCCCAAAAGTTTTCTTCCAAAACCATTTTTAATAAATAAACTATATTTTTATTTGACTAGAAATGGTTTTAAATCAAAGAATCATTCTTTTGTTTCACCAAATACATTTTTGAAACCACAAAGTGTTTCCTATGGTCAGTAGGTTCAAATCAATCCAATTGCCAAAGATTTTATCCCCATAATCATTTTAGAATAATTTTTATAATCTAAACAAGCATACAAATGTTTCTGCAAAAACAAACATTTTAACAGAAACTTTTTACTAAACAAAAGGCATGGTTGGCTAGGGCTTGTTCCACTGATTCCATTGATATAAAGTTTGCAAAATTTGGACGTGTGGAACTAAAGTTATGGATTTTTCAAATTTGCAAACAAATCTGATTCTAATTCTGTTTTAAATCAAACTTCGTCCATGTGGCTGTTTCTTATTCGTCAATACCGTTTCGCTCGGATCGGCTACGGGGTGCGTTGGATCTAAGTTTAATCGTGTGGCTCAGGTTCATCCTTACCCCTT
Organism: Avena atlantica; assembly: GCA_910589765.1. NCBI lineage: Eukaryota > Viridiplantae > Streptophyta > Magnoliopsida > Poales > Poaceae > Avena > Avena atlantica. Next base: position 354,544,250 of record OU342734.1, read on the forward strand.
CGATTAGTCAACCTATTCAAGCCATCAGATGCAGATCTAACGGTTCCTATCGCTTGACCAAATAGCAGCGGCGCTAGCGGCGACTGTGCGGCGGCGGCGCTCTGGCGGCGAGGTTGCCGGCGATACAGGAAGCTAGAGAAGGAGTGGGGTGGCTCACCAGAATCGTCGAAGCTTGATGATGCTCAACGTGGTACTGGCTGGTGAAGGGGCGCACGGGTGTGAGGACAATGGCTCGCCGGAGTTGAGTCTGACGACGGGTATGCTCGGGCGTCGCCGTGGACGTTGCTACAGCGCACGCTAGGAAAAATGAGAGACAGTGTCAGATGCGCAAAGCCATGGCGATGATGTGTGCGTGAAGGAGAAGGAGAGGCGCGGCCAGAAACTACCTGTGGAGCTCGTCGGAGTTGGAGCGGACGGCGGCGTCGTTCAGTCGAAGACGAAGTCGACGCTGCAGAGCACGCGCGGGTGAGCTGGCGACACGGGAAGGTGCGTCTGGGTCTGGGGAATGTGCCTGCGTGCTCGGAAAGGCAAGGGGTGGCGCGGGGTCGCCGGAATTGGCTGGGGACGGTGGTCGGAGCAGTGTGGGTGTGTGGCGAAATTCGTCCAGCCTGGGGGCAGAGAGAGGGAGGCGCGTGAGGGGAAATGGAGAGGAGGCCAGGACGGTTAATAGGGCGCAGTCACAGCGAGTAATGGTCGCGAAATCAATGCGTATTGAATCCTGCAGAAACGGCCGGTGAGAGGGGGACGTGGTCACCGCGGGTGAGGACGATGAACATGAGGGGTGGGGTCGGTTGGTCAGCGAGAGAGAGGAGAGGGGAGTTGGGTCCACCTGTCATTGGCTATGCGGGTCGTCTGGTGAGTGAGAGAAAAACGCTTCGGGGGAGAGAGGGAAATGGGCTGCTGGGCCTAGTGGGCTGCTGGGTTGGGTCGACCAGATTCATTTTTTTTTTCTGATTGTTTTTTCCTTTTTCTGTTTGAATTTCCTGTTTTGAATTTCAAACAAAAAATCAAACATTCAAAACAATTCAAACCTCCTCCAAACTTGTATTGAATTTTGGTTCTGTTTAACAACATACACCAATGTCCAAAATAAAATAATAATTTTATTTTAGGGTCCATTAATAATTAAATGAATAGACCTTATTCATTTAATTCAAATAGGATTTGTTTTATTAAAATCTCCATTTTGAAAGCTAAATATTATCAAAACCAAATCAGTAGGTTTTATTTGAAAATATAAAATACTTGGAAAACTTGTTTAAAATAATTTAATAAGTTTTGATGTTTTAATTAAAATGGTAAAACCTTTATTTTTAATTAAAAATGGATATTAACAAACTCTTATTATTTTATTTAAATAATTTTTTACTCTTTTAATCAAAGCAAAATGTTTTATTTCAAAAGCTTGGCCAAGGTTTAATTTGGCTCTATAAAATAATCCTTATTTATAAATCTACCTTTTCTTTTGAAAACCAAATCTTTTATTAAAAGATCCAAAAATAGTAATTTTAATATTTTTAAGTTTATTGTTTATTTAACTTTTTAAATCCCTTTAGGATTTTATTTGATCCAAATAGGTTTTGAAAGTTTCCAATTGGATTCAAAAGTTTCTTCTCACCCTGAAAATCAACAAAGTTTTATTTTATTCATTTATTTTTCACATTACAAGATTTGGAAAATCTTGGGATGTGACAGGCTACCACCCTTAAATTAAATCTCATCCCGAGATTTGGGAAGGCTGGGGTTACAAATTGGCTCAAAAGCAACTAGGGTACTACCACCCTTAAAATTTTCCATCTAGATTACATATTGGTCTTCTTGGGATCTTGGTGTAACTTTCCTGGACAGAAGTTTGCATAATGGCCTAGTTCCTTGCATTTGAAACATGTGATAAGGCTGAGGTCTTGAGGTGGCTTCTCTGGACTATGATGTATAATGTCCTAGCTCTTTGCAGTGGTTGCACATCACTTGGCTAATATCCTTCCTTATCTTGGGTTTCACTAGCTTTTGTTTGTGTTCTTGGCTCTTCTTCTTTTCTGGGCATTCACTGGCATAGTGTCCCATCTCTTTGCAATTGTAACATTGCACTTGAGTAATATCCTTCTTGTTAGGGTTGGGGCATTTCTTCTTCTTCTTGGGTCTCTCCAAAGCTAGGAGTTCTTCTAGTTCATGCTCTTCATATCTCACCTCAAAGGTGGGAAATCTTTCTCTCTTCTTGGGGCAGTTACTAGAGATATGACTTTCTTCTTCACAATTGGGGCATTGATCTTCATGCTCCTTGCATGTATGATCCTTGTCTCCACAAATAATACAAGCTTTGGTTTCTTCTAAAATAACATCTTTGTCATCCTTGTTATCATTATCTCCTTGGGAAAAGTTTTCTCTCATGTTGATCATTTGAGTAACCAATCCTTGCAACAATTGGGATTGAAGTTTCAAAATCCTTTGTATGGCTGGGTCTAGTCCATTGTTGTTGGCTAAAAGCTGAGTTGTCTCTCGGCTCAACTGGGTTTGGGTTATTATGAGTTCTCTCATGTTGTCCTCTTGGTTGTTGTTGTTGTCACCAACCTTGATGTTTGAGTCTCTTGGAGTAGTCATCTGTTTGGGTTGGATTGGGATTAGAATAGGCAAAATATCTCTAAGGAAATAATTCTAATCACACACATCACAATTCACTCAAGCAATGTGCAAGCAATCACAATCAAACACTCCACTCAAACAACAAGTTTCAAGCATATTTTTAGGCAACCAAAAATATTTTTGTTACACCACATAAGTTGGTGGGTTTGGCTTAAAATAAATATGGTGGTCCATCTATATGGTTCACTTGTGATCTTTCCATCCTTCTTGGTTGATCCTTCTTGCATGAGATCATGGTTTTCTTGGGAAAACTCTTGGTCACAAAACTTCAAAGGTGAGGATGGCTCCTTCTAAGTTGTGTTTCCTTAGTCTCCAAATCCTTGAACAAGATTTCTTGTCTCACTTGTCCTTAGTGGTATCTAAGGTTGAAGTCCTTGGTGAATATGCTGAAGATGTTGAAGTCATTAGAGTTGAAGATGTTGAAGTCATTAGAGTTGAAGATGTTGAAGTCATTAGAGTTGAAGAAGTCCTTTGCACATGGTGAAGTCTTTGGCCATGGTGTAGGTTTTTCCATCAAGTTGAAATAGAAGAGATGTAGAGTTGAAACCAAAATGGTTGAGGAAAGAGTTTACAAGATTGTTTGCAAATAAGTTTTGGAACAAATAAAACTCCTATTTTTCTAAGGGGTTTTTGTCCAATCCTAGGTTTACAAATCCTACAGGCAACACAATGCTCTGATACCATCTGTAAGGTTCCCAACCTTTAATAAGGTAGAGTCCCCTGTGTTTACAATGCTAGTCCCTGGATCAATAGCTAGCATCCACAGTTAATATGTAATATCAAGAAACAAAGGTCATAATACAACTTTATAACCAGGAATAACATAATTTTATTACATCTTACATAGCTCATTTGGCTATTACATTACATTGCAGCAGAATATCTATAAGCATGGGGTCCTTCATCTTCAAAGTGCCACAGACAAACATGTTGGTTCTAGACTTGTAATCCTAATCAATCAACTTCACACTAATATCAATCAAACCTGCAACAAAACAAGTTACAGCCACAAGGGTCAATACATTTGAATTGTATTGGCAAGTGATACTATGGTAGTATAGTGGAGTCTATCATCTATATGCATTTGTCTAAGTGGAGCTTAGGCTTGCATTGCTCAAAATAGATTTTCCTTATCATTTGAAAACACTAAATTTTTGCTTGACAAAATAGTCTTTCCCAAGGCATCTCCCAATCAAAGATTGAAGGTCCTTTAACCCTTGTTCAAACCACAAGTTTTTAACTTAGAAATTTGGATGATGAGATTCTTGATTGCTTCCATGTCTTGATGCTCAAATTGTCCTTTACCAGGGACATGGCTAAGTACTTAGATTTTACACTCTATAGAGGTGGTGCACTTTCCCCACAAGGCTTGGTTTCCCAAGACAAGATCTTTCAGAAGCCTTCCCTTAGACCAAAATGGACACGCTCCAACCTATCAAACCCTACCACCAACTGTCCATATGGCTAAGTTCTTGCAACCTATATGATCCAGGCAGAGCCCATATTGCCAAGTGGTTGCAATAGAAGCTTCTCAACATTTGACATCTCAAATCTCTTTGTTCCTGGGTTGCCATCCACAAGTGAGATACACAAGGTTCACCAGTCCCCTGGCCTTGTGTAACCACTCAACCAAAAACCACCAAGCAATTACCATTCCACCCAGGTGATTCATTAACTTAGTTGTTTTATTAAACAAAAACACAAGTCCTCAAACTTAGAAATTTTTCCATAGTGTGAATATATATTCCACCCTTGTTTTATACTAGCTAAGCTAAGCATGATAGTAGTAGGAGTCTTAACTTAGGAAATTTTACTAAGGTTTCATCTACTAGGATTTCCCATAGCATGGTTATACTTAGCAAAATTCCATGCAAGTTTTACTTAGAAAAATCACTAATGCATAGTGAAAGTAATGGGACAAAAGTATGAAGCACCACTTGCCTTTTTGGTAGAGGGTATAAGTTCACTCCTTGTCCTTGCAACAATCACACTCTTCAAGTCACTACAATTCAATCAAGCAAGGCACAATCTCAATCTACCAATCAAGCAAAACATCACATAAAATAATAAACAAAACAATACATGCAAGCATGCAAAAGGGTTGTTTTATTTGTAAAAGTGGTTTCTAATGGGTCATAAACATTTTAAAACACCTAATGGTCATTTTATAAAGTGGCAAAGTCATTTTCAAAAGATTTCACTTCATAAACCATTTTCAAAACAAGGTATCATTTTATGTGGTGTAGAAATGTTTTTACTAAGTCATTAATCTATAGGGTTCCCAAAATACATTTTGAAATCATAAAACTTGGTGTTTAGGGTCAGAGAGTTTAAAACAAAACATTTCCCAAAAGTTTTCTTCCAAAACCATTTTTAATAAATAAACTATATTTTTATTTGACTAGAAATGGTTTTAAATCAAAGAATCATTCTTTTGTTTCACCAAATACATTTTTGAAACCACAAAGTGTTTCCTATGGTCAGTAGGTTCAAATCAATCCAATTGCCAAAGATTTTATCCCCATAATCATTTTAGAATAATTTTTATAATCTAAACAAGCATACAAATGTTTCTGCAAAAACAAACATTTTAACAGAAACTTTTTACTAAACAAAAGGCATGGTTGGCTAGGGCTTGTTCCACTGATTCCATTGATATAAAGTTTGCAAAATTTGGACGTGTGGAACTAAAGTTATGGATTTTTCAAATTTGCAAACAAATCTGATTCTAATTCTGTTTTAAATCAAACTTCATCCACGTGGTTGTTTCTTATTCGTCAATACCGTTTCGCTTGGATCGGCTACGGGGTGCGTTGTATCTAAGTTTAATCGTGCGGCTCAGGTTCATCCTTACCCCTTCGATTAGTCAACCTATTCAAGCCATCAGATGCAGATCTAACGGTTCCTATCGCTTGACCAAATAGCAGCGGCGCTAGCGGCGACTGTGCGGCGGCGGCGCTCTGGCGGCGAGGTTGCCGGTGATACAGGAAGCTAGAGAAGGAGTGGGGTGGCTCACCAGAATCGTCGAAGCTTGCTGATGCTCAACATGGTACTGGTTGGTGAAGGGGCGCACGGGGGTGAGGACAATGGCTCGCCGGAGTTGAGTCTGACGACGGGTATGCTCGGGCGTCGTCGTGGACGTTGCTACATCGCACGCTAGGAAAAATGAGAGACAGTGTCAGATGCGCAAAGCCATGGCGATGATGTGTGCGTGAAGGAGAAGGAGAGGCGCGGCCAGAAACTACCTGTGGAGCTCGTCGGAGTTGGAGCGGACGGCGGCGTCGTTCAGTCGAAGACGAAGTCGACGCTGCAGAGCACGCGCGGGTGAGATGGCGACACGGGAAGGTGCGTCTGAGTCTGGGGAATGTGCCTGCGTGCTCGGAAAGGCAAGGGGTGGCGCGGGGTCGCCGGAATTGGCTGGGGACGGTGGTCGGAGCAGTGTGGGTGTGTGGCGAAATTCGTCCAGCCTGGGGGCAGAGAGAGGGAGGCGCGTGAGGGGAAATGGAGAGGAGGACAGGGCGGTTAATAGGGCGCAGTCACAACGAGTAATGGTCGCGGAATCAACGCGTATTGAATCCTGCAGAAACGGCCGGTGAGAGGGGGACGTGGTCACCGCGGGTGAGGACGATGAACAGGAGGGGTGGGGTCGGTTGGTCAGCGAGAGAGAGGAGAGGGGAGTTGGGTCCACCTGTCATTGGCTATGCGGGTCGTCTGGTGAGTGAGAGAAAAACGCTTCGGGGGAGAGAGGGAAATGGGCTGCTGGGCCTAGTGGGCTGCTGGGTTGGGTCGACCAGATTCATTTTTTTTTCTGATTGTTTTTTCCTTTTTCTGTTTGAATTTCCTGTTTTGAATTTCAAACAAAAAATCAAACATTCAAAACAATTCAAACCTCCTCCAAACTTGTATTGAGTTTTGGTTCTGTTTAACAACATACACCAAAGTCCAAAATAAAATAATAATTTTATTTTAGGGTCCATTAATAATTAAATGAATAGACCTTATTCATTTAATTCAAATAGGATTTGTTTTATTAAAATCTCCATTTTGAAAGCTAAATATTATCAAAACCAAATCAGTAGGTTTTATTTGAAAATATAAAATACTTGGAAAACTTGTTTAAAATAATTTAATAAGTTTTGATGTTTTAATTAAAATGGTAAAACCTTTATTTTTAATAAAAAATGGATATTAACAAACTCTTATTATTTTATTTAAATAAACTTTTACTCTTTTAATCAAAGCAAAATGTTTTATTTCAAAAGCTTGGCCAAGGTTTAATTTGGCTCTATAAAATAATCCTTATTTATAAATCTACCTTTTCTTTTGAAAACCAAATCTTTTATTAAAAGATCCAAAAATAGTAATTTTAATATTTTTAAGTTTATTGTTTATTTAACTTTTTAAATCCCTTTAGGATTTTATTTGATCCAAATAGGTTTTGAAAGTTTCCAATTGGATTCAAAAGTTTCTTCTCACCCTGAAAATCAACAAAGTTTTATTTTATTCATTTATTTTTCACATTACAAGATTTGGAAAATCTTGGGATGTGACATATAGCATGTCTTGTTCCAAACAATTGGGATTGCTTAGTTTGCCTTGAAGAAATTATGCGTTGTTTTAGCATGCAAAAGCATAGTATTGTGGTATTCTCCTTCGATGCTTTGTTTGGGTTGACTTTGCACATGTTCACACCATGTTATGACTATGACAAGTCATCATAGCCTCTATGATAATTTAGTCCTTGACTTGTAGTACCAGCCTATGCTTTGATTAGTAATGCTTTGTTGCTCTGCATGATTATGGCCATTATGCTCTCTTAGTTGGTTGCTCCCAGTATTTTGCTAGCCTCCACTTGTATGAGTAAGCTCTACTCATGCTTCCAACTCCCAAGAAACCAAGTTTTTACAAAGTGTCCACTCTAAACTCCTATGCATGGTGTGTTACACCATTCCAAGTATATTCTTGTTTTTAGCTATCTTCCAATTAAAAACTATTTTGTTATGTGAAAACTTAGTGATTAAAGCCCTCACAAACTTGATGGCACACTTTATTTTCTTTGCCCCTAATAAACTTGAACAATTGTGTAATCTATGTTGTATATGCTTGCACTTATACGTTGGAATTAGCAGAACCGTGCTGTCACGGGGAACGTTTTCAACATTGCACTTGTACTTTGTACTCAGTTGATATCATGCTATTTTGTCTATGGATGTCACTGGTGTGAAATAAAGAGGGAACTTGTAAGTCCATGGAGTTTGTATTTTGTGTTAGAGAAACGCCTGAGCTGCTAGCCTAAGCCATGCCTAACCGTGGTGGAAACTTGCAACATCTGAAGGGAATATGCCCTGAGAGGCAATAATAAAGTGTTTATTATGTGTATTCCAAGTATATGATAAATGTTTATTTTGCATGCTATAATTTTATTAATACGGAAACGTTAATACATGTGTGTTTAATAAACAAACAGGAAGTTCCTAGTTATGCCTCTCTCATAAACTAGCTCGTTGATTAACAAGATGATCAAGGTTTCCTGATCATGGACATTGGATGTTGTTAATAACGGGATCACAACATTAGTGTAATGGTGTGATGAACATTCATCCGAAGTATAGCATTACGATCAAAGTCATTGAGTTTATATTGCTATAACAACTTACGAAGTGATCCTAATCCTTAGACCATGAGATCATGTCAATCACTAACACCGGAAGAGTTTCTTGATAACATCAAACGTCACACCGTAACAGGGTGATTGTAAAGATGGATTCAGAACTAATAAAGTGTTATGTTGAGGCTCATGGATCGAGAGTGGAATTTGTTCATCCCGATGACGGATAGATATACTCTGGGCCCTCTCGGTGATATCACATTGATTAGCTTGCAAGCAAGTGATTTGATCACTAGAATGTTATATCACAGGAACGAGAAAAGAGTGCATGTCGGTAACGAGATCAAACTAGGTATGGAGATACCGATGATCGAATCTCGGACATGTAATATATCGTGAAACAAAGGGATTAAGATACTAGCGTAAAAGGTTCCGACAATCACAAGAAAGTCATCGTTGAATGTGTGGGAGTCAGTATGGGTCTCCAGATCCCGCTTCTGATTATTGATCCGAGAGGGGTCTCGATCATGTCCGCATTATTCACGAACCGTAGGGTGACACACTTAAGAGACACCGACATCCAATTGGAGCAAATGTTTCATGCCGAAAGAATGAACAAGCGCAGGAATTTATTTCACTAGATACCGAAACAGGTTTTCGGGTGAAATTGCATAAAGTGGTTATGCATGTGAAATAGAATTCTAGCAAGGGGTTATTTGTGAATGTTTGTCATTAAAGTAATTTACAAAATTCTGAATAAAATAAAAGAGTTTTATTTAATGAGAGTTTGCATTAAATTTGGTGGAAATTTAATGGGAATTTGAGTGGACTTTTGAGTGGAGGAAATTTAAAGGGCATTCTGTGAGTGGAGTGTCCACCCACATGAATGAAGGAGGGGAGGGGGCAGCCCCCATGGCCGGCGGCCACCCCCTTGGGTGCCCCCCTCCTCCTATAAAAGGAGCCCCCCTCCTCACTTGTCTCTTACACCTCCTCGTGAAGGATCTCTCTCCCCCTCTAGAATTTATCCCCCATGGTCTCGGACTAGCGAGATACATGTTCCCGGTGGCTATTCGGCAAGAAAGAGTTGTGCTTCCGCTGCATCGCTGGAGCGAGGAGGCGGAGGTTGCTCGGTGCCTCGAACGTGTGTGCGAGCACGGATGCGCTGCTGATTTGCGGCGCTAGGACTTCCTCTCGATCTTGAGATCGGCAAGAGATCGTCTACATCAACCACGAGTTGAACTCGTTAAGCTTTGTCGGTCTTCAAGGGTATGTTCTCTACGGATATACATCCGCCCATTGTTTGTATCTAGTAGATGGATCTTGGTATATAGTTCACATCGTAGGAAATTTTTTGTTTTCTATGCTGCGAACCCTACAACATCACCATAGTGAGATATCTATGAAGCATCCTCAATAAAACGCTATGCATATAGTAAATAAAAAGATCGCTGAGATGCTCATTGTCTGCTTGCCTTATCATTTTGGTTATGGGATAGCTCCTGTACCATGTGCACGGGGTACCCCGTTGGCGGTTCTCTATGATATGCAAATCCTTAAAGTGACAAGAACTTACAGGTGACTAGAGTTGAGTAGCATGAGGTGTGGCCTGTAGGGTTCACAGCATAGAAAACAAAAAAATTTCCTACAATGGGAACAACTATGTACCAAGATATATCTACTAGAGACAAACAACGGGCGGATGTATATCCGTAGAGAACATACCCTTGAAGATCGACAAAGCTTAACGAGTTAAACTCGTGGTTGATGTAGACAGTCTCTTGACGATGTCAAGATCGAGAGGAAGTCCTAGCGCCGCAAATCAGCAGCGCATCCGTGCTTGTACACACGTCCGAGGCACCGAGCAACATCCGCCTTCTCGCTCCAGCGATGCAGCGGAAGCACAACTCTTTCTTGCCGAATAGCCACCGGGAACATGTATCTCGCTAGTCCGAGACCATGGGGGATAAATTCTAGAGGGGGAGATAGATCCTTCACTAGGAGGTGTGAGTGAGAGAGAGGTGCCTTTTATAGGAGAGGGGGGGAACCCCAAGGGGGTGGCCAGCGCATGGGGGCTGCCCCTTGCCCTCCACTCATTCATGTGGGTGGACACTCCACTCACAAAATTCCTTTAAATTTCCTCCACTCAAAATCCCACTCAAAATTGCTATTAAATTTCCACCAAATTTAATGCAAACTCTCATTAAATAAAACTCTTTTTATTTATTCAGAATTTTGTCAATTACTTTAATGACAAACATTCACATATAACCCCTTGCTAGAATTCTATTTCACATGCAAAAACACTTTCTGCAATTTCACCCGAAAACCTGTTTCGGTATCTAGTGAAATAAATTCCTGCGCTTCTTATTCTTTCCGGCATGAAACTTTTGCTCCAATTGGATGTCGGTGTCTCTTAAGTGTGTCACCCTACGATTCTCGAATAATGCGGACATGATCGAGACCCCTCTCAGATCAATAATATGAAGCGGGATCTGGAGACCCATACTGACTCCCACATAGTCAACGATGACTTTCTTATGATCGTCGGAACCTTTTATGCTAGTATCTTAATCCCTTTGTTTTACGATATATTACATGTCCGAGATTCGATCATCGGTATCTCCATACCTAGTTTGATCTCGTTACTGACATGCACTCTTTTCTCGTTCCCGTGATATAACATTCTAGTGATCAAATCACTTGCTTGCAAGCTAACCAATGTGATATCACCGAGAGGGCCCAGAGTATATCTATCTGCCATCAGGATGAACAAATTCCACTCTCGATCTATGGGCCTCAACATAACACTCTCTTAGTTCTGAACCCATCTTTATAATCACCCTGTTATGGTGTGACGTTTAATGTTATCAAGAAACTCTTCCGGTGTTAGTGATTGACATGATCTCATGGTCTAAGGATTAGGATCACCTCGTAAGTTGTTATAGCAATATAAAATCAATGACTTTGATCGTAATGCTATACTTCGGATGAATTTTCATCACACCATTATGCTAATGTTGTGACCTTGTTATTAACAACATCCAATGTCCATGATCAGTAAACCTTGATCATCTTGTTAATCAACGAGCTAGTTTATGAGAGAGAGGCATAACTAGGAACTTTATGTTTGTTTATTAAACACACATGTATTAATGTTTCTGTATTAATACAATTATAGCATGCAAAATAAACATCTATCATATACTTGGAATACACATAATAAACACTTTATTATTGTCTCTCACGGCATATTCCATTCAGTCTCCCACTTGCACTAGAGACAATAATCTAGTTACATAGTGATGAATCTAACACCCATGGAGTTCTGGTGTTGATCATGTTTTGATCTAGGGAGAGTTTTAGTCAACGGATCTGCTACATTGAGATCCGTGTGTACTTTACAAATCTTTATATCTCCATCATTGACATGCTCGCGGATGGAGTGAAACCGGAGCTTAATATTCTTGGAATTCTTGTGAGACCTTGGTTCTTTGGCATTGGAAATGGCACCATTGATGTTACAATAGATCACCATTGGGTCCAACGCGCTTGCAACCACACCTAGTTCGGATATGAACTCCTTCATCCAAACCGCTTCCTGAGCCGCTTCCGAAGCAGCAACATATTCGGCCTCCATTGTTGATCCCGCCACCACAGGTTGTTTGGAACTCCTCCAACTAACCGCTCCGCCATTCATGAGAAATATGTATCCGGATTGAGACTTAGAGTCATCTGGATCGGTGTCAAAGCTTGCGTCAACATAACACTTAGCGACGAGCTCTTCTTCACCTCCATACACAAGAAACATATCCTTAGTTCTTCGCAAGTACTTAAGGATATTCTTGACCGCTATCCAGTGTTCCGAACCTGGATCTGATTGGTACCTACTAGTCAAACTAATAACATGTGCCACATCCGGTCTTGTACATAGCATGGCGTACATTATAGAGCCTATGGCTGAAGCATAGGGGACTTTGTCCATTATCTCTCTTTCTTCCGCCGTAGCCGGACTTTGAGTCTTACTCAATGTCTTGCCTTGCAACATAGGTAAGAACCCCTTCTTACTTCCGTCCATTTTAAACTTCTTTAAAATCTTATAAAGGTATGTACTTTGTGATAGCCCTATTAGGCGCCTAGATCTATCTCTATAGATCTTTATGCCTAATATGTATGACGCTTCACCTAGGTCCTTCATTGAAAATTTGTTGTTTAGATAACTTTTAACACTGTTTAAAAGATGTATATCATTTCCGATCAATAATATGTCATCCACATATAATATCAGAAATGCCACATTGCTCCCACTCACTTTCTTGTAAATACAAGCTTCTCCATAAGTTTGGACAAATCCAAACTCTTTGATCACCTCATCAAAGCGGAGATTCCAACTTCGTGATGCTTGCTTCAATCCATAGATGGATCGCTGAAGCTTGCACACCTTGTTAGCATCCTTAGGATCAACAAAACCATTTGGTTGTATCATATACAACTCTTCTTCAATATTACCATTGAGAAACACAGTTTTGACATCCATCTGCCATATCTCATAATCGAAATATGCATCAATTGCTAACATAATCCTAACTGACTTTAGCATCGCTACGGGAGAAAATGTCTCATCATAGTCAACTCCTTGAATTTTTTGAAATCCCTTTACGACAAGTCGAGCTTTATAGACGGTCACATTACCATCAGCATCAGTTTTCCTTTTGAAAATCCATTTGTTCTCCATGACCTTTCGGTCATGAGGTAAGTCCACCAAGTTCCAAACTTGATTTCCATACATGGATTACATCTTGGATTTAATGGCTTCTAACCATTTGTTGGAATCCGGGCTCATCATCGTTTCTTCATACGTCGTAGGGTCATAAATTTCATCAACCATGAAATTCATAACAGGGTTTCCGTACAGCTCGGGAGCTGCACGCGTCCTGCTAGACCTGCGAGGTTCGGTAGTACTCTCTTTCGGAATTTCATGATCATTATCATTAGTTCCCTCTTCAACTGGTGAAGCTAACTCCGGAACGACTTCCGGTGCTGTGCTACCCGCCATACTTTGAAGAGAAGGTTCAATAACCTCTTCGAGTTCTACCTTCCGACTACTCACACCTTTCGCGAGAAACTCTTTCTCTAGAAAGGATCCATTCTTGGAAACAAAAACCTTGCCCTCGGATCTGTGATAGAAGGAATGCCCAGTAGTTTCCTTAGGGTATCATATGAAGACGCATTTTTTTTCTTTGAGTTCGAGTTTATCCGGTCGATGTTTCTTCACATAAACATCGCATCCCCAAACTTTAAGAAATGACATCTTAGGTTTGTTTCCAAACCATAATTCATACAGTGTCTTTTCAACGGATTTAGATGGTGCCCGATTTAAAGTGAATGCAGCAGTTTCTAGTGCATAACCCCAAAATGACAACGACAAGTCCGTTAGAGACATCATAGATTGAGCCATATCCAATAAAGTACGATTACGACGTTCCGACACACCATTTCACTATGGTGTTCCGGCAGGTGTGAGTTGTGAAACAATTCCACACTCTTTCATGTGAGCTCGTAACTTAGATACTCACCTCCACAGTCAGACCGTAGAAATTTGATCTTTCTATTACGATGATTTTCCACTTCATTCTAAAATTCCTTGAACTTTTCAAAGGTTTCAGACTTGTGTTTCATCAAGTAGATGTAACTGTATCTACTCAAATGATCTGTTAAAGTAACAAAATAACGATATTCACCTCGCGCCGACACACTCATTGGACCACATACATCAGAATGTATGATTTCAAATATATTTGTCGCCCGTTCCATTGTACCGTAAAAACGGCATTCGAAAAGTGATTCAAAATCAAGTGATTCCAAAAGTCCATCCGAATGGAGCTTCTTCATGCGTTTAACGCCAATATGACCTAGACGGCAGTGCCACATATATGCGGATATATCATCATTAAGTTTAATCCTTTTAGCATCAACATTGTGAATATGTGTAACACTATTATCGAGATCTAATAGAAATAAACCATTCATCATCGGTGCATGACCATAAAATATTTCATTCATATAAATAGAAAAACCATTGTTCTCGGATATAAATGAATAACCACTTCGCATCAAACACGATCTAGATACAATGTTCATGCTCAGTGCTGGCACCATATAACAATTATTCAAGTTTATTACTAATCTCGATGGAAAGTGGAGAGGTAGCGTTCCGACGATGATCACATCAACACTTGATCCATTGCCGACACGCATCTTGACCTCACCCCTTGCTAGCGGTCGCTTGTTCCACAGCCCCTGATTCGAGTTACAAATATTAGCAACTGAAGCGGTATCAAATACCCAGGTGCTACTGCGAGCACTAGTCGAGTACACATCAATAACATGTATATCATATATACCTTTGTTTGCCTTGCCGGCTTTCTTGTCTGCCAAATACTTGGGGCAGTTGCGCTTCCAGTGGCCAGTCCCCTTACAATAGTAGCACTAGGTATCAGACTTAGGGCCAACTCGGGGTTTCTTTTCAGGCACGGCAACTGGCTTGCCGCCCTTACTTCACTTCCGTTTACCCTTCTTGTATTTCTTGAAACCAGTGTTCTTATTGATCATCAACACATGATGTTCCTTCTTGATCTCCACTTCTGCAGTTTTAAGCATTGACAGAAGCTCGAGGAGAGACTTATTCATGCCTTGCAAATTATAGTTCATCACGAAGCTCTTATAGCTAGGTGGCAGAGACTGCAGAACACGATGGATGCCTAAGTCAATGGGAATCGATATTCCCAAGGACACAAGCTTATCGGCGTAACCCGACATCTTGAGTACATGCTCACTTACGGAGCTGTGCTCTTCCATCATGCAGCTAAATAACTTTTCTGAAGCATTGTAGCTCTCTACAGCAACATGTGTGTCGAAAATCATTTTCAACTCACCCATTGTATCAAATGCATTGCCGTTTTCGAAACGCTTTCGAAGTTCTGACTCTAGCACATACTATATGCCGCAATGAACTAAATTGTGGTCCTCCTGACGAGTCTGATAAACATTCTTCTCCTTGTCAGGGGCATCATCTAAAGATGGGGGCCTAGCGGCGCTTCTAGCACATATTGCTTTTGTGCAGCAGAGAGGAGAATCCTCAAATTCATGGCCCATTCGGTAAAGTTGCTACCGTTCGTTGCAAGTTTCTCTTTCTCCATGAACACATTGAAATTAAAAGCAGGTGGTGCCGTCTACAACATAATTTGTAAAGTTTAGACTAAGTTTATGATAGATTGAGTTCAACTAATCCATATCTCGAATGAACTCCCACTCAAAAACGACATCCCTCGTGCCTTTTTGGTGATTACATGAACCAAATCCACTACACCAAGTCCGATCATCACGTGAGTCGGTGTAGCTTCAAAGGCGAGCATCAAATGGGAATCATATCTACTATATGACTCATGCTTAACCTTTCGGTCCGTGTTCCGAGGCCATGTCTGTACATGCTAGGCTCGCCAAGTAAGAACCTTAGTATTCGCGTGTGTAACTGTCTTACACCCGAATTATGGTCGTGGATCCAAGAACACCCGATCATCACGTGATGTCTTGGAGCGAAGAAAACATAATCGGTGCATACTAAAGGAAGAACACATTCTTATCTTGATATTTAAATTAGGGATCATCTTATTATGCTAATAAAACGCCAAACAAGCAATATAAGATTCTATCAAACATCACATGTTTATTAGTGAAATGATATGGTTCCCGCATATGATCTCTATCATGTGCACCGTGGTATGATCACTATCATACCTTTATGTGTAAGGCCAAGATCTATGGAACTTACTGTTATGTGTGTTGTAAGAGTATCATCCCATACTTCTACTTACAACATCACCATATCATAACACTATCCCAGCAACAATCTAAACTAGACGCCTCTAATTTATCCATTGCAAGTTTTACGTGGCTTAGGGCTTTCGAAGATAGAACCGTTCTTACCTACAAACATGAACCACAACGAGGATAACCAAATTGTTGACAACTCGTTGCAAAGTAGATATTGACTATAGTAGGAGAGATAGACACCCGCTAGCCACTTATGCAAACTAGTTGCATGTCAAGCGTGGAACATGTCTCATGTGCGAGGACATGTAAAGTTTGTCCGGGCCGCTTCATCCCACCATGCCACCAATATCCAAAATTACAACTAAGAATCAACAACATGATCATCATCACCCACATACTCATATGTGTACTACCCGTGTAAAGCATCTACGCATAGATCTGGCTCTGATGCCACTATAGGGTTCGCAACATAGAAAACAAAAAAATTCCTATGATGGGAACAACTATGTACCAAGATCTATCTACTAGATACAAACAACGGGCGGATGTATATCCATAGAGAACATACCCTTAAAGACCGACAAAGCTTAACATGTTAAACTCGTGGTTGATGTATACGATCTCTTGCCGATCTCAAGATCAAGAGGAAGTCCTAGCGTCGCAAATCAGCAGCGCATCCGTGCTCGCACACACGTCCAAGGCACTGAGCAACCTCTGCCTCCTCGCTCCAGCGATGTAGCGGAAGCACAGATCTTTCTTGCCGAATAGCCACCGAGAACATGTATCTCGCTAGTCCGAGACCATGGGGGATAAATTCTAGAGGGGGGGAGAGATCCTTCACGAGGAGGTGTGAGTGAGAGAGAGGGAGAGGGGTGCCTTTTATAGGAGAGGGTGGACCCCAAGGGGGTTGTCGGCGCATGGGGGCTGCCCCTTGCCCTCCCCTCATTCATGTGGGTGGACACTCCACTCACAAAATTCCTTTAAATTTCCTCCACTCAAAATCCCACTCAAAATTGCTATTAAATTTCCACCAAATTTAATGCAAACTCTCACTAAATAAAACTCTTTTTATTTATTCAGAATTTTGTCATATTACTTTAATGACAAACATTCACATATAACCCCTTGCTAGAATTCTATTTCACATGCAAAAACACTTTCTGCAATTTCACCCAAAAACCTGTTTCGGTATCTAGTGAAATAAATTCCTGCACTTGTTATTCTTTCCGGCATGAAACTTTTGCTCGAATTGGATGTCGGTGTATCTTAAGTGTGTCACCCTACGGTTCGCGAATAATGCAGACATGATTGAGACCCCTCTCGGATCAATAATCAGAAGCGGGATCTGGAGACCCATACTGACTCCCACATATTCAACGATGACTTTCTTGTGATCGTCGGAACCTCTTACGCTAGTATCTTAATCCCTTTGTTTCATGATACATTACATGTCCGATATTCGATCATTGGTATCTCCATACCTAGTTTGATCTTGTTACTGACATGCGCTCTTTTCTTGTTCCTGTGATATAACATTCTAGTGATCAAATCACTTGATTGCAAGATAACCAATGTGATATCACCGAGAGGGACCATAGTATATCTATTCGTCATCGGGATGAACAAATTCCACTCTTGATCCATGGGCCTCAACATAACACTTTATTAGTTCTGAACCCATCTTTATAATCACCCTGTTACGGTGTGATGTTTGATGCTATCAAGAAACTCTTCCGGTGTTAGTGATTGACATGATCTCATGGTCTAAGGATTAGGATCACTTCGTAAGTTGTTATAGCAATATAAACTCAATGACTTTGATCGTAATGCTATACTTTGGATGAATGTTCATCACACCATTACACTAATGTTGTGACCTCGTTATTAACAACATCCAATGTCCATGATCAGGAAACCTTGATCATCTAGTTAATCAATGAGCTAGTTTATGAGAGAGAGAGGAATAACTAGGAACTTTCTATTTGTTTATTAAACACACATGTATTAATATTTCCGTATTAATACAATTATAGCATGCAAAATAAACATCTATCATATACTTGGAATACACATAATAAACACTTTATTATTGCCTCACTGGGCATATTCCCTTCATGGCCCTTGTATTCAAGGGACTTGCGATTGCCAACTTATACTTCGTCAAGCATATACTCCATAGTTTGTTCACTTTAACCTTAATCACTTCCAAGATGCTTATGATAGGGGCAACGAGAGCTGAAAGCTAACGAGTACCATAATTTTTGGAAGCTCTTTTTGAAACTTGAAATCCCTGCTTCCCTTTGTGAAGGGCCTTTCTTCCACCGTTATTTGAGTCTCCACTTTCTACCTTTAGGCACCATTAAGAGAGCATAGTTGTAATTCTGTGTGCAGTGTCCCAAAGCTTATTGATTGATGCATATTGTGATATTACTTGTTCTTGTGCTATTTGTTTATAGTCACCCTTGTGAACCTTGAAGGTATCCTATGCATCTATTTGCTACTCTATGAGGGACAAGCTGATTGCCACTATGCTATGTTTTCTGTATGTGAAACAAACAAACGTTTTTCAATGCATGTTATTCATGATCTTTCTTTGTAGCTTTTCATGTTGCATGCATAGTTACTATGTCCTATTGTTAGAACTCCATCTTTCATGCACATGTTTAGAGTTCTTTGATCCCAACTTTCAATGCTTGCAAATGGTTTGATCTTGGTTTTGATGGTGCATGTCACCTCAAAAATTATTCTTTTTATCACTTACCTACTCGAGGACGAGCAGGAGTTAAGCTTGGGGATGTTTGATACGTCGGAAACGTATCTATAATTTTTGATGCTCCATGCTTATTTAGTTTGTACTTTGATTTGCTTTGTCTACACTTTGAGGTGTTTTTATATTTTTTCTGGAACTAACCTATTAACAAGTTGCCAAAGTGCCAGTTGCCTGTTTTCTTCTGTTTTTGGTTTCAGAAAGGCAGAAAATCAATATTCTCGGAATTGGACGGGACAAAAGCCAAAGTCAATATTTTACCGTGAGGGAGACGAATCCAGAAGACGAGACGGAGAGGCGAACCAGGGAGGCCAAACCCCCTAGGCACGGCCAGGGGTGGGCCTGCGCCTGGGCAGGGTGTGCCCCCCTGGTCGCCTCCCGGCCTCGCCTCTTCGCCTATAAGAAGCCCGCGATGCAGAAACCCTAAGTACCCGATCAAAACTCCACGAAACCTTCTGTAGCCGCCGTCACTGTCGTCCCTAGATCGGGGGGATCTGAAGTTCTTCTCGGCACCCTGCCGGAGGGGAGATCATCCCGGAGGCCTTATCTCCGGTATGATGCATGAGTAGTTCCACCTTGGACTATGGGTCCATGTAGTAGCTAGATGGTTGTATCTCCTCCTTGTGCTTTCATGTATAGATCTTGTGAGCTCCGTTCATGATCAAGATCTAATCTATTTGTAATCATGCATGTTGTGTTTGCGGGGATCCGATGGATATTGAGATTACTATGTCAGATTGATTAATGGTTTTGTCTTTATGATTCTATCATGTCCGTGTTGTTTGTGATCTTGCATGCTCTCCGTTGTTAGTAGCTATCTTGGCCGAGTAGTTGCTAGTGACTCCAAGAGGGGGTATTTATGCTCGATAGTGGGTTCATGCCTCTAGTTTCCAAGGGAAGTGACAGAAATCTCTTCGGTTGTAGATGTGCTGTTACTACTAGGGAGAAAACAACGGTCTCTTATTCATGGAACAAGTTGATTGTTTACCTTACACACTTTGCTTAAAGCAGTTTTCTCTTGCTTGCAACTTAATACTGGAGGGGGTTCGGATGATAACCTGAAGGTGGACTTCTAGTCATAGATGCAGTTAGATGGCGGTCTACGTATATTGTTGTATTGCCCAATCGAATCTCAAAGGATCTTTTTGTCTAGTATTGCATTATTATGCCTTGCTCAGTTCCTGTCAATTGCCCTGCTGTAATTTGTTTACCCTTCATGTCATGTTGTTTATCTAAGGAGAGCACCTCTAGTGAACTATGGACCCTGGTCCAATCTTTACCATTGATACATCTTCCACTGTTACTTGTTTACTTGCTGCAAACCATTACCTTCCACACAATACGTTTAATCCTTTGTTACATCAAACCGGTGAGCTTGACAACCTCACTGGTTCGTTGGGGAAAGTCTTGAGTTTGTGTTGTGCAGGTCTCCGCGTTTCTTGCAACACATGTGTGGCGTTTCCTTCCTCCTACTGGTTCGATAACCTCGGTTTCTTACTGAGGGAAAACTTGCTGCTGTGCTGCTCACACCTTGATCTTGGGGTTCCCAACGAAGCGCTCCTACATCAACTCAGCGTTACATCACTTGCTGCAAACCACTATTACCTCCACACCATATAGTTAATCCTTTGTTTTCAGCAAACCGGTGAGATTGACAACCTCACTGTTCGTTGGGGCAAAGTCTTGAGTTTGTGTTGTGCAGGTCTCCAAGTTGCTAGCAACACCTTTGAGTCGTTTCCTTCCTCCTACTGGTTCGATAATCTCGGTTTCTTACTGAGGGAAAACTTGCTAATGTGCTCATCACACCATGCTCTTGGGGTCTCCCAATGAGGCGTCAATAACAAGCCAACAAGATTTTTCTGGCGCCGTTGCCGAGGAGGCTAAGGACGTCTTCGCAAGGGGAGTCCTTCACAACCATTCTCTTTACTTTGTTTTGGTTTAGCTTAGTTTCTTTTGCTTGGTATTGTTTCATCTTTTTATCAAAAACTCCAAAAAATTAATTTAGTTTGGTTTGCTTTCTCTTATAAAAACACAAAAAAATTAGTTCCTGCTCTAGTTACTGCTGCTGTTGGCTTGCTCTACTTTTGCCAAAATGAACTCTGCTGAGAACACCAAGTTGCGTGACTTCACTAGCACAAACAACAACGATTTCCTAAGTACTCCTATTGCTCCACCTGCTCCTGATGCTACCTTTCATGAAATTAAGCCTGCTTTGTTGAATCTTGTGATGAGAGAGCAATTTTCTGGTGCTAGTTCTGATGATGCTGCTGCCCACCTAAATAACTTTGTTGAACTTTGTGAGATGAAAAAATATAAGGATGTAGATGGAGATATTATTAATCTCAAGTTGTTTCCTTTCTCCTTGAGAGGAAAAGCTAAAGAATGGTTGCTATCCTTGCCTATAAATAGGATTGATTCTTGGATTAAGTGCAAAGATGCTTTTATTGGAAAGTACTACCCTCCTGCTAAGATTATATCTATGAGAAGTGATGTTATGAAATTTAAACAACTTGATAATGAACATGTTGCTCAAGCTTGGGAAAGAATGAAATCTTTGGTTAAGAATTGTCCCACTCATGGACTTACTTCTTGGATGATTATCCAGACATTTTATGCAGGTTTGAACTTCTCTTCAAGAAACATGTTGGATTCAGCTGCTGGAGGTACCTTTATGACCATCACCTTGGGTGCTGCAACAAAACTCCTTGATAATATGATGGTTAATTATTCTGAATGGCAAACTGAGAGAGCTCACATGGTAAGAAGGTAAATTCTGTTGAAGAAACCTCCTCTTTGAGTGATAAGATTGATGTTATAATGGCTATGCTTGTTAATGGGAAAGCTCCTTTAGATCCTAATAATTTTCCCTTAGACTCTTTGGTTGCTCAAGAAGAGCAAGTTGATGTGAACTTCATTAGAAACAACAATTTCAACAACAATGCCTATAGGAATAATTTTGGTGGTAACAACAATTATAGGCCTTATCCTCCTAATAATGGCAATACCTATGGAAACTCCTACAACAATACTAGAACTGCCCCCTCAGAACTTGAAGTCATGCTCAAAGACTGTATTAGTAAACAAACCACTTTCAACAAGACCGTGGAGGAAAAGCTTTTGAATGTTGAGAAAAATATTTCCTCTTTGTCTGAAGCACAATCCTCTTTGATTAATAAAATGGCTGCTAAACCTGAAACTTTGTAAAGTACCTTTGCTACTACTCATACCATACAAGTTACTATTGATGAAAATGTAAGACTGTTAGCCCAACTTCATGCTAAGTGGGAAAGAGAAGCTAAAACTGCTAGAAACAATAGCGTGTGCACTATCACCACCACCAATTTCGATGCCACTAAACCACAAGAAGTCCCTATTCCTCCTAGCACAATGCCTAAACCCAATGAGACTACTACTAGTGATGCTAAGATTGATTTTAATCTTGATGGTTGCAATATTTCTGAAGTGATTATGTTCCTACAAAATCTTTCTAGAAGTCCTGATGCTAGTGATATGCATGTAGCTTTCACCAAACACATTACAGATGCTCTTATTAAAATTAAGGAAGAGAAGTTGAAACACAAAGCTTCTATTCCTAGGAAAGTAGAAGATAGTTGGGAACCCATTATTACTATTCAAGTGAATGACTTTGATCTCAAAGCTTCATGTGACCTTAATTCTAGTGTCTCTATCATGCCTAGAAAGATTTATGAAATGCTTGATTTGCCACCTTTGGAAGATTGTTATGGATGTACCACTTAATGATAATGCTAAAAAGAAACTCATGGGGAATGTTAATGATGTTCTTATTATGGTTAACAATGCTTATGTCCCTGTTGATTTCTATGTTTTGAATGTTGAATACAATGCTTCTTGTCCTATTACTTTGGGAAGACCTTTTCTTAGAACTGTTGGTGCCATCATTGATATGAAAGAAAGCACCATTAAATATCAATTTCCATTCAAGAAAGGTATTGAACACTTCCCTATAAGGAGATAGAAGTTGCTTTTTGCTCCTCCTTTGAAAGCAAGGTTTGATGTTAATGCTTCTTCATTTGAAAATACTTGATTCTTGCTTCTTGTGCCTAACTTAAAGGCGTTAAAGAAAAGTACTTGTTGGGAGATAAACCAAGAGTTTTCTTGAGTCTTGGCAGTTATTACTTCAGTAATGACCTCTCCTTATCCTTTTTGTTTGATTTTTGTGCCAAGAATAACCTCTAATGAGAGGGAAGTAAGATTTGGGGAGTTGCTGTCCCGAAACAGATTTTTGTTCTCTACCGTAAAAATTCGCGAGGAATCTATGTAAGTCATATTGAGCTGATAT
The DNA here is from genome assembly GCA_910589765.1 of Avena atlantica. Classification (NCBI taxonomy): domain Eukaryota; kingdom Viridiplantae; phylum Streptophyta; class Magnoliopsida; order Poales; family Poaceae; genus Avena; species Avena atlantica. The sequence goes on from OU342734.1 coordinate 354,567,416, forward strand.
TTTGCGAATAAATCCCGCGATATGTTATCTAACTTTAGTTAGCTCAACACTTTTTGATTTGAGCAACATAAGGTCTTCGAGAAAATCGGTTTCTAGCTGCTGGTCTGTTTTGACAGATTTCTACCATTATTTGCATTTGCTTCTTATTGATTCCTTTTTGGGTTCTTTTTGGGAAATTGAGCTTTTTGAGGGCTACAGTAGATTGTGTTTTTAGTGAAAGTTTTGATGTTATAAACCTAAACCTAAAGGTCTATTATCTTTTGAATACACTAATGTTGCTAATGAAGATTGTGTGGAGTTTTGTATGAAGGGAAAAATTCAGGTGTAGAGAGAGAATGATGTAATGAGATGAAAAATGGACAAAATATCAAGCTTGGGGATGCCACCCCATGTCACCCCAAGAAATATTCAAGAGGTAAAAGCGTCAAATCTTGGGAATCAATAAAAAGCTCAGGTCTTTCTAGACACTTTGTTTTTATTGTTTCATGCACAGTTGTGTTGTTCCTGGAGCGTCTTAGTTTTCGTTTAGTTTGCTTAGTTTGCTTGAATCAAGTAGTTTGGACCCCCGTTCTCGCTGTGTTGTTTCAGATAAGTTGATTGGTGTTGAGAGGAGTAGAAAGTTCTTACTTAAATAGTACAAGAGTGTAACTACCTCGGTGAATTACGCTCCTAGATACAAGCCTGGATGAGCGGAAGTGGTTGAAATAGTACGGTGGGGCCCCAAAAGCCGCTCACGGGTAGACCTTTCGGCCGTCCCAACCACTTCCAATTCATCGGGACCTGTACGGGCGGCGTAATCGGCAGGCGAAGGGATCAACTACATACACAAATGGGTATGTATGCAAGCCGCCATACAAAAGTACATCAGAGCCATTCCATCTAGAAAGAAAGGAAATATAGCAACGCCATACGGCAAGATTCAAATGACCTAGATAGATATAATATTTTAGGATAATTCCTCATACATCACACATCAGAGTATCAAGCGGAAGCGGCAAATCAAAGTCCGAGTACGGACAAGAAGCAAATCGGCATAAGATGCCATAGAAGTAAGCACATCCCGCCCACAGATGTCACGGATACCCGTTCCCGGAATCTCTACACCGAACGATCGTTGCCCACATCATCAGCCTCTTCCACCCAGTATCCGTCCTGCGAGGGTACCTGTTCATCTGAACCAATAGTTTATCGTGTGAGACCCTAAGGGTACTCAACAAGTCTTTATGCCTCTAAAGGGGACACAACCTGGGGTGACGCAATTGCAGCGAAAGATAAACCCTAACAGTTCTATAGATAATCGCTAACCATCCGCCTAACCAAAGATAGACGGATGTCCGTGAATCAATGACAACAGTTATAACAGTAATACCACAGATCCATCCTCCTCCTCGCTTACCAACGAGGAAGCGGATGAACAACCCCCCCATCCGTTGGCAATTTTATTAACCATTCCATGAATGTTGCACTATTTACTAGTCATTTACTTAGTCAATTTAAAGCGGTACTTTAGTTATGCTTGTCTATGGTCGAGAAACTGTGCTCCAAGTCGTCCATAACCGCGGACACGGCTTTCAGAAAGTTTTACCCTGCAGGGGTGCACAAATAGCAACACACACTCGCTAAACCTCGGAAAAACCAAATCAAAACCCAACGAGGCCTTCACGACAAAGCAATCACAGGATTCAGAAATGTTTCAGGGGGCCACCCCATTAAGCTACCCGCCACGAAGTTAGCTGACTCCGAAACGGACTCAAGGTTTGGGTATACGGCTGTGAACGACTGGGAACCCAAAACTGGGCTTGTCGACACCACGGAATCGTGTCCCGATCCTAAACAGTACAGGTGCTATCTGTCGCACAATTTAAATAAAGCAGTAAAGCATGGCATAAGTACAGGATAATAAATAAATCCTCAAACTAGTTTGTGGCCCCAAGAAATAAGACTGAATCAAGCTCTGGCTCAGGGGGGTCCCATAAGCCTCCCGGATGTGGATAGCGCGAATAATCTTGGAACAGGAATCAAGTACTCGGGGTCTTACGGGACACAAGTGAGCAGGAAAAACCAAATAGCAGATATTGCTCACCGGTGCCACTTTCATTAGTTATCCCATTACTACTCAGGTTAAGTTGTTTAGGTACCTCGTTATCCAACAGACACTCACAAACCCTACACATGCTGTTCTACGACTCGCATGGCTCAAACAACTCCTGTAGTAATGGCTCATGGGATGGAGGAACAGGCTTGGTGGGGTTTAAAAGTAAAGGCTATGCAATACTTGGGATTCAGTTTAATGCAATCGCGACTCAATGATGCAAGAATAAGATAGAGGCAATAGGTACTGTATGTATGCAAGCATGGTAGTGCTTGCCTGGCAACTCAGTTGAAGCGAGAGACGGGTATGGGTAGTGCTCCTGGTTCTCTTGATATATCCCCTGCTCAGCGTCTATTCGAAGAAGAACCAAACAAACAAGGGCCAACATAAATAAAGAACGCAAGCATATGAATAAACACTAGAGGAAAAAGGGCCATCCGTTCGCCACCCCTGGGAGCATTAGTCCCGGTTGCGCCACCAACCGGGACTAATGCTGGCACGCGTCCCGGTTGGAGCGGGCACGGGGCCAGGGGGCATGGGTCCCGGTTGGTAAGGGGGCATGCGTCCCGGTTGGAGCCACCAACCGGGACTAAAGGTTTGGCCACAGCCACGTGGCGTGGCACGCACCTTTAGTCCCGGTTGCTGGCTCCAACCGGGACTAAAGACCCCTTGCCCTCTATAAATGCAACGCCCCAGCCCCCTCTGCCTCCACTCTGTTTTTTCGAATGGTGTAAGGTGTGAGGGTGTGTGCTAGTTTTTTCTCATGCATGCATTGAAGGTGTTTGTTGAAATGTTTGAGTGAAAAATCCAGTTGAATTTCTCATAGAACAAAAATATAGAAGGTGTCCGAGACGCACTTGAGCTTTCTCCTCTTTATTTCCCTCGATCGAGGTTAGCAATCCTATCTTTTCTAGGTCATTGATACAATTCATGTGTCGGTGTGAATTGGTTATTTCACTATTTATGATGTCCTGTTTTTTGATAAACTTACTTATATGATGCAGATGAACGGTCGGGAATGGATGTACGGTGACCGGCGGGTAGCCGGGTATATCAAAGGCGTGGATAAATTTATCGATGTGGCTACGGCAAACAAAGAGAATGGATTTATACGTTGTCCATGTGTTCAATGTCGGAACAACAAGGAGTACTCTTCCTCAAAAATCATTCGCGGCCACCTGATTATGAAAGGTTTCATGCCCAACTATAATTGCTGGACCAAGCACGGGGAAAGAGGGGTTATGATGGAAGATGGTGAAGAAGAAGATGATGATAACAACTATCATCATATGTTTCCTGAATACGGTGATACTGCTATGGAAGACAATGGAGAGGAAAAAGGTGAAGAACGGGCATCAGATGAGCCGGCTGATGAACTTGGTAGGGTCATTTCTGATGCAAAGCGAGACTATGAAACAGAAAATGAGAAGTTGAAGTTAGAGGGCATGTTAGAAGATCACAAGAAATTGTTGTACCCAAATTGTGAAGATGGCAGCACAAAGCTCGGTACCACACTGGAATTGTTGCGATGGAAGGCAGAGTGTGGTCTAACTGACTCCTCATTTGAAAAGATGCTGAAAATAATGAAGCCGAAGTTTCCAAAACATAACGAACTTCCCGAGAGTACCTACGAAGCAAAGAAGACTCTCTGTCCTCTGGGATTAGATGTGCAAAAGATACATGCATGCATTAATGACTGCATCCTCTACCGCGGTAAGGAGTATGAGAATTTAGATAAATGCCCGGTATGCAACGCGTTGCGGTATAAGATCAGACGAGATGACCCTGGTGATGTTGAGGGAGAGCCCCTCCGGAAGAGGGTTCCTGCTAAGGTTATGTGGTATGCTCCTATAATACCAAGGTTGAAACGCATGTTCAGAAACAAAGAGCATGCCAGGTTGTTGCGATGGCACAAACAAGACCGTAAGAAAGACGGAGAGTTGAGACACCCTGCTGATGGGTCACAGTGGAGAAAAATCGAGAGAGACTTCCCAGACTTTGCAGGTGACGCAAGGAACTTATGGTTTGGTCTAAGTACGGATGGCATGAATCCTTTTGGGGAGAAGAGCTGCAGTCACAGCACCTGGCCCGTGACTCTATGTATCTACAACCTGCCTCCTTGGTTGTGCATGAAGCGTAAGTTCATTATGATGCCAGTGCTCATCCAAGGCCCGAAGCAACCGGGCAACGACATTGATGTGTACCTTAGGCCATTAGTTGAAGAACTCTTACAGTTGTGGGGCAAACCAGGTGTACGTGCGTGGGATGAGAACAAACAGGAGCCATTTAATCTACGAGGGTTGTTATTCGTAACCATCAATGATTGGCCTGCTCTTAGTAACCTTTCAGGACAGACAAACAAAGGATATAAGGCATGCACCCACTGTTTAGATAAGACCGAAGGTACATATTTGCATAAATGCAAGAAGGTTGTGTACCAAGCGAATCAACGATTTCTTCCGACCAATCATCCCGTAAGAAAGAAAGGCAAGCATTTTAAAGGTGAGGCAGATCACCGGAAGAAGCCTGAACTCCCTGCTGGTGATGATGTATTTGGTATGGTCAAGGGCATAGAAGTAATCTTTGGAAAGGGTCCCGGCGGTCAATCAGTTCCGAACGACGTCGCTACAGGACACGCACCCATGTGGAAGAAGAAATCTATATTTTGGGAGCTGCCATATTGGAAAGTCCTGCGTGTCCGCTCTTCAATCGACGTGATGCACGTGACGAAGAATCTCTGCGTGAACCTGCTAGGATTCCTAGGCGTGTATGGTAAGACAAAAGATACACCTGAAGCACGGGAGGACCAACAAATTATGAAAGACCCAAAGAACATGCATACAGATAACAAGACGGATAAAGGGCGTCACTTAAGTCGTGCCAGCTATGCTCTTACCAAAGCAGAGAAGGAAATCTTTTTTGAAGTCCTTTACAGTATCAAGGTGCCGTCGGGCTTCTCATCTAATATAAAGGGGATAATAAATATGGCAGAGAAAAAGTTCCAAAACCTGAAGTCTCATGACTGTCACGTGATTATGACGCAGTTGCTTCCGATTGCATTGAGGGGGCTTCTACCGGAAAATGTTCGAGTACCCATTGTGAAGCTGTGTGCATTCCTCAATGCAATATCTCAGAAGGTAATCAATCCAGATATTCTGCCAAGGTTACAGAAGGATGTGGTACAATGTCTTGTTAGTTTTGAATTGGTGTTCCCACCATCCTTCTTCAATATTATGACGCATCTCCTGGTTCATCTAGTGGAAGAGATTGCCATTCTCGGTCCGGTATTTCTGCACAATATGTTCCCCTTTGAGAGGTTCATGGGAGTCTTAAAGAAATATGTTCATAACCGTGCTAGACCAGAAGGAAGCATCTCCAAGGGATATGGAACAGAGGAGGTCATTGAGTTTTGTGTTGACTTTATTCCTGACCTTAAGCCGATTGGTGTTTCTGACTCGCGGCATGAGGGAAGACTAAGTGGAAAAGGCACGCTGGGAAAGAAAGCAATGATATGTAGGGACGGGGATTCTTTCACTAAAGCACACTACACAGTTCTACATAATTCCACCTTGGCAGCTCCGTATATCGAGGAACACAAGAATATTGTACGCTCCAAAAACCCGGGGAAGCCTGAATCATGGATTACAGATGAACACATGAAGTCTTTCGGTGGTTGGATGCGGACACATCTCTTGAATGACACCACTGTTGGAGATCAGCTATACTTGTTGGCCGCGTCACCATCTTCTACTGTATTGAATTTCCAAGGGTACGAAATAAATGGGAATACATTCTACACGATCGCCCAAGATAAAAAGAGCACCAACCAAAATAGTGGTGTCCGCTTTGATGCAATAGACGAGAATGGACAAAAGGACACATATTATGGTTACATAGAGGAGATATGGGAACTAGACTATGGAGTCTCTTTTAAGGTCCCTTTGTTTCGCTGCAAATGGGTCAACCTGAATGGGGAAGGGGTAAAGATAGACCAGTTGTACGGAATGACAACAGTGGATCTCAACAATCTTGGTTATAGAGATGAACCATTCGTCCTAGCCAATGATGTGTCTCAGGTTTTCTATGTGAAGGACATGTCCTCCAAACCGAAAAAAAAAAAATATGCAAACGAATACATCATATGATGAGCCAAAGCGTCACATAGTTCTTTCAGGGAAAAGAAACATCGTGGGAATCGAGGACAAGACAGACATGTCAGAAGATTATAATAAGTTTGATGAAATTCCGCCCTTCACAGTGAAAACTGACCCAAGCATTCCGTTAAGTAAAGAAGATGCTCCATGGTTACGTCTGAAGCGGTCATAAGGAATGACATATGCCAAGAAGTTCATGCTCATATTATGTAACTCTAGTTCATGTCTTTCGCGGTTTGTGGCTTGACCGAAGGATATCTTTCGCGGTTTGTGGCCTTTAGTCCCGGTTTTGTAGTCTCAGTTTTTAAATATTAATAAATGTCTTGAGTGTTAGTCCCATTTTGTGGCTGGAGCGGGAGTGCCTCTATGACCAGTTTCTCGGAGATGCCGGACGACTGGGCTCCGTCGGCATCTCCCTGAAACTGGCTGCAGTGGTGTCCCTGCTCTCGAAAACCATCTTGCAGCTTGTAACTTCACTAACTAGATCAATACGCCTCGGAGCTAACTAATTTCACATATTAGGGAGTGCCTCTATGACCAGTTTCTCGGAGATGCCGGAGGACTGGGCTCCGTCGGCATCTCCCTGAAACTGGCCGCAGTGGTGTCCCTGCTCTCGAAAACCATCTTGCAGCTTGTAACTTCACTAACTAGATCAATACGCCTCGGAGCTAACTAATTTCACATATTAGGGAGTGCCTCTATGACCAGTTTCTCGGAGATGCCGGAGGACTGGGCTCCGTCGGCATCTCCCTGAAACTGGCCGCAGTGGTGTCCCTGCTCTCGAAAACCATCTTGCAGCTTGTAACTTCATTAACTAGATCAATACGCCTAGGAGCTAACTAATTTCACATATTAGGGAGTGCCTCTATGACCAGTTTCTCGGAGATGCCGGAGGACTGGGCTCCGTCGGCATCTCCCTGAAACTGGCCGCAGTGGTGTCCCTGCTCTCGAAAACCATCTTGGAGATGCCTCAAACTGGCTGGAGGACTGGACTCACAAGGATGCATATTTATAGTACAAGCAGCTCGGCATAATGTCGACACTCACGACATAATGTCGACACTCACCCCTATTATTAGTGCTGACTCATCTTTAGTCCCGGTTGGTGTCTCCAACCGGGACTAAAGGTTCATCTTTAGTCCCGGTTGGTGACACCATCCGGGACAAGGTACAAGCCGCACGACATAATGTCGACACTCACCCCTATTATTAGTGTTGTCTGGCCCACTCTGCCGCAATCCCTTTAGTCCCGGTTTGTGACTACATCCGGGACTAAATGTGTGCCGAACAATGATCATGTTTCGCAAAATACCAGACTTGGTATGTTGATCATGTTTCGAAAAAACCTTCACAAAATGACCTATCATGTTCGAGGTTTCATGGCTTTCGGTCCAAATGACCGATGTTATGTGCTGAATCACGGCATAGTTTGTGATGTTGTGCCCATATTATGCATGTGTGTGGACATTGGTATGTAGAACAATGTTGCAGGAGGAAGTTTTCCTTTTTGTCGCACGGAAAATCCCTTTTCCATTTTCCGAGCGCAAAAAACGGGTCGTTTTGTGAAGTAACCACCAAAATGCCGTTTCAGAATGCTACCGTCCTATTTTCCTAAAATACTAGACCACCTTACATGGACTATATCCCAACCGGTACATCTCAAACCTTTTCGTCCATCCCGGGTAAAAAGGACAAATGTCTGCCGAATCGGTAGGAAGTGGGTCCGGTTTGTACTACAGGTACATGATCTATCGCCCGTGATTTTTTGAAAAAATCATTTTTAGACTCGCAATATGTGGTTTCTTCAGAGATCCAATGCAAGTTCTAACGATGCCCGTCCCCTATCTTCATGCACACCGGTTCGACCATAGTTAGAAATTCAGATAATTCAAAACGGGCATAATAAATTCAAAAAAAACCCGAACAATGAAAATCCTTCGCGTGGTGTCATATTATGTTACATAGTTGAAAGGAAAAATACAAGACTTGGTATATTGATCATGTTTCGAATAAACCTTCACAAAATGACCTATCATGTTCGAGGTTTCATGGCTTTCGGTCCAAATGACCGATGTTATGTGCTGAATCACGGCATAGTTTGTGATGTTGTGCCCATATTATGCATGTGTGTGGACATTGGTATGTAGAACAATGTTGCAGGAGGAAGTTTTCCTTTTTGTCGCACGGAAAATCCCTTTTCCATTTTCCGAGCGCAAAAAACGGGTCGTTTTGTGAAGTAACCATCAAAATGCCGTTTCAGAATGCTACCGTCCTATTTTCCTAAAATACTAGACCACCTTACATGGACTATATCCCAACCGGTACATCTCAAACCTTTTCGTCCATCCCGGGTAAAAAGGACAAATGTCTGCCGAATCGGCAGGAAGTGGGTCCGGTTTGTACTAAGGGTACATGATCTATCGCCCGTGATTTTTTGAAAAAATCATTTTTAGACTCGCAATATGTGGTTTCTTCAGAGATCCAATGCAAGTTCTAACGATGCCCGTCCCCTATCTTCATGCACACCGGTTCGACCATAGTTAGAAATTCAGATAATTCAAAACGGGCATAATAAATTCAAAAAAAACCGGCATATAAGTTCAAAATCCAAACACTTCTTATGTTTAAAGTTTTTCTAAATTCCAAATTGATATTAAAAAAATATAAGTTAATTCATTTTTAATTGTAAATGGTTCATATTTTAAATGGTTACATTAATTATTTTTTAAAACAGAAAATGTTTTTGAATTATTTATTTAAATCCAAACACTTTTTATGTTTAAATTTTTTCTAAATTCCAAATTAATATTCAAAAATATAAGTTAATTCATTTTAAAAGGTTACATTAATTATTTTTTAAAAATAGAATATGTTTTTGAATTATTTATTCAAATCCATACACTTCTTATATTTAAAGTTTTTCTAAATTCCAAACTAATATTCAAAAATATAAGTTAATTCATTTTAAAAGGTTACATTTATTATTTTTTAAAAATAGAATATGTTTTTGAATTATTTATTCAAATCCATACACTTCTTATATTTAAAGTTTTTCTAAATTCCAAATTGATATTAAAAAAATATAAGTTAATTCATTTTTAATTGTAAATGGTTCATATTTTAAATGGTTACATTAATTATTTTTCAAAACAGAAAATGGTTTCGAATTATTTATTCAAATCCAAACACTTTTTATGTTTAAAGTTTTTCTAAATTCCAAATTAATTATCATTTAAAATACATTACAAATTTAAACCCCAAAATAAAAAAAAGGCGGGAACAGAGAGGAAATAACTGAAAAAATTTGAAAACAGGGGAATACGTCCCGGTTGGAGCCACCAACCGGGACGGAAGAGTCCCCTGCGCGCGCGCCCCTTCACCTGCTGAAAATTGGACTATAGGTCCCGGTTGGTGGCTCCAACCGGGACGTATGCCCTTTTAGTCCCGGTTGGAGCCACCAACCGGGACGTATACTCCCTCCCCTTTATATAACTTCTCTTCTTCTTCTCTGCGTCTCTTCTCTGCTTCTCTGCTTCATCGACGTCGCCGCCAGGCTGCCCGCGCACTGCCCGACGACCGCCGCCCGCGCGCTCCCGGACGACCGCCGCCCGCGCGCTCCCCGACGACCGCCGCCCGCGTCTCTTCCCGCCGACGACCGCGCCGCCCGCGCCTTCCCCCACCGCCGCGCGTCAGGTACATCCCTCTGCCTCTGTCCTCCCCCTCCCTCTACTGCTGCTTGTGTGTGGCGGCGGCTGCTGCATATTGGGCGGCGGCGGCTGCTGCATGGTGGGCTACTGGTGGGCGGCGGCGCGGCTGCTGCATGTGGTGGGGTGGCGCTGCGGTGGGGGAGCTCTGGAGGCGGTGCGGCGCTGCGGTGGTGGGCACACAGGACGGCGGGGCCAAGGGAAGCGGGGAGGGCGAGGCCGCGAGGTGGAGGCGCGCACAGGCGGGGTCGCGGCAGCGGCGGCGGGGAAGCAAGGAGGCGCGGGAAAAAATAGAGGCAGGCGGCGGCGGTTTTCTCGCGGGCCCACAAAAAGTTCACAAATAGACCTAAATGAGATGTATCTGAGCTCCGCCTTGACACATCAGCACTTACAGTGGGCCCCATCAGTCTGAAATTGTGCTAACAGGCCTTAATTTCACAATCTGTGCATATTGGAACGAATCTACTCAAAGGTGGATTTTTACAATTTCACGCAATACCGGTAGTTTTGCGTATTTCACACTGAAATGTGGGGCGGCTGCATGGTCGAGGAATAAAACGACAGAGACGCTGACGCTCGCCCAGACGACAAACACTACGGATGCGGAAAAAAATCATATTTAGCGCGTTAGCGGTTTCCGTCGGGGGCCCATTGCCATCCCTAATCGCATCCTTATCATCGGACTATCCTCGTTTGCTATAGGAGTATCACATTTACTCAATGATAGATTTATACTCCCTCATGTCGGGTTTGTAAGGCTCGGGAAAAGGAGATGTCGGTGGCCGGTTCCGCAGGACATGGGAGGCGTGCATGGACGCGTGGGGCGGGTGTATTGTGGCAAGAGAGAGGCAGAAGCTCTGTTTGCTCGGGGAAGGTGAGGAGAGGGGGTGGAGGCGGCGCCGATGGGAGTTCCCCTGTTTGCTCACGCGTGGGCGAGACATGGGCGAAGGGGTCGCGCGGTCAAAACCATTGTGTTCGACGTAGGAAAGCTCGGTCTGGCTCCCTTTGCTGCTGCTGGTGGGCGCGGCGGCTTCGAACGGGTGGTGCACCGTCGCCGGCGCCGTTTCCTCCACCGCCGCGTCCTCCTTGTCCACAGCCACGGCGGCCGCGTCCTCCTTGACAGCGGCGGCGAGGTGGCTCCGGGCCCCACCTCTGTTTCCCCTTGACAGCGGCGGCGAGGTGGCGAGGTGGCTCCCTTTGATTGTTTCCCTTTCTTTCCGGTGATTTGGTTCTTCTCGGTAGAATACGATATCGAGATCGAGATCGAAGACCGAGATCAAGACCATAGATAGATCTAATTAAATGACAAGTTTAATTAGAACACCCTAGTAACCCTAACAGGTGATTCCGGAGTTCCTTGATTTAGGGTTTGCGCCCCTCGGAACCCCGATTAACTTGTCGAGCATGCTTTAGGGTTACATTCCAATGCACATTAACTTGTCGTATCATCATCATTGCTTGAGCATTGTATCGATGCCATGTGTTGATTGTTTCCCTTTCTTTCCGGTGATTTGGTTCTTCTCGGTAGAATACGATATCGAGATCGAGATCGAAGACCGAGATCAAGACCATAGATAGATCGAAGACCTTTTGTAGCCTTATACTCATGTTCCCCTCTCATAGCCTTAGGGTTTAGGGTTTCTCTTCATTTTTATTATTGTGTATGTATATATTAGGGTTTCACCTTTGATCCAGAAAATATTCGTTAGCCGCTTTGACTTATTCGTAACTTTCTCCTTTAGCCGCTTTGACTTATTCGTTTTTCCACCTATGCAGAAAATATGGACCCACACGTCAGAGACGAAGAAAAGGAAGAGTTGATCCAAGGTGTGATCCGTGGGGAAGATAATTTAGACGTATCAACGTTTCTGAACAACTCCGGTGAGGGTGATCCTCTTTTTACCGGAGTAGACAACTTGTTTGAGGTTGAAGGTGTTGCCTTCCGCGAGGGAGAAGGCGATGCCTTGTGTAACCGAGAAGACGACCGCTCCGGCGAGGTGCATGTAATATAAATCAATTCATTAATTAATCATCTGCTATCTATATAGAAATAGTAACGACGATCTTTCTTCTTTTAGCCCTCCGGATCGAAGGAATCTACTGAAAAGAGCAGACGAGGCCCAACCAAAAAGTTGCAAGACCATGAGAGGTTTAGGATCGAAGATGTCGCTGAAGACGGCAGACCGACAGCTCCCGAAGTTGTCGCAACCAAATTTGTGGCACAATGCGGAGTAATCGTTAGGGACTTAATCCCGATCACCATTAGAAATTGGAATAGGCCTGCTAAAGCGGATGAAGAGGGAACATGTTTATTTGTCCCTAACCACGCCAAAGATTTATTGTGGAAGAGGCTCATGGTTAATTTCAAACTACCGAAGATAGAGCTGGATCCAAATGCGGAGGATCCAGTTGAGGACGCCTTACAACATGGGAGAGCCATGGAGGCTAAGGTCAGGGAGTGGGCTTTGAAGAAGATGGCCCAGTGTTTCACCAACTGGAAGAAAAGATTGCACCTTGACTATGTCGTGAAAAAGAAGACTCCCGATTTCAAGAATATTCAGTTTGAGAAGATAAAACCATTCTGGGATGAGTTTGTGGAATACAAGAAATCAGAAAAAGCTAAGAAAATGTCTGAAACGAATAAGGTGAATGCTGCTAAGAAGAAGTATCACCATACTATGGGGCAAGGTGGCTACAAGGTTGGCATTCCTAAGTGGGAGAAACTTGAGCAGGAACTGCGTGATAAAAATATCACCCCAGAGACAGACGATTGGGTAGAACATGCAAGGAATTGGTTTTACGGGCATGGGGGCACATTGAACTCGGAAGGGAGGTGTATATATAACATACGACATAAAGAAGACCCCTTGCCAATCGAGAGGATGAGAAAAGCAGTAAAGGCTGTTAAAGATGGGGACTTCATTCCCGATAGATAGAATGATGAGCTCACACTCGCCCTTGGAAATAAGGAACATGATGGACGAACACGAGGCACAATAGGCTCCCAATCATGGAGGACTGGGTTTCCCGAAGAGAGGAAGAAATATCCTGATAGAAGCCGTCAGAGGAGTAAGGACAGGGCGGCAGTTGAAGCAGAAAGTCAGAAAGAGCGAATGCGTTTAATTGAAGAACGATTAAAGCAACAACAAGATGAAATTAACTCACTTAAAGAGCAAAGTACTACCGGCCCATCTCAGCAGCACACTGCATTCGATGCTACCGGCCTATCGAATAATCGAAAAAGCAGTGTGGCTTCCACCGAGGTCCCGGGTGATGACAATGGTGATGCCGATGATGCACCGACGATGGCTCCTGTTGGCTACCCAGTGGATGATATCACAGAGATGACACACTGCGAGCTACATGTCAAAGTTGTGAACATATCAATGAAGGTGGCGGTCGGCTATGCCTTACCAATTGGACCCACACCAACTTACCACAGTCGTCCGGTTCCAGAGGGCTACGCTGTTGTCGGCGTGGATGAAATCATTCCCACCTTTGAGGTTTTGGATCTTCACTACCCTGCTGGTGAAGGGGATGTGACTGTGCTGGGTGACGCAAAAAACGTCACCATTCTATGGCCGAAGGATTGTATCGTGCTTCGAAATCACACGCCAAGGCCATCTTCGCCGCCGCCTCACCCGTCTCCAGCGAGGTCGTCGTCGCCGCGGCAGCCGTCTTCGTCGCCTCACCCGGCTCCATCGCCTCACCCGTCTCCGGTGCAGCCATCGCCGCGGGAGCCATCGCCGGCGCCTCAGGATAAAAAGCGTAAGCGTACCGCTACTGTGCGTCGTAAGCGATCGCCGAAACGTAAACAAGAGCCTCTTCCAAAAGTACCAACTGTTCCTCCCAAGAGAGCTTATGACTGTGCTGAAGAGGAGACTGCGGCGATCGTTGATGCGGAAACGACAGCGTTTTTCGCTAAGCTGAGGCGGCCGAAAGAGCCAGAGTTCCCCAGCACCAAAGAAGAAAAAGCCAAAGTGTTGAAAATGCTAAAGACTCTTCATCAACCCGAGCCAAAGCTGTCATCAGACTATGAGCGTTCTATTCTCAAGTCACATGCGGCACAAAAAGCCTCGAAGAGCAGTACTGATGCAAGCGGGAAATCTGTTGCCCAGCTCGGAGAACAAGCAAAACAGACTTGCGCCCCTCTCAAGGTGATTTCTCAAACCAATGTGGGGTCGAGCAAATATGGGGCCGAAGAGCAGTATGATCCAGAGGTAGTTGCACAATACGGAGAAGCTGCCGCTGCTCAAGGTATGAGTATTGCCCAGTACTTATCCCAGTTAGAGTTCTTCCCCGTGAGTGAAGTAGCATACCAATACCAGTACGGAAAACCTCTCGTCAAACCTGAGGAGGTAAACAATCTTTCAACAAAAATGCGAAGATTGCATAACTGGTACATGCATGCCACAAGTGCCGGGGCTAACTGGATAGTGCTGAGGGTTACAAAAAAGCATCATGGGAAAGATAAGGATGACATGATATCCATTGAATTTGATGAACTATTTCAATTATTCAATCAAGACGCCTTGGACAAATCGATCATGAGTGCCTATTGTTTGTAAGTACTAATTCTGTAATTAATTTAGTCTCCATCTATATTATTTTGTTTATTGCATGTATATAATCATACTTTAATATGCAGAATGAAGATTCTCGAATGCAGCAGAGGAGAAATCTATGACATTGGCTTCATTGACCCATATTGGGTTCATGAAGCTAATCTCAAAATAAGCCCCCAGGATACGGAGGATAATATAGTACACGCGTTAAGGTTTCAAGAAACCAAAAGGGAAATACTATTTCCTTACAACTTCCAGTGAGTGTTATTGTCTTGTATACACTTTCTATTTCGCTTACTCGATGTTAAGTATATAATTGATAAGTTCTGCATTCGCAGGTACCACTATATTCTGTTAATCATTCAACTTGACAAAGGGCGTGTACTAGTCATGGACTCGAAACATAAACCCCTTGAGACGTGGAAGGACATGCAGATACTTCTCCAGCGGTAATTCTAATCATTACGACACTATATCGGCAACGTTCGTGAATTTTATGATATCAAGTACTTAATAACTTATTTTATTCGTTTTCTACGCCGGGCAGCGCTTGGAAACGGTTCACCAAGAAGGCTAGGGGTGTTTGGAAAGAGGAGCTTACATTTCAACCACTAGATGTAAGCACCACTAGCTATATCCGCGCATCTCTTTGATTCTAGTTTTGATACAGTTATTATCATGCTTGATTATTATTTTGATTGAACTCTGTTGTCGTAAAGTGCCTGACGCAGGGACCAGGTAACAATCTATGTGGATACTATGTATGCGAGTTCATCCGGCAGACGTGCGATGAGAAGGGCAGAAATTTAGAGCAACTCCACGTATTAAACAATTTCTATAGTTTTTAATTACAATCAAATTGTGTTTAGTTTCATATTCATATAGGCTGACTCCTTTTTTAAATCAGATCGAACGTCTACGGGACGGTCTTCTGCCAAAGGATCGCATACGAGCAATACAGGAGGAATTGGCGGGATTCTTGGATGCAGAAGTCCTAGACCCAAAAGGAGAATACTATTCGGCTGTGTATAGACAATAGGGATTGTAAAAATAGCAACTTTCAAGGGATTGTAAAATGTTGTCATGATGATCTTGTGTAATATAAGGTTCCTTCATTGATAAGTGCAAAACACTAAATAAACAATAAAACAACCTAAATGAATTCTCTGCCGCGGCACAAAAAGTGGCGAAAATGCTGCCGCGGCAACAAAATGTGCCAAAATGAATTCTCTGCCGCGGCAGAGAAATGGGCCAAATCTCTGCCGCGGCAGCAGGTTATTAGTCCCGGTTCGTGTTACGAACCGGGACTAATGCTCCACCCCCCTCGCGCTCTGATGCCGCCACGTGTGCCCCCATTTGTCCCGGTTGGTGGGGCAACCGGGACTAATGGTTGGAGCTTTAGTCCCGATGCCCCCGTCCCGGTTGGGCAACCGGGACTAATGGCCCTTACCAACCGGGACGCATGGGGCGTTTTCTACCAGTGAAAATGCGACAAGCAAACAATCATGCCATGATGAATGATGCACAAGTTGCATGGCAATAAAGTAGCATGGCATGGGTGAGGTGTAGAACACAAGAAGTAACATTTTTATGGGGTTTTGGTCCCATTTTATTGTCATAATAGTTGCTGTATACTTTATATTTATATGATGCATGCTGCAATTGAAGTCATGGATAGCATAAACAGAAAGGTCTCGTCGAGCTGATCATTTTAGACATATCATTTGTTAATTTCGGAGTTATAAAACAAAAGTTATTAATTTATTAAGTTCCAGTGGCATTTGTTGTAATTTTACTCAACTTGGAATTTTAAATGTTCAAATAATATTTTGAATGGCATATTTGAATTCCTCACATTTTTCTGATTCAAAAACATATATGATTTGTATTATTTGAAATTATGAATTTAAATTTATTTTAAAGTCAAAAAATAATTAAATAGGGTCAAAGTCAAAGGTTGACTAAATAAATTAATTCTGAAAATATTTGAATATGGATTTGAATTAACATTCAAAAAAAAACATTTTTCATCTAAGGTTTGAATTCAAATTCCAAACCAGGAATAAGTCATGAATTTATTTAAATTTAAACAGATTTGTATTTGAATTTGAATTGAATTAATTTGCAAAGAATTTAATTTGAAACAGACAGATTTTCTGGGCTTTTATTACTCAGGCAGATCTACCCAGGAGAATGACAGGTGGGGGCAGAGGCATAAGGGGGCCACGGCGGCGCTGGACGACGTCTGCTACCGCGGTTTAGCCAGCCCAGCCGCTGACGTGCGGGCCCAACAGTGCAGCCGGTCCCACGTGACAGCGAGGGCCCGGGGTGAGCCACGATGCGCAGCGAGGAGGGGGGTGCGGGGTGAGGGCCTGGAAACTGGGGGGGTTTTTCGGTCAAAACTCCGGGCGACCGACAGGTGGGGTTCTGGGCTGCTAGGGATCTGAGCGTGCTCGACCGAAACTTGGGGGGGGGGGTTTGCAAAACTTCCACGCGAGCTCTGTCTGACGAACGCCGCTCTCTGAAACTCGTTGACGCCTGGCGACAGCGAGCTTTTCCGGCGAGGATGGCGTCGCGTCCGCGGCGAGGTGGCCCTGGCTACCAAAACGGAATGTGTAGAGGGTGGCTCCGGCTACAGATCTCACAAGGAAGGGTCGACGGCGGCGTGTTGTGCGGGAAAGGGCACGTCAGGGAACAGAGGGGAAAACGCCGGTCTGGGCTTGTGCGTCGGCGGGGCGGCTCGTTGGCGGGGG
Organism: Avena atlantica; assembly: GCA_910589765.1. NCBI lineage: Eukaryota > Viridiplantae > Streptophyta > Magnoliopsida > Poales > Poaceae > Avena > Avena atlantica. The sequence goes on from OU342734.1 coordinate 354,584,684, forward strand.
TCACAAACAGGCGGCACTAGGCAAGCAAAGGGGTAAAACGGGAGAGGGCTTGGGGGAGGAGCTCACCTCGGTCGATTCCCACCGGAATCGGGGCAGGAGGTGGTCGGAGCGGAGGGAAACGGCGGCTGCGCGGCTCCGGGTAGAGGGACGGAGCAGAGAGGCTTCAGGTGCCGCCGGGAAGAAGACGTAGTCGACGCTCCTAGCGGCTCTGGCTTCACTGCTGACACGGGCTCGTCGGACGAGGTCACTGACGGGGAGGTACCTGCGGCGGTGACGATCAGACGAGTGGCGCGCACACGGAAGAGAGGGGCAGGTGAACGTGGCGAGGCTCTAGGAAGATTGGACTCACCCGGAGGTTACGGTACTCCCGTCGGTGGCGTCGGCTTGAACGGGGACTGCTCAGAGCGGCGGGACCATGGCGGTTCAGAGGCGGCGCACAGGGAAAAAGGAGGAGGGATAGGGGAAGCTGCGGCGCAAGGGGAGGAAGAAAGCTAGGGTTCAGGGGCCTCGATCTGGGGATAAGAAGAGGAGGGGAGGGTGACGCGGCTGACGGCGGGAAACGTCCACCTGCTCACTGCCGCTGCTTTCCGTCTGCTGCCGAGGCGAGCGACCGAACGGCGTCAGGGCAGGAAGAAGAACAGGAGCGCGATGGCGACGAAGCGGTATGGGCCAGGAGTGGGCTGGGCTGCTGCTGCTCTCGATCGGCTGAGGCGCCTGGGCCAAAGTGGCTGCTACCAGGTATGGCTTTTCCCCTTTTTATTTATTTGTCTTTTAGACATTTGTTTGTCATTTTATTCTATTTCAATTTTCAAACTAGTTTTATAATTTCGAAAATCTTTGGAACATTTTTACCAGGAGGTTTAGAATAGGGGGATTGACTAAGAGGAGAGGCAAAAAGAGGCCAAGATACATAAGAGAAAGCACACATGATCACATGATCATGCATGTAAGGGAAAAGGTGATTAGGGGATTAGGTTTAAAGATTAGCTAGAGAGGTAGAGAGAGAGGGATGAGAGCTAGGGTTTTAAACAAGTCCAAACAAGATCAAGCAAAGGGAAGGAGTGATCCATGCAAGCAAAACAAAAATAACCTTCAAATGTCAGTAAGAGGTGGCACTTGCATGGCCCATGCAATCAATAAATGCCCTGTGTTCATATTGTGAAAACAACATAAAATCATGGGGCATTATTCCATGCATTCACAAAAGGTGGAAAAGGCCAAGCATAAGATTATGAGTGGAATCCACCCAACCCACATGAGCTAGAGGTAAACTCATTTAAAAATGCCAAGCTCATGTTAATTGGATGGTGGGAATATAAGGTGGTAAGAAAAAGGTGGTGGAGTCAATAAGAGATATGCCCCCAAATCAACTTGGGCATTTAACAATATATCAAGAACCAAATACATTATCAAGAGGCAAATACAATTAATAATGCACATGAGATAAGAACCAAACAAGAAGGGGTTTTATATGATGCTCAAATGCAAGGTGGCATGATGACATGAGCATGATATGAAGATGATGCAACGATTATTTGTAGGAAGTGGCCCTTTTATTACTAGGTCAAGTAGCATTACAGGTGTTAGACAACTGGGATGCTACAACTCTCCCCCACTAAACAGGAATCTCGCCCCGAGATTCTAGGAAGAAAAAGACACAAAGAGGGTAGGATAGTTGGCACGGAGTTCATCTTCACGTTCCCAAGTGGCTTCATCAACAGAATGGTGTGACCACTGCACCTTGCAGAACTTGATGGACTTGTTGCGAGTCCTTCTTTCTGCGGTCTCAAGGATTTTGGTGGGGTGTTCTTGATAAGACAGGTCTTCCTTGAGATCGATTAGCTCATGATCCACGGTCCTGCCGGGATCTTTGAAGCACTTCTTGAGCTGAGAGATGTGGAAAACATCATGGACTTTGAGTTTTTCCGGGAGCTCCAGGGCATAAGCAACTTCTCCTCTTCTACCACGAATCTTGAATGGACCGATGTATCTAGGAGCCAGCTTTCCTTTGATACCAAAACGGTGTGTGCCTCTCATGGGAGTGACACGAAGGTACACGAGATCACCAGGGGCATACACCATGTCCGTGTGCTTCCTGTCATAATTGCTCTTCTGACGACTTTGAGCAATCTTGAGGTTCTCAAGAATGATATGCACCTTCTCCTCCGCTTGAGTTACAATGTCAGGGCCAAACCAGATTCTTTCTCCTGCACCTGACCAACCAATCGGAGTTCTGCACTTGCGACCATAGAGAGCCTCAAATGGTGCCATCTTTAGACTCTTCTGGAAGCTGTTGTTGTACGAGAATTCAGCATAAGGAAGACATTCTTCCCACTTCATGCCAAAAGAGATGACGCAAGCACGAAGCATATCCTCCAGAATCTGATTGATCCTTTCAACTTGTCCTTGCGACTGAGGGTGGTAAGCAGTGCTGAAGTTCAACTTTGTTCCCAAAGCATTTTGGAAGCTCTCCCAGAACTTGGACGTGAAGATGCTTCCACGGTCTGAACTGATCTCAAGCGGAACCCCATATAGAGAGACAATTCTGTTGATATAAAGCTCAACCAACTGAATTCCAGAAATTGTTTCCTTGACGGGGAAGAAATGAGCCACTTTAGAAAGCCTGTCGATGACAACAAAGATTGCGTTGTTGCCCTTCTGCGACCTTGGAAAGCCAGTGATGAAGTCCATCTCTACTTTCTCCCATTTCCATTCCGGAGGTTTCAACGGCTGTAGAAGACCGAAAGGTTTCTGATGGACAGCTTTCACTCTGCGGCAGACATCACACTCCGAGACATACTTGGCACAATATCGTTTCAAACCAGGCCACCAATATTGTGTTTTCAAGTCCATGTACATCTTTGTGTTGCCAGGGTGGATAGATAGAACAGAATCGTGCGCCTCCTTGAGAACTTGCTCTCTCAAACCCGGGTAGTTCGGAACAAACATCCGGTGTTCAAAGAAAAGCGTGCCTTGATCATCGACGTGGAAGGACTCATACTTCGGAAGCTCAAGTTTAGAGATGATCTTTCTGGTGTGCGGATCACCCAGCTGACGAGAGCGAATCTTTTCTTCCAAGAGAGGAGTAGCCAGAAGGTTCAGGAGATGCCCTTGTTCCACAACTTCAAGGTTGAGCTGACGGAATTCCTCGCACAAGAGAGGTTGCTGCTCTTCTATCATGAGGTTGTTGACATAAGCTTTGCGGCTAAGAGCATCGGCCATGACATTAGCTTTGCCCGGTGTGTAGTTGATGGTCAAATCAAAATCATTGATTGCTTCAATCCATCTCCTCTGCCGAAGGTTGAGATCAAGCTGAGTGAAGATATACTTCAAACTTTTGTGGTCAGAAAAGATCTCACAACGGTTGCCAAGCAAGTAGTGCCTCCATAGCTTCAAAGCAAAGACAACTGCTGCTAGCTCGAGGTCATGTGTAGGATAGTTGATCTCATGCGTCTTCAACTGTCGAGAGGCATAAGCAACCACTTGTTTCTCTTGCATGAGGACCGCACCCAATCCTTGCAAAGAGGCGTCACAGAATATCTGGAAAGGCTTAGATGTATCCGGAGGAACCAAGACTGGTGTGGAAGTGAGCTTCTCTTTGAGTGTCTCAAAGCTTGCTTGACAGGCAGGAGTCCAAAGATATTTCTTGCCTTTCTTAAGGAGATCGGTAAGAGGCTTCGCTATCTTCGAGAAGTTCTGAACGAAGCGACGGCAATAACTAGCCAAACCGAGGAAACTCCGCACTTCTTTGACATTAACAGGAGGAATCCATTCAACAATTGTCTTCACAGTTTCCGGGTTGACTGCAATGCCCTTGGCAGAGATAACGTGACCAAGATAGGTTACTTCAGGCAGCCAAAACTCACACTTTGAGAACTTTGCATACAAGCGGTTCTCACGAAGCTTGTTTAGGACACAACGAAGGTGTTCTTCATGCTCTTCCTTAGACTTGGAATAGACTAGGATGTCATCCAGATAGACCACAACGAACTTATCAAGGTACTCCATGAAAACCGAGTTCATCAGCCTCGAGAAGGTAGCAGGTGCGTTGGTGAGACCGAAAGACATGACCGTGTACTCATACAGGCCATAGCGGGTGGTGAAAGCTGTTTTGGGCACATCTTCCTTGCGAATCTTGATTTGGTGATAACCACTTCTCAAGTCCAGCTTAGAGAAAACCACAGCTCCAGCTAGCTGATCGAAGAGATCATTAATCCGCGGGAGGGGATATTTGTTTTTGATGGTTTTAGCATTGAGAGCCCGATAGTCAACACAAAGTCTATCAGTCCTGTCACGCTTCTTCACAAAGATTGTTGGGCTACCCCAAGAAGAAGTACTGTGTTGAATGAAACCCAACTTCTCTTGTTCATCAAGCTGTCGTTTGAGTTCAGCCAACTCAGAAGGACCCATTTTATAAGGCCGCTTGGAGATAGGAGCCGTTCCAGGTTCAAGCTCAATTACAAACTCAACCTCACGATCCGGAGGCATACCCGGCAACTCTTCAGGAAAAACATCTGGGAACTCACAGACCACCGGTACACTCTGAATAGCTTCCATAGCATCATCATTCAGAGCCGCCAAAGAGAAAAACTGGACAGCAGGAGTCAGACTTGGAGAAAAGGCTATATGGCCTTCAGGAATCTTCAGAGAAACCGAGCGTTCAGCACAATCAATCATAGCTGCATTTGCTGTCAACCAATCCATGCCCAAGATGACATCAATGTCAGAATTGCCCAGAACAATTAAAGAAGCCGAGAACGAAGAGCCACCAATCTCAACTTGATTGCCATGACTGATCTTAGATGCTATCATATTTGCTCCAGGAGAAAGAACCATTAACCGCTTAAGAATAGGATCCATTGCTAACTCATTCTCATTTGCAAACTTGTGAGAAACAAAAGAATGCGATGCACCAGAATCAAACAAAACTCGTGCAGGGACTGAGTTAACGGAAAGCATACCCATCACAACTCCAGGTGCATGCTCGGCTTGAGTGGCGTTGACACAGTTGGCACGAACAACCGCAGACCCGGGCTTGGTGTTGATGTTGAGAGCCCGAGGTGGTGGTGCACGAACCATAGGAGAGCTTGCTGCAGATCTTGGCGGGGGTGGAGGGAGATCTTTGTTCTTCATCGGACAGTTCCAGTTGAGATGTCCAGGATCTCCACACGTGAAGCAGGCACCAGGTGGACGTGGAGCAACATAGCCAGGGACTCCGCCAGGCGCTCCAGGGTAGTGGTGGTTGTAGCCCCTAGGAGCAGCAGTGATGGAGTTTAGTGGCCTTGAGGTGTAGCTTGAAGGTCTTGGTGAAGCCGGGAGCGACGGTGGGGTGTTAGGAACCCAGACACGCCGCTTAGAAGGAGCTGCTATAACTGAAGAGCTTGATGTATCCCTGTTGTGTTTCTTGGACTCCTCAAACACTTGCCGACTTGCTTCCTCTTGCAGAGCTGTGTGTTGGAGTTCCAGGAAAGATGCCGGCCTTGCATGTGTGATTGCATACTTGATCGATGCATTGAGCCCTTGCCTGAACCTCTTCTGCTTCTTCTTGTCATCAGATACCTCATCGCCACCATAACGAGATAGATTCATGAAGTTCCTGATGTAGGTGTTGACGTTATCATTTCCTTGCTTCAGGTTGAGAAAAGCTTCCTTCATCCTTTCCATTACAATCTCTGAGAGGAACTGCTCTTTGAAAGCTGCAGTGAACCTTTCCCAAGTAGGCTGAAAACCCGTGCAGCTTGCCTTCAAGTAATTCTCCCACCAGAGAGCTGCATCTCCCTTCAGAAGGTGAGTAGCACACTTGACCCACTCCTGCTCAGGAACATCAGCAGTCTCGAGCAACCTTGACATCTCATGCAGCCAATCATCCGCGTCCAGTGGTCGATCAGAAACATCAAACTGACGAGCGTTGAATTTCAGGAAGCTCTTGATGTCTCCTCGCTTGGGAGGTGGAGGGAGTGGAGCAATCTCATTTCTTCTGACGCTTTCTTCCAAACGCTGCTGGTTCTGCTGCATTGCTGCCAAGGCATTGGCTATGTTTGACAACGCGGCCCCAAGTTCCGGTGGTATGTCCTCATCTGAACGGCGTGGTGGAGCCATCCTGAGATTGATATAAAACACAAGTCAGTACTATAATGGAGAATGATAATAATCCAAAATAGTACCAAGATGGAATTAACCAAGATTAAAGGATACAAATTACTAAGATGATATTAAAATATCAACAAAGTTCAAAGCACCTAGAAGATATTAAGCATATCGCACACGACTGAAAAGGAGTGTGGTACACAAATATATCAAAGAAATTTTTTCCACAAATTTCAGCATTAAAATACCAATAGATGCGCAAAATTACTTAACGAATCAAGATTAGTGACTCTACCGATTCAATATACAAAAGTGAATGATAAGAGTAGTGGTATGGTCGCGACTCCATCCCGCACTCAAATCATTACTCCGCACATGAACAAGTGGAACACATATCCTAACCCCTTCTTCTCACGTTGAACCTAAGATTGGTAACTAGGGAACGAACACCCCAAACAAGATAGCGTCGGATACAAAGAGTAAGATAGATTGCGTCGGTTTGCAAAAGCCTGTCGGTATGGAATGTACCAACAGTTGATAACCAAAGGCTGATTAGATAACAACTTGGATGCAACAGATAGACAAGGGATTACACATACACACACACACACAACCTATGGTACTACGGAAACCCAGAACACGTGAATCCTAGTTTGAATTTTAAGAAGAGGATTGAAAACGTTACACTTCCTTACCAGAAAAGGGTGGGTGGACGGGTAAGAAGAAAAATGGAAGCAGTCCTACTCCCGCGTTTTGTTTTTCCCTAGTATACATAACTACCAAAAATATTTGCTAGACTGACAACGACCGTTTGGTTGAGACCCTGAAGGTCGGGATGGCTCTGATACCAATTGTAACTACCTCGGTGAATTACGCTCCTAGATACAAGCCTGGATGAGCGGAAGTGGTTGAAATAGTACGGTGGGGCCCCAAAAGCCGCTCACGGGTAGACCTTTCGGCCGTCCCAACCACTTCCAATTCATCGGGACCTGTACGGGCGACGTAATCGGCAGGCGAAGGGATCAACTACATACACAAATGGGTATGTATGCAAGCCGCCATACAAAAGTACATCAGAGCCATTCCATCTAGAAAGAAAGGAAATATAGCAACGCCATACAGCAAGATTCAAATGACCTAGATAGATATAATATTTTAGGATAATTCCTCATACATCACACATCAGAGTATCAAGCGGAAGCGGCAAATCAAAGTCCGAGTACGGTCAAGAAGCAAATCGGCATAAGATGCCATAGAAGTAAGCACATCCCGCCCACAGATGTCACGGATCCCCGTTCCCGGAATCTCTACACCGAACGATCGTTGCCCACATCATCAGCCTCTTCCACCCAGTATCCGTCCTGCGAGGGTACCTGTTCATCTGAACCAATAGTTTATCGTGTGAGACCCTAAGGGTACTCATCAAGTCTTTATGCCTCTAAAGGGGACACAACCTGGGGTGACGCAATTGCAGCGAAAGATAAACCCTAACAGTTCTATAGATAATCGCTAACCATCCGCCTAACCAAAGATAGACGGATGTCCGTGAATCAATGACAACAGTTATAACAGTAATACCACAGATCCATCCTCCTCCTCGCTTACCAACGAGGAAGCGGATGAACAACCCCCCATCCGTTGGCAATTTTATTAACCATTCCATGAATGTTGCACTATTTACTAGTCATTTACTTAGTCAATTTAAAGCGGTACTTTAGTTATGCTTGTCTATGGTCGAGAAACTGTGCTCCAAGTCGTCCATAACCGCGGACACGGCTTTCAGAAAGTTTTACCCTGCAGGGGTGCACAAATAGCAACACACACTCGCTAAACCTCGGAAAAACCAAATCAAAACCCAACGAGGCCTTCACGACAAAGCAATCACAGGATTCAGAAATGTTTCAGGGGGCCACCCCATTAAGCTACCCGCCACGAAGTTAGCTGACTCCGAAACGGACTCAAGGTTTGGGTATACGGCTGTGAACGACTGGGTACCCAAAACTGGGCTTGTCGACACCACGGAATCGTGTCCCGATCCTAAACAGTACAGGTGCTATCCGTCGCACAATTTAAATAAAGCAGTAAAGCATGGCATAAGTACAGGATAATAAATAAATCCTCAAACTAGTTTGTGGCCCCAAGAAATAAGACTGAATCAAGCTCTGGATCAGGGGGGTCCCATAAGCCTCCCGGATGTGGATAGCGCGAATAATCTTGGAATAGGAATCAAGTATTCGGGGTCTTACGGGACACAAGTGAGCAGGAAAAACCAAATAGCAGATATTGCTCACCGGTGCCACTTTCATTAGTTATCCCATTACTACTCAGGTTAAGTTGTTTAGGTACCTCGTTATCCAACAGACACTCACAAACCCTACACATGCTGTTCTACGACTCGCATGGCTCAAACAACTCCTGTAGAAATGGCTCATGGGATGGAGGAACATGCTTGGTGGGGTTTAAAAGTAAAGGCTATGCAATACTTGGGATTCAGTTTAATGCAATCGCGACTCAATGATGCAAGAATAAGATAGAGGCAATAGGTACTGTATGTATGCAAGCATGGTAGTGCTTGCCTGGCAACTCAGTTGAAGCGAGAGACGGGTCTGGGTAGTGCTCCTGGTTCTCTTGATATATCCCCTGCTCAGCGTCTATTCGAAGAAGAACCAAACAAACAAGGGCCAACATAAATAAAGAACGCAAGCATATGAATAAAATGCGACAAGCAAAGAATCATGCCATGATGAATGATGCACAAGTTGCATGGCAATAAAGTAGCATGGCATGGGTGAGGTGTAGAACACAAGAAGTAACATTTTTATGGGGTTTTGGTCCCATTTTATTGTCATAATAGTTGCTGTATACTTTATATTTATATGATGCATGCTGCAATTGAAGTCATGGATAGCATAAACAGAAAGGTCTCGTCGAGCTGATCATTTTAGACATATCATTTGTTAATTTCGGAGTTATAAAAAAAGTTATTAATTTATTAAGTTCCAGTGGCATTTGTTGTAATTTTACTCAACTTGGAATTTTAAATGTTCAAATAATATTTTGAATGGAATATTTGAATTCCTCACATTTTTCTGATTCTAAAACATATATGATTTGTATTATTTGAAATTATGAATTTAAATTTATTTTAAAGTCAAAAAATAATTAAATAGGGTCAAAGTCAAAGGTTGACTAAATAAATTAATTCTGAAAATATTTGAATATGGATTTGAATTAACATTCAAAAACAAAACATTTTTCATATAAGGTTTGAATTCAAATTCCAAACCAGGAATAAGTTATGAATTTATTTAAATTTAAACATATTTGTATTTGAATTTGAATTGAATTAATTTGCAAAGAATTTAATTTGAAACAGACAGATTTTCTGGGCTTTTATTACTCAGGCAGATCTACCCAGGAGAATGACAGGTGGGGGCAGAGGCATAAGGGGGCCACGGCGGCGCTGGACGACGTCTGCTACCGCGGTTTAGCCAGCCCAGCCGCTGACGTGCGGGCCCAACAGTGCAGCCGGTCCCACGTGACAGCGAGGGCCCGGGGTGAGCCACGACGCGCAGCGAGGAGGGGGGTGCGGGGTGAGGGCCTGGAAACTGGGGGGGGGGGGTTCGGTCAAAACTCCGGGCGACCGACAGGTGGGGTTCTGGGCTGCTAGGGATCTGAGCGTGCTCGACCGAAACTTGGGGGGGGGGGGTTTGCAAAACTTCCACGCGAGCTCTGTCTGACGAACGCCGCTCTCTGAAACTCGTTGACGCCTGGCGACAGCGAGCTTTTCCGGCGAGGATGGCGTCGCGTCCGCGGCGAGGTGGCCCTGGCTACCAAAACGGAATGTGTAGAGGGTGGCTCCGGCTACAGATCTCACAAGGAAGGGTCGACGGCGGCGTGTTGTGCGGGAAAGGGCACGTCGGGGAACAGAGGGGAAAACGCCGGTCTGGGCTTGTGCGTCGGCGGGGCAGCTCGTCGGCGGGGGTCACAAACAGGCGGCGCTAGGCAAGCAAAGGGGTAAAACGGGAGAGGGCTTGGGGGAGGAGCTCACCTCGGTCGATTCCCACCGGAATCGGGGCAGGAGGTGGTCGGAGCGGAGGGAAACGGCGGCTGCGCGGCTCCGGGTAGAGGGACGGAGCAGAGAGGCTTCAGGTGCCGCCGGGAAGAAGACGTAGTCGACGCTCCTAGCGGCTCTGGCTTCACTGCTGACACGGGCTCGTCGGACGAGGTCCCTGACGGGGAGGTACCTGCGGCGGTGACTATCAGACGAGTGGCGCGCACACGGAAGAGAGGGGCAGGTGAACGTGGCGAGGCTCTAGGAAGATTGAACTCACCCGGAGGTTGAGGTACTCCCGCCGGTGGCGTCGGCTTGAACGGGGACTGCTCAGAGCGGCGGGACCATGGCGGTTCAGAGGCGGCGCACAGGGAAAAAGGAGGAGGGATAGGGGAAGCTGCAGCGCAAGGGGAGGAATAAAGCTAGGGTTCAGGGGCCTCGATCTGGGGATAAGAAGAGGAGGGGAGGGTGACGCGGCTGACGGCGGGAAACGGCCACCTGCTCGCTGCCGCTGCTTTCCGTCTGCTGCCGAGGCGAGCGACCGAACGGCGTCAGGGCAGGAAGAAGAACAGGAGCGCGACGGCGACGAAGCGGTATGGGCCAGGAGTGGGCTGGGCTGCTGCTGCTCTCGATCGGCTGAGGCGCCTGGGCCAAAGTGGCTGCTACCAGGTATGGCTTTTCCCCTTTTTATTTATTTGTCTTTTAGACATTTGTTTGTCATTTTATTCTATTTCAATTTTCAAACTAGTTTTATAATTTCGAAAATCTTTGGAACATTTTTACCAGGAGGTTTAGAATAGGGGGATTGACTAAGAGGAGAGGCAAAAAGAGGCCAAGATACATAAGAGAAAGCACACATGATCACATGATCATGCATGGAAGGGAAAAGGTGATTAGGGGATTAGGTTTAAAGATTAGCTAGAGAGGTAGAGAGAGAGAGGGATGAGAGCTAGGGTTTTAAACACGTCCAAACAAGATCAAGCAAAGGGAAGGAGTGATCCATGCAAGCAAAACAAAAATAACCTTCAAATGTCAGTAAGAGGTGGCACTTGCATGGCCCATGCAATCAATAAATGCCCTGTGTTCATATTGTGAAAACAACATAAAATCATGGGGCATTATTCCATGCATTCACAAAAGGTGGAAAAGGCCAAGCATAAGATTATGAGTGGAATCCACCCAACCCACATGAGCTAGAGGTAAACTCATTTAAAAATGCCAAGCTCATGTTAATTGGATGGTGGGAATATAAGGTGGTAAGAAAAAGGTGGTGGAGTCAATAAGAGATATGCCCCCAAATCAACTTGGGCATTTAACAATATATCAAGAACCAAATACATTATCAAGAGGCAAATACAATTAATAATGCACATGAGATAAGAACCAAACAAGAAGGGGTTTTATATGATGCTCAAATGCAAGGTGGCATGATGACATGAGCATGATATGAAGATGATGCAACAATTATTTGTAGGAAGTGGCCCTTTTATTACTAGGTCAAGTAGCATTACAGGTGTTAGACAACTAGGATGCTACAAAGAGGAGATTGATTTGACTGTGACTTAGACTTTAGCATGTCATGCTAGATGTTGTTTTGACCTTATGCTTAGTGATTATTGCTGTAGCACGACTTGTTTCAAACAATTGGGATTGCTTAGGGTGCCTTGAAGGAATCATGCGTTGTTTTAGCATACAAAATCATAGTATTTTGGTATTCTCCTTTGATGCTTTGTTTGGGTAGACTTGGCACATGCTCACGCCATGTTATGACTATGAACAAGTCACCATAGCCTCTATGATCATTTAATATTTGACTTGTAGTACCACTTTATGCTTTGATTAGAAATGTTTTGTCGCTCTGCATGATTATGGTCATTATTGCTCTCTTAGTTGGTCGCTCCCAGTCTTTTGCTAGCCTCCACTTGTATGAGTAAGCTCTACTGATGCATACAACTCCCAAGAAACCAAGTTATCCCAAAGTGTCCACTATAAATTCCTATGCATGGTGTGTTACACCATTCCAAGTATATTCTTGTTTTCATCTATCTTCCGATTAAAAAGTATTTTGTTATGAGAAAACTTAGTGATTAAAGCTCTCACAAACTTGATGGCACACTTTATTTTTCTTTCCCCTAATAAACTTGAACCATTGTGTAATCTATGTTGTATATGCTTGCACTTATATGTTGGAATTAACAGAATCGTGCTGTCATGGGGAACGCTTTCAACATTGCACTTGTACTTTGTACACAGTTGATATCATGCTCTTTTGTCTATGTATGTCATCAGCGTGAAATAAAAAGGGAGCTTGTAAGTCCATGGAGTTATGTATGTGTGTTAGAGAAACGCCTGGGCCGCTAGCCTAAGCCATGCCTAATCATGGTGGAAACTTGCAGCATCACCATAATGACATCTATGAAGATTTCTTCTTATAAAAAAGAGACATATTGAAAAGAGGAAAGAGAGAAAAAAAGCACCATATTCCCATGGTAAATAAGAAGATTGCTGAGATGCTCATTGTCTGCTTGCCTTGTCATTTTGATTATGGGATAGCTCCTGTATCATGTGCAAGGGGTACCCCGTTGGCGGTTCTCTATGATACACATGTACTTACTATGACAAGAACTTACAGGTGACTAAAGTTGAGTAGCATGAGGTGCGACCCTCGTATTCAAGGGACATGAGATTGCCAACTTATACTTTTTCAAGCATATACTCCATAGCTTGTTCACTTTAACCTTAATCACTTCAAGATGCTTATGATAGGGGCAATGAGAGCTGAAAGCTAACAAGTACCATAATTTTTGAAAGCTCTTTTTGAGACTTGAAATCCCTGCTTCCCTTTATGAAGGGCCTTTCCACTTTTATATTGAGTCTCCACCTTCTATCCTTAGGCACCAGTTAAGAGAGCATAGTTGCCATTCTTAGTTCTATATGCATTGTCCCAAAACTTATTGATTGATGCATATTGTTGATATTACTTGTTCTTGTGCTATTTGTATCTAGTCACTTTTATGAACTTTGAAGGTGTCCTATGCATCTATTTGCTACTTCATGAGGGAAAAGCTGAATGCCACTATGCCATGTTTTCTGTATGTGAAACAAACAGATGTTTTTCAATGCATGTTATTCATGATCTTTGTTTGTAGCCTTTCATGTTGCATGCATAGTTACTTTGTCTTACTGTTATAAATCCATCTTTCATGCTCATGTTTAGAGTTCTTTGATCCCAGCTTTCAATGCTTCCAAATGGTTTGATCTTGATTTTGATGGTGCATGTCACCTCAAAAATTATTGTTTTTATCACTTACCTACTCGAGGAGGAGCAGCAGTTAAGCTTGGGGATGCTTGATTCGTCGGAAACGTATCTATAATTTTGATGTTCCATGCTTGTTATGATCTACTTTTCTTTGCTTTGTCTACACTTTGAGGTGTTTTTATATGTTTTCTGGTACTAACCTATTAACAAGATGCCACAGTGCCAGTTGCCTGATTTCTTCTGTTTTTGGTTCCAGAAAGATAGAAAATCAATATTCTTGGAATTGGACGGGAGAAAAGCCAAAGTCAATATTTTACCGTGGGGAACACGAAGCCTGAATATAAGACGGAGGAGAGCCACCAGGGGGCCATACCCCTGGCTGCGTGGCCAAGGTGGGCCCTCTCCTGGGGGGGGGGGGGAGGTGCGGCCGCCCTGGCGACCCCCTGCCTCACCTCTTTGCCTATAAAGACCCCCAGATGCCTAAACCCTAAGGACCCCCCTGCTCGCCTCTTCGCCTATAATGACTTGATCTTTATGCTACACTTATCAATATTCCACAAAACCGTCTGTAGCCGCCACCACCATCTGTTGGAGATATGCAAAGAGGCAATAATAAAGAGGTTATTATCATATCTTCATGCTTATGATAGATGTTTACATACCATGCTATAATTGTATTAAACGGAAACATTAATACTTGTGCGATTTGTAAACATAAAAGAGTCCCTAGTAAAGCCTCTTGTTAAACTAGCTTGTTGGTTAATATATGATCATGGTTTCCTGATCATGAACATTGAGATGTTATTAACAACAAAATCATATCATTAGGAGAATGGTGTGATGGACATACTCCTATAGATAAGTGTAGCATAAAGATCAAGTCATTTCAATAGTTTGTTTGCTATAAGCTTTCTGATACATAGTAACCTAATTCCTTCAACCATGAGATCATGCTAATCACCATCACCGGATGGATGCTTTGATGACATCAAACACCACACCGTAACTAGGTGGCTATAAAGGTGCATTGAGTGTTCGAAAAGTATGTGTTGAGGCACATGGATCAAGAGTGGGATTTTTCCATCCATATGACGGATAAATATACTTTGGGCCCTCTCGGTGGAATGTCATCCAATTAACTTGCAAGCATGTGACTGGCTCACAAGGGATCACATATCACGGGAACAATAAAAGAGTACTTATCGGTAACAAGGTTGAACTAGGTATGCAGAGATACCAACGATCAGACCTCGGATAAGTAAACTATCGCGAGACAAAGGGAAATTGGTATCGTATGTAAGTGGTTCATTCGATCGCAAAGTAATCGTAGAAATATGCGGGAGCCATATGAATTTCCAGATTCCTCTATTGGTTATTGATCGGAGAAGAGTCTCGTTCATGCCTGCATAATTCACGAACCGTAGGGAGACACACTTAAGGATTCAATGTTGTTTAGTAGATATGGAATATAAGTAGGGAGACTGAATGTTGTTCGGAGTCTCCGATGGGATGTGGGATATCATGAGGAGATCCGGAATGATCAAGAGAATAAGATTCATATAAGGAAAGTCCAATTCCGGAGTTCAGGAATGAATCCGGTGTTTTCACCGGAATGATCTAGAAGGGTCTAGAAGGTTCACTGGACCGGAAGGGGAAGGGTACATGAATGTGTCATGAATAAGTGGAATGATTGCATCATGTCCTAGGTCACTTGGTTGGGAATTTGTAAGAAATAAATTGAGCTCAAAATTAAAAGTCAAAAGGCAAGTTTGAAAAGTCAAACTGGGACAATGTATCCTGGTGGAGGAAGGAAATAATCCTTCTTTCCCTCCACCACAAGCCAACAAGGAGATGGAGTTGGGGAAGGATTCAAACTCCCCTCTCCCAAGCTTCCCTCCCTCCCATAAATATAGGGGAGGGGGGTGCCCCAAGAGACACAACACCAGCCCCTCCCCACATAGCCGCCGCGCCGCCGCCGCCCCCCAGCGCTGCCGCAGCCGCAGCGCCGCCGCCGATTCGTCGCCGCCGCCCTAGCTGCCGTCGACTCCACCTCCTCCTCTCCGGCCCTCTAAACCCTAGATCGCTGGAAACCCTAATTCTCCACCATAACCTGCTCCGGCTTAGGGAAGCCCTGCAGGATCTTCCCTCTACTTTCGACACCACGCCGTCGTGCTGCCGGAATTGCGAGGGGAGAACTACAACCTCTGCTGCCTGCTGGAACAAGGGAGAGGAAGGTATTCATCGAGTACCGAATGTGTGACCTACTGCAGAAGCGCTGCCGGAATGCAGCGCCGGAAGGATCGTCTACGTGATCTTGAGGTCAGCAAGTGTACGACTACATCACCCACGAGAATCGGCTCTTGTTAACCGCTTTGGAATCTTTGAGGGTGAGTACTCTAATCTGCTCATTGCTACAATCTAGTAGATAGATCTTGGCTTGTTTGTGTTCATGCGGTAGATTTTTTTTGTTTTCCATGGTACGAACCTCTATAGTGGTATCAGAGTCGTGTCTATATGTAGATCTGTTGCACGAGTAGAACACAATGGTCATTGTGGGCGTTGATGCTTTTGTTGTTGATTGCTTCTTATGTACTTTGCATCTTGCGGGATGGTGGGATGAAGCGGCCCGGACTAACCTGACATGACATCGTTCATGAGACTTGCTCCACGCTTGACATGCAACTTGTATTGCATAAGTGGCTTTGCGGGTACCTGTTTCTCCCAACATAGTGAAGATTCAATTTACAACGGGTGATTGACAATACTAGTGTCAACATTGTGGTTCTTGTTCATAAGTTAGAACGACATTTATTGAAAGCCCCAAACCACGTAAAACATGCAAAGAAAATTAGAGGCGTCTAACTTTGTTTTGCAGGGGTGTGATGTGATGTGATATGGCCATGATTGTGATTATATATGATGCATGCAATGTTCCTTATTGCAAGTCGGTAACCGACATGAGCCTTATGGTTGTCTTTTAATTTCGTTAAGACATGCGTTTCTATTATTCAAAGTAGTTGTAATAGTTGATGCTGGTGGACGGCAACCATGGAGCGGTGCCATTGACCTTGATGCCACGCCGGTGATGATGGAGATCATGTTCATGCTTGAAGATGGAGATCGGAAGAACAAGAAGATAGGCCATATCATATCACATATTATGAATTGCATGTGATGTTAATCCTTTTATGCATCTTGTATTGCTTAGACCGCAACGATAGCATTATAAGATGATCCCTCTCACAAAATATCAAGTTATAAAGTGTTCATCCTTAGTAGGCATTGTTGCCAAAGCTCGTTGTTTCTAAGCACCATGTGATGATCGGGTGTGTTAGATTCTACGAGTGTATACAACGGGAGCAAGCCAAATTTGCTCATGCGGAAACTAAGGTTACATCTTGACGAGCCTAGCATGTACATACATGGTCTCGAAACACGGAATACTGAAAGGTAAAGCATGAGTCATATAGATGATATGATGAACATGATGATTGTTCGCCTTTGAAACTACATCATGTCACGTGATGATCGGACTTGGTATAGTGGATATGGTTCATGTAATCACTAAAACAATGTGAGGTATATTGTTTTGAGTGGGAGTTCAATAACAATATGATTAAAAGTTGAACACTATTTATCATAAATTAAATCAAAGTGAATTTGCATAGTTGTTGTAGTCATTGGCATCCGTTTACCACCTTGCGCTTAGTTATAATCGATATAACAGAACTATAGAATTCTGGTTAGTTACTTTACGAACTGGTATCGTATTATTTTGAAGTGTTGATCTAAAGTTTAAAAGTCCTATTGCAAACCTTTAGTAAGTTCCGGTTACTCCGTGAAGTTTAATAATTGGTATTAAATTAAGAGTAAAAATTCCAGTGTTAGTAAATAAGTATCATGTTTATCTCCATGATTCTTGGTATTCAAAAGATTGTTTTAATATGAAGGTTATCTAGGAGCTCAAAGAATTGTTTCAGAAACCATCATATGTGGAAGATATTGCGATATCTGAAATGATGTTTTGATTATAACATGATAGAGTATAATATAGCAAAGTTTATGTTCTCATATTTGATGAGAATTTTTAAAAGGTTGGAGACGCTAGTCGTCCTAATTCTCCAAAAGGTTTTGGAGAGCAACATTATACTCGCAATTCACCGTTATAAGCTAAAGTATCTTGATCATGGATAATTCCATGATAAGGATGAATATTTGATGTAGGTAAAATGTTTACTACACTAAAAGATTACTAAAGAATTGAATTTGAAAGAACACCAAACATTTGATGATGGTGATCTACTTCAAAGTGCAAGTCCAAAGACATTGGTATTTAACTATACATGTTTTGGACTATGTGTCATAAGTATGGTGCCACTGTTGATGTTGATAGATTCTTTTGAAAGGATAAAGAAATACCGAAAGAGAAATCTAAGAAATATTTGGCAGAAGAGAAAAGACTAGAATTGTTCAGCTTAGGTATATAGAGGATATGCATGTTATGGCTGTATTCTTTGCTTGTTAAACAATGTAGTTCTTGAGTATTGGATACTGAATTTGTTGGTGCGAATCGTCATACGAAACAACACAATTCATAAACTACAAAGGCCTAAGTAACTAGCAAAAGAATATGTGATGATGTTCATCGAGAACAAATAAAGGGTTGTTATGTTACTCGTTGAAATCAAAAACTTACCTTCAAGATTTGTTTCAATAATTGTTATTTCGATAAGGTATTTTTAGAACAAAAGGTTGTTCAAATAATTGTCGTAATCCATAAAAGATGGATGATTTACAAATCTCGTTGGAGAAATCACATCCATAAAACTAGTGCCAAAAATGTCGAAAGACAAATTGATTGAATGATCACTTAGGAAGTCACGTCGCCGTTTAAATTATATTGGAAAGAAAACATGAAGAAAATCCATGTGGATGGAATTTTGGAGTCTTTTGATTTTTGATCAAATGACGCTTGTGAAACTTTTCTAGAGATAATTAAAACTCCGTTCATAGGCCAAAAGGGAACGGATGACTAGATTATTGGAATTTGTACATATTTGATGTATGAAGTCTATTACGTGTAGTCGAGAGCGATGGATTTCAACTTCATATGCTTTCTCCGAAAATTTGAGTGAATATATGAATATTTTACTTAATGAGGATGAAGTGTGAAACATTTGAAAAGTTCAAAGACTTTCAAGATGAAGTGCAAAATCAATGTAACAAGAAAATAAAGAATTTATGATACGATCATAAAGGAAGATATTTGAGTTACAAGTTTAGCATAACACCTAAGATTTGAGGAATCATTCCATGGATTTGCGTTTCCCGAAACACCATATGAGTATGGAATAATCAAGATATGCAATGATACCTTGTTTGACATGGTAAGATCAAATGTGTAATTCATAAAACTGCCATTATATTTTAAAGATTAAAAGCTTTAGAGACTATCACTTTTTCACTGAAAAGAGCTCCATCATGATCCGTTAAAATGACACCATATAAAGTTATGGTTTGGGATAAAACCCAAATTGTCCTTTCTTAAACATTAGTATGCTATGCATAAGTGAGATGTTTAGTACCAAAGTCGGATGAACATGTCTGTGTATGTTATTTCGAATAATCATTGAGTATTCCTCCATAACACCAAAGACAAAAAATGTTTGTCGCTTAGAACGTCAAATTTCTTTGAGAAGGAATTTTCCCTGAAAAGTTAAGTGGGAGGATAATAAAACTTTTATAAGGTTAAACGAACCTTAGCTATATGTGCAAAGTTGCACAGCGCCGACAACAACAATGCTCATGGATCATGTGCCTCAAAGGTTGTGGTTACGGAGGTCTAAGTTCCTAATGAACCAAGTAGGTCGTGTAAACAATCAAATACCAAGATTTGAGGGTTGAATTATTATTTGACAATAATGAACGGACTACATGCAAAGAAGCGATGATGGGCCCTGACTCTGTCAAATGGCTTGAAGACATAAAATCCATGATAGTTCCATACATGAGAAATCAAGCTTTGAACTTGAAATACCCTCTGGAAAGGTGTATGTAACATCCCAAAAATCATGATTTCAAAGGTTGCATATCATTCATGCATTCATAATCATTTTAGGATCTTTTTCAAATGAGATTTCAAAAACAGAGGCATCTGTTGTTTATTATTTTATGTAAGCTAGGCAATGGCCTTATTGCTACTCTCTGCTATGAGAACACTTGATTTAATCATAAAAAGGTTTGGTTTGAGTTTTTTTGTTGTTTCCAAAGCTTGGTCAAAAATTTCAAAACAAAATATAAATTCAAACTATTCATATGCCATTAAGGAATAAATAACTAAGGCATGTTTTTCTGTTAAACTCAAGGGGGCAAAGTACTCAGAATAAAACATCAATGTTTTATACCCAAATATATATATGGCCCACTTTACAAAAATCCAGAAAGGATTTTAATTCAAAACACATTTAAAATCATTTAAAAAATATTCTTGGAAAATCAATCAGAAAAAGAAAAAAGATAAAAGAATGAGGAAAGGGCCGGCGCCACCAAATAGGCCGAGCAGCAGAACCAGCCCACGAGCCCACCTGGGAACTTTCCCCTCTCCTCTATGTTTCTCACTCTGCCCGCGCACACCCACTCACTGACGCCCCGGCCCCACCGCCACATCAGCATCGTCGTCAATCCCGCGCCGGAGGAACTTCTCCTCTCTGCCGTTTCTTCCCTAATCAAATCCGATTGATTGCGCCTGATTTCCGGAGTAATTCCCCATCCTCGCTCGGCTACTTAACCACCTCCCCACTCTGCTCCTTTCCCCTCACTTACCAACCACAGAGCGCCGCTAGGCTGTCCAAAATCGAGCTCGCGCCGCCGCAGTACCGAGCATCTCCGGTGGTCAATTCCGGTGAGCACTCCCCGCCCCTTGCCTCCTGGTCATGCCAGTATGATCACTACAACCTTCCGCATCTTTTGACACTACTCGTGTGTGCTAGGACCACCCAGAACCTCGCCAATGTCGACGACTGCACGTGCCCGACGAAGCCATCAACTCCGACGAGCTTCCCTGGTTAGTACTGACCACGCCTCCCCCTGTTAGACCCCTCCTTTATAAAGGAAAGGATCCCTATGATTGCAATGCTAGTCCCTGGATCAATGCTAGCATCCACAGTTTAAGATGAAGTACACAAATACAAAGGTCGTTTATTACATTCATTCCAGAGATAAAACATAGTCTTTTACAACTCAGGGCCAAAGGCCTAGTACAAGAGTTTATGGAATAAGTAAATAAACGTAAGACTTCATCTTCATGTGCCACAGGCAAGCATGTTGAGTGTAGACTCATGACTCCTATTCATCATCGGAGTAACCTGCAACATCACAAGTTACAGCCACAGAGGGTCAATACTTTGGAATAGTATTGGAAAGTGATACCTTAGTATATTTTAAGTGGACTATATTACTATATGCATTTTGGCTAAGTGTGGCTTGGCTTGCTTTGCTTGAAATTAAGTTTTTCCTATTAGTTGAAATCACTAAGTTTTTCTTTGTCAAAACATTCCCAAGGAACCACCAATAGACATTGGGGTCCTTCACCCTTGTTTACCCACAAATTTTTACTTAGAAGTTGGAGTGATGAGATTTTTGTAGCTTCCATGTCTTGATGCTCAAATTGTCCGTTGCCTTGGACTAGGCTAAGTACTTAGGTTTTCCATCTGCAGAGGTTGTGCACTTTCCCCACCAGACTTGGTTTCCCAAGACAGGACCTTTCAGAAGCCTTTCCTTAGTCAAAATGGACGCGCTCCAACCTATCATCCCAACTACCACCAACTGTCCAAGTGACTAAGTTCTAGCAACCTATATGATCATGGCAGAGCCCATATTGCCAAGTGGTTGCACTGTAAGCTTTCTCAACACTTGGCCTCCAAATCCCTTTGTGCCTGGGTGGCATACCACAAGTGAGATACACAACCCAAGTCCATGGCCTTGTGTAACCACTCAACATAACCCAATCTTTCCTTTCCACCCAGGAGGTTCATTTGACTTAGTTGTTTTATTAGGAAAGCATAAGTCTCTTGACTTAGAAATATTTTCTTCATAGTAAGTATAGATGTTCACCACCCTTGTTTGCTAAGTAGCTAGGCTAAGCATGTTATGGTAGCTTATCTTAGGAAAAATTCCCTAGCAATTCTATTATTTTACACTACTTAGGATTTCCCATCTTGACATTAAGCAAAAATAGCATGCAAGTCTTAGCAAAAAATATCTAATGCTAGTACAAAACATAGGATAGAAATATTCATGAAAATATCACTTGCCTTGGTAGTGGGGAGAGTAGCACTCTTCACAATCACAATCACTAACAAAATCTACACAAAAATTATGGCATACAATTACACACAATATATTCAATCAAAAATAATATGAATGCATGCATGAAGGAATTTTACTAAGTGGTGACTTTGAAAACTCTACCAAGTATGCACATGTTTACAGAAACTTAATAAGTCACAAATTTGCCAACTAAACTTATTTGGCTCCAATACAATTTACCAAAATAAATCTCTACTTAAAATAGCCTTAGAACATGTTCTACAAATAAAATCATTTTATCTGTTACTATATGCTAAATAAATTGGATATTCAGAAAGGTCTTGTTTCACTGAATCCAACGGTATAAAGTTTGTAAAATTCTAACATGGCATTCAAAAGTTATAGCAGTTTGAAGTTTGGATCTAAATCAGGTTTTAAATTCTGTTTTTGAATTTATCCTTGCCACGCGTCACAACCTCACTGGCGCGTACCGGTTCGCGCGGATCAAGCTCTGCAGCCGTTGGATCTAACTAACGTTGCGCGGCTCAGATCTGTCCATACCTCTTCGTTAAGTGAACTGTTTCTACGCGTAGGATCTAGATCTGACGGCTATGATCTAACAACCAGAAACGGGCGGCGCTGGCGGTGTTGACCGGCGGCGGCGCGTCTGACTACGGTGGCGCCGGCGCTCTAGATCGTCCGGGGAAACAAGAAGGTGCTTACCAGAACCGCGGTTGCGTGCTGAAGCTCGAGGTGGTGTTGGTTTGTGAAGGGGCGTGCTGGTACGGCTTCAGGAGCTCGTCGGAGTAACGGGCGGCGTCGGTCGCTTGCAGACGTGGTGCTTGCCGAGGTTTGGCGTCGCCCTAACACGAGCCAGAGGCATCAGGAGTTGCGCAAAATGCAGGCGAACAAACTCGCGTGGAAGAGAGGGCAAGGGGCGCTCGGGTTTTACCTGAATTGGTCACCGGAGTCAAGCGGCGGCGCAGGTGGTTTCGGTCGTGGACGGAGACGATGACCTGGGTCACGAGCAGGCAAAAGAAATGTGTCAGCAGGTGCGTAAGAACGTGCTGAGAATCCTTGTTTGATCGAGAGAGAAGGGGGCGGTCGAGGCTCACCGGAATCGGTCGCCGGAGTCGTCGGTACTGCGGCGATTCTGAGCGAGTCGTGGGCAGCCTGGTGGCGTGATTGTAGAATTGACTGGGGGAAAATGACTGCGAGGAGGTGGGGATTTTATAGCCAGTGTCTCGATAGGAAACGCCCGAGGTTTAATGCCCAATTAAGCCACGCCATTACCGGCAGTGACTGCAGCTGCGACGTGGTCGCGGGCGTGGTTTGAGGAAGACGATGACAGCGTGGACAGGGCCCGCTCGTCAGCGATGTGTGCAAAATGGGGGTGGGGTCCGTTCGTCAGTGACTGGCTGTGTGCGTTCGCGCGTGAGAGAGGGAAAGAAATTCCTCGGGTGGGCTTGCTGGGCTGGGTTCGTTGCTGGGCCAGATTTCTGGCGCGCGGCCCTTTTCCTTTGTTTATTTCTTTTCTTTTTCTATTTTGATTTTCTGGTTAGATTTAGATATGAATTCAAATCTTTTTTGAATTCAAATGATTCTGGGGATTTTTGCAGGGTACCGTGGTTTCAAAATCAGTTATTTGACCATGTGGTTACTCTGTAAGGGCTTTGGTCAAGTTTGGACTTAAATCAATCAGAGACATTGCCTCTAGTTTGCAATATTTTTGAAATTAGGGTTTTGAATTTATTTTCCAAATTGAAAACTTTGATCAAACTTTTTACTCCTAAACTTTCCAATAATGGAGGTAAGCAATCAAGTTCCTAATCATTCAAGTTTCAAAATGGTGTTGGTCTTTTGAATTAAATCTGTCCACATAAAATCATAACACCAAAGCTTATGTTTTTCTGAAGTGATTTTGAGAAAAATCCCTAAATGATGATGAATGCAAGGATGATATGAATGAGTTTTGGAATTTGAATTTAGGGATGTTACAAATCTAACCCCCTTAAGGTGAATCTCGCCCTCGAGATTCGGATTGGCTAGCAAATAGGTGAGGGTGGTCTTTCCGAAGATCATCTTCTCTTTCCCATGTTGCTTCCTCTTCGGAGTGATGGTTCCATTGCACCTTGCAAAACTTGATAGTTTTTGTCCTTGTGACTCTTTCTGCGGTCTCAAGAATCTTGACAGGCTTTTCTTCATAGGTGAGTTCACTTTCTAGTTGAACCTCTTCCAACGGTATGGTATCCTTCAGAGAAGATTCTTCCATTTCTGGGTGGCATTTCTTAAGCTGACTCACGTGAAACACATTATGGACAGCTGACAGAGATTCTGGCAATTCAACTTCATATGCAACTTCTCCCTTGCGACTTAGAATCTTGAATGGCCCAACATATCTTGGTGCCAACTTTCCTTTGACTCCAAATCTTTTCACTCCACGAAGTGGTGATACTCTAAGATAAGCTCTATCCCCAACTTCGTAGGTGACTTCTCTACGCTTAGAATCCGCGTAGCTCTTCTGTCGGGACTGTGCTACCTTCAACCTGTCCTTAACCAATTTGACTTTCTCTTCGGCCTCTTTGATAAGATCAGGTCCAAATAAGCTTCTTTCTCCCACACCATTCCATAACAATGGGGTGGTACACTTTCTTCCGTAGAGTAACTCAAACGGTGCCATTCCAATACTAGTTTGATGACTGTTATTGTATGAGAACTCTGCGTAAGGCAAGCTTTCATCCCAACTTGCTCCATAATCTAAAGCACATGCCCTCAACATGTCTTCAAGAATCTGGTTAGTCCTTTCTGTTTGTCCATCAGTTTGAGGATGAAAAGCAGTGCTGAATTCTAATCTCGTTCCTAAGGATTCATGAAGCTGTCTCCAAAGTGAGAAGTGAACTGAGTTCCTCTATCTGATACAATACTCTTAGGCACACCGTGAAGGCATACGATTCTGCTCATGTAGATTTTTGCTAACTTGGCACTTGTATATGTTGTCTTCACGGGTATAAAATGAGCCACCTTAGTTAGGCGATCCACTACTACCCATATAGAATCATACCTTGACCTGGTCCTTGGTAATCCGGTAATGAAATCCATACCAATATTTTCCCACTTCCATTCAGGAATAGGCAGTGGTTGGCAAACCTGCTGGTTTCTGATGCTCCGCTTTACTCACACACATCACACAAAGCAATTGCTCGGCGATGCTTTTTTGTTTGTCTTCTTTCTCCTTATTTTATCCATGAAATAAATGACCGGTGATATCTTCGAGATCAGTTGCTCCTTCTTGTGGATCACACATATACGTTTTCTTGCCAAACATACCTTGTTCGTGATGGTAACCTCTTAGCTTTCCCTAGACAATACTTAATCTTTTTTCTATCCTTCTTTTCCACGAACTTCTGGGGCTTCCCAAAGATGAGAACTTGGTTGAATCCAAACCCTTCTTCAACAATTTCCAATCTGAGTTCTTGAATTCTTTCAGTTCTGGCAAATCACCTTTGGTAAGGCCTTTAACTATTGGACTTACCACCCTACAAATCTATCAGAAACTCCACATCTCTAATCCGTGGCATTCCTGGTAACTCTTCCGGAAACACATCTTCTTACTCACATACTATTTCAACTGTGATGCTAACCCCCTTAAGAGAATTCACAGCTTACTTCCTTTGGATTCAAAGTTTGACTTGATTTTATTCTTTTCCTTCGGGGGTTGTGAGTGTAACTGTACGATTGGCACAATCTAATACTCCTTCATACTTAGCCATCCAATCCATTCCCAAAATTACGTCTAGTCCTTGGGAATCTAGGATTATCAGGCTTACTGGAAACTTATGCTTACCAAACTCTATGACGAGATCCCGGCATCCAAGGCTTACTATCATATCTCCCCCGGAGAACTAACTTTATTGGACACCCAATGTTTTCTGATGCAAACCCATTTCTATCAAACAAATTGCCTTTGATATGAATGAATGAGATGCACCGGTATCAAAGAGTACAAATGCTGAAATTGAATTGAGTCTGAACTTACCAGCCACGGCATCAGGCTCCTCATAGACCTCCTCCACATTGATGTGGTTAACCTGTCCTTTCTGAAAAGGATTTGGCTTGTTAGGTCCTTCTACTTTCTTCTCAGGGCACTCATTAGCATAATGCCCCAGCTTCTTGCATTTGAAGCACTCAACCTGACTGATGTCCTTTTTAGGAGGTTGGCCTCCACTTCCACTACCATTTCCACCATAGTGGCTCTTATGTCCACCCTTGTGGGTTCTTGTACTTGTCCTTGTCATGACCGCGGTGATGCTTGTTGTCATGACGGTTGTGGTTGTGCTTGCTGAATTTCCCATGTTTATGGGATCCTGATTGCCACTGTCATCATAGTGAGATCGTTTGTGAGACGATCCCGAGCTGTGTTTGTCGGAGTGTTTCCTCTTTCTACTCTCGACTTGCTTCATTTTACTTTCCAAAATAGCAGCCTTGCACACAAAGACTGATAAGTTGGAACATATGCCACAGACAACTGCAGATTCACTCATCATTCAAGCCTTCTAGAAATTTTTCCTTTCTTTTGGCATCTGTGTCAACCTCATCCGGTGCATAGCGCGCCAGATTGTTGAACTCTTCTATGTATTTCTGCCACGCTGCGGTGGCGCTATTTCAGGTTGTGAAACTCCTCTTTTTTTAGACTCATCATTCCTGATGAGATATGAGCAGTGCGAAAGCCATCTTCAAGATAGCCCAAGTCACCTCATCAATAGGAGTGGTGATTTGGAAGTTGTCCCACCATGTGGCGGCTGGTCCTTCCAACAGATGTGCTGCGAATATGACTTTTTCAGCATCCGTGCAGCCACGGTCCACTAAGTCCTTGTTCACGGAACGTAGCCAGTCATTGGCCACCATGGGGTCAGTTGTTCCAGAAAACTTTGCTGGCTCAATCGCAGAAATCTGGTGAGCATATCAAAACCCGGTGGTTTGTGTTGTTGTTTTTGTTGTTATTTTGGTTGTTGTTTGTTGTTTTTGTTGTTTTATTCTGGTTTGGAATGAATGTCGTCATCATTTGCATAAGCTGTGTTTGCCCATTCATCATTTGTTGCATTTCCGGGGTGATGTTATTGGGGTTGGGGTTTGCGCGACGGGGAGGCATCTGGGTTTGTTCAAATAGATAAGTATGAGATACCCTTAGATGTTTTTATGCACAATACATCACAAGAAATTCACATAAACATGCAACATAAGAATAAAACTCAACAACCAAATGATAAGTTCATGAAATAAAACACACAAGTGGCAAGCCATCCACATGTCGGATGGTCCAATAACAAGTTCACAATAACAAGTATGAATATGATAAGGTGAACGAGTAGCCGAGTCTACTCATCAATAACAATCTCCTCCTCGACGAAGGGTAAGACCTGCGTTCGCCATCGCGGTCTTGTTCTCCTTAATCGTAGTGGTCAAGGAATCGACCTTGGCCTTGAGAGCCCTCTTCTGGGAACGAAGCCTCTCGATAACCATCTGTGCTGCTCTAGCTCGTCGAAATCCTTGGACTTCAGTTCCTCGGTCATGTCCGGATCTTCTTGTTCCTGTCCTGGACGCGTTTCTCCTGACTCTTGAACTTGCGGTCCTGTGCCTCGAACTTTGTCTCCATTTCCTTGATCATCTCATCTTGCTGCGCAAAAATCTTGTCCTTCTCGCGAAGCTGCACCTGAAGCTCGTCATTTCCTAGCATGACGTTCGTTCTGTCCGTGTCTACATGCCTGAGAAGAGTCTCTAAGTCCTGGAGGTAAAGACGTATCGGCTCTGCAGTGCCCCTCGAGTCGTCCTCAAAGTCGATGGACTCTCCATCAACATCACGTCTTGCGAAGACGTGAAAGTGGGTGCCCCTAACCTGTCGGGAGTGACGGCCTAACAGTCATACTATCAGGTCCTGCATGACTACCTCCATGCCTCTCTCCCTGTCGTCGTGCATCAGCTTGAAGACGATGGCCTCCGTAGTAAGCTCAGTCTGGCGTCCGGGCTGGTTCACCTTGAAGCCCCAGAGGTCCTTCCTCTCGAACTTGGTAAGTGGGTACACCGTGATGGTGGGAAGAGGGAGATCGAGCAGAGTGGTAAGCTCAACGATACGGGGACCAAAACGAGTAACCTGAAACTCCTCAACAGTGATGATGGCAATAGGCATCTATTTATAAGAATGAAAAAGTTAGAATAACACAATTCAAGGTAAATCAAGACAAACATTCATACATATCCATAGAACACAATCATCCCACAAGTCATGCATACATAAGTCCATTACATCAATCAAGGTCCATACTTATTTAAAGCATCATTTTTGGAAATAAGGTGATAAGTGGTGGTCCAACTAACGAAGTGCCCTTACAATCCAATCTCACGGGATCTATTAGCAAACACAATGTTCCTAGAGGCAATCCACCAATCTTGCTCTCTTGACTCTATCACTAAGTCTATAACATCTCCCCTTATCTCTTGGTTGGTGGCTTCCAACTCTTGAGTAAGCTCCTTCTCTTTCTCTAAGTCCTTTTGGAGGTTGAGCATTCTGCACTTGACTCTAGCACTTAGTTCTTTGATAGTCCTCCAAGCTGCATCCCTGGCTGACTCAAAGAATGTGGTGTGCATTGTAGTGTTGGTGTACATGCAGAATCCCCTTTCTTTGTGGTTGTCTTCCTTGTTTTTGTACAAGTGAAGTTGCACCCACCAATACTCCACTCCTTCATCCATCACTGGAAAGCCCTTGTACACAGCTGCACCATGTGCTTCCATTGCCACCATGAGGTCCTTGAGAATATTGGGAAACTCAGTTTCACACTCCAAGGTCATGG
This sequence comes from Avena atlantica, assembly GCA_910589765.1. Taxonomy (NCBI): domain Eukaryota; kingdom Viridiplantae; phylum Streptophyta; class Magnoliopsida; order Poales; family Poaceae; genus Avena; species Avena atlantica. Next base: position 354,613,236 of record OU342734.1, read on the forward strand.
TCATGAGTGCTCCTTTCTTCACGGCTTCGTTGATGGAGTTCATCTACAAAGGAAGTTGAAAGAGATTAGAAGAGTTTTACGAGAAGAATAGACAAGTGTAGAAGTAGTTGAAAACTTTTTCCTTAGTGGTTTTTCCAATCCTAGGGTCATAATCCTACAGGCAACACAGTGCTCTGATACTATCTGTTAGACCCCTCCTTTATAAAGGAAAGGATCCCTGTGATTGCAATGCTAGTCCCTGGATCAATGCTAGCATCCACAGTTTAAGATGAAGTACACAGATACAAAGGTCGTTTATTACATTCATTCCAGAGATAAAACATAGTCTTTTACAACTCAGGGCCAAAGGCCTAGTACAAGAGTTTATGGAATAAGTAAATAAACATAAGTCTTCATCTTCATGTGCCATAGGCAAGCATGTTGAGTGTAGACTCATGACTCCTATTCATCATCGAAGTAGCCTACAACATCACAAGTTACAGCCACAGAGGGTCAATACTTTGGAATAGTATTGGCAAGTGATACCTTAGTATATTTTAAGTGGACTATATTACTATATGCATTTTGGCTAAGTGTGGCTTGGCTTGCTTTGCTTGAAATTAAGTTTTTCCTATTAGTTGAAATCACTAAGTTTTTCTTTGTCAAAACATTCCCAAGGAACCACCAATAGACATTGGGGTCCTTCACCCTTGTTTACCCACAAATTTTTACTTAGAAGTTGGAGTGATGAGATTCTTGTAGCTTCCATGTCTTGATGCTCAAATTGTCCATTGCCTTGGACTAGGCTAAGTACTTAGGTTTTCCATCTGCAGAGGTTGTGCACTTTCCCCACCAGACTTGGTTTCCCAAGACAGGACCTTTCAGAAGCCTTTCCTTAGTCAAAATGGACGCGCTCCAACCTATCATCCCAACTACCACCAACTGTCCAAGTGACTAAGTTCTAGCGACCTATATGATCATGGCAGAGCCCATATTGCCAAGTGGTTGCACTGTAAGCTTTCTCAACACTTGGCCTCCAAATCCCTTTGTGCCTGGGTGGCATAGCACAAGTGAGATACACAACCCAAGTCCATGGCCTTGTGTAACCACTCAACATAACCCAATCTTTCCTTTCCACCCAGGAGGTTCATTTGACTTAGTTGTTTTATTAGGAAAGCATAAGTCTCTTGACTTAGAAATATTTTCTTCATAGTAAGTATAGATGTTCACCACCCTTGTTTGCTAAGTAGCTAGGCTAAGCATGTTATGGTAGCTTATCTTAGGAAAAATTCCCTAGCAATTCTATTATTTTACACTACTTAGGATTTCCCATCTTGACATTAAGCAAAAATAGCATGCAAGTCTTAGCAAAAAATATCTAATGCTAGTACAAAACATAGGATAGAAATATTCATGAAAATATCACTTGCCTTGGTAGTGGGGAGAGTAACACTCTTCACAATCACAATCACTAACAAAATCTACACAAAAATTATGGCATACAATTACACACAATATATTCAATCAAAAATAATATGAATGCATGCATGCAAGAATTTTACTAAGTGGTGACTTTGAAAACTCTACCAAGTATGCACATGTTTACAGAAACTTAATAAGTCACAAATTTTCCAACTAAACTTATTTGGCTCCAATACAATTTACTAAAATAAATCTCTACTTAAAATAGCCTTAGAACATGTTCTACAAATAAAATCATTTTATCTATTACTATATGCTAAATAAATTGGATATTCAGAAAGGTCTTGTTTCACTGAATCCAACGGTATAAAGTTTGTAAAATTCTAACGTGGCATTCAAAAGTTATAGCAGTTTGAAGTTTGGATCTAAATCAGGTTTTAAATTCTGTTTTTGAATTTATCCTTGCCACGCGTCACAACCTCACTGGCGCGTACCAGTTCGCGCGGATCAAGCTCTGCAGCCGTTGGATCTAACTAACGTTGCGCGGCTCAGATCTGTCCATACCTCTTCGTTAAGTGAACTGTTTCTACGCGTAGGATCTAGATCAGACGGCTACGATCTAACAACCAGAAACGGGCGGCGCTGGCGGTGTTGACCGGCGGCGGCGCGTCTGACTACGGTGGCGCCGGCGCTCTAGATCGTCCGGGGAAACAAGAAGGTGCTTACCAGAACCGCGGTGGCGTGCTGAAGCTCGAGGTGGTGTTGGTTTGTGAAGGGGCGTGCTGGTACGGCTTCAGGAGCTCGTCGGAGTAACGGGCGGCGTCGGTCACTTGCAGACGTGGTGCTTGCCGAGGTTTGGCGTCGCCCTAACACAAGCCAGAGGCATCAGGAGTTGCGCAAAATGCAGGCGAACAAACTCGCGTGGAAAAGAGGGCAAGGGGCGCTCGGGTTTTACCTGAATTGGTCGCCGGAGTCAAGCGGCGGCGCAGGTGGTTTCGGTCGTGGACGGAGACGATGACCTGGGTCACGAGCAGGCAAAAGAAATGTGTCAGCAGGTGCGTAAGAACATGCTGAGCATCCTTGTTTGATCGAGAGAGAAGGGGGCGGTCGAGGCTCACCGGAATCGGTCGCCGGAGTCGTCGGTACTGCGGCGGTTCTGAGCGAGTCGTGGGCAGCCTGGTGGCGTGATTGTAGAATTGACTGGGGGAAAATGACTGCGAGGAAGTGGGGATTTTATAGCCAGTGTCTCGATAGGAAACGCCCGAGGTTTAATGCCCAATTAAGCCACGCCATTACCGGCAGTGACTGCAGCTGCGACGTGGTCGCGGGCGTGGTTTGAGGAAGACGATGACAGCGTGGACAGGGCCCGCTCGTCTGCGATGTGTGCAAAATAGGGGTGGGGTCCGTTCGTCAGTGACTGGCTGTGTGCGTTCGCGCGTGAGAGAGGGAAAGAAATTCCCCGGGTGGGCTTGCTGGGCTGGGTTCGTTGCTGGGCCAGATTTCTGGCACGCGGCCCTTTTCCTTTGTTTATTTCTTTTCTTTTTCTATTTTGATTTTCTGGTTAGATTTAGATATGAATTCAAATCTTTTTTGAATTCAAATGATTCTGGGGATTTTTGCAGGGTACCGTGGTTTCAAAATCAGTTATTTGACCATGTGGTTACTCTGGAAGGGCTTTGGTCAAGTTTGGACTTAAATCAATCAGAGACATTGCCTCTAGTTTGCAATGTTTTTGAAATTAGGGTTTTGAATTTATTTTCCAAATTGAAAACTTTGATCAAACTTTTTACTCCTAAACTTTCCAATAATGGAGGTAAGCAATCAAGTTCCTAATCATTCAAGTTTCAAAATGGTGTTGGTCTTTTGAATTAAATCTGTCCACATAAAATCATAACACCAAAGCTTATGTTTTTCTGAAGTGATTTTGAGAAAAATCCCTAAATGATGATGAATGCAAGGATGATATGAATGAGTTTTGGAATTTGAATTTAGGGATGTTACAAATCTAACCCCCTTAAGGTGAATCTCGCCCTCGAGATTCGGATTGGCTAGCAAATAGGTGAGGGTGGTCTTTCCGAAGATCATCTTCTCTTTCCCATGTTGCTTCCTCTTCAGAGTGATGGTTCCATTGCACCTTGCAAAACTTGATAGTTTTTGTCCTTGTGACTCTTTCTGCGGTCTCAAGAATCTTGACAGGCTTTTCTTCATAGGTGAGGTCACTTTCTAGTTGAACCTCTTCCAACGGTATGGTATCCTTCAGAGAAGATTCTTCCATTTCTGGGTGGCATTTCTTAAGCTGACTCACGTGAAACACATTATGGACAGCTGACAGAGATTCTGGCAATTCAACTTCATATGCAACTTCTCCCTTGCGACTTAGAATCTTGAATGGCCCAACATATCTTGGTGCCAACTTTCCTTTGACTCCAAATCTTTTCACTCCACGAAGTGGTGATACTCTAAGATAAGCTCTATCCCCAACTTCGTAGGTGACTTCTCTACGCTTAGAATCCGCGTAGCTCTTCTGTCGGGACTGTGCTACCTTCAACCTGTCCTTAACCAATTTGACTTTCTCTTCGGCCTCTTTGATAAGATCAGGTCCAAATAAGCTTCTTTCTCCCACACCATTCCATAACAATGGGGTGGTACACTTTCTTCCGTAGAGTAACTCAAACGGTGCCATTCCAATACTAGTTTGATGACTGTTATTGTATGAGAACTCTGCGTAAGGCAAGCTTTCATCCCAACTTGCTCCATAATCTATAGCACATGCCCTCAACATGTCTTCAAGAATCTGGTTAGTCCTTTCTGTTTGTCCATCAGTTTGAGGATGAAAAGCAGTGCTGAATTCTAATCTCGTTCCTAAGGATTCATGAAGCTGTCTCCAAAAGTGAGAAGTGAACTGAGTTCCTCTATCTGATACAATACTCTTAGGCACACCGTGAAGGCATACGATTCTGCTCATGTAGATTTTTGCTAACTTGGCACTTGTATATGTTGTCTTCACGGGTATAAAATGAGCCACCTTAGTTAGGCGATCCACTACTACCCATATAGAATCATACCTTGACCTGGTCCTTGGTAATCCGGTAATGAAATCCATACCAATATTTTCCCACTTCCATTCAGGAATAGGCAGTGGTTGAAGCAAACCTGCTGGTTTCTGATGCTCCGCTTTTACTCTGCTACACACATCACACAAAGCAATATGCTCGGCGATGTCCCTTTTTAGATTGTTCCACCAAAATCTTTCTTTCATATCCATGTACATCTTGGTGTTTCCTGGGTGAATAGAATACAGAGAGTTGTGACCTTCTTGTAAGATCAGTTTCCGCAACTCCGGGTCTTGTGGAACACATATACGTTTCCCGTGCCATAAAGTACCTTGTTCGTCTATATGGAAACTCTTAGCTTTCCCTAGACTAATATTTTCCTTAATCTTTTCAATTTCCTTATCGGTCTTCTGGGCTTCTTGGATCTTGTCCAATAGAGTGGGTTGAACATCCAAAGACATGAGATGTCCTTCAGGCACAATTTCCAATCTGAGTTCTTTGAATTGCTTACACAAGTCTTCTGGCAAATCACCTTTGGTAAGGCCATTTACAAACGTCTTACGACTTAGAGCATCCGCTACTACATTTGCTTTACCGGGATGGTATTGCAAACTTAAGTCGTAATCCTTGATAATTTCTAGCCATCTTCTTTGTCTCATGTTGATTTCCTTCTGGGTGAAGATATACTTCAAGCTTTTATGATCGGTGAACACTTCACATCGTTTTCCCAAAAGGTAATGTCTCCATGTTTTGAGTGCATGGACGACAGAGGCCAACTCCAAATCATGAGTAGGATAGTTTACTTCATGAGTTTTGAGTTGTCTCGAAGCATAGGCTACAACTTTACCGTCTTGCATAAGTACGACACCCAAACCTTGATGAGACGCATGACAATATACTTGGAAATCCTTTTCCAAATCTGGCAGACATAGAACTGGTGCTGTCACCAGTCTCTTCTTCAATTCTTGGAAGCTGACTTCACAACCTTCAGACCAATAAAATTTCTTGTCCTTCTTTAGCAACTCTGTCATTGGCTTACCAACCTTCGAGAATTTTTCAATGAACCTTCTGTAGTAACCTGCTAAGCCGAGGAAACTACGAACTTCTTTCACATTCTTGGGTGATTCCCATTCTGTCACAGCTGAAACGTTAGCAGGATCAACTGCCACACCATCCTTCGTCATCACGTGACCAAGAAAACCAACTTTCTCTAACCAGAACTCACACTTGCTGAATTTGGCATAAAGTTTATGTTCCCTTAGTTTCTCAAGTATCAAGCGTAAGTGTCTTTCATGTTCTTCCTTGCTCTTGGAGTAGACCAAGATGTCATCGATGAAAACAACAACGAACTTGTCAAGAAATTCCATGAACACCTTGTTCATCATATTCATGAAGTATGCCGGAGCGTTGGTTAAACCAAAAGGCATCACAGTATACTCATACAATCCATACCTTGTGGTGAATGCTGTTTTTGGTATGTCTTGTTCTCTTATTTTGAGCTGAAAATAACCTGACCGTAGATCAATCTTCGAGAATACACATGCTCCTTCTAGCTGATCAAACTAGTCGTTGATTCTTGGCAAAGGATATTTGTTCTTGATGGTAACCTCGTTGAGAGAACGGTAGTCAATACATAATCTTTGTGTTCTATCCTTCTTTTCCACGAACAATACTGGGGCTCCCCAAGATGAAGAACTTGGTTGAATAAACCCTTTCTGCAACTGTTCTCCTAGCTGCTTCTTGAGCTCTTTCAGTTCATCAACTGACATTTTGTACGGTCTCTTAGCTATTGGTCCTGAACCTGGCACCAAATCTATCAGAAACTCCACATCTCTATCCGGTGGCATTCCTGGTAACTCTTCCGGAAACACATTCGGATACTCACATACTATTGGCACACTGTCCATGCTAACCCCCTTAAGAGAATTCAGCTTACTTCCTTTGGATTCAAAGTTTGACTTGAATTTTATTCTTTTTCCTTCGGGGGTTGTGAGTGTAACTGTACGATTGGCACAATCTAATACTCCTTCATACTTAGCCATCCAATCCATTCCCAAAATTACGTCTAGTCCTTGGGAATCTAGGATTATCAGGATTACTGGAAACTTATGCTTACCTAACTCTATGACGAGATCCCGGCATCCAAGGCTTACTATCATATCTCCCCCGGAGAACTAACCTTTATTGGACACCCAATGTTTTCTGATGCAAACCCATTTCTATCAACAAATGCCTTTGATATGAATGAATGAGATGCACCGGTATCAAAGAGTACAAATGCTGAAATTGAATTGAGTCTGAACTTACCAGCCACGGCATCAGGCTCCTCATAGACCTCCTCCACATTGATGTGGTTAACCTGTCCTTTCTGAAAAGGATTTGGCTTGTTAGGTCCTTCTACTTTCTTCTCAGGGCACTCATTAGCATAATGCCCCAGCTTCTTGCATTTTAAGCACTCAACCTGACTGATGTCCTTTTTAGGAGGTTGGCCTCCACTTCCACTACCATTTCCACCATAGTGGCTCTTATGTCCACCCTTGTGGTTCTTGTACTTGTCCTTGTCATGACCGCGGTGATGCTTGTTGTCATGACGGTTGTGGTTGTGCTTGCTGAATTTCCCATGTTTATGGGATCCTGAGTTGCCACTGTCATCATAGTGAGATCGTTTGTGAGACGACCCCGAGCAGTGTTTGTCGGAGTGTTTCCTCTTTCTACTCTCGACTTGCTTAATTTTACTTTCCAAAATAGCAGCCTTGTCACACAAAGACTGATAAGTTGGAACATATGCCACAGACAACTGCAGATTCAGCTCATCATTCAAGCCTTCTAGAATTTTTTCCTTTCTTTTGGCATCTGTGTCAACCTCATCCGGGGCATAGCGCGCCAGATTGTTGAACTCTTCTATGTATTCTGCCACGCTGCGGTGGCGCTATTTCAGGTTGTGAAACTCCTTCTTTTTCAGACTCATCATTCCTGATGAGATATGAGCAGTGCGAAAGCCATCTTCAAAGATAGCCCAAGTCACCTCATCAATAGGAGTGGTGATTTGGAAGTTGTCCCACCATGTGGCGGCTGGTCCTTCCAACAGATGTGCTGCGAATCTGACTTTTTCAGCATCCGTGCAGCCCACGGTCACTAAGTCCTTGTTCACGGAACGTAGCCAGTCATTGGCCACCATGGGGTCAGTTGTTCCAGAAAACTTTGCTGGCCTCAATCGCAGAAATCTGGTGAGCATATCAAAACCCGGTGGGTTGTTGTTGTTGTTATTGGGGTTGTTGTTGTTGTTATTGGGGTTGTTGTTGTTGTTGTTATTCTGGTTTTGAATGAATGTCGTCATCATTTGCATAAGCTGTGTTTGCGCATTCATCATTTGTTGCATTTCCGGGGTGATGTTATTGGGGTTGGGGTTTGCGCGACGGGGAGGCATCTGTGGTTTGTTCAAATAGATAAGTATGAGATACCCTTAGATGTTTTATGCAGAATACATCACGAGCAATTCACATAACATGCAACATAAGAATAAAACTCAACAACCAAATGATAAGTTCATGAAATAAAACACACAAGTGGCAAGCCATCCACATGTCGGATGGTCCAATAACAAGTTCACAATAACAAGTATGAATATGATAAGGTGAACGAGTAGCCGAGTCTACTCATCAATAACAATATCCTCCTCGACGAAGGTAAGACCTGCGTTCTCCATCGCGGTCTTGTTCTCCTCAATCGTAGTGGTCAAGGAATCGACCTTGGCCTTGAGAGCCCTCTTCTGGGAACGAAGCCTCTCGATAACCATCTGCTGCTGCTCTAGCTCGAAATCCTTGGACTTCAGTTCCTCGGTCATGTCCCGGATCTTCTTGTTCCTGTCCTGGACGCGTTTCTCCTGACTCTTGAACTTGCGGTCCTGTGCCTCAAACTTTGTCTCCATTTCCTTGATCATCTCATCTTGCTGCGCAAAAAGCTTGTCCTTCTCGCGAAGCTGCACCTGAAGCTCGTCATTTCCTAGCATGACGTTCGTTCTGTCCGTGTCTACATGCCTGAGAAGAGTCTCTAAGTCCTGGAGGTAAAGACGTATCGGCTCTGCAGTGCCCCTCGAGTTGTCCACAAAGTCGATGGACTCTCCATCAACATCACGTCTTCCGAAGACATGAAAGTGGGTGCCCCTAACCTGTCGGGAGTGACGGCCTAACAGTCGTCCTATCAGGTCCTGCATGACTACCTCCATGCCTCTCTCCCTGTCGTCGTGCATCAGCTTGAAGACGATGGCCTCCGTAGTAAGCTCAGTCTGGCATCCGGGCTGGTTCACCTTGAAGCCCCAGAGGTCCTTCCTCTCGAACTTGGTAAGTGGGTACACCGTGATGGTGGGAAGAGGGAGATCGAGCAGAGTGGTAAGCTCAACGATACGGGGACCAAAACGAGTAACCTGAAACTCCTCAACAGTGCTGATGGCAATATGCATCTATTTATAAGAATGAAAAAGTTAGAATAACACAATTCAAGGTAAATCAAGACAAACATTCATACATATCCATAGAACACAATCATCTCACAAGTCATGCATACATAAGTCCATTACATCAATCAAGGTCCATACTTATTTAAAGCATCATTTTTGGAAATAAGGTGATAAGTGGTGGTCCAACTAACGAAGTGCCCTTACAATCCAATCTCACGGGATCTATTAGCAAACACAATGTTCCTCGAGGCAATCCACCAATCTTGCTCTCTTGACTCTATCACTAAGTCTATAACGTCTCCCCTTATCTCTTGGTTGGTGGCTTCCAACTCTTGAGTAAGTTCCTTCTCTTTCTCTAAGTCCTTTTGGAGGTTGAGCATTCTGCACTTGACTCTAGCACTTAGTTCTTTGATAGTCCTCCAAGCTGCATCCCTGTCTGACTCAAAGAATGTGGTGTGCATTGTAGTGTTGGTGTACATGCAGAATCCCCTTTCTTTGTGGTTGTCTTCCTTGTTTTTGTACAAGTGAAGTTGCACCCACCAATACTCCACTCCTTCATCCATCACTGGAAAGCCCTTGTACACAGCTGCACCATGTGCTTCCATTGCCACCATGAGGTCCTTGAGAATATTGGGAAACTCAGTTTCACACTCCAAGGTCATGGTCATGAGTGGTCCTTTCTTCACGGCTTCGTTGATGGAGTTCATCTACAAAGGAAGTTGAAAGAGATTAGAAGAGTTTTACGAGAAGAATAGACAAGTGTAGAAGTAGTTGAAAACTTTTTCCTTAGTGGTTTTTCCAATCCTAGGGTCATAATCCTACAGGCAACACAGTTCTCTGATACCATATGTTAGACCCCTCCTTTATAAAGGAAAGGATCCCTGTGATTGCAATGCTAGTCCCTGGATCAATGCAAGCATCCACAGTTTAAGATGAAGTACACAGATACAAAGGTCGTTTATTACATTCATTCCAGAGATAAAACATAGTCTTTTACAACTCAGGGCCAAAGGCCTAGTACAAGAGTTTATGGAATAAGTAAATAAACATAAGTCTTCATCTTCATGTGCCACAGGCAAGCATGTTGAGTGTAGACTCATGACTCCTATTCATCATCGGAGTAACCTGCAACATCACAAGTTACAGCCACAGAGGGTCAATACTTTGGAATAGTATTGGCAAGTGATACCTTAGTATATTTTAAGTGGACTATATTACTATATGCATTTTGGCTAAGTGTGGCTTGGCTTGCTTTGCTTGAAATTAAGTTTTTCCTATTAGTTGAAATCACTAAGTTTTTCTTTGTCAAAACATTCCCAAGGAACCACCAATAGACATTGGGGTCCTTCACCCTTGTTTACCCACAAATTTTTACTTAGAAGTTGGAGTGATGAGATTCTTGTAGCTTCCATGTCTTGATGCTCAAATTGTCCATTGCCTTGGACTAGGCTAAGTACTTAGGTTTTCCATCTGCAGAGGTTGTGCACTTTCCCCACCAGACTTGGTTTCCCAAGACAGGACCTTTCAGAAGCCTTTCCTTAGTCAAAATGGACGCGCTCCAACCTATCATCCCAACTACCACCAACTGTCCAAGTGACTAAGTTCTAGCAACCTATATGATCATGGCAGAGCCCATATTGCCAAGTGGTTGCACTGTAAGCTTTCTCAACACTTGGCCTCCAAATCCCTTTGTGCCTGGGTGGCATACCACAAGTGAGATACACAACCCAATTCCATGGCCTTGTGTAACCACTCAACATAACCCAATCTTTCCTTTCCACCCAGGAGGTTCATTTGACTTAGTTGTTTTATTAGGAAAGCATAAGTCTCTTGACTTAGAAATATTTTCTTCATAGTAAGTATAGATGTTCACCACCCTTGTTTGCTAAGTAGCTAGGCTAAGCATGTTATGGTAGCTTATCTTAGGAAAAATTCCCTAGCAATTCTATTATTTTACACTACTTAGGATTTCCCATCTTGACATTAAGCAAAAATAGCATGCAAGTCTTAGCAAAAAATATCTAATGCTAGTACAAAACATAGGATAGAAATATTCATGAAAATATCACTTGCCTTGGTAGTGGGGAGAGTAGCACTCTTCACAATCACAATCACTAACAAAATCTACACAAAAATTATGGCATACAATTACACACAATATATTCAATCAAAAATAATATGAATGCATGCATGCAAGAATTTTACTAAGTGGTGACTTTGAAAACTCTACCAAGTATGCACATGTTTACAGAAACTTAATAAGTCACAAATTTACCAACTAAACTTATTTGGCTCCAATACAATTTACCAAAATAAATCTCTACTTAAAATAGCCTTAGAACATGTTCTACAAATAAAATCATTTTATCTGTTACTATATGCTAAATAAATTGGATATTCAGAAAGGTCTTGTTTCACTGAATCCAACGGTATAAAGTTTGTAAAATTCTAACGTGGCATTCAAAAGTTATAGCAGTTTGAAGTTTGGATCTAAATCAGGTTTTAAATTCTGTTTTTGAATTTATCCTTGCCACGCGTCACAACCTCACTGGCGCGTACCGGTTCGCGCGGATCAAGCTCTGCAGCCGTTGGATCTAACTAACGTTGCGCGACTCAGATCTGTCCATACCTCTTCGTTCAGTGAACTGTTTCTACGCGTAGGATCTAGATCTGACGGCTACGATCTAACAACCAGAAACGGGCGGCGCTGGCGGTGTTGACCGGCGGCGGCGCGTCTGACTACGGTGGCGCCGGCGCTCTAGATCGTCCGGGGAAACAAGAAGGTGCTTACCAGAACCGCGGTGGCGTGCTGAAGCTCGAGGTGGTGTTGGTTTGTGAAGGGGCGTGCTGGTACGGCTTCAGGAGCTCGTCGGAGTAACGGGCGGCGTCGGTCGCTTGCAGACGTGGTGCTTGCCGAGGTTTGGCGTCGCCCTAACACGAGTCAGAGGCATCAGGAGTTGCGCAAAATGCAGACGAACAAACTCGCGTGGAAGAGAGGGCAAGGGGCGCTCGGGTTTTACCTGAATTGGTCGCCGGAGTCAAGCGGCGGCGCAGGTGGTTTCGGTCGTGGACGGAGACGATGACCTGGGTCACGAGCAGGCAAAAGAAATGTGTCAGCAGGTGCGTAAGAACGTGCTGAGCATCCTTGTTTGATCGAGAGAGAAGGGGGCGGTCGAGGCTCACCGGAATCGGTCGCCGGAGTCGTCGGTACTGCGGCGGTTCTGAGTGAGTCGTGGGCAGCCTGGTGGCGTGATTGTAGAATTGACTGGGGGAAAATGACTGCGAGGAGGTGGGGATTTTATAGCCAGTGTCTCGACAGGAAACGCCCGAGGTTTAATGCCCAATTAAGCCGCGCCATTACCGGCAGTGACTGCAGCTGCGACGTGGTCGCGGGCGTGGTTTAAGGAAGACGATGACAGCGTGGACAGGGCCTGCTCGTCAGCGATGTGTGCAAAATGGGGGTGGGTTCCGTTCGTCAGTGACTGGCTGTGTGCGTTCGCGCGTGAGAGAAGGAAAGAAATTCCCCGGGTGGGCTTGCTGGGCTGGGTTCGTTGCTGGGCCAGATTTCTGGCGCCCGGCCCTTTTCCTTTGTTTATTTCTTTTCTTTTTCTATTTTGATTTTCTGGTTAGATTTAGATATGAATTCAAATCTTTTTTGAATTCAAATGATTCTGGGGATTTTTGCAGGGTACTGTGGTTTCAAAATCAGTTATTTGACCATGTGGTTACTCTGTAAGGGCTTTGGTCAAGTTTGGACTTAAATCAATCAGAGACATTGCCTCTGGTTTGCAATGTTTTTTAAATTAGGGTTTTGAATTTATTTTCCAAATTGAAAACTTTGATCAAACTTTTTACTCCTAAACTTTCCAATAATGGAGGTAAGCAATCAAGTTCCTAATCATTCAAGTTTCAAAATGGTGTTGGTCTTTTGAATTAAATCTGTCCACATAAAATCATAACACCAAAGCTTATGTTTTTCTGAAGTGATTTTGAGAAAAATCCCTAAATGATGATGAATGCAAGGATGATATGAATGAGTTTTGGAATTTGAATTTAGGGATGTTACACCCCCTCTCGTTCATGCTCGCACATTCGCCTCATCTGCACGCAGCTAACACAACCTTTCTCATGCCTTAACGTGACCCGTAGCGTCCCCACCGTGTTCAGCAGTACACGCCCGACGACAGAAGCGACTCCGACGAGCAATCCCTGACGACCCCGTGCGCCCCTCGACAAACGGCGACCACCTCGAGAACCAACACATCTCGGCGAGACTGGTGATCTTTTTCCCTTCCCCTAGCGCTTCCTGTAACGCCGGCTCTGTCATTGTCTGACCGCTCCGCCGCCAGTGCCGCTCGTTTCTGGTCTTTTGACTTTGGCCGTTAGATCTAGATCATAGGCGTAGGATTAGAAATAACCCGAAGGGGTACGAATCTATCTGAGCCGCTCATATCTAATTAGATCCAACACTCCACATAGCGCGATCCGGCCAAACCGGTATGCACCAATCAGAAGCTGCCGCGTGGCTAGGGTTTAGATTTAAAATCTGAATTTAGATCTATTAGTCATTTAAACTTGCAAAATTCATAACTTTTGATCCACGCGTCCAAATTTTACAAATTTTATATCAATAGAATCAGGAAAAAGAATCCTATCCAACCATGTACTTTGTTTAATGAATTGCTTATGTAAAGTTAGTTGTTTTTTGCAGAAACATTTGTAGGCTTATTTTGTGTATAAAAATTAATTGGAAAATGTTTTAAAGACTAAATAAAGTTTATTTGATATATAAAAGTTTTGTTTATTGATCAATACTGTTTACTTGTCTTGTTGGGTTTAGAAAAATCATCACATGTCATTTGCATGCATTCATATTTTTTTGCTTGTTTATTTTGATATGTGAATTTGGTGCTATCATTTTATGTGTAGATTTTGGTGCTAGTGGTGATTGTGACTGTTAGGATTGTTGTTACTCCCCAACTACCAAGGCAAGTGGTGCTTCATACTTTTGTCCCAATATTTTGACTTTGCATTAGAAATATTTTGTATAGGGCTTGCATGATAATTTTTACTAAGTATCTATATGCTATGCTTGGGAAATCCTAGTAGTTGTAAAATTGTTAGAATTTCCTCTAAGTTAAGATGCTTGCTATTACCATGCTTAGCCTAGCTAGTAGCAACCAAGGGTGGAATATATTCATGCTATGGAAAAATTATTGCTAAGTCTTTGACTTATGTTTTTGCTTAATAAAACAACTAAGTAAATGAAACACCTGGGTGGAATGGTAAGTGCTTGGTGGTTTTTGGTTGAGTGGTTACACAAGGCCCATTTCTATGGTTTACCTTGTGTATCACACTTGTGGATTGTCACCCAGGAACAAATGTATTTGAGATGCCAAATGTTAAGAAGCTTCTAGTGCAGCCACATGGCATTATGGGCTCTGCCTGGATCATATAGGTTGCAATAACTTAGCCATTTGGACAGTTGGTGGTAGTGGGTGATAGGTTGGAACGCGTCCATTTGGTCTAAGGGAAGGCTTATGAAAGGTCCTGTCTTGGTGAAAATCAAGTCTTGCGGGGAAAGTGCGCCACCTCTGCAGAAGGAAGAAACTAAGTACTTAGCCGTGTCCCCGGTAATGGACAATTTGAGCATCAAGACATGGAAGCTATCAAGAATCTCCTCATCCCAATTTTCTAAGTTAGAACAAGGGTGAAGGTTCACCAATTTCTATGGGTGGTTCCTTGGGAGTTTTTGCTAAACAAATACTTAGTGTTTTCAACTGATAGGTAAAACCTATTTTGAACAAAGCAAGCCTAAGCTACACTTAGCCAAATTCATGTAGTAGTTAGATACTAATATTCTACTAAGGTATCACTTGCCAATACTATTCCAATGTATTGACCCACTGTGGCTGTAACTTGTGATGTTGCAGGTTACTCTGATGAGGATTAGGGTTATGAGTCTACACTCAACATGCTTGCCTGTGGCACATGAAGATGAATACTTTTATTTATAATGTTAAGTTAAACTCTTGTACTAGCCTATGGCTATGGAGTTGTAAAAGACTATGTTATCTCTGGAGTGACGATGTAATAATGCCCTTTGTTTCTGTGTACGACATATTAAACTGTGGATGCTAGCAATTGATCCAGGGACTAGAATTGCAATCACAGGGACCTTCACCTTTATAAAGGTGGGGTCTTGCAGTGTAAGACCTTACAGTCGTGTTTGGATCTATAAAGAAATATACATGGATGTTTCACATCTATGAAATAGTCGACATGCTGGTAAAGAGTTCACAACAATGTTCAAAGGTTTACTATGACAAGATTTGATCTTTCATAGCGATATTTAGTCTAGACGGATTAATGTAGTAACCACTACATATAATTTCGTTATGTGGTAGTTGAATAAACAAAACAAGTTCTTCTAATAGAATTGTTACCTAGGACGTATGCATAACACGGTCCAAAGATTTTTGTTAATTCAAAGGATGCTAAAAGCGTATGCAAACTTCATTGGTTGAAGTGAGCATCGCAGAGTTGGAATCTTCACCATGATGAAACTGTTAAAAGAGTTTAAATTCATCAGAGACGATGAAGATGCTTGCATTTGCAAGAAATTAAGTGGGAGCGCTAAGACATATTTCTAATACATTATGTGGAAGACACATTGTTGATTCGAAATTAAGTATCTTTTATTAAACACATGTTAAGAATTCCATCTCGATGATAGACTTAGGCAAAACCTGAATATTTGGCATCAATATCTATATATATATATAGATTGAGATGCTAATATGGTTGTGCCAAATGTACATAGATGAGATATTGAATGAGTTCAATATGGAAATGACAAGAAAGGTTCTTGCCACACAGAAAGGATTAAATCGAAATTCAAGTGTATCGACACTTGGTAAGTGAAACAAAGATTCAAGTATTGATTGATACTTGATGAATAAAATCACAAAAGGTATTTTTCAATCATACTGTGATATGTACAAATCCAGATACGTCCTATGCTCTAAATGTTATGAGCATATACCAGAATGATTCATAAGATGGTCATTGGACAATAGTAAGGATATTCTTATGATCCTTTGGAAGAACTAAGAATATATTATTTTGTAGAAGTGACAAATAGATGGTTAGTTCATTGTGAAAGGTACTACATTGATACTAGTTTTTTCACAAAGTACAAATTAAGTTTATCTCAATCTAAACTAAGGGTGGCACAATATGATGGAAAGTAAGTTTCATAATGGATTTGGATGATTTCCAAAGTTAAGACATTGTGACAGATACTACAACAAAAGGTTAAGTATATGACTGCTATTATAGCAGCAAAAGAGGGCATTTGTGCCAAGTAGTTTGTAATCAAACTAGGTGTAGTTCACAGTGGGATAATACTATGAAGATATATTGTATGACAATATTGTCAACATGTTTTAACCCCTAGGAACTGAAGGTCTCACCAAAGGACCAAATTTATACAAAGCCATCTCATTAGAGAATGAGTGATGCGTAGAGACGCAAAGACATGCAATTACACACGGACCTGAAAGTGTTAGATCCGAAGATCGGTTGATCACTAGCAATCGTGTACATACAACACCAAAAAGCCATAGGTATTGAATACACAAAGATTTGAAACTAGATTATTGTCTCTAGTGCAAGTGGGAGACTGTTGGAGATATTCCCAAGAGGCAGTAATAAAGAGGTTATTATCATATCTTCATGCTTATGATAAATATTTGCATACCATGCTATAATTGTACTAAACGAAAACATTAATACTTGTGTGATTTGTAAACATAAAAGAGTCCCTAGTAAAGCCTCTTGTTAAAATAGCTTGTTGGTTAATATATGATCATGGACATTGAGATGTTATTAACAACAAAATCATATCATTAGGAGAATGGTGTGATGGACATACTCATATAGATAAGCGTAGCATAAAGATCAAGTCATTTCAATAGTTCATTTGCTATAAGCTTTCTGATACATAGTAACCTAATTCCTTCGACCATGAGATCATGCTAATCACCATCACCGGATGGATGCTTTGATGACATCAAACACCACACCGTAACTAGGTGGCTATAAAGGTGGCATTGAGTGTTCAGAAAGTATGTGTTGAGGCACATGGATCAAGAGTGGGATTTGTCGATCCATATGATGGATAGATATACTCTGGGCTCTCTCGGTGGAATGTCATCCAATTAGCTTGCAAGCATGTGACTGGCTCACAAGGGATCACATATCACAGGAACGAGAAAAGAGTACTTATCGGTAACAAGGTTGAACTAGGTATGCAGAGATAACGAACACCAGACCTCGGATAAGTAAACTATCGCGAGACAAAGGGAAATTGGTATCATATGTAAGTGGTTCAATCGATCGCAAAGTAACCATAGAAATATGTGGGATCCATATGAATTTCTAGCTTCCTCTATTGGTTATTGATCATAGAAGAGTCTCGTTCATGTCTGCATAATTCACGATCCGTAGGGAGACACACTTAAGGATTCGATGTTATTTAGTAGATATGGAATATAAGTAGGGAGACCGAATGTTTTTTGGAGTCTCGTATGGGATCTAGGATATCATGAGGAGATCCAGAATGATCCGAAGAATAAGATTCATATAAGGAAAGTCCAATTCCGGAGTTCGGGAATGATTCCGGTGTTTTCACCGGAATGATCTAGAAGGTTCACCGGACCGGAAGGGGAAGGGTACATGAATGTGTCATGAATAAGTGGAATGATTGCATCATGTCCTAGGTCACTTGGTTGGGAATTTGTAAGAAAGAAATTGAGCTCCAAATTGAAAGTCAAAATGTAAGTTTGAAAAGTCAAACTGGAATGAATCCTTCTTTCCCTCCACCACAAGCCAACAAGGAGAGGGAGTTGGGGAAGGATTAAAACTCCCCTCTCCCCAGATGCACTCCCTCTCATAAATATAGGGGAGGGGGTGCCCCAAGAGACACACAACACCAACCCCTCCCCACATAGCCGCAGTGACGCCCCCGCCCCCAGCGCCGCCGCAGCCGCAGCGCCACCGGATCGTCGCCCGCCCTAGCCGCCGCCGACTCCACCTCCTCCTCTCCAGCCCTCTAAACCCTAGATCTCTGGAAACCCTAATTCTCCACCATAACCTGCTCCGGCTTAGGCGAAGCCCTACATGATCTTCCCTCCACTTCCGACATGATGCCGTCATGCTGCAGGAATTGCGAGGGGAGAACTACAACCTCTGCTGCCTATTGGAACAAGGGAGAGGAAGGTCTTCATCGAGTACTGAACGTGTGACCGACTGCGGAAGCACTGCTGGAACGCAGCGCTGGAAGGATCGTCTACACGATCTTAGATCGGCAAGTGTACGACTACATCACCCACGAGAATCTGCTCTCATTAACCGCTTTGGAATCTTTGAGGGTGAGTACTCTAATCGACTCATTGCTACAATCTAGTAGATAGATCTTGGATTGTTTGTGTTCATGCGGTAGAATTTTTTTGTTTTCCATGCTATGTTGTAAGATCCCTCCTTTATAAAGGAAAAGGATCCATGTGATTGCAATGCTAGTCCCTGGATCAATGCTAGCATCCACAGTTTAAGATGAAGTACACAGAAACAAAGGTCATTATTACAGTCATTCCAGAGACAACATAGTCTTTACAACTCCATGGCCACAGGCCTAGTACAAGAGTTTAAATAAGTAAATAGATAAAAGTCTTCATCTTCATGTGCCACAGGCAAACATGTTGAGTGTAGACTCATGATTCCTAATCCTCATCAGAGTAACCTGCAACGTCACAAGTTACAGCCACAGTGGTCAATAAATTGGAATAGTATTGGCAAGTGATACCTTAGTATATTATTGGTGGACTACATACTATATGCAATTTGGCTAAGTGTAGCTTAGGCTTGCTTTGCTCAAAATAGGTTTTGCCTATTAGTTGAAATCACTAAGTTTTTCTTTGTCAAAAACTTTTCCCAAGGAACCACCAATAGACATTGGGTTCCTTCACCCTTGTTCACCCACAAGTTTTACTTAGAAATTGGGATGAGGAGATTCTTGATAGCTTCCATGTCTTTATGCTCAAGTTGTCCAATACCAGGGACATGGCTAAGTACTTAGATTCTTCCATCTGCAGAGGTTGTGCACTTTCCCCACCAGACTTGATTTTCACCAAGACAGGACCTTTCAGAAGCCTTCCCTTAGACCAAATGGACGCGTTCCAACCTATCATCCCACTACCACCAACTGTCCAAATGGCTAAGTTCTAGCAACCTATGTGATCCAGGCAGAGCCCATATTGCCAAGTGGCTGCACTAGAAGCTTTTTAACATTTGGCCTCTCAAATCCCTTTGTTCCTGGGTGGCTTTCCACAAGTGAGAACACAAGGTAAACCATAGAAATGGGCCTTGTGTAACCAATCAACATAAACCATTCCTTCCATTCCACCCAGGTGTTTCATTCACTTAGTTGTATTAGGCAAAACACAAGTCCAAAGACTTAGAAATATTTTCATCATAACATGTATATTTCACCACCCTTGGTTGCTACTAGCTAGGCTAAGCATGGCATAGATAAGCATCTTAACTTAGAAATTTCCTAGCAATTCTACACTACTAGGATTTCCCAACATGGCATATAAGCAAAATATAACATGCAAGACTAGCAAAATATTTCTAATGCTTAGTAGAAAACATAGGGATAAAAATATCATGAAGCACGACTTGCCTTGGTAGTTTGGAGAGTAGCTACACTCCTCACAATCACAATCACTATTGTCACCAAAATCTACACATAAAATCATAGCAACAATCACATACAAAATAAATACAAGCAAAAATATATGGATGCATGCAACATGATATGTGATGATTTTCTAAACTCAACAAGACAAGTGCACAGTACTGGTACATAAACAAGTTCAAAACTTGCCAAACAACATTTATTTAAACACTAAAACCTTTCTCAAATAATTTATATACAGAAAATAGGCCTGCACATGTTTCTGTAAATAAAACCATTTTAACAGAAACAAAACATTAAACACATTGCATATTTGGAAAGGGCTTGCTCTCCTGATTCCATTGATATAAAGTTTGTCAAATTTGAACGTGGGAATCAAAAGTTATGGCTAAAACAAAATCAAATAACTAATAGATCTAATTCAAATTTTTAAAATGAACTCTGTGCCACGCGGCGTGTTTCTATTGGCTGGTACCGGTTCGGGCGGATCGATCAACGAGAGCCACACGAGTTAAGTGAAGATGCACGGCCAGATCTAGCGCGTACCCCTTCGTTAAGTGAATCTAACGCAGCCGATGGATCTAGATCTAACTGTCCGCGATAAAGCGACCATGGATGGGTGGCGCCAGCGGTGGCATCTGGTGGCGGCGGATCTGTCTATGGTGGCGCGGGGGCTACAGGGGGTTCTAGGGTCATCGGAGGTGCTTACCGGGCTCGTAGCAATGCACTGATGCTCAACGTGGCGACGGTTTGGCAAGGGGCGCATGGACACGGCTGCACGGGCTCGTCGGAGTTGCTGACAGCGTCGGGCTCGGGTGGACGGCGACGTTGGCGACGCTCCTGGTCACCCTAGCATGAATAAAAGGCATCAAGAGATGAGCAAGGCTACGGGGAACACGTTCGTGTGAATCAGAGGCGAAGGGGAACAAGGGGCTCACCGAATTTAGTCGCCGGAGTTGGAGACGTCATCGGGAGCTTGCTGCGCTTGATGGAGTCGACGACCTGGGGCGGTATAGGATGTACCAATGGTGTCAGAAGGTGCGCAAGGAAGTTGCGAATCTGTCTGCACGGACTAGAGGAGAAGGGGCGCACGGGGCTCACCGGGATTGGTCGCCGGAGTGAGCTCTGTCTGCGGTGGTGCAAGGGTGATTACGGGCAGCCTAGGGGCGCTCTGTGCTCGAAGTCTGGGGGAAAATGGAAAGGGGGCAGAGGGGGTTTAAGTAGGCGAGATGGGGGCGTGAATTACTCCAGCATTGAACGGGAATTGACGACGCGAATCAAACCAGGAAATGCACGGCGTGAATTGGGGAAAAACACGTCGCCAGGGTGGAGACGATGACGCCGTGTGGGCCGTGGCTGTCAGCGAGAGAAACAACGAGGGGGTGGGGTCCTGGCGTCAGTCACTCGGTGGGTTCGTTCGTGAGTAAAGAAAAACGGTTCGCGGGGGTGGAGTTGCTGGGCTAGTTGGGCTGGTTGGGCCAGATTCGTGTGATTGCCTATTTTTTTTCTCTTTTAAACTTTTTCTTTTTTTGTTTGCTTTTCTAAACTGATTTCAAAACTCCAATTCAAATCTGTTTGAATTCAAAACTTCTCTAGTCTTTTGTACTATAAATCTTGTGCTCAAATAAGTGTCAAACACAACTGTTCACTCAAACCTACTTGGGTCATTTGAAAAATCAAAACAAAACCAAGCCATTATGGGATATAATAATTGTTATATCTTTGGTTTTACTTCATACTTTGTTTGGAAACTTTATTCAAGCTTTTGAAATCACTTAAGTTTGAATACAAAACACTACTGTGAATATTTGCACTTCACTCAATAGCAAGTAGCCCAAAGGCTAGAGTGTTCATACATAAAATAATGAGCAATATATTCTCTCAGTGGGTTCGTTCGTGAGTAAAGAAAAACGGTTCGCGGGGGTGGGGTTGCTGGGCTAGTTGGGCTGGTTGGGCCAGATTCGTCTGATTGCTTATTTTTTCTCTTTTAAACTTTTTCTTTTTCTGTTTGCTTTTCTAAACTGATTTCAAAACTCCAATTCAAATCTGTTTGAATTCAAAACTTCTCTGGTCTTTTGTACTATAAATCTTGTGCTCAAATAAGTGTCAAACACAACTGTTCACTCAAACCTACTTGGGTCATTTGAAAAATCAAAATAAAACCAAGCCATGATGGGATATAATAATTGGCATATCTTTGGTTTTACTTCATACTTTGTTTGGAAACTTTATTCAAGCTTTTGAAACCACTTAAGTTTGAATACAAAACACTACTGAATGAATATTTGCACTTCACTCAATAGCAAGTAGCCCAAAGGATAGAGTGTTCATACATAAAATAATGAGCAATATATGCTCTTGTTTTTGAAATGATTTTGAAATGAAACCCTAAATGATCATGGATGCATGGATGATATGATTGAGTTTGAAACATGATTTTAGGGATGTTACAAATCTAACCCCCTTAAGGTGAATCTCGCCCTCGAGATTCGGATTGGCTAGCAAATAGGTGAGGGTGGTCTTTCCGAAGATCATTTTCTCTTTCCCATGTAGCTTCCTCTTCGGAATGATGGTTCCATTGAACTTTGCAAAACTTGATAGTCTTAGTCCGTGTGACTCTTTCTGCAGTCTCAAGAATCTTGATAGGTTTCTCTTCATAAGTGAGGTGACTCTCCAACTGAACCTCTTCCAAAGGTATAGTATCCTTCAAAAAATATAAGGATGTAGATGGAGATATTATTAATCTCAAGTTGTTTCCTTTCTCCTTGAGAGGAAAAGCTAAAGAATGGTTACTATCCTTGCCTATAAATAGGATTGATTCTTGGATTAAGTGCAAAGATGCTTTTATTGGAAAGTACTACCCTCCTGCTAAGATTATATCTATGAGAAGTGATGTTATGAAATTTAAACAACTTGATAATGAACATGTTGCTCAAGCTTGGGAAAGAATGAAATCTTTGGTTAAGAATTGTCCCACTCATGGACTTACTTCTTGGATGATTATCCAGACATTTTATGCAAGTTTGAACTTCTCTTCAAGAAACATGTTGGATTCAGCTGCTGGAGGTACCTTTATGACCATCACCTTGGGTGCTGCAACAAAACTCCTTGATAATATGATGGTTAATTATTCTGAATGGCAAACTGAGAGAGCTCACATGGCAAGAAGGTAAATTCTGTTGAAGAAACCTCCTCTTTGAGTGATAAGATTGATGTTATAATGGCTATGCTTGTTGATGGGAAAGCTCCTTTAGATCCTAATAATTTTCCCTTAGCCTCTTTGGTTGCTCAAGAAGAGCAAGTTGATGTGAACTTCATTAGAAACAACAATTTCAACAACAATGCCTATAGGAATAATTTTGGTGGTAACAACAATTATAGGCCTTATCCTCCTAATAATGGCAATACCTATGGAAACTCCTACAACAATACTAGAACTGCCCCCTCAGAACTTGAATTCATGCTCAAAGACTGTATTAGTAAACAAACCACTTTCAACAAGACCGTGGAGGAAAAGCTTTTGAATGTTGAGAAAAATATTTCCTCTTTGTCTGAAGCACAATCCTCTTTGATTAATAAAATGGCTGCTAAACCTGAAACTTTGGAAAGTAACTTTGCTACTACTCATGCCATACAATTTACTATTGATGAAAATGTAAGACTGTTAGCCCAACTTCATGCTAAGTGGGAAAGAGAAGCTGAAACTGCTAGAAACAATAGTGTGTGCACTATCACCAGCGCCAATTTTGATGCCACTAAACCACAAGAAGTCCCTATTCCTCCTACCACAATGCCTAAACCCAATGAGACTACTACTAGTGATGCTAAGATTGATTTTAATCTTGATGGTTGCAATATTTTTGAAGTGATTATGTTCCTACAAAATCTTGCTAGAAGTCCTGATGCTAGTGATATGCATGTAGCTTTCACCAAACACATTACAGATGCTCTTATTAAAATTAAGGAAGAGAAGTTGAAACACAAAGCTTCTATTCCTAGGAAAGTAGAAGATATTTGGGAACCCATTATTAATATTCAAGTGAATGACTTTGATCTCAAAGCTTCATGTGACCTTAGTTCTAGTGTCTCTATCATGCCTAGAAAGATTTATGAAATGCTTGATTTGCCACCTTTGGAAGATTGTTATGGATGTACCACTTAATGATAATGCTAAAAAGAAACTCATGGGGAATGTTAATGATGTTCTTATTATGGTTAACAATGCTTATGTCCCTGTTGATTTCTATGTTTTGGATGTTGAATACAATGCTTCTTGTCCTATTACTTTGGGAAGACCTTTTCTTAGAACTGTTGGTGCCATCATTGATATGAAAGAAAGCACCATTAAATATCAATTTCCATTCAAGAAAGGTATTGAACACTTCCCTATAAGGAGAGAGAAGTTGCTTTTTGCTCCTCCTTTGAAAGCAAGGTTTGATGTTAATGCTTCTTCATTTGAAAATACTTGATTCTTGCTTCTTGTGCCTAACTTAAAGGCGTTAAAGAAAAGTACTTGTTGGGAGATAAACCAAAAGTTTTCTTGAGTCTTGGAAGTAATTACTTCAGTAATGACCTCTCCTTATCCTTTTTGTTTGCTTTTTGTGCCAAGAATAACCTCTAATGAGAGGGAAGTAAGATTTGGGGAGTTGCTGTCTCGAAACAGATTTTTGTTCTCTACCGTAAAAATTCGCGAGGAATCTATGTAAGTCATATTGAGCTGATATTTTGCGAATAAATCCCGCGATATGTTAGCTAACTTTCGTTAGCTCAACACTTTTTGATTTGAGCAACATAAGGTCTTCGAGAAAATCGGTTTCTAGCTGCTGGTCTGTTTTGACAGATTTCTACCATTATTTGCATTTGCTTCTTATTGATTCCTTTTTGGGTTCTTTTTGGGAAATTGAGCTTTTTGAGGGAATTTCTACAGTAGATTGTGTTTTTAGTGAAAGTTTTGCTGTTATAAACCTAAAGGTATATTATCTTTTGAATACACTAATGTTGCTAATGAAGATTGTGTGGAGTTTTGTATGAAGGGAAAAATTCAGGTGTAGAGAGAGAATGATGTAATGAGATGAAGAATGGACAAAATATCAAGCTTGGGGATGCCACCCCATGTCACCCCAAGAAATATTCAAGAGGTAAAAGCGTCAAATCTTGGGAATCAATAAAAAGCTCAGGTCTTTCTAGACACTTTGTTTTCATTGTTTCATGCACAGTTGTGTTGTTCCTGGAGCGTCTTAGTTTTCGTTTAGTTTGCTTAGTTTGCTTGAATCAAGTAGTTTGGACCCCCGTTCTCGCTGTGTTGTTTCAGATAAGTTGATTGGTGTTGAGAGGAGTAGAAAGTTCTTACTTAAATAGTACAAGAGGAGCTTGATTTGACTGTGACTTAGACTTTAGCATGTCATGCTAGATGTTGTTTTGACCTTATGCTTAGTGATTATTGCTGTAGCATGACTTGTTTCAAACAATTAGGATTGCTTAGGGTGCCTTGAAGGAATCATGCGTTGTTTTAGCATACAAAATCATAGTATTTTGGTATTCTCCTTTGATGCTTTATTTGGGTAGACTTGGCACATGCTCACGCCATGTTATGACTATGAACAAGTCACCATAGCCTCTATGATCATTTAATATTTGACTTGTAGTACCACTTTATGCTTTGATTAGAAATGTTTTGTCGCTCTGCATGATTATGGTCATTATTGCTCTCTTAGTTGGTCGCTCCCAGTCTTTTGCTAGCCTCCACTTGTATGAGTAAGCTCTACTGATGCATACAACTCCCAAGAAACCAAGTTATCCCAAAGTGTCCACTATAAATTCCTATGCATGGTGTGTTACACCATTCCAAGTATATTCTTGTTTTCATCTATCTTCCGATTAAAAAGTATTTTGTTATGAGAAAACTTAGTGATTAAAGCTCTCACAAACTTGATGGCACACTTTATTTTTCTTTCCCTAATAAACTTGAACCATTGTGTAATCTATGTTGTATATGCTTGCACTTATATGTTGGAATTAGCAGAATCGTGCTGTCACGGGGAACGCTTTCAACATTGCACTTGTACTTTGTACACAGTTGATATCATGCTCTTTTGTCTATGTATGTCATCAACGTGAAATAAAAAGGGAGCTTGTAAGTCCATGGAGTTATGTATGTGTGTTAGAGAAACGCCTGGGCCGCTAGCCTAAGCCATGCCTAATCATGGTGGAAACTTGCAGCATCACCATAATGACATCTATGAAGATTTCTTCTTATAAAAAAGAGACATATTGAAAAGAGGAAAGAGAGAAAAAAAGCACCATATTCCCATGGTAAATAAGAAGATTGCTGAGATGCTCATTGTCTGCTTGCCTTGTCATTTTGATTATGGGATAGCTCTTGTATCATGTGCAAGGGGTACCCCGTTGGCGGTTCTCTATGATACACATGTACTTACTATGACAAGAACTTACAGGTGACTAAAGTTGAGTAGCATGAGGTGCGACCCTCGTATTCAAGGGACATGAGATTGCCAACTTATACTTTTTCAAGCATATACTCCATAGCTTGTTCACTTTAACCTTAATCACTTCAAGATGCTTATGATAGGGGCAATGAGAGCTGAAAGCTAACAAGTACCATAATTTTTGAAAGCTCTTTTTGAGACTTGAAATCCCTGCTTCCCTTTATGAAGGGCCTTTCCACTTTTATATTGAGTCTCCACCTTCTATCCTTAGGCACCAGTTAAGAGAGCATAGTTGCCATTCTTAGTTCTATATGCGTTGTCCCAAAACTTATTGATTGATGCATATTGTTGATATTACTTGTTCTTGTGCTATTTGTATCTAGTCACTTTTATGAACTTTGAAGGTGTCCTATGCATCTATTTGCTACTTCATGAGGGAAAAGCTGAATGCCACTATGCCATGTTTTCTGTATGTGAAACAAACAGATGTTTTTCAATGCATGTTATTCATGATCTTTGTTTGTAGCCTTTCATGTTGCATGCATAGTTACTTTGTCTTACTATTATAAATCCATCTTTCATGCTCATGTTTAGAGTTCTTTGATCCCAGCTTTCAATGCTTCCAAATGGTTTGATCTTGATTTTGATGGTGCATGTCACCTCAAAAATTATTCTTTTTATCACTTACCTACTCGAGGACGAGCAGCAGTTAAGCTTGGGGATGCTTGATTCGTCGGAAACGTATCTATAATTTTGATGTTCCATGCTTGTTATGATCTACTTTGCTTTGCTTTGTCTACACTTTGAGGTGTTTTTATATGTTTTCTGGTACTAACCTATTAACAAGATGCCACAGTGCCAGTTGCCTGATTTCTTCTGTTTTTGGTTCCAGAAAGATAGAAAATCAATATTCTTGGAATTGGACGGGAGAAAAGCCAAAGTCAATATTTTACCGTGGGGAACATGAAGCCTGAATATAAGACGGAGGAGAGCCACCAGGGGGCCATACCCCTGGCTGCGCGGCCAAGGTGGGTCCTCTCCTGGGGGGGGGGTGCGGCCGCCCTGGCGACCCCCCTGCCTCGCCTCTTTGCCTATAAAGACCCCCAGATGCCTAAACCCTAAGGACCCCCCTGCTCGCCTCTTCGCCTATAATGACTTGATCTTTATGCTACACTTATCAATATTCCACAAAACCGTCTATAGCCGCCACCACCATCTGTTGGAGATATGCCAAGAGGCAATAATAAAGAGGTTATTATCATATATTCATGCTTATGATAAATGTTTACATACCATGCTATAATTGTATTAAACGGAAACATTAATACTTGTGCGATTTGTAAACATAAAAGAGTCCCTAGTAAAGCCTCTTGTTAAACTAGCTTGTTGGTTAATATATGATCATGGTTTACTGATCATGAACATTGAGATGTTATTAACAACAAAATCATATCATTAGGAGAATGGTGTGATGGACATACTCCTATAGATAAGTGTAGCATAAAGATCAAGTCATTTCAATAGTTTGTTTGCTATAAGATTTCTGATACATAGTAACCTAATTCCTTCAACCATGAGATCATGCTAATCACCATCACCGGATGGATGCTTTGATGACATCAAACACCACACCGTAACTAGGTGGCTATAAAGGTGCATTGAGTGTTCGGAAAGTATGTGTTGAGGCACATGGATCAAGAGTGGGATTTTTCCATCCATATGACGGATAAATATACTTTGGGCCCTCTCGGTGGAATGTCATCCAATTAACTTGCAAGCATGTGACTGGCTCACAAGGGATCACATATCACGGGAACAATAAAAGAGTACTTATCGGTAACAAGGTTGAACTAGGTATGCAGAGATACCAACGATCAGACCTCGGATAAGTAAACTATCGCGAGACAAAGGGAAATTGGTATCGTATGTAAGTGGTTCATTCGATCGCAAAGTAATCGTAGAAATATGTGGGAGCCATATGAATTTCCAGATTCCTCTATTGGTTATTGACCGGAGAAGAGTCTCGTTCATGCCTGCATAATTCACGAACCGTAGGGAGACACACTTAAGGATTCAATGTTGTTTAGTAGATATGGAATATAAGTAGGGAGACTGAATGTTGTTCGGAGTCTCCGATGGGATGTGGGATATCATGAGGAGATCCGGAATGATCAAGAGAATAAGATTCATATAAGGAAAGTCAAATTTCGGAGTTCAGGAATGATTCCGGTGTTTTCACCAGAATGATCTAGAAGGGTCTAGAAGGTTCACCGGACCGGAAGGGGAAGGGTACATGAATATGTCATGAATAAGTGGAATGATTGCATCATGTCCTAGGTCACTTGGTTGGGAATTTGTAAGAAATAAATTGAGCTCAAAATTAAAAGTCAAAAGGCAAGTTTGAAAAGTCAAACTGGGACAATGTATCCTGGTGGAGGAAGGAAAGAATCCTTCTTTCCCTCCACCACAAGCCAACAAGGAGATGGAGTTGGGGAAGGATTCAAACTCCCCTCTCCCAAGCTTCCCTCCCTCCCATAAATATAGGGGAGGGGGTGACCCAAGAGACACAACACCAGCCCCTCCCCACATAGCCGCCGCGCCGCCGCCGCCCCCCAGCGCTGCCGCAGCCGCAGCGCCGCCGCCACGCCTCCGCCGATTCGTCGCCACCGCCCTAGCTGCCGCCGACTCCACCTCCTCCTCTCCGTCCCTCTAAACCCTAGATCGCTGGAAACCCTAATTCTCCACCATAACCTGCTCCGGCTTAGGGAAGCCCTGCAGGATCTTCCCTCTACTTTCGACACCACGCCGTCGTGCTGCCGGAATTGCGAGGGGATAACTACAACCTCTGCTGCCTGCTGGAACAAGGGAGAGGAAGGTATTCATCGAGTACCGAATGTGTGACCTACTGCAGAAGCGCTGCCGGAACGCAACGCCAGAAGGATCGTCTACGTGATCTTGAGGTCAGCAAGTGTACGACTACATCACCCACGAGAATCGGCTCTTGTTAACCGCTTTGGAATCTTTGAGGGTGAGTACTCTAATCTGCTCATTGCTACAATCTAGTAGATAGATCTTGGCTTGTTTGTGTTCATGCGGTAGATTTTTTTTGTTTTCCATGCTACGAACCTCTATAGTGGTATCAGAGTCGTGTCTATATGTAGATCTGTTGCACGAGTAGAACACAATGGTTATTGTGGGCGTTGATGCTTTTGTTGTTGATTGCTTATTATGTACTTTGCATCTTGCGGGATGGTGGGATGAAGCGGCCCGGACTAACCTGACATGACATCGTTCATGAGACTTGCTCCACGCTTGACATGCAACTTTTATTGCATAAGTGGCTTTGCGGGTACCTGTTTCTCCCAACATAGTGAAGATTCAATTTACAACGGGTGATTGACAATACTAGTGTCAACATTGTGGTTCTTGTTCATAAGTTAGAACGACATTTATTGAAAGCCCCAAACCACGTAAAACATGCAAAGAAAATTAGAGGCGTCTAACTTTGTTTTGCAGGGGTGTGATGTGATGTGATATGGCCATGATTGTGATTATATATGATGCATGCAATGTTCCTTATTTCAAGTCGGCAACCGACATGAGCCTTATGGTTGTCTTTTAATTTCGTTAAGACCTGCGTGTCTATTATTCAAAGTAGTTGTAATAGTTGATGCTGGTGGACGACAACCATGGAGCGGTGCCATTGACCTTGATGCCACGCCGGTGATGATGGAGATCATGTTCATGCTTGAAGATGGAGATCGGAAGCATAAGAAGATAGGCCATATCATATCACATATTATGAATTTCATGTGATGTTAATACTTTTATGCATCTTGTATTGCTTAGACCGCAACGATAGCATTATAAGATGATCCCTCTCACAAAATTTCAAGTTATAAAGTGTTCATCCTTAGTAGGCATTGTTGCCAAAGCTCGTTGTTTCTAAGCACCATGTGATGATCGGGTGTGTTAGATTCTACGAGTGTATACAACGGGAGCAAGCCAAATTTGCTCATGCGGAAACTAAGGTTACATCTTGACGAGCCTAGCATGTACATACATGGTCTCGAAACATGGAATACTGAAAGGTAAAGCATGAGTCATATAGATGATATGATGAACATGATGATTGTTCGCCTTTGAAACTACATCATGTCACGTGATGATCGGACTTGGTATAGTGGATATGGTTCATGTAATCACTAAAACAATGTGAGGGATATTGTTTTGAGTGGGAGTTCAACAACAATATGATTAAAAGTTGAACACTATTTATCATAAATTAAATCAAAGTGAATTTGCATAGTTGTTGTAGTCATTGGCATCCGTTTACCACCTTGCGCTTAGTTATAATCGATATAATAGAACTATAGAATTCTGGTTAGTTACTTTACGAAGTGGTATCGTATTGTTTTGAAGTGTTGATCTAAAGTTTAAAAGTCCTATTGCAAACTTTTAGTAAGTTCCGGTTACTCCGTGAAGTTTAATAATTGGTATTAAATTAAGAGTAAAAATTCCAGTGTTAGTAAATAAGTATCATGTTTATCTCCATGATTCTTGGTATTCAAAAGATTGTTTTAATATGAAGGTTATCTAGGAGCTCAAAGAATTGTTTCAGAAACCATCATATGTGGAAGATATTGCGATATCTGAAACGATGTTTTGATTATAACATGATAGAGTATAATATAGCAAAGTTTATGTTCTCATATTTGATGAGAATTTTTAAAAGGTTGGAGACGCTAGTCGTCCTAATTCTCCAAAACGTTTTGAGAGCAACATTATACTCGCAATTCACCGTTATAAGCTAAAGTATCTTGATCATGGATAATTCCATGATAAGGATGAATATTTGATGTAGGTAAAATGTTTACTACACTAAAAGATTACTAAAGAATGGAATTTGAAAGAACACCAAACATTTGATGATGGTGATCTACTTCAAAGTGCAAGTCCAAAGACATTGGTATTTAACTATACATGTTTTGGACTATGTGTCATAAGTATGGTGCCACTGTTGATGTTGATAGATTCTTTTGAAAGGATAAAGAAATACCGAAAGAGAAATCTAAGAAATATTTGGCAGAAGAGAAAAGACTAGAATTGTTCAGCTTAGGTATATAGAGGATATACATGTTATGGCTGTATTCTTTGCTTGTTAAACAATGTAGTTCTTGAGTATTGGATACTGAATTTGTTGGCGCGAATCGTCATACGAAACAACACAATTCATAAACTACAAAGGCCTAAGTAACTAGCAAAAGAATATGTGATGATGTTCACCGAGAACAAATAAAGGGTTGTTATGTTACTCGTTGAAATAAAAAACTTACCTTCAAGATTTGTTTCAATAATTGTTATTTCGATAAGGTATTTTTAGAACAAAAGGTTGTTCAAATAATTGTCGTAATCCATAAAAGATGGATGATTTACAAATCTCGTTGGAGAAATCACATCCATAAAACTAGTGCCAAAAATGCCGAAAGTCAAATTGATTGAATGATCACTTAGGAAGTGACATCGCCGTTTAAATTATATTGGAAAGAAAACATGAAGAAACTCCATGTGGATGGAATTTTGGAGTCTTTTGATTTTTCATCAAATGACGCTTGTGAAACTTTTCTAGAGATAATTAAAACTCCGTTCATAGGCCAAAAGGGAACGGATGACTAGATTATTGGAATTTGTACATATTTGATGTATGAAGTCTATTACGTGTAGTCGAGAGCGATGGATTTCAACTTCATATGCTTTCTCCGAAAATTTGAGTGAATATATGAATATTTTACTTAATGAGGATGAAGTGTGAAACATTTGAAAAGTTCAAAGACTTTCAAGATGAAGTGCAAAATCAATGTAACAAGAAAATAAAGAATTTATGATAGGATCATAAAGGAAGATATTTGAGTTACAAGTTTAGCATAACACCTAAGATTTGAGGAATCATTCCATGGATTTGCGTTTCCCGAAACACCATATGAGTATGGAATAATCAAGATATGCAATGATACCTTGTTTGACATGGTAAGATCAAATGTGTAATTCATAAAACTGCCATTATATTCACAAGTTACAGCCACAGTGGTCAATACATTGGAATAGTATTGGCAAGTGATACCTTAGTATATTATTGGTGGACTACATACTATATGCAATTTGGCTAAGTGTAGCTTAGGCTTGCTTTGCTCAAAATAGGTTTTGCCTATTAGTTGAAATCACTAAGTTTTTCTTTGTCAAAAACTTTTCCCAAGGAACCACCAATAGACATTGGGGTCCTTCACCCTTGTTCACCCACAATTTTTACTTAGAAATTGGGATGAGGAGATTCTTGATAGCTTCCATGTCTTGATGCTCAAGTTGTCCAATACCAGGGACATGGCTAAGTACTTAGATTCTTCCATCTGCAGAGGTTGTGCACTTTCCCCACCAGACTTGATTTTCACCAAGACAGGACCTTTCAGAAGCCTTCCCTTAGACCAAATGGACGCGTTCCAACCTATCATCCCACTACCACCAACTGTCCAAATGGCTAAGTTCTAGCAACCTATGTGATCCAGGCAGAGCCCATATTGCCAAGTGGCTGCACTAGAAGCTTTTTAACATTTGGCCTCTCAAATCCCTTTGTTCCTGGGTGGCTTTCCACAAGTGAGAACACAAGGCAAACCATAGAAATGGGCCTTGTGTAACCACTCAACATAAACCATTCCTTCCATTCCACCCAGGTGTTTCATTCACTTAGTTGTATTAGGCAAAACACAAGTCCAAAGACTTAGAAATATTTTCATCATAGCATGTATATTTCACCACCCTTGGTTGCTACTAGCTAGGCTAAGCATGGCATAGATAAGCATCTTAACTTAGAAATTTCCTAGCAATTCTACACTACTAGGATTTCCCAACATGGCATATAAGCAAAATATAACATGCAAGACTAGCAAAATATTTCTAATGCTTAGTAGAAAACATAGGGATAAAAATATCATGAAGCACCACTTGCCTTGGTAGTTTGGAGATTAGCTACACTCCTCACAATCACAATCACTATTGGCACCAAAATCTACACATAAAATCATAGCAACAATCACATACAAAATAAATACAAGCAAAAATATATGGATGCATGCAACATGATATGTGATGATTTTCTAAACTCAACAAGACAAGTGCACAGTACCGGTTCATAAACAAGTTCAAAACTTGCCAAACAACATTTATTTAAACACTAAAACCTTTCTCAAATAATTTATATACACAAAATAGGCCTACACATGTTTCTGTAAATAAAACCATTTTAACAGAAACAAAACATTAAACACATTGCATATTTGGAAAGGTATTGCTCTCCTGATTCCATTGATATAAAGTTTGTCAAATTTGAACGTGGGAATCAAAAGTTATGGCTAAAACAAAATCAAATAACTAATAGATCTAATTCAAATTTTTAAAACGAACTCTGTGCCAAGCGGCGTGTTTCTATTGGCTGGTACCGGTTCGGGAGGATCGATCAACGAGAGACACACGATTTAAGTGAAGATGCACGGCCAGATCTAGCGCGTACCCCTTCGTTAAGTGAATCTAACGCAGCCGATGGATCTAGATCTAACGGTCCGCGATCAAGCGACCATGGATGGGCGGCGCCAGCGGTGGCATCTGGCGGCGGCGGATCTGTCTATGGCGGCGCGGGGGCTACAGGGGGTTCTAGGGTCCTCGGAGGTGCTTACCGGGCTCGTAGCGATGCACTGCTGCTCAACGTGGCGACGACTTGGCAACGGGCGCACGGACACGGCTGCACGGGCTCGTCGGAGTTGCTGACAACGTCGGGCTCGGGTGGACGGTGACGTTGGCGACGCTCCTGGTCACCCTAGCATGAATAAAAGGCATCAGGAGATGCGCAAGGCTATGGCGAACACGTTCGTGTGAATCAGAGGCGAAGGGGAACAAGGGGCTCACCGAATTTAGTCGACGGAGTTGGAGACGTCGTCGGGAGCTTGCTGCACTTGATGGAGTCGACGACCTGGGGCGGTATAGGATGTACCAATGGTGTCAGAAGGTGCGCAAGGAAGTTGCGAATCTGTCTGCACGGACTAGAGGAGAAGGGGCGCACGGGGCTCACCGGGATTGGTCGCCGGAGTGAGCTCTGTCTGCGGCGGTGCAAGGGTGATTACGGGCAGCCTGGGGGCGCTCTGTGCTCGAAATCTGGGGGAAATGGAGAGGGGGCAGAGGGGGTTTAAGTAGGCGAGATGGGGGCGTGAATTACTCCAGCATTGAACGGGAATTGACGACGCGAATCAAACCAGGAAATGCACAGCATGAATTGGGGAAGAACACGTCGCCGGGGTGGAGACGATGACGCCGTGTGGGCCGTGGCTATCAGCGAGAGAAACAGCGAGGGGGTGGGGTCCTGGCGTCAGTCACTCGGTGGGTTTGTTCGTGAGTAAAGAAAAACGGTTCGCGGGGGTGAGGTTGCTGGGCTAGTTGGGCTGTTGGGCCAGATTCGCCTGATTGCTTTTTTTTCTCTTTTAAACTTTTTCGTTTTCTGTTTGCTTTTCTAAACTGATTTCAAAACTCCAATTCAAATCTGTTTGAATTCAAAAATTCTCTGGTATTTTGTACTATAAATCTTGTGCTCAAATAAGTGTCAAACACAACTGTTCACTCAAACCTACTTGGGTCATTTGAAAAATCAAAACAAAACCAAGCCATTATGGGATATAATAATTGGCATATCTTTGGTTTTACTTCATACTTTGTTTGGAAACTTTATTCAAGCTTTTGAAATCACTTAAGTTTGAATACAAAACACTACTGAATGAATATTTGCACTTCACTCAATAGCAAGTAGCCCAAAGGCTAGAGTGTTCATACATAAAATAATGAGCAATATATGCTCTCGGTGGGTTCATTCGTGAGTAAAGAAAAACGGTTCGCGGGGGTGGGGTTGCTGGGCTAGTTGGGCTGGTTGGGCCAGATTCGTCTGATTGCTTATTTTTTTCTCTTTTAAACTTTTTCTTTTTCTGTTTGCTTTTCTAAACTGATTTCAAAACTCCAATTCAAATCTGTTTGAATTCAAAACTTCTCTGGTCTTTTGTACTATAAATCTTGTGCTCAAATAAGTGTCAAACACAACTGTTCACTCAAACCTACTTGGGTCATTTGAAAAATCAAAATAAAACCAAGCCATTATGGGATATAATAATTGGCATATCTTTGGTTTTACTTCATACTTTGTTTGGAAACTTTATTCAAGCTTTTGAAACCACTTAAGTTTGAATACAAAACACTACTGAATGAATATTTGCACTTCACTCAATAGCAAGTAGCCCAAAGGATAGAGTGTTCATACATAAAATAATGAGCAATATATGCTCTTGTTTTTGAAATGATTTTGAAATGAAACCCTAAATGATCATGGATGCATGGATGATATGATTGAGTTTGAAACATGATTTTAGGGATGTTACAAATCTAACCCCCTTAAGGTGAATCTCGCCCTCGAGATTCGGATTGGCTAGCAAATAGGTGAGGGTGGTCTTTCCGAAGATCATTTTCTCTTTCCCATGTAGCTTCCTCTTCGGAATGATGGTTCCATTGAACTTTGCAAAACTTGATAGTCTTAGTCCGTGTGACTCTTTCTGCAGTCTCAAGAATCTTGATAGGTTTCTCTTCATAAGTGAGGTGACTCTCCAACTGAACCTCTTCCAAAGGTATAGTATCCTTCAAATAAGTTTCTTCCATTTCTGGATGACATTTCTTAAGCTGACTCACATGAAACACATTATGAACAGCTGACAAAGATTCTGGCAATTCAATTTCATAAGCAACTTCTCCTTTACGACTCAGAATCTTGAATGGTCCAACATATCTTGGGGCCAACTTCCCTTTGACTCCAAACCTCTTCACTCCACGAAGTGGTGACACTCTAAGATAAGCTCTATCACCAACTTCATAGGTGGCTTCTCTACGCTTAGGATCTGCGTAGCTTTTCTGTTGGGACTGTGCTATCTTCAATCTGTCCTTAACCAACTTGACCTTCTCTTCGGATTCTTTGATTAGTTCTGGTCCGAACATGCTTCTTTCTCCCACACCATTCCATAGTAATGGGGTGGTACACTTTACCCCATAGAGAAACTCAAAAGGTGCCATCTCAATACTGGCTTGATAGCTGTTGTTGTAAGAGAATTCCGCGTAAGGCAGACTTTCATCCCATCTTGCTCCATAGTCTAGGGCACATTCCCTCAACATATCTTCAAGAATCTGGTTAGTCCTTTCTGTCTGTCCATCAGTCTGAGGATGAAAAGCGGTGCTGAATTCCAACCTCGTTCCCAATGACTCATGCAATTGCCTCCAAAAATGAAAAGTGAATTGGGTTCCTCTACCAGACACAATACTTTTGGGTACTCCATGTAGACACACTATTCTGCTCATATATATCTTGGCTAACTTAGCACTTGTGTAAGTTGTCTTCACGGGTATGAAATGAGCCACTTTAGTTAGGCGATCCACGACTACCCAAATAGAATCATATCCTGACCGGGTCCTTGGCAATCCGGTAATGAAATCCATACCAATCTTGTCCCACTTCCAATCGGGAATAGGTAGTGGTTGAAGCAAACCTGCTGGCTTCTGATGTTCCGCTTTCACTCTACTACACACATCACACAAAGAAATATGTTTTGCGATGTCCTTCTTGAGATTATTCCACCAAAATCTTTCTTTCATATCCATGTACATCTTGGTGTTACCCGGATGAATGGAATACGGTGAGTTGTGTGCTTCTTGCAAAATCAGTTTCCGAAGCTCCGGATCTTGTGGAACACAGATACGTTTTCCATGCCATAAAGTACCCTGATCGTCTTCATGGAATCCTTTGGCTTTTCCCTTGCCAATCTTTTCCTTGATCTCTTCAATTTCCTTATTAGTCTTCTGGGCTTCCTTGATTTTGTCCAAAAAAGTAGGTTGAACATCCAAAGACATGAGATGTCCTTCAGGCACAATCTCCACAATCTCCAATCTGAGGTCTCTAAATTGGGCACACAGATCATCTGGCAGTTCTCCCTTAGTGAGGCCATTCACAAAAACCTTACGGCTTAGAGCATCCGCTACAACATTTGCTTTACTGGGGTGGTATTGCAAACTCAAGTCATAGTCCTTAATGAGTTCTAGCCATCTTCTTTGTCTCATGTTAATTTCCTTCTGGGTGAAGATATACTTCAAACTCTTGTGGTCAGTGAACACTTCACATCGCTTTCCCAAAAGATAGTGTCTCCATGTTTTGAGTGCATGGACAACAGAGGCTAACTCTAAATCATGAGTAGGGTGGTTTACTTCATGAGTTTTGAGTTGTCTCGAGGCATAAGCCACAACTTTTACTTCTTGCATAAGTACTGCACCCAAACCATGATGGGATGCATCACAATATACTTGGAAATCTTTTTCCAAATCTGGCAAACACAAGACATGTGCAGTCACAAGTCTCTTCTTCAATTCTTGAAAACTGAGTTCACAACCTTCAGACCAAGCAAATATCTTGTCTTTCTTTAGCAATTCTGTCATAGGCTTAGCTACCTTGGAGAAATTCTCAATGAACCTTCTGTAGTAACCTGCTAAGCCAAGGAAACTACGAACTTCTTTCACTGACTTGGGAGATTACCATTCGGTTACAGCTGAAACTTTAGCAGGATAAACTGCTACACCATATCCTGACACAACGTGTCCAAGAAATCCAACTTTATTCAACCAAAACTCACATTTACTGAATTTGGCATACAACTTATGCTCCCTGAGCTTCTCAAGTATCATACGCAAATGTCCTTCATGCTCTTCTTTGCTTTTGGAGTAGATTAAAATGTCATCGATAAAAACGACAACAAACTTATCAAGAAATTCCATGAATACCTTGTTCATCATATTCATGAAGTATGCTGGTGCATTGGTCAAACCAAATGGCATCACGGTATACTCATACAATCCATACCTTGTGGTAAAAGCTGTCTTAGGTATGTCTTGCTCCCTTATCTTGAGTTGGAAATAACCTTACCGAAGATCAATTTTTGAGAACACACAAGCTCCTTCTAGCTGATCAAACAAGTCATTGATTCTAGGCAAAGGATATTTGTTCTTGATAGTCACCTCATTGAGTGAACGGTAATCTATGCATAACCTTTGACTTCTATCTTTCTTTTCCACAAACAAAACTGGTGCTCCCCAAGATGAAGAACTTGGTTGAATAAATCCTTTCTGCAACTGTTCTCCAAGTTGTTTCTTGAGTTCTTTCAGTTCATCAACTGACATCTTGTACGGTCTCTTTGCTATTGGTCCAGATCCTGGTAGCAAATCAATAAGAAACTCCACATATCTATCTGGTGGCATTCCCGGTAATTCTTCCGGAAACACATCCGGATATTCACTCACAATTGGCACACTGTCCATGCTAAACCCCTTAAGAGAATTTAGCTTACTCCTTTTTGCTTCAAAATTGGTCTTGAATCTGATCCTTTTATTTTCTGGAGTTGTGAGTGAGACAGTATGGTTGGCACAATCTATCACTCCTTTGTGTTTAGTCATCCAGTCCATTCCCAAAATGACATCCAATCCTTGGGAGTTTAGGATTATCAAGTTAACGGGAAACTTATACTTCCCAAACTCTATGACTAGATCATGACATCCTGAATTCACTATCATTTCTCCGCTAGGAGAACTTACTTTTATAGGACACCCAATAGTTTATACCGGTAGTTCATTTATTTCAACAAATGCTCTTGATCTGAATGAATGAGATGCACCAGTATCAAAGAGTACAAATGCTGGAACAGAATTGAGTTTGAACTTACCAGCAACAACATCTGGCTCTTCATAGATTTCCTCCACATTGATGTGGTTCACTTGTCCCTTTTGAAAAGGGTTGGGATTGTTGGGTCTTTCAACTTTCTTTTCCGGGCATTCATTTGCATAATTCCCCATCTTCTTGCACTTTAAACACTCAACCTGACTAATATCCTTCTTGAAAGGCTAGCTTCCACTGCCACTTCCACTACCATTGTGGTGGCTCTTATATCCACCCTTGTGGTTCTTGTACTTGTCATTGTCATGACTACGGTGATGCTTGTTGTCATGATGATGGTTGTGGTTGTGGTGCTTGTTGAATTTCCCATGCTTGTGGGATCCTGAGCTTCCACTATCATCATAATGGAAACGTTTGTGAGACGATCCCGAGCTGTGCTTGTCCGAGTGCTTTCTCTTTCTACTCTCAACTTGCTTCATTTTGTTCTCCAAAATAGCAGCCTTATCACAAAGAGACTGGTATGTGGAAACATAGGCCACTGATAGCTGCAGGTTTAGTTCATCATTCAACCCTTCAAGGAACTTTTCCTTCCTCTTAGCATCAGTGTCAACTTGTTAGACCCCTCCTATATAAAGGAAAGGATCCCTGTGATTGCAATGCTAGTCCCTGGATCAATGCTAGCATCCACAGTTTAAGATGAAGTACACAGATACAAAGGTCATTTATTACATTCATTCCAGAGATAAAACATAGTCTTTTACAACTCAGGGCCATAGGCCTAATACAAGAGTTTAAGGAATAAGTAAATAAACACAAGTCTTCATCTTCATGTGCCACAAGCAAGCATGTTGAGTGTAGACTCATGACTCCTATTCATCATCGGAGTAACCTGCAACATCACAAGTTACAGCCACAGAGGGTCAATACTTTGGAATAGTATTGGCAAGTGATACCTTAGTATATTTTAAGTGGACTATATTACTATATGCATTTTGGCTAAGTGTATCTTGGCTTGCTTTGCTTGAAAATAGGTTTTTCCTATTAGTTGAAATCACTAAGTTTTTCTTTGTCAAAACATTCCCAAGGAACCACCAATAGACATTGGGGTCCTTCACCCTTGTTCACCCACCAATTTTTACTTAGAAGTTGGAGTGATGAGATTCTTGTAGCTTCCATGTCTTGATGCTCAAATTGTCCATTGCCTTGGACTAGGCTAAGTACTTAGGTTTTCCATCTGCAGAGGTTGTGCACTTTCCCCACCAGACTTGGTTTCCCAAGACAGGACCTTTCAGAAGCCTTTCCTTAGTCAAATGGACGCGCTCCAACCTATCATTCCCACTACCACCAACTGTCCAAGTGACTAAGTTCTAGCAACCTATATGATCAAGGCAGAGCCCATATTGCCAAGTGGTTGCACTGTAAGCTTTCTCAACACTTGGCCTCCAAATCCCTTTGTGCCTGGGTGGCATACCTCAAGTGAGATACACAACCCAAGTCCATGGCCTTGTGTAACCACTCAACATAACCC
Source organism: Avena atlantica (assembly GCA_910589765.1). Lineage (NCBI taxonomy): Eukaryota > Viridiplantae > Streptophyta > Magnoliopsida > Poales > Poaceae > Avena > Avena atlantica. The sequence continues at coordinate 354,653,663 of OU342734.1, forward strand.
AATCCTTCCATTCCACCCAGGAGGTTCATTTGACTTAGTTGTTTTATTAGAAAAGCATAAGTCTCATGACTTAGAAATATTTTCATCATAGTATGTATAGATTTTCACCAACCCTTGTTTGCTAAATAGCTAGGCTAAGCATGGTAAGATAACTTAACTTAGGAAAATTCCCTAGCAATTCTACCATTCTACACTACTTAGGATTTCCCAACTTTGCATTAGTCAAAAATAGCATGCAAGACTTAGCAAAATATCTAATGCTAGTACAAAACATAGGATATAAATATTCATGAAAATATCACTTGCCTTGGTAGTGGGGAGAGTAGCACTCTTCACAATCACAATCACTAGCAAAATCTACACAAAATTATAGCATACAATTACACACAGTAATATTCAATCAAAAATAATATGAATGCATGCATGCAAGAATTTACCAAGTGGTTATTTTGAAAATTCTACTAAGCATGCACATGTTCACAGAAACTTATCAAGTCACAAGTTTACCAACTAAACTTATTTGGCACCAATACAATTTACCAAAATAAAACTATACTTAAAATAGCCTTAAACTTGTTCTACAAATAAAGTCATTTTAACTGTTACTATTTGTTAAACAAATTGGATATTCAGAAAGGTCTTGTTTCACTGAATCCAACGGTATAAAATTTGTAAAATTCTAACGTGGCATTCAAAAGTTATAGCATTTCAAAGTTTGGATCTAAATCTGATTCAGATTTCTGTTTTTAAACTATCCCTAGCCACGTGTCGCAGCCTCACTGGCGCGTACCGCTTCGCGCGGATCGGGTCCTGCGGACCGCACGATCTAAGTGGGATCTGGCGGCTCAGATGCGCGCGTACCTCTTCGATCAAGATCTATCCTAGCCCCACGATACAGATCCAACGGACCAAACCATCAAGCCACAATCTGGCGGCGCTAGCGGCGTTAACTGGCGGCGGCGCGTCTGACTACGGCGGCGCCGGCGTTCTACATCGCTCCAGGAAGCAGGAAGGTGCTTACCAGATCCGCCAAGACGTGCTGAAGCTCGACGTGGTACTGGTTTGCGGAGGGGCGTGCTGTCACGGCGAGGATTGCTCGTCGGAGTTACGGACGGCGTCGGGTGGTTGTTGTCGGAGTAGTTGCCGAGGTTTGGCGTCGCCCTAACACAAGCCAGGGGGTTTAGAAGATGCGCAAGACCGTGGCGAACAATCTAGTGTGAGTCAGAAGTGAAGGGGCGCACGGAACTTACGGATTTTGATCACCGGAGTCGAGGTGGTCGTCGGATGCTTGCGGTGTCGAGTGGGAACGGCGACCTGGGGCAATACAGGATGAACTGGTGGGGTCAGGATGTGCTCAAGGGGATTGCGAAGTGGCTCGAATGAATCAGGGAGGAAGGGGCGTACGGGTCTCACCGGAATCGTTCGCCGGAGCAAGCTCTGTCTGCGGCGGTGTTGGGTGAGTCGTGGGCGGGTGGCGTGAAGGTAGAACCGACTGGGGGAAAATGGTCGTGGGGAGGTGGGGATCTTATAGCCGGTGCCTCGACAGGAAACGCCCGCGGATTAATGCCCATTTATGCCGTGCCATTACCGGCAGTGACTGCAGCTGCGACGTGGTCGCGGGCGCAGTTTGAGGAAGACGATGCCAGCGTGGGTAGGGCCCGCTCGTCAACGATGCGCGCGAAGTGAGTGTGGGGTCCGTCTGTCAGCGACTGGCTGCGTGCGCTCGCACGTGAGAGAAGAAAAGAAAATTCCCGGGTGGGTTTGTTGGGCTCGATTCGATGCTGGGCCTAAAACCTGGCGCGCGGCCCTTTTCCTTTGTTTATTTCTTTTTCCTTTTCTATTTTGATTTTCTGGGTAGATTTAGATATGAATTCAAACAATTCTAGGGATTTTTGCAGGGTACTGTGATTTCAAAAATCAGTCATTTAACCATGTGGTTACCCTGTAAGTGCTTGGTCAAGCTTGGACTTAAAACAATCAGAGACATTGCCTCTGGTTTGCAAATGTTTTTAAGAAAATAGGGTTTTGAATTTATTTCCAAATTGAAAACTTTGTCCAAACTTTTATACCTAACTTTCCAACAACGGAGGCAAGCAAACAAGTTCCTAATCATTCAAGTTTCAAATGGTGTTGGTATTTTGGATTAAATCTGTCCACATAAAATCATAACATCAAAAGCTTCTGTTTTCTAAAGGGAGTTTGAATATGATCTCTAAAATCTATATGCATGCATGAGTGATATGTAAAGTTTGAAATCATGATTTTAGGGATGTTACAAATCTAACCCCCTTAAGGTGAATCTCGCCCTCGAGATTCGGATTGGCTAGCAAATAGGTGTGGGTGGTCTTTCCGAAGATCATCTTCTCTTTCCCATGTTGCTTCCTCTTCGGAATGATGATTCCATTGCACCTTGCAAAACTTGATAGTCTTAGTCCTTGTGACCCTTTCTGCGGTCTCAAGAATCTTGACAGGCTTTTCATCATAGGTAAGATCACTTTCTAGCTGGACTTCTTCCAATGGTATAGTATCCTTCAGAGAATATTCTTCCATTTCTAGGTGACATTTCTTAAGCTGACTCACATGAAACACATTATGGACAGCTGACAGAGACTCTGGCAATTCAACTTCATATGCAACTTCTCCCTTGCGACTTAGAATCTTGAATGGCCCAACATATCTTGGTGCCAACTTTCCTTTGACTCCAAATCTTTTCACTCCACAAAGTGGTGATACTCTAAGATAGGCTCTATCTCCAACTTCGTAGGTGACTTCTCTACGCTTAGAATCCGTGTAGCTTTTCTGTCGGGACTGTGCTATCTTCAATCTGTCCTTAACCAATTTGACTTTCTCTTCGGCGTCTTTGATAAGATCAGGTCCAAATAAGCTTCTTTCTCCCACACCATTCCATAACAACGGGGTGGTACACTTCCTTCCGTAGAGTAACTCAAATGGTGCCATTCCAATACTAGATTGATGACTGTTGTTGTAAGAGAACTCTGCGTAAGGCAAACTTTCATCCCAACTTTCTCCATAGTCTATGGCACATGCCCTCAACATGTCTTCAAGAATCTGATTAGTCCTTTCCGTTTGTCCATCAGTTTGAGGATGAAAAGCAGTGCTGAATTCCAACCTCGTTCCTAAGGATTCATGAAGTTGTCTCCAGAAGTGAGAAGTGAACTGAGTTCCTCTATCTGACACAATACTCTTAGGCACACCGTGAAGGCATATAATTCTGCTCATGTAGATTTTTGCTAACTTGGCACTTGTATAAGTTGTCTTCACGGGTATAAAATGAGCCACTTTAGTTAGGCGATCCACTACTACCCATATGGAATCATACCCTGACCTTGTCCTTGGTAATCCGGTAATGAAATCCATACCAATATTTTCCCACTTCCATTCAGGAATAGGCAGTGGTTGAAGTAAACCCGCTGGTTTCTGATGCTCCGCTTTTACTCTGCTACACACATCACACAAAGCAATATGCTCGGCGATGTCCCTTTTTAGATTGTTCCACCAAAATCTTTCTTTCATATCCATGTACATCTTGGTGTTTCCTGGGTGAATAGAATACGGAGAGTTGTGACCTTCTTGTAAGATCAGTTTCCGCAACTCCGTGTCTTATGGAACACAAATACGTTTCCCGTGCCATAAAGTACCTTGTTCGTCTATATGGAAACTCTTAGCTTTACCTAGACTAATATTTTCCTTAATCTTTTCAATTTCTTTATCAATCTTCTGGGCTTCTCGGATCTTGTCCAATAAAGTGGGTTGAACATCCAAGGACATGAGATGTCCCTCAGGAACAATTTCTAATCTGAGTTCTTTGAATTGCTTACACAAGTCGTCGGGCAATTCTCCATCGGTAAGGCCATTTACGAAAGCCTTATGACTTAGAGCATCTGCTACTACATTTGCTTTACCGGGGTGGTATTGCAAACTCAAGTCGTAATCCTTGATAAGTTCTAGCCATCTCCTTTGTCTCATGTTGATTTCCTTCTAGGTGAAGATATACTTCAAACTCTTATGATCGGTGAACACTTCACATCGTTTTCCCAAAAGGTAATTTTTCCATGTTTTGAGTGCATGGACGACAGAGGCTAACTCCAAATCATGAGTAGGATAGTTTACTTCATGAGTTTTGAGTTGTCTCGAAGCATAGGCTACGACTTTACCGTCTTGCATAAGTACGGCACCTAAACCTTGATGAGAAGCATCACAATATACTTGGAAATCCTTTTCCAAATCTGGCAGACATAGAACTGGTGCTGTTACAAGTCTCTTCTTAAATTCTTGGAAGCTGACTTCACAACCTTCAGACCAAGCAAATTTCTTGTCCTTTTTTAACAATTCCGTCATTGGCTTAGCAACCTTCGAGAAATTTTCAATGAACCTTCTATAGTAACCTGCTAAGCCGAGGAAACTATGAACTTCTTTCACATTCTTGGGTGATTCCCATTCTATCACTGCTGAAACTTTGGCAGGATCAACTGCCACACCATCCTTTGTCATAACATGACCAAGAAAACCAACTTCCTCTAACCATAACTCACACTTGCTGAATTTGGCATAAAGTTTATGTTCCCTCAGTTTCTCAAGTATCAAGCGTAGGTGTCTTTCATGTTCTTCCTTGCTCTTGGAGTAGACTAAGATGTCATCGATGAAAACGACAACAAACTTGTCTAAAAACTCCATAAACACCTTGTTCATCATATTCATGAAGTATGCCGGAGCGTTGGTTAAACCAAAGGCATCACAGTGTACTCATACAAACCATACCTTGTGGTGAATGCTGTCTTAGGTATGTCTTGCTCTCTTATCTTGAGTTGAAAATAGCCTGACCGAAGATCAATCTTTGAGAACACACATGCTCCCTCTAGCTGATCAAACAAGTCATTGATTCTAGGCAAAGGATATTTGTTCTTGATGGTTAGCTCGTTGAAAGAACGATAGTCAATACATAATCTTTGTGTTCTATCCTTCTTCTCCACGAACAATACTGGGGCTCCCCAAGATGAAGAACTTGGTTGAATAAACCCTTTCTGCAACTGTTCCCTTAGTTGCTTCTTGAGCTCTTTCAGTTCATCAACTGACATTTTGTACGGTCTCTTTGCTATTGGTCCAGAACCTGGTACCAAATCTATCAGAAATTCCACATCTCTATCTGGTGGCATTCCTGACAACTCTTCCGGAAATACATCCGGATACTCACACACAATTGGTACACTGTCCATGCTAACCCCCTTAAGAGAATTCAGCTTACTTCCCTTGGATTCAAAGTTTGACTTGAATTTTATTCTTTTTTCCTTCTGGGGTTGTGAGTGTAACTGTACGATTGGCACAATCTAGTACTCCTTCATACTTAGCCATCCAATCCATTCCCAAAATTACGTCTAGTCCTTGGGAATCTAGGATTATCAGGCTTACTGGAAACTTATGCTTTCCAAACTCTATGACGAGATCCCGGCATCCAAGGCTTACTATCATATCTCCCCCCGGAGAACTAACCTTTATTGGACACCCAATGTTTTCTGATGCAAACCCATTTCTATCAACAAATGCCTTTGATATGAATGAATGAGATGCACCGGTATCAAAGAGTACAAATGCTGAAATTGAATTGAGTCTGAACTTACCAGCAACGGCATCAGGCTCCTCATAGACCTCCTCCACATTGATGTGGTTAACCTGTCCTTTCTGAAAAGGATTTGGCTTGTTAGGTCCTTCAACTTTCTTCTCAGGGCACTCATTAGCATAATGCCCCAGCTTCTTGCATTTGAAGCACTCAACCTGACTGATGTCCTTTTTAGGAGGTTGGCTTCCACTTCCACTACCATTTCCACTATAGTGGCTCTTATGTCCACCCTTGTGGTTCTTGTACTTGTCCTTGTCATGACTGCGGTGATGCTTGTTGTCATGACGGTTGTGGTTGTGGTGCTTGCTGAATTTCCCATGCTTATGGGATCCTGAGCTGCCACTGTCATCATAGTGAGATCGTTTGTGGGACGATCCAGAGCTATGCTTGTCGGAGTGTTTCCTCTTCCTACTCTCGACTTGCTTCATTTTACTCTCCAAAATAGCAGCCTTGTCACACAGAGACTGGTAAGTTGGAACATATGCCACAGACAGCTGTAGATTCAGCTCATCATTCAAGCCTTCCAGAAACTTTTCCTTTCTTTTGGCATCTGTGTCAACCTCATCCGGTGCATAGCGCGCCAGATTGTTGAACTCTTCTATGTATTCTGCCACGCTGCGGTGGCGCTGCTTCAGGTTGTGAAACTCCTTCTTTTTCAGACTCATCATACCTGATGAGATATGAGCAGTGCGAAAGCCATCTTCAAAGATAGCCCAAGTCACCTCATCAATAGGAGTGGTGATTTGGAAGTTATCCCACCATGTGGCGGCTGGTCCTTCCAACAGATGTGCTGCGAACCTGACTTTTTCAGCATCCGTGCAGCCCACGGTCACTAAGTCCTTATTCACGGAATGTAGCCATTCATTGTCCACCATGGGATCAGTTGTTCCCGAAAACTTTGCTGGCCTCAATCGCAGAAATCTGGTGAGCATATCAAACCCGGTGGGTTGTTGTTGTTGTTGTTGTTGTTATTGTTGTTGTTATTGGGGTTGTTGTTGTTGTTGGGGTTGTTGTTGTTATTCTGGTTTTGAATGAATGTCGTCATCATTTGCATAAGCTGTGTTTGCACGTTCATCATTTGTTGCATTTCCGGGGTGATGTTGTTGGGGTTGGGGTTTGCGCGACGGGGAGGCATTTGTGGTTTGTTCAAATAGATAAGAATGAGATACCCATAGATGTTTTATGCACAATACATCACAAGCAAACACATAACATGCAACATAAGAATAAAAACTCGACAACCAGATGATAAGTTCATGAAATAAAACACACAAGTGGTAAGCCATCCACATGTCGGATGGTCCAATAACGAGTTCACAAATAACGAGTACGAATATAAAAGATAAACGAGTAGTCAAGTCTACTCATCAGCATCAATCTCCTCCTCGACGAAGGTAAGACCTGCGTTCTCCATCGCGGTCTTGTTCTCCTCAATCGTAGTGGTCAAGGAATCGACCTTGGCCTTGAGAGCCCTCTTCTGGGAGCGAAGCCTCTCAATAACCATCTGCTGCTGCTCTAGCTCGAAATCCTTGGACTTCAGTTCCTCGGTCATGTCCCGGATCTTCTTGTTCCTATCCTGGACGCGTTTCTCCTGACTCTTGAACTTGCGGTCCTGGGCCTCGAACTTTGTCTCCATTTCCTTGATCATCTCATCCTGCTGCGCAAAAAGCTTGTCCTTCTCGCGAAGCTGCACCTGTAGCTCGTCATTTCCGAGCATGACGTTCGTCCTGTCCGTGTCTACATGCCTGAGAAGAGTCTCTAAGTCCTGGAGGTAGAGACGTATCGGCTCTGCCGTGTCCCTCGAGTCGTCCTCAAAGTCGATGGACTCTCCATCAACATCACGTCTTCCGAAGACGTGAAAGTTGGTGCCCCTAACCTGTCGGGAGTGATGGCCTAACAGTCGTCCTATCAGGTCCTGCATGACTACCTCCATGCCTCTCTCCCTGTCGTCGTGCATCAGCTTGAAGACGATGGCCTCCGTAGTAGGCTCAGTCTGGCGTCCGAGCTGGTTCACTTTGAAACCCCAGAGGTCCTTCCTCTCGAACTTGGTGAGTGGGTACACCGTGATGGTGGGAAGAGGGAGATCGAGCAAAGTGGTAAGCTCAATGATACGGGGACCAAAACGAGTAACCTGGAACTCCTCAACAGTGCTGATGGAAATAGGCATCTATTTATAAGAATGAAAAAGTTAGAACAACACAATTTAAGACAAATAAAGACAACATCACATACACATCCTTGGAATCACAAATCACACAAGTCATGCATACATGAAACCATTACATCAATCAAGGTCCATACTTATTTAAGGTATAATTTTTGGAAAATAAGGTGATAAGTGGTGGTCCAACTAACGAAGTGCCCTTACAATCCAATCTCACTGGATCTATTAGCAAATACAATGTTCCTAGAGGCAATCCACACATCTTGTTCTCTTGACTCCATCACTAAGTCTATAACATCTCCCCTTAACTCTTGGTTGGTGGCTTCCAACTCTTGAGTAAGTTCCTTCTCTTTCTCTAAGTCCTTTTGGAGGTTGAGCATTCTGCACTTGACTCTAGCACTTAGTTCTTTGATAGTCCTCCAAGCTGCATCTCTGGCTGACTCAAAGAATGTGGTGTGCATTGTAGTGTTGGTGTACATGCAGAATCCCCTTTCTTTGTGGTTGTCTTCCTTGTTCTTGTACAAGTGAAGTTGCACCCACCAATACTCCACTCCTTCATCCATCACTGGAAAGCCCTTGTACACAGCTGCACCATGTGCTTCCATTGCCACCATGAGGTCCTTGAGAATATTGGGAAACTCAGTTTCACACTCCAAGGTCATGGTCATGAGTGGTCCTTTCTTCACGGCTTCGTTGATGGAGTTCATCTCCAAAGGGAGTTGAGAATGAAAAGATTAGAAAAGTTTTACGAGAAGAATAGACAAGTGTAGAAGTAGTTGAAAACTTTTCCTTAGTGGTTTTCCAATCCTGGGGTCATAATCCTACAGGCAACACAGTGCTCTGATACCATCTGTTAGACCCCTCCTATATAAAGGAAAGGATCCCTGTGATTGCAATGCTAGTCCCTGGATCAATGCTAGCATCCACAGTTTAAGATGAAGTACACAGATACAAAGGTCGTTTATCACATTAATTCCAGAGATAAAACATAGTCTTTTACAACTCAGGGCCATAGGCCTAATACAAGAGTTTAAGGAATAAGTAAATAAACACAAGTCTTCATCTTCATGTGCCACAGGTAAGCATGTTGAGTGTAGACTCATGACTCCTATTCATCATCGGAGTAACCTGCAACATCACAAGTTACAGCCACAGAGGGTCAATACTTTGGAATAGTATTGGCAAGTGATACCTTAGTATATTTTAAGTGGACTATATTACTATATGCATTTTGGCTAAGTGTAGCTTGGCTTGCTTTGCTTGAAAATAGGTTTTTCCTATTAGTTGAAATCACTAAGTTTTTCTTTGTCAAAACATTCCCAAGGAACCACCAATAGACATTAGGGTCCTTCACCCTTGTTCACCCACCAATTTTTACTTAGAAGTTGGAGTGATGAGATTCTTGTAGCTTCCATGTCTTGATGCTCAAATTGTCCATTGCCTTGGACTAGGCTAAGTACTTAGGTTTTCCATCTGCAGAGGTTGTGCACTTTCCCCACCAGACTTGGTTTCCCAAGACAGGACCTTTCAGAAGCCTTTCCTTAGTCAAATGGACGCGCTCCAACCTATCATTCTCACTACCACCAACTGTCCAAGTGACTAAGTTCTAGCAACCTATATGATCAAGGCAGAGCCCATATTGCCAAGTGGTTGCACTGTAAGCTTTCTCAACACTTGGCCTCCAAATCCCTTTGTGCCTGGGTGGCATACCACAAGTGAGATACACAACCCAAGTCCATGGACTTGTGTAAGCACTCAACATAACCCAATCCTTCCATTCCACCCAGGAGGTTCATTTGACTTAGTTGTTTTATTAGAAAAGCATAAGTCTCATGACTTAGAAATATTTTCATCATAGTATGTATAGATTTTCACCAACCCTTGTTTGCTAAATAGCTAGGCTAAGCGTGGTAAGATAACTTAACTTAGGAAAATTCCCTAGCAATTCTACCATTCTACACTACTTAGGATTTCCCAACTTAGCATTAGTCAAAAATAGCATGCAAGACTTTGCAAAATATCTAATGCTAGTACAAAACATAGGATATAAATATTCATGAAAATATCACTTGCCTTGGTAGTGGGGAGAGTAGCACTCTTCACAATCACAATCACTAGCAAAATCTACACAAAATTATAGCATACAATTACACACAATAATATTCAATCAAAAATAATATGAATGCATGAATGCAAGAATTTACCAAGTGGTGATTTTTAAAATTCTACTAAGCATGCACATGTTCACAGAAACTTATCAAGTCACAAGTTTACCAACTAAACTTATTTGGCACCAATACAATTTACCAAAATAAAACTATACTTAAAATAGCCTTAAACTTGTTCTACAAATAAAGTCATTTTAACTGTTACTATTTGTTAAAAAAATTGGATATTCAGAAAGGTCTTGTTTCACCGAATCCAACGGTATAAAATTTGTAAAATTCTAACGTGGCATTCAAAAGTTATAGCATTTCAAAGTTTGGATCTAAATCTGATTCAAATTTCTGTTTTTAAACTATCCCTAGCCACGTGTCGCAGCCTCACTGGCGCGTACCGCTTCGCGCGGATCGGGTCCTGCGGACCGCACGATCTAAGTGGGATCTGGCGGCTCAGATGCGCGCGTACCTCTTCAATCAAGATCTATCCTAGTCCTATGATGCAGATCCAATGGACCAAACCATCAAGCCACAATCTGGCGGCGCTAGCGGCGTTAACTGGCGGCGGCGCGTCTGACTACGGCGGCGCCGGCGTTCTACATCGCTCCAGGAAGCAGGAAGGTGCTTACCAGATCCGCCAAGACGTGCTGAAGCTCGACGTGGTACTGGTTTGCGGAGGGGCGTGCTGTCACGGCGAGGATTGCTCGTCGGAGTTACGGACGGCGTTGGGTGGTTGTTGTCGGAGTAGTTGCCGAGGTTTGGCGTCGCCCTAACACAAGCCAGGGGGTTTAGAAAATGCGCAAGACCGTGGCGAACAATCTAGTGTGAGTCCGAAGTGAAGGGGCGCACGGAACTTACGGATTTTGATCGCCTGAGTCGAGGTGGTCGTCGGATGCTTGCGGTGTAGAGCGGGAACGGCGACCTGGGGAAATACAGGATGAACTGGTGGGGTCAGGATGTGCGCAAGGGGATTGCGAAGTGGCTCAAATGAATCAGGGAGGAAGGGGCGTACGGGTCTCACCGGAATCGTTCGCCGGAGCAAGCTGGTGGCGTGAAGGTAGAATCGACTGGGGGAAAATGGTCGTGGGGAGGTGGGGATCTTATAGCCGGTGCCTCGACAGGAAACGCCCGCGGATTAACGCCCATTTATGTCGCGCCATTACCGGCAGTGACTGCAGCTGCGACGTGGTCGCGGGCGCAGTTTGAGGAAGACGATGCCAGCGTGGGTAGGGCCTGCTCGTCAGCGATGCGCGCGAAGTGAGTGTGGGGTCCGTCTGTCAGCGACTGGCTGCGTGCGCTCGCGCGTGAGAGAAGAAAAGAAAATTCCCGGGTGGGTTTGTTGGGCTTGATTCGATGCTGGGCCTAAAACCTGGCCCGCGGCCCTTTTCCTTTGTTTATTTCTTTTTTCTTTTCTATTTTGATTTTCTGGGTAGATTTAGATATGAATTCAAATCCTTTTTGAATTCAAACAATTCTGGGGATTTTTGCAGGGTACTGTGATTTCAAAAATCAGTCATTTAACCATGTGGTTACCCTGTAAGTGCTTGGTCAAGCTTGGACTTAAAACAATCAGAGACATTGCCTCTGGTTTGCAAATGTTTTTTAGAAAATAGGGTTTTGAATTTATTTCCAAATTGAAAACTTTGGCCAAACTTTTATACCTAACTTTCCAACAATGGAGTCAAGCAAACAAGTTCCTAATCATTCAAGTTTCAAATGGTGTTGGTCTTTTGGATTAAATCTGTCCACATAAAATCATAACATCAAAAGCTTCTGTTTTCTGAAGGGAGTTTGAATATGATCTCTAAAATCTATATGCATGCATGATTGATATGTCAAGTTTGAAATCATGATTTTAGGGATGTTACACAACTTCATCCGGTGCATAACGCGCCAGATTGTTGAACTCCTCAATATATTCAGCCACGCTGCGGTGGCGCTGCTTCAGATTATGGAACTATTTCTTCTTCAAACTCATCACTCCGGATGAGATGTGAGCAGTACGAAAACCATCTTCAAAGATAGCCCATGTCACATCCTCAATGGGAGTGGTGATTTGGAAGTTATCCCACCAAGTGGCTGCTGGTCCTTCCAACAAGTGAGCTGCAAATCTGACTTTCTCTTCATCAGTACAGCCAACTGTTACCAAGTCCTTGTTCACAGAGCGTAGCCAATCATTGGCTACCATGGGATCAGTTGTTCCTGAGAACTTTGCTGGCCTCAATCTCAAGAACCTGGTAACCATGTCAAAACCCGGTGGGTTGTTGTTGTTGTTGTTGTTGTTGTTGTTGTTGTTGTTGTTATTGTTGTTATTATTATTGTTGTTATTGTTGTTGTTGTTGTTGTTGTTGTTGTTGTTGTTGTTGTTGTTGTTGTTGTTATTGTTGTTGTTGTTGTTGTTGTTGTTGTTGTTCTGGATGAACGTAGTCATCATTTGCATCAGCTGAGTCTGAGCTGTCATCATTTGCTGCATCTCAGGGGTGATGTTGTTGGGGTTGGGATTTGTACGACGGGGAGGCATCTGTGGTTTGTTCAATAGAGATAAGAATGAGATACCCATAGATGCTATCATGCACAATACATCACATAAAAAACACCAAGCATGCATCACGATAATAAAGGTTCAACAACAAGATAACAACTTTGCAAAGTAAACACACCAATAGCAAGCCATCCACATGTTGGATGGTCATTGCGACTCAAATAAAGTATGATAAATAAATGATAAATGAGTAGTCATCACTACTCCTCGGCATCAACCTCCTCCTCAACAAAGGTAAGACCTGCATTCTCCATAGCGGTCTTGTATTCCTCAACATTGGTGGTCAAGGTCTCTACTTTGGCTTTGAGAGCCCTCTTCTGAGATCGAAGCCTCTCAATCACCGTCTGCTGATGCTCGAGCTCGAAGTCCTTGGCCTCCAGTTCTGCAGTCATGTCTCGAATCCTCTTGTTCCTATCTTGGACTCGCTTCTCTTGACTCTTGAACTTTCTGTCCTGGCTCTCGAACTTTGCCTCCATCTCCTTGACTATCTCATCTTGCTCTGCGAAGAGCTTGTCCTTCTCACGAAGCTGCACCTGGAGTTCTTCATTGCTGAGCATGACGTTGGTCCTATCAGTGTCCACGTGCCTAAGAAGAACCTCTAAGTCCTGTAGGTATAGACGAATCGGCTCTGCTGTCTCCCTCGAAGTGTCCTCGAAGTCGATGGCATCTCCATCCTCATCACGTCTACCGAAGACGTGGAAGTGAGTACCACTAACCTGTCGAGAGTGTCTCCCTAGTAGACGTCCTATCAGATCCTGCATGACTACCTAAAGGCCTCCCTCCTTGTCATCATGCATGAGCTTGAAGATGATGGCCTCCGTGGCTGGCTCAGTCTGGCGTCCGGGCTGATTGACCTTGAAACCCCAAAGGTCTTTCCTCTCAAGCTTGGTGAGGGGAAGCACCATGATGGTAGGAAGAGGGAGATTGAGCAAACTAGTAAGCTCAATAATACGAGGGCCAAAGCGAGTTCCCTGGAACTCCTCAACAGTGCTGATGGTAACATTAGGCCTCTATTTATAAGATAGAAAAAGTTAGAATCAACACATTTTTAAGATAAAACACAAGGCAAAGCATCACATGCATATCTTTGGAAATCAAAACACACAAGTCATGGCATATATGGATCCATTACAACAACCAAAGTTCAACTTATTTTAAGCAACATTTGGAAAATAAGGTGATAAGTGGTGGTCCAACTAACGAAGTACGCTTACAATCCTATCTCACTAGATATGTTGGCTAACACAATATTTCTAGAAGCAATCACTCTATCTTGAGCACATGACTCCATTACTAAGTCTATAATGTCTCCTCTTAAGGTTTGGTTGGTAGCCTCCAACTCTTGGGTATGTTTCTTCTCTTCCTTTAGGTCATTTTGGATGTTGAGCATTCTGCACTTGACTCTATCACCAAGTTCTTTGATGGTCTTCCAAGTTGCATCCCTTGCTGAATCAAAGAATGTAGTGTGCATCACTGAATTGGTGAACATGCAGAATCCTGATTCCTTGTGGTTGTCTTCCTTGTTTTTATACAAGTGAATTTGCACCCACCAGTACTCAACTCCTTCATCCATCACAGGAAAACCTTTATACACAGCTGCACCATGTATTTCCATTGCAACCATGAGGTCCTTGAGAGCCTTGGGGAATTCTGTCTCACACTCCAAAGTCATTGTCATGAGTGGTCCTTTCCTTACGGCTTCGTTGATGGAGTTCATCTATAAATAGAGATGAGAAAGAAGATTAGAAAAGTTTACGAGAAGAATAGACAAGTGTAGAAGTTGTTGAATTTTTTTTCCTTAGTGGCTTCCAATCCTAGGGTCATAATCCTACAGGCAACACAGTGCTCTGATACCATCTGTAAGATCCCTCCTTTATAAAGGAAAAGGATCCCTGTGATTGCAATGCTAGTCCCTAGATCAATGCTGGCATCCATAGTTTAAGATGAAGTACACAGAAACAAAGGTCATTATTATAGTCATTCCAGAGACAACATAGTCTTTACAACTCCGTGGCCACAGGCCTAGTACAAGAGTTTAAATAAGTAAATAGATAAAAGTCTTCATCTTCATGTGCCACAGGCAAACATGTTGAGTGTAGACTCATGACTCCTAATCCTCATCAGAGTAACCTACAACATCACAAGTTACAGCCATAGTGGTCAATACATTGGAATAGTATTGGCAAGTGATACCTTAGTATATTATTGGTGGACTACATACTATATGCAATTTGGCTAAGTGTGCTTAGGCTTGCTTTGCTCAAAATAGGTTTTGCCTATTAGTTGAAATCACTAAGTTTTTCTTTGTCAAAAACTTTTCCCAAGGAACCACCAATAGACATTGGGGTCCTTCACCCTTGTTCACCCACAAGTTTTACTTAGAAATTGGGATGAGGAGATTCTTGATAGCTTCCATGTCTTGATGCTTAAGTTGTCCAATACCAGGGACATGGCTAAGTACTTAGATTCTTCCATCTGCAGAGGTTGTGCACTTTCGCCAGCAGACTTGATTTTCACCAAGACAGGACCTTTCAGAAGCCTTCCCTTAGACCAAATGGACGCGTTCCAACCTATCATCCCACTACCACCAACTGTCCAAATGGCTAAGTTCTAGCAACCTATGTGATCCAGAAGAGCCCATATTGCCAAGTGGCTACACTAGAAGCTTCTTAACATTTGGCCTCTCAAATACCTTTGTTCCTGGGTGGCTTTCCACAAGTGAGATATACAAGGTAAACCATAGAAATGGGCCTTGTGTAACCACTCAACATAAACCATTCCTTCCATTCCACCCAGGTGTTTCATTCACTTAGTTGTATTATTAGGCAAAACACAAGTCCAAAGACTTAGAAATATTTTCATCAGAGCATGTATATTTCACCACCCTTGGTTGCTACTAGCTAGGCTAAGCATGGCATAGATAAGCATCTTAACTTAGAAATTTCCTAGCAATTCTACACTACTAGGATTTCCCAACATGGCATATAAGCAAAATATAACATGCAAGACTAGCAAAATATTTCTAATGCTTAGTAGAAAACATAGGGATAAAAATATCATGAAGCACCACTTGCCTTGGTAGTTTGGAGAGTAGCTACACTCCTCACAATCACAATCACTATTGGCACCAAAATCTACACATAAAATCATAGCAACAATCACATACAAAATAAATACAAGCAAAAATATATGGATGCATGCAACATGATATGTGATGATTTTCTAAACTCAACAATACAAGTGCACAGTACTGGTTCATAAACAAGTTCAAAACTTGCCAAACAACATTTATTTAAACACTAAAACCTTTCTCAAATAATCTATATACACAAAATAGGCCTACACATGTTTCTATAAATAAAACCATTTTAACAGAAACAAAACATTAAACACATTGCATATTTGGAAAGGGCTTGCTCTCCTGATTCCATTGATATAAAGTTTGTCAAATTTGTATGTGGGAATCAAAAATTATGGCTAAAACAAAATCAAACAACTAATAGATCTAATTCAAAATTTTAAAACAAACTCCGTGCCACGCGGCGTGTTTCTATTGGCTGGTACTGGTTTAGGCGGATCGATCAACGAGAGCCACACGATTTGAGTGAAGATGCACGGCCAGATCTAGCGCCTACCCCTTCGTTAAGTGAATCTAACGCAGCCGATGGATCTAGATCTAACTGTCACATCCCAAGATTTTCCAAATCTTGTAATGTGAAAATAAATTAATAAAATAAAACTTTGTTTGATTTTCAGAGCCAGAAGAAACTTTTTGAATTCAATTGGAACTTCAAACCCATTTGAATTAAATAAAATCCTAAAGGGATTTATAAAGATAAATATTTAATAAAGGAAAATAAAATATTTTGGAAATTACTATTTTGGATCTTTAATAAAAAGGATTTGGTTTTCAAAAGAAAAGTGGATTTATAAATAAAGATTATTTTATATAGCCAAATTAAACCTTGACCAATATTTTGAAATAATTTTTTTGTTTTGAATAAAAATAGCAAAGGTTTATTTAAATAAAATAATAAGGAATTAATATTCAAATTTTATTTAAATAAAAGGTTTTACCATTTTAATTGAAACATCAAAACTTATTAAATTATTTAAAATAAGTTTTCCAAATGTTTGATATTCACAAACAAAACCTACTAAAGTGTTTTGGCTTTATTTTAGGTTTCAAAATAAATATCTCAATAAAACAAATCCTATTTGAATTAATAATGAAAGTCTATTAATAATGGACTCTAAAATAAAATGTTATTTTGTTTTAAAACAAGTTTCCAAGTATTCTATATTTCCCAAATAAAACCTACTCATTTGGTTTTGAAAATATTTAGGTTTCAAATAAAGATTTTATTAATAAAATCAAACTCTATTTGATTTAATAACTAAGGTCCATTTTATTTAATTATTAATGGACCCTATAGCAAAAATGTTATTTTAAACAAGCTCCCAAATATTCTTTATTTCCAAATAAGCTACTAATTTTGTTTTGAAAGTATTTGGATTTCAAATGGAGATTTTATTAAGTAAATCAAACCAATTTGATTAAATAACTTTGGTCTATTTTATTTAATTATTAAATAAAATCCTAAAAAGAATAAAATATTATTTTATTTTGGGAATTGGTTTATGCTGATTAATAGAACCAAAAACTCATTACAAGTTTGTTTTGTTTGAATTGTTGATTGGGTCATTTGTTTGATTAATCAAATCAGAAAATAGAAATAGAAAAAGATACAACAAAGCAAACAGAAAAAAATAAGAGAAAAACGATCAGCCCAGCTAAAGCCCACCCCAGCCCAGTCCAGCCCATCTGCCTCTCCCCCGAAACATTTTTCTTCACCACAGAAGAAACCCGCACCCTCACTGACCGGTGGACCTCCCCCTCGTTACTTTTCCCACTGACCAGCGGACCCCTTTCCACTGTTCTCCTTCCCTACCCCGCGACTGGTTCTTCCTCCTCTCGTCGCCCTTGCAGGCTTTGATTCCTCAGGCTTAATTCACCTTAATGACGCGAGTAAAACCTGCAGTGATCACGCACGATAAATCGCCTGCCTCTCCTCTCCACTTCCCCTCTGTTTCCTCCCCCAAGTGCGCCTCCAGGCCGCCCCAATTCCTCTTCGAAGCTCCTCTGTTCCGACCACCGTCTCCGGCCAATTCAGGCCAGTGCGCGCCACCTCCTACCTTCCCGAGCACCCTAGTAGTTTCCCCACTCCCAGACGTATCTCCCAGCACCCTCCTCTCAACCGCGGGCGCACCAGAGCTTCGGCTATGACGAGCTTCTGAATGCCGCCGCGACTAGTTTCTCTCCGACGACCTCCCCTGGTAAACGCTGACCACCCCGAGCCTCCTCGTTCACGCTCCCTCACTCGCCTCGGTCTTGCGCCACTAACCATGACCTCTGTTTGTCTTTTCGTGATCAGTAGCCTCGTCTTCGACCACGGACAGAGCCGTCCGACGTTGTCTTCAACTCCGGCGAGCAATCAAGGACAGCCCCGTGCGCCCCTTCACCAACCAGTACCACGTTGAGCATCAGCGAGATTCAGCGAATCTGGTAAACCACCCCTCTGTTCCTCTAGCTTCCCGCATCGCCGGCACCGTCATCATCTGAGCCGCGCCGCCGCGCGCCACCGTTGAGCGTCGCCCGTTTTTGGCCAGGCAGTAGCAACCGCAGGATCTGAATCGGACGGATACGATAGAACGTTAGCGAAGGGGTAAGTGGTGATCCTGTGCCGCACGATTTAACTTAAATCCGAAGGGCTGCACTGTGATCCACCCCGAACCAGTACCGTCCAACCAGAGTGTGCCGCGTGTCACTGATCTGTTTAAAAACTGATTTGAAAACAGATTTATTTGCAAACTTCAAACCCTTGTAACTTTCAAACCACACGTCCAAAAATTTCAAATTTTATATCAATGGATTCAGGAGAACAAGACCTAGCCAACCATGCCCTTAGTTTAGTAAATAGTATCTGTTATCTTGTTTGAATTGTAGAAACTTTTGTGTGCTTGTTTAGATTAGAAAAATTGTTTAAAAATGTTTTTAGGGTTCAAAACCTTTGCAAAATGGTTTGATGTGACCTTACTGACCCTAGGAACCAACCCTTGGTGTTAAAAATGATTTTGGAAAGATTTAGGTTGGATTACTTGACTTAGCCATTTTCTAGCCAAATAAAAAGAATGGTTTTTGTTATAAAAATATTTATGGAAAGAAAACTTTAAGAAAATGGTTTGATCAAACCCACTGACCCAAAACACCAAGTTTTTCAAATTAGCAACTCATTTGGTGAATAACTTAATAGTTTTGCCTTGATAAAACATTTTTCACCACATGAAATGATGAATGGATTTAAAAATGGTTTATGGATAAAACCTATTTGCAAATGACTTTGCCATTTTGGTAAATGACCAATTTGGAACTTACAAAGTTTAGAAGCCTAGTGGAGACCATCCTTGCAATAGAACCAACCTTTGCATTCTTATGCATGACTTAGATTCCATTACTTTGTGTGTGTGAAAAAAATTGTTTGTTTGACTTTGGTTTGGAATGAGAATTGAATGTGTGTTTTCTTGATTTACTTGTAGTGAAGTGTGAGACTAGCAAGATCAAGGAGTGAACCACCATTCCCTACCAAAAAGGCAAGTGATGCTTCATACTTTTTGTCCCATTACTTTCACTATGCATTAGTGATTTTGCTAAGTAAAACTTGCATGGAAATTTTGCTAAGTGTAAACCTTATTATAGGAAATCCTAGTAGATGAATCCTTAGTAGGATTTTCCTAAGTTAAGATTCCTACTACTATAATGCTTAGCCTAGCTAATAGAAAACATGGGTGGAAAATATATTCACACTATGGAAAAATCTCTAAGTCTGAGGACTTAAGTTTTGTTTAATAAAACAACTAAGTTAATGAATCACCTGGGTGGAATGGAAGGATTGGGATATGTTGAGTGGTTACACAAGGCCAGGGGACTGGTGAACCTTGTGTATCTCACTTGTGGATGGCCACCCAGGAAACAAAGGGATTTGAGATGTCAAATGTTGAGAATCTTCAAGTGCAACCACTTGGCAATATGGGCTCTGCCATGATCATATAGGTTGCAAGAACTTAGCCATATGGACAGTTGGTGGTAGTGTTTGATAGGTTGGAACGCGTCCATTTTGGTCTAAGGGAAGGCTTCTGAAAGATCTTGTCTTGGGAAACCAAGTCTTGTGGGGAAAGTGCACCACCTCTGCAGAGTGTAAAACCTAAGTACTTAGCCATGTCCCTGGTAAAGGACAATTTGAGCATCAAGACATGGAAGCAATCAAGAATCTCATCATTCAAATTTCTAAGTTAAAATCTTGTGTATTGAACAAGGGTTGTTTGAAATCTTCAATCTTTGGTTGATAGATGCCTTGGAAAGGATCTTCAATCTTTGATTGAGAAAAATGATTTTGTCAAGCAAAAACTTAGTATTTTCAAAATGTTAAGGAAAATTTATTTTGAGCAATGCAAGCCTCAACTCCACTTAGCCAAATGCATATAGATGATAGACTCCACTATAATACCATAGTATCACCTGCCAATACAATTCAAATGTATTGACCCTTTGTGGCTGTAACTTGTATGTTGCAGGTTTGATTGATTTTAGTGAAGATTGATTGTTTAGGATTACAAAGTCTACAACCAACATCTGCCTGTGGCACTTTGAAGAAGAAGGACCCATGACTATAGTTATTCCGCTGCAATGTAATGTAATAGCCAAATGAGCTATGTTTGATGTAATAAAATTATGTTATTCCTGGTTATAAAGTTATACTATGACCTTTGTTTCTTGATATTACATCTTAACTGTGGATGCTAGCTATTGATCCAGGGACTAGCATTGTAAACACAGGAGGAATCTACCTTATTAGGTTGAGACCCCTACAGATGGTATCAGAGCATTGTGTTGCCTGTAGGACTTGTAAACCTAGGATTGGACAAAAACCCTTAGAAAAATAGGAGTTGTATTTTGATCCAAAAACTTATTTACAAAAACACTTGTAAACTCTTTCCTCAACCATTTTGGTTTCAACTCTACATCCCTTCTACTTCAATTTAATAGAAAAACCTACCCATGGCCAAAGACTACACCATGTGCAAAGGAGTACTTCAACTCTAATGACTTCAACATCTTCAGCATATTCACCAAGGACTTCCAACTTGGACATCACCAACGACTACAAGTAAGACAAGGAAATCTTGCTCAAGATTTAGAGACTGAGGGAATGCAAAAAGTTAGAAGGAGCCTACATCATTTGAAGTATTGTGACCAAAAGTTTTTCCAAGGAAACCATGATCTCATGCAATAAGGATCAACCAAGAAGGATGGAAGGACCACAAGTGAACCCCATAGATGGACCACCATATTTTAGTAAAGTCAAGCACACCAACTTATGTGGTGTAACAAAAATATTTTGTTGCCTAAGTATGTGCTTGAACTTTGTGGTTTGAGTGAAATGTTTGACTTGTGATTGCATGCACCTTGTTTGTGTGAATTGTGATGTGTGTGCTTAGAAATAATTCCTTAGAAAAACCTTTTGCCTATTATAATCCCTATTCAACCCAAACAGATGACTACTCCAAAAGACTCCAAGGTTGATGACATCAACACCAACCAAGCTGACAGCATGAAAGAGCTCATAGCAACCCAACACCAGCTGAACCAGCTAACAGCTCAGTTCATAGCCAACAATAGTGATAAAGATCCAGCATTGCAAAAGTTTTTGGAGGAACAATCCCAACTGATGCTTAAGGTGACTAATCAAATGATCAGCATGGAAGAAAACTATCCCAAAGGAGTTTATGATAACAAAGATGACAAGAATGTTGTTCTAGATGGAGCCCCAGCTTGCATTATTTGTGGAGACAAGGATCACACTTCCAAAGAGCATGAAGGTCAATGCCCTAACTGTGAAGGGAATCATCCTGTTGGACAATGTCCCGTCTCCCAAGCTACTTGTTACCTTTGTGAAGGAGATGACCATGTCCCTATCCAATGCCCCATCTACTCCATGGTGGAACAAAGGAAACAAGAAGGATCCAAGTATGCCAAGAATGTTGATGGCAAAGGAAAAGGACCACTTATACCTCCAAACAAGACAACCCAGTTCAAAGGATCAAAGAAACCCAAGAAACCAAGACCAGACATGAACCTAGTGCAATGTCGTAAGTGTAAAGAAATGGGACACTATTCCAGTGAGTGCCCAGAGAACAAGAAGAATAAAGAGATTGGCCAAGTAGTGTGCAACAACTGCAGAGAGCTAGGCCACTATGTAGCAACTTGTCCACAAGAGCTACGTGAAGAACTCAAGGACATCCACTGTTTCAACTACAAGGAACCAGGACATTATGCAAGCAACTGTCCAGAAAAGATGAAGAACAAGTTGAACAAGCCTATGGAGAAACTCAACCTTGGCCCATGAGTCAAGTATGGAAACAAAGAACTCAATGCAAAAGTTTGCTTAGAGAAGTTTTCCAGGACCCAAGAAGGACAATATGTAATTTTTGTTTGAGATATTTTAAGGGTGGTAGTACCCTAGTGGTTTTGAACTTTCTTGTAACCCAAGCCTTCCCAAATCTCGGGACGAGATTTATTTTAAGGGTGGTAGCCTGTCACATCCCAAGATTTTCCAAATCTTGTAATGTGAAAATAAATTAATAAAATAAAACTTTGTTTGATTTTCAGAGCCAGAAGAAACTTTTTGAATTCAATTGGAACTTCAAACCCATTTGAATTAAATAAAATCCTAAAGGGATTTATAAAGATAAATATTTAATAAAGGAAAATAAAATATTTTGGAAATTACTATTTTGGATCTTTAATAAAAAGGATTTGGTTTTCAAAAGAAAAGTGGATTTATAAATAAAGATTATTTTATATAGCCAAATTAAACCTTGACCAATATTTTGAAATAAATGTTTTGTTTTGAATAAAAATAGCAAAGGTTTATTTAAATAAAATAATAAGGAATTAATATTCAAATTTTATTTAAATAAAAGGTTTTACCATTTTAATTGAAACATCAAAACTTATTAAATTATTTAAAATAAGTTTTCCAAATGTTTGATATTCACAAACAAAACCTACTAAAGTGTTTTGGCTTTATTTTAGGTTTCAAAATAAATATCTCAATAAAACAAATCCTATTTGAATTAATAATGAAAGTCTATTAATAATGGACTCTAAAATAAAATGTTATTTTGTTTTAAAACAAGTTTCCAAGTATTCTTTATTTCCCAAATAAAACCTACTGATTTGGTTTTGAAAATATTTAGGTTTCAAATAAAGATTTTATTAATAAAATCAAACTCTATTTGATTTAATAACTAAGGTCCATTTTATTTAATTATTAATGGACCCTATAGCAAAAATGTTATTTTAAACAAGCTCCCAAATATTCTTTATTTACAAATAAGCTACTGATTTTGTTTTGAAAGTATTTGGATTTCAAATGGAGATTTTATTAAGTAAATCAAACCCAATTTAATTAAATAACTTTGGTCTATTTTATTTAATTAAATAAAATCCTAAAAATAATAAAATATTATTTTATTTTGGGAATTGGTTTATGCTGATTAACAGAACCAAAAACTCATTACAAGTTTGTTTTGTTTGAATTGTTGATTGGGTCATTTGTTTGATTAATCAAATCAGAAAATAGAAATAGAAAAAGATACAACAAAGCAAACAGAAAAAAATAAGAGAAAAACGATCAGCCCAGCTAAAGCCCACCCCAGCCCAGTCCAGCCCATCTGCCTCTCCCCCGAAACGTTTTTCTTCACCACAGAAGAAACCCGCACCCTCACTGACCGGTGGACCTGCCCCTCGTTTCTTTTCCCACTGACCAGCGGACCCCTTTCCACTGTTCTCCTTCCCCACCCCGCGACTGGTTCTTCCTCCTCTCGTCGCCGTTGCAGGCTTTGATTCCTCAGGCTTAATTCACCTTAATGACGCGAGTAAAACCTGCAGTGATCACGCACGATAAATCTCTGCCTCTCCTCTCCACTTCCCCTCTGTTTCCTCCCCCAAGTGCGCCTCCAGGCCGCCCCAATTCCTCTTCGAAGCTCCTCTGTTCCGACCACCGTCTCCGGCCAATTCAGGCCAGTGCGCGCCACCTCCTACCTTCCCGAGCACCCTAGCAGTTTCCCCACTCCCAGACGTATCTCCCAGCACCCTCCTCTCAACCGCGGGCGCACTAGAGCTTCGGCTATGACGAGCTTCTGAACGCCGCCGCGACTAGTTTCTCTCCGACGACCTCCCCTGGTAAACGCTGACCACCCCGAGCCTCCTCGTTCACGCTCCCTCACTCGCCTCGGTCTTGCGCCACTAACCATGACCTCTGTTTGTCTTTTCGTGATCAGTAGCCTCGTCTTAGACCACGGACAGAGCCGTCCGACGTTGTCTTCAACTCCGGCGAGCAATCAAGGACAGCCCCGTGCGCCCCTTCACCAACCAGTACCACGTTGAGCATCAGCGAGCTTCGGCGAATCTGGTAAACCACCCCTCTGTTCCTCTAGCTTCCCGCATCGCCGGCACCGTCATCATCTGAGCCGCGCCGCCGCGCGCCACCGTTGAGCGCCGCCCGTTTTTGGCCAGGCAGTAGCAACCGCAGGATCTGAATCGGACGAATACGATAGAACGTTAGCGAAGGGGTAAGTGGTGATCCTGTGCCGCACGATTTAACTTAAATCCGACGGTCTGCACCGTGATCCACCCCGAACCGGTACCATCCAACCAGAGTGTGCCGCGTGTCACTGATCTGTTTAAAAACTGATTTGAAAACAAATTTATTTGCAAACTTCAAACCCTTGTAACTTTCAAACCACACGTCCAAAAATTTCAAATTTTATATCAATGGATTCAGGAGAACAAGACCTAGCCAACCATGCCCTTAGTTTAGTAAATAGTATCTGTTATCTTGTTTGAATTGCAGAAACTTTTGTGTGCTTGTTTAGATTAGAAAAATTGGTTAAAAATGTTTTTAGGGTTAAAAACCTTTGCAAAATGGTTTGATGTGACCTTACTGACCCTAGGAACCAACCCTTGGTGTTAAAAATGATTTTGGAAAGATTTAGGTTGGATTACTTGACTTAGCCATTTTCTAGCCAAATAAAAAGAATGGTTTTTGTTATAAAAATATTTATGGAAAGAAAACTTTAAGAAAATGGTTTGATCAAACCCACTGACCCAAAACACCAAATTTTGCAAATTAGCAACTCATTTGGTGAACAACTTAATAGTTTTGCCTTGATAAAACATTTTTCACCACATGAAATGATGAATGGATTTAAAAATGGTTTATGGATAAAACCTATTTGCAAATGACTTTGCCATTTTGGTAAATGACCAATTTGGAACTTACAAAGTTTAGAAGCCTAGTGGAGACCATCCTTGCAATAGAACCAACCTTTGCATGCTTATGCATGACTTAGATTCCATTACTTTGTGTGTGTGAAAAAAATTGTTTGTTTGACTTTGGTTTGGAATGAGAATTGAATGTGTGTTTTCTTGATTGACTTGTAGTGAAGTGTGAGACTAGCAAGATCAAGGAGTGAACCACCATTCCCTACCAAAAAGGCAAGTGATGCTTCATACTTTTTGTCCCATTACTTTCACTATGCATTAGTGATTTTGCTAAGTAAAACTTGCATGGAAATTTTGCTAAGTGTAAACCTTACTATAGGAAATCCTAGTAGATGAATCCTTAGTAGGATTTTCCTAAGTTAAGATTCCTACTACTATCAAGCTTAGCCTAGCTAATAGAAAACATGGGTGGAAAATATATTCACACTATGGAAAAATCTCTAAGTCTGAGGACTTAAGTTTTGTTTAATAAATCAACTAAGTTAATGAATCACCTGGGTGGAATGGAAGGATTGGGATATGTTGAGTGGTTACACAAGGCCAGGGGACTGGTGAACCTTGTGTATCTCACTTGTGGATGGCCACCCAGGAAACAAAGGGATTTGAGATGTCAAATGTTGAGAAGCTTCAAGTGCAACCACTTGGCAATATGGGCTCTGCCATGATCATATAGGTTGCAAGAACTTAGCCATATGGACAGTTGGTGGTAGTGTTTGATAGGTTGGAACGCGTCCAGTTTGGTCTAGGGGAAGGCTTCTGAAAGATCTTGTCTTGGGAAACCAAGTCTTGTGGGGAAAGTGCACCACCTCTGCAGAGTGTAAAACCTAAGTACTTAGCCATGTCGTTGGTAAAGGACAATTTGAGCATCAAGACATGGAAGCAATCAAGAATCTCATCATTCAAATTTCTAAGTTAAAATCTTGTGGATTGAACAAGGGTTGTTTGAAATCTTCAATCTTTGGTTGATAGATGCCTTGGAAAGGATCTTCAATCTTTGATTGAGAAAAATGATTTTGTCAAGCAAAAACTTAGTATTTTCAAAATGTTAAGGAAAATTTATTTTGAGCAATGCAAGCCTCAACTCCACTTAGCAAAATGCATATAGATGATAGACTCCACGATACTACCATAGTA
The DNA here is from genome assembly GCA_910589765.1 of Avena atlantica. Classification (NCBI taxonomy): domain Eukaryota; kingdom Viridiplantae; phylum Streptophyta; class Magnoliopsida; order Poales; family Poaceae; genus Avena; species Avena atlantica. The sequence continues at coordinate 354,679,703 of OU342734.1, forward strand.
TCACTTGCCAATACAATTCAAATGTATTGACCCTTTGTGGCTGTAACTTGTATGTTGCAGGTTTGATTGATTTTAGTGAAGATTGATTGTTTAGGATTACAAAGTCTACAACCAACATCTGCCTGTGGCACTTTGAAGAAGAAGGACCCATGACTATAGTTATTCCGCTGCAATGTAATGTAATAGACAAATGAGCTATGTTTGATGTAATAAACTTATGTTATTCCTGGTTATAAAGTTATACTATGACCTTTGTTTCTTGATATTACATCTTAACTGTGGATGCTAGCTATTGATCCAGGGACTAGCATTGTAAACACAGGAGGAATCTACCTTATTAGGTTGAGACCCCTACACTAACGGTCCGTGATCAAGCGACCATGGATGGGCGGCGCCAGCGGTGGCATCTGGCGGCGGCGGCTCTGTCTACGGCGGCGCGGGGGCTACAGGGGGTTCTAGGGTCATCGGAGGTGCTTACCGGGCTCGTAGCGATGCACTGATGCTCAACGTGGCGACGGCTTGGCAAGGGGCGCACGGACACGGCTGCACGGGCTCGTCGGAGTTGCTGACAGCGTCGGGCTCGGGTGGACGGCGACGTTGGCGACGCTCCTGGTCACCCTAGCATGAATAAAAGGCATCAGGAGATGCGCAAGGCTACGGCGAACACGTTCCAATCTTTAATAAGAAGGAGCCCCCTGTGTTTACAATGCTAGTCCATGATCAATAGATAGCATCCACAGTTTAGATGTAATATCAAGAAACAAAGGTCATAATATAACTTTATAACTAGGAAGAACATAATTTTATTACATCATACATAGCTCATATGGCTATTACATTACATTGCAGCGGAATAACTATAAGCATGGGTCCTTCATCTTCAAAGTGCCACAGGCCGATGTTGGTTGTAGACTTTGTAATCCTAATCAATCAATCTTCACTAAAATCAAACAAACCTGCAACATACAAGTTACAGCCACAAAGGGTCAATACATTTGAATTGTATTGGCAAGTGATACTATGGTGGTGTAGTGGAGTCTATCATCTATATGCATTTGGCTAAGTGGGGTTGAGGCTTGCAGTGCTCAAAATAGATTTTTCCTTAACATTTGAAAATACTAAGTTTTGCTTGGCAAAATCATTTTTCTCAATCAAAGATTTGAAGATCCTTTAACCAAGGCATCTCTCAATCAAAGATTGAAGATTTCAAACAACCCTTGTTCAAACCACAATATTTTAACTTAGAAATTTTAATGATGAGATTCTTGATTGTTTCCATGTCTTGATGCTCAAATTGTCCTTTACCAGGGACATGGCTAAGTACTTAGATTTTACACTCTGCAGAGGTGGTGCACTTTCCCCACAAGACTTTGTTTCCCAAGACAAGATCTTTTAGAAGCCTTCCCTTAGACCAAAATGGACGCGCTCCAACCTATCAAACACTACCACCCACTGTCCATATGGCTAAGTTCTTGCAACCTATATGATCATGGCAGAGCCCATATTGCCAAGTGGTTGCACTTGAAGCTACTCAACATTTGACATCTCAAATCTCTTTGTTCCTGGGTGGCCATCCACAAGTGAGATACACAAGGTAAACCATAAACATGGGCCTTATGAACCACTCAACCAAAAACCACCAAGCAAGTCCCATTCCACCCAGGTGATTCATTAACTTAGTTGTTTTATTAAACAAAAACATAAGTCCTCAGACTTAGAGATTTTTCCATAGTGTGAATATATATTCCACCCATGTTTTCTATTAGCTAGGCTAAGCATGATAGTAGTAGGTATCTTCACTTAGGAATATTTGCTAAGATTTCATCTACTAGGATTTCCTATAGCAAGGTTTACACTTAGCAAAATTTCCATGCAAGTTTTATTTAGCAAAATCACTAATGCATAGTGAAAGTAATGGGACAAAAAGTATGAAGCATCACTTGCCTTTTTGGTAGAGTATGGGTTCACTCCTTGTCCTTGCAACAATCACACTCTTCAAGTCACTACAAATCAACCAAGCAAGGCACAAACTCAATCTACCAATCAAGCAAAACAACACATAAAATGACAAAGCCAAAGTAATGCATGCAAGCATGCCAAGCTTTGTTTTGTTTGAAAAAGTGGTTATTAATGGGTCATGAACATTTGGGTACACCTAATGGTCATTTTTTAAAGTGGCAAAGTCATTTGCAAAAGGTTTCACTACAAAAACCATTTTCAAAACAAAGTATCATTTTATGTGGTGTAGAAATATTTTTACCAAGGCATCAATCTCCATGGTTCACCAAATATGTTTTCAAACCATAAAACTTGTTGTTTAGGGTCAGAGAGTTTAAAACAAAACATTTCCCAAAAGTTTTCCTTCAAAAAAATATTTTTAATAAATAAACCACATTTCTATTTGACTAGAAATGGTTTTAAATCAAAGAATCATTATTTTGTTTCACCAAATACATTTTTGAATCCACAAAGTGTTTCCTATGGTCAGTAGGTTCAAAGCAATCCAATTGCAAAAGATTTTAACCCCAAATTCATTTTTAAACAATTTTTACATCCTTAACAAGCAATCAAAAGTTTCTGCAAAAACCAACAAGCTAACAGATACTATTTGCTAAACTAAAGGCATGGTTGGCTAGGGTTTGTTCTACTGATTCCAATGATATAAAGTTTACAAAATTTGGACGTGTGGTTTAAAAGTTGTGCAATTTACAAAATTGGAATCCTAATAGATCAATTCAGTCTTTTAAATCATCTACATGCCACGTGTCTGTCTCTGATTGGACAAAAACGGTTCGTGTGGATCGAGTGCTGCAGACCGTTGGATTAAAAGGGATATGTGCGGCTCTGATCAACGCATACCCCTTCGACCTAATCTAATTTCAGCCACTGGATGACAATCCAACGACGCATAGCTGCTTGACCAGTAACTGGCGGCGCTGCGCGGCGGCGACTGGCGGCGCGGCTCTGCTCGCGATGGTTCCGGTGATACAGGGAGCTAGAGGAGATGGGGGTGGCTCACCAGAATCGTCGAAGCTTGCTGATGCTCAACGTGGTAGTATCTCGTCGAGGGGCGCACGTGGGTGAGGACAATGGCTCGCCGGAGTTGCTTCGGGCGGCGGTGCTCTCGGGTTGTTGTTGCTGGCGTCGTTTAGGACCGCGCTAAGTCAAAATAGAGGCATGGTTAGGTGCGCACGAGGGTCGCGAGTAAGGGAGCATCATCGGGATGGAGAGGGGAGGTCGGGATTTACCTCGGGAGGTCGTCGGAGTAGCAAACAGACGATGGCGACGGCGGTAGTTGTCGTTGACGAGCCTGCAGGGCACTCGCGGGCGAGCTGAAACTACGAGGGGGTTTGCCAGGATATGGGGAACTTGTCTGCGTGCTTGGGGAGGCAAGGGGCGGCGTGAGGTCGCCGGAATCGGCCGAGAACTTCGTCCGAGACGGCGGCGGTGCAGAAGAAATTCGGAACAGCCTGGTGGCTCTCGAGGCGTGGTGTTTGGGGGGAATGGAAGAGTAGTAAGGGGGGTTTTATCACGCGTGATCACTGCGGGTTTTAATCGCGGCATCAAGGCGAATTAAGCCCGAGAAATCAATGGCAGGGGCGGGGGAGAACGGTCGATGCGGGTGAGAACGATGAACAGGAGGGGTGGGTCCTGGCTATCTGTGAGAGAGAGAGCGCGAGTGTGGGGTCCACTTGTCATCGTCTGCGTGGGTCAGTAAGTTGGTGCCAAACGTTTTCTTCGGGGGAAAGAAGCTGGGCTGGTTGGTGGGCTTCCTGGGCCAGGTCTAGTTGGGTCGGCCAGATTCTATTTTTTTCTTCCTGTTGGCCTTTTCTTTTTCCAAATCAAATTCTGTTTTGAATTTCAATCAAATATTCAAACATTCAAACAAATCAAACATTCAACACACTTTGCACTTGAATTTGGTTCTGTTTAACAACATAAACCAAATCCCAAAAATAAAATAATATTTTTTATTCTTTTTCGGATCCATTCAATAATTAAATAAAATGGACCTTTAGTTATTTAATTAAATACGGTTTGATTTATTTAATAAAATCTTCATTTGATATCCAAATATTTTCAAAACCAAATCAGTAGGTTTTATTTGGAAATGGAAGATACTTTGAAAACTTGTTTAAAACAAAATAACATTTTATTTTAGGGTCCATTAATAATTAAATACAATAGTCCTTCATTATTAAATCAACTAGGATTTGTTTTATTAAAATATTTATTTTGAAATCTAAAATAAAGCTAAAACACTTCAGTAGGTTTTATTTGAGAATATAAAATATTTGGGAAAACTTATTTAAATAATTTAATAAGTTTTTGATGTTTTAATTAAAATGGTAAACCTTTTATTTAAATAAAATTGGATATTAAATCCTTATTAATTTATTTAAATAAACCTTTGCTATTTTTATTTAAAACAAAATGTTTTACCTCAAAAGTTTGGCCAAGGTTTAATTTGGTTTTATAAAAATAATCTTTATCTATAAAACTTTTATTTCTTTTGAAAGCCAAGTCCTTTTATTTAAAAGATCCAAAATAGTATTTCCAAAATATTTTATTTTCCTTTATTTAAAATGTTTATCCTTATAAATCCCTTTAGGATTTTATTTAATTCAAATGGGTTGAAGTTCCAATTGAATTCAAAAAGTTTCTTCTGGCCCTGAAAATCAAACAAAATTTTATTTTATTCAATATTTTTTACATTAGAAGATTTGGAAAATCTTGGGATGTGACAGGCAGCCTGGGGGCGCTGTGTGCTCGAAGTCTGGGGGAAAATGAAGAGGGCGAAGAGGGGGTTTAAGTAGGCGAGATGGGGGCGTGAATTACTCCAGCATTGGACGGGAATTGACGACGCGAATCAAACCAGGAAACGCACAGCGTGAATTGGGGAAGAACACGTCGCCGGGGTGGAGACGATGACGCCGTGTGGGCCGTGGCTGTCAGCGAGAGAAACAGTGAGGGGTGGGGTCCTGGCGTCAGTCACTCGGTGGGTTCGTTCATGAGTAAAGAAAAACGGTTCGCGGGGGTGGGGTTGCTGGGCTAGTTGGGCTGGTTGGGCCAGATTCGTCTGATTGCTTATTTTTTTTCTCTTTTAAACTTTTTCTTTTTCTGTTTGCTTTTCTAAACTTATTTCAAAACTCCAATTCAAATCTATTTGAATTCAAAACTTCCCTGGTCTTTTGTACTATAAATCTTGTGCTCAAATAAGTGTCAAACACAACTGTTCACTCAAACCTACTTGGGTCATTTGAAAAATCAAAATAAAACCAAGCCATTATGGGATATAATAATTGTCATATCTTTGGTTTTACTTCATACTTTGTTTGGAAACTTTATTCAAGCTTTTGAAACCACTTAAGTTTGAATAAAAAACACTACTGAATGAATATTTGCACTTCACTCAATAGCAAGTATCCCAAAGGCTAGAGTGTTCATACATAAAATAATGAGCAATATATGCTCTTGTTTTTTAAATGATTTTGAAATGAAACCCTAAATGATCATGGATGCATGGATGATATGAATGAGTTTGAAACATGATTTTAGGGATGTTACATATGTACCCCTACACCATCGTCCCTAGATCGAGGGAGATCTGAAGCTCTTCCCGGCACCCTGCCGGAGGGGAGATCATCCCGGAGGCCTTCTTCTTCATCATGCCAGCCTCTGGTATGAAGCGTGAGTAGTTCCACCTTGGACTACGGGTCCATGTAGTATCTAGATGGTTGTATCTCATCCTTTGTGCTACCTTGTTTAGATCTTGTGAGCTCCGTTCATGATCAAGATGATATCTATTTGTAATCATGCATGTTGTGTTTGCGGGGATCCGATGGATATTGAGATTACTATGTCAGATTGATTAATGGTTTTGTCTTATGGATTCTATCATGTCTATGTTGTTTGTGATCTTGCATGCTCTCTTTTTCTAGTAGCTATGTTGGCCAAGTAGATGCTAGTGACTCCAAGAGGGGGTATTTATGCTAGATAGTGGTTTCATGCCTCTATTTAATCTAAGGGAAGTGACACAAATATATAAGGTTGTAGATGTGCTGTTGCCACTAGGGAGAAAACAACAGTCTCTTTTTCATGGAACAAGTGGATTGTTTACCTTACACAGTTTGCTTAAAGCAGTTATCTGTTGCTTGCAACTTAATGCTGGAGGGGGTTCGGATGATAACCTGAAGGTGGATTTATAGTCATAGATGCAGTTGGATGGCGGTCTATGTATCTTGTTGTATTGCTGATACGTCGGAAACGTATCTATAATTGTTGATGTTCCATGCTTGTTTAGTATCTACTTTGCTTTGCTTTGTCCACACTTTGAGGTGCCTTTTATATGTTTTCTAGTACTAACCTATTAACAAGTTTCCATAGTGCCAATTGCCTGTTTTCTGTTGTTTTTGGTTACAGAAAAGCTAGTAAGGAAATATTCTCGGAATTGGACGGGACAAAAGCCAAAGTCAATATTTCATCGAGGAGAACATGGATTCCAGAGGAGAGACGGAGGGGAGATACAGGGCGGCCGCAACCCCTAGGCGCGGGCCGACCCTAGGACGCGCCTGGGCAGGGTGTGCCCCCTGGCCGCCTCCCATCCTCGCCTCTTCGCTTATAAGAAGCCCCCGATGCCTAATCCCTAAGCACCCGATCAATATCCCACGAAACCGTCTGTAGCCGCCGCCACCATCGTCCCTAGATCAGGGGGTCTGAAGCTCTTCCCGGCACCCTGCCGAACGGGAGATCATCCCTAAGGCCTTGTTCTTCATCATGCTTGCCTCCAGTATGAAGCATGCGTAGTTCCACCTTGGACTATGTGTCCATGTAGTAGCTAGATGGTTGTATCTCGTCCTTTGTGCTTTCATGTCTAGATCTTGTGAGCTCCATTCATGATCAAGATCTCATCTATTTGTAATCATGCATGTTGTGTTTGCGGGGATCCGATGGATATTGAGATTACTATGTCAGATTGATTAATGGTTTTGTCTTATTGATTCTATCATGTCTGTGTTGTTTGTGATCTTGCATGCTCTCCGTTGTTAGTAGCTATCTTGGCCGAGTAGTTGCTAGTGACTCCAAGAGGGGGTATTTATGCTAGATAGTGGGTTCATGCCTCTATTTAATCTAAGGGAAGTGACAGAAATCTCTAAGATTAGATGTGTTGTTGCCACTAGGGAGAAAACAACAGTCTCTTGTTCATGGAACAAGTGGATTGTGTACCTTACACACTTTGCTTAAAGTAGTTATATGTTGCTTGCAACTTAATACTGGAGGGGGTTCGGATGATAACCCGAAGGTGGATTTCTAGTCATAGATGCAGTTAGATGGCGGTCCATGTATCTTATTGTATTTCCCAATCGAATATCATAGGATCATGAATGTCTAGTATTGCATTGTTATGCCTTGCTCAGTCCTGTCAATTGCCCTGCTGTAATTTGTTTACCCAGCATGCCATGTTTGTTTATCTAAGGAGAACACCTCTAGTGAACTATGGACCCCGGTCCAATCTTTACCATTGATACATCTTCCGCTGTTACTATTTACTTGCTGCAAACCATCTTCACCTTCCACACCATACAATTAATCCTTTGTTTTCAACGACTGGTGAGATTGACAACCTCACTATTAGTTGGGGAAAAGTCTTGAGTTTGTGTTGTGCAGGTTTCCACGTTGCTTGCAACACCTTTGAGACGTTTCCTTCCACCTATTGGTTCGATAACCTCGGTTTCTTACTAATGGAAGACTTGCTATTGTGCTACATCATACCTTGCTCTTGGGGTTTCCCGACGAAGCGCTCCACGTTGACGCAGCGGCATGAAGATTTTCTGGCACTGTTGCCGGGGAGGCTAAGGACGTCTTCACAAAGGGAGTCCTCCACAACCTTTCTCTTTACTTTGTTTTTAGTTTGCTTAGTTTATTTTGCTTGGTTTTGTTTGCCTATTTTTTATCAAAAACTCCAAAAAAATTATTTTAGTTTGGTTTGCTTTCTCTTATAAAAAATACAAAAAAAATTAGTTCCTGCTCTAGCTGTTGCTGCTATTTTTTAGCTTGCTCCACTTTTGCCAAAATGAACTCTGCTGAGAACACCAAGTTGTGGGACTTCACTAGCACAAACAACAATGATTTCCTGAGCAATCCTATTGCTCCACCTTCTCCTGATGCTACCTTTTATGAAATTAAGCCTGCTTTGTTGAATCTTGTGATGAGAGAGCAATTTTCTGGTGCTAGTTCTGATGCTGCTGGTGCCCATCTCAATAACTTTGTTGAACTTTGTGAGATGTAAAAGTATAAGGATGTAGATGGGGATATTATTAAGCTCAAGTTGTTTCCTTTCTCCTTGGGAGGAAAAGATAAAGAATGGTTGCTATCTTTGCCTAGAAATAGTATCGATTCTTGGATTAAGTGCAAAGATGCTTTTATTGGAAAGTACTACCCTCCTGCTAAGATTATATCTATGAGAAGTGATATTATGAAATTTAAACAACTTTATAATGAACATGTTGCTCAAGCTTGGGAAAGAATGAAATATTTGTTTAAGAATTGTCCCACTCATGGACTTACTGCTTGGATGGTAATCCAGACATTTTATGCAGTTTTGAACTTCTCTTCAAGAAACCTATTGGATTCAGCTGCTGGAGGTACCTTTATGACCATCATCTTGGGTGCTGCAACAAAACTCCTTGATAATATGATGGTTAATTATTCTGAATGGCACACTAAGAGAGCTCCACATGGTAAGAAGGTTAATTCTTTTGAAGAAACCTCCTCTTTGAGTGATAAGATAGATGTTATTATGGCTATGCTTGTTAATGGGAAAGCTCCTTTCGATCCAAATAATTTTACCTTAGCCTCTTTGGTTGCTCAAGAATAGCAAGTTGATGTGAACTTCATTAGAAACAACAATTTCAACAACAATGCCTATAGGAATAATTTTGGTAGTAACAACAATTATAGGCCTTATCCTCCTAATAATGGCAATACTTATGGAAACTCCTACAACAATGCTAGAAGTGCCCCCTGTGAACTTGAAGTCATGCTCAAAGACTTTATTAGTAAACAAACCACTTTCAATAAGACTGTGGAGGAAAATCTTTTAAATGTAGAGAAAAATATTTCCTATTTGTCTGAAGCATAGTACTCTTTGATTAATAAAAAGGCTGCTAAACATGAAACTATGGAAAGTACCTTTGCTGCTACTCATGCCATACAAGTTACTATGTATGAAATGTTAGACTGGTAGCCCAACTTCATGCTAAGTAGGAAAGGGAAACTGAAATTGATAGAAACAATAGTGTGTGCACCATCACCACCAATATGGATACCACTAAACCACAAGAAGTCCCTATTCCTCCTCCTACAATGCCTAAGGCTAATGAGTCTACTACTAGTGATGCTAAGTTCGATTTTGATCTTGATGGCTGCAATATTTCTGAAGTGATTATGTTCTTGCAAAAGCTTGCTAGAAGTCCTGATGCTAGTGATATGCATGTTGCTTTCACCAAACAAATTACAGATGCTCTTGTTAAAATTAAGGAAGAGAAGTTAAAACACAAAGCTTCTATACCTAGGAACGTAGAAGATAGTTGGGAACCCATTATTAATATGCAATTGAATGCCTTTGATCTCAAAGCTTCATGTGATCTTGGTTCTAGTGTCTCTATTGTGCCTAGGAAGATTTATGAAATGCTTGATTTTCCATCTTTGGAAGATTGTTATTTGGATGTCCCACTTAATGAATATGTTAAGAAGAAACTCACGGGGAGTATTAATGATGTTCTCATTATGGTTAACGATGCTTATGTCCCTATTGATTTCTATGTTTTGGATGTTGAATACAATGCTTCCTGTCCTATTAGTTTGGGAAGACCTTTTCTTAGAATTGTTGGTGCCATCATTGATATGAAAGAAGGCACCATTAAATATCAATTTCCATTCAAGAAAGGTATTGAAAACTTCCCTATGAGGAGAGCGAAGTTTCTTTTGCTCCTCCTTTGAAAGCAAGGTTTGATGTTAATCCTTCTTCATTTGAAAATACTTGATTTCTTGCTTCTTGTGCCTAACTTAAAGGCGTTAAAGAAAAGTACTTGTTGGGAGATAACCCAAGAGTTTTCTTGAGTCTTGGAAGTTATTACTTCAGTAATGACCTCTCCTTATCCTTTTTGTTTGCCTTTTGTGTCAAGAATGACCTCTAATGAGAGGGAAGTAAGATTTGGGGAGTTGCTGTCCCGAAACAGATTTCTGTGCTCCACCATAAACATTCGTGAGGAGTCTCTGTAAGTCAGATTGAGCTGAAAATTTATGTAACATCCCAAAAATCATGATTTGTAAAAGCATGCATTGCATTCATATTGTCAAAGCATTAGCAAGCACAATTTTTTTCAAAGTTTGTATTCAAACAAAACCATTTCTAATGCCCATTTTATTAATCATATGAGGCATGGTTTTGTTTTGTTTTTCAAAGGGCCAAAGTGTTTCTGAGTAAATTTATGTGTTTTACACACACTTGGACACTAGAATGGTTTCACAAATTTTTGGAGAAAGTTTAAATTGAATTGGAGTTGATTTGAGCATTAAAATCTTATTTAGAAAATCAATTCAGAAAAAGAAAAATAAAAGAACAGAAAAAATAGGAGCAGACCAGCCAAATGGCTCGGCGCACCCCCACGGCCCAACATAGAGCCCACCCAGGAAAACCCCCCGCTCACCCCTCTGTTTCTCACCTCGCACCCGCACACACCCCCCTCATAGACATGCTGGCCCCGCAACCACGTCACCTCTTCTTCCTCAATCAACACCGCAGACTCGCCGTCTCCGCCCGTTACTGGCCGAATCAATTCACGTTAACCTTGCAGTAATCCCGCGCCCGGAACCCCTCTACTTAACCACCTCCTCCCTCTGCTACTTTCCCCTTACTCACCACCCTCTGAGCGCCGCTAGGCAATCCACACTTAAGCTTGCACCGCCGCCGTCGCAAACAACTCCGACGAACAAATTCAGTAAACCCTAGCCCCTCCCTTCTCTCTGGTCGACACTCGTGTACTCGCCGTGTCTGTACGCGTCTAACGCCACCTCTGGCTTGCCTTCCTGTGCCTTGTAGCGTCGCCAACGACAACTCTCGAACGTGCCCGACGCCGACGCCAACTCCGACTAGGAATTGTCGCCGTGTCCGTGTGCCCCAGCCCTGTCCGCGAGCATGTTGAGCCTCACCGCGTTTCCACGACCTTGGTAAGCCCCAATACCTCCACCCTTACCCTCTGGCCTCACCGGAGCATCGCCGTCTGACGCGCAGCCGCCACGGTGACCATTTGCGCCGCCCGCATGTGGTCAAAGCAATGAGATCCGCTAGATCTAGATCCAGCGGTCAAGATTAGAACTGGTCGCGAAAGGTTACGCGTAGATTTGAGCCGTAGGATTTAGATCTGGCGGTTTAGGTTAGATCGTTAGCGAAGGGGTAAGTTGTGATCTGGCGCGTTGGATCTGATTTGATCCAACGGCGCGAAGCGCGATCCACCCGAAGTGGTATCGTCCAATACTATTCTACTATGGTATCACTTGCCAATACAATTCCAAATGTATTGACCCACTGTGGCTGTAACTTATGATGTTGCAGGTTACTCTGATGAGGATTAGGGTTATGAGTCTACACTCAACATGCTTGCCTGTGGCACATGAAGACGAAGACTTTACTTTATTTACTCATGTTATGAACTCTTGTACTAGCCTTTGGCTATGGAGTTGTAAAAGACTATGTTTATCTCTGGAATGACGATGTAATAAAGAACTTTGTATCTGTGTACTTCATCTCAAAATGTGGATGCTAGCATTTGATCCAGGGACTAGCATTGCAATCACAGGGACCTTTACCTTATAAAGGTGGGGTCTTACAGATGGTATCAGAGCACTGTGTTGCCTGTAGGATTATGACCCTAGGTTGGATTAGACTAAGAAAACCACTAAGGAAAAATTCAACTCTTTGCAAATACCACACTTGTCTTTTTCTTCTCGTAAACCTTTCCTAATCTTCTTTCTCATATCTATTTGTAGATGTCTTGTAGTTTTTATGTGATATATGCTTTTTTGCTTTCATTTTACTGTCTTGTTTTTGTCTTAATTGTGTTGTTCTAATATTTCTCTATCTTACATTAGATGCCTAGTTTTGTGATCAGCACTGGCGAGGAGTTCAATGGAACTCGTTTTGGTTCACACATCGTGCAATTTACTAGTGTGCTCAACCTCCCACTTCCTAGTATCAAGGCACTCCAGCTCACCAAGTTTGAGAGGAAGGACCTTTGGGGCTTTAGAGTCACACAACCAGGATGCCAGACGGAGCCACTCACGGAGAAGATTTCCTTCAAGATGATGCACGATGACAAGGAGAAGGGTCTAGATGTAGTCATGCAGGAGCTACTCGGACGCCTCTGCGGACGTCACACCACCGAGCATAGAGGTCTCTACTTCCACCCGTTAGGGAGACGTGACGAGGATGGAGAGGCATTGGTGTATGAGGGCGCTACTAGAGAGATGATTGAGCCAGTTTGTCTGTATCTCCAGGACCTCGAGGGCCTTATTAGACACCTCAACACAGATAGGACCAACGTCATGCTTAGCAATGACGAGCTCCAGGTTCAGTTGAGGGAGAATGACAAGCTCTTCGCGGAGCAAGACAAGATCATCAAGGCGATGGAGGCTAGATTCGAGAGCCATGGCAAGAAATTCAAGAATTAGGAGAAGAGATTCCAAGATAGAAACAAGAAGATCAAGGATATGAAGGCCGAGATAGAGGCCAAGGACTTCGAGCTCGATACCCAGCATGGAGTGATTGAGAGGCTACGCTCACAGAAGAGAGCTCTCCGTGCGAAGGTCGAGGTCTTGACCACTAGTGTCGAGGAGTACAAGACAACCATGGACACAGCCAGACTTACACTTGTTGACGTGGAGGTCGACATGGAGGAGGAGTGTAAACTACTCGAATATCTTTTATCTATCATACCTTGATTATTGAGTTATAATGACCATCTAACATGTGGATGACTTGCTATTGTGTTTACTTTTTCCAAAACTTGTTGTTTATGTGTTCAAACTCTATTTTTTATCTCGTGATTGTTTATTGTGTTTGTTGCTATATGATGTATTATGCATTGCATCTATGGGTTGTATCTCATTACTTATCCTCATTGAAACCACAGATGCCTCCCGTCGTGCCAACCCCAACCCAAACAACAACAATAACATCACCCCTGAGATGTAGAAGTTGATGACAGATCAAGCTCAACTTATGCAGATGATGACTCAGTTCATTCAAAATCAGAATCAAAATAACAACAACAGTCCAGCAGCATTTGACATGCTTACCAGATTTTTGAGGTTGAGGACAGCCAAGTTCTTAGGAACAACTGATCCAATGGTAGCCAATGACTGGTTACGTCCCGTGAACAAGGACTTAGTCACTGTCGGCTGCACCGACGAGGAAAAGCTCAAATTCACAACACATCTGCTCGAAGGACCAGCAACAACCTGATGGGATAACTTTCAGATCACCACTCCCCTTGAGGATGTGACATGGGCTATCTTTGAGGATGGTTTCCACACTGCCCACATCTCATCAGGAGTGATGAAACTAAAGAATAAAGAGTTCCACAATCTGAAATAGCGTCACCGCAGTGTGGCTGAGTACATTGAGGAGTTCAACAATCTGGCGTGTTATGCACCAGATGAGGTTGAAACTAATGCCAAGAGGAAGGATAAGTTCCTCGAAGGATTGAATGATGAATTGAACCTGCAGCTATCTGTTGCCTATGTCCCAACATATCAATCACTTTGTGACAAGGCTACCATCTTGGAAAACAAGATGAAACAGGTTGAGGGCAGGAAGAGGAAGCATAACTTTGATAAGAACAGCTCGGGATCGTCTCACAAGCGTTCCCATAATGATGATAGTGGAAGTTCTGGATTCCACAAGCATGGGAAGTACAACAGCCACCACAACCACAACCGTCACCATGACAACAAGCATCATCGCAGTCATGCCAATGACAAGTATAAGAACCACAAGAGTGGACACAAGAGCCACCACAGTGGAAGTGGTAATGGAAGTCATCTTGCAAAGGAAGACCTCAGTCAGGTAGAGTGTTTCAAGTGTAAGAAGATGGGGCATTATGCAAATGAATGCCTAGAAAAGAAAGTTGAAGGAGCCAACAAGCCCAAACCTTTCCAGAAGGGACAAGTGAACCACATCAATGTGGAAGAAATATATGAATAGTCTGATGCTGTGGCTGGTAAGTTCAAGCTCAATTCTTTTCCAGCACTTGTTCTTTTTGATACTTGCGCGTCACATTCATTCATATCAAGAGCATTTGTTGATAAAAATGGACTTCCAACTGAAACTATTGGGTGTCCAATAAAAGTAAGCTCTCCCGATGGAGATATGATAGTGAACCATGGATGTCATGATCTAGTAATAGAGTTTGGAAAGTATAAGTTTCCAGTTAGTTTGATAATCCTAGATTCCCAAGGATTGGATGTTATTTTGGGAATGGATTGGATGGCTAAGTATGAAGGAGTACTAGATTGTGCCAATCGTACTGTCACACTCACAACCCTGGATAAGAAACGAATTAGGTTCAAGCCTAGATTTGAATCTAAAGGGAGTAAACTAAATTCTCTTAAGGGGTTTAGCATAGATAGTGTGCTAATTGTGAGGGAGTATCCGAATGTGTTTCTAGAGGAATTGCCTGGAATGCCACCAGATAGAGATGTAGAGTATCTGATTGATTGTCACATCCCAAATTTTAGATTTGGTTCTGCATATCATTCGTATCATTGCATCATGCTCTTCCATGCAAAACCTTCGATCGAAATGATTCGGCAAAACGCTATTTTCAAAACCCTATATTACTTTAGCTAAATGCTCCTGCGGGAGGGTATACTAGGACTTGTGATTTCCACCCTTGTAGACTAGTGGAATCAAGTACCACTTGACCCTAGATTGATCCCCTAGATTTTAGAAAAATTTAGGGACAAGTTTCACCCAATTCGGAGTTCATATGAAAAAGTTACAGAGGTTTTACTAAACTGAAAAAGGGGAAAAGAAAAGATAAAAAAAGAGAAACAGCGCCGCCGTGCCAGCCTGCTGGGCCGCGCCGGCCCAGCCAGCACCCAGCGCACGCGCGCGCATCCCGCCGCCCGCGCGGCCGATAGTATCCGTCGCCGCCGCGTCTGGCCACCGACAGGTGGGGCCCACCTATCGGCGCCGACATCGCCGCCGCTGCCGCATCTGACGCGGATTCCGCAACCGTCTCGCGCGCCGTCTCCGCCTCGGGCCCGCGTGGGGCCCTTCTTAGCCGCCAAGCACCCCCTGCCTCCCTATCGCGCCGCCCCACACCCCCGCTACGCCGCCGCCTCGCGATCTCGCCGCCGCCTCCGCCCGACTCCGCCACCGCGCGCGCCGCCTCCGGTAAGCAGCGCCACCGCCTCGCCCGCGACCCGCCTGACCGCCGCCTCCCTCTCCTCGCAGGACGCCGCCTCTCCTCCGCCCGACGCGGACGACCAGGCCGCGCCCCGACACCGACGCCGAGCCGCCGCCGCCCGACGCCGACCCCGTCGCCGGTGACCGCGTGCATGCCTGCCGCCTCCTCCCTGCGCCCCGACGCCCGACGCCACGCCATCGCCGCTGGAGCCGCACTCCGCCACCGCCGGAGGATCTCGCCGCCGCCGCCGGTGAGCACCACCCCGCCTCCTTGCTCCCTGGCCGCACGATCTGCGGCCAATGGCCCAGATAGGCCGTTGACGGGTCAGCCCCAGGCGTTGACTGGTCAACCGCCCAGTCAGCCGCCACGTGGGCCAGTCAACAGTCAAAGTTGACTGGGTAATTTCCTTAATTGATTTTTTGGCAGAAATTTGTAGAATCTTGTAAATTGTGTAGAAATTAATCTACTGGGCCAAAAATTGCAAATAAAATATGTGTAGATTCACTAAGTCGTGTAGAATCTTTCTGTACCATTGTTTCACACTTTTGCAGCAAGTTTTTGTCCAGATTAATTAAGAGAGTTAATGGCCTTTTTGGAGTAATTAATTTGTAGAAAAAGATCTGTAACTCCAAAAATTGCATATAATATGTCCCTGGATTCAGTAGAACAAGGGGAATCTCAAAGTGAATTAAAAGGATAGGCTTACAGTAAAAACTTCTGCAGAAACTATTTAGTGGCTTTCTGTAGTGTTTTAATTATTCAGGGAGTTTTAAAATTCCTTTTTGAGTAATTCCAATTGGTACTGTTCCTAAATAGCAATGCCTACAAAGTAGAATTTTTCCAAGATTTTACAAATAGTATGCTACCGGTAGTGAATTATTTGGGTTCTAGCTCTAGTTTGAGCATTATATTTTGCATAATAGTTTTCCTTGCGCTAAAACTATTTTCCATGCATGCAATCAGTAGCTTTACTGAATAGGATTATGTGGAGCTGCTGTAGCATCGATCCACTTGTCATGCATGCATTCATGCATCATCCTTGTTGCATATGCTTGTGGATTGTTTGTTTATGATTGCAATTGTATCGTGTAGATTGTGACGAGTGCAACGCTTGCTCGTGTCTGGATTGTTCTTCCGACCGCTACAACCAAGGCAAGTAGATGCTAATTTTTTCATGATATTGTCCTACTATTTTAAATGCATTGTCGTGTATTTTGTAGATGCATGTGTAGATGATACTATCGCTATGCTATGTCCTATTATGTGGTAGGGCCTTCCTTATAGATGAACCACCGTTGGTAGATGTGCTTAGCCATGCTATGATGAACGAGGGCTGGGTTACATCACTGAAAGTTGTTTCTAAAAGTGTTGGTCTGCGAAAACTAAAACAACTTAAGCAATGAACCTCCTGGGTGTGATGGGATTGATAATTTTTGGTGGTTTCATTGCGGAAAGGCACCCAGGTATCGAGATAAAATGATTGGCTTCTTTATTGTGTAGCTTACGTGTACAACCATGTGCCAATAATGAAATGGGCGGTTGGTTGGACTTAGTAGGTTGTGGTAACTCGAACCCGCGTATCCAAAGATGTAGAATTTTGGTAGGTTGGACCGGTCCGCGTCGGGATTGGGGAGCTTCTTCCTGAACAGTCTCTTCTTGGACTTCTCCCTATCATCACCCAAAATGAGAGTGATGGTACGAGCTAGGCTGGCCAAGTCACATGGATAAAGTGTACTAACCCCTGCAGGGTGTGTAATCTAATCGATTAGCCGTGTCCCCGGTTATGGACAACTGAGTTGCTTGATATTGATTCCATGACATGTTTCTCGCTCATTCTAATTTCATAATTGCTTTAATATTGTTGGGTTAACTTAATTGGGATCTTTTCAAAGAAAATCAAAAACTGTTTATGAAAGTAGGACAAAGGTATTTGCAAATGCAAGCCAGACACAGCTCCAATTGCCAAATATGCATGTAGATGTTAGCACTATAGTCTCCTTTACTAGCTCTACTTGCCATACATTCCATGTATTGACCCTTCGGGGCTGCTACGTTTCATGTTGCAGGATATTCCGATTCCGAGTAATCGATATAGGCCACGGTACTCCACTCGACACTTGTTCACTTGTGGGAAAATTGAAGAATGGAGGATTTACTTTATTTATGTTGCTACCTGAATAATTTGAGCTAGCCTTTGGCTAAGCTTTTATTGTAATAATGGTACTCTGGATCATCGTTATTTATGATACACAGATATTTTTCTATGTTATTCATCTTATTCTATTGTGGGCCAATGAACCGATCCATGTATTGGCATGTCACATAGAAGCCACGGTCTTTTCAGAACCGCGGTGTTACATTGACTTACTGCTAGGATCAGGACTATTAGCAAAGAGACCCTACAAGATGTCAGTGGATGAGTTGAAAGAACTCAAGAAACAGCTTGGAGAACAGTTGCAAAAAGGATTTATTCAACCAAGTTCTTCATCTTGGGGTGCACCAGTTCTGTTTGTTGAGAAGAAGGATAGAAGCCAAAGGTTATTCATAGATTACCGTTCACTCAATGAGGTGACTATCAAGAACAAATATCCTTTGCCTAGAATCAACGATCTGTTTGATCAGCTAGAAGGAGCCCGTGTGTTCTCAAAGATTGATCTCCGATCAGGCTATTTTGAGCTTAAGATTAGAGAGCAAGATATACCTAAGACTGCTTTCACCACTAGGTATGGATTGTATGAGTACACCGTGATGCCATTTGGTTTGACAAATGCACCGGCCTATTTCATGAATATGATGAACAAGATGTTCATGGAATTTCTTGACAAGTTTGTTGTCGTATTCATTGATGACATTTTGATCTATTCCAAAAGCAAAGAAGAACATGAAGAGCATTTGCATTTGATACTTGAGAAACTCAGGGAGCACAAGCTGTATGCCAAGTTCATTAAGTGTGAATTCTGGCTGAATGAAGTTGGATTTCTCGGACATATTGTATCGGGAGATGGTATAACTGTCTATCCCGCAAAGGTGTCACCTGTAACTGAGTGGGAATCTCCCAAGTCAGTGAAAGAAGTTCGCAGCTTCCTAGGCTTGGCAGGATACTATAGAAGGTTCTTTGAAAAATTCTCAAAGGTAGCTAAGCCAATGAAGGATTTACTTAAGAAAGATAAGAAGTTTGACTGGACTGAAGGGTGTGAACTCAATTTCCAAGAATTGAAGAAGAGACTATGACAGCACAGGTCTTATGTCTGCCAGATTTGGAGAAGGATTTCCAAGTTTATTGTGATGCATCTCACCAAGGATTAGGTGGAGTTTTGATGCAAGAAGGGAAAGTTGTGGCTTATGCCTTGAGACAACTCAAAACTCATGAAGTGAATTACCCTACTCATGACTTAGAGTTAGCCTCTGTTGTCCATGCACTCAAAACATGGAGACATTATCTTTTGGGAAAGCATTGTGAAGTGTTCACAGATCACAAAAGTTTAAAGTATATCTTCACTCAGAAGGAAATCAATATGAGACAAAGAAGATGGCTAGAACTCATCAAGGACTATGACTTGAGTTTGCAATACCATCCCAGTAAAGCAAATGTTGTAGTGGATGCTATAAGACGTAAGGTTTATGTGAATGGCCTTACTAAGGGAGAATTGCCAGAGGATCTATGTGCCCAATTCAAAGAACTCAGATTGGAGATAGTGCCTGAAGTACATCTCATGTCATTCAATGTTCAACCCACATTGTTGGACAAGATCAAAGAAGCCCAAAAGTTGGACAAGGAAATTGAAGAGATTAAAGGAAAAATTAAAAAAAGGGAAAGCTAAAGGATTCCATGAAGACGAAAAGAGTACTTTATGGTATGGAAAACGTATCTGCATTCCGCAAGATCCGCAGCTTCAGAAACTGATTCTGCAAGAAGCACATAACTCACCATATTCCATTCATCCAGGTAACACCCAAATGAATATGGATGTGAAGGAATGATTTTGGTGGAACAACCTCAAGAAAGATATTGCGGAGCATATTGCCTTGTGTGATGTATGTAGTCGAGTAAAGGCGGAACATCAGAAATCGGCAGGGTTATTACAACCACTACCTATTCCTGATTGGAAATGGGATAAGATTGGCATGGATTTTATCACCGGACTGCCAAGGACTAGATCCAGATATGATTCTATTTGGATGGTTGTAGATCGCCTAACTGATACGTCGGAAACGTATACATAGTTTTTGATGCTCCATGATTGTTTAGTATCTACTTTGCTTTGCTTTGTCTGCACTTTGAGGTGATTTTTACATGTTTTCTGGTACTAACCTATTAACAAGTTGCCACAGTGCCAGTTGCCTGTTTTCTGCTGTTTTTGGTTTCAGAAAAGTTAGTAAAGAAATATTCTCGGAATTGGACGGGACAAACGTCAAAGTCAATAACTTTCCGTGGGGAACAAGAAGTCCAGAGGGGAGACAGAGAGGCGTGCCAGGGCAGACAAACCCCCTAGGCGCGACCAGGGGTGGGCCCGCGCCTAGGAGGGGTGTGGCCCCTCTAGCCACCGCCTCGGCATCCCCCTTCTCCTATAAGAATCCCCCGATGCAAAAACCCTAAGCACCCGATCAAATCTCCACGAAACCGTCTGTAGCCACCGCCACCATCGTCCCTAGATCGGGGGATCTGAAGTTCTTCCCGGCACCCTGCTGGAGGGGAGATCATCTCGGAGGCCTTCTCTCCGGTATGATGCGTGAGTAGTTCCACCTTGGACTATGGGTCCATGTAGTAGCTAGATGGTTGTATCTCCTCCCTTGTGCTTTCATGTATAGATCTTGTGAGCTCCGTTCATGATCAAGATCTAATTGTAACATCCCAAAAATCATGATTTCAAAGTTTGCATATCATCCAAGCATTCATAATCATTTTAGGATAATTTTCAAAGTCATTTCAAAACAGAAACATTTGAGTGTCTATTATTTTATGTAAGCAAGGCATTGGCCTAATGCTACTCTCTAATATAATATTAATTGTTTTAAAACCAAAGATATTTGATCCTATGGTTGATTGTTGTTTTCCAAAGCTTGGAGAAAAGATTTCAAAACAAAATATGAATTTAAAACCCTTTTATACCTTTATTAAAACATTGGTAAAAGCACTATTTTCTTCTATTCAAAGGACCAAAGTAAGTTTGAGTGAACATCAGTGTTATTTGCCCAATTAAGAGCTGGATCCATCCTACAAAAATCCAGAACAAATTTGAATTCAATTTGGTTTGAAACTCATTTGAATTTGGTTCCTAGAAATTCAAACAGAAAAAGAAAAAGGATAAATAAATAGAAAAGGGCTGGCACTGGCAGTTGAGCCCACAAACAGAAGTAGCCCACTAACCAGCCCACCCGGGATTTCCCTCTCTTCATGTTTTTCTCACCGCACTCGCGCTACCCAATCAGTCGCTGACTAGTGGACCCTCGCTAGCTCACCACCGTCTTCCCCAAATCATGCCCACGACCATGTCGCAGGCTGTTTCCTCTGCCATCACTGCCGTGCTTTAAACCCGAGTTATTGCTGGCGTTTCCTCGCGTGATCCTCGCCCCTGCTCCGGCTACAAAACCCTCTCCTCACCCCGCACCTTTCCCCTCACACCACTCGCTTGCTCCGCCACCATGCTGCCTCTATTTCACGTTGCATCGCCGCAGACAGAGCAAGCTCCGGCGAGATATTCCGGTAAGTCTAGTGTCACGCCCACGTCTCGTTCACCTTAGGATGATCCCCTGATCCTTGCGCACCTCCTGATCCCCTTTGTTCTTCTGCTCGTGATCCAGAGCGTCGACTTCGACAAGCTCCGTAGGCATCCGACGCCGTCTCCAACTCCGGTGAGAGATTGAGGTAAAGCCCGACCGCCCCGCTCCTTCTCCTTAACCCTATCAGGTTCGCCTAAGAATTGTGCACACGCTGATACTCATGGTTTGTTCTAGGGTGGCCGGTATCGTCGCCTTCATCGCCGCCCGAGTAGACCCGACACTGTCTCCAACTCCGACGAGCCCCAGCAGCCTCTGCAACACACCCCCGTCCACACCAGCAACACGTTGAGCTTCACCGTGTCTCCGCGACATCGGTAAGCACCAACCCCCTCGCCCTAGCCCTCTGGTTTCGCCGGAACATCACCGGCAGCCGCGCAGCCGCTGCGGTAGCCATTTGCGCCGCCCGTTGTTGGTCAAAGCAACATGGTCCGCTGGATATGGATCCAGCGGATGCGATTAGATCAAACCGCGAAGGGGTATGCGCAGATCTGGGCCATGCGCAGTTAGTTAGATTCAGCGCGAACCGGTACCGTCCAATCAGACGCTGCTGCGTGGCCTGTGTTAGATTTAAAAAACAGAATTTAGATCTATTAGATGTTCAAACTTGCAAAATTCATAACTTTTGATCCACACGTTCAAATTTTGCAAATTTTATATCATTGGAATCATGAGAAAGAATTCTATCCATTTATGCAATGTGTTTAATGTTTTGCTTCTGTAAATTGATTATTTTTGCAGAGACATTTATTAGCTTATTTTGAGTATAGAAATTATTTGAAAAATGATTTAGAGACTAAATAAAGTTTGTTCAGTGTGTTTTTGTCTTGTTTATGATTTAGTACTTTTTCACTTGTCTTGTTTGGTTTAGAAAAATCATCACATAGCATTTGCATGCATTCATATATTTTTGCTTGTATATTTTGATATGTGAATTTGGTTCCATTATTTTATGTGTAGATCTTGGTGCTAATATGATTGTGGTTGTGAAGATTGTTGCTAATCCCCAAACTACCAAGGCAAGTGGTGCTTCATATATTTTTGTCCCAATATTTTTACCTATGCATTAGAAATATTTTGTATAGGTCTTGCATGAATATTTTGCTAAGTATCTATATGCTATGCTTGGGAAATCCTAGTAGTTGTAGAAATTTTACAATTTCCTTTAAGTTAAGATACTTGTTATTTCCATGCTTAGCCTAGCTAATAGTGTCGTGGTTGTATCACGGCATATGCCATGGGTAGGCTAAAGTTGGGGCCGATGGACGTGGCGGAATCAGGGGAGGGATGATGCAGTGAAGACCGCACTCGTATGAACAAAGAGAAATACAATGTATATAGGATTGATGCTCTCATGTGGAGATAAGATCTCTTTCTCTACATCTAATCTCTTATAATCTTGCCATACTTGTGGCTACAATCATGCTCCTTGAGCTGTATCTCCTATGCCTCTATCTTGATCTCTCTGTGAGATTGGAGGAAGAAGAAGAAGAGCTCCTATTGAGCAGAGAGGTGAAGAGCCCTTCGGGGCCTCTATCTTCATGTCCCGGTGAACGACCCCCCTGGTGCTCCTTATAAAGGGGAGCCCAGGGGAAAAGCCTTGCTCCCTACGATTGGCATCTTCTCAGCATATTCCGGGCATCTTCTGGAGATGCTCAACATATGCCTTGGCATCTTTTGAGATGCTAAGGCATATTCCATAACATATTCTTGGATGCCGATGGCATATTCCTTATGCCATGTGCCAGTCTGAGCGTGGGGCGTCCCAAGACTGACACGATACTTGTGGTGCTTGTCTTGATCCGATGGAGTATTATCGTGGAGATTGTGGAGGTGCTTGGAGACGAATAATGGGGCGTCTAGACCACTGAAACTCGGCACAGACGCCCCGGAATAGGTGGTCATTCGGCCTAGTCCAAGATTAATTTGGCCTGGGTGTTTATCAGCCCAGTCGACCCATTGTATGGCCCAGCCGAGCTCTGGTGCAATTCGGCCCAGGCGTGGGCAGTCTTGGGGTCAGCCGGGTGGCCTTTACTCCGCGGTGGGCCGAGTCAGCCCATCCGGGTGACGCTGGTTCAGTGCAGACGGAAGCCCGCGGTGGGCCGGTCGGATGAAGGAGATGCCGGCCCACCCGGGGAGGCGAGACGGTGCGACGAGGTCCCGCGGTGGGCCGGATCACTCTGTTGTCGGCCCACCCGGGGTAATAGGCGACGCGGTGCTGGTGACGTCCCACGGTGGGCCGAATCACTCCGTTGTCGGCCTATCCGGGGTAATAGGCGACGCGGTGCTGCCATGTGCTCGACGCGGGTTTGCCAGGGGTGAGGCTCGGGGGGAACGGAGGGAGTACCTGGCGATGCATGTTGACCCAGCGATGAGGTGACGACCCAGCGGGAATGGAGGCAGCGAGGTGCGCCGGATCTGAGGTGATTCGGCCCAGTACGACCAAGTGGAGGTTAATTCGGCCTGCATGTGCTGTTTTGGCCTAAGAGGAACAACTGAACTAGGCCGAATTAACTGTAATTCGGCCCAGGTCCCTTTTCTCTCTTATGTTTCTTTCTTAACTTCTCATATCTTTTGATATATATTTTTATATGTCTTCATTCTTCGATAGAAATGTTGATTACTCTCTAGGGATCTCTTTATACCTCAACTCTGGGGTACCTGGGGTTATATCCCCGACATTAGTCCCCGAGGCTATGTGGGACTCGCAGAGTCGTGCATAGGCTTTACATTCAAATATTCCCAGAGTTACTTTCCGAGCTATTATATCTTGGTTGTATACTTCTATGTCCCATATCCTTTTTGGGTAAGTTCGTGATACCTAGCCTTTATAGGCACTGGTATTTTAACCCTTTTGGGTAAGATATGACTTCTGGCCTTCATGGGCACTGGTCTTATAACCCCTTTGGGTAAGTTTTTGGACTTCTGGCCTTCTTGGGCACTGGTCATAACCTCTTTGGGTAAGTTTTTGGACTTCTGGCCTTCATGGGCACTGGTCATAACCCATTTTGGTAAGTCTTTGGACTTCTGGCCTTCATGGGCACTGGTCATAACCCCTTTGGGTAAGTTTTTGGACTTCTGGCCTTCATGGGCACTGGTCATAACCTCCTTGGGTAAGTTTTTGGACTTCTGGCCTTCATGGGCACTGGTCATAACCCCTTTTGGTAAGTTTTTGGACTTCTGTCCTTCATGGGCACTGGTCATAACCCCTTTGGGTAAGTTTTTGGACTTCTGGCCTTCATGGGCACTGGTCATAACCTCTTTGGGTAAGTTTTTGGACTTCTGGCCTTCATGGGCATTGGTCATAACCCCTTTTGGTAAGTTTTTGGACTTTGGCCTTCATGGGCACTGGTCATAACCCCTTTTGGTAAGTTTTTGGACTTTTGGCCTTCATGGGCACTGGTCATAACCCCTTTTGGTAAGTTTTTGGACTTATGGCGTTCATGGGCACTGGTCATAACCCCTTTGGGTAGGTCATAATCCGAGTCATCTGTTTCCCAATCCAAGTTATTTTACTCAAAATTGACTTATGTCTTAAGTCTGATTCATCTGACTTAAATCCGAGGTGTATGACTCAAATCCGAGTTATCTGTTTCCAAATCCGAGTTACCTTCCTCATATTTGAATTATGTCTCGAATCCGAGTTATCTGGCTCAAAATCCGAGTTATATGACTCAAATCTGAGTCATCTAATTCCAAATCCGAGTTACTTTACTCATATTTGACTTATGTCTCAAATCCGAGTTACCTGGCTCAAAATCCAAGTTACTTTATTCAAAATTGACTTATATCTTGAGTATGAGTCATCTGGATCAAAATCCGAGTTATATGACTCATATGCGAGTTACTTTATTCAAAATTGACTTATGTATTGAGTCTGAGTCATCTGACTCAAATCCGAGGTATATGACTCAAATCCGAGTCATCTATTTCCAAATCTGAGTTATTTTACTCAATTTTGACTTACATCTCAAATTTGAGTCATCTGACTCAAATCCGAGGTATTTGACTCAAATCCGAGTCATCTGACTCCCAATACGAGTTACTTTACACAATTTTGACTTACATCTCAAACTTGAGTCATCTGACTCAAATCCGAGGTATATGACTCAAATCCGAGTTATTTTACTCAATTTTGACTTATGTCTTAAGTCTGAGTCATCTGACTCAAATCCGAGGTATATGACTCAAATCCGAGTTATATGACTCAAATCCGAGTCATATGATTCCTGAGATACAATTTGATCTGACGAGAAGATGGTAACTTGCCTTTGATATGGATCTGAGATATGAATCCGAGATAAAGCTTTTGGATATGATGATAGGGATAATCACTGAGATATGTGAGTCGAGATGTAGATCCGAGATATAGATTCAAGATATGATATGCTGGCAAACAGTCATCCGAGATAGGAAATAACCTGGCAAGATAGTGAAATATCAATCCGAGTCATAACATAACCTGGCAATCTGGCGATCTGAATCAAGCTTCAGTCCAAATTAGAGATATGCTTAGTACGCCGAGTCCGAATACAAATCCGAATTATAATATACCCTGGCAAGCTGAATCAAATGTTAGTCCGAATCAGAGACAAGATACTAAGCTGAGTTAAAGGTTAATCCAAAGCATAAATAAATTGACTCAAATTATATCCGAATCTTTAATAAGCTGGCTGGTAAGCTGAGTTAAAGGATAATCCAAATCATGAATAACTGACTCAAATTCTATCTGAATCATAAATAAGTTGACTCAGATTCTATCCGAGTTATAAATAAGCTAACTCAAATTCTATCCGAATTATAAATAAGATGACTCAAATCTTATCCGAATCATAAATAAGCTGAATCAGATTCTATCCGAATCATCAATAAGCTGGCTGGTGAGCTGAGTTAAAGGTTAATTCAAAGCATAAATAAACTGACTCAAATTCTATCTGAATCATCATAATGTTCTCTCAATCTAAAGGTGATTCTACGAATACGTTGACTAGTCCCCGGGTTAAGTTATTTTCTCCCCGGGGTGAAGGATCGAGTGTAGGTGGCTAAGTTATCTGGCACTTACAGTATACTTGGAGAAGTGTTTGAGTGATTCTTGCTAAGTCATAACTGCTCTGCTGAGTTACCTGGTACTTACAGTAAGCTTGAAGAAGAGTTTGAGTCCTTCTTGCTGAGTCTTACCTGCTTTGATGAGTCGGACTTGGAGAGCCTCTGCACTTACCTCTTTGTTCTCTGTTTGCTTGGTGGAGCTGAATGAGCTCTATGAGGAAGAAGTTGACGAAGATGCTCCCGTCCGGATGGAAACCCAGCCAACGCCACTAAGAGGCCCCACGGTGGGCGCCAAATGTCGTGGTGGTATCACGGCATATGCCATGGGTAGGCTAAAGTTGGGGCCGATGGACGTGGAGGAATCCGGGAAGGGATGATGCAGTGAAGACCGCACTCGTATGAGCAAAGAGAAATACAATGTATATCGGATTGATGCTCTCATGTGGAGATAAGACCTCTTTCTCTACATCTAATCTCTTATAATCTTGCCATACTTGTGGCTACAATCATGCTCCTTGAGCTGTATCTCCTATGCCTCTATCTTGATCTCTCTGTGAGATTGGAGGAAGAAGAAGAAGAGCTCCTATTGAGCAGAGAGGTGAAGAGCCCTTCGGGGACTCTATCTTCATGTCCCGGTGAATGATCCCCCTGGTGCCCCTTATAAAGGGGAGCCCAGGGGACAAGCCTTGCTCCCTACGATTGGCATCTTCTCAGCATATTCTGGGCATCTTCTGGAGATGCTCAGCATATGCCTTGGCATCTTTTGAGATGCTAAGGCATATTCCGTATCATATTCTTGGATGCCGATGGCATATTCCTTATGCCATGTGCCAGTCTAAGCGTGGGGCGTCCCAAGACTGACACGATACTTGTGGTGCTTGTCTTGATCCGATGGCGTATTATCGTGGAGATTGTGGACATGCCTGGAGATGAATAACGGGGCGTCTAGACCATTGAAACTCGGCACAAACGCCCTAGAAGAGGTGGTCATTCGGCCTAGTCCAAGATTAATTCGGCATGGGTGTTTATCAGCCCAGCCGACCCATTGTATGGCCCAGCCAAGCTCTGGTGCAATTCGGCCCAGGCGTGGGCAGTCTTGGGGTCAGCCGGGTGGCCTTTACTCCGCCGTGGGCCGAGTCAGCCCATCTGGGTGACGTTGGTTCGGTGCAGACGGAAGCCCGCGGTGGGCCGGTCGGATGAAGGAGATGCCGGCCCACCCGGGGGAGGCGAGACGGTGCGACGAGGTCCCGCTGTGGGCCAGATCACTTTGTTTTCGGCCCACCCAGGGTAATAGGCGATGCGGTGCTGGCGAGGTCCCGCAGTGGGCCGGATCACTCCGTTGTCGGCCCACCAGGGGTAATAGGCGACGTGGTGCTGCCATGTGCTCGACACGGGTTTGCCAGGGGTGAGGCTCGGCGGGAACGGAGGGAGTACCTGGTGATGCATGTTGACCCATCGACGAGGTGAAGACCCGGCGGGAATGGAGGCAGCGAGGTGGGCCAGATTTGAGGTGATTCGGCCCAGTACGGCCGAATGGAGGTTAATTCGGCCCGCATGTGCTGTTTTTGCCTAAGAGGAATAACTGAACTAGGCCGAATTAACTGTAATTCGGCCCAGGTCCCTTTTATCTCTTATGTTTCTTTCTTAACTTCTCATATCTTTTGATATATATTTTATATGTCTTCATTCTTTGATAGAAATGTTGATTACTCTCTAGGGATCTCTTTATACCTCAACTCTGGGGTACCTGGGGTTATATCCCCGACAAATAGCAACCAAGGGTGGAATATGATCATGCTATGGAAAATATTGTTAAGTCTTTGACTTTTGTTTTTGCTTAATAAAACAACTAAGTGAATGACACACCTGGGTGGAATGGTAATTGCTTGGTGGTTTTGGTTGAGTGGTTACACAAGGCCCATTTCTATGGTTTACCTTGTGTATCTCACTTGTGGATTGCCACCCAGGAACAAAGGGATTTGAGATGCCAAATGTTAAGAAGCTTCTAGTGCAGCCACATGGCATTATGGGCTCTACCTGGATCATATAGGTTGCAATAACTTAGCCAAATGGACAGTTGGCGGTAGGGGGATGATAGGTTTGGAGCGCGTCCATTTTGGTCTAAGGGAAGGCTTCTGAAAGGTCCTGTCTTGGTGAAAAAGAAGTCTTGTGGGGAAAGTGCACAACCTCTGCAGATGGAATAAACTAAGTACTTATCCGTGTCCCCGCTAATGGACAACTTAAGCATCAAGACATGGAAGATATCAAGAATGTCCTCATCCCAATTTTCTAAGTTAAAACTTGTGGTTGAACAAGGGTGAAGGTTCACCAATTTCTATTGGTGGTTCCTTGGGAAAGTTTTGTCAAAGAAAAACTTAGTGTTTTCAACTAATAAGTAAAACCTATTTTGAGCAAAGCAATCCTAAGCTACACTTAGCCAAAATTCATGTAGTAACTAGATGTTAATATTCTACTAAGGTATCACTTGCCAATACTATTCCAATGTATTGACCCACTGTGGCTGTAACTTGTGATGTTGCAGGTTACTCTGATGATGATTAGGGGTTATCAGTCTACACTCAACATGCTTGCCTGTGGCACATGAAGATGAAGACTTCTATTTTATATTCTTAAGTTAAACTCTTGTACTAGCCTATGGCTATGGAGTTGTAAAAGACTATGTTATCTCTGGAATAACGTTGTAATAATGACCTTTGTTTCTGTGTACTTCATCTTAAACTGTGGATGCTAGCATTTGATCCAGGGACTAGCAGTGCAATCACAGGGATCCTTACCTTTATAAGGGTGGGATATTTAAAAGACTAGTTGTTTGTTGCTTGCAACTTAATACTAGAGAGGGGTTCGGATGATAACCTGAAGGTGGACTTCTAGTCATAGATGCAGTTCGATGGCGGTCTATATATCTTGTTGTATTGCCCAATTGAATCTCATAGGATCTTTCTGACTAGTAATTGCATTGTTATGCCTTGCTCAGTTCCTGTCGATTGCCCTATTGTAATTTGTTTACCCTTCATGCCATGTTGTTTATCTAAGGAGAGCAACTCTAGTGAACTATGGACCCCGGTCCAATCTTTACCATTGATACATCTTCTACTGTTACTTGTTTACTTGCTACAAACCATTACCTTCCACACCATAAGTTTAATCCTTTGTTACAGCAAACCGGTGAGCTTGACAACCTCACTGATTCATTGGGGGCAAAGTATAGAGTTTGTGTTATGCAGGTCTCCGCGTGGCTAGAAACACCTGTGTGAGGTTTCCTTCCTCCTACTGGTTAGATAACCTCGGTTTCTTACTGAGGGAAAACTTGCTGCTGTGCTCCTCACACCTTGCTATTGGGGTTTCCAACGAAGTCCTCTCTGTTAGGCAACAAGATTTTTTAGCGCCGTTGCCGGGGAACAAAGAAGAAGAAACTCCCATGTCAACGAGGTACCATCACTAACTAAAGTGGCTCATTTCATACCCGTAAAGACTACTTATACAAGTGCTAAGTTAGCAAAAATCTATATGAACAAGATTGTATGTCTGCATAGAGTACCCAAGAGTATCTGTCGGATAGAGGAACTCAATTCACCTCACATTTTTGGTGATAACTTTGTGAGTCATTGGGAACAAGATTAGAGTTCAGCACCGCTTTTGACCCCAGACCGATGGACATACGGAAAGGAACAATCAGATTTTGGAGGATATGTTGAGGGCATGTGCCTTAGACTATGGTGCTAGTTGGGATGAAAGTCTGCCTTACGCAAAATTCTCTTACAATAACAATTATCAAGCCAGTATTGAGATGTCACCATTTGAATTTCTCTATGGAAGAAAGTGTACTACGCCATTTCTATGGAGTGGTGTTGGAGAAAGAAATTTGTTCGGGCCAGAATTAATCAAGCAAGCCGAAGAGAAAGTCAAATTGGTAAAGGACAGATTGAAGATAGCACAGTCCCGACAGAAGAGCTACGCATATCCAAAGCGTAGAGAAGTCACCTATGAGGTAGGTGATAGAGTATATCTTAGAGTCTCACCACTTCGTGGTGTGAAGAGATTTGGAGTCAAAGGAAAATTGGCACCAAGATACGTTGGACCATTCAAAAATTTGAGCCGCAAAGGAGAAGTGGCTTATGAGATTGAACTGCCTGAATCACTGTCAGCAGTTCACAATGTGTTTCATGTAAGTTAGTTGAAGAAATGCCATCCGGAGATGGAAGAAACTTCTTTGAAGGATACTATACCTTTGGAAGAGGTTCAGCTGGAGAGCAATCTCACCTATGAGGAGAAACCTATCGAGATTCTTGAGATTGCAGAAAGAGTTACCTATACCAAAACCATCAAGTTCTGCAAAGTTCAGTGGAACCATCATTCCGAAGAGGAAGCAACTTGGGAAAGAGAAGATGATCTTCGGAAAGACCACCCACACCTATTTGCTAGCCAATCCGAATCTCAAGGGCGAAATTCATCTTAAGGGGGTTAGATTTGTAACATCCCAAAAATCATGATTTGTAAAAGCATGCATTGCATTCATATTGTCAAAGCATTTAGAGCTAGCACAAATTTTTTCAAATTTTGAATTCAAACAAAACCATTTCTAATGCCCATTTTATCAATCATATGAGGCATGGTTTTGTTTTTTTTCAAAGGGCCAAAGTGTTTCTGAGTAAATTTATGTGTTTTACACACTCTTGGAAACTAGAATGGTTTCACAAATTTATGGAGAAAGTTTGAATTGAATTGGAGTTGATTTGAGCATTCAAATCTTATTTACAAAAAACAATTCAGAAAAAGAAAAATAAAAGAACAGAAAAAATAGGAGCAGACCAGCCAAATGGCTCGGCCCACCCCCACGGCCCAACACAGAGCCCACCCGGGAAAACCCCCCGCTCACCCCTCTGTTTCTCACCTCGCACCCGCACACCCCCCCCCCTCACTGACATGCTGGCCCCGCAGCCACGTCACCTCTTCTTCCTCAATCAACGCCGCAGACTCGTCGTCGCCGCCCGTTACTGGCCGATTGATTCCTGAATCAATTCGCGTTAACCTCGCAGTAATCCCGCGCCCGGACCCCCTCTACTTAACCACCTCCTCCCTCCGCTACTTTCCCCTTACTCACCACCCTTTGAGCACCGCTAGGCAATCCACACTTAAGCTTGCACCGCCGCTGTCCCAAACAACTCCGGCAAACAAATTCGGTAAACCTTAGCCCCTCCCTTCTCTCTGGTTGACACTCGTGTACTCGCCGTGTCTGTATGTGTCTTACGCCACCTCTGGCTTGCCTTCCTGTGCCTTGTAGCGTCGCCAACGACAACTCTCGAACGTGCCCGACGCCGACGCCAACTCCGACTAGGAATTGTCGCCGTGTCCGTGTGCCCCAGCCCTGTCCGCGAGCATGTTGAGCCTCACCGCATTTCCACGACCTCGGTAAGCCCCAATACCTCCACCCTTACCCTCTGGCCTCACCGGAGCATCGCCGTCTGACGCGCAGCCGCCACGGTGACCATTTGCGCTGCCCGCATGTGGTCAAAGCAATGAGATCCGCTAGATCTAGATCCAGCGGTCAAGATTAGAACTGGTCGCGAAAGGTTACGCGTAGATTTGAGCCGTAGGATTTAGATCTGGCGGTTTAGGTTAGATCGTTAGCGAAGGGGTAAGTTGTGATCTGGCGCGTTGGATCTGATTTGATCCAACGGCGCGAAGCGCGATCCACCCGAAGTGGTATCGTCCAATTAGACGTTGCCGCGTGGCTCGATTTTTGATTTAAAAACCAGATTTTGATTCAAACTTGTAAAATTCATAACTTGAGTTATGTTTATCCAAAAAATGCAAATAAGATATCAATGGATTCATAAAAATAAATACTACACTACCGTGGGCTTACTTTTGTATTTTGCTTCTGTAAAAATGGAAATTTGTGCAGAGACAAATATAGGCTTATTTTGACTATATAAACTATATAGAAAATGGTTTTAAAGCAAATTTAAGTTTATTTAGATTTTACATAGTTAGTTTTGTGTTCAGTACTGTTTGGTTTGAATATTTTAGTGTATAAAATTCATTTCATTTCATTTGCATGTATTCATATATTTTTGCTTGATTATTTGAATGTAAATTTGGTGCTATCATTTTATGTGTAGATTTTGGTGCTAGTGGTGATTGTGATTGTGAGGATTGTTGCTACTCCCCCAAATACCAAGGCAAGTGGTGCTACATGTTTTTGTCCTATTATTTTGACTATGCACTAGTGATATTTTGAACAGGGCTTGCATGTAATTTTTGCTAAGTATAGAAATATGCTATGCTTGGGAAATCCTAGTAGATGTAATTTTAGTAGAATTTCTATATGTTAAGATACTTTCCATGTTATCATGCTTAGCCTAGATAGTATCAAACAAGGGTGGAATATATCCATGCTATGGACAATTTTGCTAAGTCTTTGACTTATGTTTTTGCTTAATAAAACAACTAAATGAATGAATCACCTGGGTGGAATGGTATTATTGGGTTATGTTGAGTGGTTACACAAGGCCCATGTCTATGGTCTACCTTGTGTATCACACTTGTGGAAAGCCACCCAGGAACAAAGGGATTTGAGATACTTAGTGTTTAGAAGCTTCTAGTGCAACCACATGGCATATGGGCTCTGCCTTGATCATATAGGTTGCAATAACTTAGCCAGATGGACAGATGGTGGTAGGGTGATAGGTTGGAACGCGTCCATTTTGTCGAAGGGAAGGCTTCTGAAAGATCTCTTCTCGATGTATGTCGAGTCTTGTGGGGAAAGTGCACCACCTCTCGAGAAGGAAAAACCTAAGTACTTAGCCGTGTCCCCGGCAACGGACAATTTGAGCATCAAGACATTGAAGTTATCAATGATCTCCTCATCCCAATTTCTAAGTTCAAAACTTGTGGTTGAACAAGGGTTGAAGGTTCACCAATGTATATTGGTGGTTCCTTGGGAGTTTTGTCAAACAAAAACTTAGTGTTTTCAACTGATAGGAAAATTTATTTTGAGCAAAGCAATCCTAAGCTACACTTAGCCAAGTTCATATAGATGTTAGAAACTACTATTCTACTATGGTATCACTTGCCAATACAATTCCAAATGTATTGACCCACTGTGGCTGTAACTTATGATGTTGCAGGTTACTCTGATGAGGATTAGGGTTATGAGTCTACACTCAACATGCTTGCCTATGGCACATGAAGACGAAGACTTTACTTTATTTACTCATGTTATGAACTCTTGTACTAGCCTTTGGCTATGGAGTTGTAAAAGACTATGTTTATCTCTGGAATGACGATGTAATAAAGACCTTTGTATTTGTGTACTTCATCTTAAACTGTGGATGCTAGCATTTGATCCAGAGACTAGCATTGCAATCACAGGGAAATTTACCTTATAAAGGTGGGATCTTACAATTTACGAATAAATCCCCATTATGTTATGTAACTTTTGTTAGTTCAACACTTTTTGATTTGAGCAATAGAAGGTCTTCAAAAAAATCGGTTTCTACCTGCTGGTCTGTTTTGACAGATTTCTGCCATTATTTGCATTTGCTTCTTATTGATTCCTTTTTGAGTTCTTTTTGGGAAATTGAACTTTTTGAAGGAGTTTCTATAGTAGCTTGTGTTTTTAGTGAAAGTTTTGCTGTTCTAAAGCTAAACCCAAGTGT
The DNA here is from genome assembly GCA_910589765.1 of Avena atlantica. Classification (NCBI taxonomy): domain Eukaryota; kingdom Viridiplantae; phylum Streptophyta; class Magnoliopsida; order Poales; family Poaceae; genus Avena; species Avena atlantica. Next base: position 354,713,682 of record OU342734.1, read on the forward strand.
CTATTATCTATTGAATACACTAATGTTGTTTGGAACTTATGCTTAGTGATTTGATATATCATGACTTGTTCCAAACAATTGGGATTGCTTAGTGTGCCTTGAAAGAATTATGCGTTGTTTTAGCATACAAAAACTTAGTATTGTGGTATTTTCCTTTGATGCATTGTTTGGGTTGACTTGGCACATGCTCACACCATTTTATGACTATAAACAAGTCACCATAGCCTCTATGATCATTTAGTACTTGACTTGTAGTACCACTCTATGCTTTGATTGGTAATGCTTTGTCACTCTACATGATTATGGCCATTATTGCCCTCTTAGTTTGTTGCTCCCAGTCTATTGCTAGCCTCCACTTGTATGAGTAAGCTGTACTCATGCTTCCAACTCGCAAGAAACCAAGTTATTCCAAAGTGTCCAGTATAAATTCCTATGCATGGTGTGTTACACCATTCCAAGTATATTCTTGTTTTCAGCTATCTTCCAATTAAAAAGTATTTTGTTATGTGAAAACTTAGTGATTAAAGCTCTCACAAACTTGATGGCACACTTTATTTTTCTTGCCCCTAATAAACTTTAACCATTGTGTCATCTATGTTGTATATGCTTGAACTTATACGTTGTAATTAGAAGAACCGTGCTGTCATGGGGAACGCTTTCAACATTGCACTTGTACTTTGTACACAGTTGATATCATGCTCTTTTGTCTATGGATGTCGACGGTTTGAAAGGGAGCTTGTAAGTCCATGGAGTTATGTATTTTGTGTTAGAAAAACGCCTGGGCCGCTAGCCTAAGCTATGCCTAATCATGGTGGAAACTTTCAGCATCACCATAATGAGCAATCTGTGAAGCATCCTCAATAAAAACCTATGCAAATAGCAAATAAAAAGATTGCTGAGATGCTCATTGTCTGATTGTCTTGTCATTTTGGTTATGGGATAGCTCCTGTACCATGTGCAAGGGGTACCCCGTTGGCGGTTCTCTATGATACACATGTACTTACTATGACAAGAACTTACAGGTGACTAAAGTTGAGTAGCATGAGGTGCGGCCCTCATATTCAAAGGACATGAGATTGCCAAATTATACTTTGTCAAGCATATACTCCATTGTTTGTTCACTTTAACCTTAATCACTTCAAGATGCTTATGATAGGGGCAATGAGGGGTGAAAGCTAAGAAGTACCATAATTTTTGTAAGCTCTTTTTGAAACTTGAAATTCCTGCTTCCCTTTGAAGGGCCTTTCTTCCACTATTATATTGAGTCTCCACCTTCTAACTTTTGGCACTAGTTAAGAGAGCACAATTGCCATTTTTAGTTCTATGTGCATTGTCCCAAAACTTATTGATTGACGCATGATACACCCAATTTGCATCACCATTCTATATCATAATTTACCTCTATTCATTGATATTTGTCTTATTATGAGGTATTACTTATGGCTTTTTCGTCTATTTATGCATGTTGGATGATTCTTGGAGGATGGACTGTGGGAGTCTAAATTCTGATGGAAAAGAAGGTGTTTCGATGCAATTTCGCGAAGATCGGAAAAATACTAGAAAAATATGGAAACATATTATTTTACCAGAAGATGAAGGAAGCTAGAAGGAGGAGCGAAGAGGGGCCACAGGGGGCCCACACCCCCTAGGAGCGGGCCCAACTAACCTCGCTCCTAGGGCAGGTGTGGCCCACCTGCCCCGCCTCCGACTCCGCCCCTTTGCCTATATCTTCCCTACGGAACCCTAAGCCTCAGGGAGCAACCATAGATAGATTTCTGCTGCCTCTGGGGGCGAAAAACACCGAGAGAGAAAGATCTCTCCAACAGATAGATTTCTTCCAGGGGAATTCCTTCCTGGAGAGGGGATACCGTCGCCATCAACACCATCATCAAGCTAGGCTTCATCGGGATCATTATCATCATCATTCACACCATCATCTCCACCAGCACCATCATCACCACTCCATCCCACTGTAACAATTATGTTGGATATTGCTTTAGTTCTGAGGGGAAACTTTCCCGGTGTTAATTACTATGTAGTTGATGCTTGTGAGTGGAACCATTGGATTATTGTTTATTTTTAGATTACTATCCATTATCATATTATCTTTGATCTTTATCCATATGATGTCTCGTGAATAGTTCGTTTAGTTGTTGAGGACATGGGAGAAGTCATGTTGTTAGTAGTGAATCTGTGATGAGTTATTATTCAGTGGTTTAGTATTTAAGTTGTGGTTCTATTCTTCTAGTGGTGTCATGTGAACGTCGACTACATGACACTTCACCATTTATGGTCCTAGGGGGATGCATTGTGTATTTGGCTACTAATTGTGGGGTTGCCGGAGTGATAGAAACCTGAACCCCCGTTAGGACACCTTTGCATAAGGGAGCGTAGGATCTCGAAGTTTAAGGCCGTGGTTAGATTTATATCTTAATTACTTTCCTATAGTTACGGATGTTTGCAGGGGGTTTAATCACAAGTATGTATTAGTCCTAGTAAGGTGAAAGGGCATGTATGCCCCCATGTGTGGTTTTGGTAATTAATGACAATCTCTATGGACTAATGTGTAAATTGAGTTTCACTTGTAGGTTTGTCCATTGGCATCGCTTGGGCCATGTGTTGGTCTCAAGGATGGAAGATGAAGAAATGTCCAAGGGCTTTGTGCCCATTGGAATCATGAAGAAAGAAGGAGCTTGAAGGTCGATCAAGGCATGTGCAAAGAGTTGCATCAAGATGGATCAACCTCAAGTAGGGATGAAGAAGGGCGAGCTCAAGATACGCCATCTCTAGAAGATCTCATGGTTGAAGCTTGCCATCCTCGTGCTCATGGAATGATGAAGACAAGTTCAAAGAAGAGGTTCCCCCATGGAGTATGGGGGAGCAATTTGCAAGTCTTCATCTTCATCAAGCAAGAGCATCCAAGAAAGGTGTTCCCACTATAGAAGAATAAGACGGTCTACATCAAGTTCAGGTGGGATGCTCACGGCAAATGTATGTTCTTGATAGGGCTTTTCTTTTGCCGGTCTCGTATTGTTAGTTGGGAGACCGGGTTTAGGATAGATAGCCGTGCTATCAAGAGGGGCTCTCAAGCGGGTGTCTCGTCTGCATCGTTCGGAGAGAGATCAAACCTTTGCATTCATAGCATCATCTTTCTTGGTTGTTATTTGGTTCTTGTCCATGAGAGGATCTAGAGCTTGTGGTCACCATCATAACAAGCTCTAGCTCATCATCTAAGGATTTCACTTGCATATCTTATTGCGGTTTTTGATCTTGCGAGTTTTATGGCTCCACACCTTGGGGGATAGATCACATATATATTCATGATATTTTCTCCCAAGGTGATACCCAATATTTCGATTCGTCGTTATCTTTCCAACAAAATTGGTTTCATCCCGTTTGGAGTTCGGATGCAAAAGTTATTGCGTTTCTGGTTTTCTGGTTTCTGGAATTTCCCTGACCGAAGTTCTGGCTTCCCACCGTAAGTTCCGCTAGGGAATCTTTGCCGCCGTAAGTTCCGGTGGAAGTTCCGGGTCTTCTTCCGCTCACGCTCAGTAACCTTCTGTTTTGAAGCGTTCTATTTGCCGGAACTTTGTCGGAACTTGCATCGGAAGTTCACCGGAACTTCCGGTTGCGCTTCTGGAGCGGGCGTCAACGCTCTGATGACCGTTGGAGCCAGGCTGAGCAGAACTTACGCCCAGATCCGGAAGTTCCGGCCATGATTCGTTTTTTCAGTTTCTCACTCCGCGTTTTCGACCGTTGGCTGGGTGCCACCGGAACTTCCGGCCTCCCACCGGAAGTTCCGGCCAGGTGTCACGAATGCCCATAACGGGAAGATCTGGGAGCCCTTTAAAAGGGGCTCCTCTTCCCTTTCGTGGGTACTAGCTTTTCTTCTTGGTTCTTGGCTTTCTCTCTCTCCTCCATTGTCAACCTTGAAGAAGCTTTCCCTCTCCCTTTCCCCTCCTATGATTCTTGCATCTTTTTGAGGGATTTGTGAGAGGAGATCTAGATCTACAATTCCCCCAAGTCAAATCCCTTCTTTGAAGGAATCATTGGGATCTAGATCGTGGAGAGTTTTGTGTTCTCCTCTTGTGTTCTTCCTCCCTTATTCCCCAATAGCTTTTGTAGCTTTGTTGGAATTTGGGAGAGAAGGACTTGCCCTTGCATTTGGTGCATAGGTTTGAGTTCTACTCTTGTGTTCTTCCTCCCTTATTCCCCCAATAGCTTTTGTAGCTTTGTTGGAATTTGGGGGAGAAGGACTTGCCCTTGCATTTGGTGCATAGGTTTGAGTTCTCCTCGGAGATTCGGCGAGTTCAAGCTTGTGAGCTTGTTTCTCTTGGGTTCCTTGGAACCCTAGACGGTTGTGTGGTTGGATTGTTGACCTTTTGTGGTCTTGTTGACCTTTTGTGGTCTTGTAGCCTTTTGTGGCGTTGTTGGCCTTTTGTGGCATTGTTGGCCTTTTGTGGCTTTGTTGTTGGGAGCCTCCAATTGAGTTGTGGAGTTAGCCCCAATCTTGTACGGGTTCGGTGACCGCCCTCAAGCGTCCCATAGTGGAGCAAGTGCCCGCCTTTTGTGGTGCGCACTTGGGAGAATAGGGTGAGCCTTTTGTGGCGTCGGTGAGTTGCGTGCTTCCGCATCCGGGGTGAGGCCTTGTGTGGCGTTGGGTGAGCATCGAGCCACCACACCTCGAGGTGAGCCATTTTTCGCGTTCAGAGAGCATTGCGCCATCGCACCTCTCTAACGGATATGTAGCTTCTTTGGAAGTGAACTTCGGGAAACAAATCTTCGTCTCCGCGTCCATCAGTTATCTCTCAACCGAACCCTTTACTTATGCACTTTACATTTGTGATAGCCATCGTGCTTGAAGTATTTATACCTTGCTATCACCTTGTTGCTTGTATTGCTTAGCATAGGTTGTTGGTGCACCTAGGTGAACTTAGTGGCTAAGTTTTGTGCTCAATAAATTAAACGTTAGTTTTATTCCGCATTTACTTGAGCCTAAACCGTAATAATTTTAAAAGCCTATTCCCCCCTTCTAGGAGACTTCCTTTGTACTTTCATAAGGTCGGTATGTTAGCACAGGTTCACCCACACAACACTTACAACACCAGAGAAGAGTACTCAGCTATTTGAAGCGAAAGCACTTGACAGAATTCCCATGTGTCCTCGAGAACGTTTGGTCCTTATAAGTATTTCCACTGTCTTGTCCTTTGCTAAGAAAGGATTGGGCCACTTGATCCATTTTTTTGGTACCTTTGTTACTTGCTCTTTGTTTTGTTGCCTTGTCATAAAACCACTAAACTCTGTTTGCTAAGTATTCACATGGATTTCCTGCTCCATACCACTGTTCATCACCTTCTGCTCCTCGTTGGGATCGACACTCCTATTTATCAAAAGTACTACGATACACCCCCTATACTTGTGGGTCATCAAGACTATTTTCTGGTGCCGTTTCCGGGGAGTGAAGCACTATTGAAGAGTGGAACTGGTAAGGGAAACTTTTACTGTGAGTATTGCTTTTGTTACTGCTTGTTACTTTGTTTCCAATATGGATAACCCACTTGGTTTTCTATTTGGGAAAACTACTACCCCTTCTAGGGTAGTAGATGAACCACCACCTGTTGAGATAGATCCTTTCAAGATACCTACAAGTATTGTTAATCGTGTTATGGATAATTATTATTTTGGGGATGGAACTGTCCATCCTGGTGATCACTTGATTTTTATCCATGAATTATGCGGGTTGTTTAAGTGTGCAGGTATCACAACTAAACATGTGAAGAAGAAGTTACTCTCCATATCCTTGAAAGGGAGAGCTGAAGAATGGTATAATCTGCTAAAGAATGGACAATCCATGGAATGAGAGGAGATGGCATCTCTCTTTTACTCTAAATTTTATCCTCCCAGTGAAATTCATAAGGATAGAAATCTTATATATAACTTTTGACCTCTTGATGGAGAGAGTACATATCAAGCTTGGGGGAGTTTGAAGTTACTAATGCTTAAATGTCCTATTCATGAACTCCCTAACAATATTATTCTCAATAACTTTTATGATAGGCTTTCTCTTCATGATAAAGATTTACTAGATGCTTCTTGTGTTGGATCATTCACACGTATGAAGGAAGATCCTAATGGGATCTCTTAGACCGTATTCAAGATAACACTGAAGCTTGGGAGAATGACAAAGGAAGAAAGTCAGGTATAAACTATGATTATGAATGCATTAAAACTTTTATGGGAACTGATAACTTCCGTGATATTAGCAATGAGTTTGGTCATGATCCTCAAGTTATTGTGAAATGTTTTAATGCTTTTGCCTCTTATATTGAGATTCCCAAGAAAGAGTGGGACAATTACCATGTTGTCACATCCCAAAATTTTCCAAATTTTGAAATGTGAAAAATAAAGAATGGTTGAAATTTAGGGTGAAAAGAAACTTTTTGCTTCCAAATGGCATCAAAACCCTTCTTGAACAAAATTGAATGAAAAGGGAATCCAACAAAATTTCAATCAAGTGAAATGTATTCATCAATGAATGTATCTTGAAAGTTAAACACTTGGGAAAATAAACCAAAACCCTAAAGGAAGAAAATCATTTCCAAGATCTCTCTAAGACTATGGATTTGATCCATATAAAAATTTAGCAACAAACATTTATAAATGATCAAAAATGATAAATAAAGATATTACAAAACCATGGAAATTGGTTTCACATAATTTCGAGCCATGGATAAAAACTTACAAAATTAATAAGATAAAATGAAATAATTTCCAAGGCTAATAAAGCTCCTAACTAAAATCCATACCAAATTGTGAGCAAAATAATCCTAAAAGGATTTAAAAGGATAAACAAATATTAAATAAAATTATACAAATTGGAATCACCAATTTTGGATCTATAAATAAAAATATATGGATTTTATAAGGCAAAGAAAGAAATAAACAAATAAGGAATATTTAAAAAGCCAAATTAAATCTTGGCCAAGCAAATGGAATAAAGAAAATCCAAATCCAAATAAAATAAAGGGATAAATATATTCAAATAAAGGTATATGGGATTAAACCATATTCAAATTATATTTAAATGGAGACAAAATCCCTAAAGCAAATGATTAATTAAATCATGAGAAAATAATAAATTGGAATTTCCCAAAGTGGATTAAAAAGTTATCTAATTAACTTAAAAAGAATAAAAGAATTATTTGAATAAAATTTATATGGGTTTAAAACCATATTTGGTTTTATTTGAATAAAGACAAATGTCTGTTTTAAATAAATAATAAACCATATGAGAATACAAGAAAATATTTTAAAAATAGATTATTTAAATACATTAATAAACAGTTTTAAAATCTACTAAAAAATTGGAAAAACTTTGACAAAGAAATCTGATTTCAAATGAGAGTTTGAATTCAAAACGGAAAATTAAAATAGAAAAAGGAAAAAGAATCAGGGAAGAAAAAATAGAAAAACAGACAAACCCACTAAACCTAACCCAGCCTAGCAAAGTCCCTGTCCCAACTAAAGCCCACCCGACTCCCCCTCTCACTGCAGTTCTTCTCTCTCCCACAGATCTACCCCCTCACCCACTAACACCCTGACCCCACTACAGCCAGGTCATCGTCATCAACCTCTCGCTGACCCCATCCCCAAATCCCTCTGCTGTTTCTGCCGATCAATGCCTCGCTTAAATTTGCTTAAACGCCGCGTTAATCTCGCCCTGCGACCACACCCTCATAAGCGCCTCCTCCCCCTCTCCCTTTCCCCTCATTCTTCCACACCAAATCGCCACAGGGTTGCTCCAATTTTTCTCGAAACTTCCACTGCCTCCGACGCGTTCCTCGGCAAATTCCGACCAACTCCGGCCACCTCTCTGCCCCGAGATTCCACGAGCCTGTTCGCCAGCACCAGACGCACCTGCCAGTAGCCATAGCTCACTCACGTGTGCGCCCGAACGTCGCCTACGACGACGCCAATGGGCCACCGCCTCCTGCTCCAACTCCGGTGACACCCCCTGGTAGTTTCCGACCTCCCCTCTCGCTCTCGATGATACGCATGTGTTCATCGACCCCGTGCGCATCTAACGCAACCGTTGTATTGCTTTCTCGTGACTTGTAGCCTTGCCAACGTCAACGAACAGCCGCACCTAACGCTAGTGACGACTCCGGCGAGCAATTGCCAGTGACTCCGTGTGCCCCTTTGTCGATGGCGACCACCTCGAGCTCCCCCATGTCACTACGAAACTGGTGAGCATCTTACCTTCCTCCCTTGCTTCCTTCTTTCGCCGGCAACGTCACCGCCCGAGCGCGCCGCCGCTCACCGTCGCCAAGCACCACCAGTTAGTGGTCGTCGCGATCTGAACCGTTAGATGCTAATCTAGTGGATAGGATAGAACATTAGTCGAAGGGGTATGTTTGCATCTAATCCGTGCGATCCCCTTTTAATCCAACAACCCCCGTTAGTCGATCCAACCGAACCGGTATGCTCCAATAGAAACAAGACACGTGGCCTGAATTTGTCTGTTTAAAATCCAGAAAATGAATTTGATTGATTAAACTTGTAAAATTCATAATTTTTGATCTACATGTCCAAAACTTACAAATTTTATATCATTGTGTTAGGTTCCCAACCTTTAATAATACAACTTTATAACCAGGAATAAAGTAATTTATTACATCTTACATAGCTCATTTGGCTATCTCATTACAATGCAGCAGAATATAACAATAGCATGGGGTCCTTCATCTTCAAAGTGCCACAGGGAGACATGTTGGTTGTAGACTTGTAATCCTAATCATTAAACTCCACTAATATCAAACAAACCTGCAACATAACAAGTTACAGCCACAAGGGTCAATACATTTGAATTGTATTGGCAAGTGATACTATGGTAGTATAGTGGAGTCTATCATCTATATGCATTTGGCTAAGTGGAGCTTAGGCTTGCATTGCTCAAAATAGATTTTTCCTTATCATTTGAAAACACTAAGTTTTTGCTTGACAAAATCTTTCCCAAGGCATCTCCTAATAGAAATTGGTGATCCTTCAACCCTTATTCACCCACAAGATTTTAACGTAGAAATTGGGATGAGGAGATTCTTGATAGCTTCCATGTCTTGATGCTCAAATTGTCCTTTACCAGGGACATGGCTAAGTACTTAGATTTTTCACTCTGAAGAGGTGGTGCACTTTCCCCACAAGACTTGGTTTCACCAAGACAAGATCTTTCAGAAGCCTTCCCTTAGACCAGAATGGACGCGTTCCAACCTATCATCACCTACCACCAACTGTCCATTTGGCTAAGTTATTGCAACCTATATGATCCAGGCAGAGCCCATAATGCCAAGTGGCTACACTTGAAGCTTCTCAACGTTTGACATCTCAAATCTCTTTGTTCCTGGGTGGCCATCCACAAGTGAGATACACAAGGTAAACCATAGAAATGGGCCTTGTGAACCACTCAACACAAACCATTCCTTCCATTCCACCAAGGTGATTCATTCACTTAGTTGTTTTATTAAACAAAACACAAGTCCTTGACTTGGAAATATTCCATAGTATGAATATATATTACACCCTTGTTTTCTATTAGCTAAGCTAAGAATGATAGTGGTAGGAATCTTAACTTAGGAAATTTCTACTAAGGTTTCATCTACTAGGATTTCCCATGGCATAGTTTATACTTAGCAAAAATTCCATGCAAGTCCTACTTAGAAATATCACTAATGCATAGTGAAAATAATGGGACAAACGTATGAAGCATTACTTGCCTTTTTGGTAGAGAATATAAGTTCACTCCTTGTCTTTGCAATGATCACACTCTTCAAATCACTACAATTCAATCAAGCAAGGCACAATTTCAATCTACCATTCAAGTAATTCATCACATAAAATGATAGAAACAAAACAATGCATGCAAGCATGTCAAAGATTGTTTTATTTGAAAAAGTGGTTTCTAATGGGTCATAAACATTTGGAAAACACCTAATGGTCATTTTACAAAGTGGCAAAATCATTTGCAGAAGGTTCTATCTATAAACCATTTTTAAAACAAAGTATCATTTTATGTGGTGTAGAAATGTTTTTAATAAGGCAATAATCTATAGGTTCATAAAATATGTTTTCAAATCATCAAACTTGGTGTTTGGGTCAGAGGGTTTAAATCAAAACACTTCCCAAAAAGTTTTTCTCCCAAAATGATTTTTAAACCATAATTCACATTTTTATTTGGCTAGAAATGTTTTTATTCAAAGATTTGTACCCTTGCTTTACCAAATAAAATTTTGAAACCACCAATTGATTCCTAGGGTCAGTAGGTTCAAAACAAACCATTTTCCAAAGATTTTATCCCCAAAATCATTTTAGAACAAATTTTATATTCTAAACATGCATACACAAGTTTCTGCAAAAACAACCAATTTAACAGAAGCAACTTACTAAACAAAGTGCATGGTTGGATGGGTTTTGACTTGCAGATTCCATTGATATAAAATTTGCAAAATTTGGACGTGTGGTTTGAATGCTATGAATTTTACAAAATGGAACAACAAATAGATCAATTCTGTTTTAAATCAAATGGACAGGGACACGCGGCTTGATTCTATTCACTGGTACCGGTTCGTCTGGATCACGCTCTCTGGTGCGTTGGATCTAAGTTAGATCGAGCGGTGCAGATACACCCGTACCCTTTCGAGTTAGCTTCTATCATGGCCACTGGATCGCAATCGCACGGTGCACAACATGCCTGCCAGAGATGGGCGGCGCTGGCGGCGGCAGGTGCCGGCGGTGCGTTCAGACGGTGGAGGTGACGACGCTACAGGATGCGAGAGGGCGAAGGGAGGTGCTCACCGAGTTCGCCGTGGCGTGGGGAAGCTCAAGGTGTCTTCTATTTGTCGAGGGGCGCGCTGGAGTTGCGGGGATTGCTCGCCGGAGACGAGACAGACGGCGGTTGCTCACAGTCGACGACGGAGGCGATGCTATGGTGCGAGCTAGGACACGAAAACGGTGGCATTAGTTGCAGAAGAAGTCACTGGTCTCAGACGCATCATCGAAGAGAAGAGGGGCGGTCAGAACATTACCAGGGGAGTCGCCGGAGAGAAAACAGATGGTGGCGACGGTGGTCATCGTCGTTGCCGAGGTTCTGGGGCGCACGGGGATGAACGGGAGGTACAGTGTGGTGCGCCAGAGGCTGGGTAAGGTGCTCGTGTGCTCAAGGGGGCAGAGGAGTAGCTGGGCTCGCCGGAATTGCTACTGGAGCTTGCCGGAGACAGTGTGGTTCATGCGAGGAATCAAGGCAGCCTGGTGGCTCCGGGGATGTGGCGTCTGGGGGGAAAGATGGAGGAGAGCCTGGCGATTAATACAACATGGTCACGACGAGGAATAAACGCAGCAGTAAAGCGTATTGACGCCGGCTTCAACGGCCAGAAACGGCGAGGAGGAAAGAGGGGCGCGGTCAGCGGCGGGTGAAGACGATGGTGAGGTGGCGGTGGGGTCGTCTGGCAGCGAGAGAGGGAGTGGGGAGATGGGGTCCACGCATCGGTGACTGAGTGGGTCTGTTTTACGGTGTGAAACGTTTTCCGCGGGGAAGAAGGGGGTGGGCTGATGCTGGGCTAGACTGGGCCGGCTGGTTGGGCTGAGGTCCTTTTTATATTTTTTTGTTCATGTTTCTTTTTCTTTTTCCATTTCTATTATTCTGTTTTGATTTTGTTTAATTAATTCAAACACTCATTTGAATTCAAACCTTTGCCATATTTTGTGAATAATCAAACACTGTTTATTACCATATTCTGATGTCAAATTTAGAATAAAACTTTTATTCCTTTAGTGCCTTTTTAATTATTTAAAGTAGGTCCTTGTATTAATCAAATAAGATTTAATAATATTTTCAAACACCACTTAAGTTTCTAAATTCTTCCAAATCTTGTTCAGTAAGTTTTATTTACTTAATAAGGTGTCAAATAATTCATCTTGAATTATTTGGAAAGTATTTAATATGATTCATAAATCATTTGAATTGAGTATTTGTTTTAATTCCAATGGAATTAAATATAGTTTCATTTCCCTAAATTTTATTTGGAAGTTTTATTTTATTTAAATTAATTAAACAACTTTTATTCCACTTGGGTAAATTCCAAAATACTATTTTCTCATGAATTATATAATTATTCTTATTAGATATTTGTCTTTATTCAAATAGAATTTGGTTCATGCCATTTTATTTTATTTGGATAATTCCTTATCCATTATTTTATTTGGGTTTGGATTAAATTCATTCCATTTGCTTAATGGATTAGGCCAAGATTTAATTTGGTCTTTAAATAATCCTTATTTAATATTTCTTTCTTCATCTTATAAAATCCATATCTTTTTATTTATAGATCCAAACTTGATGATTCCAATTTGTAAAATCTTATTTAATATTTATTTATCCCTTTAAATATCTTTAGGATTATTTGCTCACCATTTGTGTAACATCCCAAAAATCATAGTTTCAAAACTCATTCATATCATCTTTGCATCATTCATCCATTTAGGGTTTTCTCAAAAATCACTTAGAGATAAAATTTGAGCTATGATTTCATGTGGTCAATTTATCCCAAATAGCCATCACCCTTTGATTTTTGAATGTTTAAGTACTTGTTTGCTTGTCTCCATTGGTGGAAAGATTAGGTGAAACTTTTGAAACCCAAGATTTCAAATTTTAGAAATAGATTCAAAATCCCTTGCAAATATTTGCAAACTGGAACAAATCTCTGATTACTTTGAAAACCAAGCTTGACCAAGCCTTGCAAGGTAACCACTTAGTTTTATGACTGTTTTTGAATCCACAAAACCCTGCAAAAATTCCCAAGGCAGTTTGATTTCAAAGGGATTTGAATTCATATCAAAATTCATACCAGAAAATGAATTTAGAAAAAGAAAAGAGCACTTCAATAGAAAAAGGCCACGCGGCCAGAATCTGGCCCAGCAGAAAAGCGAGCCCAGCAAGCCCACCCGGGGATCTCCTTTCCTTCTCACACGCGCGAGCACACGCAAACAGACGCTGACAGGCAGACCCCACCCAAACTCCGCGCACCTCGCTGACAAGCGGGCCGTCTCCACGCCAGCGTCGTCTCCACCCGCACGACCTGTTCATCCCCAATCCACGCGGCCGTTTCCTGTGTGTTAATCGCGGCGTCAATTCGAATCAATGGTCGAGTGATTCTCGCGCTTGACCAGGCTATATAAACCCCCTCTGTCCCCTCTCTCTTTTCCCCCAAACCCCAAGCACAGAACGCCCCCAGGCTGCGCGCATTTCTCTCTGCAACCCCGCCGTCTCCGACGACTGCGCCGGCGAATTCCGGTGAGTCTCGAGTTCCCCTCGGTCTCACGTTCACGCTATCTTGTTTAGTGAACCTCTGTGCATCTTCTGACACTCTCCGTTTGCCTTCGCATGACCCATAGCTTCGGCAACGTCGACGACTGGACCGCCACCGTCTTCTGCACAAACTCCGGCGAGTTCTAGTGGTAAGCCCCGACCGCCCCGCGTCTTCTAGTTCAAACACACGACTATACCTTGACTCTGTGAACCTAACCGTGTCCTCGTCTTGCCTTGGGGTGGTTCACAGCGACGTCCACGACGACCACCTGACGCACCAGATGCCGCCACGAACTCCGGTGAGTAATCGCAGCCGTGCCCGAGCACCCCTTGACCAACCGCGTCTACGACGAGCTTCGCCGTGATCCCCTGAGCCCGGTGAGATACTCCTCGATCTCTCCTACCCCCTGTAGCGCCGCCTCCGTCGTCGACTGACTGTTCCGCCGCCGGTAGCCACCGCTCCGCCGCCAGTTCTTGGTCAGATCGATAGCAGCCATTGGATCTGCATCGTAGGGTTAGGATAGAACATTAAACGAAAGGGTAAGCGCGCATCTGAGCCGCCAGATCCCACTTAGATCGTACGGTCCACAGAACGCAATCCGCGCGAAGCGGTACGCACCAGTAAGGATGCGACGCGTGGCAAGGTTTAAACAAAAAACAGAATTTAAAACCTGATTTAGATTCAAACTTCAAATGCTTATAACTTTTGAATGCCACGTTAGATTTTTGCAAACTTTATATCGTTGGATTCAGTGAAACAAGGCCTTTCAGAATATCCACTTTATTTAGCATATAGTAATAGTTAAAAATGTTTTTAATTGTAGAACATGTTTTGGGACCATTTTAAATGGGAATTATGTTGGTAAATTATGTAGATGCCAAATGAGTTTAGTTGGCAAAATTTTGTGTTATGTTAAGTTTCTGAACTCATGAGCATACTTGGTGCAATTTTCAAAGAAATCACACTTGGTAAATTCATGCGTGCATGCATTCATATTATTTTTGTATCTATATAAATTGTGTGTAATTGTATGCTATGATTTCTTGTGTAGATTTTGCTAGTGATTGTGATTGTGAAGAGTGCTACTCTCCCCACTACCAAGGCAAGTGATATTTTCATCAACATTTCTGTCCTATGTTTTGTACTAGCATTAGTTATTTTGCTAGAATTTATTGCATGATATTTTGCCAAGTGCTAAGATGGGAAATCCTAAGTAGAATGGAATAGTAGAAATGCTAAGGAAATTATCCTATGGTAGGTTGCCATATTCTGCTTAGTCTAGCTACTTAGCAAACAAGGGTGGTGACATCTATATAGTTTATGATAAAATATTCTAAGTCAAGAGACTTATGTTTTCTTAATAAAACAACCAAGTTAAATGAACCTCCTGGGTGGAATGGAATGTTTGGGTTATGTTGAGTGGTTACACAAGGCCATGGACTTGGGTTGTGTATCTCACTTGTGGTATGCCACCCAGGCACAAAGGGATTTGGAGGCCAAGTGTTGAGAAAGCTTACAGTGCAACCACTTGGCAATATGGGCTCTGCCATGATCATATAAGTTGCTAGAACTTAGTCACTTGGACAGTTGGTGGTAGTTGGGTTGATAGGTTGGAGCGCGTCCATTTTGACTAAGGAAAAGCTTCTGAAAGGTCCTGTCTTGGGAAACCAAGTCTGGTGGGGAAAGTGCACAACCTCTGCAGATGGAAAACCTAAGTACTTAGCCTAGTCCAAGGAAATGGACACTTTTGAGCATCAAGACATGGAAGCTACAAGAATCTCATCACTCCAACTTCTACACTAAAAAATTGGTGGGTGAACAAGGGTGAAGGACCCCAATGTCTATTGGTGGTTTCCTTGGGAAAGTTTTTGACAAAGAAAAACTTAGAGTTTCAACTAATAGGAAAAATCTATTTTAAGCAAAGCAAGCCAAGCTACACTTAGCCAAAAATGCATATAGTAATATAGTCCACTTAAAATATACTAAGGTATCACTTGCCAATACTATTCCAAAGTATTGACCCCCTGTGGCTGTAACTTGTGATGTTGCAGGTTACTCCGATGATGATTAGGAGTCATGAGTCTACACTCAACATGCTTGCCTGTGGCACATGAAGATGAAGACTTGTGTTTATTTACTTATTCCATAAACTCTTGTATTAGGCCTTTGGCCTTGAGTTGTAAAAGACTATGTTTATCTCTGGAATGAATGTAATAAACGACCTTTGTATCTGTGTACTTCATCTAAAACTGTGGATGCTAGCATTGATCCAGGGACTAGCATTGCAATCACAGGGATCCTTTCCTCTATAAAGGAGGGGTCTAACAGATGGTATCAGAGCACTGTGTTGCCTGTAGGATTATGACCCTAGGATTGGAAAACCACTAAGGAAAAAGTTTTTCAACTACTTCTACACTTGTCTATTCTTCTCGTAAAACTTTTCTAATCTCTTTCAACTTCCTTTGTAGATGAACTCCATCAACGAAGCCGTGAAGAAGGGACCACTCATGACCATGACCTTGGAGTGTGAGACTGAGTTTCCCAACATTCTCAAGGACCTCATGGAGGCAATGGATGCACATGGTGAAGCCGTGTACAAGGGCTTTCCGGTGATGGATGAAGGAGTGGAGTATTGGTGGGTGCAACTTCACTTGTACAAAAACAAGGAAGACAACCACAAAGAAAGGGGATTCTGCATGTACACCAACACAACAATGCACACCACATTCTTTGAGTCAGCCAGGGATGCAGCTTGGAGGACTATCAAGGAACTAAGTGCTAGAGTCAAGTGCAGAATGCTCAACCTCCAAAAGGACTTAGAGAAAGAGAAGGAGCTTACTCAAGAGTTGGAAGACACCAACCAAGAGATAAGGGGAGATGTTATAGACTTAGTGATAGAGTCAAGAGAGCAAGATTGGTGGATTGCCTCTAGGAACATTGTGTTTAATAATAGATCCCGTGAGATTGGATTGTAAGAAACTTCGTTAGTTGGACCACCACTTATCACCATATTTCCAAAATATATTCTAATTAAGTTTGGACCTTTGATTAATGTAATAGACTTATGTATGCATGATTTGTGTGATGATTGTATTCCATGGATATGTATGAATGTTTGTCTCGATTTACCTTGATTGTGTTGTTCTAACTTTCTCATTCTTATAAATAGATGCCTATTGCCATCAGCACTGTTGAAGAGTTTCGGGTTACTCGTTTTGGTCCCCGTATCATTGAGCTTACCACTCTGCTTGATCTCCCTCTTCCTACCATTACGGTGTACCCACTCACCAAGTTCGAGAGGAAGGACCTCTGGGGCTTCAAGGTGAATCAGCCCGGACGCCAGACTGAGCTTACTACTGAGGCCATCGTCTTCAAGCTGATGCACGATGACAGGGAGAGAGGCATGGAGGTAGTCATGCAGGATCTGATAGGACGACTGTTAGGCCGTCATTCCCGTCAGGTTAGAGGCACTCAATTCCACGTCTTTGGGAGACGTGATGTTGATGGAGAGTCCATCGACTTTGAGGACGACTCGAGGAGCACTGCGGAGCCGATACGTCTTTATCTTCAGGACTTAGAGACTCTTCTCAGGCACGTAGATACGGACAGGACGAACGTCATGCTAGGTAATGACGAGCTTCAGGTGCAGCTTCGCGAGAAGGACAAGCTTTTTGCGCAGCAGGATGAGATGATCAAGGAAATGGAGACAAAGTTCGAGGACCAGGACCGCAAGTTCAAGAGTCAAGAGAAACGCGTCCAGGATAGGAACAAGAAGATCCGGGACATGACCGAGGAACTGAAGTCCAAGGACTTCGAGCTTGAGCAGCAGCAGATGGTTATTGAGAGGCTTCGCTCCCAGAAGAGGGCTCTCAAGGCCAAGGTCGATTCCTTGACCACTACGATTGAGGAGAACAAGACCGCGATTGAGAACGCGGGTCTTACCTTCGTCGAGGAGGAGATTGACGCTGATGAGTAGACTTGACTACTCGTTTACCTTTCTTATTCATACTTATTATTGTGAACTTGTTATTGGACCATCCGACATGTGGATGGCTTGCCACTTGTGTGTTTTACTTCATGAGCTTATTATGTGGATGTTGAACTTTTTTTCTTATGATGTTTGTTATGTGTTTGCTTATGATGTATTGTGCATGAATCATCTAAGGGTATCTCATTCTTATCTATTTGAACAAACCACAGATGCCTCCACGTCGCGCAAACCCCAACCCCAACAACATCACCCCGGAAATGCAACAAATGATGAATGCGCAAACACAACTTATGCAAATGATGACAACATTCATCCAAAACCAGAATAACAACAACAACAACCCCAACAACAACAACAACAACAACAACCCACCGGGTTTCGATATGCTCACCAGATTTCTGCGTTTGAGGCCAGCAAAGTTTGCGGGAACAACTGATCCCATGGTGGCCAATGACTGGCTACGTTCCGTGAACAAGGACTTAGTGACCGTGGGCTGCACGGATGCTGAAAAAGTCAGATTTGCATCACATCTGTTGGAAGGACCAGCCGCCACATGGTGGGACAACTTCCAAATCACGACTCCTATTGATGAGGTGACTTGGGCTATCTTTGAGGATGGCTTTCGCACTGCTCATATCTCATCAGGAATGATGAGTCTGAAAAATAAGGAGTTTCACAACTTGAAACAGCGCCACCGCAGCGTGGCAGAATATATAGAAGAGTTCAACAATCTGGCGCGCTATGCACCGGATGAGGTTGACACAGATGCCAAAAGAAAGGAGAAATTTCTGGAAGGCTTGAATGATGAGCTGAATCTACAGTTGGCTGTAGCATATGTTCCAACCTATCAGTCATTGTGGGACAAGGCTGCTATTTTGGAGAGTAAAATAAAGCAAGTCGAGAGTAGAAAGAGGAAACACTCCGACAAGCACAGCTCGGTATCGTCTCACAAACGATCTCACTATGATGACAGTGGCAGCTCAGGATCCCATTAGCAAGGGAAATTCAGCAAGCACAATCACAATCGTCATGACAACAAGCATCATCGCAGCCATGACAAGGACAAGTACAAGAACCACAAGGGTGGACATAAGAGCCACTATGGTGGAAATGGTAGTGGAAGTGGAGGCCAACCTCCTAAAAAGGACATCAGTCAGGTTGAGTGCTTCAAATGCAAAAAGCTGGGGCATTATGCTAATGAGTGCCCTGAGAAGAAAGTTGAAGGACCTAACAAGCCAAATCCTTTTCAGAAAGGACAGGTTAACCACATCAATGTGGAGGAGGTCTATGAGGAGCCAGATGCCGTGGCTGGTAAGTTCAGACTCAATTCAATTTCAGCATTTGTACTCTTTGATACCGGTGCATCTCATTCATTCATATCAAAGGCATTTGTTGATAGAAATGGGTTTGCATCAGAAAACATTGGGTGTCCAATAAAAGTTAGTTCTCCGGGGGAGACATGATAGTAAGCCTTGGATGCCGGGATCTCAACATAGAGTTTGGTAAACATAAATTTCCAGTAAGCCTGATAATCCTAGATTCCCAAGGACTAGACGTGATTTTGGGAATGGACTGGATGGCTAAGTATGAAGGAGTATTAGATTGTGCCAATCGTACCATTACACTCACAACCCCCGAAGGAAAAAGAATAAAATTTAAGTCAAACTTTGAATCCAAAGGAAGTAGGCTGAATTCTCTTAAGGGGGTTAGCATGGACAGTGTACCAATAGTGTGTGAGTATCCGGATGTGTTTCCGGAAGAGCTACCAGGAATGCCACCGGATAGAGATGTGGAGTTTCTGATAGATTTGGTGCCAGGATCAGGACCAATAGCTAAGAGACCGTACAAAATGTCAGTTGACGAATTGAAAGAGCTCAAGAAACAGCTAGGAGAACAGTTACAGAAAGGGTTTATTCAACCAAGTTCTTCATCTTGGGGAGCCCCAGTATTGTTCGTGGAGAAGAAGGATAGAACGCAAAGGTTATGTATTGACTACCGTTCTCTCAATGAGGTTACTATCAAGAACAAATATCCTTTTCCAAGAATCAACGACTTATTTGATCAGCTAGAAGGAGCATGTGTATTCTCGAAGATTGATCTCCGGTCAGGTTATTTTCAACTCAAGATACGAGAGCAAGACATACCAAAAACAGCATTCACCACAAGGTATGGATTATATGAGTATACCGTGATGCCTTTCGGTTTAACCAACGCTCCAGCATACTTCATGAATATGATGAACAAAGTGTTCATGGAATTTCTTGACAAGTTCGTTGTCGTCTTCATCGATGATATCTTGGTCTACTCCAAGAGCAAGGAAGAACATGAAAGACACTTGCGCTTGATACTCGAGAAACTGAGGGAACATAAACTTTATGCCAAATTCAGCAAGTGTGAGTTCTGGTTAGAAAAAGTTGGTTTTCTTGGTCATGTGATGACAAAAGATGGTGTGGCAGTTGATCCTGCCAAGGTTTCAGCTGTGACAGAATGGGAATCACCCAAGAATGTGAAAGAAGTTCGTAGTTTTCTCGGCTTAGCAGGTTATTACAGAAGGTTCATTGAAAATTTCTCGAAGGTTGCTAAGCCAATGACAGAATTGCTAAAGAAGGATAAGAAGTTTGCTTGGACTGAAGGTTGTGAAATCAGTTTCCAAGAATTAAAGAAGAGACTTGTGACAGCACCAGTACTTTGTCTGCCAGATTTGGAAAAGGATTTCCAAGTATATTGTGATGCTTCTCATCAAGGTTTGGGTGCCGTACTTATGCAAGATGGTAAAGTCGTAGCCTACGCTTCGAGACAACTCAAAACTCATGAAGTAAACTATCCTACTCATGATTTGGAGTTAGCCTCTGTCGTCCATGCACTCAAAACATGGAGACATTACCTTTTGGGAAAGAGGTGTGAAGTGTTCACAGATCATAAGAGCTTGAAGTACATCTTCACCCAGAAGGAAATCAACATGAGGCAAAGAAGATGGCTAGAACTTATCAAGGATTACGACTTAAGTTTGCAATACCATCCCGGTAAAGCAAATGTAGTAGCCGATGCTCTAAGTCGTAAGGCATTTGTAAATGGCCTTACAAAAGGGGAATTGCCAGATGACTTGTGTAAGAAATTCAAAGAACTCAGATTGGAGATTGTACCAGAAGGATATCTCATGTCCTTAGATGTTCAACCCACTCTATTGGACAAAATCCGAGAAGTCCAGAAGACCGATGAGGAAATTGGAAAGATTAAGGAAAATATTAGTCTAGGGAAGGCTAAGAGTTTCCACGTTGACGAACAGGGTACTTTATGGCACGGGAAACGTATATGTGTTCCACAAGACCCAGAGTTGCGAAAACTGATCTTACAAGAAGGACACAACTCTCCGTATTCTATTCACCCGGGAAATACCAAGATGTACATGGACATGAAAGAAAGATTTTGGTGGAACAATCTCAAAAGGGACATCGCCGAACATATTGCTTTGTGTGATGTGTGTAGCAGAGTCAAAGCGGAGCACCAAAAACCAGCAGGTTTGCTTCAACCACTCCCTATTCCTGAATGGAAGTGGGAAAATATTGGCATGGTTTTCATTACCGGATTACCAAGGACCAGGTCTGGGTACGATTCCATATGGGTAGTGGTGGATCGCCTAACTAAAGTGGCTCATTTCATACCTGTGAAGACCACCTATACAAGTGCCAAGTTAGCAAAAATTTACATGAGAAGAATTGTATGCCTTCACGGTGTGCCTAAGAGTATAGTATCAGATAGAGGAACCCAGTTCACATCTCACTTTTGGAGACAGCTTCATGAATCTTTAGGAACAAGATTGGAATTCAGCACTGCTTTTCATCCACAAACGGATGGACAAACAGAAAGAACCAACCAAATTCTTGAAGACATGTTGAGAGCCTGTGCTCTAGACTATGGAGCAAGTTGGGATGAAAGTTTGCCGTACGCAGAGTTCTCTTACAATAACAGTCATCAATCTAGTATTGGAATGGCACCGTTTGAGTTACTCAACGGAAGGAAGTGTACCACCCCATTGTTATGGAATGGTGTGGGAGAAAGGAGCTTATTTGGACCGGATCTTATCAAAGACGCCGAGGAGAAAGTCAAATTGGTTAAGGACAGGTTGAAGGTAGCACAGTCCCGACAGAAAAGCTACGCGGATTCTAAGCGTAGAGAAGTCACCTACGAAGTTGGGGATAGAGCTTACCTCAGGGTATCACCACTCCGTGGAGTGAAAAGATTTGGAGTCAAAGGAAAGTTGGCACCAAGGTATGTCGGGCCATTCAGGATTCTAAGTCGCAAAGGAGAAGTTGCATATGAAGTTGAATTGCCAGAATCTCTGTCAGCAGTCCATAACGTATTTCATGTAAGTCAGCTTAAGAAATGTCACCCAGAAATGGAAGAGTCTTCTTTGAAGGATACCATACCTTTGGAAGAAGTTCAGTTAGAAAGTGATCTCACTTATGAGGAAAAGCCTGTCAAGATACTAGAGACCGCAGAAAGAGTTACCAGGACCAAGACTATCAAGTTTTGTAAAGTGCAATGGAACCATCACACCGAAGAGTAAGCAACATGGGAAAGAGAAGATGATCTTCGAAAAGACCACCCTCACCTATTTGCTAGCCAACCCGAATCTCGAGGGCGAGATTCATCTTAAGGGGGTTAGATTTGTAACATCCCAAAAATCATAGTTTCAAAACTCATTCATATCATCTTTGCATCATTCATCCATTTAGGGTTTTCTCAAAAATCACTTAGAGATAAAATTTGAGCTATGATTTCATGTGGTTAATTTATCCCAAATAGCCATCACCCTTTGATTTTTGAATGTTTAAGTACTTGTTTGGTTGTCTCCATTGGTGGAAAGATTAGGTGAAACTTTTAAAACCCAAGATTTCAAATTTTAGAAATAGATTCAAAATCCCTTGCAAATATTTGCAAACTGGAACAAATCTCTGATTACTTTGAAAACCAAGCTTGACCAAGCCTTGCAAGGTAACCACTTAGTTTTATGACTCTTTTTGAATCCACAAAACCCTGCAAAAATTCCCAAGGCAGTTTGATTTCAAAAGGATTTGAATTCATATCAAAATTCATACCAGAAATGAATTTAGAAAAATAAAAGAGCACTTCAATAGAAAAAGGCCACGCGGCCAGAATCTGGCCCAGCAGAAAAGCGAGCCCAGCAAGCCCACCCGGGGATCTCCTTTCCTTCTCACACGCGCGAGCACACGCAAACAGACGCTGACAGGCAGACCCCACCCAAACTCCGCGCACCTCGCTGACAAGCGGGCCGTCTCCACGCCAGCGTCGTCTCCACCTGCACGACCTGTTCATCCCCAATCAACGCGGCCGTTTCCTGTGTGTTAATTGCGGCGTCAATTCGAATCAATGGTCGAGTGATTCTCGCGCTTGACCAAGCTATATAAACCCCCTCTGTCCCCTCTCTCTTTTCCCCCAAACCCCAAGCACAGAACGCCCCCAGGCTGCGCGCATTTCTCTCTGCAACCCCGCCGTCTTCGACGACTGCGCCGGCGAATTCCGGTGAGTCTCGAGTTCCCCTCGGTCTCGCGTTCACGCTATCTTGTTCAGTGAACCTCTGTGCATCTTCTGACACTCTCCGTTTGCCTTCGCATGACCCATAGCTTCGGCAACGTCGACGACTGGACCGCCACCGTCTTCTGCACAAACTCCGGCGAGTTCTAGTGGTAAGCCCCGACCGCCCCGCGTCTTCTAGTTCAAACACACGACTCCGCCTTGAATCTGTGAACCTAACCGTGTCCTCGTCTTGCCTTGGGGTGGTTCACAGCGACGTCCACGACGACCACCTGACGCACCCGACGCCGCCACGAACTCCGGTGAGCAATCGCAGCCGTGCCCGAGCGCCCCTTGACCAACCGCGTCTACGACGAGCTTCGCCGTGATCCCCTGAGCCCGGTGAGCTACTCCTCGATCTCTCCTACCCCCTGTAGCGCCGCCTCCGTCGTCGACTGACTGTTCCGCCGCCGGTAGCCACCGCTCCGCCGCCAGTTCTTGGTCAGATCGATAGCAGCCATTGGATCTGCATCGTAGGGTTAGGATAGAACATTAAACGAAAGGGTAAGCGCGCATCTGAGCCGCCAGATCCCACTTAGATCGTATGGTCCACAGAACGCAATCCGCGCGAAGCGGTACGCACCAGTAAGGATGCGACGCGTGGCAAGGTTTAAACTAAAAACAGAATTTAAAACCTGATTTAGATTCAAACTTCAAATGCTTATAACTTTTGAATGCCACGTTAGATTTTTGCAAACTTTATATCGTTGGATTCAGTGAAACAAGGCCTTTCAGAATATCCACTTTATTTAGCATATAGTAATAGTTAAAAATGTTTTTAATTGTAGAACATGTTTTGGGACCATTTTAAATGGGAATTATGTTGGTAAATTATGTAGATGCCAAATGAGTTTAGTTGGCAAAATTTTGTGTTATGTTAAGTTTCTGAACTCATGAGCATACTTGGTGGAATTTTCAAAGAAATCACACTTGGTAAATTCATGCGTGCATGCATTCATATTATTTTTGTATCTATATAAATTGTGTGTAATTGTATGCTATGATTTCTTGTGTAGATTTTGCTAGTGATTGTGATTGTGAAGAGTGCTACTCTCCCCACTACCAAGGCAAGTGATATTTTCATCAACATTTCTGTCCTATGTTTTGTACTAGCATTAGTTATTTTGCTAGAATTTATTGCATGATATTTTGCCAAGTGCTAAGATGGGAAATCCTAAGTAGAATGGAATAGTAGAAATGCTAAGGAAATTATCCTATGGTAGGTTGCCATATTCTGCTTAGTCTAGCTACTTAGCAAACAAGGGTGGTGACATCTATATAGTTTATGATAAAATATTCTAAGTCAAGAGACTTATGTTTTCTTAATAAAACAACCAAGTTAAATGAACCTCCTGGGTGGAATGGAATGTTTGGGTTATGTTGAGTGGTTACACAAGGCCATGGACTTGGGTTGTGTATCTCACTTGTGGTATGCCACCCAGGCACAAAGGGATTTGGAGGCCAAGTGTTGAGAAAGCTTACAGTGCAACCACTTGGCAATATGGGCTCTGCCATGATCATATAAGTTGCTAGAACTTAGTCACTTGGACAGTTGGTGGTAGTTGGGTTGATAGGTTGGAGCGCGTCCATTTTGACTAAGGAAAAGCTTCTGAAAGGTCCTGTCTTGGGAAACCAAGTCTGGTGGGGAAAGTGCACAACCTCTGCAGATGGAAAACCTAAGTACTTAGCCTAGTCCAAGGAAATGGACACTTTTGAGCATCAAGACATGGAAGCTACAAGAATCTCATCACTCCAACTTCTACACTAAAAAATTGGTGGGTGAACAAGGGTGAAGGACCCCAATGTCTATTGGTGGTTTCCTTGGGAAAGTTTTTGACAAAGAAAAACTTAGAGTTTCAACTAATAGGAAAAATCTATTTTAAGCAAAGCAAGCCAAGCTACACTTAGCCAAAAATGCATATAGTAATATAGTCCACTTAAAATATACTAAGGTATCACTTGCCAATAC
Organism: Avena atlantica; assembly: GCA_910589765.1. NCBI lineage: Eukaryota > Viridiplantae > Streptophyta > Magnoliopsida > Poales > Poaceae > Avena > Avena atlantica. The sequence goes on from OU342734.1 coordinate 354,738,595, forward strand.
TATTCCAAAGTATTGACCCCCTGTGGCTGTAACTTGTGATGTTGCAGGTTACTCCGATGATGATTAGGAGTCATGAGTCTACACTCAACATGCTTGCCTGTGGCACATGAAGATGAAGACTTGTGTTTATTTACTTATTCCATAAACTCTTGTATTAGGCCTTTGGCCTTGAGTTGTAAAAGACTATGTTTATCTCTGGAATGAATGTAATAAACGACCTTTGTATCTGTGTACTTCATCTAAAACTGTGGATGCTAGCATTGATCCAGGGACTAGCATTGCAATCACAGGGATCCTTTCCTCTATAAAGGAGGGGTCTAACAATTTGGTATGGATTTATTGATAGATTCTTTATTAAGTTTGGAAATTTAATTTCTTTATCTTATTAAATTTATAAGATTTTATTCATGGTTCTAATTTAAGTGAAACCAATTTATATGGTTTTATAATATTTCTATTTGTCTTTCTTGATCTTTTGTAAATGTTTGTTGACAAATTTTTATATGGATCACATCCATAGGCTTGGAGATAACTTGGAAATGATTTTTATTCCATTAGGGTTTTGGGTTTGGATTTATTTTCCAAGTGTTTAAATTTCCAGATGCATTTATGAAGAATGCATTCCACTTGATTTGAATTTAGTTGGATTCAAATGTTAACCAAAGTTTGTTCAAGATGGGATTTTAAGTTTTCATTTAGAAACAAAAGTTTCTTTTCACCGTAAAAATCAACAATAATTTATTTTGTTTATTTATTTTTCACATCACAAGATTTGGAAAATCTTGGGATGTGACACATTGGATTCACAAAAATTCAAACTTTGCAACCATGCCCTTAGTTTAGTATTTTGCTTCTGGAAAATTAGGTGTTTCTGCAGAAACATTTCTAGGCCTATTTTGAGTATAAAAATTATTCTAAAGATGATTTTTGGGTAAAACCTTTTGCAAATGGTTTGATTTGAACTCTCCGACCCTAAACACTAACTTTTGGATTTAAAAATATATTTTATTAACCCTAGGAAAATTATTCCTTTGAATAAATCATTTATAGTAAAACAAAAATGTTGCTATTATTTAAAAATGATTATTGGGTGAAACCTCTTGTAATTGGATTTGTTTTAAACACTTTGATCCTAAACACTAACATTGTGTTTAAAAACATATTTGGCAAACCCTAGAATTTATTACTTTGATTTAAATCATTTCTAGCAAAACAAATAGGATTTAAATGGCCTATTTTCACTAACTTGATTTTAAATGGTTTTGCCACTTTTATAAATGACCAATAGGTGTTTTAAAATGTTTATAGCCTATTAGAAACCACTTTTCCAATAAAAAATCTTTTGCATGCTTGCATGCATTGCTTTGTTTTCATTATTTTTAAGTGGTGAATTGTTTGAATGATAGTTTGAATATGTGCTTGCTAGATTGAATTGTAGTGAACCTTGAAGAGTGTGACAATTGCAAGATCAAGGAGTGTATCTATATTCTCTACTAAAAAGGCAAGTTGTGCTTCATACATTTTGTCCTATTATTTTCACTATGCATTAGTGATATCTTGAGTAGGACTTGCATGAAATTTTTACTAAGTATGCTATGCCTTGGGAAATCCTAGTAGATGATGCCTTATTAAAATTCTCCCTAAGTTAAGATCCTTACTACTATCATGCTTAGCTTAGCTAGTAGAAACCAAGGGTGGATTATATTCATGCTATGAAATATTTCTAAGTCTATGACTTGTGTTTTGTTTAATAAAACAACTATGTGAATGAATCACCTGGGTGGAATGGTGAGAATGGATTTATGTTGAGTGGTTACACAGGGCCAGTAAACTGGCAAAAACTTGTGTATCACACTTGTGGAAATCCACCCAGGAACAAAGAGATTTGAGATGTCAAATGTTGAGAAGCTTCAAGTGCAGCCACATGGCAATATGGGCTCTGCATGGATCATATAGGTTGCAATAACTTAGCCAGATGGACAGAAGGTGGTAGGGGGTGATAGGATGGAACGCGTCCATTTGGTTTAAGGGAAGGATTATGAAAGATCTTGTCTCGATGCATGTCGAGTCTTGTGGGGAAAGTGCACCACCTCTCAAGAGAGTAAAATCTAAGTACTTAGCCGTGTCCCCGGCAATGGACAATTTGAGCATCAAGACATGGAAGTAATCAAGGATCTCCTCATCCCAATTTCTAAGTTAAAAACTTGTGGTTGAACAAGGGTTAAAGGATCACCAATATTTATTGGTAGATGCCTTGGGTGATTTTGACAAACAAAAAACTTAGTGTTTTTCAACTGATAAGGAAAACCTTATTTTGAGCAAAGCAAGCCTAAGCTCCACTTAGCCAAATGCATATAGATTATAGATACTACTATTCTACCATAGTATCACTTGCCAATACAATTCAAATGTATTGACCCTTGTGGCTGTAACTTATTATGTTGCATGTTTGTTTGATGTTAGTGAAGTGTGTTGAATAGGATTACAAGTCTACAACCAACATGATTGCCTGTGGCACTTTGAAGATGAAGGACTCCATGCTATATAGATATTTCTGCTGCATTGTAATGAGATTGCCATATGAGCTATCTAAGATGTAATGAATTATTGTTATAAAGTTGTATTATGACCTTTGTTTCTTGATATTACATCTTAAACTATGGATGCTAGCTATTGATCCAGGGACTAGCATTGTAAACACAAGGATCTCTACCTTATCAGGTTGGGACCTCTACAGATGGTATCAGAGCACTGTGTTGCCTGTAGGATTGTAACCCTAGGATTGGACAAAAACCCCTTAGAAAAATAGGAGTTGTATTTGTTCAAAAATTATTTACAAACAATCTTGTAAACTCTTTCCTCAAACTTTTTGGGTTTTGATTCTACATCTCCCCTCTTTTCAACTTGATGGACAAAACTCCAACATGAGCAAAGGACTTCAACATCACCAATGACTTCAACTACAATACCACCAAAGACTTCAACTTGGACATCACTAAGGACTACAAGTGAGACAAGAAGAATACTCAATACTTGAAGACTAAGGAAACACAACCTAGAAGGAACCATCATCACCTTTGAAGCTTTGTGACCAAGATGCAAGAATTTTTCCAATGAAACCATGATCTCTTGAATAAACAACTAAGAAGAATGGAATGATCTCAAGAAAATCCCATAGTTGGACCACCATACTAGTGATTAGTTTGATCCCACCAACTTATGTGATGTAGCAAAAATATTTTGTTTCCTAAAAATATGCTTGAACCTTGTTGTTTGAAGTGGAATATTTGATTGTGATTGCTTGCACATTGCTTGTGTGAATTGTTGTGTGTGATTAGACTTCTTCTCTAGGAAATATTTTGCCTACTCTAATCCCAATCCAACCCAAACAGATGACTTATCCAAGAGACTCCAACATCAAGGATGGTGACAACAACAACCAAGAGATGCACATGATAGAAAAACTTCTAGCAACCCAAGCAACTTGAATCAAGTGACAACTCAATTTTTAGCCAACAACAATGGGATATACCCAACCATGCAAAAGTTTTTGGAAACCCAATCCCAATTGTTGCAAAGGATGACAAATCAAATGATCAACATGGGAACCAACTTTATCCAAGGAGATTGTGACAACAATGATATCAAGGATGATATTATAGAAGGAACTCAAGCTTGCAATATTTGTGGAGACATAGGACACACTTATAAAGAGCATGTGGACCAATGCCCTAATTGTGAAGAGAAACATCCAACTAGACAATTCCCCACATCTCAAGTTTCTTGTTTCCTATGTGAAGGAAATGATCATGTCCCAATCCAATGCCCCATCTATCCTATAGTTCAACAAATGAAACAAGATGGAATGCATCAAATGTTTGGAAAACTCCATGAAGGAACAACTTCTACCAAGAAGGATAAAGACAAAATCAGAACTGTGCCTCATAAGGCCACACCCAAAGTGACCACAAAGTGTTGCTACTCATGTGGAGAAGAAGGTCACATCTCTAGTGACTGCCCCAAGAAGAGAGAAAGATTTCCCACCTTTGAGGTGAGATATGAAGAACATGAACTAGAAGAACTCCTAGCTTTGGAGAGGTACAATGTTTCAATTGCAAAGATATGGGACACTATGCCAATGAATGTCCAGAAAATAAGAAGAACCAAGGAAACAAACAAGAGGCAATGATGCCAAAGAAGAAGAAGAGCCAAGAAGACAAACAAAAGATAGTGAAACCAAAGATGAGGAAGGATATTAGCCAAGTGATGTGCAACCACTGCAAAGAGCTAGGCCATTATGCATCATATTGTCCAGAGAAGTTACATCAAGACCCCAAGTAAGCCAAGATGTAATCTAGTTAAAAACCTTTTTAAGGGTGGTAGTATCCTAGTTGTCTTGAAGCCAACTTGTAACCTTTAGCCTTCCCAAATCTCGGGACGAGATTTCTTTTAAGGGTGGTAGCCTGTCACATCCCAAAATTTTCCAAATTTTGAAATGTGAAAAATAAATAATGGTTGAAATTTAGGGTGAAAAGAAACTTTTTGCTTCTAAATGGAAACATTAATACCCTTCTTGAACAAAATTTAATGAAAAGGGAATCCAACAAAATTTCAATCAAGTGAAATACATTCATCAATGAATGTAGCTTGAAAGTTAAACACTTGGGAAAATAAACCAAAACCCTAATGGAAGAAAATCATTTCCAAGATCTCTCTAAGACTATGGATTTGATCCATATAAAAATTTAGCAACAAACATTTATAAATGATAAAAAATGATAAATAAAGATATTATAAAACCATGGAAATTGGTTTCACCTAATTTGGAGCCATGGATAAAAACTTACGAAATTAATAATATAAAAGGAAATAATTTCCAAGGCTAATAAAGCTCCTAACTAAAATCCATACCAACTTGTGAGAAAAATAATCCTAAAAGGATTTAAAAGGATAAACAGATATTAAATAAAATTATACAAATTGGAATCACCAATTTTGGATCTATAAATAAAAAGATATGTATTTTATAAGGCAAAGAAAGAAATAAACAAATAAGGAATATTTAAAAAGCCAAATTAAATCTTGGCCAAGCAAATGGAATAAAGAAAATCCAAATCCAAATAAAATAAAGAAAATCCAAATCCAAATAAAATAAATGGCTATACTCTTGATGATTTAAAGGGGATTTATCCTACTATATGTCAGCATGCTATTAATATAGAGCCTGATGCAAAACCAGTTGTTGAGCACCAACGCCGTCTAAATCCTAAGATGAAGGACGTGGTAAGAAATGAGGTATTAAAAATCCTTGAAGCGGGTATTATTTATCCTATTGCTGATAGTAAATGGGTTAGCCCTGTTCATTGTGTTCCCAAGAAAGGGGGAATAACTGTTGTGCCTAATGAGGATAATGAGCTTATACCCCAAAGAGTAGTGGTTGGGTATAGAATGTGCATTGATTTTAGAAAGATTAATAAAGTTACTAAGAAAGATCATTATCCTTTGCCCTTTATTGATCAAATGCTTGAGAGGTTGTCCAAAAAGACTCACTTTTGCTTTCTTGATGGTTATTCTGGGTTTTCTCAAATCGCTGTGAAAGCACAGGACCAAGATAAAACTACTTTCACTTGTCCTTATGGTACTTATGCTTATAGGCGTATGCCTTTTGGTTTATGCAATAATCCTTCTACTTTTCAGAGATGTATGTATGCTATCTTTCATGGTTTTTGTGAAGAGATTGTGGAGGTTTTCATGGACGATTTTTCCGTCTATGGAACTTATTTTGATAACTATTTGCACAACCTTGATAAAGTTTTGCAGAGTTGTGAAGAAACCAACCTTGTTCTTAATTGGGAGAAATGTCATTTCATGGTTAGTGAAGGGATTGTTCTTGGACACAAGATCTCTGAAAGAGGCATTGAAGTTGACATAGCCAAAATTTAAGCAATTGAGAAGATGCCTTGTCCTAGAGATATCAAAGGTATTCATAGTATCCTTGGTCATACCGGTTTCTATAGGAGGTTTATTAAAGATTTCTCCAAAATTTCAAAGCCCCTTACTAATCTTCTTCAAAAATATGTACCTTTTGTTTTTGATGATGATTGTAAGGAAGCTTTTGAAACTCTAAAGAAGGCTTTGACAACTACTCCTATTGTCCAACCACCTGATTGGAGTTTACCTTTTGAAATTATGTGTGATGCTAGTGACTTTATTATGGGTGCTGTCCTTGGACAACGTGTTGACAAGAAGGTGAATGTTATTTACTGTGCTAGCAAGACTCTGGATGCAACTCAAAAGAATTATGCTACCACTGAAAAGGAGTTCTTAGCTGTAATCTTTGCTTGTAATAAGTTTAGACCTTATATTGTTGATTCTAAAGTTACTATTTATACTGATCATGCTGCTATTAAGTACCTTATGACAAAGAAGGATGCTAAGCCTAGGCTTATTAGGTGGGTGTTGCTTTTGCAAGAGTTTGATTTGCATATTGTGGATAGGAAAGGTGCTGATAATCCTGTTGCTGATAATTTATCTTGTTTGGAAAACATTTCTTTTGACCCATTGCCTGTTAATGATAGTTTTCCAAATGAGCAGTTAGCTGCAATAATGGTAAGTCCGCATGAGAGTCCTTGGTATGCTGATTATGCTAACTTTATTGTTTCGAAGTATTTGCCTCCAACCTTTACAGCTCAACAAAGAAGGAAATTCTTTTATGATCTAAGGCATTACTTTTGGGATGGCCCACACTTATATAAAGAAGGAGTAGATGGCATTATGCGAAGATGTGTTCCAGAATTTGAACAACAAGAGGTATTGAGAAAATGTCATGGAAGTGCTTATGGAGGACATCATGCTGGGTATAGGACTGCACAAAAGGTTTTACAATCTGGATTTTATTGGCCTACCCTTTTTAAAGATGCAAGAAAGTTTGTCTTATCATGCGACGAATGCCAACGAGTAGGTAACATTTCTAGACGCAATGAAATGCCTATGAATTATTCTCTTGTTATTGAACCTTTTGATTGTTGGGGATTTTACTTTATGGGGCCTTTTCCTCCTTCAAAAGGGTATACTCATATTCTTGTTGTTGTTGACTATGTAAAAAAGTGGGTAGAAGACATACCTACAAACAGTGCTGATAGTAAGACCTCGTTGAAAATGCTTAAAGATGTCATTTTCCTAGGTTCGGTGTGCCTAGATATCTCATGACTGATGGAGGCTCTCATTTTATTCATGGGGGATTTAGCAAAACTCTCGCTAAGTATGATGTAAACCATAGAATTGCTTCAGCTTATCACCCCAAACTAGTGGGGAAGTAGAACTTTCCAATAGGGAGATTAAATCTATCTTGCAGAAGATTGTCAATAGATCTAGAAAAAATTGGGCTAAAAAGTTGAATGACGCTTTGTGGGCTTATAGAACTTCTTATAAAAATCCTATGGGGATGTCTCCTTACAAAATGGTCTATGGGAAAGCTTGTCACTTTCCTTTGGAATTAGAACACAAATCTTATTGGGCAGTGAAAGAGTTGAATAGAGATTTTAGACTTGCTGGTGAGAAAAGACTGCTCAACTTAAGTAATCTAGATGAGTGGAGAGGTGAATCTTATGAAAATGCTTGGCTCTTTAAGGAAAAATTAAAAAGATGGCATGGTAGGAGAATTTTCAAAAGAGAGTTCCATGTTGGTGAGAAAGTTCTTTTGTATAGGTCTCGTCTCATATTTTTTGCAGGGAAACTACTCTCGAAATGGGAAGGACCTTTTGTTATCAAGGAAGTATACCGTTCAGGTGCCATCAAAATATCTTCTTTGAAGGATGACACAACACAGGTGGTGAGTGGTCAAAGACTAAAACACTATATTTCTGGAGATTCATATAATGAAGATGTAGACACAATTCAACTTGTGACTTCGGAAGAATTTATTAGAAGCCAAACATCAGATTCTGCAGAGTTCGACTTTGAATAGGTAAAGGTGGTGAAATTAGAAGGTTCGTGAAACTCTAATCTTTTTATATTTTTTATGTTTTTAGCACATAAGGCAAGTTACAAAACGGAACAGAGGAGGAACCGGAGGCCGGGGTGGCCAAACCCATCCCAGGCGCGGCCCCAGCTGGCCACGCCTGGAGGGGGTTTGACACCCCCGAGCCCCGGCTCCGCCTCTTTTCCGTATCAGAACCTTCCTTATACCTAGAAACTTCGTAATATATAATGCCCCGGGTTCCCCGAGGTTCCTGCATCATGTTCTCGTCGTGTTTTTGTTTCGATCTGTTTCTGTATGGAAAATTCTCAGATTTGGAGCCTCGGTGTCTTCCTCTGGACCCCCCATGGAGGATTCTCTACGGACGTCCTCAACCCGTACATGTATGAGTTGTGTATTCATCCCAAAGAATTTATCCTCAAAGAGGGGAAGGTACATATAAGAAGTTCAAGGCCCTAAAGGATAAGGCAGTCTGGAAGACAGGATGGAAGCATTGGAACATGAAGTTTTCAGGTACAAGAAGATGGCAGAATGCGAAGTGGATGTTATTCACAAGATAAGTTCAGAAATCATCACCAAGCACGAGGGAGAAGTTGCTGAGATCTGAGAAGAGATCTTATCACTCCGTCAGACCACTAATCAATTGCAAGCACAACTCTATGACATATAGAATCAAAACTGTGAGTATGAGGCTAGATTTGATCGTATAAGCTCTGCTGCTAGTTTCAGGATTGCAGAGACAAAGACATCCTTTCTGGATGGGGAACCATTGCCTTGTAAGTTTTATGATGACAAGAGAACACCACCACCATCGAGGGAGTAATTTGTCATCAGGTTTGGCAACCCCTTGGCTTGTTCCAAGCTTGGAGGAGTGTCGCGGTATCACCACCATTATCTTTTATCTTTTACCTTTTTAGTGGATTCATATCTGTGGTAGAGAGGTTATATTATAGTTTGGTTTGCATGTGGAAGTATCTCTCCTTTAGTTGATTATCTATGTATCCCTTGGTGTGAGTGCCTTTATTGGAATATTAATGAGAAGTCTCATCATTTACTTTTTGCACTTCTTATTTTTAGTTTGCAATCTCTATTATATGATGGATCTTGTTGATCAGTATTGGCACCACTTTGGGAGCATCAAGTGGATATAAATTGGTTTTGTAAAATCGAGTTCTGGTCGGTAGCAACAATTTTTGAAGTTTGAAAGAAAAAGAGAAAAAGCTTATAGGTATTTTGTATCATTTTTTTTCTTTCTTGTTGGATCATAAGCTTAGTATTCTTTATTTAAGATATTTTGTGTCTTCAAGGAAGATTGCATGTTTGGCTTTATTACTTATCTTTGCTTGTTTATTTCAACTCTCTTGCTTGCTACCCAGCCTTGTTAGCCAAAAACCTATTTTGAGAAGGCATACTTCTCATGTTTCCAAAATCCTTTGAACCAAATTTTTGCCATTTGTGTCCACCATATCTACCTAGTAGCATTGTTGCTATTCCAAGCAAATTCTCAAGCTTCATCTACCTTTCGAATTAAAAAGTATTTTATTATGTGAAAACTAGTTAGTAAAGCTCTCACGAACTTGATGGCACACTTTATTTGTTTGACCCTAATAGACTTGAACCATTGTGCCATCAAAGTTGTATATGCTTGCATCTATACGTTGGAATTAGTAGAACTGTGCTGTCACGGGGAACGTTTTCAACATTGCACTTGTACTATGTACACAGTTGATATCGTGTTGTTTTGTCTATGGATGTCAACGGTGTGAAATAAAGAGGGAACTTGTAAGTCCATGGAGTTTGTATCCTTTGTTACAGAAACGCCTGGGCCGCTATCCTAAGCCATGCCTAATCATGGTGGAAACTTGCAGCATCACCATAGTGAGCCATCTATGAAGCATCCTCAATAAAAAGCTATGCACATAGTAAATAAAAAGATTGTTGAGATGCTCATTGTCTGCTTGCCTTGTCATTTTGGTTATGGGAAAGCTCCTGTACCATGTGCAAGGGGTACCCCGTTGGTGGTTCTCAATGATATGCAAATACTTACAATGACAAGAACTTACCTGTGATCAAATTTGAGTAGCATGAGGAGTGGCTCTCATATTCAAAGGACATGATATTGTCAAGTTATATTTCGTCAAGCATATACTCCATCTTTGCGCACTTTAACCTTAATCATCTCAAGATGCCTATGATAGGGGCAATGAGGGCTCAAAGCTAGTAAGTACCATAATCTTTTGTAAGCTTTTTATGACTTGTAATCCATGATTCCCTCTATAAAGGGACCTTTCTCCCACTTCCAAGTTGAGTCAGTAAACCTACTTCCTCTCCATCTCCAGCAAGCATTCCTGTTGTTGTGTTTCAATCATTCTATGGTGATTTATTCAATCATGTTCTTTATCTTCCTTGTTTGCACAAAACTGTTATCTACTGAGTATTACGTTGAAAGCCTTCACTTGTGAAAAACCTTTTGAGCAAAGAGTGCTCCTGTTTTGAAACTTCTACAAAAATCTTTTGTGAAACTGTTTGCTAGGTGTTCTCTGACCAAGAACAAGTTTGCCAATTCCAATTATGATTTATCTTTATGCATCTCTATTGTGATTGCTGTACTTGGTTGCAAGCTAAGTTATATAATGGTGAGTTGCTTTCTTCTATGAGTTGTGCAACGGTAAGTGTGATGCTTCTCATTCGTATTCGTTTATCAACACTTCACTCCATAAACCTTTGGACATGTTTACTGAGCTCAGTTTTTGCTTGGGGACAAGCGAAGTCTAAGCTTGGGGGAGTTGATACGCCCAATTTGCATCACCATTCTATATCATAATTTACCTCTATTCATTGATATTTGTCTTATTATGGGGTATTACTTATGGCTTTTTCATCTATTTATGCATGTTGGATGATTCTTGGAGGATGGACTACCGGAGTCTAGATTCTGCTGGAAAATAAGGCATTTCGGTGCAATTTCGCGAAGATCAGAAAATACCAGAAAATTACGGAAACATATTATTTTACCAGAAGACGAAGGAAGCCAGAAGGAGGAGCGAAGAGGGGACGCAAGGGGCCCACCCCCCTAGGAGCGGGCCCACCTGACCCCACGCCTAGGGCAGGTGTGGCCCACCTGCCCGACCTCCCACTTCGCCCCTTCGCCTATATCTTCACTTCGGAACCCTAAGCCTCAGGGAGCGACCACATATAGATTTCTGCCGCCTCTGGGAGGGGGGCGGAAAACACCAAGAGAGAAAGATCTCTCCGGCAGACAGATTTCTGCCGGGGGAATTCCTTCCCGGAGAGGGGAGACCGTCGCCATCAACACCATCATCAAGCTAGGCTTCATCGGGATCATCATCATCATCCACACCATCATATCCACCAGCACCATCATCACCACTCCGTCCCGCTGTAACAATTGTTTTGGATATTGCTTTAGTTCTTAGGGGAAACTTTCCCGGTGTTGATTACTATTGTAGTTGATGCTTGTGAGTGGAACCATTGGATTATTGTTTATGTTCATATTGTTATCCATTATCATATCTTCTTTGATCTTGATCCATATGATGTCTCATGAGTAGTTCGTTTAGTTCTTGAGGACATGGGAGAAGTCATGTTGTTAGTAGTGAATCTGTGATGAGTTATTATTCAATGGTTCAGTATTTAAGTTGTGGTGCTATTCTTCTAGTGGTGTCATGTGAACATCGACTACATGACACTTCACCATTTATGGGCCTAGGGGTATGCATTGTGTATTTGGCTACTAATTGTGGGGTTGCCGGAGTAACAGAAACCTGAACCCCCGTTAGGACACCTTTGCACAAGGGAGCGTAGGATCTCAGAGTTTAAGGCCGTGGTTAGATTTATATCTTAATTACTTTCCTGTAGTTATGGATGTTTGCAGGGGGTTTAATCACAAGTATGTATTAGTCCAAGTAAGGTCGGTATGTTAGCACAGGTTCACCCACACAACACTTACAACACAAGAGAAGAGTACTCAGCTATTTGAAGCGAAAGCACTTGACAGAATTCCCATGTGTCCTCGGGAACGTTTTGTCCTTATAAGTATTTCCACCGGCTTGTCCTTTGCTAAGAAAGGATTGGGACACTTGCTCCATTTGTTTGGTACCTTCGTTAGTTTCTCTTTGTTTTGTTGCCTTGTCAGAAAACCACTAAAATCTGTTTGCTAAGTATTCACAGGGATTTCCTGATCCATACCACTGTTCAGCACCTTCTACTCCTCGTTGGGATCGACACTCCTATTTATCAAAAGTACTACAATACACCCCCTACACTTGTGGGTCATCAATGCATATTTTTTATATTACTTGTTCTTGTGCTATTTGTATCTAGTCACCCTTATGAACTTTGAAGGTGTCCTATGCATCTATTTGCTACTCTCTGAGGGACAAGCTGAATGCCACTATGCCATGTTTTATGTATGTGAAACAAACAAACGATTTTCAATGCATGTTATTCATGATCTTTGTTTGTATCCTTTCATGTTGCATGCATAGTTACTTTGTCTTATTGTTAGAACCCCATCTTTCATGTTCATGTTTAGAGTTCTTTGATCCCAGCTTTCAATGCTTGCAAATGGTTTGATCTTGGTTTTGATGGTGCATGTCACCTCAAACATTATTCTTTTTATCACTTACCTACTCGAGGACGAGCATGAGTTAAGCTTGGGGATGCTTGATACATCGGAAACATATCTATAATATTTGATTTTCCATGCTTGTTTAGTATCTACTTTGCTTTGCTTTGTCCATGTTTTGAGGTGCTTTTTATATGTTTTCTGGTACTAACCTATTAGCAAGTTTCCACAGTGCCAGTTGCCTGTTTTCTGTTGTTTTTTTTTTCAGAAAAGCTAGTAAGGAAATATTCTCGGAATTGGACGGGACAAAATCCAAAGTCAATATTTCATCGAGGAGAACACGGACTCCAGAGGAGAGATGGAGCAGAGATATAGGGCGGCCGCACCCCTAGGCATGGGCCCACCCTAGGCTGCTCCTAGGCAGGGTGTGGGCCCCCTGGCCGCCTCCTAGCCTCGCCTCTTCGCCTATAAGAAGCCCCCGATTTCTAAGCCCTAAGCACCCGATCAATATCCCACGAAACCGTCTATAGCCGCAGCCACCATCGTCCCTAGATCGGGGGATCTGAAGCTCTTCCCGGCACCCTGCCAGAGAGGAGATCATCCCGGAGGCCTTCTTCTTCATTATGCCAGCCTCCGATATGAAGCGTGAGTAGTTCCACCTTGGACTACGGGTCCATGTAGTAGCTAGATGGTTGTATCTCCTTCTTTGTGCTCTCCTGTATAGATCTTGTGAGCTCCGTTCATGATCAGGATCTCATCTATTTGTAATCATGCATGTTGTGTTTGTGGGGATCCGATGGATATTGAGATTACTATGTCAGATTGATTAATGATTTTATCTTATTGATTCTATCATATCTGTGTTGTTTGTGATCTTGTATGCTCTCCGTTGTTAGTAGCTTTCTTGGCCGAGTAGTTGCTAGTGAATCCAAGAGGGGGTGTTTATGCTCGATAGTGGGTTCATGCCTCTATTTAATCAAGGGAAGTGACAGAAATCTCTAAGGTTGTAGATGTGCTATTTCCACTAGGGAGAAAAACAACGGTCTCTTGTTTATGGAACAAGTGGATTGTTTACCTTACACACTTTGCTTAAAGCAGTTGTCTGTTGCTTGCAACTTAATACTGAAGGGGGTTCGGATGATAACCCAAAGGTGGACTTCTAGTCATAGATGCAGTTGGATGGCGGTCTATGTATCTTGTTGTATTTCCCAATCGAATCTCATAGGATCTTTATGTCTAGTATTCCATTGTTATGCCTGCTCAGTCCTATAAATTGCCCTGCTGTAATTTATTTACCTAGCATGCCATGTTTGTTTATCTAAGGAGAACACCTCTAGTGAACTATGGACCCCGGTCCAATATTTACCATCGATACATATTCCACTGTTATTACTTGCTGCAAACCATCATCACCTTCCACACCATACAGTTAATCCTTTGTTACAGCAACCGGTGAGATTGACAACCTCACTGTTAGTTGGGGCAAAGTCTTGAGTTTGTGTTGTGCAGGTTTCCACGTTGCTTATAACACCTTTGAGACGTTTCCTTCCTCCTACTGGTTCGATAACCTCGGTTTCTTACTAAGGGAAGACTTGATGTTGTGCTGCATCATACCTTGCTCTTGGGGTTTCCCGACGAAGCACTCCATGTTGACGCAGCGCCATCAATTGTCCAATCAAATCTCATAGGATCATGAATGTCTAGTATTGCATTGTTATGCCTTCTCAGTCCTGTCTATTGCCCTGGTGTAATTTGTTTACCTAGCATGCCATGTTTGTTTATATAAGGAGAACACCTATAGTGAACTATGGACCCCGGTCCAATATTTACTATTAATACATCTTCCACTGTTACTGTTTACTTGTTGCAAACCACTATTACCTTCCACACCATACAGTTAATCCTTTGTTTATAGAAAACTGCTGAGATTGACAACCTCACTGTTCGTTGGGGCAAAGTCTTGAGTTTGTGTTGTGCAGGTATCCAAGTTGCTAGCAACACCTTTGAGTCGTTTCCTTCCTCCTACTGGTTCGCTAACCTCGGTTTCTTACTGAGGGAAAACTTGCTGCTGTGCTCATCACACCTTGCTCTTGGGGTCCCCCAACGAGGCGTCAATAACATGCCAACAGTGAACAAATTCCGGTCTTGATTCATAGGCCTCAACCTGTTCCTCCGGATACCTAACATACACCTTTATAATCACCGTTTCATAGAGTGGCGCTTGATGTAGTCTAAGTTGCCTCGAGAAACAGTGATTAATATGATATCACCGTGTAAGGAGACTACGTTTCTGACTATTGCAATGATGAACTTCGTGACTTGATCGTGTCGCAATCTTCGGGAAATGTCCATCACATCATTCAGCAATGACATGACATCGTTGTCAACTGGCACTATCACCCATGATCAGGAAACCTTGATCATAGATTGCCCAACGAACTAGTATGAATAGAGGCTACTAGGAACTTATGTTTCATATCACACCTGTATTAATGTTTCCACTTGATATAGTTATAGCATAATACGAAACTATTATGAACTTATTGGGATATTACAATAATAACCATTTATTATTTGCCTCTAGGGCATATTCTCTCCAGTCTCCCACTTGCACTAGAGTACAAATAATCTAGCTTGCATTTACTAATCATAAATCATATCACATATGCATTTTATTGATCATGCACGCTCATGACAAATGGCATGTTACTATTTTGTTTTACCAGATTAGTATGTCTTTTGCAAATCATCAAGGTCTTCCTAATTTTGACATTCTTTCCATTTTCTCATAATGGTTTGAAGTATTCGTTTGGTGACGGAGTGAGACTTTGTTTCTATTATTTACAATGATGGTCAATCAGTCAATTTAACTTTCACCATTGTCATGTAAACCTTTGAAACACACTTACCAGAAGTCAAACTTCTTTAGCCAAAATATGCTTTTATCTCTATGAAGATCCTAGTGCATAAAATGCAGCTATGTGCCTTACTTCACTTCTTACCATTGAAGAACAATCCTAACTCTGGTTTAGTGATTAATTCAGGAATAACCTCAAGACATGTTCTTCAAACCAGATCCTTGGGTCATATTACGCCGAGTATACAATATGGTTATATGGAAGAACCTATGACTGAGGCATAGGAGATGCAACACATCTCTTTCTTTCTTTTAACCATAGTTGTAATACTAAGACTAACTCAATGTTTCATATAAGTAAGAAATTCTTTCTTATCTTGTTCCATTCTGAACTACTTTAGAACCTTATGTAGGAAATTCTGAACATTTTTAGAATCAAGTCCAGGAAACATCCGACAATAATGTTTATTAAACTTTCCAATCTATCTCGATATATTTCATTGTTTAATAACCTGTTCAACTTCAACCACATTTACTAACTTAATATTATTTATACCAATCACATCATTCATATATGTCGTCCACATATTTCTGAATGATGACACGCTCCCATTCAAATATAGCATCCATATATGAGATCCATGGATTTCACTTAGCTCCCACTCAAAATATGTCTCTCACATATTAAGTTTTAGCCAAGCCGATGTGCTCCCACTCAAATTTAGGTCCTATCAATAGTCTTGGACATTCCAAAATTCTTTGATCATCATAAAATTGAGAATTCTAGCTACGAGATTCCAATATCCATATATTGCTAGTGTAAATCCAATAGACTCAAGCATCGCTACATTTGTAGTCAACTCCTTGAATTTTTCAAAACATACTTTGTGACAAATCGAGCTTTATGTCCTCCATTAAGTTTCATTTATTTCTTATGACTTTGTAGTCATTTAGAAATATCAATTAAACATCTTTACTTAATAATATCAAGTAACATCTTACTTTTCAATCTTAAATGTAACTTAATATAGAATTTTATGTCTCCTAGTTATTTCTCGCACTTAGGTCCATCACACTTCTTTGTAGTTCATAGTTATGTCTTGTTCAAAACATGACAAATAAATCAATAATATAATTCCACAAACTTGCAGAATATATCATTGAATCCTACTTTCTTTAGTAAAAGTATTCGCTGAAACTTTATGATCATTATCATTAGTTTCTCCTCTATTTGTAGAGTTTGGTTTCATGAAACAAACTTCGCTGCGCCACTCAATAATCAAGAGGTAAGGTCAAATACCTTGTTTTGATCTTTTACTTTCTTCCACCCGTATCTTCTTCAAGACACATCAACTTAGGACAACAACAGGTTTGCTCTTTGTGGAACATGTATTCATAGTTACCTAAGAATCGCTACAAAGACTTGTTTATTCGCCACGATTTCGAATTATCGAAATCTCTAGAAACTCGAACGTGCCATAACTCTTATGGTGTTGTTTCCACGAATCTTTAGATGTTCCTTTGTATTTCAAATGAGAGTTTGCTTATTTCGATTTCTAACTCTAAACGATAACTATAACCTTTGATAAGAGATAATATTAGACCATATGTATCTAATACATAATAGTTATGATGTTTAGACATTTCAATACATTTTGAATTTGTCCAATTTTCATAATTTATGAATCAACTTTCACAAGTCCTTTTATGCCAAAACTTAACTTTAAATACTCCAGCCATATTGATCAAATCAAAGAGGCTTTGTATTCCTGTTAATTCCATATCCCACTTTGTTTTGAAATCATTTGAGCATTTCAAATTGTTTCAAACTCGTGTTTCATTAAGTAAATACACCTATTCACTTAATTCCACAATGAAATAATGATTTCCACTATTTTTTGAAAATACGATACATCACTATGTATAAAATTCAACATTTTTTCGCATATCACCGTTTTACTAAAATGCATAGTTTTAGTTATTTCTCCAAAAGAGGCATGGTTTTGCAAAGTATCTAGATCAAAATATCTAAGACCCCAATTTTCATCTAAATGAAAACATGCAGTAACCATCATGACTTAAACAATAGTGTCATTTCATTATTAACCTTTGGATATCTTTTAACATTCTAATCCTTTATAAATGCTTAAACTATTATCATTAATATAGTGATGAGTTATAATCGTAATGTGACCATAAATGTATTACTCATAAGAACAGTACAACTGGCTTGTAACTTATTCGTATGAATAATCGTCTTGCCAAAAGCAAGACACACAAACAAGGATTATAAAAGTATATTCAAGTCCACTAATCCAAATGATAATCTTTGAAGGAAGGAGTGATGTCGGCCATCAACTGGTTTGCTTTCCGTCATCAAGTCACGTTTCCTCAATTCTAGCAATTCTCAAGCAGACCATCCTATTTTTCATAAAATGGGACAAGTATTCAATACTTTGTAAACTGCATCGAGTTATGCAAGAATTACATTTATAACTTTGTATATATAACATGTACCCTTTTCATCCATGACCTAATTTGCAATCAAGCCCTTTCGGGAGTTCTCAAATCTAATGCGAGATTTCTAAGTGACTCTCCATATATGCTATTTTCATCCATCACGGAAGAAAACTCATCCAATGGCTCATACTTTATGTGTCTAATTTTGCAGAATACAAAACATAGCCCAACTCTCCATTGAATGGAGAATGACTTATTGGATGATAATGGAGAAAACACAAATGTTGCAAAGACATCGGACTATCGCCTAACGGTTATTGTATCAAGAAGAGAGGATCATCTTATTATGAGGATATCCCTCAGGTGTGGGTATTAATCTATGAAGTTGGACCCTTTTCATAAGTTACATACCAAGCAATAAATTTCTCATGGTTGTAAAGTACCTCAATGAGATAGGCCATGATCTACTAAGATATTTGCAAATAGACATCTAGACTAAGTTTATAATTTGAGTTCAATTCATAATTGAGCACCCACTAAAATATTCATCCCCTAGACGATTTTAGCGATCACATGATCCTAATTCACTATGCAACCCCCGATCGTCACGGCCGACAACATAGCTTCAAAGGTAGACATTCTCCAGTATCAATCACATCATCTTTGTGACCCATGCTCGATCTTTCGATCTCTTGTGTTCCAAGGCCATGTATCTACATGTTAAGCTCGCCAATTCTAACTAGTGTGCATTGCAGTGCAACATGGCTTACACCCACCGTATACAAACGCAGTTATGTCTGACACCCGATTGTCACAGTGTGCCTCATAACCGAGAACTTTCTTGGTGGTGCACACACAAGGGGAACAGATTCTGTAACATCCCAATTTCAGCAATCCCGATTAAATGTTCAAAAGGCAAAAATCAGGGGGAACAAAAACTTTTTCTTACAATGTGTGCTTACTTGTTTGCTTGTTCTCAAGCAACTGCTTGTGTACAAGTTATGTGCTCCCTACCTCAACACTAGTTTACAAAAACTATTTCACAAAAGATAAGTCTTGGCTGATCTTTCATATTCTCAAATGTTCATTTCAAAAACCTGAGCCAAGATGAACTTTACACAACAAAATACTTTGCTAGTTTCTACTACCAAAACTATGGAGACATATATATATGTACTCCCCTTATGTTTTCAAGACAGAACCTTCAACTATCCTTATCTCTAGTTTTTCACAAACCTTCATTAAAACCTTTTCATCTCAATCTTGGTAGAGATACCAAGATGGTACTTATCTTTCTTCAAAACAAACCCCTTTCAACATACCCATCCTTACCTCAATCTAGGCTTGATGGTAACCCTAGTACTAGTTGGATAAGTAACAAGATGAATTGCCTTGATCTGCTGGTTGATGAATTGCATTGATCTGTTGATTACCTTGTTTGCTTAGGAACTAGAGTGAGCTAATCTAGTAGATCATCCCCTAGGACCCAATCCCTGCTTATGATCCTCAATATCAAAGCAAGCATCCAAGTTTGGATCTATCCTAAGCCACTCAAGTGATCATCTCATCTCATGCTTATCTCAATCCAGGGATAATCCCTCTTGATGGTTTCCAACCTAGTGGAGACCCAACCCGAGTTTGGATCCCCTATCTTCAATCCATCCCTCAACATCACCCACTTAATGGACAGGATAAACCCTTGCCACCCTCTCAAATGTCTCCCTCTTGCATACTAGTCAAAATCTCCAAAACTGCCAAAATGGCAGAGTCTGGATTTCCTATCTGGATACCATCTTTGCAGCTCTACCTCTTCCAACCTAGGTGCATTCTTGAGAATGTAATTAAACCATCTTGTTGTACATAAGTAGTACTACCAAATCCCACTCTTGCCCTTGGCTAGGCCATTCTAATTCCCACTCATCCATGATGGTTTTGTAGTAAGATAATAATCCTTTCTACAAATCTTATCATCTTGCCTACTTTGGAAGAAGCTCACATCTATATGCCACCTCCCCTTTACCAACTCTTTGCATGGTTATGATCCACTAATCATGGCCTATCAACCCCCACTTCACTTGCTTCCATTGGAGCCTTGTACTTCCTAAACCCACATGGTTTAGGAGGCTACATGATGTATCTGTTATGGCAGCCTTATTTTCAACAAAGTTTGTCATCTCCTCTACACCACCTCAAATCCAACCAAGCCGAACTTTTGCTTCCATGATCATATTTATAAATTTGTCTATCCACCCATATACCCCTTTTACCAAGGTGAGCTCTAAGCTCCCTAATCCAACCCTGTTTAGATGGCATCAGAACAACTAAACCCTAGATCCTTTCTTAACTATTTTCCATCCTTCTCACCACTTTTCTTCAAAACCAAGGTTGACCTTGATGCCTACATCAAGTGCACATCATATACCTTGGATAGAAGCATCCCCAAATAATTCCCACAGTTATTTGGATTATTAAACTATTTTATTTCATTATCTTGCAAATTCCTCAAAAACCTGGTCTTTAAAGGAAAGTTTGTTTTTCCCCAAACCACTTTGCCAACTCAATGTATATTCGTGTTCTCCACATCATATCCCATATTCCCAACTCAAAATAATTATTTTTGAGATTCTTTATTATTTCGTTTTTCCATTTTTCTTAAATGGTAGAAACAAGAAATAATTTTCTAAAAATACTTTTCACCTTAATATAATCCCAATAAAATTCTAAAATAGGTGTTATGGTATTTAGGACCCTATCACATCAAAAAACAAGCTTACCCAATGTAAAATTTTCATCTTAGCTTCCATAATCCACTTCTGCACTTTTTGAAGAAGTGCATTTAAATGGGATTATAATCCCCAGAAAAATCCCATTTAAATCATGGAGAGATTATTTGACCTACTCCATCTACCAGTACCATTTACACACTTTTACCAATGCAGCTTTTGCAACTTCCTTCACAAGTCAAAAATGATCAACATTTTGCAAATCAAGCAAACTTGATTCAAAACAAACCCAAACCAGATCCAATCTTCTACAGCACTTCTCCCTAACCCCATAACTCTCCCCTGGTCGACCAACACTATAGCATGCCCCCACAGCCCTTGTCCCACATGGTTAATTAAGAGGGAGACAAAGGCAATGTATTGTCTAGCCACTCCTTTTCTTATTACAACACCCCACCCCCTCTCTGTCCCCTAGAACAACCAGGACCCTCTATCTCACCTCTCCACCGCCTCCCTTGCCCAATGGATGGCCAGCACCCCTCTCCCAAGCTCCCACAGGCCAGTACAGCTCTCCCCCTCACCCTCATTTGCTGCCTCTCCTCTCCACTTACTCCCCCAGAGATCCTCTCACTCTCCCCAGCCCTGTCTAACCTGAAGGAAGAAGGAGAAATAAGCTTCGGCCTCCTTCACAAAATCGAGCATAGCTCCACCTCCAGTTCTCTTCTGGCCCTGCATGTCATCTTGCAGCACTCCTCGCCTTCTACTCTATCTGACCGTGCCCTTTTCTTGGACATGCAGCTGCTCCCGAAGCCGCCCCGATGAACTTCGACGAGCTAGGCTCGGGCGCCGCAGCGCGAGCTCCCTCCAGACGACAACCCCCTCGTGCTGCCCCTCTCCGGAATCGTCGTCCTCGACCGCGTCGCCCCGTCGCCTCAACGGCCTCCCTCGAGACCCCGGTGAGCCTCCCCCACCTCCGTCTCACCCTCTGCTAGGGTTTCTCCCCGCGGACCTCGTCGGGAGGTAGACGGCGAGCCCTGGCCGTCGACATGGATCTAATCCAGTGGCCAGGAGCTCCCGTACCCCTTCGCTCCCGGATGGGCCAGCTGCGCCATGGCCCTCCCGCGGGCCTGGACCTACGGCTGGGCCGGAGCCTCTTCCCCAGCCCATCTGCCCTCTGGATCTGGCCTGTTGACCGCCCAGCTCTTCTCTTTTCTTTTCTGATTTTCAGATCTGTATCTAGCCAGTCACTTTAAATTCCAACAAAAATGTAAAACGCCACCAAATATTCAGATCCAAATTTTTCCAAGTACCTGGATGTACTCTTTAACATGCAGGCCCATATCTGGACCAAAATGTTGTTTAAAATAAAAATGATAAATCATTTCCTAGGATCTGTCCTTTTCACCAATAAATCTCTCCAGAAAGTTTGGTATATCCAATTGGAATGAAACCAACTTTATCTGGAAGGTATGGTCCATACCTTTCATATCCCACTGCCCCACCTTATTTTGCTTCCTAATTTGCTGGTAGTAAAAATATCAAAAACAGAGCCTTGCTGACTTTAGGAATTTCCATAGATCAAACCAAATGAGGTTTGGACCTAATTCCAACTCTCACTAGACACACATAACCATATATTCCAAAATCCAGCAGCTCATAATTTTATGAGTCCATGTTGCTCTTTAGTGAATTAAACCCTTCAATGCATGGTTTATTCACTAATAAAGACATTACAATAGCTCTACAAATCCAAAAAGGTTGATTGCAATTTCTACAGAAAGGTATTTACATCGCCTAATATAGTTCCTTGTAATCACCTAAAAATCTTCTATAGATTAAATATGATGAAAACGAAAAATCCCATCCAGTACTGCTTTTGGGAATTTCTCAAGGGCATTTTGGTAATTGTTTTGAGGTGATTCCAACTCCTCTTGAATCAGTCCACCAAATTCTACTTAATAACCCAAGGAAAATAATTTTTGTAACTCCAGAGAAGTTCTAGTGAACTATTTCCTAAAACTAGAGTTTTATCCACTATAAAATCCATTATAAATCAAGGGAAATTGATAAAATAGTGAAACCACTTTTGTGTACTCATTTTATCAATACCTATCTAATGGTATCATTTTTATACAATGGTAGTATATAAAACAAGTCCTTGGTAAAAAAAACCCCTAGGTAGTTCCTAGATTACAAATCCAAAGGGAATTCTTTCCCTAAATGCCTCCAAATCTTCCCCCAATCCAATCACATCAAACTTCCAATATCCTACTGATATTTATCATGTATCCATCCTTTACTTGCTGTATGGTTTGATGTTTGTTTTCCTTGTACTGACTGTGGGTTGTTTGTTTCCACGTATGCTCGATAACGGTGATAGTTGCGATTGTGTGACGCCGAGAAGAGGAAGGATTAGGTTATTCTTATTATTGTTATTATTGGTTATTTGGTTGTCTAACGCCATCAAAGCACATCTCGCTGGTCACAGGCAAGCCACCTTCCTAAACTCCTATATTAACCTACTTCTGTTTATCAACTGTTTTATATCCCGTTTATGAATTGCATGATCAAAGGCATGGTTTGATGCAAATAAACATACGTGAGTAACTTGGCTCCTCCAAGTTATGAATGAGTGTACATTGGACACCTACCCTATTTACACCTAATTTTACCCCTTAGAACGAGGCTAAGATGATTAGTATCTTCCCTCT
The DNA here is from genome assembly GCA_910589765.1 of Avena atlantica. Lineage (NCBI taxonomy): Eukaryota > Viridiplantae > Streptophyta > Magnoliopsida > Poales > Poaceae > Avena > Avena atlantica. The sequence goes on from OU342734.1 coordinate 354,761,912, forward strand.
TGGAACCCACGGATTTTCAAAGATAAAACTATTTTGGCTTCTTACCCTACTACAAAGTTTTCAAAATAAAACCCTTGGAATGAGGCATCATTACCGAGTGGAAGTTTTACAAAAAGAATATATGAGGTGGATGAAGAGGAAGTCAAGCAAAAGAAAGAGAAGGGATGTTCTAAGCCAATGTCCGGAACAATTTTATCCGTGCAACCACATTACCCCAGACGCTGGGGCTTAGCTCTTAGTTTGTGATACTTAGCCGGGGCTGCTCGTACTTGCTAAAGGGGAGAAATCCCCTGAAATCCGGGTTGTCTGTATGACAAGGCACTGGTGCAACAATTGGGTCTCTCGCGGACGGTATGCTTTTAGGTAGTACGGATGGAAGATTGTCACTATTGCTATCTGCCAGACTTCGGTCTGGAGATAGGGGTCAATACGGGAGGAAGGACCAGGGTCGTCGTACCCCATACTCGTACCGGAGAGAGCAACCCAAAAGGAAAAGCCGCCGTTGCTAGGGATGGACAAATGAAAAGTGTAAGTTTGATTATCCGAGCCCCTGTCTACCGTGTGTAGCAGGTCGTGGTTTTATCCCGGTGGATGTATTGATTCTTGTGGTTAAAGTGCACAAACTCTGCAGATTCTAACCTATTCGAATAGCCATGTCCACGATCAAGTACGGTTGGAATGGCAAGTGCGAGGAGGACCCTTCGGATAAGTTGAGATAAAAATAAAGGATGTGACTTGGTCACGAGGAAAGATAAGAATGAGTTTGGTTTTGACTAGATATGGTCGATAAGGTTTTAAAAAGGGTTTTACAAAAAAACGTTTTCTAAATCTTTTTAACAAGGAGGTGGAGATGTCCGGATTTTAAAAAAGGAGGCATATTTTCTAAAAAAATCTTTTTCAACAAAGATATAGAGATGCCAATGTTAGGTCTTTCAGAAACAACTATAGTGTAGAGCTATCTCTCCACAAGCCATTATGCATTATCTTTGTTACCTTGTCTCGGTGGTTTGCGAGTACATTCAAATTACTCACCGGCATTGTCCCTGGCTATTTACTTGGCCAGATTGCAGATGTTAAGAAGGAATGAAGGTGCTGACGTCTATGCGATCTAGGCTGTCTTCCCAGTCAGTTGCCTATAGGTTAAGGCATGGGCTCTGCCCTGAAGACTTCTGCTACTTGTGTTGTACTCACCATAATGGCCACTTTGTAAGTTTGTACTCATTACTATATGGATGTTGTAATGATACTAGTCGGTTATGCTCACGGCTCACTGATCATGGGAACGTGAATTGCATGCATAACGAGTATTCTCGGACCGTAAATCCGGGGTGCCATAGACATGGTATCAGAGCCATCCTGACTGTAGGAGACCTTAGTTAGCATGGACGTTAGACAGGACAACCCCTATTTATGAAAACACCGGTTTTCGCAAACTATTTTCTCAAAAGCTCTTCAAAATCATTATTATCTCATCTTCTCTGACTTAAAAACTTTGAAAATGGATTACCCCATATCTCGTCTACTTCAAACGTTTCTTTTTCACAAAGTCCGACTCAGAGACTATGAAGACGGAGATCCCGGAACAAAGCGACCCCAAGACAAGCAAAACAAAGGATCTAGCAACAACGAAAGACACTACAAGATCGCCCTACCAACAGAGTCCTACACCGCCCCCAAATCAATCAAGTACGACACCGACGACAAAGCACGACAAGACAGAAGTTAAGACCTCCGTAATGTCCGTAATTAGGATTAAAACCCCTAAAAAGGATTCCCATTATGGTGTGTAGTCACGTCCCTAGTAATTATGGTATGCCTTGTTTGATTGTCATGTGCATGGTTGATGTTTAGAATGTGTTGCTTGTCTGCCTTGGACCCTCCGAACCCATAGTATTTACCACCTTGCGGACGTGACCCGATGCTAACTGTCGCAACCCCATAGCCCGAAACCTCTCCTCAGCAGGATGGCCACCTAAGAAAAACCTCGACCACCTCAGGTACAGCCCTAAGGTGGAAAGCTTGCGTCTTTCCACTCAAACTCCAACTCCAACGAACCACCCCCCCCCCTCGACTTTGAGAGTCGTCCGAAGAAAACCAAGCCATGACTCCGTTTAGAAATAACTATGTACCCAGATAAATCTGCACCTATCTGTTTTATCTCACCCCTGAACCACAAACCCTCCTCTGTGCAGATGGAGCCCGTTGATGAGACATGGCTAAGTGCAGGATTTCCCGTGCTCCTATGGGATTCCCTGCAGCTTTGCGGATACATTAAACCTCCCACCTACCAACTCCATAAAGGACTGGAGACTGGACTATATCTGGGTCAAGTGATCATCCAACCAAAGTATGGAGTACCCGGAGAATCCATTCGCGCCACGGGATTCCGTATGCCCACCCTAGTACTGGCGCTACAAATGGCTGCAAGAGAAGCCATGTTCCGCATTCGGGATGTCCTTCCCGAGATGAGGCAACCCACGACCTTCTTTCTACCTATCAAAGGAAGCGTGGATTCATTCGGTCAATCCCAAGATCCTCGCTTGACCTACCTGTTAGACCCCTCCTTTGTAAAGGAAAAGGATCCCTGTGATTGCAATGCTAGTCCCTGGATCAATGCTAGCATCCACAGTTTAAGATGAAGTACACAGATACAAAGATCATTTATTACATTCATTCCAGAGATAAAACATAGTCTTTTACAACTCAGGGCCAAAGGCCTAATACAAGAGTTTATGGAATAAGTAAATAAACACAAGTCCTCATCTTCATGTGCCACAGGAAAGCATGTTGAGTGTAGACTCATGACTCCTACTCATCATCGGAGTAACCTGCAACATCACAAGTTACAGCCACAAGGGTCAATACTTTGGAATAGTATTGGCAAGTGATACCTTAGTAAATTTTAAGTGGACTATATTACTATATGCATTTTGGCTAAGTGTAGCTTGAATTGCTTTGCTTGAAAATAGGTTTTCCCTATTAGTTGAAATCACTAAGTTTTTCTTTGTCAAAAACTTTCCCAAGGAACCACCAATAGACATTGGGGGTCCTTCACCCTTGTTCACCCACAAGTTTTACTTAGAAGTTGGAGTGATGAGATTCTTGTAGCTTCCATATCTTGATGCTCAAGTTGTCCATTGCCATGGACTTGGCTAAGTACTTAGATTTTTCCATCTGCAGAGGTTGTGCACTTTCCCTACCAGACTTGGTTTCCCAAGACAGGACCTTTCAGAAGCCTTTCCTTAGTCAAATGGACGCGCTCCAACCTATCATTCCCACTACCACCAACTGTCCAAGTGACTAAGTTCTAGCATCCTATATGATCAAGGCAGAGCCCATATTGCCAAGTGGTTGCACTGTAAGCTTTCTCAACACTTGGCCTCCAAATCCCTTTGTGCCTGGGTGGCATACCACAAGTGAGATACACAAGCCAAATCCATGGCCTTGTGTAACCACCCAACCAAAAACCACCATTCAAGTCCCATTCCACCCAGGAAGTTCATTAACTTAGTTGTTTTATTAAGAAGAGCATGAGTCCCAAAGGACTTAGAATTTTTTTACCATAGCATGTACATACTTTAACAACCCTTGTTTTCTACTAGCTAGGCTAAGCATGGCATAGTAACTTAACTTAGGAAAATTCCCTAGCAATTCTACAATTCTACACTACATAGGATTTCCCAACATGGCATTTGGCAAAAGTAGCATGCAAGACTTAGCAAAAATAATTCTAATGCTTATTCAAAATAAAGGGTGGAAATATCATGAAGTATCACTTGCCTTGGTAATGGTGAGAGTAGCACTCTTCACAATCACAGTCACTAGAAAAATCTACACAAAAATTGGTAGCATACAATTACACTCAATTTATATACAATAAAAAATATGAATGCATGCATGCAAGAATTTACTAAGTGATGATTTTGAAAACTCTACCAAGCAAGTGCATGATACTGAAACATAACAAGACACAAAGTTTGCCAATCAAACTTATTTGGCACTAATACAAATTACTAAACTAAATCTATACTAAAAAATAGCTTTAAACATGTTTCTGTATATAAAGTCATTTTAACAGTTACTATTTGTTAAACACATTGGATATTCAGAAAGGTCTTGTCTCACTGAATCCAACAGTATAAAGTTTGCAAAATTCCAACGTGGGAATCACAAGTTATAGCCAATTGAAAATTTGATCCAAATCTGATTTTGAATTCTGTTTTTGAACTAACCCTAGACACGCGTCGCGTTATAACTGGTGCGTACCGGTTCGCACCGGATCACCCTCCTGCGCCGTTGGATCTAACTAACGTTGCACGGCTCAGATCTGTCCATACCCCTTCGTTAAGTGAACTGTTTCTACGCGTAGGATCCAGATCTAACGGCTACAATCTATTAACCAGAAACGGGCGGCGCTAGCGGCATTGACTGGCGGCGGCGCGTCTGACTACGGTGGTGTCGGCGCTCTAGGTCGTCCGGGGAAGCAAGAAGGCGCTTACCAGGACCGCGGTGGCGTGCTGAAGCTCGAGGTGGTTCTGGTTTGTCAAGGGGCGCGCATATACGGCGATGATTGCTCGTCGGAGTAGAGACAGACGTCGGCACGGTCAGTCGTTGTCGTTGGCGAGGTTGTCGATCACTAGGAGGCAAACAAAGGGCATGGTCAGATGCAGGAGATCATGGAGGAGACGTGTGTGTGAAGGAGGAAGCTTGGGGCGGTCTGGACTTACCACTGGAGGTCGTCGGAGTTGGAACTGAAGACGGTGGCGGCCAGTCGTCGACGTTGCTGGAGCTACGGTTCATGCGGAGGCAAATGGGGTGTGTCAGTAGGTGCGCAGAGACTCACTGAACAAGATAGCATGAATGAGAGGCAGAGGGGAGCTCGGAACTCACCGGAATTCGCCGGCGCAGTCGTCGGAACAGCGGCGGAGTCGTGCGAGTCGTGGGCAGCCTGGTGGCGTGAAGGCAAAATTGATTGGGGGAAAATGGTCGCGAGGAGGGGGAGATTTTATAGCCCGAGGCTCGACAGGAAACGCTCGTCGTATCAATGCTAATTAAGCTCGCAGTATCAGTGCTGCAACGGCCAGCGGCGGAGATCATGCGCGGAATCAGGGGGAAGACGAAGACGACGTGGACGGGGCCCGCTGGTCGGTGAAATAGACAGAGGGGGCATGGGTTCTGGCTGTCATTGACTGAAGGAGTGCGCTCGCGCGTGAGAGAAGAAAGGAAATGTCCCGGGTGGGCTTGATGGGCTTGATTCGCTGCTGGGCTAGAATTCTGGCACGCGGCCTTTTTCTTTTGTTTACTCCTTTTCCTTTTTCTATTTCGATTTTCTGAATAGGTTTTCAAATGGTTTCAAGTTCAATTTGAATTCAAATATTTCTGAGGTTTTGTAGTGGTGAATTGGTCTCAGAAATAGGTCAAAACCCATGGGGTTACTTTGTATAGGCTGGGTCAAGCTTGGATTTTAAATAATCAGAGACTTTGCATCTGGTTTGCAAATGTTTTAAAAAGGGGTTTTGAAATTATTTCTAAGTTGAAAACTTTGGTCCAAATTCTACACACAAACTATCCAACAATGAAGATAAGCATCTAGGTTTCGAAACTTTCAAGATTTCAAATGGTGATGGCCATTTGAATTTAATCTGCTCACATAAAATCATAGCATCAAGTGCTTCTGTTTTCCTAAAATGAGTTTGAATATGATCTCAAATCTATATGCATGCATGAGTGATATGCAAACTTTGAAATCATGATTTTATGGATGTTACAAATCTAACCCCCTTAAGATGAATCTCGCCCTCGAGATTCGGATTGGCTAGCAAATAGGTGAGGGTGGTCTTTCCAAAGATCATCTTCTATTTCCCAAGTTGCTTCCTCTTCGGAATGATGATTCCATTGTACTTTGCAAAACTTGATGGTTTTTGTCCTTGTGACTCTTTCTGCGGTCTCAAGAATCTTGATAGGCCTCTCTTCATAAGTGAGGTCACTTTCTAGTTGAACTTCTTCCAAAGGTATGGTATCCTTCAAAGAAGACTCTTCCATTTCTGGGTGACATTTCTTAAGCTGACTCACATGAAATACATTGTGGACTGCTGATAGAGACGCTGGCAGTTCAATTTCATAAGCAACTTCTCCTTTGCGACTCAGAATCTTGAATGGCCCAACATATCTTGGTGCCAACTTTCCTTTGACTCCGAATCTTTTCACTCCACGGAGTGGTGATACTCTAAGATAAGCCCTATCACCAACCTTGTAGGTGACTTCTCTACGCTTAGGATCTGCGTAGCTTTTCTATCGGGACTGTGCTATCTTCAATCTGTCCTTAACCAATTTGACCTTCTCTTCGGCTTCTTTGATAATATCTGGCCCGAATAAACTTCTTTCTCCCACACCATTCCATAACAATGGGGTGGTACATTTTTTTCCATAGAGAAACTCAAACGGTGCCATCTCAATGCTGGCTTGATAGCTGTTGTTATAAGAAAATTCTGCGTAAGGCAGACTTTCATCCCAACTTGCTCCATAATCTAGGGCACATGCCCTCAACATATCTTCAAGGATTTGGTTAGTCCTTTCTGTTTGTCCATCAGTTTGAGGATGAAAAGAAGTACTGAATTCCAACCTCGTTCCCAATGACTCATGTAGCTGTCTCCAAAAATGGGAAGTGAATTGGGTTCCCCTATCGGACACAATACTCTTAGGCACACCGTGAAAGCATACAATTCTACTCATGTAGATTTTGGCTAACTTGGCACTCGTATAAGTTGTCTTCACGGGTATGAAATGTGCCACTTTAGTTAGGCGATCCACTACTACCCATATGGAGTCATATCCTGATCTGGTCCTTGGTAATCCAGTAATGAAATCCATACCAATCTTGTCCCATTTCCAATCAGGAATTGGTAGTGGTTGAAGCAAACCTGCTGGTTTCTGATGCTCCGCCTTTACTCTACTACACACATCACACAAAGCAATATGTTCGGCGATGTCTCTCTTGAGATTGTTCCACCAAAATCTTTCCTTCATGTCCATGTACATTTTGGTGTTACCCGGATGAATAGAATACGGAGAGTTGTGTGCTTCTTGCAAAATCAGTTTCCGCAACTCCGGATCTTGTGGAACACAAATACGTTTCCCATGCCATAATGTACCCTGTTCGTCTTCATGGAAATTCTTAGCTTTCCCTAGACCAATATTTTTCTTAATCTCTTCAATTTCCTTATCGAATTTCTGAGCTTCTCGAATCTTGTCGAACAAAGTGGGTTGAACATCTAAAGACATGAGATGTCCTTCAGGAACAATTTCCAATCTGAGTTCTTTGAATTGCTTACACAAATCATCTGGCAATTCTCCTTTGGTAAGGCCATTTACAAACACCTTACGACTTAGAGCATCTGCTACCACGTTTGCTTTACCGGGGTGGTATTGTAAACTCAAGTCATAATCCTTGATAAGATCTAACCATCTTCTTTGTCTCATATTGATTTCCATTTGGGTGAAGATATACTTCAAACTTTTGTGGTCCGTGAACACTTCACAACGCTTTCCCAAAAGGTAATGTCTCCATGTTTTGAGTGCATGGACGACAGAGGCTAACTCTAAATCATGAGTAGGATAGTTTACTTCATGAGTTTTGAGTTGTCTCGAGGCATAGGACACAACTTTACCGTCTTGCATAAGTACGACACCCAAACCTTGATGAGACGCATCACAATATACTTGGAAATCCTTTTCCAAATCTGGTAGACATAGAACCGGTGCTGTTACAAGTCTCTTCTTCAATTCTTGGAAGCTGACTTCACAACCTTCAGACCAAGCAAATTTCTTGTCCTTCTTTAACAATTCAGTCATTGGCTTAGCAACCTTTGAGAAATTTTCTATGAACCTTCTGCAGTAACCTGCTAAGCCGAGGAAGCTACGAACTTCTTTCAAATTCTTGGGAGATTCCCATTCTGTCACAGCTGAAACCTTAGCAGGATCAACTGCTACACCATCCTTTGTCATAACATGACCAAGAAAACCAACTTCTTCTAACCAGAACTCACACTTGCTGAATTTGGCATAAAGTTTATGCTCTCTTAGCTTCTCAAGTATCAAGCGTAAGTGTCCTTCATGTTCTTCTTTGCTCTTGGAGTAGACTAAGATGTCATCGATGAAAACGACAACAAAATTGTCAAGGAATTCCATAAACACCTTGTTCATCATATTCATGAAGTATGTTGGAGCATTGGTTAAGCCAAAAGGCATTACGGTATACTCGTATAATCCATACCTTGTGGTGAATGTTGTTTTAGGTATGTCTTGCTCTCTTATCTTGAGTTGAAAATAGCCTGACCGGAGATCAATTTTTGAGAACACACAGGCTCCTTCTAGCTGATCAAACAAGTCATTGATTCTTGGCAAAGGATATTTGTTCTTGATAGTTACCTCGTTGAGTGAACGGTAATCTATGCATAACCTTTGACTTCTATCCTTCTTCTCCACAAACAAGACTGGGGCTCCCCAAGATGAAGAACTTGGTTGAATAAATCCTTTCTGCAACTGTTCTCCTAGTTGATTTTTGAGTTCCTTCAGTTCATCAACTGACATTTTGTACGGTCTCTTTGCTATTGGTCCAGAATCTGGTACCAAATCTATCAGAAATTCCACATCTCTATCTGGTGGCATTCCTGGCAACTCTTCCGGAAACACATCCGGATACTCACATACAATTGGCACACTGTCCATGCTAACCCCCTTAAGAGAATTCATCTTACTTCCTTTGGATTCAAAGTTTGACCTGAATTTTATTCTTTTTCCTTCTGGGGTTGTGAGTGCAACAGTACAATTAGCACAATCTAGTACTCCTTCATACTTAGCCATCCAATCCATTCCCAATATTACGTCTAGTCCTTGGGAATCTAGGATTATCAGGCTCACTAGAAACTTATGCTTTCCAAACTCTATGACAAGATCCCGGCATCCAAGACTTACTATCATATCTCCACCCGGAGAACTAACTTTTATTGGACACCCAATGTTTTCAGATGCAAACCCATTTCTATCAACAAATGATTTTGATATGAATGAATGAGATGCACCAGTGTCAAAGAGTACAAATGCTGGAATGGAATTGAGTCTGAACTTACCAGCAACAGCATCAGGCTCCTCATAGACCTCCTCCACATTGATGTGGTTAACCTGTCCTTTCTGAAAAGTATTGGGCTTGTTAGGTCCTTCAACTTTCTTCTCAGGGCACTCATTAGCATAATGCCCCAGCTTCTTGCATTTGAAGCACTCAACCTGACTGATGTCCCTTTTTGCAGGCTGACTTCCACTTCCACTACTATTTCCACTGTGGTGGCTCTTATGTCCACTCTTGTGGTTCTTGTTCTTGTCATTGTCATGACTGCGGTGGTGTTTGTTGTCATGACGGTTGTGGCTGTGGTGCTTGTTGAATTTCCCATGCTTATGGGATCTTGAGCTACCACTATCATCATAGTGAGATCGTTTGTGAGATGATCCCGAGCTGTGCTTGTCGGAGTGTTTCCTCTTCCTACTCTCGACTTGCTTCATTTTATTCTCCAAAATAGCAGCTTTGTCACACAGAGACTGATAAGTTGGAACATATGCCACAGACAACTGCAAGTTTAACTCATCATTCAAGCCTTCCAGAAACTTTTCCTTTCTTTTGGCATCTGTGTCAACCTCATCCGGTGCATAGCGCGCCAGATTGTTGAACTCTTCTATATACTCAGCCACGCTGCGGTGGCGCTGCTTCAGGTTGTGAAACTCCTTCTTTTTCAGGATCATCATTACTGATGAGATATGAGCAGTGCGAAAGCCATCTTCAAAGATAGCCCAAGTCACCTCATCTATAGGAGTGGTGATTTGGAAGTTGTCCCACCATGTGGCGGCTGGCCCCTCCAACAGATGCGCTGCGAACCTGACCTTTTCAGCATCCGTGCAGCCCACGGTCACTAAGTCCTTGTTCACAGAACGTAGCCAATCATTGGCCACCATGGGATCAGTTGTCCCCGAAAACTTAGCTGGCCTCAGACGCAGAAATCTGGTGAGCATATCAAAACCCGGAGGGTTGTTGTTGTTGTTATTGTTATTGTTGTTATTCGGGTTGTTGTTGTTATTCTGGTTTTGGATGAATGTTGTCATCATCTGCATAAGCTGTGTTTGAGCATTCATCATCTGTTGCATTTCTAGAGTGATGTTGTTGGGGTTGGGGTTTGCGCGACGGGGAGGCATCTGTGGGTTGTTCAAAATAGAGATAAGAATGATATACCCATAGATGTTTATGCACATTACATCACAAGAAAACACAAAGCATGCATCACAAGAATAAAAGTTCAACAACTAGATAACAAGTTCATGAAGTAAAACACACAAGTGGCAAGCCATCCACATGTCGGATGGTCCAATAACAAGTTCACAAATAGCAAGTACAATAATAAAAGATAAACGAGTAGTCAAGTCTACTCATCAGCATCAATCTCCTCCTCAACAAAAGTAAGACCTGCGTTCTCCATCGCGGTCTTGTTCTCCTCAATCGTAGTGGACAAGGAATCGATCTTGGCCTTGAGAGCCCTCTTCTGGGAGCGAAGCCTCTCGATCACCATCTGCTGCTGCTCTAGCTCGAAATCCTTGGACTTCAGTTCTTCAGTCATGTTCCGGATCTTCTTGTTCCTATCCTGGACGCGTTTCTCCTGACTCTTGAACTTACGGTCCTGGGCCTCGAACTTCTTCTCCATTTCCTTGGCTATCTCGTCCTGCTGTGCGAAAAGCTTGTCCTTCTCGCGAAGCTGCACCTGGAGCTCGTCATTGCTGAGCATGACGTTGGTCCTGTCCGTGTCCACGTGCCTGATAAGAGACTCTAAGTCCTGGAGATAGAGACGTATCGGCTCTGCTACGTCCCTCGAGTCGTCCTCAAAGTCGATGGACTCTCCATCAACATCACGTCTTCCGAAGACGTGGAAGTGGGTGCCCCTAACCTGTCGGGAGTGACGGCCTAACAGACGTCCTATCAGGTCCTGCATGACGACCTCCATGCCTCTCTCCCTGTCATCGTGCATAAGCTTGAAGACGATGGCATCCGTAGTAGGCTCTGTCTGACGTCCGGGCTGGTTCACCTTGAAGCCCCAGAGGTCCTTCCTCTCGAACTTGGTGAGTGGGTGCACCATGATGGTGGGAAGAGGGAGATCGAGCAAAGTAGTAAGCTCAATGATACGAGGACCAAAACGGGTAACCTGGAACTCCTCAACAGTGCTGATGGTAATAGGCATCTATTTATAAGATAGAAAAGTTAGAACAACACTATTTAAGATAAACAAAGACAACATCACATACACATCCTTGGAACACAAAATCACACAAGTCATGCATACATGAATCCATTACATCAATCAAGGTCCAATCTTATTTAAGGTATCATTTCGGAAAATAAGGTGATAGGTGGTGGTCCAACTAACGAAGTGCTTTTATAATCCTATCTCACTGGATCTATTGGAAAACACAATGTTCCTAGAGGCAATCCACCTATCTTGTTCACTTGATTCCATCACTAAGTCTATAATATCTCCCCTTAAGGTTTGGTTGGTGGCTTCCAACTCTTGGGTAAGCTCCTTCTATTTCTCTAAGTCTTTTTGGAGGTTGAGCATTCTGCACTTGACTCTAGCACTTAGTTCTTTGATAGTCCTCCAAGCTGCTTCTCTTGCTGACTCAAAGAATGTGGTGTGCATCACAGTGTTGGTGTACATGCAGAATCCTCTTTCTTTGTGGTTGTCTTCCTTGTTTTTGTACAAGTGAAGTTGCACCCACCAATACTCCACTCCTTCATCCATCACGGGAAAGCCTTTGTAAACAGCTGCACCATGTGCTTCCATTGTCACCATGAGGTCCTTGAGAATTTTGGGAAACTCGGTTTCACACTCCAAGGTCATGGTCATGAGTGGTCCTTTCTTCACGGCTTTGTTGATGGAGTTCATCTACAAATAGAGATGAGAATGAGAGGATTAGAAAAGTTTACGAAAAGAATAGAGAAGTGTAGAAGTAGTTGAAATTTTTTCCTTAGTGGTTTCCAATCCTAGGGTCATAATCCTACAGGCAACACAGTGCTCTGATACCATCTGTTAGACCCCTCCTTTGTAAAGGAAAAGGATCCCTGTGATTGCAATGCTAGTCCCTGGATAAATGCTAGCATCCACAGTTTAAGATGAAGTACATAGATACAAAGGTCATTTATTACATTCATTCTAGAGATAAAACATAGTCTTTTACAACTCAGGGCCAAAGGCCTAATACAAGAGTTTATGGAATAAGTAAATAAACACAAGTCCTCATCTTCATGTGCCACAGGCAAGCATGTTGAGTGTAGACTCATGACTCCTACTCATCATCGGAGTAACCTGCAACATCACAAGTTACAGCCACAAGGGTCAATACTTTGCAATAGTATTGGCAAGTGATACCTTAGTAAATTTTAAGTGGACTATATTACTATATGCATATTGGCTAAGTGTAGCTTGGCTTGCTTTGCTTGAAAATAGGTTTTCCCTATTAGTTGAAATCACTAAGTTTTTCTTTGTCAAAAACTTTCCCAAGGAACCACCAATAGACATTGGGGTCCTTCACCCTTGTTCACCCACAAGTTTTACTTAGAAGTTGGTGTGATGAGATTCTTGTAGCTTCCATGTCTTGATGCTCAAGTTGTCCATTGCCATGGACTTGGCTAAGTACTTAGATTTTTCCATCTGCAGAGGTTGTGCACTTTCCCCACCAGACTTGGTTTCCCAAGACAGGACCTTTCAGAAGCCTTTCCTTAGTCAAATGGATGCGCTCCAACCTATCATTCCCACTACCACCAACTGTCCAAGTGACTAAGTTCTAGCATCCTATATGATCAAGGCAGAGCCCATATTGCCAAGTGGTTGCACTGTATGCTTTCTCAACACTTGGCCTCCAAATCCCTTTGTGCCTGGGTGGCATACCACAAGTGAGATACACAAGCCAAATCCATGGCCTTGTGTAACCACTCAACCAAAAACCACCATTCAAGTCCCATTCCACCCAGGAAGTTCATTAACTTAGTTGTTTTATTAAGAAGAGCATGAGTCCCAAAGGACTTAGAATTTTTTTACCATAGCATGTACATACTTTACCAACCCTTGTTTTCTACTAGCTAGGCTAAGCATGGCATAGTAACTTAACTTAGGAAAATTCCCTAGCAATTCTACAATTCTACACTACATAGGATTTCCCAACATGGCATTTGGCAAAAGTAGCATGCAAGACTTAGCAAAAATAATTCTAATGCTTATTCAAAATAAAGGGTGGAAATATCATGAAGTATCACTTTCCTTGGTAATGGGGAGAGTAGCACTCTTCACAATCATAGTCACTAGCAAAATCTACACAAAATTTGGTAGCATACAATTACACTCAATTTATATACAATCAAAAATATGAATGCATGCATGCAAGAATTTACTAAGTGATGATTTTGAAAACTCTACCAAGCAAGTGCATGATACTGAAACATAACAAGACACAAAGTTTGCCAATCAAACTTATTTGTCACTAATACAAATTACTAAACTATATCTATACTCAAAAATAGCTTTAAACATGTTTCTGTATATAAAGTCATTTTAACAGTTACTATTTGTTAAACACATTGGATATTCAGAAAGGTCTTGTCTCACTGAATCCAATGGTATAAAGTTTGCAAAATTCCAACGTGGGAATCACAAGTGTGGCATCCCGCAAAACCACTACTAGAAAATCGCGTTGAATTTGTGCATTGCATCGTCATCATCATGCATTGTTTGCCAAAACTATGTTTGCAAAGCCCGTGTTGTTTTTCTAAACGCCCCTCTTTATTCAAACCTCAAAAACCGGGTCCCCGGAATATTTTGTTTTGGCCGCTATCGGTTTGCAGACGGCCCGTTAAATCAAATAAAATATTTATTTATTTTAGTAGGGGCAGTCGAACGGGCCAACCCGACCCGAACGACCGCCCCAGATTTTTACAAACGGTCCAACCTGCCGCCCTACCTAAAACCTTTTCTACCTAAAAATATACCCACCCTTCCCAGCCACCTCACCCCCTCCTATCAGACTTCGCCAACTCAGCACTCCTCTCTCCCTCACCCACTCCCTGCATGCCACATCAGCCCTCTCCCCTTCCTCTCTCTCTCTCTCCCTCCACCCTGGCCCCGCGTGGCCCACGCACCCAGGCCACCACCCTGCCCAACCCCCACACCCACAGGACACTCACGCACACGACGCACACACACCTGCCGCGCGGGACCCACCCTGGACCGCCTGTCCCCGCGCCAGGCCACGGCCCCCAAGCCAGCCCCGCCCCTGGGTCCCACGCACCACCTCGCCGCCTCCCGCGCGCCTCGCCACCTCGCGGCCAGCAGCCTTCCGCCGTCGCCGGCGAGCTCGCTGCGCGCGCCCGCCGCGAGCACCTGCGCCCGCGACGACGCCCCCGACCCGCTCTTCTCCGAGCCGCGCGCGCCGCTCGCCCCCGTCTGCCGCCACCGCCGCCGCGTTCACCTGCCCACCCCGGCCCTCGAGCTCGCGCACCTCCCCTCCCTGCAGCGCCCGTCGCCGGCGGCCGCCCCGCTCCGGCGCCTCGTCGAGCCCCCTCCGCGCAGCGCCGTCCGCCCTCTGCAGCCCCGCCGGCGCGCCTCCTCCGGCCACCGCGCAGCGCCCTCCGCCCCAACCTCCGCCTGCCTTCGCCTCGCCGGCCCCGCGTTCGAGCTCCGCCGCCGCCCAGAAGCCCCGTTGCGACCGCCTCCCCGACGTCGGGAGCCCTCTCTCCTCCCTGTCCCCGCTCGGTTCGCCGGCCCCGCCCACCTCGTCGTGGCCGCCGTTCGATCTTCCACCCTGCCGGCCTCCTGTACCAGTCTGCGCTGCTTCTGCCTCGCCGTATCTGGGACATGACGTGGGGGATGGGGATGTTGCCGGTCTCGCCCGGGGGCAGCGTCGAAGTACGAGTGCTCCTTCAAGATCGGGCTCACCGGTGTTTCGGGCGTTGGCAAGAGCAGCCCTTTGTCAGCTGTGTCGCTGCTGCTCACCTAGACGACGACGTCGCGCCACAATCGGAGTTGTTGACCCGAAGGCCGGCAAGATCGCCACGGATGCGACAAGTTCCCTATCTCGGAGCATCAAGACCGCTTCACGAACCGAACCCTCGGGACCGCCAAGTTCGCCGAGACCCTAGACGCGAGATCTCCTTCATGGGACGACAAGTACTCCGACATGGACCCGATTGGAGCGAACCCGAAGACGGTAGGTGCGACAAGTTCTACTTCACGGACATCGAGTGCCAAGATAGGACACAGAGAACCGAAGTTGTCGAGACCCTGAGGACCCGTTCCCGGAGACGAAGACCGGACCCCACAAGATCGTCGCGACGACAAGAACGGCATCGGCCCGGAAGAAATCCGTCGCGCCCCGGACACCGAGACCCCGAGGCGACAAGATCTACCCGTTACCGAGAACGTTCCCGCGAGACCGCTCCGTCGAACCCTGGACCTGAGACCAACCCCGAACCCCGGAACCCCAAGATCGTCGAGACCCCTAATGTGTGAACCCCTTTCCGAGAACCCTATTTTATAATTGAGATACAACTTGTCGCATAATAATTGTTCATGCATGCATCTTATCATGTGGTTGGGGGCCTTATGCCGATTCACCTAATAATTACATATGGGGCCCATATGCGGGCAAATCTAGTCTCATATTGGCCTCATTTAAATTTGTGTAGCGAACCCGTAATTACTTCTTGCCTTGCTAAACAACATATAATTTGCGGGGGTTTTAAACAACTTGCACCACCTAATTAACTGTCGGGACCCCGGTTCCACTTAATATGACCTAATTGCATCGCACCTTTGCCACGTCACCCATCATACATGCATCATGCCGATCTTTTGCCGTAGTATTAAATATTGCATCCGGTGTTTATTCTAGTGTTTTGCTTCTTCGCGGATAAGGCCGTTGAGTTGATGTGAGCTTCGCCCCGATCTTCGGTCGAACCCTTCGACAATGTTTTCAGGCGAGCATCTCCCCCTTTCTACCTATCTTACTTTTATAGTCTTTATTCCCTCCTGTTGATCTATTGCTATCTGTGTTGCGATGCTCTAGTTTTCGTACCCGTGATATTCCCTGCAGCCTCACATTGCCTTGGACACATCCTATTACCTGTTGTTTGGTAGATAGTTGGACTTGCGCGTCGTAGTCGCTTGCTCAAGTAATGTTGCGTGTTGTCAATGCCACAGTTGTTGATGTATGGCCGCATGTTGTTGTTGGAGATGAGTCTAGCTTTACTTATCGTCACTTTAATTTCTGTTTAACAACTAAAATTGAATTAAGCAGAGGCATCGGTGGGTGATAGATAATATTTGGTTTTCCGAACGCCCACTTGTGTCCCGTAAGACCCCGAGTACTTGATTCCCGTTCCTTGTTTTATCGCGCTATCCACATCCGGGAGGTATATGGGACCCCCCTCAGCCAGAGCTTGATTCCGTCTTATTTCTTGGGGCCACAAACTAGTTTGAGGATTTATTACTATCCTGTACTTATGCCATGCTTTACTGCTTTATTTACGATTGTGCGAGGTACTGTACACTGTACTGTTTAGGTAAGCGGAGTGATTACGCGGTGTCGACAAGCCCCGTTTGGGGTTCCCAGTCGCTCACAGCCATTGACGCAGACCTTGAGGCCGTCTCGGAGCTTGCCTACTCCGTTGCGGGTTCTACTCAAAGGGGTGGCCCCCTGAAATATTTCTGAATCTTGTGATTTCTTTGTCGTGAAGGCCTCGTTGGGTTTTGATTTGGTTTTTCCGAGGTTGATCGAGTGTGTGTTGCTATTGGTGCACCCCGGCCGGGTAAAACTTTCTGAAAGCCGTGTCCACGGATATGGACGACTTGGAGCACAGTTTCTCGATCATAGACAAGCATAACTAAAGTTTATTGCTATAAATTTGACTTTATAATGACTAGTAATCAGCTTCACTATAATGGAATGGCTAATTAATACTGCCCACAATTGCTTGTTTGGGTCGTCGCCAGCGACCATTGTACCTGACTAGTAAATCTTGCAACTACAACGAAATGGCTAAATAAAAGTGCCAACAACTGCTGGGTTTTGGGTTTATCTCATGCTATCTGTACCTGATTAGTAATTGTTGCAACTATCACGGAATGGTTAATTAAAAGTGCCCACAACTGCTTATTTTTATCAGGATGATTATCTATACCTGACTAGTAATTGCTGCAACGATAACTGAATAAATAAAACTGCCAACGGTGTGAGTTCCTCGGTTGACTTCCTCGTTTGGTCTCGAGGGGGAAACACCAGGACGGGTTTGTTTGGTGTTAGCTTCAGGTTGGATCCGGATAGGTCATTCTCACCCCTCTCTGATAACCGCCAGTTGTATCGAGTCTCTATAGGTTGTTTAGTGCATGCTGCCGCTGCCGCTCAGTCCACTATACCTATGTAGGCGAGGACCGCCGAATTCTAGCCTCGCCGTGTACTGGCCTCAGTACTGACGCTCCTTCTTTGTTTTCTGCTTTGCCCTTTGTCGGCACCCCTTTTGTTAAGCAGGTTTTGGAGATCGACGCCGTTAGCAGGGTTACCCTTCCGGCTTGGCCTGGGCAGGGTTATGGACGCCATTGTTTATTCTTCAGGGCTCTTAGCCCCATTTGCATCTTGTCCGTAGTCGGACGCTCTATCATTTTCAAGGTGATTTGGATCTTTGTATATTATATCTGTATTCTTGACTCTTTGAGTCGCTGCTGTATATATCTGTTTTGTGGGTCCCATCGAGGACTGTTGTGTGATGTTATTACTTCGTTTTCCACCCGCACGAAAGTGCCTGGTGGGCACCTTTGAATCGTTTCTATGCGGGTTTGGTGAATTTTGCCCAAACTTGCATAGGTCCGATTCTGAGGGTGTTACAGAGTGGTATCAGAGCTCAGCAGTTGCGATACCCCACAAGTCCAGCCTGTAGGATAACCTAGCTAACGGCCGAAGTAGAGTGTCAAAACTATTTTTGAAAATCGGTTGGATAGTTCTGATTAGGTCTGATTTTACTCCTTACCCCTCTGCTGTTCTCCTCTTACCTCTACGTGTTTTGAATCCGCTCTCTTCTCTCTCTTCGAGTCCAGGATTTCTCGTGGTTGGGTTTCCGTCGTACCTTAGGGTTTCGCTTTCCCCTTTTGTAACGGAGGTGCTACGATCATCAATCTGCAACTTGTCTGTTGAACCCTCCCTCCGATCTTTTGTTCTTGAGCTCTTTATCCAGATGTGTTCCTTGCCGGATATCGGTGTCGTTGAAAAACATATGAGAAGGACGAGCTTTGGTGAAGTTGGGGTTAACCTTGAGCATGTGTTGTTCATGCCAATGGAACCATCGCGGAACCTAATCATTGTGTCTTTCATACGATTTCTGCTGGCAACATTCCTTTGTTCCGGATACCGCCTATGAAGATCTTCAGTCTAAATCTCGAGAGTTGAGTTGCCTGATTCTCCTACCCATGTATAGAGTTGATAGTTGGGTCCGGGATGGACTGATCACCCTACCCGACTCTTCCTGTTCGCTCTGTACATCGAACTGGTGGATCAAGGTAACTTTTCCCTCTTCTAATGGAAGTTAGAGGTGGCCTTATCGTTGATGCCTCTATCTCGTCCTTTGGTTCTCCGGAGTGCGCTCTCGACGATCAGGGACAACGACCCTTTGTTGGTGGTGTCGCCGATTTCCAGATGAAGAAGAAACTCTTGTTAGTGGTGTCGTGAAGATCTACACGAAGCGAGAAGACGCAGAACGCCGACCTTCCTTCCGGTACCATGAGGCGGATCTCGAGGGCGAGATCCATTGTTAGTGGTGTCGAATTGTGGCATCCCGCAAAACCACTACTAGAAAATCGCGTTGAATTTGTGCATTGCATCGTCATCATCATGCATTGTTTGCCAAAACTATGTTTGCAAAGCCCGTGTTGTTTTTCTAAACGCCCCTCTTTATTCAAACCTCAAAAACCGGGTCCCCGGAATATTTTGTTTTGGCCGCTATCGGTTTGCAGACGGCCCGTTAAATCAAATAAAATATTTATTTATTTTAGTAGGGGCAGTCGAACGGGCCAACCCGACCCGAACGACCGCCCCAGATTTTTACAAACGGTCCAACCTGCCGCCCTACCTAAAACCTTTTCTACCTAAAAATCTACCCACCCTTCCCAGCCACCTCACCCCCTCCTATCAGACTTCGCCAACTCAGCACTCCTCTCTCCCTCACCCACTCCCTGCATGCCACATCAGCCCTCTCCCCTTCCTCTCTCTCTCTCTCCCTCCACCCTGGCCCCGCGTGGCCCACGCACCCAGGCCACCACCCTGCCCAACCCCCACACCCACAGGACACTCACGCACACGACGCACACACACCTGCCGCGCGGGACCCACCCTGGACCGCCTGTCCCCGCGCCAGGCCACGGCCCCCAAGCCAGCCCCGCCCCTGGGTCCCACGCACCACCTCGCTGCCTCCCGCGCGCCTCGCCACCTCGCGGCCAGCAGCCTTCCGCCGCGAGCACCTGCGCCCGCGACGACGCCCCCGACCCGCTCTTCTCCGAGCCGCGCGCGCCGCTCGCCCCCGTCTGCCGCCACCGCCGCCGCGTTCACCTGCCCACCCCGGCCCTCGAGCTCGCGCACCTCCCCTCCCTGCAGCGCCCGTCGCCGGCGGCCGCCCCGCTCCGGCGCCTCGTCGAGCCCCCTCCGCGCAGCGCCGTCCGCCCTCTGCAGCCCCGCCGGCGCGCCTCCTCCGGCCACCGCGCAGCGCCCTCCGCCCCAACCTCCGCCTGCCTTCGCCTCGCCGGCCCCGCGTTCGAGCTCCGCCGCCGCCCAGAAGCCCCGTTGCGACCGCCTCCCCGACGTCGGGAGCCCTCTCTCCTCCCTGTCCCCGCTCGGTTCGCCGGCCCCGCCCACCTCGTCGTGGCCGCCGTTCGATCTTCCACCCTGCCGGCCTCCTGTACCAGTCTGCGCTGCTTCTGCCTCGCCGTATCTGGGACATGACGTGGGGGATGGGGATGTTGCCGGTCTCGCCCGGGGGCAGCGTCGAAGTACGAGTGCTCCTTCAAGATCGGGCTCACCGGTGTTTCGGGCGTTGGCAAGAGCAGCCCTTTGTCAGCTGTGTCGCTGCTGCTCACCTAGACGACGACGTCGCGCCACAATCGGAGTTGTTGACCCGAAGGCCGGCAAGATCGCCACGGATGCGACAAGTTCCCTATCTCGGAGCATCAAGACCGCTTCACGAACCGAACCCTCGGGACCGCCAAGTTCGCCGAGACCCTAGAGGCGAGATCTCCTTCATGGGACGACAAGTACTCCGACATGGACCCGATTGGAGCGAACCCGAAGACGGTAGGTGCGACAAGTTCTACTTCACGGACATCGAGTGCCAAGATAGGCCACAGAGAACCGAAGTTGTCGAGACCCTGAGGACCCGTTCCCGGAGACGAAGACCGGACCCGACAAGATCGTCGCGACGACAAGAACGGCATCGGACCGGAAGAAATCCGTCGCGCCCCGGACACCGAGACCCCGAGGCGACAAGATCTACCCGTTACCGAGAACGTTCCCGCGAGACCGCTCCGTCGAACCCTGGACCTGAGACCAACCCCGAACCCCGGAACCCCAAGATCGTCGAGACCCCTAATGTGTGAACCCCTTTCCGAGAACCCTATTTTATAATTGAGATACAACTTGTCGCATAATAATTGTTCATGCATGCATCTTATCATGTGGTTGGGGGCCTTATGCCGATTCACCTAATAATTACATATGGGGCCCATATGCGGGCAAATCTAGTCTCATATTGGCCTCATTTAAATTTGTGTAGCGAACCCGTAATTACTTCTTGCCTTGCTAAACAACATATAATTTGCGGGGGTTTTAAACAACTTGCACCACCTAATTAACTGTCGGGACCCCGGTTCCACTTAATATGACCTAATTGCATCGCACCTTTGCCACGTCACCCATCATACATGCATCATGCCGATCTTTTGCCGTAGTATTAAATATTGCATCCGGTGTTTATTCTAGTGTTTTGCTTCTTCGCGGATAAGGCCGTTGAGTTGATGTGAGCTTCGCCCCGATCTTCGGTCGAACCCTTCGACAATGTTTTCAGGCGAGCATCTCCCCCTTTCTACCTATCTTACTTTTATAGTCTTTATTCCCTCCTGTTGATCTATTGCTATCTGTGTTGCGATGCTCTAGTTTTCGTACCCGTGATATTCCCTGCAGCCTCACATTGCCTTGGACACATCCTATTACCTGTTGTTTGGTAGATAGTTGGACTTGCGCGTCGTAGTCGCTTGCTCAAGTAATGTTGCGTGTTGTCAATGCCACAGTTGTTGATGTATGGCCGCATGTTGTTGTTGGAGATGAGTCTAGCTTTACTTATCGTCACTTTAATTTCTGTTTAACAACTAAAATTGAATTAAGCAGAGGCATCGGTGGGTGATAGATAATATTTGGTTTTCCGAACGCCCACTTGTGTCCCGTAAGACCCCGAGTACTTGATTCCTGTTCCTTGTTTTATCGCGCTATCCACATCCGGGAGGTATATGGGACCCCCCTCAGCCAGAGCTTGATTCCGTCTTATTTCTTGGGGCCACAAACTAGTTTGAGGATTTATTACTATCCTGTACTTATGCCATGCTTTACTGCTTTATTTACGATTGTGCGAGGTACTGCACACTGTACTGTTTAGGTAAGCGGAGTGATTACGCGGTGTCGACAAGCCCCGTTTGGGGTTCCCAGTCGCTCACAGCCATTGACGCAGACCTTGAGGCCGTCTCGGAGCTTGCCTACTCCGTTGCGGGTTCTACTCAAAGGGGTGGCCCCCTGAAATATTTCTGAATCTTGTGATTGCTTTGTCGTGAAGGCCTCGTTGGGTTTTGATTTGGTTTTTCCGAGGTTGATCGAGT
This sequence comes from Avena atlantica, assembly GCA_910589765.1. Lineage (NCBI taxonomy): Eukaryota > Viridiplantae > Streptophyta > Magnoliopsida > Poales > Poaceae > Avena > Avena atlantica. Next base: position 354,783,895 of record OU342734.1, read on the forward strand.
GTGTGTTGCTATTGGTGCACCCCGGCCGGGTAAAACTTTCTGAAAGCCGTGTCCACGGATATGGACGACTTGGAGCACAGTTTCTCGATCATAGACAAGCATAACTAAAGTTTATTGCTATAAATTTGACTTTATAATGACTAGTAATCAGCTTCACTATAATGGAATGGCTAATTAATACTGCCCACAATTGCTTGTTTGGGTCGTCGCCAGCGACCATTGTACCTGACTAGTAAATCTTGCAACTACAACGAAATGGCTAAATAAAAGTGCCAACAACTGCTGGGTTTTGGGTTTATCTCATGCTATCTGTACCTGATTAGTAATTGTTGCAACTATCACGGAATGGTTAATTAAAAGTGCCCACAACTGCTTATTTTTATCAGGATGATTATCTATACGTGACTAGTAATTGCTGCAACGATAACTGAATAAATAAAACTGCCAACGGTGTGAGTTCCTCGGTTGACTTCCTCGTTTGGTCTCGAGGGGGAAACACCAGGACGGGTTTGTTTGGTGTTAGCTTCAGGTTGGATCCGGATAGGTCATTCTCACCCCTCTCTGATAACCGCCAGTTGTATCGAGTCTCTATAGGTTGTTTAGTGCATGCTGCCGCTGCCGCTCAGTCCACTATACCTATGTAGGCGAGGACCGCCGAATTCTAGCCTCGCCGTGTACTGGCCTCAGTACTGACGTTCCTTCTTTGTTTTCTGCTTTGCCCTTTGTCGGCACCCCTTTTGTTAAGCAGGTTTTGGAGATCGACGCCGTTAGCAGGGTTACCCTTCCGGCTTGGCCTGGGCAGGGTTATGGACGCCATTGTTTATTCTTCAGGGCTCTTAGCCCCATTTGCATCTTGTCCGTAGTCGGACGCTCTATCATTTTCAAGGTGATTTGGATCTTTGTATATTATATATGTATTCTTGACTCTTTGAGTCGCTGCTGTATATATCTGTTTTGTGGGTCCCATCGAGGACTGTTGTGTGATGTTATTACTTCGTTTTCCACCCGCACGAAAGTGCCTGGTGGGCACCTTTGAATCGTTTCTATGCGGGTTTGGTGAATTTTGCCCAAACTTGCATAGGTCCGATTCTGAGGGTGTTACAACAAGTTATAGCCAATTGAAAATTTGATCCAAATCCGATTTTGAATTCTGTTTTTGAACTAACCCTAGACACGCGTCGCGTTATAACTGGTGCGTACCGGTTTGCACCGGATCACCCTCCTGCGCCGTTGGATCTAACTAACGTTGCGCGGCTCAGATCTGTCCATACCCCTTCGTTAAGTGAACTGTTTCTACGCGTAGGATCCAGATCTAACGGCTACTATCTATTAACCAGAAATGGGCGGCGCTAGCGGCGTTGACCGGCAGCGGCGCGTCTGACTACGGTGGCGCCGGCGCTCTAGGTCGTCCGGGGAAGCAAGAAGGCGCTTACCAGGACCGCGGTGGCGTGCTGAAGCTCGAGGTGGCTCTGGTTTGTCAAGGGGCGCGCAGATACGGCGATGATTGCTCGTCGGAGTAGAGACAGACGTCGGCACGGTCAGTCGTCGTCGTTGGCAAGGTTGTCGATCACTAGGAGGCAAACAAAGGGCATGGTCAGATGCAGGAGATCATGGAGGAGATGTGTGTGTGAAGGAGGAAGCTTGGGTCGGTCTGACTTACCACTGGAGGTCGTCGGAGTTGGAACCGAAGACGGTGGCGGCCAGTCGTCGACGTTGCTGGAGCTACGGTACATGCGGAGGCAAATGGGGTGTGTCAGTAGGTGCGCAGAGACTCACTGAACAAGATAGCATGAATGAGAGGCAGAGGGGAGCTCGGAACTCACCGGAATTCGCCGGCGCAGTCGTCGGAACAACGGCGGAGTCGTGCGAGTCGTGAGCAGCCTGGTGGCGTGAAGGCAAAATTGATTGGGGGGAAATGGTCGCGAGGAGGGGGAGATTTTATAGCCCGAGGCTCGACAGGAAACGCTCGTCGTATCAATGCTAATTAAGCTCGCGGTATCAGTGCTGCAACGGCCAGCGGCGGAGATCATGCGCGGAATCAGGGGGAAGACGAAGACGACGTGGACGGGGCCCGCTGGTCGGTGAAATAGACAGAGGGGGCGTGGGGTCTGGCTGTCAGTGACTGAAGGAGTGCGCTCGCGCGTGAGAGAAGAAAGGAAATGTCCCGGGTAGGCTTGATGGGCTTGATTCGCTGCTGGGCTAGAATTCTGGCACGCGTCCTTTTTCTTTTGTTTACTCCTTTTCCTTTTTCTATTTCGATTTTCTGAATAGGTTTTCAAATGGTTTCAAGTTCAATTTGAATTCAAATCTTTCTGAGGTTTTTTAGTGGTGAATTGGTCTCAGAAATAGGTCAAAACCCATGGGGTTACTTTGTATAGGCTGGGTCAAGCTTGGATTTAAAATAATCAGAGACTTTGCATCTGGTTTGCAAATGTTTTAAAAAGGGGTTTTGAAATTATTTCTAAGTTGAAAACTTTGGTCCAAATTCTACACACAAACTATCCAACAATGAAGATAAGCATCTAGGTTCCGAAAATTTCAAGCTTTCAAATGGTGATGGCCATTTGAATTTAATCTGCTCACATAAAATCATAACATCAAGTGCTTCTGTTTTCCTGAAATGAGTTTGATTATGATCTCAAATCTATATGCATGCATGAGTGATATGCAAACTTTGAAATCATGATTTTAGGGATGTTACACTACCCCGCCCTGCAGCTTCAAGCCCTATATAGCTATGCTAGAAATGAGCTCCTCACTGCAGTTGTTGATGAATACCGCCACACCAAGATAGAACTTCATCGCGTGTAAGCTATCCTGGATCGCAAAGAAGCTCTAGAAGTCTAGCAAAGGAATCAAGCCATAATTAAGGACCCGGAAGTAGCCTCTGGAAGCCGCGTCCTAAAGGGAAGAAAGAAGTGTGTCTCCGCTCTACAATATCTCATGAGGTTCAAGCCACCCGAAGATATACAAGGATCCTCCACCCACCTCCCTGAAGATGAAGATAAAGCCAAGGAAGATTCTCCTGGATCGTCCGCCAGCGGAAACTAGCTTAGCATGGTAACCTATGTATCGTCCCAAGACCTGTTTTATAAAACTCTAAGTGCCTTGTCGCCCTGCGGCACATACCTGTTTTGTAACCCCTTAAGTACCTCCTCCACCGATCGGTTTGAAACCGCTAAGTGTATGGATGACATGCAAGTGATATCCCTCTTTGCATGTTTTACCCACGGCGTTGCATCAGACTAAACCCGGGATGACCCCTTCCCAAAGGACCTCGTTTCTGTGACCGCCAAAAACTCCTATGGCATCCTCCAAACCGTCGGACCCGTACCCCGCTCAAGACCTGCTACCCCGACGCTAGTAGACGCCCCTTTCCGATAGACCTTCCATCTAATGAAGCCGTTCCGATGATGTACACAAATGATGCCTACCCCGAAGGAAAGGTGTAGGGCCTTACCCCGACATCAGCATACGACTCCAATCAGGAAAGTCGGCCACTTCACCAAGAACCCCTAGTGTCGCTCTAAGGGGGGCGGGAAAGACTGCGTCTTTCCCTCCCCAAAACCCTATAGACCCCAGGAATCGACCCCTAGTTAGCACTAAATGATGACCACCCCTCAAAACCCGAATCGTCGACCCTGCAAGAAGAACGACAATGGGCACTTCTCCAAATCAGAAGGAACTTCAGGTAGATCCTCCACTCCAAGTTCGACTGCCTAGCCAACACCCCGGTGTATCAAGACCTTGAAGAGATAAAAATTCGACCACGAGGCAAATAAATAAAGAAGATTCAACTCGCCGTCTCGCCTCAAGAAGGAAGTACCCCATCAACGCTGAACCTACCTAGACTTGTCCTAAGGGGAAAAGACTGCGTCTTTTCTGTTTGTTTAAAGCTAAACTGCCCGGTCCAAATCCACTCAGCTCCAACCCGTGACTAACCACGTTGGGTCTTTGCAAAAATTATTAGCGCCTAATAATTTCCACCGCTGAAATTGTTAAGCGGATGTTATTACCCAAACCCTGCTCCTCCCTAATCTCGGGATGAGATTATTTAACGTGGAAAGGTCTATAACATCCTAATTTCAGCAACCCTGATTAAATGTCCAAAAGGCAAAAATCAGAGGGAACAAAAACTTTTTCTTACAATATGTTCTTACTTGTTTGCTTATGCTCAAGCAACTGCTTGTGTATTAGTTATGTGCTCCCTACCTCAACACTAGTTTACAAAAACTATTTCACAAAATATAAGTCTTGGCTGATCTTTCATATTCTCAAATGTTCTAGCATTTCAAAAACCTGAGCCAAGATGACTTTGACATAACCAAATACTTTGCTAGTTACTACTTCCAAAACTATGGAGACGTATATATACTCCCCTTATGTTTTCAAGACAGAACCTTCAACTATCCTTATCTCTAGGTTTTCCACAAACCTTCATTAAAACCTTTTCATCTCAATCTTGGTAGAGATACGAAGATGGTACTTATATTACTTCAAAACAAAACCCCTTTCAACATACCCATCGTTATCTCAAGCTAGGCTTGATGGTAACCCTACTACTAGTTGGATAAGTAACAAGATGAATTGCCTTGATCTGCTGGTTGATGAATTGCCTTGATCTGTTGATTGCCTTGTTTGCTTAGTGTAACTAGAGTGAGATAATCTAGTAGCTCATCCCCTAGGACTCAATCCCTTCTTGTGATCCTCAATCTCAAAGCAAGCATCCAAGTCTGGATCTATCCTAATCCACTCAAGTGGATCATATCATCTCATGCTTATCTCAATCCAGGGATAATCACTCTTGATGGTTTCCAACCTAGTGGAGACCCAACCCAAGATTGGATCCCCTCTCTTCAATCCATACCTCAACATCACCCAATTTATGGGCAGGATAAACCCTTGCCACCCTCTCAAATGTATCCCTCTTGCATACTAGTCAAAATCTCCAAAACTGCCAAAATGGCTAAGTCTGGATGTCCTATCTAGATACCATCTTTGCAGCTCTACCTCTTCCAACCTAGGTGAATTATTGAGAATGTACTTAAACCATCTTGTTTTACATAAGTAGTACTACCAAAGCCCACTCTTTCCCTTGCCTAAGTCATTCTAATTCCCACTCATCCATGATGGTTTTGTAGTCAAGATAATAATCTTTTCTGCAAATCTTATCATCTTGCCTACTTTTGCTGAAGCTCACATCTATATGCCACCTCCCCTTTACCAACTCTTTGCATGGTTATGATACACTAATCATGTCCTATAAACCCCCACTTCACTTGCTTCCATTGGAGCCTTGTGCTTCCTAAACCCACATGGTTTAGAAGGCTACATGATGTATCTGTTATGGCAGACTTATTTTCAACAAAGTTTGTCATATCCTCTACACCACCCCAAATCCAACCAAGGCAAACCTTTGCTTCCATGATCATATTTGTAACTTTGTCTATCCACCCATATACCCCTTGTACCAAGGTGAGCTCTGATCTCCCTAATCCAATCCTGTTTAGATGGCATCAGAACAACTGAACCCTAGATCCTCTCTTTTAAGTAGTTTCCATCCTTCTCACCACTTTTCTTAAAAACAAAGGTTAACCTTGATGCCTACATCAAGTTTACATCATATACCTTGGATATAAGCATCCCCAAATAATTCGCACAATTATTTGGATTATTAAACTATTTTATTTCATTATCTTGCAAATTCCTCAAAAACCTGGTCTTTAAAGGCAAGTTTGTTTTTCTCCAAACCACTTTGCCAACTCAATGTATATTTGAGTTCTCCACATCAAATCCCATCTTCCCAACTCAAAAATAAGATTCTTTATTATTTTGTTTTTCCATTTTTCTTAAATGGCAGAAACAAGAAATAATTTCCTAAACATACTTTTCCACCTCAATAAATCCCAATGAAATTCTCCAATATGTGTTATGGTATTTAGGACCCTATCACATCAAAAAACAAGCTTACCCAATGTAAAATTTTCATCTTAGCTTCATCAAAAAACAAGTACAAACAACATGAATGTATAGTTCCACAACCGAATCACATATTCAATGATACACATCAGATGTTTATACAAGGACAACTTAATAACTTTATGAATACAATGGGAAATGTCATCATACATGATTGCCTCTAGGGCATATTCCCAACAGTCTCCCACTTGCCCTAGAGTCAATCTTCCGACATCACATGTCTAAGAATCTAATGCCTATGGCTCTCAGGTGTGCCTCATGCTTTGGCTGTGGTAATGGCTTTGTCAACGGATCCGCAATATTTGCATCCGTGTGTACCTTGCATAACTTGATATCACCCTGATCCATGAACTGGTGAATCAGGTGGTACCGCAAGAGTATGTGCTTGTTCTTCTAGTGTTGTCTAGGTTCCTTGACTTGTGCTATAGCACCATAGTTGTCGCAATACACGTCTAACGGATTGGACGAGCCCTGAACCACACCAAGATCCATGAGGAAATTCCTCATCCAAACAGCTTCCTTTGCTGCCTCCGAGGCGGCAATATACTCAGCCTCTGTTGTAGATGCAGACACAGTCTCTTGCTTGGAACTCTTCTAGCTCACAGCACCTCCGTTTATAATAAACACGTATCCAGATTGCGAACGAGAATCATCAGAGTTGCTAAGATAACTCGCATCCGTCTAACCTTTTACACTGAGTTCATCTTCACCACCATAAACCAAAAACATATCCTTAGTCCTTCTCAAGTACTTTAGGATATTTTTAGCCGTTGTCCAGTGGATTTCTCCAGGATCATCCTGGTTTCTTCTCACAACACTTAGAGCATATGAAACATCCGGCCTAGTAAAAATCATAGCATACATGATGGATCCGACTGCAGAAGCATACAAAATCGCACTCATCCGACTTTGCTCATTAGTTGTCGAAGGACACTGAGTCTTGCTAAGTTTTACACCATGGGACATCGGTAAGAACCCCTTCTTAGATGATTCCATGTTGAACTTCTTCAACACTTTGTCCAAATAAGTACTCTGACTCAATCCCATGAGCCTCCTTGATCTATCTCTAAAGATCCGGATTCCGAGGATGTATGTTGCCTCACCCAAGTCTTTCATTGAGAAACTCCTTTCCAATGATTCCATGGTTTCTTGCAACATCTGGACGTCATTTCCAATTAGTAATATGTCATCGACATATAAGATTAGAAAGTTTACTTTGCTCCCACTAAACTTCTTGTATAAACAAGAATCATGATCACTCTTGATGAAGCCAAACGATTTGACTACATCATCAAAGCGAATATTCCAACTCCGAGATGCTTGCTTCAACCCATAAATGGATTTCTGAAGTTTACATACCTTGTCAGCATTAGACGGATCGACAAAACCCTCGGGTTGTATCATATACACGTCCTCGGTTAAATTTCCGTTAAGGAAAGCTGTTTTGACATCCATCTGCCATATCTCATAGTCGAAATAGGATGCTATCGCTAACATGATCCGAACTGATTTAAGCATCGCTACGGGCGAGAAAGTCTCGTCGTAATCAACTCCTTGAACTTGTCGGAACCCCTTCATGGCAAGGCGTGCTTTATAGACGGAAACATTTCCATCCATATCAGTTTTCTTCTTAAAGACCCATTTGCACTCGACGGATCTTGCATCGTCTGGAAGATCAACCAAGTTCCAAACTTGATTTTCATCCATGGACTTTAACTCGGATCTTCCAAGCCATGACTCGGAATCAGATCCCACCATCGCTTCCAAATATTTTGCCGTCTCATCACTGTCTAACAGTAATACATAACGAACACTTCGTAATCTTGCCGATCTTCATAGTACAGGTGCTGCTGCTGGCTCAGCTACCACGACCGGCTCAACCTCCAAGGTTTTTTCCGACTCGCTACTAGCCGGTTCCTCTCGAATTTCTTCGAGCTGCACCGTGCTCCCACTTACTCCCCGACTGAGAAACTCTTTCTCAAGGAAGACACAGTTCCGAGCGACAAACACTTTGCCCTCTTCTCGGTATCCAAGGTTTCCCTTGGATACCCCCATGAAAATACACTTATCCGACTTGGCCGTGAGCTTGTCCGACTGAAGTCGCTTGACAAATGCTTCACAACCCCAAATCTTAAGAAAAGACAAACTCGGCTTTTTGCCTGTCCACATCTCATGCGGTGTCTTCTCTAACAACTTTGATGGTACTCTGTTTAGTGTGAACGCCGCTGTTTCTAGAAAATAACCCCAAAATGATAAAGGCAGATCTGTCCGACTCATCATTGATCGTACCATGTCCAACAAGGTCTGATTCCGCCTTTCTGAAACACTGTTCCTTTAAGGCATTCCTGGAGGAGTAAGTTGAGGAACTATTCCACAACTTTTTAGATGGTCATCAAACTCATGGCTCATGTACTCGCCTCCTCGGTCCGACCGAAGAAACTTTATTTTCTTGCCGAGTTGATTCTGTGCTTCATTCTATAATTCTTTGAACTTTTCAAAGGCTTCCGACTTATGTTTCATCAAGTAGATATATCCATACCTACTCAAATCATCAGTGAAGGTAATGAAGTACTCATAACCACCCCTGGCTGTCGTGCTCATTGGTCCACATACATCACTATGTACTAGTCCCAACAAGTCGGACGCCCTTTCACAACTCTTTGCAAAAGGTGTCTTGGTCATTTTTCCGAGTAGGCAAGATTCGCATGTCTCGAACGACTCCAAGTCGAACGAAGTTAGGAGTCCATCATCATGGAGATTCTTTATGCGTTTCCAACTTATATGACCAGGCCGACAGTGCCAAAAGTAAGTCATATTCAGATCATTTGCTTTCAACCTTTTAACATTTATGTTATAAACCGACTCACCATCAAGATTCAAAACAAATAACCCGTCCTGGACAGGTGCAAAGCCGTGAAACATATCATTCAAATACAAAGAATAACCATTATTATTGATATTCGACTCACATCCTTGCCTCATCAAACATGAAGCAGAAATAATGTTTAAACTGAGCACTGGAACATAATAACAATTATTCAGTTCCATAATGAATCCGGAAGGTAAATGAAGCTGCATCGTGCTGACTTCCAATGGAGCAACTCTTGCTTTGCTGCCGACTCGAATATCAACCTCGCCTCTTGCTACGCTCCTAGTTCTTACCAGTCCCTGCAAAGAGTTGCAGATGTGAATAACTGATCCGGTATCATATACCCAAGAACCATTAGGTGCATCAGCAAGATATATGTCTATAACATTGCAAACAAGTGTACCTGAGTCATACCTCCACTCTTGGCCTTGTCGGCCAAATACTTGCTGCAGTTCCTCTTCCAGTGGCCATCCGCCTTGCAATAGAAGCAAGTGGATCCTGCTGAAGGAGATGGCTTAGTCCCTGAGGAAGCGCTTGGGATCGGGTCCTGAGCCTGCTTTCCTCCTGACTTAGCCTTCTTCTTAGTCCAAGAACTCTTCTTGAACTTAGCCTTATTTTGCACCATCAACACTTGACTGGCGCCCTTCTTGAGATCCGCCTCTGCCTGCTTGAGCATCCCATGAGATTCAGTGAGCTTCTTATCCATACCATGCATGTATTAGTTCGAAATGAACTGCCCATATGCACTAGGAAGAGAGTTCAGAATTATATCCATAGTGAACTCTTCGCTAATGGGGTAGCCAAGCCTCTCTAGAGACTGCACATAACCAACCATTTTGATTACATGCGGACTCAGTGGATCACCATCCTTAAGCTTGCAACTCAGCAAAGCCTGAGAGACTTGATACCTCTCAGTCTTTGCCTGAGCCTAGAACATACTTTTGAGGCTTTCGATCATATAGTAGGCCTCAACATGCTCAAATTGCTTTTGCAAGTCCGGTTCCATGTGAGCAAGCATAAGACAGCTAATATCCGTGGACTCATCCTTAGCCCGACGGTAGGCATTGGTGACAGCGACTATCGCATTCTCATTCGGCTCATCTAGAAGTGGGTTGTCTAGGACATGGTCCTTCTTTTCTTGTTTGAGAACAATTCTCAGATTTCGATACCAGTTGGTAAAATTAGTGTCGTTCAGTTTATCTTTCTCAAGAATGGTTCTCAAGGCAAAACCGGATATCTGAGAGTGACTGCTACTTGGTGCCATGATCTACAACAGAAATATGCAAAACACTTAAGACATGTATTCATAAAAGAGCAAGCATATTAAACATTTTAATATTTTATGCTCCCACTAGAACCAACACCCCTCCGATGGTTGCTTATTGATTCAGGACCCTAAATAAGCAAGCCGGCTAGTGAGCTTTAGCATCACCGCTAGCCGCCAAGTGATCTAGGTAGACAACTCCTTGTCAATCGCATCTCATACGACTCCTGTTGGACGGGTGGCATCACATGACCCGGCTCCCATCCGACTTTTCCACGAGCCCCAACCGTTGTGATAGACCCGTCTAGCTTACCGAGTGTTTCCGCAGTAAGAGTCCGACTCGAACCCACCTAGTCGGAAATAATTGGCAGCACCTCAATTTTATGAGCCCACTACCAAAAATGTCCAACTTGTGATGGTGCAAACACTGGCAGGGAAAACCGACTAGACCTTCTTTGAGGGATCAAATTTTACCGACTATCTAATAGAGGTAAAACAGAGACATAACAATAACACAAAATAAAGCAATTATAATGTGAAATGGTATGGCTCCCTTCATGGCGATCTCCATCTCCACAAAGCCTATAATCCGACTCGTGCCAACTGTTGTCACTTGCCATCTTACTCCATGTCGTCGACATGTACATCGCCTTGCATTTCATCCGAATTCTCCAAACAGCTACACTAGCTTAGTAAAGTAAATTACATAGAGAATCCGACACGTAGGTCGTTATACAATAAAATGACAGCACCTAGGCTCTAGCCGGCTGACAAAAACCGTGATTCGCAGATCACGTATGGATTACACACATACATCACATGCACATGAACCATACCATTCACAACTTCCTGCAAAAACAAGTTATGCATAGATACAATATCTACCGGCGTTGTGAATCTCGCAACGACATCTAAGGAGCTACGACAGGGCGAAGCCGGCGGTCCCGCTAGCCGGATAGTGGGTGGGGATCTCATTTATGATCCGGACATGGATTCCAACCATTATTCCGATTCGATCAAACTCTTTGATCTTCGATCATCGCTTCTGGATTTACGTGTCACAGTCTACCCCGATGGCGGAAGCCGACCGGTAGGGGTATGTCATTCCATGACCTCAACAGTATGATCACGAAAATTAGATCTACCATTCCCCGAGTACAGTTGATCCAATCAACCTTGTACAACACTGATCTATCTCATAGATCGACCACCAAAACAACACATAGATCTCATCTACAGCCAACCACATATCACATATGCGAGATCTCGATCCTAAAACCAGAAGCTATCGCTCTAATACCACAATTTGGCCATGCAGAGATAAAACAAAACTTTTTCCTCTAACATGGTGATCCCAAGATCTAGCCGATGTAGAAGGCTGTAACATCCCTAAAATCATGGTTTCAAAGTTTGCATATCATCCATGCATTCATAATCATTTTGAGGACCATTTTCAATATCATTTCAAAACAGAAGCATTTGAAGGCTTATTATTTTATGTAACAAGGCTTTGACCCACTATTACTCTCTAGTAAGAGATTATTTGTTTTAAACTAGAAATATTTGAACTTAGAGTGAATTGATGTTTTCCAAAGCTTGGACAAAAAAATTGAAAACAAGGTATGAATTTAAAACCATTCATATGTCTTTAATAAACAATTGATAAAGGCATTGTTTATTTTTTAAATTCCAATGTACCAATGTATTTCCAAGTGTACAACTTTGTTTTGTAGCCAAATGTGTACTAGTTTCACTATACAAAAATCCAGAAGTGGTTTGAATTGAAACTCATTTGAATTTGGTTCCTAAAAATCAAAATAGAAATAGAAAAAGATTAAAGAAATAGAAATGGGATGGCGCCAGCATTTTGGCCCAACAACAGAACCAGCCCACCCGGGCCAGTCCCCTCTACCCCCTCTCTCACCCGCACCCGCTCTGCCCTACTGATACTGCCACTGGGCCCAAGCCAGGTCAGCATCTTCTTCCCCACCCCGCGCGCGCAGACTCCATCGCCACCGCCGTTTCCTCCAGAAACGCTGCGTTGATTTCGCGCTTAATTGGCATTGAACCACTGCGTGATTCTCTCGCCCCTTCTGGATACTTAAACACCTCGCCGCCACGGTCATTTCCCCCCGCACAACACACTCTCCTCGTCACCAGGCTGCCAGTATTTCAAGTCGCACCGCCGCTGCCCGACGAACTCCGGCGTGCGATTACGGTGAGCTCCGACCACCCCTCTGCCCTCATGTATTCGCCTGCAAGAACCCGATGCCGCCAGCAACTCCGACAAGCGCTAGCCCCTGCTACAGTCCGCCCTTGTCCACGCCAGCAGCACGTTGAGCTTCCTCGTGTTCTTGCGAGTCTGGTAAGCCACGCCACAACCCCCAGCCCTCATGTATTCGCCGGACCGTCACCGCCAGTAGCGCCGCCGCTGCGACCACGCGCGCCGCCAGTTCTTGGCCAAGCCGTCGTGGGCCGTTGGATCTAGATTTAGCGCGTTAGATTAGATCACTTATCAAAAGGGTATGATTAGATCTGGCCCGTGCGATTTCATTTAAATCCTGCAGATCTCGCTGATCGATCCAGCAGAAGCGGTATCAGCCAATCAAAACACGCCGCGTGTGTGTGGGTTTGATTTAAAATTTGGAATTAGATCTATTAGTTGTTCAAACTTGCAAAATTCATAACTTTTGATCCACACGTTCAAATTTCGTAAATTTTATATCATTGGAATCAGGAGAAAGAATTATATCCATTTATGCACTTTGTTTAATAAATTGCATATGTAAAATGGGTTGTATTTGCAGAGACATTTCTAAGCTTATTTTGTATATAAAAATTGTTTGGAAAATGTTCTAAGGGCCAAATTAATTTTATTTAGTGTATAATTTTTTTGTGTATGATTCAGTACTGTTTCACTTGTCTTGTTTGATTTGGAAAAATCATAACATGGCATTTGCATGCATTCATATATTTTTGCTTGTGTATTTTTGATATGTGAATTTGGTGCTATCATTTTATGTGTAGATTTTGGTGCTAATAGTGATTGTGGTTGTGAAGATTGTTGCTACTCCCCGAACTACCAAGGCAAGTGGTGCTTCATATTTTTGTCCCTATATTTTGACTATGCATTAGAAATATTTCGTATAGGCTTCCAGGAGTATTTTGCTAAGTATCTATATGCTATGCTTGGGAAATCCTAGTAGTTGTAGAATTTTTAGAATTTTTTATAAGTTAAGATACTTGCTATTGCCATGCTTAGCCTAGCTAGTAGTAACCAAGGGTGGAATATATACATGCTATGGAAAAATATTGCTAAGTCTTTGACTTATGTTTTTGCTTAATAAAACTACTAAGTGAATGAAACACCTAGGTGGAATGGTAATTTCTTGGTGGTTTTGGTTGAGTGGTTACACAAGGCCCATTTATATGGTCTACCTTGTGTACATCACTTGTGGATTGCCACCCAGGAACAAAGGGATTGGAGATGCCAAATGTTAAGAAGCTTCTAGTGCAGCCACATGGCATTATGGGCTCTGCCTGGATCATATAGGTTGCAATAACTTAGCCAAATGGACAGTTGGTGGTAGGGGATTGATAGGTTTGGAGCGCGTCCATTTTGGTCTAAGGGAAGGCTTCTGAAAGGTCCTGTCTTGGTGAAAATCAAGTCTTGTGGGGAAAGTGCACAACCTCTACAGACGGAAGAAACTAAGTACTTAGCCATGTCCCTGGTATTGGAAAATTTGAGCATCAAGACATGGAAGCTATCAAGAATCTCCTCATCCCAATTTTCTAAGTTAAAACTTGTGGTTGAACAAGGGTGAAGGTTCACCAATTTCTATTGGTGGTTCCTTGGGAAAGTTTTTGCCAAACAAAAACTTAGTGTTTTCAACTGATAGGCAAAACCTATTTTGAGCAAAGCAAGCCTAAGCTACACTTAGCCAAATTCATGTAGTAACTAGATGCTAATATTCTACTAAGGTATCACTTGCCAATACTATTCCAATGTATTGACCCACTGTGGTTGTAACTTGTGATGTTGCAGGTTACTCTGATGATGATTAGGGGTTATGAGTCTACACTCAACATGCTTGCCTGTGGCACATGAAGATGAAGACTTCTATTTTATATTGTTAAGTTAAACTCTTGTACTAGCCTATGGCTATGGAGTTGTAAAAGAATATGTTATCTCTGGAATGACGATGTAATAATGACCATTGTTTCTGTGTACTTCATCTTAAACTGTGGATGCTAGCAATTGATCCAGGGACTAGCATTGCAATCACATGGATCTTTACCTTTATAAAGGTGGGATCTTACAGATGGTATGAGAGCACTGTGTTGCCTTTAGGATTATGACCCTAGGATTGGATTAGAAACCACTAAGTAAAAATGTTCTACAATTTCCACACTTGTGTTTTTCTTCTCGTAAACTTTTCTAATCTTCTTTCTCATCTCTATTTGTAGATGAACTCCATCAACGAATCCGTGAGGAAGGGACCACTCATGACCATGACCTTGGAGTGTGAGACAGAATTCCCCAAGTCCCTCATGGTTACCATGGGGATACATGGTGCAGCTGTGTACAAAGGATTCCCCGTGATGGATGAAGGAGTAGAGTACTGGTGGGTGCAACTTCACTTGTACAAAAACAAGGAAGACAACCACAAGGAGTCAGGATTCTGCATGGTCACCAACTCAGAAATGCACACCACATTCTTTGACTCTTCAAGAAATGCAGCTTGGAATGCCATCAAGGAGCTTAGTGATAGACTCAAGTGCAGAATGCTTAACACCCAAAATGACCTTAGGGAAGAAAAGAAGCATACCCAAGAGTTAGAGGCTACCAACCAACGTTTAAGAGAGGACATCATAGACTTAGCAATGGAGTCATGTGATCAGGATCGACAGATTGCCTCTTGTAAGGTTACCAACCTTTAATAAGGTAGAGATCCCTGTGTTTACAATGCGAGTCCCTGGATCAATAGCTAGCATCCACAGTTAAGATGTAATATCAAGAAACAAAGGTCATAATACAACTTTATAACCAGGAATAAAAATAATTTATTACATCTTACATAGCTCATTTGGCTATCTCATTACAATGCAGCAGAATATAACAATAGCATGGGGTCCTTCATCTTCAAAGTGCCACAGGCAGACATGTTGGTTGTAGACTTGTAATCCTAATCATTACACTTCACTAATATCAAACAAACCTGCAACATAACAAGTTACAGCCACAAGGGTCAATACATTTGAATTGTATTGGCAAGTGATACTATGGTAGTATAGTGGAGTCTATCATCTATATGCATTTGGCTAAGTGGAGATTAGGCTCTCTTTGCTCAAAATAGTTTTTCCTTATCATTTGAAAACGCTAAGTTTTTGCTTGACAAAAACATTCCCAAGGCATCTCCCAATAGAAATTGGTGATCCTTCAACCCTTGTTCAACCACAAGATTTTAACTTAGAAATTGGGATGAGGAGATTCTTGATAGCTTCCATGTCTTGATGCTCAAATTGTCCTTTACCAGGGACATGGCTAAGTACTTAGATTTTACACTCTGCAGAGGTGGTGCACTTTCCCCACAAGACATGGTTTCACCAAGACAAGATCTTTCAGAAGCCTTCCCTTAGACCAGAATGGACGCGTTCCAACCTATCAAACCCCTACCACAAACTGTCCATTTGGCTAAGTTATTGCAACCTATATGATCCAGGAAGAGCCCATAATGCCAAGTGGCTGCACTTGAAGCTTCTAAACATTTGACATCTCAAATCTCTTTGTTCCTGGGTGGCCATCCACAAGTGAGATACACAAAGGTAAACCATAGAAATGGGCCTTGTGAACCACTCAACACAAACCATTCCTTCCATTCCACCCAGGTGATTCATCCACTTAGTTGTTTTATTAACAAAACACAAGTCCACAGACTTAGAAATATTTCATAGCATGAATATATATTCCACCCTTGTTTTCTACTAGCTAAGCTAAGCACGATAGTAGTAGGAATCTTAACTTAGGAAATACTACTAAGGTTTCATCTACTAGGATTTCCCATGGCATAGTTTATACTTAGTAAAATTCCATGCAAGTCCTACTTAGAAATATCACTAATGCATAGTGAAAATAATGGGACAAAAGTATGAAGCATCACTTGACTTTTTGGTAGAGAATATAGGTTCACTCCTTGATCTTGCAATGTTCACACACTTCAAATCACTATAATTCAATCAAGCAAGCAATATTTCAATCTACCATTCAAGCAACATCACATAAAATAATAGAAACAAAACAATGCATGCAAGCATGCTAAAGATTATTTTATTTGTAAAAGTGTTTTATAATAGGTTATAAACATTTGAAAACACCTAATGATCATTTTATAAAGTGGCAAAATCATTTGCAAAAGATTTCACTTCATAAACCATTTTTAAACCAAGTCATTATTTTATGTGGTTGAAAATGTCTTTAGCAAAACAACAATTTTATGTGGTTCACCAAATAAATTTTTAAATCATAAAACTTGGTGCTTGGGGTCAGAGAGTTTATTCCAAAACATTTCCCAAAAGGTTTCTTTCCAAAATTATTTTTAAACAATAATCAACATTTTTCATTGGCTAGAAATGTTTTAAATCAAAGATTCATTCTTTTGTTTCACCAAATACATTTTTGAAACCACCAATTGATTCCTAGGGTCAGTAGGTTCAAAACAAACCATTTGCCAAAGTTTTTATCTCAAAAATCATTTTAGAACAATTTTTATATTGTAAACATGCATACACAAGTTTGTGCAAAAACAATCAATTTAACAGAATCATTTTACTAAACAAAGTGCATGGTCAGAATGTACTTGTTTTGCTCAATCCATTGATATAAAATTTGCAAAATTTGGACGTGTGGTTTGAAAGTTATGAATTTTTCAAATTGGCACATCTAATAGAACAATTCTGTTTTAAATCAAACCAGCAAGGCCACGTGTCTAGTTCTGATTCGCTGATACCGTTTTGTTTGGATCGAGCGATACAAGCTGTAGGATTTAAGTTAGATCGCACGGCTCAGAGGCACTACTTACCCTTTCGTTCACGTTCTAATCTTAACCGTCAGATCAAAATCCTATGGACCTTATTGCTTTGACCATGAAGCAGCGGCGCTGGCGGCAGCAGGTGGCGTCGCTGGCTATGGCTACGGCGTCGCCGGCGATGCAAGAAGCGAGAGGGTAAAAGGAGTGGCTCACCGGGTTCAGGAGTACATGGCGATGCTCAACGTGTTCGAGATGTGGCAGGGGGCGCACGGGGTTCACGACAATCGCTCGCCGGAGTTCGTGGAGTCGTCGGGCGTGCTCAGGCGAGGTTGAAGACGAGGCTTCAGAGCATACTAGAGAAAATGGAAAGTATGGTTAGATGCGCAAGGACGTGGCGAGGATGCGTGCGTGAAAGAGAAAGAGAGGGGCGGTTAGATTCTTACCAGAGGCTTCGCCGGAGAGAAAGTAGACGGTGGCGGCGGTGGTCGTCGTCGTTGCCGAGGTTCTGGGGCGCGCGGGGGCGAGCTGATGCAACTGGTAGGTGTGCCAAGGTCTGGGGGTCACGCTTGTGTGCTCGAGGAGGCGAGGGGAGGCGAGGTCTGGTCGGATTCGTCGCCGGAGAACCGTCGGGCAGAGGGACTTCGACGTCAAAATTCCAGCGGCCTGGTGGCTCCTGTGGGGTGAGGTCTGGGGGAGAAGGAAGAGGAGACCAGGGCGGTTAATAGGGCACAGTCGCGGCGAGTAATGGTCGCGGCATCAACGCGTATTGAAGCTGTCTTCAAATGCCAATAACGGCGAGGAGGAAAGAGGGGCGAGGTCAGCGGCGGGTGAAGACGATGGTGAGGTGGCGGTGGGGTCGTCTGGCAGCAAGAAAGAGAGTGTGGGGGTGGGGTCCATCGGTCAGTTGCTAAGCGGGTGTAGGCGATGGTACGAATCTTTTTTCTCCCGGGGTGGGTAGATGGGCTAACTGGGCCTTAATGGGCTAGCTGGCTGGGCTGAGTCCTTTTTCATATTTTTTTTGTTCTGAATGATTTTCTCTTTTTCCATTTCTATTAATCTGTTTTGGTTTTGTTTAATTAATTCAAACCTCAATTTGATTTCAAAACTCAACCAAAATTTGTGTAGGTTTAAATATTGATTAGTAATATAATCTGAAGTCAATTTTTGAATAAAACTGTATTCTTTTTGGGGTCTTTTTAATTATTCAAAAAGGCCCTTGTTTTAAATCAAATAAGATTTAATAATATTTCAAACACCATTTAAATTCTTTAAACTTTCCAAATCTTTTCATTAGGTTTTTATTTGTTTAATAGGGTGTCAAATAATTCATCTTGAATTATTTGGAGGGTATTTAATATGATTCATAAATCATTTGAATTGGGTATTTGTTTTAATTCCAATGGAATTAAATATAGTTTTAATTCTCTAAATTTTATTTGGGGGATTTATTTTATTTAAATTAATTAGACAACTTTTATTCCACTTGGGTAAATCCCAAAATACTATTTTCTCATGAATTATAATTATTCTTATTAGAGATTTTTCTTTATTAAAAGAGGGATAGAATGGTTAATGCAATTTTATTTTATTTTGGAAATTTTTTATCCTTTTATTTTATTTGGATTTGGATTCTATTCATTCTATTTTCTTATGGATTTTGCCAAGATTTAATTTGTTCTTTTAAATATTCCTTATTTAATATTTCTTTCTTCATCTTTATAAAATACATATCTTTTTATTTAGAGATCCAAACTTGGTGATTCCAATTTGTAAAATCTTATTTGAGATTTATTTATCCTTTTAAATATCTTTAGGATTAATTGCTCACCATTTGGTATGGATTTATAGATAAGTGCTTTATTAGCTTTGGAAATTACCTTTCCTTATCTTATTAAATTCATAAGATTTTATCCTTGGCTCCAAATTAAGTGAAACCAGTTTGTAGGGTTTTAGTATATTTCTATTTATCATTCTTGATCATTTAAAAATGTTTGATGATAAATTTTTATATGGATCAAATCCATAGGTTATGAGATAACTTGGAAATGATTTTATTCCATTAGGGTTTAGGGTTTGGATATATTTTCTCAAGTGTTTAAATTTCCAGATGCATTTATGAAGAATGCATTGCACTTGATTTGAATTTAGTTGGATTCAAATGTTAATCAAAGTTTGTTCATGATGGGATTTTAAGTTTCCATTTTAGAAACAAAAGTTTCTTTTCACCCTAAAATTCAACAATAATTTTATTTTGTTTATTTATTTTTCACATTACAAGATTTGGAAAATCTTGGAATGTGACACCTCTAGGGATGCCCTGTTAGCCAACTTGGCAAGTGAGATGGGAATGTAATGTACTTCGTTAGTTGGACCACCACACTTATCGTTTTATTTCTAAAAAAATTATCAAAGTTATGTTGAACCTTGATGCTTGTGATGGATTTGTGTATGCCATGACTTGTGTGATTGTTGCAAAAGTTATGCTTGTGATATTTGGTCTTGTGATTTTTCTCTATTGCTGTTGACTCTAACTTTTTCTATCTTATAAAAAAGTAGATGCCTACTGTTATTATCAACACGGCCGAGGAGTTCAAGGGAACTCGATTTGGCACTCGTCTCATTGAGCTCACTAGCGTGCTCAACCTTCCACTCCCTAGCATCATGACGCTTCCCCTCACCAAGTTTGAGAGGAAGGACCTTTGGGGCTTCAGAGTCACTCAGCCCAGATGCCAAGCAGAGCCAACCACAGAGACCATCACCTTCAAGCTCATGCATGATGACAAGGAGAAAGGCCTAGATGTAGTCATGCAGGAGTTACTTGCGCACCTGGTAGGGAGACACTCCAGGGAGCTTAGAGGTCTTTATTTTCACCCCTTTGGGAGACGCGACGAGGTGGGTGAGACTATTGAGTTCGAGGATGCTGCTAGAGAGACGGTGGAGCCGATTCATCTGTACCTTCAGGACCTAGAGGTTCTTATTAGGCACCTAGATACTTATAGGACTAACATCATACTTAGCAATGACAAGCTCCAGGTGCAACTTCGTGAGAAGGACAAGCTCTTCGCGGAGCAATACGAGATAGTCAAGGAAATGGAGGCCAATTTTGAGAGCCAGGACAGGAAATTCAAGAGCCATGAGAAGAGAGTACAAGGCCGGAACAAGAAGATCCGGGAGATGAAGGAAGAGCTGGAGGCCAAGGACTTCGAGCTCGAGCATCAGCAGGGTGTGATTGAGAGACTTCGCTCACAGAAGAGGGCTCTTAAGGACAAGATAGAGGCCTTGACTACCAATGTCGAGGAATACAAGACCGTTATGGAGAATGCAGGTATTACACTTGTTGATGTGGAGGTTGATGCAGAGGAGTAGTGATTACTACTCATTTATCTTTCATTTACCATACTTATGATTATTGAGTCGCAATGACCATCCAACATGTGGGTGGCTTGCTATGGTGTGATTACTTTTACAAACTTGTTGTTTACGTCGTTTGAACCTTATGTTATTTTGATGCTTGTTTTGGTGATTGTCTATGTGATATATTGTGCATGTTAAGCATCTATGGGTATCTTATTCTTATCCTTACAAAAACCACAGATGCCTCCTCGACGTGCCAACTCCAACCCAAACAACATCAATGTCACCCCCGAGATGCAGAAGCTGATGACAGCACTGGCACAGCTGATGCAGATGATGACCACTTTTATGCAGAATCAGAATAACAACAACAACAACAATCAGAACAATCCACCAGGATTTGACATGCTCACCAGATTCCTAAGATTGAGGCCTGCGAAGTTCTCAGGAACCACTGACCCAATGGTGGCCAATGATTGGCTATGTTCGGTGAACAAGGATTTGGTAACCGTCGGCTGCACCGATGAAGAGAAAGTCAGGTTTGCAGCACATCTGTTGGACGGACCAGCAGCCACTTGGTGGGATAACTTCCAGATCACCACTCCCATTGAGGATGTGACATGGGCTATCTTTGAAGATGTATTCCGTACAACTCACATCTCATCCGGGGTGATGAATTTGAAGAAGGAGTTCCATAACCTGAAACAGCGTCACTGCAGCGTGGCTGAATATATTGAGGAGTTCAACAATCTGGCGCGTTATGCACCGGATGAAGTTGATACCGATGCCAAGAGGAAGGAGAAATTCCTCGAAGGACTGAATGATGAACTGAATCTGCAGCTATCTGTTGCCTATGTCCCAACCTACCAATCACTTTGTGACAAGGCTACCATATTGGATAACAACATGAAACAGGTTGAAAGCAGAAAGAGGAAGCACAGCTCTAACAAGCACAGTTCGGGATCGTCTCACAAGCGTTCCCATCATGATGATAGTGGGAGTTCTGGATCCCACAAACATGGAAAGTACAACAACCACCACAGCCACAACCGCCATCATGACAACAAGCATCACCGTAGTCATGATAATGACAAGTACAAGAACCACAAGAGTGGACACATGAGTCACCACAGTGGAGGTGGAAGTGGAAGTGGCAGTCAGCCTGCAAAGAGAGATATCAGTCAGGTTGAATGTTTCAAGTGTAAGAAGCTGGGGCATTATGCAAATGAATGCCCAGAAAAGAAAGTTGAAGGAACCAACAAGCCCAACCCTTTCCAGAAGGGACAAGTGAACCACATCAATGTGGAAGAGATTTATGAGGAGTCCGATGATGTGGCTGGTAAGTTCAAACTCAATTATATTCTAGCACTTGTTCTTTTTGATACTGGTGCATCACATTCATTCATATCAAAAGCATTTGTTGATAGAAATGGGTTTCCAACTAAAAATATTGAGTGTCCAATAAAAGTAAGTTCTCCCGACGGAGATATGATAGTAAGTTTTGGATGTCGTGATCTAGTGATAGAATTTGGAAAGCATAAGTTTCCAGTGAGTCTGATAATCCTAGATTCCCAAGGACTGGATGTAATTTTGGGAATGGACTGGATGACCAAGTATGAAGGAGTACTAGATTGTGCCAATCGTACTGTCGCACTCACAACTCCGGAAAAGAAACGGATAAGATTCAAGTCTAACTTTGAATCAAAATGGAGTAAGCTAAATTCTATTAAGGGGTTAGCATAGACAATGTGCCAATTGTGAGGGAATATCCAGATGTGTTTCCAGAGGAATTGCCGGGAATGCCACCAGATAGAGAAGTGGAATTTCTGATTGACTTGCGGCCAGGATTAGGACCAATAGCTAAGAGACCTTACAAGATGTTAGTTGATGAGTTGAAAGAACTCAAGAAACAACTTGGAGAACTGTTGCTGAAAGGATTTATTCAACCAAGTTCTTCATCTTGGGAGCACCAGTCTTGTTTGTGGAAAAGTAAGATAGAAGTCAAAGGTTATGCATAGATTATCGTTCACTCAATGAGATGACTATCAAGAACAAATAACCTTTGCCCAGAATCAATGACTTGTTTGATCAGTTAGAAGGAGCCTGTGTGTTCTCAAATATTGATCTCCGGTCAGGTTATTTTTATCTTAAGATAAGAGAACAAGACATACCTAAGACAACTTTCACCACTAGGTATGGATTGTATGACTACACAGTGATGCCATTTGGTTTGACCAATGCACGAGCTTACTTCATGAATATGATGAACAAGGTGTTCATGGAGTTCCTTGACAAGTTTGTTGTCATTTTCATTGATGAAATTTTGATCTAATCCAAGAGCAAAGAAGAACATGAAGGGCATTTGCGTTTGATACTTGAGAAGCTTAGAGAGCATAAGTTGTATGCCAAATTCAGCAAGTGTGAATTCTGGTTGAAGCCTTGTGCTTCCATTGGAGCCTTGTGCTTCCATTGGCCTATCAACCCCCACTTCACTTGCTTCCATTGGAGCCTTGTTCTTCCTAAACCCACATGGTTTAGGAGGCTACATGATGTATCTGTTATGGCAGACTTATTTTCAACAAAGTTTGTCATCTCCTCTACACCACCCCAAATCCAACCAAGCCAAACCTTTGCTTCCATGATCATATTTGTAACTTTGTCTATCCACCCATATACCCCTTGTACCAAGGTGAGCTCTGATCTCCCTAATCCAACCCTGTTTAGATGGCACCAGAACAACTAAACCCTAGATCCTCTCTTAACTAGTTTCCATCCTTCTCACCACTTTTCTTCATAACCAAGGTTAACCTTGATGCCTACATCAAGTTTACATCATCTACCTTGGATATAAGCATCACCAAATAATTCGCACAATTATTTGGATTATTAAACTATTTTATTTCATTATCTTGCAAATTCCTCAAAAACCTGGTCTTTAAAGGCAAGTTTATTTTTCTCCAAACCACTTTTCCAACTCAATGTATATTCGAGTTATCCACATCAAATCCCATCTTCCCAACTCAAAAATAATTATTTTTGAGATTCTTTATTATTTCGTTTTGCCATTTTTCTTAAATGGCAGAAACAAGAAATAATTTCCTAAAAATACTTTTCCACCTCAATAAATCCCAATGAAATTCTCCAATATGTGTTATGGTATTTAGGACCCTATCACATCAAAAACCAAGCTTTCCCAATGCAAAATTTTCATCTTAGCTTCCATAATCTACTTCTGCACTTTTTGAAGAAGTGCATTTAAATGGGATTATAATCCCTAGAAAACTCACATTTAAATCATGGAGAGATTATTTGACCTACTCCATCTACCAGTACCATTTCCACGCTTTGCCCAATGCAGCTTTTGCAACTTCCTTCACAAGTCAAAAATGATCAACATTTTGCAAATCAAGCAAACTTGATTCAAAACAAACCCAAACCAGCTCCAATCTTATCCAGCACTTCTCCCTAACCCCATCACTCTCCCCTGGTCGACCAGCACTATAGCATGCCCACACAGCCCTTGTCCCACATGGTTAATTAAGAGGGAGACAAAGGCAATGTCTTGTCTAGCCACTCCTTTTCTTATTACAACACCCCACCCCCTCTCTATCCCCTAGCATGACCAGGACCCTCTCTCTCACCTCTCCACCGCCTCCCTTGCCTAATGGATGGCCAGCACCCCTCTCCCAAGCTCCCACATGCACCTAGTGCACCATGGACCCATCTAGCTTGGTTTATAAGGCCACATGCCAGTACAGCTCTCCCCCTCGCCCTCATTTGCTGCCTCTCCTCTCCACTTACTCCCCCAGATCTCCTCTCACTCTCCCCAGCCCTGTCCAGCCCAAAGGAAGAAGGAGAAATAAGCTTCGGCCTCCTTCACAAAATCAAGCATAGCTCCACCTCTAGTTATCTTCTGGCCCCGCATGTCATCTTGCAGCACTCCTCTCCTCCTACTCTATCTGATCGTGCCCTTTTATTCGACATGCAGCTGCTCCCGAAGCCGCCCGGATGAACTACGACAAGCTAGGCTCGCGCGTCGCAGCGCGAGCTCCCTCCAGACGACGAACCCCCTCGTGCCGCCCCTCTTCGGAGTTGTCGTCGTCGACCGCGTCGCCCCGTCGCCTCCACGGCCTCCCTCGAGCCCCCGGTGAGCCTCCCCCACCTCCGTATCACCCTCTGCTAGGGTTTCTCCCTGCGGACCCCGTCGGGAGGTAGACGGAGAGCCCTGGCCGTCGATCTAGATCTAATCCAGTGGCCAGGAGCTCCCCTACCCCTTCGCCCCTGGCTAGGCCAGCTGCGCTGCGGCCCTCCCGCGGGCCTGCACCTTCGGCTGGGCCGGAGCCTCTTCCCAGCCCATCTCCCCTCTGGATCTGGCCTGTTGACCGCCTAGCTCTTCTCTTTTCTTTTCTGATTTTCAGATCTGTATCTATCCAGCCACTTTAAATTCCAAAAAAAATGTAAAACTCCACCAAATATTCAGATCCAAATTTTTCCAAGTACCTGGGTATATTCTTTAACATGCAGGCCCAGATCTGGACCAAAATGTTGTTTAAAATAAAAAATGATAAATCATTTCCTAGGATCTGTCCTTTTCACCAATAAATCTCTCCAGAAAAGTTTGGTATATCCAATTGGAATGAAACCAACTTTATCTGGAAGGCATGGTCCATATCTTTCATATCACACTGGCCCCACCTTATTTTGCTTCCTAATTTGTTGGTAGTAAAAATATCAAAACAGAGCCTTGCTGACTTTAGGAATTTCCCTAGATCAAACCAAATGAGGTTTGGACCTAATTCCAACTCTCACTAGACACACATAACCATATATTCCAAAATCCAGCAGCTCATAATTTTATGAGTCTCTATTGGTTTTTAGTGAATTAAACCCTTCTGTGCATGGTTTATTCACTAATAAAAACATTACAATAGCTCTGCAAATCCAAAAAGGTTGATTCCAATTTCTACAGAAAGTTATTTACATCGCCTAACATGTGTCCTTGTAATCACCTAAAAATCTTCTATAGATTAAATATGATGAAAAAGAAAAATCCCATCCAGTACTGCTTTTGGGAATTTGTCAAGGGCATTCTGGTTTTTTTTAGGTGATTCCAACTCCTCTTGAATCAGTCCACCAAATTCTACTTAATAACCCAAGGAAATAATTTTCGTAACTCTAGAGAAGTTCGGGTGAACTATTTCCTAAAACTACAGTTTTATCCACTATAAAATCCATTATAAATCAAGGGAAATTGATAAAATAGTAAAACCACTTTTGTCGGCTCATTTTATCAATACCTATATGATGGTATCATTTTTATACAATGGTAGCATATAAAATAAGTCCTTGGTCAAAAACCCCTCTCTTAGGTAGTTCCTCGATTACAAATCCAAAGGGAATTCTTTCCCTAAATGCCTCCAAATCTTCCCCCAATCCAATCACATCAAACCTCCAATATCCTACTGATATATATCATGTATCCATCCTTTACTTGTTGTATGGTTTGATGTTTGTATGCCTTGTACTGATTGTGGGTTTTTTGTTTGCATGTATGCTCGATAACGGTGATAGTTGTGATTGTGTGACGCCGAGAAGAGGAAGGATCAGGTTATTCTTACTATTGTTATTATTGGTTATCTGGTTGTCTAACGCCATCAAGGCACATCTCTCTGGTCACAGGCAAGCCACCTTCCTAAACTCCTATATTAACCTACTTCTGTTTATCAACTGTTTTATATCCCGTTCATGAATTGCATGATCAAAGGCATGGTTTGATGCAAATAAACATACGTGAGTAACTTGGCTCCTCCAAGTTATGAATGAGTGTCCATTGGACACCTACCCTATTTACACCTAATTTTACCCCTTAGAACGAGGCTAAGATGATTAGTATCTTCCCTCTTGGAACCCACAGATTTTCAAAGATAAAACTATTTTGGCTTCTTACCCTACTACAAAGTTTTCAAAATAAAACCCTTGGAATTAGGCATCATTTCCGAGTGGAAGTTTTACTAAAAGAAGATATGAGGTGGATGAAGAGGAAGTCAAGCAAGAGAAAGAGAAGGGATGTTCTAAGCCAATGTCCGGAACAATTTTATCCGTGCAACCACATTACCCCAGACGCTGGGGCTTAGCTCTTAGTTTGTGATACTTAGCCGGGGCTGCTCGTACTTGCTAAAGGGGAGAAATCCCCTGAAATCCGGGTTGTCTGTATGACAAGGCACTGGTGCAACAATTGGGTCTCTCGCGGATGGTATGCTTTTAGGTAGTACGGATGGAAGATTGTCACTATTGCTATCTGTCAGACTTCAGTCTGGAGATAGGGGTCAATACGGGAGGAAGGACCAGGGTCGTCGTACCCCATACTCGTACCGGAGAGAGCAACCCAAAAGGAAAAGCCGCCGTTGCTAGGGATGGACAAATGAAAAGTGTAAGTTTGATTATCCGAGCCCCTGTCTACCGTGTCGTGGTTTTATCCCGGTGGATGTATTGATTCTTGTGGGTAAAGTGCACAAACTCTGCAGAGTCTAATCTATTCGAATAGCCATGTCCACGATCAAGTACGGTTGGAATGGCAAGTGCGAGGAGGACCCTTCGGATAAGTTGAGATAAAAATAAAGGATGTGACTTGGTCACGAGGAAAGATAAGAATGAGTTTGGTTTTGACCAGAGATGGTCGATAAGGTTTTAAAAAGGGTTTTACAACAAAAAAAATTCTAAATATTTTTAACAAGGATGTGGAGATGTCCGGATTTTCAAAGAGGAGGCATATTTTCTAAAAACTCTTTGTCAACAAAGTTATAGAGATGCCAATGTTAGGTCTTTCAAAAACAAATATAGTGTAGAGCTATCTCGCCACAGCCCATTATGCATTATCTTTGTTACCTTGTCTCGGTGGTTTGCGAGTACATTTAAAGTACTCACTGGCATTGTCCCTGGCTATTTACTTGGCCAGATTGCAGATGTTAAGAAGGAATGAAGGTGCTGACGTCTATGCGAGCTAGGCCATCTTCCCAGTCAGTTGCTTGTAGGTTAAGGCACAGGCTCTACGCTGAAGACTTCCGCTACTTGTGTTCTACTCGCCATAATGGCCACTTTGTAAGTTTTTACTCATTACTATACGTATGTTGTAATGATACTAGTCGGTTATGCTCACGGCTCACTGATCATGGGAACGTGAATTGCATGCATAACGGGTATTATCGTGTCGTAAATCCGGGGTGCCACAGATTCATTGGAATTATGGGAGAACACAATATTCTGAGGCCATGCCTATACATGCTAAGCTCGCCAATTCAATCTTAGTGTATTGCATGGCGCATACATGGCTTGTAACCCACATCATATACGAGCGTAGCCCCCGATCATCATGACCGACTTCATAACGATGAACTTTATTGGTGTTTGCACACTAAGGGAGAATACAATATTGGTATTAATAGGGATTATTTTATATAATATGCTACCATTGAGTATCTAATACTGGCACACAATACGATGCAAAATAGGTATCAATATCACATGTATATTGTGCTATGATATGATCCTTCTCGCACCTTGATCTCCATCGAGTGCTCCGGCATGATCTCCATCTTGCCACCGGTTTGACACCAAGTCCACGACGTCACTAGTAGGTCGTCTATCAGAACGATGACTATTACTACACAACTTAGTAACATAAAAGTAAACTACTTTACCTTTGTAACAACCAAGACCATATCAAATCACATGTCTGATGCATGTAGAATGCATACATGAACTTTGTAGTTTATTGTGCTAAAATGCTTATTATTTTGTAACTTTATTATATTTATTAGGACTAACCTACTAATAGTTGCAAAAGTGCACAAGTTCTTGTTTTACACTTTATTGTGTAGGGAACAGATGAATATGGAAGAAAATCGCTCAATATGTTAATATTTGCAATTTCCTGAAATCTATCTTTCTGAACACTTTTCAAAAATTGACTCGGAAGAGCTTGAAGATGACTTCGAATGAAAAAGTCATAACATGAAAGTTGTGGGGAATTTCAAGCTGTATGATTTAGAGTAATTTTTTTTCCAAAACAGAGTCTTGACTATCCAGAAAAGCCCCGATTACTGACAGGTACACACACAATTTCGGGATTCCAAAAGTTGGTGACGTGGTTGACTCAAACTCTTACCATATGAGATTAATTCGGCCAAGCCACGAATTTGGAGACTTATGAGCCTTTCTAAGAGTCACCATCAAGGTTCTATAGGTTTCCAAGAGCCCTTGGATCCAAGGGTTTTGATCCGATGGCCCCGGTGAAGCCTCAACCACTATATATTGAGAGGAAAACCTATTTTTGGAGGCATCCACCCATAGCCACGAAATTCCCCTCCTCAGCCCCCAAGGAGGGGGATCTCCTCCATTGCTGCACCATCTCCAAGGAAGAAAAAGGGCTAAGGGGCTGCTACCCCCAAGGGCAGCCGTCGCTCCTAGGTGGCTACCGGGGCACTATCACCGATGCCGCCTCCTCCATTTAGGCACCACCTCTCCCCCTTAGGGAGGCACATCTCCATCACCATCTACAGGGAGATCCCTCGATATACTTATTGTAATCTTTTGGCAAACATGATGTATGATACAATTTATTATTTTCCCATGATCTATTGTGTCTCCATGTCGTTGTTTGAGTAGTGAATTGTTATGGCAATTGTGATATAATTTGTTGTTGATTGCATACAAGTTTATGTTATCTTCTATAATGATCTTGATGTACTAGCATATGAGTACACACATATGTTGAGGATGTATAAGGTTGTCACTATTGCATGATGATAGGAGGAGGGAATCGGAATTGACAAAAAACGAGTCCCAATTCTTAGATGTACATGTTATATTAATTCATGGTTAATCAACAGGAGTTTATCATGGGGACCTTAGATCTAAATGCATTGGTTGGACTTTATGTCTTAATAATTCCCTTGTTTGTACTTAATTGGCCTTGGGATCAATCACTAGTGGTATATTTGCTCATATCTATGGCTAGACCTAGTTATGGCTCCTCCTAGAAGAAATAATAATAAGACTATATATGTGCTTCACTAACTATGACAACCAAATTAATGAAATAGCAATTTTCCTAAATATTTTCTCCCATAGATTATCCACATCCACTCCACTAGCTCCACTCCATTTGCATTATTTTACTTATAGTATTTATTTCAACTACTTTATTGTTTTATAGTTAATACCAAAAACAACCACACACACACACACACTTTAGATTCTAGCTTTGCATAGAAGGCCATATAAGTGGGTTATAGGTATTTAGAGAATAGATAGTTTACCTTCAGCTCCTCGTGGGTTCGATACTCAAATACTTATCGAATTGTACTACGGTGATCCCCAGCACTTGGGGGTTATCAAGATTTTTTCTTGCGCCGTTGCCAGGGAGCGTAGCACTAGGCTTCTATTCTTGTTTACATTGATAGTTTATTTTTAGTACCTTGTATATAAAATTAAAACCCCAAAAACATTATAATGGAAAATTCTCACAATGATGTGTATGATATGCTAGTCAAATATGTTGAAAGCTTGAATATTCCCTTGGGCACTAACTTTTTGAATGCAAGGAATAATGATGAAAGTGTTAGGGAAGAAGATGACAAAAGACTAAGATTGGGGATGCCCATGCATCCCAAATAAAAGGAGAAGGAGGACAAATAAGAACAAGTGGAGGAAGAATAGAGTAGCTACCCATCTCCAACTCCCAACAATGGTAACACACAAATTCCAATGAACACCGCACCTTATATTATTTATGATGATCCTGTTGGGACACGCAGAGATAAAACAAAACTTTTTCCTCTAACGTGGTGATCCCAAGATCTAGCCGAGGTAGAAGGCCACGAGGTTTACCACTAGAGGCGCAGTTGCGGATTACTGATGAAGCGCATCAGTTGATGCAGTGTAGTCCTTTGCGATCCGATCGTCCTGGTGCTGATCGTACAACACCTCTGCTGGTATCCACACGTACAAGGAGGAGCACCGGCGGCAAACTGCTAGGTTCGATACGACGGCAGGACTGCTATGGAGCTAAGGTTTCCAACACATGGAATGACCTAACCGAACAACGATTAACCTTTCTGGGTTATGATGCTCCACAATATATAGGGAGTGAATGTGGGCTCTGCTGGCGCGGCCCATTCACTGAAGACCATATAATATTAGTCCCTGTGAGTGCGACTCACTGACTCAGTCCAAATCAGGCTCGGGTCCAACCCAACCAGATTTCTAGTTCAGATCCAATCCGAACTTGCTCCCGCTCTTAAGTGTGTGACCCCGCAGACTCATGGCTACTTGGACACGATTAGAGTCCGACTCTCAATCGTTCAGTCGGTAGCGGCTCCTAGC
The DNA here is from genome assembly GCA_910589765.1 of Avena atlantica. Lineage (NCBI taxonomy): Eukaryota > Viridiplantae > Streptophyta > Magnoliopsida > Poales > Poaceae > Avena > Avena atlantica. Next base: position 354,814,772 of record OU342734.1, read on the forward strand.
AGAACGTGCCGACTCCCAAGTACCAAAGAGTCATGACGACTTGCCTTTCCAATGTGACTTGCGTCCGAGTCCCTTTTGCCTCACGATATACCTTGTCAGACTATAGGCGAATAATTGTCATCCCTTAAATAGTCTGACTCTCTTCTTGATCCGAGATAAGTGATTCACTCGACTAACTCTTAGTCGATCGCCTCGGTTAACACTTAACCGAGTCGTGCATGGCCATGCTTTCCGAATCATATCATCCGAGAGGGCCCAGAGAATATCTCTCCAAGTGGAGGGGCAAAATCCCGTCTTGGTTATTCACATCACGCAGCTTGATTCTCAGTCGACCCGAACTCTGCCTTTATTACTGCCTAGTTTCGGATCAGCGTTTGACAGAACCTAAGTTGGTGATCCTCAACTCGGATTATGCAATAACCTCAGGTCCAAGGATTACATTGATTGAGATATACAAATGACAACTTGTTCGTTGTACCTCAATATGGGTCAATCCGACTCGCTAAACTCTTTAGTCGAATCTGTGTAAGTCGGAATAGCATCTCCATGCCCATGACAAGTGGAACCGAGTTATCAAGCCAACTTTCACATTGGTCTAAGTTGTGTGTCCAGCACAACCTCAATGACCAAGGATATTTAGTACAAACAACATGAATGTATAGTTCCACAACTGAATCACATATTCAATGATACACATCAGATGTTTATACAAGGACAACTTAATAACTTTATGAATACAATGGGAAATGTCATCATACATGATTGCCTCTAGGGCATATTCCCAACAGTCTCCCACTTGCACTAGAGTTAATCTTCTGACACGCCTCATGCTTTGGCTGTGGTAATGGCTTTGTCAACGGATCCGCAATATTTTCATGTGTGTGTACCTTGCATAACTTGATATCACCCTGATCCACGAACTGGCGAGTATGTGCTTGTTCTTCTGGTGTTGTCTAGGTTCCTTGGCTTGTGCTACCGCATGAGTATGTGCTTGTTCTTCTGGTGTTGTCTAGGTTCCTTGGCTTGTGCTATAACACCATAGTTGTCGCAATACACGTCTAACGGATTGGATGAGCCCTGAACCACACCAAGATCCATGAGGAAATTCCTCATCCAAACAGCTTCCTTTGCTGCCTCCGAGGCGGCAATATACTCAGCCTCTGTTGTAGATGCAGACACGGTCTCTTGCTTGGAACTCTTCCAGCTCACAGCACCTCCGTTTATAATAAACACGTATCCAGATTGCGAACGAGAATCATCAGAGTCGGTAAGATAACTCGCATTCGTGTAACCCTTTACACTGAGTTCATATTCACCACCATAAACCAAAAACATATCCTTAGTCCTTCTCAAGTACTTTAGGCTATTTTTAGCCGTTGTCTAGTGGATTTCTCCAGGATCAGCCTAGTATCTTCTCACAACACTTAGAGCATATGAAACATCCGAACTAGTAAAAATCATAGCATACATGATGGATCCGACTGCAGAAGCATACAGAATCACACTCATCCGACTTCGCTCATCAGTTGTCGAAGGACACTGAGTCTTGCTAAGTTTTGCACCATGGGACATCGGTAAGAACCCCTTCTTAGATGATTCCATGTTGAACTTCTTCAACACTTTGTCCAAATAAGTACTCTGACTCAATCCCATGAGCCTCCTTAATCTATCTCTATAGATCCGGATTCCGAGGATGTATGTTGCCTCACCCAAGTCTTTCATTGAGAAACTCCTTTCCAATGATTCCTTGGTTTCTTGCAACATCTGGATGTCATTTCCAATCAGTAATATGTCATCGAGATATAATATTAGAAAGTTTACTTTGCTCCCACTAAACTTCTTGTATAAACAAGAATCATGATCACTCTTGATGAAGCCAAACGATTTGACTACATCATCAAAGTGAATATTCCAACTCCGAGATGCTTGCTTTAACCCATAAATGGATTTCTGAAGTTTACATACCTTGTCAGCATTAGCCGGATCGACAAAAACCTCGGGTTGTATCATATACACGTCCTCGGTTAAATTTCCGTTAAGGAAAGCTGTTTTGACATCCATCTGCCATATCTCATAGTCGAAATAGGTTGCTATCGCTAACATGATCTGAATTGATTTAAGCATCGCTACGGGCGAGAAAGTATCGTCGTAATCAACTCCTTGAACTTGTCGGAACCCCTTCATGGCAAGGCGTGCTTTATAAACGGAAACATTTCCATCCATATCAGTTTTCTTCTTAAAGACCCATTTGCACTCGACGGGTCTTGCATCGTCTGGCAGATCAACCAAGTTCCAAACTTGATTTTCATCCATGGACTTTAACTCGGATCTTCCAAGCCATGACTCGGAATCAGATCCCACCATCGCTTCCAAATATTTTGCCGGCTCATCACTGTCTAACAGTAATACATCACGAACACTTCGTAATCTTGCCGATCTTCGTAGTACAGGTGCTACTCTTGGCTCAGCTACCACGACTGGCTCAACCTCCAAGGTTTTTTCCGACTCGCTACTAGCCGGTTCCTCTCGAATTTCTTCGAGCAGCACCGTGCTCCCACTTACTCCCCGACCGAGAAACTCTTTCTCAAGGAAGACACAGTTCCGAGCAACAAACACTCTGCCCTCTTATCGGTTGTAGAAATAGTAACCCAAGTTTTCCCTTGGATACCCCCACAAAAATACACTTATCCGACTTGGCCGTGATCTTGTCCGACTGAAGTCGCTTGACAAATGCTTCACAACCCCAAATCTTAAGAAAAGACAAACTCGGCTTTTTGCCTGTCCACATCTCATGCGGTGTCTTCTCTAACAACTTTGATGGTACTCTGTTTAGTGTGAACGCCGCTGTTTCTAGACAATAACCCCGAAATGATAAAGGCAGATCTGTCTGACTCATCATTGATCGTACCATGTCCAACAAGGTCTGATTCTGCCTTTCCGGAACACCGTTCCTTTGAGGCGTTCCTGGAGGAGTAAGTTGAGGAACTATTCCACAACTTTTCAGATGGTCATCAAACTCATGGCTCATGTACTCTCCTCCTCGGTCCGACCGAAGAAACTTTATTTTCTTGCCGAGTTGATTCTGTGCTTCATTCTAGAATTCTTTGAACTTTTCAAAGGCTTCCGACTTATGTTTCATCAGGTAGATATATCCATACCTACTCAAATCATCAATGAAGGTAATGAAGTACTCATAACCACCCCTGGATGTCGTGCTCATTGGTCCACATACATCACTATGTACTAGTCCCAACAAGTCGGACAACCTTTCACAACTCTTTGCAAAAGGTGTCTTGGTCATTTTGCCGAGTAGGCAAGATTCGCATGTCTCAAACGACTCCAAGTCGAACGAAGTTAGGAGTCCATCATCATGGAAATTCTTTATGCGTTTCCAACTTATATGACCAAGCCAACAGTGCCAAAAGTAAGTCATATTCAGATCATTTGGTTTCAACCTTTTAACATTTATGTTATAAACCGACTCACCATCAAGATTCAAAATAAATAACCCGTCCTGGACGGGTGCAAAGCCGTGAAACATATCATTCAAATACAAAGAACAACCATTATTATTGATATTCGACTCATAGCCTTGCCTCATCAAACATGAAGCAAAAATAATGTTTAAACTGAGCACTGGAACATAATAAAAACTATTCAGTTCCATAATGAATCTGGAAGGTAAATGAAGCTGCATCGTGCCGACTTCCAATGGAGCAACTCTTGCTTTATTGCCGACTCGAATATCAACCTCGCCTCTTGCTACGCTCCTAGTTCTTACCAGTCCCTGCAACGAGTTGCAGATGTGAATAACTAATCCGGTATCATATACCCAAGAACCATTAGGTGCATCAGCAAGATATATGTCTATAACATTGCAAACAAGTGTACCTGAGTCAGAAGTCATACCTCCACTCTTGGCCTTGTCGGCCAAATACTTGCTGCAATTCCTCTTCGTGGCCATCCGCCTTGCTATAGAAGCAAGTGGATCCGGCTGAAGGAGATGGCTTAGTCCCTGAGGAAGCGCTTGGGACCGGGTCCTGAGCCTGCTTTCCTCCTAACTTAGCCTTCTTCTTAGTCCAAGAACTCTTCTTGAACTTAGCCTTATTTTGCACCATCAACACTTGACTGTCGCCCTTCTTGAGATCCGCCTCTGCCTGCTTGAGCATCCCATGCGATTCAATGAGCTTCTTATCCATACCATGCATGTAGTAGTTCGAAATGAACTGCCCATATGCACTAGGAAGAGAGTTCAGAATTATATCCATAGCGAACTCTTCGCTAATGGGGTAGCCAAGCCTCTCCAGAGACTGCGCATAACCAACCATTTTGATTACATGCGGACTCAGTGGATCACCATCCTTAAGCTTGCAACTCAGCAAAGCCTGAGAGACTTGATACCTCTCAGTCTTTGCCTGAGCCTAGAACATACTTTTGAGGCTTTCGATGATATCGTAGGCCTCAACATGCTCAAACTGCTTTTGCAAGTCCGGTTCCATGTGAGCAAGCATAAGACAGCTAATATCCGTGGACTCATCCTTAGCCGGACGGTAGGCATTGGTGACAACGACAGTCGCATTCTCGTTCGGCTCATCTGGAAGTGGGTTGTCTAGGACATGGTCCTTATTTTCTTGTTTGAGAACAATTCTCAGATTTCGATACCAGTTTGTAAAATTAGTGTCGTTCAGTTTATCTTTCTCAAGAATGGTTCTCAAGGCAAAACCGGATATCTGACAGTGACTGCTACTTAGTAGCATGATCTACAACAGAAATATGCAAAACACTTAAGACATGTATTCATAAAAGAGCAAGCATATTAAACATTTTCATATTTTATGCTCCCACTAGAACCAACACCCCTCTGATGGTTGCTTATTGATTCAGGACCCTAAATAAGCAAGCCGGCTAGTGAGATTTAGCATCACCGCTAGCCGCCAAGTGATCTAGGTAGACAACTCCTTGTCAATCGCATCTCATACGACTCCTGTTGGACGGGTGGCATCACATGACCTGGCTCCCATCCGACTTTTCCACGAGCCCCAACCGTTGTGATAGACCCGTCTAGCTTACCGAGTGTTTCCGCAGTAAGAGTCCGACTCGAACCCACCTAGTCAGAAATAATTGGCAGCACCTCAATTTTATGAGCCCACTACCAAAAATGTCCGACTTGTGATGGTGCAAACACTGGCAGGGAAAACCGACTAGACCTTCTTTGAGGGATTAAATTTTACCGACTATCTAACAGAGGTAAAATAGAGACATAACAATAACACAAAATAAAGCAATTATAATGTGAAATGGTATGGCTCCCTTCATGGCGATCTCCATCTCCACAAAGCCTATAATCTGACTCGTGCCAACTCTTGTCACTTGCCGTCTTACTCCATGTCGTCGACATGTACATCGCCTTGCATTTCATCCGAATTCTCCAAATAGCTACACTAGATTAGTAAAGTAAATTACATAGAGAATCCGACACGCAGGTCGTTATACAATAAAATGACAGCACCTAGGCTCCAGCCGGCTGACAAAAACCGTGATTCGCAGATGGATTACACACATACATCACATGCACATGAACCATACCATTCACAACTTCCTGCAAAAACAAGTTATGCATAGATACAATATCTACCGGCGTTGTGAATCTCACAACGAAATCTAAGGCGCTACGACAGGGCGAAGCCGGCGGTCCCGCTAGCCGGATAGCGGGCGGGGATCTCATCTATGATCCAGACATGGATTCCAACCATTATTCCGATTCGATCAAACTCTTTGATATTCGATCACCGCTTCTGGATTTACGTGTCACAGTCTACCCCGATGGCGGAAGCCGACCGGTAGGGGTATGTCATTCCATGACCTCAACAGTATGATCACGAAAATCAGATCTACCATTCCCCGAGTACAGTTGATCCAATCAACCTTGTACAAAACTGATCTATCTCATAGATCGACCACCAAAACAGCACATATATCTCATCTACGGCCAACCGCATATCACATATGCGAGATCTCGATCCTAAAACCAGAAGCTATCGCTCTGATACCACAGTTGGGCCATGTAGAGATAAAACAAAACTTTTTCCTCTAACATGGTGATCCCAAGATCTAGCTGAGCTCGAAGGCTGTAACATCCCTAAAATCATGGTTTCAAAGTTTGCATATCATCCATGCATTCATAATCATTTTTAGGACCATTTTCAATGTCATTTCAAAACAGAAGCATTTGAAGGCTTATTATTTTATGTAACAAGGCTTTGACCCACTATTACTCTCTAGTAAGAGATTATTTGTTTTAAACTAGAAAGATTTGAACTTAGAGTGAATTGATGTTTTCCAAAGCTTGGACAAAAAAATTCAAAACAAGGTATGAATTTAAAACCATTCATATGTCTTTAATAAACATTTGATAAAGGCATTGTTTATTTTTAAAATTCCAATGTACCAATGTATTTCCAAGTGTACAACTTTGTTCTGTAGCCAAATGTGTACTAGTTTCACTTTACAAAAATCCAGAAGTGGTTTGAATTCAAACTCATTTGAAACTCATTTGAATTTGGTTCCTGAAAATCAAAATAGAAATAGAAAACGATTAAAGAAATAGAAATGGGCTGGCACCAGAATTTCGGCCCAACAACAGAACCAGCCCACCGAGGCCATCCCCTCTACCCCCTCTCTCACCCGCACCCGCTCTGCCCTGCTGACACTGCCACTGGGCCCAAGCCAGGTCAGCATCTTCTTCCCCACCCCGCGCGTGCAGACTCCGTTGCCACCGTCGTTTCTTCCAGAAACGCTGCGTCGATTTCGCGCTTAATTGGCATTGAACCACTGCGTGATTCTCTCGCCCCTTCTGGCTACTTAAACACCTCGCCGCCGCGGTCATTTACCCCCACATAGCACACTCTCCTCGCCACCAGGCTGCCAGTATTTCAAGTCGCACCGCCGCTGCCCGACGAACTCCGGCGTGCGATTACGGTGAGCTCCGACCGCCCCTCTGCCTCTGGTTCAAATGAGCGTGACCCTCGTGTCCTTGTGCATCTGCTGACACCTCTGGTTTGCCTGCTTGTGACCCAGGTCGCCGTCCCCGTTCACGCCGCAAACACCTGAGCTGCCGCTCGACTCCGATGAACGATTTAGGTAAAATCCGAGCGCCCATTGCCTTGTCCTCGATACTGTCATGACCTTGCGCACCTCCTAACACATCTGGTTCGTGCTAGGGTGATCCAGAACCTCGGCAACAACCTCGCCTGCAAGAACCCGACGCTGCCAGCAACTCCGACGAGCGCTAGCCCCTGCTATAGCCCGCCCCTATCCACGCCAGCAGCACGTTGAGCTTCCTCGTGTTCTTGCGAGTCTGGTAAGCCACACCACAAACCCCATCCCCTCCTGTATTCGCCGGACCATCGCTGCCAGTAGCGCCGCCACCACCGTGACCACGCGCGCCGCCAGTTCTTGGCCAAGCCGCCGTGGGTCGTTGGATCTAGATCTAGCGCGTTAGATTAGATCACTTATCGAAAGGGTGTGATTAGATCTGGCCCGTGCGATTTCATTTAAATCCTGCAGCTCTCGTTGATCGATCTAGCCGAAGCGGTATCATCCAATCAAAACACGCCGTGTGTCTGTGGGTTTGATTTAAAATCTGGAATTAGATCTATTAGTTGTTCAAACTTGCAAAATTCATAACTTTTGATCCACACATTCAAATTTCGTAAATTTTATATCATTGGAATCAGGAGAAAGAATTCTATCCATTTATGCACTTTGTTTAATAAATTGCATCTGTAAAATGGGTTGTATTTGCAGAGACATTTCTAAGCTTATTTTGTATATAAAAATTGTTTGGAAAATGTTCTAAGGGCCAAATTAATTTTATTTAGTGTATAATTGTTTTGTGTTTGATTCAGTATTGTTTCACTTGTCTTGTTTTATTTAGAAAAATCATCACATGGCATTTGCATGCATTCATATATTTTTTCTTGTGTATTTTTGATATGTGAATTTGGTGCTATCATTTTATGTGTAGATTTTGGTGCTAATAGTGATTGTGGTTGTGAAGATTTTTGCTACTCCCCCAACTACCAAGGCAAGTGGTGCTTCATATTTTTGGCCCTATATTTTGACTATGCATTAGAAATATTTTGTATAGGCTTTCATGAGTATTTTGCTAAGTATCTATATGCTATGCTTGGGAAATCCTAGTAGTTGTAGAATTGTTATAATTTTCTCTAAGTTAAGATACTTGCTATTGCCATGCTTAGCCTAGATAGTAGTAAACAAGGGTGGAATATATACATGTTATGGAAAAATATTGCTAAGTCTTTGACTTATGTTTTTGCTTAATAAAACTACTAAGTGAATGAAACACCTGGGTGGAATGGTAATTGCTTGGTGGTTTTTGGTTGAGTGGTTACACAAGGCCCATTTATATGGTCTACCTTGTGTATATCACTTGTGGATTGCCACCCAGGAACAAAGGGATTTGAGATGCCAAATGTTAAGAAGCTTCTAGTGCAGCCACATGGCATTATGGGCTCTGCCTAGATCATATAGGTTGCAATAACTTAGCCAAATGGACAGTTGGTGGTAGGGGATTGATAGGTTTGGAGCGCGTCCATTTTGGTCTAAGGGAAGGCTTCTGAAAGGTCCTGTCTTGGTGAAAATCAAGTCTTGTGGGGAAAGTGCACAACCTCTGCAGATGGAAGAAACTAAGTACTTAGCCATGTCCCTGGTATTGGACAATTTGAGCATCAAGACATGGAAGCTATCAAGAATCTCCTCATCCCAATTTTCTAAGTTAAAACTTGTGGTTGAACAAGGGTGAAGGTTCACCAATTTCTATTGGTGGTTCCTTGGGAAAGTTTTTGCCAAACAAAAACTTAGTGTTTTCAACTGATAGGCAAAACCTATTTTGAGCAAAGCAAGCCTAAGCTACACTTAGCCAAATTCATGTAGTAACTAGATGCTAATATTCTACTAAGGTATAACTTGCCAATACTATTCCAATGTATTGACCCACTGTGGTTGTAACTTGTGATGTTGCAGGTTACTCTGATGATGATTAGGGGTTATGAGTCTACACTCAACATGCTTGCCTGTGGCACATGAAGATGAAGACTTCTATTTTATATTGTTAAGTTAAACTCTTGTACTAGCCTATGGCTATGGAGTTGTAAAAGACTATGTTATCTCTGGAATGACGATGTAATAATGACCATTGTTTCTGTGTACTTCATCTTAAACTGTGGATGCTAGCAATTGATCCAGGGACCAGCATTGCAATCACAGGGATCTTTACCTTTATAAAGGTGGGGTCTTACATATGGTATCAGAGCACTGTGTTGCCTTTAGGATTATGACCCTAGGATTGGATTAGAAACCACTAAGTAAAAAGTTTCAACAATTTCCACACTTGTCTTTTTCTTCTCGTAAACTTTTCTAATCTTCTTTCTCATCTCTATTTGTAGATGAACTCCATCAACGAAGCCGTGAGGAAGGGACCACTCATGACCATGACCTTGGAGTGTGAGGCAGAATTCCCCAAGTCCCTCATGGTTACCATGGGGATACATGGTGCAGCTGTGTACAAAGGATTCCCCGTGATGGATGAAGGAGTGGAGTACTGGTGGGTGCAACTTCACTTTTACAAAAACAAGGAAGACAACCACAAGGAGTCAGGATTCTGCATGGTCACCAACTCAGAAATGCACACCACATTCTTTGACTCTTCAAGAAATTCAGCTTGGAATGCCATCAAGGAGCTTGGTGATAGACTCAAGTGCAGAATGCTTAACACCCAAAATGACCTTAGGGAAGAAAAGAAGCATACCCAAGAGTTAGAGGCTACCAACCAACGTTTAATAGAGGACATCATAGACTTAGCAATGGAGTCATGTGATCAGGATCGACAGATTGCCTCTAGGGATGCCCTGTTAGCCAACTTGGCAAGTGAGATGGGAATGTAATGTACTTTGTTAGTTGGACCACCACACTTATCGTTTTATTTCTAAAAAATTTATCAAAGTTATGTTGAACCTTGATGCTTGTGATGGATTTGTGTATGCCATGACTTGTGTGATTGTTGCAAAAGTTATGCTTGTGATATTTGGTCTTTTGATTTTTCTCTATTGATGTTGACTCTAACTTTTTCTATCTTATAAAAAAATAGATGCCTACTGTTATTATCAACACGGCCGAGGAGTTCAAGGGAACTCGATTTGGCACTCGTCTCATTGAGCTCACTAGCGTGCTCAAACTTCCACTCCCTAGCATCATGACGCTTCCCCTCACCAAGTTTGAGAGGAAGGACCTTTGGGGCTTCAGAGTCACTCAGCCCAGATGCCAAGCAGAGCCAACCACAGAGACCATCACCTTCAAGCTCATGCATGACGACAAGGAGAAAGGCCTAGATGTAGTCATGAAGGAGTTACTTGCGCACCTAGTAGGGAGACACTCCAGGGAGCTTAGAGGTCTTTACTTTCACCCCTTCGGGAGACGCGACAAGGAGGGTGAGGCTATTGAGTTCGAGGATGCTGCTAGAGAGACGGTGGAGCCGATTCATCTGTACCTTCAGGACCTAGAGGTTCTTATTAGGCACCTAGATACTTATAGGACTAACATCATACTTAGCAATTACAAGCTCCAGGTGCAACTTCGTGAGAAGGACAAGCTCTTCGCGGAGCAATACGAGATAGTCAAGGAAATGGAGGCCAAGTTTGAGAGCCAGGACAGGAAATTCAAGAGCCATGAGAAGAGAGTACAAGGCCGGAACAAGAAGATCCGGGAGATGAAGGAAGAGCTGGAGGCCAAGGACTTCGAGCTCGAGCATCAGCAGGGTGTGATTGAGAGACTTCGCTCATAGAAGAGGGCTCTTAAGGACAAGATAGAGGCCTTGACTACCAATGTCGAGGAATACAAGACCGTTATGGAGAATGCAGGTATTACACTTGTTGATGTGGAGGTTGATGCAGAGGAGTAGTGATTACTACTCATTTATCTTTCATTTACCATACTTATGATTATTGAGTCGCAATGACCATCCAACATGTGGGTGGCTTGCTATGGTGTGATTACTTTTACAAACTTGTTGTTTACGTCGTTTGAACCTTATGTTATTTTGATGCTTGTTTTGGTGATTGTCTATGTGATATATTGTGCATGTTAAGCATCTATGGGTATCTTATTCTTATCCTTATGAAAACCACAGATGCCTCCTCGACGTGCCAACCCCAACCCAAACAACATCAATGTCACCCCCGAGATGCAGCAGCTGATGACAGCACAGGCACAGCTGTTGCAGATGATGACCACTTTTATGCAGAATCAGAATAACAACAACAACAACAACAACAACAACAACAACAACAACAACAACAACAACAACAACAACAACAACAACAACAACAACAACAACAACAACAACAACAACAACAACAACAACAACAACAACAACAACAACAACAACAACAACAACAACAACAACAACAACAACAACAACAACAACAACAACAACAACAACAACAACAACAACAACAACAACAACAACAACAACAACAACAACAACAACAACAACAATCAGAACAATCCACCAGGATTTGACATGCTCACCAGATTCCTAAGATTGAGGCCTGCGAAGTTCTCAGGAACCACTGACCCAATGGTGGCCAATGATTGGCTACGTTCGGTGAACAAGGATTTGGTAACCGTCGGCTGCACCGACAAAGAGAAAGTCAGGTTTGCATCATATCTGTTGGAAGGACCAGCAGATCTGTTGGAAGGACCAGCAACCACTTGGTGGGATAACTTCCAGATCACCACTCCCATTGAGGATGTGACATGGGCTATCTTTGAAGATGGATTCCGTACAACTCACATCTCATCCGGGGTGATGAATTTGAAGAAGAAGGAGTTCCATAACCTGAAACAGCGTCACTGCAGCGTGGCTGAATATATTAAGGAGTTCAACAATCTGGCGCATTATGCACCGGATGAAGTTGATACCGATGCCAAGAGGAAGGAGAAATTCCTTGAAGGACTGAACGATGAACTGAATCTGCAGCTATCTTTTGCCTATGTCCCAACCTACCAATCACTTTGTGACAAGGCTACCATATTGGATAACAAGATCAAACAGGTTGAAAGCAGAAAGAGGAAGCACAACTCTGACAAGCACAGCTCGGGATCGTCTCACAAGCGTTCCCATCATGATGATAGTGGGAGTTCTGGATCCCACAAACATGGAAAGTACAACAACCACCACAGCCACAACCACCATCATGACAACAAGCATCACCGTAGTCATGATAATGACAAGTACAAGAACCACAAGAGTGGACACAAGAGTCACCACAGTGGAGGTGGAAGTGGAAGTGGCAGTCAACCTGCAAAGAGAGATATCAGTCAGTTTGAATGTTTCAAGTGTAAGAAGTTGGGGCATTATGCAAATGAATGCCCAGACAAGAAAGTTGAAGGAACCAACAAGCCCAACCCTTTCCAGAAGGGACAAGTGAACCACATCAATGTGGAAGAGATTTATGAGGAGTCTGATGCTATGGCTGGAAAGTTCAAACTCAATTCTATTCCAGCACTTGTTCTTTTTGATACTGGTGCATCACATTCATTCATATCAAAAGCATTTGTTGATAGAAATGGGTTTCCAACTGAAAATATTGGGTGTCCAATAAAAGTAAGTTCTCCCGATGGAGATATGATAGTAAGTCTTGGATGTCGTGATCTAGTGATAGAATTTGGAAAGCATAAGTTTCCAGTGAGTCTGGTAATCCTAGATTCCCAAGGACTGGATGTAATTTTGGGAATGGACTGGATGACCAAGTATGAAGGAGTACTAGATTGTGCCAATCGTACTGTCGCACTCACAACCCCGGAAAAGAAACGGATAAGATTCAAGTCTAACTTTGAATCAAAATGGAGTAAGCTAAATTCTCTTAAGGGGGTTAGCATAGACAGTGTGACAATTGTGAGGGAATATCCAGATGTGTTTCCAGAGGAATTGCAGGGAATGCCACCAGATAGAGATGTGGAATTTCTGATTGACTTGCTGCCAGGATCAGGACCAATAGCTAAGAGACCTTACAAGATGTTAGTTGATGAGTTGAAAGAACTCAAGAAACAACTTGGAGAACAGTTGCAGAAAGGATTTATTCAACCAAGTTCTTCATCTTGGGGAGCACTAGTCTTGATTGTGGAAAATAAAGATAGAAGTCAAAGGTTATGCATAGATTATCGTTCACTCAATGAGATGACTATCAAGAACAAATAACCTTTGCCCAGAATCAATGACTTGTTTGATCAGTTAGAAGGAGCCTGTGTGTTCTCAAAGCTTGATCTCCGGTCAGGTTATTTTTAGCTTAAGATAAGAGAACAAGACATACTAAGACAACTTTCACCACTAGGTATGGATTGTATGACTACACAGTGATCAATGCACCAGCTTACTTCATGAATATGATGAACAAGGTGTTCATGGAGTTCCTTGACAAGTTTGTTGTCATTTTAATCGATGACATTTTGATCTAATCCAAGATCAAAGAAGAACATGAAGGACATTTCCGTTTGATACTTGAGAAGCTTAGAGAGCATAAGTTGTATGCCAAATTCAGCAAGTGTGAATTCTGGTTGAATGAAGTTGGATTTCTTGGACACATTGTGTCAGGAGATGGTGTAGCAGTTGATCCTGCAAAAGTGTCAGCTGTAACTGAATGGGAATCACCTAAGTCAGTGAAATAAGTTCGTTGTTTTATTGGCTTGGCAGGATACTACAGAAGATTCATTGAGAATTTCTCAAAGGTAGCTAAGCCAATGACGGAGTTGCTAAAAAAGACAAGAAATTCGCTTGGACTGAAGCATGTGAACTCAGTTTCCAAGAATTGAAGAAGAGACTAGTGACAGCACCAGTCCTATGCCTGCCAGATTTGGAGAAGGATTTCCAAGTCTATTGTGATGCATCTCATCATGGATTAGGTGCAGTTCTGATGCAAGAAGGAAAAGTTGTGGCTTATCCCTCGAGACAACTAAAAAATCATGAGGTGAATTATCCTACTCATGATTTAGAGTTAGCCTCTGTTGTCCATGCACTCAAAACATGGAGACATTATCTTTTGGGAAAGCGATGTGAAGTGTTCACAGATCGCAAAAGTTTGAAGTATATCTTCACTCAGAAACAAATCAATATGAAACAAAGAAGACGGCTAGAACTCATCAAGGACTATGACTTGAGTTTTCAATACCACCCCGGTAAAGCAAATGTTGTAGCAGATGCACTAAGCCGTTAGGTATTTGTGAATGGCCTTACTAAGGGAGAGTTGCCAGATGATCTGTGTGCCCAATTTAGAGACCTCAGATTGGATATTGTGCATGAGGGACATCACATGTCATTGGATGTTCAACCCACCTTGTTGGACAAAATCAAGGAAGCCCAAAAGACGGACGAGGAAATTGAAGAGATTAAGGAAAAGTGTCACATCTCAAGATTTTACAAATCTCGTTATGTGAAAAATAAATGAATAAAATAAAACTTTGTTGATTTTCAGGGTGAGAAGAAACTTTTTGATTCCAATTGGAAACCTTCAAACCTATTTGATCAAATAAAATCCTAAAGGGATTTAAAAAGATAAATAAGCAATAAAGTTAAAAATATTTGGAACTACTATTTTGGATCTTTTAATAAAAAGATTTGGTTTTCAAATGAAAAGGTAGAAATATGAAAGGATTGTTTTATAGAGCCAAACTAAAACCTTGGCCAAGCTTTTGAAATAAAAGGTTTGCTTTGATTAAAAGAGTAAAGGTTTATTTAAATAAAATAATGAGAGTTTATTAATAAACCAATTTTATTAAAGTAAAGGTTTTTCCCATTTTAATTAAAAAAACATCAAAACTTGTTAAAATTATTTTAAACAAGTTTTACAAGTATTCTATATTTTCAAATAAAACCTACTGATTTGGTTTTGATAATATTTAGATTTCAAATGGAGTTTTAAATAAATCAAATCCTATTTGATTTAATAACTAAGGACTAATTTATTAAATTAATAAATGGATCCTAAAATGAATAAAAATATTATTTTGTTTTGGACTTTGAATTTGTGTTGTTAAACAGAACTAAACACAATACAAAGTTTGGTGGAAGTTTGTTTTGATTTGAGTGTTTGGTTTGTTGTTTGAAATTTCAAAACAGAAAATCAAAATATAAAAAGATAAAGCAATCAGAAAGAAAAAAATAGAATCAGACCTGACCCAACCCACCTGGCCCAACAAGCCCAGCTCCAGCCCAACTTCTTTCCCCACGCGCGAATCGTTTTCCACTCAGAAACGCACCCGCGCAGTCACAGACGAGTGGCCCCTCTCCCTATCTCTCTCCCTCGCTGACAGCAAGGCCCCACCCCTCCTATTCATCGTCTTCAACCACGACTCCGTCGCCCTGCCGTTGCAACCAGTAACTCCGGCGTTGATTACGCGTTGATGGAGGCCTTGATTCCTCCCAGTAACCGCACCCATTTAACCGCCTACGTCTTCCCTCTCTTTCCCCTCAAACCACGCTACGAGTGAGCCACCAGGCTGCCCCCAATTCCATTGGCCTTGCCACTGCTCCGACGACGTCCCCGCCAAATTTCGGCGCCGTCCAGCCTCGCCTCGCCTTCCCGAGCACGCGAGCTTTCTCCTCAGACCATCGCGCACCTGCCCGTGCCTCCCATTCGCCTGCGCTCGCCCTAGAGCCTCGGCTTCGACAACATCTGAGCGCCACCGCCGTTTGCTGACACTCCGGCGAAGCATTCCAGTAAGTAGCCGTCCGCCCCTCTCCTTCCCGATGACGCTCCTGCACTCGCCACACTCGGCCGCATCTAACCGTGCCCTTGTTTTTCCCCGGGGTGAACCGCAGCGTCGCCCTCGACGACGACTGACCGCACCCGACGTCGTCACCCACTCCGGCGAGGAATCCCCGTCGCGTCTGAGCGCTCCTTGCCAAGATGACCACGCGTTGAGCATCACCTCGACCTCGCGAATACGGTGAGCACCCCCGTTTCCTTCTTTGCTTCCTATAGCCGCCGCAACGCCGCTAGCCGAGCGTCGCCGCCGTCTGCCGCCGCGCAGCGCCGCCAGTTCCTGGTAGCCTCGCCGTAACCGTTAGATCTTGATCGTCTGGCTATGATAGAACGTAGACGAAGGGGTATCATGTGCCTCTGCGCCACTAGATCTTAGTTAGATCCAACGATCCAGCGAGCTCGATCCGACCGAACCGGTACCAGCCAATAGCAAGCCGCCACGTGGCACTAGTTGATTTAAAACGGATTTTTGAATCAGATTGATATGCAAATTTGTAAACCTTATAACTTTTGATCCACACGTCCAAAATTTGCAAATTTTATATCAATGGAATCAGCAAGACAAGCCCTAGCCAACCATGCACTTTGTTTAGTAAAAAGCTTCTGGTAAAATGTTTGTTTTTGCAGAAACTTGTGTATGCTTGATTAGGATATAAAATTTATTTCAAAATGATTTTGGGGATGAAATCTTTGCAAAAATGGTTTGTGTGAACCTACTGACATTAGCAACCAACTTATGGATTTAAAAATGTATTTTGTGAAGATTAGGATTGAATAATTGAATTAGCTCATTTCTAGTCAAATAAAAATATTGATTTTGTTATGGAAATGATTTTTGAGAAAAACCTTTGGAAAATGTTTTGATTCAAACCTACTAATCCTAAAACACAAAGTTTTTTGAATTAACAACTTATTTGGTGAACAATATAAAATTTGTTGCTTTGCTAAAAACATTTTCCACCACATAAAATAATGATTTGATTTAAAAATGGTTTATCGATAAAACCCTTTTGAAAATGATTTTGCCACTTTAGAAAATGACCAATTTGGACTTTACAATGTTTAGAGCCTAGTAGAAACCATATTTGCAAATAAAACTATCTTTTGCATGCTTGCATGCATGACTTAGTTTCTATTATTTTATGTGTGATTGAATATTGGTTGGAATGCTAGTTGAATCTATGTTTGCTTGATTGATTTGTAGTGAAGTTAGAAGAGTGTGATATTAGCAAGATCAAGAAGTGAACCAACATCCTCTACCAAAAAGTCAAGTGACACTATCATCCAAGTCCTAATATTTTCATTACACTTAGTGGATTTTGAAACATGCATGATAAGGACTACTATATTTTGCTATGCTAAATCCTAATAGGATACCCTTATACATTCCTTAGTAAAAACAATGTAGTTGTAATAAGCATAGCCTTGCTATATATTTTGAGAAAGGATACATGTTGAGATTTTGAGAAGGATTGAAAAGACTTGTGTTTTATATAATAAAACAAGTACTCAATGAACCACCTGGGTGGACAAAGATACTCAAGTTTTTGACAAGGTGGCAACAAGAGGAACCATGTTTATATGGCAATCTCTTTTTGTTGTGCACTAGAAGAAAACCACCCAGGAAACTTAGAGATTGAACATGTTTCTCGTACAGTGGCTTCCGTGTACAGCCACATGCTAAATGGGCACTGGCTTAGTCAATTACATTGTGGAAGACCCATGCATTGGCCCTTCAGGTTACTGGAATGAGGGAACTTGGAAACCTACATTGGTGCCTGAAGACAAGCTAGCATTGTATGGGAGGACCCTATGGAAAGACTTCGTCACATTCTCAATCTGCCAGTACTCCATCTTGGTGAGTACTTATCCAGCGGCCACTGGTGGCATCAAGATGAGAATGTGTCATGTGGGTAAAGTGTACAACTTCTACAGAAGATAAAATTCTAAGTACTTAGCTGTGTCCCCGGTTATGGACAATACTGAGCAACTAAGGCCTGAAGCTATGGGAAATCTCGACATTCCAATTTCTAAAAGAAAAACTTGAAAGTGACAACAAAGACTTGAAGCACTTGGGGTGTACCAAGGATCTCAAAAGATTTTGACAAAGACATGAAGCACTTGGGGTGTACCAAGGAGCTCAGAAAGATTTTTGACAAAAGATCAAAATTATTTTGAAAAAGATAGGAAAAATATTATTGCTTTCTGCAAATGATCCTAAAACCCTACTTAGCCAAATATGCATGTAATGATAGGATCCACATATTTCCACTTAGTAGTGAAACTTGCCAATACAATTCAAATGTATTGACCCTTGTGGCTGTAACTTGTTATGTTGCAGGTTGATTGATATTAGTGAAGTTGATTGATTAGGATGACAAGTCTACAACCAACATGTTTGCCTGTGGCACTTTGAAGATGAAGGACCCCATGCTTATAGATATTCTGCTGCATTGTAATGAGATAGCCAAATGAGCTATGTAAGATGTAATAAATTATTTTTATTCCTGGTTATAAAGTTGTATTATGACCTTTGTTTCTTGATATTACATCTTATCTGTGGATGCTAGCTATTGATCCAGGGACTAGCATTGTAAACACAGGGATCTCTACCTTATTAAAGGTTGGGACCTCTACAGATGGTATCAGAGCATTGTGTTGCCTGTAGGATTTGTAAACCTAGGATTGGACAAAACCCCTTAGAAAAATAGGAGTTGAATTTGTTCCAAAACTTATTTACCAACAATCTTGTAAACTCTTTCCTCAACCATTTTGGTTTTGATTCTACATATCTTCTATTTCAACTTGATGGACAAACCTACCCCATGGCCAAAGACTTCACCATGAGCTAAGGGCTTCATCAACTCTAATGACTTCAACATCTTCAACTCTAATCACTTCAACATCTTCAGCATTTTCACCAAGGACCTCAACCTTGGATATCACTAAGGACTACAAGTGAGACAAGGAATCTTGCTCAAGATTTGGAGACTAAGGAAACACAACTTAGAAGGAACCATCATCACCTTTGAAGTTTTGTGACCAAGAGTTTTCCCAAGGAAACCATGATCTCATGCAAGAAGAATCAACCAAGAAGGATGGAAAGATCACAAGTGAACCATTTAGATGGACCACCATACTTAGTTTAAGCCAAACCCACCAACTTATGTGGTGTAACAAAAATATTTTTGGTTGCCTAAGAATATGCTTGGAAACTTGTGTTTGAAAGGAGTGTTTGTTTGTGATTGCTTGCACATTGCTTGTGTGAATTGTGATGTGTGAGATTAGAATTATTCCCTTAGAAATATTATGCCTATTCTAATCTTAATTCAACCCAAACAGATGACTACTCCAAGAGACTCCAACATCAAGGTTGATGACACCAACAACAACCAAGAGGACAACATGAGAGAACTCATAGCAACCCAAAACCAGTTGAACCAAATGATAGCTCAATTCATAGCCAACACCAGTGGGGAAGATCCAACCCTGCAAGGATTTTTGGAAACCCAAGCCCAAATGTTGCATAAGGTGACAGATCAAATGATCAACATGGAAGGCAACTCTTCCAAAGGAGTTTGTGACAACAAGGATGACAAAGATGTTATTCTAGAAGGAATCAAAGCTTGCAATATTTGTGGAGACAAGGATCACACTTCCAAGGAGCATAGAGATCAATGCCCCAACTGTGAAGAGAAACATCTAGTTGGCCAATGTCTCACCTCTCAAGCTACTTGTTACCTATGTGAAGGAAATAATCATGTCCCTATACAATGCCCCATCTATTCCATAGTTGAACAAAGGAAACAAGGTGGAGTGCAACAACTGATTGCAAACTATCCAGAAGGAGATAAGTCTACCAAGAAGGATGAGGACAAAGGAAAATCTCCACTTATACCTCCATGCAATACAACCCAATTTAAAGGACCAAAGAAGAAGCATATGAATTATCCAAGGAGTAATAGAAGGTCCAAGAAACCAGTAGACATTCCTACCTATGAGATAACATATGAAGAACATGAACTTGAGGCACTCCTAGCTTTGGAGAAACCCAAGAAAAAGAAGGACAAAAGCCATGCACAATGTAATCATTGTAAAGAAATGGGACACTATTCCAGTGAATGTCCAGAAAAACAGAAGTATAAGGAAATTGGCCAAGTATGGTGTAACAACTGCAAAGAGCTAGGCCATTATGCAGCAACCTGTCCACAAGAGATACGTGAAGAACTCAAACTTATCACATGTTACAACTGTGGTAACCAAGGGCATTATGCAAGCAACTGTCCAGAAAAGATGAAGCACAAGATAAACAAGCCCATGAAGGATCTCAGCCTTGTCACATGTTTCAAGTGTGGAAACAAAGGACACTATGCATATGTTTGCCCAGAGAAGTTTCCCCAAGATCCCAAGCAAGCCAATATGTAATCTAGTTGGAAAATTTTTAAGGGTGGTAGTACCCTAGCTACTTTGAGCCTACTTGTAACCCTAGCCTTCCCAAATCTCGGGACGAGATTTATTTGAAGGGTGGTAGCCTGTCACATCCCAAGATTTTCCAAATCTTGTTATGTGAAAAATAAATGAATAAAAGAAAAATTTGTTGATTTTCAGGGTGAGAAGAAACTTTTTGATTCCAATTGGAAACCTTCAAACCTATTTCATCAAATAAAATCCTAAAGGGATTTAAAAATATAAATAAGCAATAAAGTTAAAAATATTTGGAACTACTATTTTGGATCTTTTAATAAAAAGATTTGGTTTTCAAATGAAAAGGTAGAAATATAAAAGGATTGTTTTATAGAGCCAAACTAAAACCTTGGCCAAGATTTTGAAATAAAAGGTTTTCTTTGATTAAAAGAGTAAAGGTTTATTTAAATAAAATAATGAGAGTTTATTAATAAACCAATTTTATTAAAGTAAAGGTTTTTCCCATTTTAATTAAAAAAACATCAAAACTTGTTAAAATTATTTTAAACAAGTTTTCCAAGTATTCTATATTTTCAAATAAATCCTACTGATTTGGTTTTGATAATATTTAGATTTCAAATGGAGTTTTACATAAATCAAATCCTATTTGATTTAATAACTAAGGACTAATTTATTAAATTAATAAATGGATCCTAAAAAGAATAAAAATATTATTTTGTTTTGGACTTTGAATTTGTGTTGTTAAACAGAACTAAACACAATACAAAGTTTGGTGGAAGTTTGTTTTGATTTGAGTGTTTGGTTTGTTGTTTGAAATTTCAAAACAGAAAATCAAAATAGAAAAAGATAAAGCAATCAGAAAGAAAAAAATAGAATCAGACCTGACCCAACCCACCTGGCCCAGCAAGCCCATCTCCAGCCCAACTTCTTTCCCCACGCGCAAATCGTTTTCCACTCAGAAACGCACCCGCGCAGTCACAGACGAGTGGCCCCTCTCCCTATCTCTCTCCCTCGCTGACAGCAAGGCCCCAACCCTCATGTTCATCATCTTCAACCACGACTCCGTCGCCCTGCCGTTGCAACCAGTAACTCCGGCGTTGATTACGCGTTGATGGAGGCCTTGATTCCTCCTAGTAACCGCACCTAGTTAACCGCCTACGTCTTCCCTCTCTTTCCCCTCAAACCACGCTGCGAGTGAGCCACCAGGCTGCCCCCAATTCCATTGGCCTTGCCACTGCTCCGACGACGTCCCCGCCAAATTCCGGCGCCGTCCAGCCTCGCCTCGCCTTCCCGAGCACGCGATCTTGCTCCTCAGACCAACGCGCACCTGCCCGTGCCTCCCGTTCGCCCGCGCTCGCCCCAGAGCCTCGGCTTCGACAACATCTGAGCGCCACTGCCGTTTGCTGACACTCCGGCGAAGCATTCCAGTAAGTAGCCGTCCGCCCCTCTCCTTCCCGATGACGCTCCTGCACTCGCCACACTCGGCCGCATCTAACCGTGCCCTTGTTTTTCCCCGGGGTGAACCGCAGCGTCGCCCTCGACGACGACTAACCGCACCCGACGCCGTCACCCACTCCGGCGTGGAATCCCCGTCGCGTCTGAGCGCCCCTTGCCAAGCTGACCACGCGTTGAGCATCACCTCGACCTCGTGAACACGGTGAGCACCCCCGTTTCCTTCTTTGCTTCCTATAGCCGCCGCAACGCCGCTAGCCGAGCATCGCCGCCGTCTGCCGCCGCGCAGCGCCGCCAGTTCCTGGTAGCCTCGCCGTAACCGTTAGATCTTGATCGTCTGGCTATGATAGAACATAGACGAAGGGGTATCGTGTGCCTCTGCGCCACTCGATCTTAGTTAGATCCAACGATCCAGCGAGCTCGATCCGACCAAACCGGTACCAGCCAATAGCAAGCCGCCGCGTGGCACTAGTTGATTTAAAACGGATTTTTGAATCAGAATGATATGCAAGTTTGTAATCCTTATAACTTTTGATCCACACGTCCAAAATTTGCAAATTTTATATCAATGGAACCAGCAAGACAAGCCCTAGACAACCATGCACTTTGTTTAGTAAAAAGCTTCTGGTAAAATGTTTGTTTTTGCAGAAACTTGTGTATGCTTGATTAGGATATAAAATTTATTTCAAAATGATTTTGGGGATGAAATCTTTGCAAAAATGGTTTCTGTGAACCTACTGACCTTAGGAACCAACTTATGGATTTAAAAATATATTTTGTGAAGATTAGGATTGAATAATTGAATTAGCTCATTTCTAGTCAAATAAAAATATTGATTTTGTTATGGAAATGATTTTTGAGAAAAACCTTTGGAAAATGTTTTGATTCAAACGTACTGATCCTAAAACACCAAATTTTGTGAATTAACAACTTATTTGGTGAACAATATAAAATTTGTTGCTTTGCTAAAAACATTTTCCACCACATAAAATAATGATTTGATTTAAAAATGATTTATAGATAAAACCCTTTTGCAAATGATTTTGCCACTTTAGAAAATGACCAATTTGGACTTTACAATGTTTAGAGCCTAGTAGAAACCATCTTTGCAAATAAAACTATCTTTTTCATGCTTGCATGCATGACTTAGTTTCTATTATTTTATGTGTGACTGAATATTGGTTGGAATGCTAGTTGAATCTATGTTTGCTTGATTGATTTGTAGTGAAGTTAGAAGAGTGTGATATTAGCAAGATCAAGAAGTGAACCAACATCCTCTACCAAAAAGGCAAGTGACACTATCATCCAAGTCCTAATATTTTCATTACACTTAGTGCATTTTGAAACATGCATGATAAGGACTACTATATTTTGCTATGCTAAATCCTAATAGGATACCCTTATACATTCCTTAGTAAAAACAATGTAGCTGTAATAAGCTTAGCCCTGCTATATATTTTGAGAAAGGATACATGTTGAGATTTTGAGAAGGATTGAAAAGACTTGTGTTTTATATAATAAAACAAGTACTCAATGAACCACCTGGGTGGACAAAGATACTCAAGTTTTTGACAAGGTGGCAACAAGAGGAACCATGTTTATATGGCAATCTCTTTTTGTTGTGCACTAGAAGAAAACCACCTAGGAAACTTAGAGATTGAACATGTTTCTCATACAGTGGCTTCCGTGTACAGCCACATGCTAAATGGGCATTGGCTTAGTCAATTACATTGTGGAAGACCCATGCATTGGCCCTTCATGTTACTGGAATGAGGGAACTTGGAACCCTACATTGGTGCCTGAAGACAAGCTAGCATTGTATGGGAGGACCCTATGGAAAGACTTCGTCACATTCTCAATCTGCCAGTACTCCATCTTGGTGAGTACTTATCCAGCGGCCACTGGTGGCATCAAGATGAGAATGTGTCATGTGGGTAAAGTGTACAACTTCTGCAGAAGATAAAATTCTAAGTACTTAGTCGTGTCCCCGGTTATGGACAATAATGAGCAACTAAGACCTGAAGCTATGGGAAATCTCGACATTCCAATTTCTAAAAGAAAAACTTGAAAGCGACAATAAAGACTTGAAGCACTTGGGGTGTACCAAGGAGCTCAAAAGATTTTGACAAAGACATGAAGCACTTGGGGTGTACCAAGGAGCTCAGAAAGATTTTTGACAAAAGATCAAAATTATTTTGAAAAAGATAGGAAAAATATTATTGCTTTCTGCAAATGAGCCTAAAACCCTACTTAGCCAAATATGCATGTAATGATAGGATCCACATATTTCCACTTAGTAGTGAAACTTGCCAATACAATTCAAATGTATTGACCCTTGTGGCTGTAACTTGTTATGTTGCAGGTTGATTGATATTAGTGAAGTTGATTGATTAGGATTACAAGTCTACAACCAACATGTTTGCCTGTGGCACTTTGAAGATGAAGGACCCCATGCTTATAGATATTCTGCTGCAATGTAATGTAATAGCCAAATGAGCTATGTAAGATGTAATAAAATTTATGTTAGTCCTGGTTATGAAGTTGTATTATGACCTTTGTTTCTTGATATTACATCTTATCTGTGGATGCTAGCTATTGATCCAGGGACTAGCATTGTAAACACAGGGATCTCTACCTTATTAAAGGTTGGGACCTCTACAAAAAGATTGGCAAGGGAAAATCCAAAGGATTCCATGAAGACGAACAAGGTACTTTATGGTATGGAAAACGTATCTGCGTTCCGCAAGATCCGAAGCTTCGGAAACTGATTTTACAGGAAGCACACAACTCACCATATTCCATTCATCCGGGTAACACCAAAATGTACATGGATATGAAGGAAAGATTTTGGTGGAATAATCTCAAGAAGGACATCGTTGAACATATTGCTTTGTGTGATGTATGTAGTAGAGTGAAAGCGGAACATCAGAAACCAACAGGGTTGCTACAACCACTACCTATTCCTGATTCGAAGTGGGACAAGATTGGCATGGATTTCATCATCGGATTGCCAAGGACCAGGTCAGGATATGATTCTATTTGGGTAGTAGTGGATCGCCTCACTAAAGTGGCTCATTTCATACCCGTGAAGACAACCTATACCAGTGCTAAGTTGGCCAAGATATATATGAATAGGATTGTGTGTCTGCATGGAGTACCCAAGAGTATTGTGTTTGATAGGGGAACTCAATTCACTTCTCATTTCTGGAAGCAACTGCATGAGTCATTGGGAACGAGATTGGAATTCAGTACTGATTTTCACCCCCAGACTGATGGACAGACAGAAAGGACCAACCAGATTCTAGAGGATATGTTGAGGGCATGTGCCCTAGACTATGGAGCTAGTTGGGATGAAAGTCTGCCTTACGCAGAATTCTCTTACAACAATAGCTATCAGGCTAGTATTGAGATGGCACCGTTTGAATTTCTCTATGGAAGAAAATGTACTACCCCATTGCTATGGAATAGTGTGGGAGAAAGAAATTTGTTCGGGCCAGAGTTAATCAAAGAGGCTGAAGAGAAAGTAAAGATAGTAAAGGACAGATTGAAGATAGCACAGTCCTGACAGAAGAGCTACGTAGATCCTAAGCGTAGAGAAGTCACCTATGAAGTGGTGATAGAGCTTATCTTAGAGTGTCACCACTTCGTGGAGTGAAGAGATTTGGAGTCATAGGAAAATTGGCCCCAAGATATGTTGGACCATTCAAGATTCTGAGTCATAAAGGAGAAGTAGCTTATGAGATTGAATTTCCGGAATAATTGTCTGCCGTTCACAATGTGTTTCATGTGAGTCAGCTAAAGAAATGCCATCCAGAGATGGAAGAGACTTCTTTGAAGGATACTATACCTTTGGAAGAGGTCCAATTGGAAAGTGATCTCACCTATGAGGAAAAACCTATCAAGATTCTTGAGACTGCAGAAAGGGTTACACGGACAAAGACTATCAAATTCTGCAAAGTTCAGTGGAACCATCATTCCGAAGAAGAGGCAACATGGGAAAGAGAAGATGACATTCGAAAAGACCACCCTCACCTATTTGCTAGCCAATCCGAATATTGAGGGAGAGATTCACCTTAAGGGGGTTAGATTTGTAACATCCCTAAAATCATGGTTTCAAAGTTTGCATATCATCCATGCATTCATAATCATTTTTAGGACCATTTTCAATGTCATTTCAAAACAGAAGCATTTGAAGGCTTATTATTTTATGTAACAAGGCTTTGACCCACTATTACTCTCTAGTAAGAGATTATTTGTTTTAAACCAGAAATATTTGAACTTAGAGTGAATTGATGTTTTCCAAAGCTTGGACAAAAAAATTCAAAACAAGGTATGAATTTAAAACCATTCATATGTCTTTAATAAACAATTGATAAAGGCATTGTTTATTTTTAAAATTCCAACCAATGTATTTCCAAGTGTACAACTTTGTTCTGTAGCCAATTGTGTACTAGTTTCACTTTACAAAAATCCAGAAGTGGTTTGAATTCAAACTCATTTGAAACTCATTTGAATTTGGTTCCTGAAAATAAAAATAGAAATAGAAAAAGATTAAAGAAATAGAAATAGAAATGGGCTGGCGCCAGCATTTCGGCCCAACAACAGAACCATCCCACCCGGGCCAGTCCCCTCTACCCCCTTTCTCACCCGCACCCGCTCTGCCCCGTTGACACTGCCACTAGGCCCAAGCCAGGTCAGCATCTTCTTCCCCACCCCGCGCGCGCAGACTCCGTCGCCACTGCCGTTTCCTCCAGAAACGCCGCGTTGATTTCGCGCTTAATTGGCATTGAACCACTGCGTTATTCTCTCGCCCCTTCTGGCTACTTAAACACCTCGCCGTCGCGGTCATTTCCCCCCACATAGCACACTCTCCTTGCCACCAGGCTGCCAGTATTTCAAGTCGCACCGCCACTGCCCGACGAACTCCGGCGTGCGATTACGGTGAGCTCCGACCGCCCCACTGCCTCTGGTTCAAACGAGCGTGACCCTCGTGTCCTTGTGCATCTTCTGACACCTCTGGTTTGCCTACTTGTGACCAAGGTCGCCGTCCCCATTCACGCCGCAAACGCCTGGGCTGCCGCTCGACTCCGACGAACGATTTAGGTAAAATCCGAGCGCCCCTTGCCTTGTCCTTGATACTGTCATGTCCGCCATGACCTTGTGCACCTCCTAACACATCTGGTTCGTGCTAGGGTGATCCAGAACCTCGGTAACAATCTCGCCTACAAGAACCCAACGCTGCCAGCAACTTCGACGAGCGCTAGCCCCTGCTATAGCCCGCCCCTGTCCACGCCAGTAGCACGTTGAGCTTCCTCGTGTTCTTGCGAGTCTGGTAAGCCACACCACAACCCCCATACCCTCCTGTATTCTTCGGACCGTTGCCACAAGTAGCGCCGCCGCCACTGCGACCACGCGCGCCGCCAGTTCTTGGCCAAGCCGTCGTGGGTCGTTGGATCTAGATCTAGCACGTTAGATTAGATCACTTATCGAAAGGGTATGATTAGATCTGGCCCATGCGATTTCATTTAAATCCTGTGGCTCTCGTTGATCGATCTAGCCGAAGCGGTATCAGCCAATCAGAACACGCCGCGTGTCTGTGGGTTTGATTTAAAATCTGGAATTAGATCTATTAGTTGTTCAAACTTGCAAAATTCATAACTTTTGATCCACATGTTCAAATTTTGTAAATTTTATATCATTGGAATCAAGAGAAAGAATTATATCCAATTATGCCCTTTGTTTAATAAATTACATCTGTAAAATGGGTTGTTTTTGCAAAGACATTTCTAAGCTTATTTTGTATATAAAAATTGTTTGGAAAATGTTCTAAGGGCCAAATTAATGTTATTTACTGTATAATTGTTTTGTGTATGATTCAGTATTGTTTCACTTGTCTTGTTTGATTTAGAAAAATCATCACATGGCATTTGCATGCATTCATATATTTTTGCTTGTGTATTTTTTATATGTGAATTTGGTGCTATCATTTTATGTGTATATTTTGGTGCTAATAGTGATTGTGGTTGTGAAGATTGTTGCTACTCCCCCAACTACCAAGGAAAGTGGTGCCTCATATTTTTGTCCCTATATTTTAACTATGCATCAGAAATATTTTGTATAGGCTTGCATGAGTATTTTGCTAAGTATCTATATGCTATGCTTGGGAAATCCTAGTAGTTGTAGAATTGTTAGAATTTTCTCTAAATTAAGAAACTTGCTATTGCCATGCTTAGCCTAGCTAGTAGTAACCAAGGGTGCAATATATACATGCTATGGAAAAATATTGCTAAGTCTTTGACTTATGTTTTTGCTTAATAAAACTACTAAGTGAATGAAACACCTGGGTGGAATGGTAATTGCTTGGTTGTTTTTGGTTGAGTGGTTACACAAGGCCCATTTATATGGTCTAACTTGTGTATATCACTTGTGGATTGCCACCCAGGAACAAAGGGATTTGAGATGCCAAATGTTAAGAAGCTTCTAGTGCAGCCACATGGCATTATGGGCTCTGCCTGGATCATATAGGTTGCAATAACTTATCCAAATGGACAGTTGGTGGTAGGGGATTGATAGGTTTGGAGCGCGTCCATTTTGGTCTAAGGGAAGTCTTCTGAAAGGTCCTGTCTTGGTGAAAATCAAGTCTTGTGGGGAAAGTGCACAACCTTTGCAGATGGAAAAAACTAAGTGCTTAGCCATGTCCCTGGTACTGGACAATTTGAGCATCAAGACATGGAAGCTATCAAGAATCTCCTCATCCCAATTTTCTAAGTTAAAACTTGTGGTTGAACAAGGGTGAAGGTTCACCAATTTCTATTGGTGGTTCCTTGGGAAAGTTTTTGCCAAACAAAAACTTAGTGTTTCAACTGATAGGCAAAACCTATTTTGAGAAAAGCAAGCATAAGCTACACTTAGCCAAATTCATGTAGTAACTAGATGCTAATATTCTACTAAGGTATCACTTGCCAATACTATTCCAATGTATTGACCCACTATGGCTGTAACTTGTGATGTTGCAGGTTACTCTGATGATGATTAGGGGTTATGAGTCTACACTCAACATGCTTGCCTGTGGCACATGAAGATGAAGACTTCTATTTTATATTGTTAAGTTAAACTCTTGTACTAGCCTATGGCTATGGAGTTGTAAAAGACTATGTTATCTCTGGAATGACGATGTAATAATGACCATTGTTTCTGTGTACTTCATCTTAAACTGTGGATGCTAGCAATTGATCCAGGGACTAGCATTGCAATCACAGGGATATTTACCTTTATAAAGGTGGGATCTTACAGATCACGAGGTTTACGACTAGACGCACAATTGCGGATTACTGATGAAGCGCGTCAGTTGATGCAGTGCAGTTCTTTGCGATCCAATATTCCTAGTGCTGATCATACAACACCTCTGTTGGTATCCACACGTACAAGGAGGAGCACCGGCGGCGAACTGCTAGGTTCGATACGACGGCAGGACTGCTATGGAGCTAGGGTTTCCAACACATGGAATGACCTAACCGAACAACGATTAACCTTTCTGGGTTACGGTGCTCCATTATATATAGGGAGTGAACATGGGCTCTGCTCACGCGGCCCATTCACTAAAGCCCATATAATATTAGTCCCTGTGAGTCCGACTCACTGACTCAGTCCAAATCAGGCTCGGGTCCAACCCAACCAGATTTCCAGTTCATATCCAATCCGAACTTGCTCTCGCTCTTAAGTGTGTGACCCCGCAGTCTCATGGCTACTTGAACACAATTAGAGTACGACTCTCAATCGATCAGTCGGTAGAGGCTCCTAGCAAAACGTGCCGACTCCCAAGTACCAAAGAGTCATGACGACTTGCCTTTCCATTGTGACTTGCGTCCGAGTCCCGTTTGTCTCACGATATACCTTGTCAGACTATAGGCGAATAATTGTCATCCCTTAAATAGTCCGACTCTCTTCTCGATCCGAGATAAGTGATTCACTCGACTAAGTCTTAGTCGATCGCCTTGGTTAACACTTAACCGAGTCGTCCATGGCCATACTTTCCGAATCATATCATCCGAGAGGGCCCAGAGAATATCTCTCCAAGGGGAGGGGCAAAATCCCGTCTTGGTTATTCACATCACGCAGCTTGATTCTCAGTCGACCCGAACTCTGCCTTTATTACTGCCCAGTTACGGATCAGCATTTGACAGAACCTAAGTCGGTGATCCTCAACTCGGATTATGCAATAACCTCAGGTCTAAGGATTACATTGATTGAGATATACAAATGACAACTTGTTCGTTGTACCTCAATATGGATCAATCCGACTCGCTAAACTCTTTAGTCGAATCTGTGTAAGTCGGAATAGCATCTCCATGCCCATGACAAGTGGAACCGAGTCATCAAGCCGACTTTCACATTGGTCTAAGTTGTGTGTCCAGCACAACCTCAATGACCAAGGATATTTAGTACAAACAACATGAATGTATAGTTCCACAACCGAATCATATATCAATGATACACATCAGATATTTATACAAGGACAACTTAATAACTTTATGAATACAATGGGAAATGTCATCATACATGATTGCCTCTAGGGCATATTCCCAACAGATCCTCTATGTGATATAATTGTGTATAATATATGGGAGGATGAAAATGATCTAGTTGAGTTAGATGATCCATTATGCTCATTGGATGACTTTGATTTATGTGGTGATTCTATTCACAACTTTGATGTTGAGTTTGCTTTTGATGCTTGCAAATGTTTTGAAAGAGGAAGATATAAGAGTCCTCTTTATGCTTCCATGTTATTTAAATTGCAAGCTAATGATCATTATATACATTGGTTACCACAAAGTTGATGCTACTTATTCATGTTTTGCGGTGTGCTCAATATGATTTCTAATACTATTCAGTTTGAGCAAACATTTGTATCCTTTGTAACATGTAAAATATGTTTAGCTATTGTTTTGTAACAATTATTTTAGTAGTTTAACTAAAAAATAAAAATTTAGTGAAAGTAAATGAAGAAGATAAGTAATGGAGAAGTTGGGGTCGACCTTGAACATGTGTTGTTCATGCCAATGGAACCATTTCAAAACCTCCATCATTAATACTTTTATACAATATAAAAAATAATAAGATTGTGTTTATTTGCTGTAGAGTAAGGTGGTTTCTTAATAATTTGTGGAGCTTGCATTTTGGGTGAAACTATAATTGTTATCTGTTTGGAAGAACTAACCCTTTTGCGGGAACCTAAATAATCATGGAGATGAAAATATTTCTTTTGTTTGGAGTAAAACATGACATAATGAGGAAGAATAAGAATGCAAGAACTATCAAAACCATAAGCTTGGGGATGCCCCCGCATACCCTTCTTCTTTCAAGTAACATGAGTTCTCCAATTCCTAACTCATGTTTTAATTTCAGTACCATGACTATTGTGTATATATTGGAAACTGTGTATTTCTTTTTTGTCTTTTTGTTTCGTTGGTTCTATCTTTCAGTACTTATTTTAAAACTAAAAACACAAAAAGATTTCCTTTTCTTCTTTGTTTGGTTTCTTTTTGATTCTTCTTTGCCTTCTAGAAAAACAAAAACTACAAAAAGATTTGCTTTCTTCTTTGCTTTTTCTTGTTTCTTCTTTCTTGTTTGGTTCTTTCTTGGTTATTTCTTGCTACCTTTTGCCCTTTTTTCTTTCAGAAGTTTTGTTCTTTATTAAGTTTAGTTTTGTCTCTTTTAGTATTAGGTTTTTAAAATAAAGTGTCAATCTTTACCCACTTGGATGCAAAGATGAAATTTTTTGTGAATTGTTGATTCCCGTGCGCTGCTGTTTATGAAACAATTCATAGAAAAATGTTTGTAGCTCTGAATTGAGTGATTCCAGTTAAGATGGATTCATATTTTGATCCTATGTCACACTGTACAAGGAATAATTTTTAATTTTTTTTAAGAAGGGTGTGGGATGTTTCAAAGTTGTAGCTGTTTTTCTAGACAAATTATGCCATAGTTTTGTTGAGTGTCTCTTTTAAATTTCAATTTTATTATTTTTGGGTCTTTTGAGTTTTCTAAGATGTTATTCACTTTGAAAAATCTATGGTTTTGATGAACCAATTTTTTTGGGTGTTCTTAAGATGGCAAGAGGTATATCTTTTTATGCACTAATGATTTAACCCCGCAGAAAAGAGTGGGAGAAATTTTTGTAGTGAAGTTTTTTCACGGGAGGATGAAGGCAAGATAAAAGCCAAGATTTATATAAGGATGGTAAAGACCATAATCTTGGGTATGCCCCGAGAATCCCCATACGCCAACACAAATCTCGGTTTGTAAACCTTCAAGCTTCTATTTTTTGAGCACTATGAAAAATTTGTATAAGCTTGAAGCGTCTAGTTTTTAGTTGTTGTTGGAGTATAATTTTATTCATGTTTCCAAGATAACTATCAAGTTTCTGTATAAATAAAGTAAATTGGTGCATGCTAAATAATAGGTAAAGTAAATAAAAATAGCAACACAAGTAGTGCATATGGTTCTATGTTTCATGTGCTTTGATTGAATAGAAATTTGCTAGTGCCGTATTTTGTGCTATATTTTATTTGCGAATTGATGGTTAAGTTTGAGTTACTTAGTTCATTAATAAATGTGTAGCACTATGGACATTATGCATGCTTGTGACATTACACCTTTCCAATGGCCTAGAAAAGAAAAGAAAGAGAAAGCAAGCAAGCAAAATACTTGTATATCTGAATACCTTGAGCCATACTTCTCCACAAAATCTCCACCATACCTACCTATATAGCAAAAATGCTATTCCAAGTATAGTATATGTGCCATGTCTTTGCATTCAAAATCATACATCTTTTTATTGTGCAATTCAAAGCTCATTGTAGAGGTCCCAACCTTTAATAAGGTAGAGATACCTGTGTTTACAATGCTAGTCCCAGGATCAATAGCTAGCATCCACAGTTAAGATGTAATATCAAGAAACAAAGGTCATATTACAACTTTGTAACCAGGAATAAAATAATTCATTACATCTTACATAGCTCATTTGGCTATCTCATTACAATGCAGAAGAAATAACTATATAGCATGGAGTCCTTCATTTTCAAAGTGCCACAGGCAATCATGTTGGTTGTAGACTTGTAATCCTATTCAACACACTTCACTAACATCAAACAAACCTACAACATAATAATTTATAGCCACAAAGGTCAATACATTTGAATTGTATTGGCAAGTGATACTATGGTAGTATAGTGGTAACTATCATCTATATGCATTTGGCAAAGTGGAGCTTAGGCTTGCTTAGCTCAAAATAGATTTTCCTTACTCTTTGAAAAAAAAACACTAAGTTTTTTGTTTAGCAAAAACTCCCAAGGAACCACCAATAGAAATTGGTGCACCTTCACCCTTGTTCAACCACAAGTTTTAACTTAGAATATTGGGATGAGGAGATTCTTGATAGCTTCCATGTCTTGATGCTCAAGTTGTCCATTACCGGGGACACGGCTAAGTACTTAGTTTCTTCCATCTGCAGAGGTGGTGCACTTTCCCCACAAGACTTGGTTTCACCAAGACAGGACCTTTCAGAAGTCTTCCCTTAGACCAGAATGGACGCGCTCCAAACCTATCATCCCCTACCACCAACTGTCCATTTGGCTAAGTTATTGCAACCTATATGATCCAGGCAGAGCCCATAATGCCATTTGGCTGCACTAGAAGCTTCTTAACATTTGGAATCTCAAATCCCTTTGTTTCTGGGTGGAAATCCACAAGTGAGATACCAAGTTTTCCCCAGTATACTGGACTTGGTGATTCCCAAGTTTTCCCTAGTATACTGGACTTGCGTAACCACTCAACACAAACCATTCTTTCCATTCCACCCAGGTGATTCATTCACTTAGTTATTTTATTAAACAAAACACAAGTCCTTGACTTAGAAATATTCCATAGCATGAATATAATCCACCCTTGTTTTCTACTAGCTAAGCTAAGCATGATAGTAGTAGGAATCTTGACTTAGGAAAAATTCTACTAAGGTTTCATCTACTAGGATTTCCCATGGCATAGTTTATACCTAGCAAAATTTCCATGCAAGTCCTACTTAGAAATATCACTAATGCATAGTGAAAATAATGGGACAAAAGTATGAAGCACCACTTGCCTTTTTGGTAGAGAATTATAAGTTTACTCCTTGATCTTTGCAATAGTCACACTTCTTCAAATTCCAGTACAATTCAATCAAGCAAGCAAATATTCAATCTACCATTCAAGCAATCATCACATAGAATAATAAAAACAAAGCAATGCAATGCATGCAAGCATGCCAAAGATTGTTTTATTTGGAAAGTGGTTTATAATAGGTTATAAACATTTCAAAACACCTATTTGTCATTTATAAAAGTGGCAAAACCATTTGATATCAAGTTAGTGAGAAAGGCCATTTAAATCATTTTTGTTTTGCTAGAATTGATTTAAATCAAAGTGACAAATTTCTAGTGTCTGGCAAATACATTTTAAAACACAAATGTTAGTGTTTTAAGGTCAAGTGTTTAATATTAAAACCATTTGCAAAAGGTTTCACCTATAAACCATTTTTATACTAAAGCAATATTTTATTTTGTTGGAAATGCCTTTGAACAAAGTAATAATTTTCTAGAGTTCACCAAATATATTTTTAAATCATAAAAATTGGTGTTTAGGGTCAGAGAGTTTAAATCAAATCATTTTCCAAAGGTTTTACTCAAAAAGCATTTTAAAACATATTCAATAATTTTTATTTAGCTAGAAATGCTTTTATTCAAAGATTTATTCTTTAGCTTCACAAAATACACTTTTAAAACCATAAGTTGGTTTCTATGGTCAGTAGGTTCAAAACAATCCATTGCCAATGATTTTATCTTAAAAACATTTCTAGAATAATCTTTATATTCAAATTATGCCTACACAAGTTTCTGTAAAAACAACCAATTTAACAGAAGCAATTCACTAAACAAAGAACATGGTTGGAAAGTAATTGTTTTGATGATTCCATTGATATAAAATTTGAAAATTTGGACGTGTAGATTAAAACTTATGAATTTTACAAAATCTAATCACTAATAGATCAGATTTCTGTTTTAAAACCAGAGTCTGGCTACGTGTCACGTTCTTATTGGTCAATACCGGTTCGCGTGGATCGCATGCTGAGGATCGTTGGATCAAATTAGATCTGAGAGGCTCAGATCACTGCGTACCTCTTCGTTTAGTGATTCTATCGTGTGCATCCGATTAAAATCCAACGGCCCAAAATGACTAACCTAAAACGGGCGACGCTAGCGGCGGCGACTGGCGGCGGCGCAGTCAGACGGTGGTGTTCCCGGCGATTTAGGAAGAAAGAGAGGGAGAGAGGGGGCTCACCGATTTTGCAGGGTGATGTTGATGCTCAAAGTTGTCTTCGCAGGGCAGGGGGTGCACGGGGTTGACAATAATCGCTCGCCGAAGTTGTCCCTGGTGTCGGGCTTCCCTGTTCGTCGTCGTTGGTGAAGCTACAGTGCGCGCTAGAGGAAAAGGGATATGTCGTTAGATGCGCAATGTCGTGGCGAGTATGCGCGTGTGAAGGAAGAGGAGAGGGCGTTCAGACGCTACCTGGGGAACTCGCCGGAGTGGAAACAGACGACGGTGATGCTCAGTGTTGACGTTTTCGACGATGCAGAGCATGCGCGGGCGAGCCAAAGATACTGGCGGGTACGCCTGGTGCTGGCGAGCATGCTAGTGGGGTCTGGAGGGCAAGGGGCGATGAGGAATGGCCGGAATCGACCGGAGGGGGTCGACGGAGCAGTGGCGGTGTGAGGAAGATTCTGAGCAGCCTAGGGGCGGGAAGAAGCTGGGGATTGAGGGGAAAGGAGCGGAGAGGGGAGGCGTTTTATCGAGCGTGATCACGGTGAGGTTTAAGCGTGGTATTAATGTGAATTTATCGCCGGCATTCATCGGCAGGGAAACGGCCAGAGGGGGCGTTATCAGCGCGGGGTGAGGAAGAAGGGTCTGGCAGGTGGGGTTGGCTAGTCAGCGTGAGAGAGAAAGAAAAGGGTGGGGTCCAGTGGTCAGCGACTCTGCGGGTTCGAACAGCAGTGTGAAACGTTTTCTGCGGGGAAGGGGAATTGGGCTAGCTGGGCTGGACTGGGCTTGCTGGGCTTGGTCTGGCTGGTTCCCGTTTTTTTGTTCTGTTTCATTTTTTCTTTTTCTATTTTCTTTTTTCTGTTTTGATTTTATCCAAATGATTTCAAACCTTGTTTGAATGCAAACCATTTTCAAATGTTCAGTATATTTCTATATTGTTTTAAATAGTTATTCTAAGTCCATTTTAGAATAATTATTTTATTCTTTTATGGTTTATATTTTATTTAAATTAGGCATTTGCCTTTATTCAAATAGGATTTTAAATATAATTTCAACTCTTATTTAAATTCAATTTTTTATCAAAAACCTTTTCAGTAGGTTTATTTATTTAATAGGGTGTTAAATAATTCACTTTGAATTATTTAAGTATTTTAATATGATCATTAATCATTTAATTTGGGTAATTGTCTTTATTCTGATGAAATCAAATATGGTTTTAATTCCATATAACTTTAAATGATTCTTTTATTTCATTTAAGTTAATTAAATAACTTTTGTTTCACTTGGCAATTTCAATTATTATTTTTCCATGATTTAATTAATCATTCTCATTAGGGATTTGTCTTTAATCAAATGGAATAGAATTTGGTTAAGGCCTATTTTATTTATTTGAATATTCTTTATCCATTTATTTCATTTGGATTTGGATTATATTCATTCCATTTTCTTATGGATTAGGCCAAGTTTTAATTTGGCTTTTAAAATACTCCTTATTTATTATTTCTTTCTTTATCTTATAAAATCCATATCTTTTTATTTAAAGATTCAAACTTGATGATTCCAATTTGTAAAATCTTATTTAATATTTGTTTATCCTTTTATATCTCTTTAGGATTAATTTGATCACCATTTGGTATGGATTTTATATAGGAGCATTATTTAGCTTTGGAAATTAATTCCTTTTATCTTAATCTTCTTCCATTAGGGTTTTAGAGTTTTGGTTTATTTTCCAAGTGTTTAAATTTCAAGATGCATTTAAGAAGAATGCATCTCACTTGATTTGAATTTAGTTGTATTCAAACTTTATTCAAAGTTTGTTCAAGATGGGTTTTGATGTTTCCATTTAGAAACAAAAAGTTTCTTTTCACCCTAAATTTCAACAATTATTTATTTTTCACATTTAAAAATTTGGAAAATTTTGGGATGTGACACTCATGGGAAATTAGCAGACTGTGGTGGAGTTCATTTATGTATGTTGCATGTTTGCCATTTTATTAGTTGGGGTTAAGTTAAACCATGTTGTCATGGAACAATACTTTCAAGATTGCACCATAATTAAGTTGTTGTCGTACACCTTGGGTTATGCATATCTTTCTGGTGTGAAATGTGTGGGGGTTATCATGCTAAAGATTCGAGTGTGCATATTTGTAAGAGAAGAGCATTGGGCCGCTAACTGAAACCATGCTTAATCATGGTAGAAGTTTCAGCATGAACTTCCTCATTAGCTTAAACAAGTTTAATTTACTACTCAGTTGGTACTTTAAGAGGAGTTCATTTGTATGTTGTCTTATCATCCCGGTATGTATTGCCTTTGCAGAAAGATGAAAATCCAAAAGGCATTATGTACAAGTGGCATGGAGGTACCCCTTTGCGAGGCACTTAGTTGAAACTGTATGCACACGATGAAAATCTATGGTAATTCTAAAGTTGAGTAGTGCATGGTGGAAGGTACTATTAACAACGGGGTATGAGAATCACAACCAGTAAAGTGTTGATCATGTGAATCATATTTGCTCTTTACTACCGTTGACTTGGGTTGCGCAATTCTAAAATTTATTTTCTCTCTAGCATAAAAAATTGGCACATATATTCCCTACTTACTTTCAGTGGCTACTTGTTAAAAAGAAAAGAAAGGGAAGAAATAAAGGAAATAAAAAAGTTCCAAGCACAAGCACTTGCATGTTTAAAGTCCATAGTACTTTCATTTGTTTTTGCACTTTGTGATTGATTGTTAGACATCATTGAAGTGAATTAGAAGTACCACTTGATATCTCATTTGCTTGTTGATGTTCATTAAAGTTTGATTAATTGATTTTATATACTATTACTTGCTATATTCAATCAAACAATAAACTCCAAAGTCCATGTTTAGTTTTATCACCTTCATACTCGAGGACGAGCATGGGTTAATCTTGGGGATGTTGATGCATGTAAAATGCATACATGAACTTTGTAGTTTATTGTGATAAAATGCTTATTATTTTGCAACTTTATTATATTTATTGGGACTACCTACTAATAGTTGCAAAAGTGCACAAGTTCTTGTTTTACACTTTGTTGTGTAGGAAAAAGATGAATATGAAAGAAAATCGCTCAATATGGCAATATTTAGAGTTTTCTGAAATGTGTCCTACTGAACACTTTTCGAATATTGACTCAAAAGAGTTTGAATATGATGTCAAATGAAAAAGTGATCAACATGAAAGTTTTGGTGAATTTCAAGCCGTACGATTTATAGTCAAAAAATCATCCAAAACAGAGTCTTGGCGCTCCATAAAAACCTCGATTACTGAAGGATACAAACGAAGTTTCGGGATTCTGAAAGTTGGTGACACGGTTGACTCAAAATCTTACCATATAAGATCAGTTCGGCCAAGCCACGAATTTGGATACTTATGGGCCTTTCTAGGAGTCACCATGAAGGTTCTACAGGTTCCCAAGAGCCCTTGGATCCAAGGGTTTTGATCCGATGGCCCCGGTGAAGCCTCTACCACTATATATTGAGAGGAAAACCTATTTTTGGAGGCATCCACCCATAGCCACGGAATTCCACCTCCTTGGCAGCCCCCAAGGAGGGGAAGCTCCTATATTGCTACACCATCTCCAAGGAAGAAGAAGGGCCAAGGGGCCACTGCCCCCAAGGGCAGCCGGCGCCCCCAGGAGGCCGCCAGGGCACTGCCGCCCTGCGCTACCACCGGCGCCTCCTCTCCCCCTTGGGGAGGCACATATCCATAACCATCTACAGCGAGATCCCCTCCATATTTCTATTGTAATCTCTTGGCAAACATGATGTATGATATAATTCATTATTTTCCCATGATCTATTGTGTCTTCATGTCGTTGTTTGAGTAGTGAATTGTTATGGCAATTGTGATATAATTTGTTGTTGGTTGCATACAAGTTTATGTTATCTTCTATGATGATCTTGGTGTACTAGTATATGAGTGCACACATATGTTGAGGGATGCATAATGTTGTCACCCATGCATGATGATATGAGGAGGGAGTCAGAATTGACAAAAACCGAGTCCCAATTCTTTGATATGCATGTTATATTAATTCATGGTTAATCAATGGGGGTTTATCATGGGGACCTTAGATCTAAATGCAGTGGTTGGACTTTATGTCTTAATAATTTCCTTGTTTATACTTAATTGGCCTTGAGATCAATCAATAGTGGTGTATTTTCTCATATCTATGGCTACACCTAGTTATGGCTTCTCCTAGAAGAAACAATAAAAGGACTATGTATGTGCTTCACTAATTGTGATACCCAAATGAATGAATAGCAATTTGCCTAAACATTTGCTCCCATAGATTATCCACATCCACTCCACTAGCTCCACTTCATTTGCGTGACTTTACTTATAGTATTTATTTTAACTACTTTTTTGTTTTCTAGTTAATACCAAAAACAACCACACACACACAATTTAGATCCTAACTTTGCACAGAAGGCCATATAAGTGGGTTATATGGATTTAGAGAATAGATAATTTACCTTCAGCTACTCATGGGTTCGACACTCAAATACTTATCGAATTGTACTACGGTGATCCTCTGCACTTGGGGGTTATCAATTCCCTCTTGCAAAATAAAGTTGGACATCTCTACTTTATCTTTTGCAAGTTTTACGTGATTGTTAGGGCTTTCGTTATAGAACTGTTTATAATCTACGAACTTTCCAACCACAACATGATCCATACAGTTGTATCTACTACACCCCTTTCGGGGCCCTCTGTTGTAAATGGTATATCAACTATGAAAAGAGAGACAGACAACCGCTAACCGCTTATACGGAACAAGCCGTATGTCGAGCGTGGAACCAGTCTCGCGTAAGAGTACGTGTAAGGTCAGTCCGAGACACTTCATCAAACAATACCGTGATATAAAAAAGTACATGTGGGAGGGTAACAACCATAGGATCAATGCCCGCACAATACATGTGGGTACTGGCCGTACATCACTACTACGCATAGATCGGCTCTGATACCACTGTTGTGGTTACGGTGCAGAAAACAAAAATTTCGTACGTCGGATCACCCTAATACCGAAGATCTATCTATTAGTAATGTAGTACCGGCAGAAGGTTACCCTTGTAGTCCGCAAGAGGTTAACGTTCTAAGGGGAACGTGGTTGAAGTAGTCGTGCTCGTATCCGACCTTAAGGTCGTGAAGCTCCTCGTAGGTTACCCCTTGCTCCATAAACGTGCAGCATTCCGTCTCATGGCATCCTAGATGCCCCAAGTGTGGCCCCTCATGGCTTCGTACCAGGGCCGTCTCAGAAATTCGGGGCCCCGGTGCGAAATACAAATAGAGCCCTAAATTTTAAAAATCGATATAAACAATATATTTGATGCCGATGCCGCCTGATGGAAAATTGGAGGCTGGCGTGATGGCTTCGGCCTTCAGTAATCATCTCCAGGTGTCGAGGCGACCGAAAGGAGGAACACGAAGAGATGAAGTGGGCAAGGGCGCACGGAGGGTCTTGTGCTCAAAGCCAATAACGGAACTGACTCCATTCATGGATGAATGTATTTTTAGAGGCTTTGTTGGCAAAAGATAAAAAATAATATGAGTACATTGTAGTATATACTACTTGCATGATGTTACTCTCTGACTATCAAACTTTACGGCTTTACCCAAAACGTTAGTTAATTACAACATCTCCACACTAACAGGAGCACATCAATCGTGGAAGGGAGAATAACCCATACACACTTCTTGTTGCGCATTCCTAATTTAGAAAAGAGTAAAAAAGAAAACGACACAAACCGTTGGAATCAACGGCAAGCAATGTTGCATAAACTGACGAGACCAAAACAGGACGAGGAGGGATTAAAAGATGCACCATGAGTCTAAGAGCTCGCAACATCCAATACATGTTGGGCTCGCTGCCACCATTTTTGAAGTATGTAGATGGATCTCATCTTTTCCATTCAAGAATGACAGCCACAAACTGAATGCACCCTCTTATTAAGGCCATAGGTTTCCGCCCTCGACCACAATCGATCAAAAGATCAATTCGTGATTGAACCTTTGAACGATCTCGCCTCT
The DNA here is from genome assembly GCA_910589765.1 of Avena atlantica. Taxonomy (NCBI): domain Eukaryota; kingdom Viridiplantae; phylum Streptophyta; class Magnoliopsida; order Poales; family Poaceae; genus Avena; species Avena atlantica. The sequence goes on from OU342734.1 coordinate 354,855,900, forward strand.
GCCTATGGATTAGCATCAATATAAGGCGTGGTTCGGACTCCAGGAGATCTGCAGCCATGAGGAAGTGCAGATCGTCGACCTGATCTGCTGGTGGGCTAGAGATTTGGAGGACCCAAAATTTTGGGGGCCCTGTGCCATCACATAGCTCGCACGTGGTTGTGGACGGGCTTGCTTCGTACACATACATTGTACATACGATCTATTCTCCTCCAAGGAGGGCTTTATATAGGGAAAGGGGGAGGGCACCCTTACCCCTGACCAAGGAAACCCTAAGGCGGCCAAGGGGGGCAAAGGGAAGCGGCCAAGGGAAGGAGGCAACCCTAGGGCACCCCCAAACCCTAACCCTAGCTGTTGGCCATGGGAGGAGGGAAGCCCTAGGTGCATGGTCCCTTCCCCTCCTTTGGTTTCCCTCATGGGACCTTTTTCCCTAGAAAGTTTGGCACATTAGTGGAATAACCTTTCAAATTAGATTTTAATATTTAATATTAATTACATCAATTAATATGTAAACACATATTACCAAATTCAATTTGACCTGAAACACCTTTTGGTTCCCCTTCGATTTCCTCCGAACAACTTCGGAACTTCCCGGAACAATTCCGGTTCTCTCATGGAACTTTTCCGGTTTCCCTTCTTTCTCCGAACAACTTTGGATCTCTCTCCGTGGAACAATTCTGGGTTTCTCTTTCTCTATTATGGTTCCAACTTACAGATGATCTCTAGCTCATCGTACCCTTAAGTGTATCACCTCACAGCTCAGGAATGGCACAAACATGATCTCCATAAATGAGCAATAGCGGGACTAGGATGCCCATATTGATCCATGTACATTCCACCATGACGATGTCGTTTGAACCGTAAACTTCGAATCCAATTCCCTTTGTTTCTTAGATATGACTTGTCCGAGATCCGATTGTTTGGTATCACATACTAGTTCAATCTCGTTACCGACAAGTACTGTTTCACTTGTTACCGCGATATTACATCCTCGTGACCTAGTCACATGTTGCAGCATTATGGATGTAAACTCACCAAGTCGGCCTAATGTATCTTACCCGTCACTAGGTGAATAAACCCGGTCTTGATTCATAGGCGTCAATCTGTTCCTTCGGATACCGAACATACACCTTTATAATCACAATTTCACGAAGTAACGTTTGATGCAGTCTAAGCAACCTTGGGAAACAGTGATTAATATGATCTCATGGTCTAAGGGGAAGGAGACTACGTTTCTGAATATTGCAACGATGAACCTCGTGACTTGATGTGTCGCAATCTTTGGGAAATGTCCATCACATCATTCACCAATTATATGACCTCGTTGTCAACTAGCACTATCACCCATGATCAGGAAATCCCTAATCATCGATTGCCCAACGAACTAGTATGAATAGAGGCTACTAGGGAGTTATGTTTCATATCACATCTGTATCAATGTTTCCACTTGATACAGTTATAGCACAATATGAAACTATTACGAATTTATTGGGACATGACAGTAATAACCATTTATTATTTGCCTCTAGGGCATATTCCCTTCAGATAGACCTACCGGATCTCTCTCAAACTTTAGGGCTGGGTCTTGGATGACCCAAGGGGTTTAGGGACCTATATAAGGATGCCAAAGAGCACCCATAAGAGGCATACAAGTCATATCATAGCCTCCCGCCAAGCCGTTGCACCCGCCAGCCCAAAACCCTAGTTGCGCCGCCTCCCGACGCGTTGATGCCGCCACCCTAGATGCACTTGTCTCCTTTATATATTCAAACAGGAAAAACCTTGGTGCCTATCTTCAGGCATGTATCTCTTATGGGGTGGTAACTTTCTTGCGTGTGTGTCCTGGGTAGCTATATCGACGAGTTTATCTGCACATACCGTTATAGTCGAGGAATGCATATAAAACAAGTAATTGGCATGTGAATTTTATTCCGATCTACCATTTCCCAACTTGATCATAGGATTTGACAGTGTGTGTTTCATCCCTTCCTGAAAGGACTTGCTTTGGAAGACGAATATTGGTGAGTTGCTTCCTATGGTGATTTGGGTTTGTCCTCTAGTTGGGTTGAATATTGCTTTTTGGATAGTACCATTGATTTGTTCAATGTTGTTGTTTCTTTCATCGGCATGATTTCTTTAAACTAGGCAATAAACTTGCAGTTTTAATTTCACTAACTAGCCTGGTTAATCATAAGAAAAATTAGACAACCCCAAAGACGGACAGGCATGGAACAAAGTCATTGTGATTGATTTTTGTGACAGTTGGTACTTGTCGTACACAAAGGGAAGCAACCTATAGTCGTGTGTACCATCTAGAAGCAATAATCATTAAGATAATGAAAAATCTTATCAAAAGGTACCTGAAATACAACGGCTAGCAGGAACAACTAAAGGGTTGTCCATGAAAAGAGATGACACAAGGAGAAAATATAAAAGAAGTAATCAGACAATCTCATCTAGTGTCGATGATTGCTATGCCTATTTTAATGAGATAATCAATCAAGTACTAATCGCTCAGATAGAGTAGTTGACCTAGAAGAAAAAGGAAACAACATCTTCAAATTGATACCGGCAATCTAGTTAGTTCATGCCCGAAATGGAAATGCAGATAATGCAGCATGCTAACTAACCAGCTTTTTTTTTGTAGAATTTGAGTATCAAAATACTTCCTCCATTTATTTACGTTTTTTGGATTTAGTCAAAGGCCTACTTTGTAAATTCTGACTAAATATCTAGGAAACTATCAATATCAGTAATATAACTTTAATATTACCAGAATCATTGTAAAATGCATTTCCATATTATATATATCCATAATATAAAATTAATATTACTAAAATCATCATTAAATGCATTTCCATATTATATATATTTTCTATTATAGATGTTAACATTTTTTCTACATACTTAGCCAAACTTGATAAAGTTGATTTCGACTAAAACTAGAAGTGTGGTAGTTACAAATGGAGTGAGTGCAAGTATAAATAAATACATCGGCAGCGTTAAATGTCACTTCCATTATTTTACTAATCTCTCATCCATTTTGCAAGGCTCCTCTTTCTTATCCTAGCTAAATATACATTTTGCTAAGAAAATATGAGTTATTTGCAGAAATAAATATACCATTAGAAACTTCTTTCAGATATGAATTGAAAGGTAAACTTTGTTGACATATAATTCATATGCTATTTGTGTTAAACTAATGGTTAAAGTTTGCCTCAAATTTTTGAGAAAGCATACAAAATCGATGGAGAGAGTAGCTAGTTGGTATGTACCAACTCCGTTTTAAATGGCATGCAATCATATTCTTTTCGGACCGAACCGGTATGTACCAGCGAAGGCGAGAGGCTATCGCGAGGGCTCCAAAACCCATTTAGGGTTTTGTCTCCCTCATCGGCGACGCCATCGGTCCTCTCCATCTCCGGTGGCCTTAGTGCCTTCGAGGTATGGCGGACCACGACCCATCGTTGGCGTGAGGGTTTCCGTTCTTTATTTAGCTTGTTTTCAGTGTCTTTTTTCGGGATGATGAGGCAACGGCTACATCCTAAAATCAAAATAAGGTACCTCTCGTCTTATGCTCGGTCCGGTGGTAAGTATAGAGCCATCAGAGGGCGCGTGGATTCATGTGTCTGGCGGGTCTCCCAGGACCTGGTCGGTTTTTGTGTTTGTCGGTGTGATTTCAGGTCAGTCTCTTCCAATCTAGTATTATCATCATCACCTGTCCCACAGATTTATGCAAAGTGTCAATCTCATGTCCTTGGACCACCATACCATTGCTAGTGAAATCTGCAATCTCCTTTATCATCATCACCTTCTCTGCTAGAGCTCCATTCTCCCTTTCCATGTCCTCTATGTGCCTCCGATGGGGCGGCATGTTGTTCCTGTCGCCCGGGGTAACCACAATGTGCCCATCTTCATCACGCCTCCCATAGTCACGGTAGGGTGAATCTGCAGGCAGTAGGTGTCGGACATAATGGCACTGGCGAGACAGGGCTTCATGTATGGCCAAGTTGATCCCAAGTCCCCAGTTGCAGTATGTCTTGGTGTAGACCAAGTGCACGGGGTTTGGCAAGGCGGCATCTCTGAATATGAAGGTAGTGATCTCCCATGCATCCTCTCCATATCCATAGGTGTACAGTCTTCTTCCCTTGAACATGGGCAGTGGCAATCCCAATGACTGCGATAGCTGAGCTAACTGCCTTGCAAAGGGCCTTGGTGACTCCATGGTGGCATACTCAGTCCTGACTTCTCCCATCTATCAAGTAAAAGAGGAAAGTGTGAGAATAGCATAAGATAAGAATTTACGAGAGTGAAAGGCATAAGATGAAAGACAGAGTTAATATAGGCTTTAGTAATTCTATGGCTTCCTCATCCGATCCTAGGTCACGATCCTACAGTCGACACACGGGCTCTGATACCATCCTATAACACCCCGGTTCTGAAAAGACCGTGGCTTCTATGTGACATGCCAATCCCTGGATCGGTTCATTGGCCCACAATAGAATAAGATGAATAACATAGCAAAATATCCGTGTATCATAGATAACGAAGATCCAGAGTACCATTATTACAATAAAAGCTTAGCACAAAGCTAGCTCAAATTATTCAGGTAGCAACATAGATGAGGTAAATCCTCCATTCTTCAAATTGCCCACAAGTGAACAAGTGCCGAGTGGAGTACCGTGACCTATATCGATTACTCAGAATCGGAATAACCTGCAACATGAAACGTAGCAGCCCCGATGGGTCAATACATGGAATGTATGGCAAGTAGAGCTAGTAATGGAGATAATAGTGCTAACATCTACATATATATTTGGCAAGTGGAGATGTGTCTGGCTTGCATTTGCAAATACATTTGTCCTACTTTCATAAACAGTTTTGATTTTCTTTGAAAAGATCCCAATTAAGTTAACCCAACAGTATTAAAACAATTATGAAATTAGAATGAGCGAGAAACATGTCATGTAATCAATATCAAGCAACTCAGTTGTCCATAACCGGGGACACGGCTAATCGATTAGATTATACACCCTGCAGAGGTTTGTACACTTTACCCATGTGACTTGGCCAGCCCAGCTCGTACCATCACTCTCATTTTGGGTGATGATAGGGAGAAGTCCAAGAAGAGACTGTTCGGGAAGTAGCTCCTCAATCCCGACGCGCACCGGTCCAACCTACCAAAATTCTACATCTCTGGATACGCGGGTTCGAGTTACCACAACCTACTAAGTCCAACCAACCGCCCATTCCATTATTGGCACATGGTTGTACACGTAAGCTACACAATAAAGAAGCCAATCAATTTCTCTCGATACCTGGGTGCCTTTCCGCAATAAACCACCAAAAATTATCAATCCCATCACACCCAGGAGATTCATTGATTAAGTTGTTTTAGTTTTCACAAACCAATCCTTTTAGAAACAAGTCTCAATGATGTAACCCAGCCCTCGTTCATCATAGCATGGCTAAGCACATCTACCAACGGTGGTTCATCTACAAGGAAGGTCCTACCACATAATAGGACATAGCATAGAGATAGTATCATCCTACACATGCATCTACAAAATACACGACAATGCATTGAAAATATTAAGACGATATCATGAACAAATTAGCATCTACTTGCCTTGGTTGTAGCGGTCGGAAGAACAATCCACACACGAGCAAGCGTTGCACTCGTCACAATCTACACGATACAATTGCAATCATAAACAAACAATCCACAAGCATATGCAACAAAGATGATGCATGAAGGTATGCAAGGCAAGTGAATTGGTGCTACATCTGCGCCACATAATAGAAATCAGTAGAGGTACTGATTGCATGCATGAAAAATATTTTTAGCGCAAGGAAAACTATTTAGCAAAAGGTAGCGCTCAAAACTAGAGCTAGAACTCAAATAATTCAATACCAGTAGTAAACTGTTTGTAAAATCTTGGGAAAAAACTACAGTATGGGCATCGCTGATTAGAAACAGTACCAATTGGAATTACTCAAAAAGGAATTATAAAACTCCCCGAGTAATTAAAACACTGCAGAAAGCCACTAGACAGTTTCTGCAGAAGTTTTCACAGTAAGCCTATCTTCTTAATTCACGATGAGATTCCCCTCGTTCCACTGAATCCAGGGACATATCATACGCGATTTTTGGAGCTACGGATCTTTTTCTACGAATTTATTACTCCGAAAAGGCCATTAACTAGTTTGATTAAATTGTACTAAACCTCGCTGCAAAAGCATGAACCAAAGATACAGGGAGATTCTACACGACTCACTAAATCTACACATATTTTATTTGCGATTTTTGGCCAAGTGATTTAATTTCTACGCAATTTACAAGATTCTACCGAAATCTGTCAACTAAAACGATTAACGAAATTAACCAGTCAACTGTGTCTGTTGACTGGTCAAAGCGTCTGCTGACTGGGCGCTGACTGAGCGTCTGACTAGTCAACGCCTGAGTCTGACTGGTCAACGGACGATCTAAGCCGTCGATCTGAGATCTGACGGTGGCTGCAGTCTTACCGGAAACAAACGGCAAAACGGACGGCGGCGAGTTCCGGACGGCGGCGGCGATCGGTTCTGGCGTCGGGGGTTTTCCTGCGTGGATGGTGAGGGTCAGCGCAACGGATTAAAACGGTCACGCAACGGCGGCGGTGTTCGGCACGCGAGCATGTGTGTGTGCGTGCGTGCATGCATGCGTGTGCGTGTGTGCGCGAGGCGCGGTGCAGCGGCAGCATGCGGCGCGGCAGCGCGCAAGCAGGCGCAGCGCGGGGCGTTGGCGGCGCAGCGCTGCGGGCGGCGTGCAAGCGGCAGCGGCGCAAGCACCAGCTGGCGCGCGGCGATGGCGGCGGTTGGCCGAGGGCGGCGCGGCAGCGAGTGCTGTAGCAGGGCGCGCGGGTGGCGGGGTAGGACGGCAGGCGAGGCGCAGGCGGCGGCGGCGCGGTGGCAGGCGGCGATGGCGGCGGCGCGCAGCGAGAGAGAGGGAGAGGAGAGAGGAGGCGGCGGCCTCACCTGGCGGCGGGGATGGAGGGCGACGGCGGCGGGGATGGCGGCCGGCGGTTCGGTCCCTTAAGTGGGGCCTGCGCGGGTCCTACTCCAATTCGGCGCAGAGTTGGTTTAGGACTCGGAAATCGGTCCAGAAATTCGAACCGTTTTCCGGCGATTCACTAAAACGGCCGCAACTTCTCCGTACGAGCTCCGAATCGAGCGATTCTTGCTCCTACGGGTTCGTACAGTCGAGGGGAACAATCTAGCGTCAAGGTCCGAGCGAAACCACTACCCTACAAGGGTGGTCCACGCTGTCCTACTAAAGCTTCCCGCAGGAACCTCGTAGCAAAATAGAAAAGGGTTTTGCAAAAGGCGTTTTGCCGACCCTTTTCACTCGACGGTTTTGCATGGAAAGGCATGACGCAATGATATGAATGATATGCAAGACCAAATCTAAAATTTGGGATGTGACAAGACTAACCCCCTTAAGATGAATCTCGTCCTCGAGATTCGGCACGGCTAGCAAATAGGTGTGGGTAGTCCTCTCGGATGTCATCCTCATGCTCCCACGTGGCTTCCTCTTCTGTGTGGTGGCTCCACTGTACCTTGAAAAACCTGATCATCTTGGTACGGGTAATTCTCTCTGCTGTCTCCAGAATCTTGACCGGTTTCTCCTCATAGGTCAAATCATTCTCAAGCTGAACCTCCTCTAGTGGTAAAGTATCTCTTAATGGTGTATCCACCATCTCTGGATGGCACTTATTCAGTTGGGACACGTGGAACACGTTGTGAACAGCGGACAGAGCCTTTGGCAACTCCAACTGATAAGCAACTTCTCCTTTGCGTGCTAAGACTCGATACGGTCCAATAAATCGAGGTGCCAGCTTACCCTTAATTCCAAATCTCTTGATTCCACGAAGTGGCGACACTCTGAGGTATGCTCTATCACCTATCTCATACACCACTTCCTTGTGCTTGGCGTCAGCGTAGCTCTTCTGCCTTGATTGTGCTACCTTCAGTCTGTCCCTAATCAAGGCGACCTTCTCCTCAGCATCCTTGATCAAATCAGGTCCAAACAGCTGGCGTTCTCCTACTCCATCCCATAGCAATGGTGTCCGGCACCGTTTCCCATACAGAAAATCGAACGGTGACGTCTTGATGCTGGTTTGATAACTGTTGTTGTAGGAAAACTCCGCATACGGCAAATTCTCATCCCAACTAGAACCATGAGCCAAAGCGCAAGCTCTCAGCATGTCTTCCAAAATCTGATTCACCCTCTCGGTCTGTCCATCAGTCTGCGGGTGAAACGCTGTGCTAAACTCCAATCTAGTACCAAGTGACTCGTGCAGCTGGCGCCATAAGTGTGAGGTAAATTGGGTGCCTCTATCAGATACGATACTCTTGGGAACTCCGTGTAGGCACACAATCATGTCCATGTAAATCTTGGCCAACTTTGCACTCGTATAGGTTGTCTTTACCGGTATAAAGTGGGCTACCTTGGTCAAATGGTCTACCCATATAGAGTCATATCCTGACTTGGTCCTGGGCAATCCTGTGATAAAGTCCATTCCCACTCTATCCCACTTCCAATCCGGCACAGGCAATGGCTGTAGTAGTCCTGCTGGCTTCTGGTGTTCTGCCTTCACTCGGCTACACACATCACATAGGGCAATATGCTTGGCGATATCTCCCTTCATGTTGTTCCACCAAAATCTGCTCTTCAAATCCATATACATCTTTGTGTTGCCCGGATGTATGGAGTATGGCGAGTTATGAGCCTCCTGAAGAATCAACTCCCTTATCTCTGGGTCGCTGGGCACACACAAACGATCTCCATACCACAAGGTACCATGCTCATCCTCGCGAATATCCTTTTCCCGATTCTCCTTCATCTTTTCCTTTATCTCCTCTATTTCCTTGTCTCCTACCTCAGCCTTCTTAATTCTGTCCTGTAGCGTTGGTTGGACTTCCATTGTTGCCAAGTGTCCTTCTGATACTACTTCCAGTCTAAGGTCCTTAAATTGCTTGCACAAATCCTCAGGCAATTCACCAATTGTCAATCCATTGGCATAAACCTTTCGGCTCAGAGCATCAACTACTACATTAGCCTTTCCTGGGTGGTATTGCAAATTCATATCGTAGTCCTTGATAAGCTCCAACCATCTCCTTTGTCTCATGTTCAGTTCCTTCTGTGTAAATATGTACTTCAGGCTCTTGTGGTCGGTGTACACATCACAGTGTTTTCCCATTAAGTAATGCCTCCATACCTTGAGCGCATGAACCACTGATGCTAACTCCAAGTCGTGTGTGGGGTAATTCCGCTCATGGTGTTTGAGTTGTCGCGAGGCATATGACACTACTCTCCCATCTTGCATCAGCACACTCCCAAGTCCCTGTCGAGAAGCATCACAGTACACCTGGAAATCCTTCTGAAGATCTGGTAAGCACAGAACAGGCGCGGTCACTAATCGTCGCTTCAGTTCCTGGAAGCTGGCTTCACATACGTCTGACCACTCAAACTTCCTCTCCTTCTTCAGAAGTTCAGTCATCGGCTTAGCAATCTTGGAAAAGTTTTCAATGAACCTCCTGTAGTATCCAGCAAGTCCCAAAAAGCTTCGAATCTCTCCCGCATTCTTGGGTGCTTCCCATGACGACGAACTAGGCTGAATGAATCCCTTTTCCAGCTGCTCTTCCAACTGCTTCTTCAATTCCTTCAGCTCATCCACATCCATCTTATATGGTTTCTTTGCTATAGGTCCTGTTCCCAGCATCATGTCGATAAGAAACTCTACATCCCTGTCAGGTGGCATCCCTGGCAGCTCTTCCGGAAACACGTCGGGATAATCCCTAATCACTGGCACAGTATCCATGCTAACCCCCTTAAGAGAATTCAACTTACACCTTCTCGGTCGTGCAGCCGACTTGAATCTAATCCTCTTACCATCCGGGGTTTTGAGTGAAACAGCTCGCTGTGCAAAATCTATGTGTCCCCCATGCATAGACATCCAATCCATACCCAGAATGACATCTAATCCCTATGAATCCAACACTACCAAATGTGCAATGAAGTTGTGTGTTCCAATCCTCACAGTTAAGTCGCGGCATCCCGCGCTAGCTATCATATCTCCTCCAGGTGAACTCACTCTAATAGACCTTTTCATAGACTCGGTAGGTAACTTATACTTATCCACAAATGCCCTTGATATGAATGAATGCGATGCACCAGTATCGAAAAGTATAAGTGCAGGGTAAGTGTTGATTGGGAACTTACCAATCACAAGGTCAGGCTCATCTGGAATCTCCTCCACATTCATGTGGTTCACTGTGGCCTTTTCGCCGTTGGTTGGCTTCAGTCCTTTCCTCTCCAGACAGTTGTCAGCATAGTGTCCCTTCTTCTTACACTTGAAGCACGTCACCTCACTCAGATCTTTCTTCACAAAGTTACGATCACGGATGCGGTCATGTCCACCGTGTCCTCTAGAGTGGTGAGAGTGTCCTCCCTTGTGGTTGTGGTGGTTGCTCCTATGGTTGTCATGACGATGCCCATCGCCTCCATGATGGTGGCGGTCATGGCTCCCATGGTCACTCCCTCCATGCTTGGAGTATCCATCATATGAAGTGCGAGACTTGTGATGCGAACCAGAGTGGTGATTATTGGTCTTTCTCTTGCGGTTCTCCACCTGTTTGTGCTTCCCTTCCAAGATCCTGGCCTTGTCCATAAGCTTCTGGAAAGTGGGGCAATAAACCACCAGTAGCTGTACTGAAAGCTCATCACTGAGGCCATCCAAGAATCTCTCCCTCCTTTTGGCATCAATGTCAACATCCTCAGGTGCATAACGGGACAGGTTGTTGAACTCCTCAATGTACTCGGCCACGGTGCGATTGGTTTGGCGCAAGTTGCGGAACTCCTTCCTCTTCAGGCTCAGAACTCCTGAAGACACGTGGTTGGTTCTAAAACCTTCCTCGAACATTTCCCAAGTCACGGTGTCCAGCGGGTGGGTGATCTGAAAAGTGTCCCACCAAGAAACGGCTGGTCCCTCCAGTAGGTGAGCGGCAAACCTCACCTTCTCAGCTTCAGTGCATCCGACAGTTACTAGATCCTTGTTAACTGAACGCAACCAGTCGAGAGCAACCATTGGTTCCGTTGCAGTAGAGAACTTAGCTGGCCTTAGCCTCAGAAATCTGGTGAGAGCATCTCCCTGAGGCTGATTGTTTCTATTGTTGTTGTTCTGATTTGCCATGAACTGAGTCATCACTTGGGTCAGCTGTGCCTGAGCTGCCATGAGTTGCTCCAACTCAGTGGGGTGACGGCGGGGAGGCATCTGCGGTTCAGCACAGGTAAGTTTAGAAAGAATCAACTACGACAATAGGATTCTACCCATGCATATGATCAACCAACAACAAACAACAGCAGACAATCACAAGCAAGCAACACATCAACAAACAAGTGATCCAGCAACATCCCAGGGGTTATCCTAGCAGTATATAACTACTGAAATAGTTTTACAAGAGTTGGCAATGGTTAACCAAATAGTCGATCAACTAAACAACAAAAACAGGAATCTGCCAGAATAGTCCAGCAGCGTTCACGAATTTTTCCGCCTGACTTAAACTCGTCAGAAAATTTAGCTGATTTTTGCACATATAGTACAGAGAGTTTCGCATCAGCCCAATTTTTTCAGATTTTTCCGAGTTACCAGAAAAATATGAAAAATCGCGTAGTACTGCTGTATCAGCAGAAAACTGCAGCGAAAATAACACAGATAGTAACCAAACTTGCCATAACTCTTTCATAAAATTCGCACAAATAATTCCTGGGATATTAGAGTACACAAATAAGCAACTAAACACTCTTAAACTAACACGAACTAAGCTTCACATCGATCGAGACTAATCCTAACGAATTTGCCTAACGTGGACTAATTGGTGGACTTCTATATACTTCTTGAAGAGGTTGCAGTAGGTCCTTGCGGTCATGCGTTGGCGCTTCGGATCGCGGTACAACCATGGCGGCGGAGTGTACACCTCTCCTGAATCATCACTTGAGATCTCAAACTCCACCTCTTCTGGATCCTCCTCTTCTTCACTCTCAGCTGCAACTGCAACTGCTTCATCTCCTCCACCATCATCGTCTCCATCATCATCATCCTCGTCCTCATCATCATCGTCCCCACTATCATCATCATCCCCATTGTCATCATCAAAGCGTGAATTCAGCTGTGCTTGGAGAGCGGCAATCTGGGATGTCATAGCTTCAATAGTTTGGTCCCTTTCCTGGACGGTCCCTTGCAACTGTTGTATGTTCTGGGTGTTCTCTTGCACAGTGCCATGAAGATGAGCTATGGTTGCATCTCTGGCTATCAGGGCATTCTCCAGAACTCCCACAGCTTTATGCAAAGTGTCAATCTCCTGTCCTTGGACCACCATACCATTGCTAGTGAAATCTGCAATCTCCTTTATCATCATCACCTTCTCTGCTAGAGCTCCATTCTCCCTTTCCATGTCCTCTATGTGCCTCCGATGGGGCGGCATGTTGTTCCTGTCGCCCGGGGTAACCACAATGTGCCCATCTTCATCACGCCTCCCATAGTCACGGTAGGGTGAATCTGCAGGCAGTAGGTGTCGGACATAATGGCACTGGCGAGACAGGGCTTCATGTATGGCCAAGTTGATCCCAAGTCCCCAGTTGCAGTATGTCTTGGTGTAGACCAAGTGCACGGGGCTTGGCAAGGCGGCATCTCTGAATATGAAGGTATTGATCTCCCATGCATCCTCTCCATATCCATAGGTGTACAGTCTTCTTCCCTTGAACATGGGCAGTGGCAATCCCAATGACTGCGAGAGCTGAGCTAACTGCCTTGCAAAGGGCCTTGGTGACTCCATGGTGGCATACTCAGTCCTGACTTCTCCCATCTATCAAGTAAAAGAGGAAAGTGTGAGAATAGCATAAGATAAGAATTTACGAGAGTGAAAGGCATAAGATGAAAGATAGAGTTAATATAGGCTTTAGTAATTCTATGGCTTCCTAATCCGATCCTAGGTCACGATCCTACAGTCGACACACGGGCTATGATACCATCCTGTAACACCCCGGTTCTGAAAAGACCGTGGCTTCTATGTGACATGCCAATCCCTGGATCGGTTCATTGGCCCACAATAGAATAAGATGAATAACATAGCAAAATATCCGTGTATCATAGATAACGAAGATCCAGAGTACCATTATTACAATAAAAGCTTAGCACAAAGCTAGCTCAAATTATTCAGGTAGCAACATAGATGAGGTAAATCCTCCATTCTTCAAATTGCCCACAAGTGAACAAGTGCCGAGTGGAGTACCGTGGCCTATATCTATTACTCAGAATCGGAATAACCTGCAACATGAAACGTAGCAGCCCCGAAGGGTCAATACATGGAATGTATGGCAAGTAGAGCTAGTAATGGAGACAATAGTGCTAACATCTACATGTATATTTGGCAAGTGGAGCTGTGTCTGGCTTGCATTTGCAAATACATTTGTCCTACTTTTATAAACAGTTTTGATTTTCTTTAAAAAGATCCCAATTAAGTTAACCCAACAGTATTAAAACAATTATGAAATTAGAATGAGCGAGAAACATGTCATGGAATCAATATCAAGCAACTCAGTTGTCCATAACCGGGGACACGGCTAATCGATTAGATTATACACCCTGCAGAGGTTTGTACACTTTACCCATGTGACTTGGCCAGCCCAGTTCGTACCATCACTCTCATTTTGGGTGATGATAGGGAGAAGTCCAAGAAGAGACTGTTCGGTAAGTAGCTCCTCAATCCCGACGCGCACCGGTCCAACCTACCAAAATTCTACATCTCTGGATACGCGGGTTCGAGTTACCACGACCTACTAAGTCCAACCAACCGCCCATTCCATTATTGGCACATGGTTGTACACGTAAGCTACATAATAAAGAAGCCAATCAATTTCTCTTGATACCTGGGTGCCTTTCCGCAATAAACCACCAAAAATTATCAATCCCATTACACCCAGGAGATTCATTGATTAAGTTGTTTTAGTTTTCACAAACCAATCCTTTTAGAAACAAGTCTCAATGATGTAACCCAGCCCTCGTTCATCATAGCATGGCTAAGCACATCTACCAATGGTGGTTCATCTACAAGGAAGGTCCTACCACATAATAGGACATAGCATAGCGATAGTATCATCCTACACATGCATCTACAAAATACACGACAATGCATTAAAAATAGTAGGACGATATCATGAACAAAGTAGCATCTACTTGCCTTGGTTGTAGCGGTCGGAAGAACAATCCACACACGAGCAAGCGTTGCACTCGTCACAATCTACACGATACAATTGCAATCATAAACAAACAATCCACAAGCATATGCAACAAAGATGATGCATGAAGGTATGCAAGGCAAGTGAATTGGTGCTACAGCTGCGCCACATAATAGAAATCAGTAGAGGTACTGATTGCATGCATGAAAAATAGTTTTAGCGCAAGGAAAACTATTTAGCAAAAGGTAGCGCTCAAAACTAGAGCTAGAACTCAAATAATTTACTACCAGTAGTAAACTGTTTGTAAAATCTTGGGAAAAAACTACAGTATGGGCATCGCTGATTAGAAACAGTACCAATTGGAATTACTCAAAAAGGAATTATAAAACTCCCCGAGTAATTAAAACACTGCAAAAAGCCACTAGACAGTTTATGCAGAAGTTTTCACTGTAAGCCTATCTTTTTAATTCACGATGAGATTCCCCTCGTTCCACTGAATCCAGGGACATATCATACGCGATTTTTGGAGCTACGGATCTTTTTCTACGAATTTATTACTCCAAAAAGTCCATTAACTAGTTTGATTAAACTGTACTAAACGTCGCTGCAAAAGCCTGAACCAAAGGTACAGCGAGATTCTACACGACTCACTGAATCTACACATATTTTATTTGCGATTTTTGGGCAAGCGGTTTAATTTCTACGCAATTTACAAGATTCTACCGAAATCTGTCAACTAAAACGATTAACGAAATTAACCAGTCAACTGTGTCTGTTGACTGGTCAAAGCGTCTGCTGACTGGGCGCTGACTGAGCGTCTGACTAGTCAACGCCTGAGTCTGACTGGTCAACGAACGATCTAAGCCGCCGATCTGAGATCTGACGGTGGTTGCAGTCTTACCGGAAACAAACGGCGAAATGGACGGCGGCGAGTTTCGGACGGCGGCGGCGATCGGTTCCGGCGTCGGGGTTTTTTCCTGCACGGATGGTGAGGGTCAGCGCAACGGATTAAAACGGTCACGCAACGGCGGCGGTGTTCGGCATGCGAGCATGTGTGTGTGCATGCGTACGTGCATGCATGCGTGTGCGTGTGTGCGCGAGGCGCAGCGCAGCGGCAGCATGCGGCGCGGCAGCGCGCAAGCAGGCGCAACGCAGGGCGTTGGCGGCGCGCAAGCGGCAGCGGCACAAGCAGCAGCTGGCGCGCGGCGATGGCGGCGGTTGGCCGCGGGCGGCGCGGCAGCGAGCGCTGCAGCAGGGCGCGCGGGTGGAGGGGCAGGCGGCCGCGCGGTGGCAGGCGGCGATGGCGGCGGCGCGCAGCGAGAGAGAGGGAGAGGAGAGAGGAGGCGGCGGCCTCACCTGGCGGCGGGGATGGAGGGCGACGGCGGCGGGGATGGCGGCCGGCGGTTCGGTCCCTTAAGTGGGGCCTGCGCGGGTCCTACTCCAATTCGGCGCAGAGTTGGTTTAGGACTCGGAAATCGGTCCAGAAATTCGAACAGTTTTCCGGTGATTCACTAAAACGGCCGCAACTTCTCCGTACGAGCTTCGAATCGAGCGATTCTTGCTCCTACGGGTTCGTACAGTCGAGGGGAACAATCTAGCGTCAAGGTCCGAGCGAAACCACTACCCTACAAGGGTGGTCCACGCTAGTCCTACTAAAGCTTCCCGCAGGAACCTCGTAGCAAAATAGAATAGGGTTTTGCAAAAGGCGTTTCGCCGACCCTTTTCACTCGACGGTTTTGCATGGAAAGGCATGATGCAATGATATGAATGATATGCAAGACCAAATCTAAAATTTGGGATGTGACAAATGTTGTGTAACCTTTTTATTCCGTGTTGTTCATGTTTTTTTTGTATTATCTACAATACCATCATCATTTTAGTGGTACAATTTTCTATCCATGTAAAAGGAAGTCTCGTGTCTTCGAAGAAGAACGAGTTTAAAAATCTCAAAAGTTTGCTACTCCCTCCGTCCCCAAATAGATGTGTCTAGATTTATCCTAATTTTGACAAATCTAAGACATCTATTTGGGTACGAGGGAGTAGTTTATTTTAGACTTTATTTTGTAAAAGAAAGTCTATGTATCTATCATCTACTCCCTTCGGTTTATATTAATGAACTCAACTGTGTATATACACGAATGCATCTAGACTTAATATTTAACTAGATACAGACAAATCTAAACAAAACAAAAGTAAAACCATCTATATTGACAAAAGAGAATACTATTTGTTGCTATGAATATATACTGTATTGACTATCAATAAAGAAAAACTGCTAAATGTGATAAGCCACCCTATTTATCGGGTATCTTCACGGACAGATGGACGTCGGTCGTTATGAAGTTGAAATAAACAAAACCCGCAAAAAGGAAGTTCTAATAAACGAAAAGCATTGTGAGAGACTGGGCTACACTACACATTTTCTTGTCGTTCTAATGGCCGGCCCAAATATTGGATAAAAACATGAAGTCACAGTTGAGGCCTATTTAGGGCCTGTTTGGTTGGGCTTAAATCTAGCTTTTAGAGTTTGACTTATAAGCCACAAAAGCACCAAAATAGGTCCTTTCATCTTTGGCTTTTGGCTTTTAACTGACATAGTAGTATGATGGTATAAGCCAAAATCCAAAATAAAAAACACCTATTTAGATGCTTTTGTGGCTTATAAGCCAAAAACAAAAAGCCATAAATAAGCACAACCAAACAACCCCTTAGTTGCCACCATGTGGGGGCTGTCAAGGGAAAAAAAGGCTGACACCATGCGCGGCATCGGTCGGCCCATGCACGAATTCATCGCCAGGATGGGCTTCGGCCTTGTGCGAAACGGACAAAGAAAACTTCATGAGCAAAGAAGGGGGATAAAGTTTGCCGCTGGTGACAAATTTTCTTTCCTTCTCTGGCTCTCTATCATCATGTTTTGCTTACTTCATGGTAAATGTAAGCTTTGTATATTTTTCCATAGCACTGCGTGCTTATTACTACGCGCCAGTAAATTGTTTAGGACATGTATGTCTGCAACTGTAACTGTGAGCGCGGGCTGTGCAAGAATCGCCGAAAGATATTTCCTTTTCTTAATAAACCACACTTTAATTACTGAAAGAGTTTTAAATATTATATTCGGTCTTTCAATAACTAGGATACATACATCCGACACAAATTCGAAGTCTCAAAACTCCATGTCTCCATATGTAAGCGAGGGAGTACCAATCAACTCCAACCGTTGATTTAAAAGGGCCTTTTAGACTTTTCTTATTGTGTAAAAGAAGGAGCCCTTCGTCTCTGTCGGTTCCTCTTCTTAGATATCACTTTGCCCACATCATAACGAGAAATTGTAGAAACGCTTAGATGAAGGACCAATGCGTAGACTAAACCAAGTGAACCAAACTAAACCAAGTGAAACAAGACAATCATTTTTCTCTTTCGCATATGCTCTGTGCCTAAATCTGACTAGTAATCCGTGATTGCAATGTGCAAGGACCTGCGTGTGACGGATCTCGGTTACCCGGAAGTACACTCCCTTTCTCTTTCTCTTTCCCGGGTGGTGATGGCGCAACGGTCAGTCAAAGCTGCACGTGCTGTACATGCACGCAGCACCGGAACTGTCATGGCGTTACGGCAGCAGGAGCTAAAGCTGCTAGCAGTAGCAGGCCACAAAACGACGAGCAGGAGATCGATGGAGGCGGTGACGTCGGCCGGACAGCGACGGCCGCACGTTCCCGTGGACCGCCGCCATTTTCGTTCCTGCGTTGATCGTCACACGGCACTGTTCCCCACGCTTGCTTTGGTTGCGTTGCGTCAATTAGTCTTTCGCCCGTCGGAGTCCTTGGAGAAAATGACGCAGAACTACCACATTTGAGACGATCTGTTAAAAATCTACCATCTTTGGGTTTTTTGACACATAAAAACCATTTTTAAGGTATGGGTGTGACAGAAAGCTCTAACTGACCGTGTTTAGGCATCTAACAGCATTTCTGGCAGGTGGGGCCTGTTGTCAGTGCTGGCGTGGCACGCACTTGACGGAGGGAGGCAACGGCCGTGAAACGCGTCGTCGAAGGGGGTCGTTAGGGCAGCCCGCTCCTTGCCGATTGCGTGCAGCCTTGGTAACCCGCTCATATCATTTAATCTGGGTGCCGGTAAGCAGCAACCTCGACCGGAAGCTGAACCCTGCAGCCGCCCGAACTCACCTTCACTACCTGCAGGCGATGGGAATGGCGGACATGCAGAAGCTATACGCGCCGCCGCCGTCGCCGCAGGCTCCTGCCGGCGTGTACCAAGACGACGAGCCGTTGCCGGATGACGAGCCGTTAAGGCTTCTCCCTGCCGCCCAGACGACGCCGGCCGCGCCGGCAACAACCGACGGCGGCCTGGTCCTCAAGACGGAGTGCGAGTTCCCGGCCCTCGGGAGGAACGCGTCCTGGGACAAGTTCGCGGTGCTGGTGCACGCCAAGGCGCCCGCAGACGTGGCGCGCGCGCCGCTGGATCTGGTCACCGTCCTCGACGTCAGCGGCAGCATGGAGGGCCAGAAGATCCAGCTCCTGAAGCAGGCGTTGGGCTTCGTCATCGACCAGCTCGGCTCCGACGTCCGCCTCTCCATGGTCTCCTTCTCCGGGGAGGCCACCCGCCTCACCCCTCTCGCGCGCATGACGGACGCCGGCAAGGCCATGACCAAGCTCGCCGTGGGGCTACATCGTAGTGCGGTGGACGGACACCAACATCAGCGAGGGCCTCCGCGTGGGCTCGCAGGTGCTCGCCGACCGCCGGCACAAGAACGCCGTCGCGAGCATGATCCTCCTCTCCGACGGGCAGGACACCTTCAAGCCCAAGTGCCCCGGTCAGGATCTCGTGTCGCCTCTATTCAGGCAGGCCGCCACCCGCCCCGGCCCGATCCACACGTTCGGCTTTGGCGCCGACCACGACACGGCCGCGATGCACGCCATCGCGGATGCCACGGGCGGCACGTTCTCGTTCATCGAGAACCAGACGGCGATCCAGGACTCGTTCGTGCAGTGCATCGATGGGCTCCTCTCGGTCGCCGTGCAGGAGGCGCGCATCGCCGCCACGTGCCTGCACCGCGGCGTGCGGGTCCAGGAGGTCAAGTCCGGCTGCTACGCCAACAACGTGGCCGCCGATGGCCGCGCCGCCTCCATCGAAGTCGGCGAGCTCTACGACGACGAGGAGAGGCGCTTCCTGGTGCTCGTCTACGTGCCGAGAGCCCGGCCCGCGGAGTCGGTCACCCGACTGATCAAGGTCACCTGCGCCTACCGCGCCGCCGCGACGGGGCAGGCGGCCCACGCCGCCGCGCCGGCCGCGATCATCCAGAGGCCACTCGAGCTGACTGACGGCATGGCCGCTCCGTCCATGGAGGTCGAGCGGGAGCGCGTCCGCCTAGCGGCGACCCAGGACATCGCGGCGGCGCGAGTGGCCGCCGAGGGCGGAGAGCACGCCGACGCCAAGGAGATACTCGACTCCAGGCTCAAGGCCGTGGAGAAGTCGTCGGCGACAGGGGCATGCGAGGCGCTCAAGGAGAAGCTGCAGGACCTTAGCGCCCGCGTGGACGACCCCCTTCGACGACGCGTTTCACGGCCGTTGCCTCCCTCCGTCAAGTGCGTGCCAAGCCAGCACTGACAACGGGTCCCACCTGCCAGAAATGCTGTTAGATGCCTAAACACGGCCAGTTAGAGCTTTCTGTCACACTCATACCCCAAAAGTGATTTTTATATGTCAAAAAACCTAAAGATGGTAAATTTTTAACAAGATCGTCTCAAATGTGGTAGTTCTGCGTCATTTTCTCAAGTCCTTGTCCGCTCTGCCAACGTGCGAGCGAGATACAGGATCTCACTCGGGGTCGCCTCATCGATTTTTCTCGGAAGAAGATGAGAGCCCGATGTGAGGTAAAGTTGTTGGTTAGTGGAAATGGTTGCGTTTTCCTTCTTGTCTCCACCGATCGAGCGGTGGTGTCAGCTCCGCCTAATCGCGAGTCATCGCTGAAGATGAAGATTGGACCTACGACTGTCGACTGGTACAACGAGGTGAAATGTGAGAATTTATTAAGAGAAAAACGACAAAATACACTCCTAATTAATAGATTAAAAGTGTATTGTTGTTAATTAATAGATTGGGGCAATACTTTCACCCGGTTTCAAAAAAAAATGTGAGGAAGAAGGGTGCATTTCAATCTAAAATTTATGTGATTTCATGATCTGAGTATATAGCAGCAGGGTGCATTTCAAACCAAACGGTATAAAAAAGCTCCCGAGCCAGCCCCCGCGGCGCCCGGGCTGCGCCCCTCCCTCTCCTCTCCAACACGTCCCGCCCCTCCTCCCAGCCGTCACCGGCGTGCTGCGCTAGTGGCGGCGGACATCGTGGCTCTTCCCTCTCGATTATGGACATGCGGGGCTTTCCGGCTCCAGGAGGTGCAGCTCTGTGGAACACGGTTCGACACGGTGACGAGGAGCT
This sequence comes from Avena atlantica, assembly GCA_910589765.1. Classification (NCBI taxonomy): domain Eukaryota; kingdom Viridiplantae; phylum Streptophyta; class Magnoliopsida; order Poales; family Poaceae; genus Avena; species Avena atlantica. Next base: position 354,876,628 of record OU342734.1, read on the forward strand.
CGTTGGTGGTTGGGTGGCTGTAGGTCACCGCGGTATTGACGGCCGACAACAGGGTAGAGACACTCGCGGGAAGGTGGCGAGAGGGCCTGTTCGGCCTAGAGATCTGGGCCTCATCTGGCACGGGCAGGCCGACGAGTCTATTTGGTGCTGACGCCTCCTGGAGGTGGAGTTGGTGAGCCGGTGGTCCAGGATGGTGGCGGCGCCTTGCCGGCCTGCTGCAGAATGGCGGCGGGGACTTTACGGGCCTGATCTGGGTCCGTCCGGGTCCGTTGGGGCCTGGTGTGTTCCTGCTGCCGTGTTTGGTCGGCTACCACAACAGCAGTGGAGGTAGTTCCTTCCCTCTCGACTATGGTGATGCCACCCCTGACTCTTGATGCGACCTTTGCATCCATACTCTAGGACTCGCGATGGTGACCACCATGAGACGACAAGGGTGGCATCAAGACCTTGGTGGCACATGTTGGTGGATGGCAAGTTGGGTGGAGTGCTAGCAAGCGTCTGTGGAGTAGTGGTTTTTTTGGGGTCAGGAGATATCTCGTTGCCTTGTCTGGCACCGACATGGTGATGCCTACAGGTGTCACCATCCCTTCATGAAGGGCGTTGGGGTACCCTTTACCGACTTAACTCAACGTGTCGAGGGAAATCGTAGGAATCGTCTAGGCAGCATCGCTATCGCTGTCACTTTTCTCAGTGTAAAAGGTCTTAGATGATCAGGGAGGGAGATAAACAAGTAGGACCTCTAAGTATAATATAACTATTAACGTAAACATGCGATATAACAAATTTATTATAAAGTAGTATTTGGCAACGAAATAGTATGGTGATGACTCTATCACATGGATGATTTCAAATTTCTATGTTGTGGTTCCAACCGTCAAATAAAATGACATAGGGAGTTGGCTTTCCCTCTTGTCACTACCTCCCATAGAAAAATCTGAAGTAGTAATTGGTAGTATAAAAATATATGATAATTTATTATATCATATGAATTTGGTATTGAAGAATCTTCCTACTCGGGTTTTCTCTTTTTCTCAACTTGGAATTCCCTTAAAATGCAAGGAGCTAGTTCCAAAAGCTAAAAAACAAATATAAAACTAGCATTTGGCAAATGTTGCAGCTGGCCACATGGGATGATCCCTAGACAATCCGGCATCAAACATATCATATTCATATGCCACGACACATAAACTAAGAGAAGAAAGGGATAACTCCCTGCTTCTCCTACGGCCGCACTGATACGTCGGACACGTATCTATAATTTTTGACGTTCCATGTTTGTTTAGTATCTACTTTGCTTTGCTTTGTCTACACTTTGAGGTGTTTTTTACATGTTTTCTGGTACTAACCTATTAACAAGTTGCCACAGTACCAGTTGTCTGTTTTCTGCTGTTTTTTATTTCAGAAAACCTAGTAAGAAAATATTCTCGAAATTAGACGGGACAAAAGCCAAAGGGGAGACGGAGAGGTGTGCCAGGGCAGCCACACCCCTAGGCGCAGGTGGATCCTGCCCCGCGCCTAGACAAGGTGTAGGGTCCCTGGCCACCACCTCGGACTCCCCTTCGCCTATAAGAAGCCCCCGATGCAGAAACTCTAAGCACCCGATCAAATATCCACGAAACCGTTTGTAGCCGCCGCCACCATCGTCCCTCGATCGGGGGGATCTAAAGTTCTTCTCGGCACCCTGCCGGAGGGGAGATCATCCTGGAGGCCTTCTCTCCGGTATGATGCGTGAGTAGTTCCACCTTGGACTATGGGTCCATGTAGTAGCTAGATGGTTGTATCTCCTCCTTTGTGCTTTCATGTATAGATCTTGTGAGCTCCGTTCATGATCAAGATCTAATCTATTTGTAATCATGCATGTTGTGTTTGAGGGGATTCGATGAATATTGAGATTATTATGTTGGTTTGATTAATGGTTTTGTCTTTATGATTCTATCATGTCTGTGTTGTTTGTGATCTTGCATGCTCTTCGTTGTTAGTACCTATCTTGGCCAAGTAGTTGCTAGTGACTCCAAGAGGGGGTATTTATGCTCGATAGTGGGTTCATCCCTCTAGTTTCCAAGGGAAGTGACAGAAATATCTTCGGTTGTAGATGTGTTGTTTTCACTAGAGAAAATAACAGTCTCTTGTTCATGGAACATGTGGACTGTTTACCTTACACACTTTGCTTAAAGCAGTTGCCTGTTGCTTGCAACTTAATACTAGAGAGGGTTCGGATGATAATCTGAAGGTGGACTTCTAGTCATAGATGGAGTTGGATGGCGGTCTATGTATCTTGTTGTATTGCCCAATCGAATCTTATATGATCTTTCTGACTAGTAATTGCATTGTTATGCCTTGCCCAGTTCCTGTCAATTGGCCTGCTGTAATTGTTTACCCTTCATGCCATGTTGTTTATCTAAGGAGAGCACCTCTAGTGAACTATGGACCCCGGTCCAATCTTTACCATTGATACATCTTCCACTGTTACTTGTTTACTTGCTGCAAACCATTACCTTCCACACCATACATTTAATCCTTTGTTACAACAAACCGGTGAGCTTGACAACCTCACTGATTCATTGGGGCAAAGTCTTGAGTTTGTGTTGTGCAGGTCTCCGCGTTGCTTGCAACACATGTGTGATGTTTCCTTCCTCCTTCTGGTTCGATAACCTCGGTCTCTACTGAGGAAAGACTTGTTGTTGTGCTCATCACATCTTGCTCTTGGGGTTTCCAACGAAGTGCTCCACGTCAAGCACCATCAACAAGTTTTCTGGCGCCGTTGTCGTGGAGGCTAAGGACGTCTTCACTTGGGGAGTCCTCCACTTACTTTCTCTTTACTTTGTTTTTAGTTTGCTTTGTTTCTTTTGTTTGGTTTTGTTTGCCTCTTTCCAAAAAAACCCAAAAAATTAGTAAAGTTTGGTTTGCTTTCTTTATTCAAAAACAAAAAACAAATTAGTTCCTCCTCTAGTTGTTGGTCTGTTATTTCCTTGCTTGATCATGCTTTCTATCAATTGATGGTTTCTTTGAAACTAGTTCTTATTGGCAAGGTGGTTTCACGGAAGAACAAAAGTATTATTATAAGGAACACCGTTTGTAACAAGAAGGGAAACACTTATGGGAGAAAATTGATAAGTTGAATACTATTGCTAGAGACGTGTGCTCTACTTATAATGTTACTTATTGCTTTGATAAAGCTTGTTGCCGCAGGAGGTATAAACACCTACCTTTTCAATGTGAGTATAATGATAATGTTACCATATATTCTTATGTTAAAGGAAATTATGACTTTTATGATGTGGAACAAATTGAAGAATTCATTGCCTTCAAGGGTGCATTTGAACTTGCTAGTTTGTTTGAAAATACCGATGATGCACCTTATAAAATGAGGTTTTTGAGATACTTAAATTTTGCTTTGATAATTATAAGGAAGAAAATGGCTATATTCTTGAATATTTTAATAGGTGCTTTCCACACATGGAAGAGACTAATGCTTTGCTGGAGCCTATGGAAGAAGAAATTGTTAAAACTAGAAGCTTCTTAGATGAAAAAGAGGAGGAGAGTGATGAACAAAAAGAGGAAGAATGGATCTACTCATGCCTACCTTCTAATAAGAGTAACTCTTTAGCTCTTATTTTATTTGATTGTCCCACATGCTTACCAAAGGACAATGAATGTTATGTTCCTGTGGATCCTTTTAAAATATCTACTTTGGGTAAAACCCGTGAAGGTTTTAATCCCACTATTTTTGAGCTTGATAGAAATTATGCGTTTGTAGATCATGAAAAACATGCTTTATGTGATAGTTATATTGTTGAGTTTATTCATGAGGCTACTGAAAATTATTATGAGAGAGGGAAACATGGTCTTATGTATCTCAACAATATTAAGTTTCCCCTCTTTATGTTGAAAGTTTGAAGTTGCACTTGTTTTGCTTTCCTATGCTTGTTGCTTTGTGCTTATTTGATTTATTTTTTTACAAGATTCCTATGCATAGGAAGTGGGTTAGACTTAAATGTGTTTTGAATTTGCTTCTTGATGCTCTCTTTTACTTCAACTCATAGTTCTTATGTGAGCATCTTCTCAAACTATCGTGCCTAACTTAAAGGTGTTAAAGAAAAATACTTGTTGGGAGATAACCCAAGAGTTTTCTTGAGTCCTGGAAGTTATTAATTTAGTAATGACCTCTCCTTATCCTTTTGTTTGCTTTTTGTGCCAAGAATGACCTGTAATGAGAGGGAAGTAAAATTTGGGGAGTTGCTGTCCCGAAACAGATTTCTGTCCTCCACCATAAAAATTCGCGAGGAGTCTGTGTAACTCGGATTGAGCTCAAAATTTACGAATAAATCCCCCAGTATGTTAGATAACTTTCGTTAGTTTAACACTTTTTGATTTGAGCAACATAAGATGTTCGAAAAAATTGGTTTCTACCCGCTGGTCTGTTTTGACAGATTTCTGCCATTATTTGCATTTGCTTCTTATTGATTCCTTTTTTAGTTCTGTTTTGGAGAATTGAGCTTTTTGAATGAGTTACTATAGTAGCTTGTGTTTTTAGTGAAATCCTTTCTGTTCCAAAGCTTTGCCAGAGGTCTAATATCTTTTGAATAAACTAATGTTGCTAATGAAGATTGTGTGAATTTTTGTATGAAGGAAAAAATTTCAGGTGTAGAGAGAGAATGATGCAATGAGATGAAGAATGGATAAAAGCTCAAGCTTGGGATGCCACGATGGTGTCACCCCAAGAAATATATAATAGGTACAAGCGTCAAAGCTTGGGGATGTCCAAGGCATCCCCTTCTTCATCAATAAAAAGCTCAGGTCTGTCTAGACACTTCGTTTTTATTATTTCATGCACAGTTGTGTTGTTTTTGGAGCGTCTTAGTTTTCGTTTTCTTTGATTAGGTTGTTTAGCTTGCTTGAATAAATTAGTTTGGACCCCCATTCTTGCTGTGTTGTTTTGAAATTAAGTTTGCTTGGTGTTGGAAAGGAGTAGTAAGTTCTTGCTTGTAAGTGCAAGAGGAGCTTGCATTGACTGTGACTTAGACTTTAGCATTCCATGCTTGGTGTTGTTTTAACCTTATGGTTAGTGATTATTGTTGTAGCATGTCTTGTTCCAAACAATTGGGATTACTTAGTGTGCCTTGAAGAAATTATGTGTTGTTTTAGCATGCAAAAGCATAATATTGTGGTATTCTCCTTTGATGCTTTGTTTGGGTTGACTTGGCACATGCTCACACCATGTTATGACTATGACAAGTCACCATTAGCCTCTATGATCATTTAGTCCTTGACTTGTAGTACCACTCTATGCTTTGATTAATAATGCTTTGTTGCTCTGCATGATTATGGCCATTATGCTCTTAGTTGGTTGCTCCCAGTCTTTTGCTAGCCTCCACTTGTATGAGTAAGCTCTACTCATGCTTCCAAATCCCAAGAAACCAAGTTATTCCAAAGTGTCCACTATAAACTCCTATGCATGGTGTGTTACACCATTCCAAGTATATTCTTGTTTTCAGCTATCTTCCAATTAAAAACTATTTTGTTATGCGAAAACTTAGTGATTAAAGCCCTCACAAATTTGATGGCACACTTTATATTCTTTGCCCCTAATAAACTTGAATCATTGTGTCATCTATGTTGTATATGCTTACACTTATACGTTGGAATTAGCAAAATCGTGCTGTCACGGGGAACATTTTCAACATTGCACTTGTACTTTATACTCAGTTGATATCATGCTCTTTTGTCTATGGATATCACCAGTGTGAAATAAAGAGGGAACTTGTAAGTCCATGGAGTTTGTATTTTGTGTTAGAGAAACGCCTAGACCGCTAGCCTAAGCCATGCCTAATCATGGTGGAAACTTGCAGCATCACCATAGTGAGTCAGCTATGAAGCATCCTCAATAAAATATATGCATATAGTAAATAAAAAGATCGCTGAGATGCTCATTGTCTGCTTGCCTTGTCATTTTGGTTATGGGAAAGCTCATGTACCATGTGCAAGGGGTACCCCATTGGCGGTTCTCTATGATATGCAAATACTTACAATGACAAGAACTTACAGGTGACTGAAGTTGAGTAGCATGAGGTGTGGCCCTCGTATTCAAGGGACTTGAGATTGCCAACTTATACTTCGTCAAGCATATACACCATATTTATTCACTTTTACTTTAATCACTTCAAGATGCTTATGATAGGGGCAATGAGGGCTGAAAGCTAACAAGTACCATAATTTTTGGAAGCTCTTTTTGAAACTTGAAATCCCTGCTTCCTTTACAAAAAGGCCTTTCTTCCACCACTACTGAGTCTCCACCTTCTACCTTCAAGCACCATTAAGAGAGCATAGTTGTCATTGTATGTGCAGTGTCCCAAAGATTATTGATTGATGCATATTGTGATATTACTTGTTCTTGTGCTATTTGTTTCTAGTCACCCTTGTGAACTTTGAAGGTGTCCCATGCATCTATATTGCTACTCTATGAGGGACAAGCTGATTGCCACTATGCTATGTTTTCTGTATGTGAAACAAACAAACATTTTTCAATGCATGTTATTCATGATCTTTGTTTGTATCCTTTCGTGTTGCATGCATAGTTACTATGTCCCATTGTTAGAACTCCATATTTCATGCACATGTTTAGTGTTCTTTGATCCCAGCTTTTAATGCTTGCAAATGGTTTGATCTTTATTGTGAGGGTGCATGTCACCTCAAAAATTATTCCTTTATCACTTACCTACTCGAGGACGAGCAGGAGTTAAGCTTGAGGATGCTTGATACGTCGAAAACGTATCTATAATTTTTGATGTTCCATGATTATTTTGTATCTACTTTGATTTTCTTTGTCTACACTTTGAGGTGCTTTTTACATGTTTTCTGGTACTAACCTATTAACAAGTTGTCACAGTGCCAGTTGCCTGTTTTCTGCTATTTTTGGTTCCAGAAAAGCTAGTAAGGAAATATTCTCGGAATTGGACGGGACAAAAGCCAAAGTCAATAACTTTTCGTGGGGAACAAGAAGTCCAGAGGGGAGATGGAGAGGCGTGCTAGGGTAGCACACCCTCCCTTGGGCAGGGTGTGGGGCCCCTGGCCATCGCCTCGGCCTCCCCCTTCGCTTATAAGAAGCCCCCGATGCAGAAACCCTAAGCACCCGATCAAATCTCCACGAAACCGTCTGTAGCCGCCGCCACCATCGTCCCTTGATCGGGGGGATCTGAAGTTCTTCTCGGCACCTGCCGGAGGGGAGATTATCCTGGAGGCCTTCTCTCCGATATGATGCGTGAGTAGTTCCACCTTGGACTATGGGTCCATGTAGTAGCTACATGGTTGTATCTCCTCCTTTTTGCTTTCATGTATAGATCTTTTGAGCTCCGTTCATGATTAAGATCTAATCTATTTGTAATCATGCATGTTGTGTTTGCAGGGATCCTATGGATATTGAGATTATTATGTTGGTTTGATTAATAGTTTTGTCTTTATGATTCTATCATGTCTGTGTTTTTTGTGATCTTGCATGCTCTCTGTTGTTAGTAGTTATCTTGGCCAAGTAGTTGCTAGTGACTTCAAGAGGGGGTATTTATGCTCGATAGTGGGTTCATGCCTCTATTTGATCAAGGGGAGTGACAGAAATCTCTTCGGTTGTAGATGTGATGTTGCCACTAGGGAGAAAATAATGGTCTCTTGTTCATAGAACATGTGGACTATTTACCTTACACACTTTGCTTAAAACAGTTGTCTGTTGCTTGCAACTTAATACTAGAAGGGGTTCAGATGATAACCTGAATGTGGACTTTTAGTCATAGATGCAGTTGGATGACGGTCTATGTATCTTATTGTATTTCCCAATCAAATCTCATAGGATTTTTCTGACTATTAATTGCATTGTTATGCCTTGCTCAGTTCCTGTAAATTGCCCTGCTGTAATTTGTTTACCCTTCATGCCGTGTTGTTTATCTAAGGAGAGAACCTCTAGTGAACTATGGACCCCAGTCCAATATTTACCGTTGATACATCTTCCACTGTTACTTGTTTACTTGCTGCAAACCATTACCTTCCACACCATACGTTTAATCCTTTGTTACAGCAAACCAGTGAGCTTGACAACCTCACTGATTCGTTGGGGCAAAGTCTTGAGTTTATGTTGTGCAGGTCTCCGCGTTGCTTGCAACACCTGTGTGACGTTTCCTTCCTCCTTCTGGTTCGATAACCTCGGTCTCTACTGAGGGAAGACTTGCTGCTGTGCTCATTACACCTTACTCTTGGGGTTTCCAACAAAGTGCTCCACGTCAAGCACCATCACGCACCGGAGCGCCCAGAATCCGCGGCGACATGGCTTCACAATGGCTCGGTGCCAATATGATGGGCATCACTTGCATCGACGACACTTCTGCGTGGCGATTGCATCGGCATGCTTAGGTGGTGTCTTGCTGGAGACAATGTTATGGAGCACAATCTTGGCCTTGGCAGACCTCCAACCTTGTTGGAAAATTGGCACTGACTCGTGATGTTCGACGCATGGTCAAGTTTCTTCTCGTGCAGCACGAAGGCTTAGGCTTCCAAACACGAACCTTGATGTGTGGTACAATGAGCGCATATCGTATGCTGTGGCGATGCGTCCGGTCCAAAGGGGCGGGATTCTCTAGATGAGATGATGCGCGGCCAGATTCAGACGGTTGGGTGATGGTGGAGGATGCTTGGGCTGATGGTTCAGAAAAAAGTTCCCTTTTACTTTTTATTATAGTTTTGCATCGTTTTTATTCTTTCATATTATTCTTAGCATTCTTATTTTTTATCTATGGTAAATATATGACTAAATTTCTATTGGATGAACATTTATTCTAACATGAGTTTAAAACTTTTCATGTATATGCATATTTCTAATATGCATGAACTTTACTTTATGATAGGAAAATTACTTTTATTTTGCAGAATATTTATTTTTATGTGCTTAATAATAATAGTAATTATTATATATTTGCAATTTTTAAAATATGAATATATTTATTTAATACGTAGAAATTTACTTTCAAATCCAAGAACGTTTATTTCAATACAATTTTTAATGACAAACATAATTTTACTATAAATTATTTTTGTAGAGTAAATATGAATTTAAAATTCATAAAAAGGTACCATGGGACGCATCGAATGTGACCTTGAAGAAAGGGCTTCACGTGGAGCATCCCTACTACACACTTAAAGCGCCAAACAGATCCTCCAGAGGGTCTCGCGTGTGATATGTAAATTGTGAGTGCTTTTTTGTGTGTGCAAAAAAGTCTATAAGTGACGGAGTTATTGTCGGGAAAAGATACATAATCATCTACACTTGTGGTGAACTCTGAGTATAGCTTTAATCAACGGATATACAGTAAAAATAAAACAACGAACACATGCACATATGACACGAGAATTTACGTGAAAAAACCTTCTCAAGGTAAGAAGGAAAAAAACGCGGGCGCGGATCAACCGGTCCACGAGAGCTTCATAGGCAACCTAGGTACAAATTTTTATCTAGGACATCTAGATATGTACAACATACTCAGCATGTTGCCAATATGCAACAACCACTTGAAAAAAAGATTACAGCAAAGCAAAGTATCTCAGGTTCTGATCTCTACGGTAATCAGCAAACTGCTTTTAAACTACAATTCAATCATTACCAAACTTAGTAGACAAGCTGACATACAAGTTTCCAATATACATGCCAAATTTCAGCTCAATCGGACACCGTTTGTTTGCCCAAACTATTCGTTTATTAAAACTGCTCCGTGTTAAAACTATAGCAGTTCGAACTGATTAAATCGTTGTAAATCTGATGTCACACTGACCCAAGTCTCAAACTAGCTAACCAGATCGAAGTACTCAAAGCAAAGAACAAGCTCATCAAGTTTGAAGCCAATCCAAGCATGTTTAAACCTTCAAACACCAGCTTAAAGACAAACCGGTCAGATTTTAAAAATCTGGATAAATATTACCTCTTCTTCTTCCTCCTCTTTTCTCACTAGGTCATGATATTCTTGTGTATTCTTTTACCCTCTCTCAGCATCAGCCACGTTGGTTGCTTCTTTTACTTACTCATTCTCTCATTGAGACAGTCACAACCACCAAGGATAGCTAGGGTTTTTTCTACTTCTATCCCAAAAAGCACCTCAACGTTAGATACGGATATCGATCAACGATTAAAACGTGTTAAACTTTCACGGACTGATGTTATGGCTCAACAGTTATCTCTAAAAGCGCATATAAGAACTCATAAGTGATGAGGTGTCCTGGATAGCCGTATGTGATAGGTAAATTGCCATTGCTTTTTTTTGGTAAAAAGAGTATAAGTAACGTCGAGTTATCTCTGAGGGCGCATATAAAAACTCATCAATGATGAGGAGTGTCCTGGATAGCCGACTATGCATATAATAGTGGTATCGCGGTTGACTTGCATATCGCTAAAACAGTGTGCATTCAGACACGGAGAAAGTAGGTGACTGAAAACTATGTTGCGTGAAAATATATTGCTTTGTTTTGCCTAGTTCCAGCTGGCTGAAGTTTCTTCCTCGCCTTTCTTAATTATTACGTTGTTGGAGATTTGGACCACAATTACTTCAGCGAATCTTTGCATTATAAAAATTTGAGGATAAAGACATATATGTTTATTATCATGACGCTCTGATTAAAGTAGCAGCAATCATCAAATGTTTTCTTTAAAGATTAGTACATGTTTCAAGGTCAACTACACCAGCAACACAAAACACTGATTATATTACTCCCTTGAACTCATATTAGTTAACTTGGATTTGCCTAAATTTGGATGAATCTAGACACTATTTAATATATAGCTTCGTTTAAATTTTAAAAAATCCAAATCAACTAATATGATCGGAGGGAGTATTGTTTTGCAAGATCTGCGTTATGCAGGACGCATGGGAGATCATTTCGTACGGTTGTTACTTTTGGTGTACGACAACCGCATGTCCATTACGCAAATGTTAAGAAATCGACCCATTTATGGAATGTACTACTCTCTTGGTTTTAAAATATAAGATGTTTAAGTTTTTTGAAAAAAATATATATCTAGAATTGTTTTAGTGTGTAGGTTCACTCCAAACCTTACTAAATCTATACATTAAAAAGTCTAGATATATTTTATTCACAAATCTAAAACATTTTATATTTTAAACCAGAGAGAGTACTTAGCATCCAATGTGATTTGCAACCAACATATATGAGCTAGATTATGAACGTTTGTTGAGGGATCAATGTTTGTTTGTTGAATATTTATCTGACCACCAGGCCATATTACTAGTTGAGTGGAAGTTGAATCAGCTTATAAGAAGAGCTCTTCCATCATTTGCACGAGTTTGAGAAGAGAAGACATATATACGCGCGCTCCTCCTCCTCGCTCGCCACGCCTCGTCACTTCACGCGCACGCCGCGGGTTGCGGAAATCTCGCCGAGCCGAGCTTTATACGAGCTTAGTGGAAATGAATACGAACTGAGTGGAGGCTGTCCGGTTGGCTACCGCATGTTCGCTTCAACTTCCGTCTATTCGTTTCATCTCCTGCGCAGAGCCGAGACAGTGGGTCTTAGAGACCCCGAAGTCCTATACGAGAGAAGGGCGATAAGATTTTTGGGGAGCGCTATTATCGTGACAACTGGCTTCATCACAGACTCCTTCACGAATAGCGATTGCGCCGACGTCTTCCCCAATAAGGACTTCTTTCTCGACATCAGCAACATCTTTCTCGACGACATGGCTGACGACGGTACCAACACGAACACTGGCGGTTCCTCTACTGCTGCTGTCATTTATATCCTCTTTCTCAACCTTGTTCTGATCGTATTTCAAGTTCTACGCCTTGCAATCAGTTTGTTTATCTGTCTTAATTTGTATTCGCTATTTCACATGATTACTCTAATTTATGTTATTCTATTCATGTTTTATCTAGTGTTTATTACGGTTAATTCTCTTGGTAAATTTCTTTTTTTTAACAATCCAAAAACCTTATTTCAGGCAATTTGCCCCAAGTGGCTTTGTTGCTTCCATGAAGTCACCTGTGTTTGAAGGTGTTAATTGTTGGAGATATGCCCAAGAGGCAATAATAAAGTGGTTATTATCATATCTTCATACTTATGATAAATTTTTACATACCATGCTAAAATTGTATTAACCGGAAACATTAATACTTGTGTGATTTGTAAACATAAAAGAGTCCCTAGTAAAGCCTCTTGTTAAACTAGCTTGTTGGTTAATATATGATCATGGTTTCCTGATCATGAACATAGAGATGTTATTAACAACAGGGTCATATCATTAGGAGAATGATGTGATGGACATACTCCTATAGTTAAGCGTAGCATAAAGATCAAGTCATTTAATATAGTTCATTTGCTATAAGCTTTCTGATACATAGTAACCTAATTCCTTCGACCATGAGATCATGGTTATCACCATCACCGGAAGGATGCTTTGATGACATCAAACACCACACCGTAACTGGGTGGCTATAAAGGTGGCATTGAGTGTTCGGAAAGTATGGGTTGAGACACATGGATCAAGAGTGGGATTTGTCTATCCATATGACGGATAGATATACTCTAGGACCTCTCGGTGGAATGTCATCCAATTAGCTTGCAAGCATGTGACTGTCTCACAAGGGATCACATATCACGGCAACAAGAAAAGAGTACTTATCGGTAACGAGGTTGAACTAGGTATGCAGAGATACCGACGATCAAAACCTCGGATAAGTAAACTATCGTGAGACAAAGGGAAATTGGTATCGTATGTAAGTGGTTCATTCGATCGCAAAGTAATCGTAGAAATATGTGGGAGCCATATGAATTTCCAGATTCCTCTATTGGTTATTGATCGGAGAAGTGTCTCGGTCATGTCCGCATAATTCACGAACCGTAGGGAGACACACTTAAGGATTCGATGTTGTTGAGTAGTTATGGAATGATGAGAAAGAGACCGAATGTTGTTCGGAGTCTCGGATGGGATCTGAGATATCACGAGGAGATCCGGAATGGTCCGGAGAATAAGATTCATATAAGGAAAGTCCTGTTTCGGAGTTGGGGAATGATTCCGGTGTTTTCATCGGGAATGTTCTAGAAGGGTCCGGAAGGTCCGGCACTCCGGAGAGGAAGGGTACATGAATGTGTCATAACAAGTTGGAATGGTTGCATCATGTACTAGGTGTCATCGCTGAACAAAATAAAGGGTTAAATCAAATCCTAGTTTGAAAAGTCAAACGCCAATTTTGAAAAGTCAAACGACTATTTGGTGGAGGGAGAGTAGGAAACCTACTTGGGGAGGAGTTCCTCTCCCTCCACTGCCGGTGTACGGTTCGCAGCATAGAAAACAAAAATTTTCCTACGATGTGAACTATGTACCAAGATCTATCTACTAGATACAAACAACGGGCGGATGTATATCCGTAGAGAACATACCCTTGAAGACCGACAAAGCTTAACAAGTTCAACTCGTGGTTGATGTATACGTTCTCTTGCCGATCTCAAGATCGAGAGGAAGTCCTAGCGCCGCAAATCAGCAGCGCATCCGTGCTCGCACACACGTTCGAGGCACCGAGCAACCTCCGCCTCCTCGCTCCAGCGATGCAGCGGAAGCACAACTCTTTCTTGCCGAATAGCCACCGGGAACATGTATCTCACTAGTCCGAGACCATGGGGGATAAATTCTAGAGGGGGAGAGAGATCCTTCACGAGGAGGTGTGAGAGACAAGTGAGGACGGGGGCTCCTTTTATAGGAGGAGGGGGGAACCCCAAGGGGGTGGCCGGCGCATGGGGGCTGCCCCTTGCCCTCCCCTCTTCATGTGGGTGGACACTCCACTCACAAATCTCCTTTAAATTCCCTCCACTCAAAAGTCCACTCAAATTCCCATTAAATTTCCACCAAATTTAATGCAAACTCTCATTAAATAAAACTCTTTTATTTTATTCAGAATTTTGTCAATTACTTTAATGACAAACATTCACAAATAACCCCTTGCTAGAATTCCATTTCACATGCATAACCACTTTATGCAATTTCACCCGAAAACCTGTTTCGGTATCTAGTGAAATAAATTCCCGCGCTTGTTCATTCTTTCGGCATGAAACTTTTGCTCCAATTGGATGTCGGTGTCTCTTAAGTGTGTCACCCTACGGTTCGTGAATAATGCGGACATGATCGAGACCCCTCTCGGATCAATAATCAGAAGCGGGATCTGGAGACCCATACTGACTCCCACACATTCAACGATGAATTTCTTGTGATCATCGGAACCTTTTACGCTAGTATCTTAATCCCTTTGTTTCACGATATATTACATGTCCGAGATTCGATCATTGGTATCTCCATACCTAGTTTGATCTCGTTACCGACATGCACTCTTTTCTCGTTCCCGTGATATAACATTCTAGTGATCAAATCACTTGCTTGCAAGCTAACCAATGTGATATCACCGAGAGGGCCCAGAGTATATCTATCCATCATCGGGATGAACAAATTCCACTCTCGATCCATGAGCCTCAACATAACACTTTATTAGTTCTGAATCCATTTTTATAATCACCCTGTTACGGTGTGACGTTTGATGTTATCAAGAAACTCTTCCGGTGTTAGTGATTGACATGATCTCATGGTCTAAGGATTAGGATCACTTCGTAAGTTGTTATAGCAATATAAACTCAATGACTTTGATCGTAATGCTATACTTCGGATGAATGTTCATCACACCATTACACTAATGTTGTGATCCCGTTATTAACAACATCCAATGTCCATGATCAGGAAACCTTGATCATCTTGTTAATCAACGTGCTAGTTTATGAGAGAGGCATAACTAGGAACTTTCTGTTTGTTTATTAAACACACATGTATTAATGTTTCCGTATTAATACAATTATAGCATGCAAAATAAACATCTATCATATACTTGGAATACACATAATAAACACTTTATTATTGCCTCTTAGGGCATATTCCCTTCAGTCTCCCACTTGCACTAGAGACAATAATCTAGTTACATAGTGATAAATATAACACCCATTGAGTTCTAGTGTTCATCATGTTTTGCTCTAGGGAGAGTTTTAGTCAACGGATCTGCTATATTGAGATCCGTATGTACTTTACAAATCTTTATATCTCCATCCTTGACATGCTCGCGGATGGAGTGAAACCGGCGCTTAATATGCTTGGAATGCTTGTGAGACCTTGGTTCTTTGGCATTGGCAATGGCACCATTGTTGTCACAATAGATCACCATTGGGTCCAACGCGTTTGCAACCACTCCTAGTTCGGATATGAACTCCTTCATCCAAACTGCTTCCTGAGCCGCTTCTGAAGCAGCAACATATTCGGCCTCCGTTGTTGATCCCGCTACCACAGGTTGTTTGGAGCTCCTCCAACTAACCGCTCCGCCATTCATGAGAAATACGTATCCGGATTGAGACTTAGAGTCATCCGGATCGGTGTCAAAGCTAGCGTCAACATAACACTTAGCGACGAGCTCTTCTTCACCTCCGTATACAAGAAACATATCCTTAGTTCTTCATAAGTACTTAAGGATATTCTTGACCGCTATCCAGTGTTCCGAACCTGGATCCGATTGGTACCTACTAGTCAAACTAATAGCATGTGCCACATCCGGTCTTGTGCATAGCATGGCGTACATTATAGAGCCTATGGCTGAAGCATAGGGGACCTTGTCCATTATCTCTATTTCTTCCGCCGAAGCCGGACTTTGAGTCTTACTCAATGTCTTGCCTTGCAACATAGGTAAGAACCCCTTCTTACTTCCGTCCATTTTAAACTTCTTTAAAATCTTATAAAGGTATGTACTTTGCGATAGCCCTATTAGGCGCCTAGATCTATCTCTATAGATCTTTATGCCTAATATGTATGACGCTTCACCTAGGTCCTTCATTGAAAATTTGCTGTTTAGATAACTTTTAACACTGTTTAAAAGATCTATATCATTTCCGATCAATAATATGTCATCCACATATAATATCAGAAATGCCACATTGCTCCCACTCACTTTCTTGTAAATACAAGCTTCTCCATTAGTTTGGACAAATCCAAACTCTTTGATCACCTCATCAAAGCGGAGATTCCAACTTCGTGATGCTTGCTTCAATCCATAGATGGATCGATGAAGCTTGCACACCTTGTTAGCATCCTTAGGATCGACAAAACCCTTTGGTTGTATCATATACAACTCTTCTTCAATATTACCATTGAGAAACGCGGTTTTGACATCCATCTGCCATATCTCATAATTGAAATATGCAGCAATTGATAACATAATCCTAACTGACTTTAGCATCGCTACGGGAGAGAATGTCTCATCGTAGTCAACTCCTTGAATTTGTCGAAACCCCTTTGCGACAAGTCGAGCTTTATAGACGGTCACATTACCATCAGCATTAGTTTTCCTTTTGAAAATCCATTTGTTCTCCACGACCTTTCGGTCGTGAGGTAAGTCCACCAAGTTCCAAACTTGATTTTCATACATGGATTCCATCTCGGATTTCATGGCTTATAACCATTTGTTGGAATCCGGGCTCATCATCGCTTCTTCATACGTCGCAGGGTCATCATTTTCATCAACCATGAAATTCATGACAGGATTTCCGTATAGCTCGGGAGCTGCACGCGTCCTGCTTGACCTGCGAGGTTCGGTAGTACTCTCTTTTGGAGTTTCATGATCATTATCATTAGTTCCCTCTTCAACAGGTGGAGCCAACTCCGGAACAACTTCCGGCGCTGCGCTACTCGCCATACTTTGAAGAGAAGGTTCAATAACCTCTTCGAGTTCTACCTTCCGACTACTCACACCTTTCGCGAGAAACTCTTTCTCTAGAAAGGATCCATTCTTGGCAACAAAAACCTTGCCCTCGGATCTGTGATAGAAGGAATACCCAATAGTTTCATTAGGGTATCCTATGAAGACGCATTTTTCCGCTTTGGGTTCGAGTTTATCCGGTTGAAGTTTCTTCACATAAACATCGCATCCCCAAACTTTAAGAAATGACAGCTTAGGTTTGTTTCCAAACCACAATTCATACGGTGTCTTTTCAACGGATTTAGATGGTGCCCGATTTAAAGTGAATGCAGCAGTTTCTAGTGCATAACCCCAAAAGGACAACGGCAAGTCCGTCAGAGACATCATAGATCGAACCATATCTAATAAAGTACGATTACGACGTTCCGATACACCATTTCGCTGTGGTGTTCCGGCAGGCGTGAGTTGTGAAACAATTCCACACTCTTTCATGTGAGTGCTAAACTCGTAACTTAGATACTCACGTCCACGGTCGGACCGTAGATATTTGATCTTTCTATTACGATGATTTTCCACTTCATTCTGAAATTCCTTGAACTTTTCAAAGGTTTCAGACTTGTGTTTCATCAAGTAGATATAACCGTATCTACTCAAATCATCCGTGAAAGTAACAAAATAACGATATCCACCTCGCGCCGACACACTCATTGGACCACATACATCAGAATGTATGATTTCCAATAAATCTATCGCCCATTCCATTGAACCGGAAAACGGAGTTCTAGTCATCTTGCCAATAAGGCATGGCTCACATGTATCAAATGATTCAAAATCAAGTGATTCCAAAAGTCCATCCGAATGGAGCTTCTTCATGCGTTTAACGCCAATATGACCTAGACGGCAGTGCCACATATATGCGGATATATCATCATTAAGTTTAATCCTTTTAGCATCAACATTATGAATATGTGTAACATTATCATCGAGATCTAATAGAAATAAACCATTCATCATCGGTGCATGACCATAAAAGATTTCATTCATATAAATGGAACAACCATTGTTCTCGGATTTAAATGAATAACCACTTCGCATCAAACACGATCCAGATACAATGTTCATGCCCAGTGCAGGCACCAGATAACAATTATTGAAGTTTATAACTAATCCCGACGGCAAGTGGAGAGGCAGCATTCCGACGGCGATCACATCAACGCTTGATCCATTGCCGACACGCATCTTGACCTCACCCCTTGCTAGTGGTCGCTTGTTCCGCAGCCCCTGATTCGAGTTACAAATATTAGCAACTGAACCGGTATCAAATACCCAGGTGCTACTGCGAGCACTAGTCAAGTACACATCAATAACATGTATATCATATATACCTTTGTTTGCCTTGCCGGTCTTCTTGTCTGCCAGATACTTGGGGCAGTTGCGCTTCCAGTGGCTAGTCCCCTTACAATAGTAGCACTCGGTATCAGACTTAGGTCCAACTCGGGGTTTCTTTTCAGGCACGGCAACAGGCTTGCCGCCCTTACTTCCCTTCCGTTTTCCCTTCTTGTCTTTCTTGAAACCAGTGTTCCTATTGATCATCAACACTTGATGTTCCTTTTTGATCTCCACTTCTGCAGTTTTAAGCATTGACAGAAGCTCGGGGAGAGACTTCTTCATGCCTTGCATATTATAGTTCATCACGAAGCTCTTATAGCTAGGTGGCAGAGACTGCAGAACACGATGGATGCCTAAGTCAATGGGAATCTATATTCCCAAGGACACAAGCTTATCGGTGTAACCCGAAATCTTGAGTACATGCTCACTAACGGAGCTGTGCTCTTCCATCATGCAACTAAAGAAGTTTTCTGAAGCTTTGTAGCTCTCTACAACAGCATGTGTGTCGAAAATCATTTCCAACTCACCCATTGTATCAAAAGCATTGCCATTTTCGAAACGCTTTCGAAGTTCCGGCTCTAGCCCATACAATATGCCGCAATGAACTAAGTTGTGGTCCTCCTGACGAGTCTGATAGACATTATTCTCCTCGTCAGGGGCATCATCAAAAGGTGGGGGGCCTAACGGCGCTTCTAGCACATATTTCTTTTGTGCTGCAGAGAGGAGAATCCTCAAATTCATGGCCCATTCGGTAAAGTTGCTACCGTTCGTTGCTAGTTTCTCTTTCTCCATGAACACATTGAAATTAAAAGCAGGTGGTGCCATCTACAACAGAATTTGTAAAGTTTAGACTAAGTGTATGATAGATTGAGTTCAACTAATCCATATTACGAATGAACTCCCACTCAAAAACGACATCCCTCGTGCCTTTTTGGTGATTACATGAACCAAATCCACTATACCAAGTCCGATCATCACGTGAGTAGGTATAGCTTCAAAGGCGAGCATCAAATGAGCATCATATCAACTATATGACTCATGCTTAACCTTTCGGTCCGTGTTTCGAGGCCATGTCTATACATGCTAGGCTCGCCAAGTTAGAACCTTAGTATTCGCGTGTGTAACTGTTTTACACCCGAAATATGGTCGCGGATCCAAGAACACCCGATCATCACGTGATGTCTTGGAGCGACGAAGACATAATCGGTGCATACTAAAGGAAGAACACATTCTTATCTTGATATTTAAAATGAGGGATCATCTTATTATGCTAACAAAGCGCTAAACAAGCAATATAAGATGCTATCAAACATCACATGTTTATTAGTGAAATGATATGGTTCCCGCAGATGATCTCTATCATGTGCATCGTGGTATGATCACTATCATACCTATATGTGTAAATCCAAGGTCTATGGAGTTTACACGCTATGTGTGTTGTAAGAGTATCATCTCATACTTCTACTTACAACACTACCATATCATAACACTAGCCCAGCAACAATCTAAACTAGACGCCTCTAATTTATCCATTGCAAGTTTTACGTGGCTTAGGGCTTTCGAGATAGAACCATTCTTACCTACGAACATGAACCACAACGAGGATAACCAAATTGTTGACAACTCGCTTGCAAAATATATATTGACTATAGTAGGAGAGACAGACACCCGCTAGCCACTTATGCAAACTAGTTGCATGTCAAGCGTGGAACAGGTCTCATGTGCGAGGACATGTAAAGTTTGTCCGGGCCGCTTCATCCCACTATGCCACCAATATCCAAAATTACAACAAAGGAGAAACAACATGATCATCATCGCCCACATACTCATATGTGTACTACCCGTGTAAAGTATCTACGCATAGATCCGGCTCTGATACCACTGTAGGGTTCGCAACATAGAAAACAAAAATTTAACTATGATGTGAACTATGTACCAAGATCTATCTACTAGATACAAACAACGGGCGGATGTATATCCGTAGAGAACATACCCTTGAAGACCGACAAAGCTTAACGAGTTCAACTCGTGGTTGATGTAGACGTTCTCTTGCCGATCTCAAGATAGAGAGGAAGTCCTAGCGTCGCAAATCAGCAGCGCATCCGTGCTCGCACACACGTTCGAGGCACCAAGCAACCTCCGCCTCCTCGCTCCAGCGATGCAGCGGAAGCACAACTCTTTCTTGTCAAATAGCCACCGGGAACATGTATCTCGCTAGTCCGGGACCATGGGGGATAAATTCTAGAGGGGGAGAGAGATCCTTCACGAGGAGGTGTGAGAGACAAGTGAGGAGGGGGGCTCCTTTTATAGGAGGAGGGGGAGGGAACCCCAAGGGGGTGGCCAGCGCATGGGGGCTGCCCCCTTTCCCTCCCCTCTTCATGTGGGTGGACACTCCACTCACAAATCTCCTTTAAATTCCCTCCACTCAAAAGTCCACTCAAATTCCCATTAAATTTCCACCAAATTTAATGAAAACTCTCATTAAATAAAACTCTTTTATTTTATTCAGAATTTTGTCAATTACTTTAATGACAAACATTCACAAATAACCCCTTGATAGAATTCCATTTCACATGCATAACCACTTTATGCAATTTCACCCAAAAACCTGTTTCGGTATCTAGTGAAATAAATTCCTGCGCTTGTTCATTCTTTCGGCATGAAAATTTTGCTCCAATTGGATGTCGGTGTCTCTTAAGTGTGTCACCCTATGGTTCGTGAATAATGCAGACATGATTGAGACCCCTCTCGGATCAATAATCAGAAGTGGGATCTGGAGACCCATACTGACTCCCACACATTCAACGATGACTTTCTTGTGATCGTCGGAACCTTTTATGCTAGTATCTTAATCCCTTTGTTTCACGATATATTACATGTCCGAGATTCGATCATCGGTATCTCCATACCTAGTTTGATCTCGTTACCGACATGCACTCTTTTCTCGTTCCCGTGATATAACATTCTAGTGATCAAATCACTTGCTTGCAAGCTAACCAATGTGATATCACCGAGAGGGCCCAGAGTATATCTATCCGTCATCGGGATGAACAAATTCCACTCTCGATCCATGAGCCTCAACATAACACTTTATTAGTTCTGAATCCATCTTTATAATCACCCTGTTACGGTGTGACGTTTGATGTTATCAAGAAACTCTTCCGGTGTTAGTGATTGACATGATCTCATGGTCTAAGGATTAGGATAACTTCGTAAGTTGTTATAGCAATATAAACTCAATGACTTTGATCGTAATGCTATACTTCGGATGAATGTTCATCACACCATTACACTAATGTTGTGATCCCGTTATTAACAACATCCAATGTCCATGATCAGGAAACCTTGATCATCTTGTTAATCAACGAGCTAGTTTATGAGAGAGGCATAACTAGGAACTTTCTGTTTGTTTATTAAACACACATGTATTAATGTTTCCGTATTAATACAATTATAGCATGCAAAATAAACATCTATCATATACTTGGAATACACATAATAAACACTTTATTATTGCCTCTCAGGGCATATTCCCTTCAGCCGGCCCTTGGAGACCGAGTTGGGGAGGGACTCCCTCCCCTTGGCGCGCCCCCTCCACCTATATAAGGAGGGGTAGGGCTGCCCCTCCAAACACACCTTGCCCCTCTAAACCTAAATCCTAGCCGCCGGCTTCCACCATTGTCGCCGCCGCCTCCTAGGGTTTGCCAAGTCGCCGAGTTAGGGCTCCCCTCTTGCCCTAGCCGCCGGCCTTGCTCCCTCTCCTTGGTGCGTCTAAACCCTAGATCACCGTGGGCTCTCTCATAGTTCACCATACTCGCTCCGGCTTAAGGCGAAGCCCTGCGAGATCTCCCCTCTACTTCCGACACCATGCCGTCGTGCTGCCGGAATCACGAGGAGAGTGCTACAACCTCTGCTGCCTGATGGAACAAGGGAGAGGAAGGTCTTCATCGAGTACCGAACGTGTGACCGACTGCGGAAGCGCTGCCAGAATGCAGCGCCGGAAGGATCGTCTACGCGATCTTGAGATCGGAAGTGTACGACTACATCATCCACGAGAATCTGCTCTCGTTAACCGCTTTGGATCTACGAGGGTTAGTACTCTACTGACTCGTTGCTACAATCTAGTAGATAGATCTTGGCTTGATCATAGATTAGATCTTGATTGTGTGTTCATGCGGTAGATTTTTTTTTCCATGCTACGAACCCCTAAAGTGGTATCAGAGCCGTGTCTATATGTAGATCTGTTGCACGAGTAGAACACAATGGTCATTGTGGGCGTCGATGCTTTTGTTGTCGATTGCTTCTTGTGTACTTTGCATCTTGCGGGATGGTGGGATGAAGCGGCCCGGGCTAACCTTACATGACATCGTTCATGAGACTTGCTCCACGCTTGACATGCAACTTGTATTGCATAAGTGGCTTTGCGGGTGCCTGTTTCTCCCAACATAGTTAAGATTCAATTTACAACTGGTGATTGACAATACTAGTATCAATGTTGTGGTTGTTGTTCGTAAGTTAGAACGACACTTATTGAAAGCCCCAAACCACGTAAAACATGCAAAGGAAATTAGAGGCGTCTAACTTTGTTTTGCAGGGGTGTGATGTGATGTGATATGGCCATGATTGTGATTATATATGATGTATGCAATGTCCCTTATTGTAAGTTGGCAACCGGCAGGAGCCATATGGTTGTCTTTTAAATTCCGTTAAGACCTGCATGTCTATTCAAAGAAGTTGTAATAGTTGATTCTAGTGGACGACAACCATGAAGCGGCGCCATTGACCTTGACTCCACACCGGTGATGATGGAGATCATGTTCGTGCTTGAAGATGGAGATCGGAAGCACAAGGAGAAAGGCCATATCATATCACATATTATGAATTGCATGTGATGTTAATCCTTTTATGCATCTTGTATTGCTTAGTTCACGACGATAGCATTATAAGATGATCCCTCAAGCTCACAATTTCAAGTTTTAAAGTGTTCATCCTTAGTAAGCACCATTTCTAAAGCTCGTTGTTTCGAAGCACCACGTGATGATCGGGTGTGTTAGATTCTGCGAGTGTATACAACGTGAGCAAGCCAAATTTGCTCATGCGGAAGCTAAGGTTTGATCTTGGTGAGCCTAGCATGTACAGACATGGTCTCGGAACACGGATCACCGAAAGGTAAAGCATGAGTCATATAGTAGATATGATGAACATGTTGATTGTTCGCCATTAAAGCTACATCAACTCTCGTGATGATCGGTTTTGATGTGGTGGATTTGGTTCGTGTGATCACTAAAACAATGTGAGGGATATTGTTTTGAGTGGGAGTTCAATAGCAATTTGATTAAATGTTGAACACTATTTATCATAAATTAAATAAAAGTGAATTTGCATAGTTGTTGTAGTCATTGGCATCCGTTTACCACCTTGCGCTTAGTTTTAATTGAGATGATAGAACTATAGAATTCTGGTTAGATACTTTACGAACTGGTATCGTATTGTTTTGAAGTGTCAATCTAAAGTTTAAAAGTCCCATTGCAAACTTTCAGTAAGTTTTGATTACTCCGTGAAATTTAATAGTTGGTATTAAATCAAGAGTAACAATTCCAGTGCTAGTATATAAGTATCATGTTTATCTTCATGATTCTTGATATTCAAAAGATTGTATTAATATCAAGGTTATCTAGGATCTGAAAGAGTTGTTTCAGAAACCATGATGTGTGGAAGATATTGTGATATCTGAAACGAAGTTTTGGTTGCAACATGATAGAGTATAATATGGCAAAAGTCATGTTCTCATATTTGATGAGAATTTGCAAAAGGTTGGAGACACTAGTTGTCCTAAACCTCCAAAAGGTTTTGGAGAGCAACATTATACTCGTGATTCACCGTTATAAGCTAAAAGTAGCTTGATCATGGATGATTCTATGATAAGGGTGAATATTTGATGTAGGTAAAATGTTTACTACACCAAGAGATTACTAAAGAAAGGAATTTGAAAGAACACCAAACATTTGATGATGGTAATCTACTTCAAAGTGCAAGTCCAAAGACATTGGTATTTAACTATACACGCTTTGGACTATGTGTCATGTGTATGGCTCCACTATTGATGTTGATAGATTCTTTCAAACAGAAAAAGAAATACTAAAAGAGAATCTCATAAATATATGGCAGAAAAGAAAAGACTAGAATTGTTCAGTTTAGGTATATAAAGGATATACGTGTTATGGCTATATTCGTTGCTTGTTAAACAATGTGGTTTTTAAGTATTTAATACTGAATTTGTTGGTATGAATCGTCATACGAAACAACAGAATTCATGAACTACAATGGCCTAAGTAACTAGCAAAAGAATATGTGATGATGTTCATCGAGAACAAATAAAGGGTTATTGTGTTGCTCATTAAAAGCTTGCATTCAAGATTTGTTTTATCAGGTATTATGAGAACAAAAGGGTTGTTCAAATAATTGCCGTAATCCATAAAAGATGGATGATTTACAAATCTCGTTGGAGAAATCGCATCCATAAAACTAGTGCTAAAAATGTCGAAAGACAAATTGATTAAAATATCACTTAGGAAGTGACATCGCCGTTTAAATTATATTGGAAAGAAAACATGAAGAAACTCCATGTGGATGGAATTTTGGAGTCTTTTGATTTTTGATCAAATGATGCTTGTGAAACTTTCCTAGAGATAATTAAAACTTCGTTCATAGGCCAAAAGGGAACGAATGACTAGCTTATTGGAACTTGTACATATTGTTGTATGAAGTCCATTATGTGTAGTCAAGAGCGATGGATTTAAACTTCATATGCTTCCTCCGAAAATTTGAGTGAATATATGAATATTTACTTAATAAGGATGAAGTATGAAACATTTGAAAAGTTCAAAGACTTTCAAGATGAAGTGAAAAATCATTGTAACAAGAATATGAATAGTTTATGATAAGATCATAAAGGAAGATATTTGAGTTACAAGTTTAGCATAATACCTAAGATTTAAGGAATCGTTCCGTGAATTTGCATTTCCCGAAACACCATAGGAGTATGGAGCATTCGAGATATGTAATTAAACCTTGTTTGACATGGTAAGATCGAAGGTGTAATTCATAAAACGGCCATTATATTTTAAAGATTAAAAGCTTTTGAGACTACCGTTTTTCCACTGAAAAGAGCTTCGTCATAATCCGCTGAAATGACACCATATAAAGTTATGGTTTGGGATTCAACCCAAGTTGTCCTTTCTTAAACATTGGTATGCTATGCATAAGAAAGATGTTTGCAACCAAAGTCGGATGAACCTGTCTTTGTATGTTATTTCGAATAACTGTTCCTCCATAACATCGAAAAAAAAATGTTTGTCGCTTAAAACGTCAAGTTTCTTAGAGAAGGAATTTTTTGTGAAAAGTTAAGTGGGAGGACAATAGAACTTTTTTAAGGTTAAAAGAACCTTAGCTATATGTGCAAAGTTGCGCAGCGCCGAAAAGTGTTCCGGAGGCAGCAACAATGCTCATGGCTCACGTACCTCAAAGGTTGTGGTCACGGAGATCTAAGTTCCTATTGAAACAAGTAGGTCGGGTAAACAATCAAATACCAAGATTTGAGAGTTAAATCATTATTTGACAATAATGATCCGACTACATGCAAAGAAGCGATGATGGGCCCTGACTCCGTCAAATGGCTTGAAGCCATAAAATCCGTGATAGTTCCATATACGAGAGATCAAGCTTTGAACTTGAAAGACCCTCTGGAAAGGTACAAGACCTAACAGTCGTATTTGGATCTATAAAGAAATAGACATGGATGTTTCACATCTATGAAATAGTCGACATGTTGGGAAAGATTTCACAACAATGTTCAAAGGTTGACTATGACAAGATCTGATCTTTCATAGCGATATTTAGTCTAGACGGATTAATGTAGCAACCACGACATATAATTTTGTTATGTTTTGAATAAACAAAACAAGTTCTTCTAATAGAATGGTTACCAAGGACGTGGGCATGACACGTTCCGAAGGGTTTTGTTAATTCAAGGATGCTAAAAGCATATGCAAATTTCAATGGTTGAAGTAAGCATCGCGGAGTTGGAATCTTCACTATGATGAAACTGTTAAAAGAGTTTAGTTTCATTGGAGACGATGAAGATGCATGCATTTGCAAGAAATTAAGTGGGAGCGCTAAGACATGTTTCTAATACATTATGTGGAAGACATATTGTTGATTGGAAATGATGTATCTTTTATTAACACAGGATAAGAATTTCATCTCGATGAAAGACTTAGGCAAAACCCAAATATTTGGCATCAATAGATGCTAATATGGTTGTGCCGAAAGTACATAGATGATATATTGAATAAGTTCAATATAGAAACTACAAGAAAGGTTCTTGTCACACGGAAAGGATTGAATGAGTTCAATATTGATGATATATTCAAATGTATTAACACTTGGTAAGTGAAACAAAGATTCAAGTATAGATTGATACTTGATGTATGAAATCACAAAGAGTATTTATATCAATCATGCTGTGATATGTACAAATCCAGATATGTCCTATACTCTAAATGTTATGAGCATATACCCGAATGATTCATAAAGATGATCATTGGACAATAGTAAGGATATTCTTATGATATTTTGGAAGAACTAAGAGTATATTATTTGTAGAAGTGACAAATAGATGGTTAGTTCATTGTAAAAGTACTACATTGATACTAGTTTTGTCACAAAGTACAAATTAAATTTATCTCAATCTAAACTAAGGGTGGCGCAATATGATGGAAAGTGAGTTCCATAATGAATTTGGATGAGTTCCAAAGTTAAGACATTGTGACAGATACTACAACAAAAGGCTAAGTATATGACTGCTGTTATAGCAGCAAAAGAGGGCATTTGTGTCAAGTAGTTTGTTATCAAACTAGGTGTGGTTCACAGCGGGATAATACTATGAAGATATATTGTACGACAATATTATCAACATGTTTTAACCCCAAAGAACTAAATGTCTCACCAAAGGAACAAATTTATACAAAGCCATCTCATTAGCGAATGAGTGATGCATAGACACGCAAAGACATGCAATTACACACGAACCTAGAAGTGTCAGATTCGGAGATCAGTTGACCACTAGCTATCGTGTACATACGACACCAGAAAGCCATAGGTGTTGAATACACAAAGGTTTGAAACTAGATTATTGACTCTAGTGCAAGTGGGAGACTATTGGAGATATGCCCAAGAGGCAATAATAAAGTGGTTATTATCATATCTTCATACTTATGATAAATGTTTACATACCATGCTAAAATTGTATTAACCGGAAACATTAATACTTGTGTGATTTGTAAACATAAAAGAGTCCCTAGTAAAGCCTCTTGTTAAACTAGCTTGTTGGTTAATATATGATCATGGTTTCCTGATCATGAACATAGAGATGTTATTAACAACAGGGTCATATCATTAGGAGAATGATGTGATGGACATACTCCTATAGTTAAGCGTAACATAAAGATCAAGTCAGTTAATATAGTATGTAAGTGGTTCATTCGATCGCAAAGTAATCGTAGAAATATGTGGGAGCCATATGAATTTCCAGATTCCTCTATTGGTTATTGATCGGAGAAGTATCTCGGTCATGTCCGCATAATTCACGAACCGTAGGGAGACACACTTAAGGATTCGATGTTGTTGAGTAGTTATGGAATGATGAGAAAGAGACCGAATGTTGTTCGGAGTCTCGGATGAGATCTGAGATATCACGAGGAGATCCGGAATGGTCCGAAGAATAAGATTCATATAAGGAAAGTCCTGTTTCGGAGTTGGGGAATGATTCCGGTGTTTTCATCGGGAATGTTCTAGAAGGGTCCGGAAGGTCCGGCACTCCGGAGAGGAAGGGTACATGAATGTGTCATAACAAGTTGGAATGGTTGCATCATGTACTAGGTGTCATCGCTGAACAAAATAAAGGGTTAAATCAAATCCTAGTTTGAAAAGTCAAACGCCAATTTTGAAAAGTCAAACGACTATTTTGTTTGGTGGAGGGAGAGTAGGAAACCTACTTGGGGAGGAGTTCCTCTCCCTCCACCGCCGGCCCTTGGAGACCGAGTTGGGGAGGGACTCCCTCCCCTTGGCGCGCCCCCTCCACCTATATAAGGAGGGGCAGGGCTGCCCCTCCAAACACACCTTGCCCCTCTAAACCTAAATCCTAGCCGCCGGCTTCCACCATTGTCGCCGCCGCCTCCTAGGGTTTGCCAAGTCGCCAAGTTGGGGCTCCCCTCTTGCCCTAGTCGCCAGCCTTGCTCCCTCTCCTTGGTGTGTCTAAACCCTAGATCACCGAGGGTTCTCTCATAGTTCACCATACTCGCTCCGGCTTAAGGCGAAGCCCTGCAAGATCTCCCCTCTACTTCCGACACCACGCCGTCGTGCTGCCGGAATCGCGAGGAGAGTTCTACAACCTCCGCTGCCTGCTGGAACAAGGGAGAGGAAGGTCTTCATCGAGTACCGAACGTGTGACCGACTGCGGAAGCGCTGCCGGAACGCAGCGCCGGAAGGATCGTCTACGCGATCTTGAGATCGGAAGTGTACGACTACATCATCCACGAGAATCTGCTCTTGTTAACCGCTTTGGATCTATGAGGGTTAGTACTCTACTGACTCGTTGCTACAATCTAGTAGATAGATCTTGTCTTGATCATAGATTAGATCTTGATTGTGTGTTCATGCGGTAGAAATTTTTTGTTTTCCATGCTACAAACCCCTACATTAATTACAAACGATGGTGTGCGAGAGCAGTGCTCTGATTTCAGACCATGAACTGCTATAACGTCATCTATGGCGTACCTGAATAAGATCTTAATCCTGCTCAGGAAGAGACGTTCCAAAAACTTGATACCACTTTCAAGGTTGCCTTGATCAGCATTCTTGGTAACAATATTGTCGATGTATATCTGTCATTTAGCAATGAAAATGATATGTGGGATGCCCTCGAAAGAAAATTTGGAGTCTCCGATGCTGGCAGTAAACTGTATGTCATGGAACAGTTCTATGACTATAAGATGGTTGATGACCGCCCCATTGTGGAGCAGACTCATGAAATACAGTCACTTGCCAAGGAGATTGAGCACTTCACTTGTGTGTTACCGGTCAAGTTTGTTGTCGAAGGCATTATTGCCAAGCTTCCCCAGTCATGAAGGAATTTTGCTACTTATCTGAAGCACAAGAGACAAGAGTTTTCCATAACGGATCTCATTGGGACTCTTGATGTGGAAGAGAAGGCGAGAGCAAAAGACACACGTGCTCGAGGTACCGAGGGAGGTTCTAATGCCAATTTGATACAGAAAAGGAACTTCCAGCCTCACAAGTCCAAGAACAAAGGCAAGTTTGATGGCAAAGGAAAGTTCGATGGAAAGAACACGGCCTCACAGTCTACCAGCTACAAGAAGAAGACTGATAAAAATAAAGGTGCTTGTCATGTGTGCGGTGATCCTGATCATTGGGGTCCTGCTTGTCCCAACCGCTTTGACAAGCGCCAGCATGGGAAAGACAGCATGACTGCTAATGTTGTCATGAGCGACGTTGAGATTAAAGATGTTGGGTATGGTATATTACCTACTGTTCTTTCATTATGTCATTCTCCTGATTGGTGTATTGACACATGCGCTAATGTACATGTCTGTTCTGATATTTCCATGTTTTCTTCATATCAGGTCAGAGGGACTCAAACCGTGCTGATGGGGAACGACTCACATGCTTTTGTTTATGGTGTTGATACGGTTGATATGAAGTTCACTTCGGGAAACATTGTGCGCCTGAAGAACGTGTATCATGTTCCCTCCATAAATAAAAATCTTGTTAGCGGATATCTTTTGTGTCGAGATGGTTACAAGATTTTATTCGAGTCCAATAAATTTGTAATTTCCAAGTATGGAACCATTGTTGGTAAAGGCTATGAGTGCGGAGGCTTGTTCCGCTTATCTCTGTTAAACATTTGTAATAAAGTTATTAATCATATTTACACGAATTTTGAATCAAATGTCTAGCACTCTCGTCTTTGTCATATTAATTTTGGTTGTATGATGCGGCTAGCTAAAATTAATCCCTGATTTCACAAATATTAAGGGATCTAAGTGCCAAGTCTGTGTGCAAACTAAATAACCTCGCAAGTCACATACGACTACAAAAGTGAGAAATTTATCACCACTAGAGCTCATACATTCTGATCGTTGTGAGATGAATGGTGTGTTGACAAAAGGTGGAAAGAAATATTTCATGACTTTGATCGATGACTCTACAAGATATTGTCATGTGTATCTTCTGAAATCAAAAGATGAGGCTTTGAGTTTCTTCAAAATCTATAAAGCTAAAGCAGAAAATCAACTTGATCGAAAGATTAAGAGGCTTAGGTCTAATCGTGGTGGAGAGTATTTTTCCAACGAGTTTGATTCCTTTTGTGTGGAACATGGCATAATTCATGAGAGGACGCCTCCCTACTCACCCCAGTTAAATGGAGTAGCCGAAAGAAAGAATCGTACTCTAACAGATTTGGTTAACGCCATGTTAGACACATCGGGTCTCTCCAATGAATGGTGGGAGGAGACACTATTGACTGCATGTCATGTCCTAAACTGAATTCCCACAAAGAACAAAGAAATTACTCCATTCAAATAATGGGAGAAGAAAATATTAAAACTCTCTTACTCACGTACTTGGGGTTGTTTGGCAACTTAATATACCAATCCCCAAGAAGCGCAAGCTTGGTCCAAAATCCATTGATTGTGTTTTTCTGGGCTATGCTTTCCATAACATTGGTTATAGATTCTTGATAGTAATATATGAAGTACCTGACATTCATGTCGGTACAATCATGGAGTCGACTGATGCGACTTTCTTTGAGGATATCTTTCCTATGAAGGATAAACCTAACTCATTAAATCCGAAGATACCTAGTTCATCTAATCAGGAATTTGCTACATTTTCTAAACCTACCATTCCAATTGAACACTCTGAAATTCCTAAGGAGGATGATAATTAAATTCCTAAAAGGAGCAAGAGACAGAGGACTGCAAAGTCCTTTGGTGATGATTTCATTTTGTACCTTGTTGAAAGTGCATTTCCTATCCTAAGTGATTTTGGTGTTTATAACAACACACATGCCGGACTAATTATTTGCCAAGTGTACAACATGTTTTATCAAGAAATGACTTGGCTCTTTCCTCCCAAAAAGGGTCCCTTGCTGGCCTTGCATTTTTCCTCTGTGATGTCCGGTAGTACCGGAAAAATCAACCAGTACTACCGCACAATGTCGGCAGTACCGGACAATGCTACTGGTCCAGGCAGTGGGTTTGGGCGAACTGCCCAAAATCTTCTGTCTTCCGCGGTACCGAAAAGCGGTAGTACAACACTTTGATACCGGACAAGACAGAAGGTGTGGGCGAGTTCCCCAAACGCCTCTGTCTTCTTTGGTACCAAAAAGCGGAAGTATCGCTCTTTAGTACCGAACAAGACAGAAGGTTTAGGCAAGTTTCCCAAATGCCACTGCCTTCCCCGGTACCAAAATGCAGCACTGCCGCCTCGGTCCGGTACTACCGGTTAGCGGTAGCACCCCATTCTGGTACCGGTGGAGTCTGGGGCTGGTTCGTCTATATGGCTTATCTTCGGTACCTGATCGGTAGTACCGGTGTCTTCTGGTACTACCGCTTGGAGTTCCGGTAGTACTGCTGCAATAAATGCTCAACGGTCAGATCTGCACCAAGGAGTATAAAAGCACCCTTCACCTACCTTGAGTAGTTGCTCGTCTTACTCAGGAATACCGCCTCCATTTGAGCCACCAAATAGCCAAGATCTCTTCACTCAACCATCCAAAGTCTTTGATCTTTGGAGAATCGAAGGAGGAGCCCTTGATCTATAGCTTCACCAAGAGAGATCTTCATTTCCCCCTCATTCACTTGAGGGCCCCTTGCTCTAGTGTTTCTTTGGAAACCCTAGCTTTGATTTGGTTCTTACAAGCTTGTCTTTGATTGTTTTGACAGCTTGCTTGTACTTGGGAGCCTCTAATTAAGTTGTGGATGTGTGCCCAGAACTTTTTGTAAAGGTGTCGGATTCCACCTCGAAGGTTTCCGATATAGTGGAAGGTGAATCGAACCCCTTGGGGTGAGGTTCATCGGAGAACAAGGGAGGCCTCTCATGGCGTTGGTGGTTTGAAACCACCCCCTCTCCAAACGAAGAGTACTTCCCCTCAAAAGGAAAGAACTACGGGAAACAAATCCTTGTGTCTCCGCGTCCACCACTTTGGTTACTTCTATCCTTTACCGCACTTTACTTACTTGTTCTTGCTTAGTGTTGTGCTAGTTAGTGCTTGTTTGACATATAGATAAATTCACCTTAGTTGCATAATCTAGAGAATTTACCTTTCTTGTCAAACCCTAATTTGAAAAAGAAGAAAATTTGAAGTAGCACCTATTCACCCCCTCTAGGTGCCCATACGATCCTTTCAATTGGTATCAGAGCCTCGGCTCTTTACTCGAGCTTTAACACCTAAGAGTACATGAGTAGCAATGATGGGGAAGGTGGTGGTGAGACTACCTCGGTGACCATGGATGATCTCAATAACTTGGAAACAAGATTGAGCTCCACCATGGCCAACAAGATCAAACAATTGCACAAGTTACTTGAGCAACTTGTCAAAGATAAAGGTGGCTCATCATCCCCTTCTCCTTAAGAGGAACTTCCACCATTACCTAAGGGGAATGCCTCGGTATCACCCGAGGGTATGGTGGTGGGGGGTAATCAAGACAACACTAATTCCTCCACAAAAAGGGATGGTGGGAAGGGAGAGAACCATGACTCTCATGGATGGTACACTCCCGACCCTCCAATCCCTCACCCTCATATAAACAATAGAGGAGACCCACCAAAGCTAGAGGCATCTACTTTTGCTCAATGGCAATCTGTAATGAAATATCATGTGTGCAGCTCTTGTATTGAATTATGGAACAACATTGAACAATGACTCTATGTTGGGGATCCAAAAAACTTAACAAGAAGAGAAGTTGTCAATAGTCAACTCAATGCCACCGCCTTGCACATGATACAACAAGGATTGGATACAAAAGATTACCCACACATTGAGCACCTCAACACCGCCAAGGAAGCTTGGGATGCTCTCATGGAGTTGTATGTTGGGAATGCGAGCATGAGAAGGAACCAGTATGATGCACTAAGCAATGAAGCCGAAGGATTCTATATGAAGGAAGGTGAAGATCATGAAGACATGTATCATAGGCTCAAGTCCACCGCCGCCGCTTTTAGGTATGTGGGTGCCTCACATGTGGATGATGCTTGGATAAAAAGGAAATATGTGAGTGCACTCATGCCCTTTGAGCCCACCGACTTGAAGAGCCTACAAGGAAGACACAACTACCACCTCATGACCTCCAATGAAGTTATGCAAGAGATGTCCTCTTTCAAGGTTGTCACCAAGAATGCCAAAGATGCCCGTGTTCGAGCCCTTGGAATGAGCAATGTTGTCAACCTTGCATTGAATGCCAAAGTCGTGGAACATGGGGATGAAGATGATAGTGATGAAGGCCTCTCCATGATCCACCCCGATGATGTCAAGATTGCTCATGGTGAATATATGGACTTCTATGCAAAGAACTTTTGGAATAACCCCGCCAAGTCCAAGATGGAAATGCAACGAAGAAGCAACCCAAATGGAAGAAGAGAAAATGTCACTAAATTGAGAACTTGTTTCAATTGTGGTGACCGATATCACTTTGTGCCGGGTTGTCCCTATGCGAAGAGAGAAGATCATGGGGGTAAACTTGTGTTGAAGAAAACTTCCAAAGATCCTTACAAGAAACCCTTCATCAAGAAGAATCCCATCAACAAGAAGTCAGGTGAAATTGTGTTGATCACTCATGAAGAATACTCCTCCGACGATGAAAATGATAAAGAGGAAACATCAAGCTGCTCTTGCCACTACTTCTACTCCCATGTTCTCCCTCTTTGACTCCCCAAATGAGAATCTCTCCAACAAGAACGTCACTTGCCTTATGGCAAGAGGAACATAGGTATCTTCATCATCTCACACCACCCTCGTGAGTAATGATGATAATGATGATGAGATGTCTCTTGAGGTTAAAAAGGAAATAATTGCTTTTGATGAGTTCATGAATAACTTGAAAGGGGAACACAAAAGACATTTTGTGGACCTCTTAGATCAAATTTCTCACACCCAAGAGCTTCTTGATGAAAGATGTAAACTAGGAAGAGAACACATGATTGATGTAGAAGCCCTTAATAATGCTCTAGAAGAAGAACAAGAGACTAGGATGTCCCTTGAACTAAAACTTGAAGGGCTTGATGAGGCAAATGATTTAATTGTGAATAGACTCATTAAGGAACGTGACCTGGCTATCGCTAAATATAAAAGGGCTAAAAAGGACAACATTGAGTTTGGTGTGGTTCAAGAAAAACTTGTCGAGGACTTTAGTTTGCTTAAAAAGGCTCACAAGGCGTTGGAAAGTGAACTCTTGTCACTGACAAAGTCCCATGAAAAGCTTCAAACTCAATTGACTAATATTCCTTCACCTAGTAATTTCATTCCCTCTAGTAGTACAACTATTCTTGAAGAAAATGCTAGGTTGAAGGGGGAGCTATCTAAGGCCACCTTTCCAAAAGGAAACAAGTACATTGATGACCTCTTGAGTAAGCAAAGGTCAAATGGTGAGAAAGGGGGCATTGGTTTTGTCTCCAAAGCCAAGAAGAAGAACAACAACAAGAAGAAGGCCAAGCCCGCATAAGAGAAAAACAAGACCATTGTGGATAGTAAGACCACAAGTGGTAAAACTATGTCTCATGATGATTTTGCGGGAAGTGCTAACCCTCACTATGTTCTAATGCGTGATTATTATGGTGATGTGTATGCACAATATGTTGGCCCATATGATAGGTATATTTCTTGGTCTATTTGGGTCCCCAAGACCCTTATTTCTAACAAAAGAGGACCCATTGAAAAATGGGTACCTAAAAATTAGCTTGATATTTTGTAGACATATGCTTCTGGAGGGTCAAAGTGGGTGCTTGTTAGTGGTTGCACAAGTCATATGACCGGAAGCTCTTCTATTGTCAAGGATTTAAGGACAAATGATGATCAAATATCCGTGACATATGTCGACAAGTCTAAGTCTAAGGTAATGGGTTTTGGCAAGGTAGTGGTTGCCCATGATATTACACTCGTGGACGTCATGCTTGTTGAAACCCTTGGTTACAATTTACTTTCAGTCCGTGCTCTTGGAAAGTTGGGCTTTGCCGTCTTTATTGATGATGTATTGTGGTCCTCATGTGGATCAAGTCTCTCAAGGTCGCTTTTGTTGGGTACGTCGAAAATGACTTGTATGTGGTGGACTTTTCGGGGCAAACCACTACAAGTGCGATGTGCCTATTCGGAAAGGCCAACGTGGGTTGGTTATGGCATCTCCGACCAGCCCATGTCAATATGATAACTTTGTAAAGTCTCCACAAGGAGGGCCATATTGTTCGACTAAAAGAAAATGTTTCCTTTGCCAAAGATCGTGTTTGCAGGGCTTGTGTTCAAGGAAATATGCATGATGTTCCCCACAAGCCAAAGAACCGCATCAAGTCAACGAGGATCTTGGAGCTCCTTCATGTGAATCTCTTTGGTCCTCCATCTCATGCAAGTCTTGGTGGGAAGAAATATTGTTTAGTGATTGTTGATGACTTTCCAAGATACTAATGTGTATATTTCTTCAATTTGAAAAGTGAGACACAAAATACCTTCATCAACTTCATCAACTTGGTTCAACGTCAATACAATGTCCCCGTGTTGATAATAAGAAGCGACAATGGCACCGATTTCAAGAACTACACCTTGAATGATTTTCTTAGTGATGAGGGGATAAACCACCAATATTCCGCTGCATATACCCCTCAACAAAATGGTGTAGCCGAGAGGAAGAATCGGACTCTTATTGAGAGGGCAAGCACCATGTTGGCGGAGTTTAAATCTCCATACAAATTTTGGGCCAAAGCCATCTCCACCGCTTGCCATGCATCAAACCGGCTCTACCTCTGCAAAGAATTGAACAAGACTCCATATGAAATACTTACCGATAACAAGCCCAACATATCTTACTTCCGGGTGTTCGGTTGTAAGTGTTTCTATCTCATAAAATGTGTTCGTTTGTCCAAATTCGACACTAAAGCATTAGAGGGTATTTTTGTTGGCTATGGTCTCGAATATCACACTTATAGAATCTATGATAAGGTCTCCAGAGCCGTCATAGAATCTTGTAGTGTGACCTTCGAAGAATATGATGGTCCGCAAGGGGGCGTGTTGATGCTTGTGATGCAGATGATGAAATGCCTCAGGATGCCATAGGAAGAATGGGTGTGGGATAGATCCGCCCCATTGAGGAACCCCTTATGGCGGATCGAGAATAACTATGCTCTACTCCAGTGGAGCCCTCATCTTCACAACAACATGCTCCATTGATACGTTGGAAACGTATCTATAATTTTTGATGTTCCATGCTTGTTTAGTATCTACTTTGCTTTGCTTTGTCTACACTTTGAGGTGTTTTTTACATGTTTTCTGGTACTAACCTATTAACAAGTTGCCACAGTGTCAGTTGCCTGTTTTCTGCTGTTTTTGGTTTCAGAAAAGCTAGTAAGGAAATATTCTCGGAATTGGACGGGACAAAAGCCAAAGTCAATAACTTTCCGTGGGGAACAAGAAGTCTAGAGGGGAGGCGGAGAGGCGTGCCAGGGCAGCCACACCCCCTAGGCGTGGGTGGGCCCTGCCCCGCGCCTAGGCAGGGTGTGGGGCCCCTGTCCACCGCCTCTGCCTCCCCCTTCGCCTATGAGAAGCCCCCGATGCAGAAACCCTAAGCACCCGATCAAATCTCCATGAA
This sequence comes from Avena atlantica, assembly GCA_910589765.1. Taxonomy (NCBI): domain Eukaryota; kingdom Viridiplantae; phylum Streptophyta; class Magnoliopsida; order Poales; family Poaceae; genus Avena; species Avena atlantica. Next base: position 354,913,706 of record OU342734.1, read on the forward strand.
ACCGTCTATAGCCACCGCCACCATCATCCCTAGATCGGGGGGATCTGAAGTTCTTCCCAGCACCCTGCCGGAGGGGAGATCATCCCAGAGGCCTTCTCTCTGGTATGATGCGTGAGTAGTTCCACCTTGGACTATGTGTCCATGTAGTAGATAGATGGTTGTATCTCCTCCTTTGTGATTTCATGTATAGATCTTGTGAGATCCGTTCATGATCAAGATCTAATCTATTTGTAATCATGCATGTTGTGTTTGCGCGGATCCGATGGATATTGAGATTATTATGTTGGTTTGATTAATGGTTTTGTCTTATTGATTCTATCATGTCTGTGTTGTTTGTGATCTTGCATGCTCTCTGTTGTTAGTATCTATCTTGGCCAAGTAGTTGCTAGTGACTCCAAGAGGGGGTATTTATGCTCGATAAAGGGTTCATCCCTCTAGTTTCCAAGGGAAGTGACAGAAATCTCTTCGGTTGTAGATGTGCTGTTTCCACTAGGGAGAAAACAACGGTCTCTTGTTCATGGAACATGTGGACTGTTTACCTTACACAATTTGCTTAAAGCAGTTGTCTGTTGCTTGCAACTTAATACTAGAGGGGGTTCGGATGATAACCTAAAGGTGGACTTCTAGTCATAGATGCAGTTGGATGGCAGTCTATGTATCTTGTTGTATTGCCCAATCGAATCTCATAGGATCTTTCTGACTAGTAATTGCATTGTTATGTCTTCCTTAGTTCCTGTCAATTAGCCTGCTGTAATTTGTTTACCCTTCATGCCATGTTGTTTATCTAAGGAGAGCACCTCTAGTGAACTATGGACCCCGGTCCAATCTTTACCATTGATACATCTTCCACTGTTACTTGTTTACTTGCTGCAAACCATTACCTTCCACACCATACGTTTAATCCTTTGTTACAACAAACCGGTGAGCTTGACAACCTCACTGATTCATTGGGGCAAAGTCTTGAGTTTGCGTTGTGCAAGTCTCCACGTTGCTTGCAACACATGTCTAACATTTCCTTCCTCCTTTTGGTTCGATAACCTCGGTCTCTACTGAGGGAAGACTTGCTACTGTGCTCATCACACCTTGCTCTTGGGGTTTCCAACAAAGTGCTCCACGTCAAGCACCATCATCCATCTATCGAGGAGGACAATGACCCAAGCCAAAGACAAACTATGGACCCTCAACATGTTGATTAAGGTGACATCTCTAGTGAGGAGGAGCTTGAGTCATCATTCTCCAAAATATCAAGTGCTGCCAAGTCAATTACACAAGGAAGATCCATACAAACTGCCTTGAGACAAGCTCAACTCAATTCTAGAAGTGTGCCTGATAAAGACCAAGGTCAATCTTTGCCTCTTAATGAAGAGAATGATTCCGGTGATGATCAAGGTCAAGTTGATGGTCAAGACGAGGACCAAAATGATGAAGAGGTCTCTCCAAGAAACAATAAGGAGACCCACACTCGTCGCGAAGCTAGAATGGATAGGATGTTGGAATTAAGAGATCACTCTCTAGAGAATGTGGTTGGATAGCTTAGGAGAGGAATTTCCACAAGATCACAATTGAAGAGGTTTAGTAAACATCAAGCACACATCTCCATGATTGAACTAAAGAAAGTGTGGGAAGCTCTTGAAGATTCAGATTGGTTGGAAGCAATGCACAAAGAGCTCAACAACTTTGAGAGAAACAAAGTATGGAAGTTAGTTGAGAAGCCAAAGGATTGCCGCAATGTTATAGGCACCAAGTGGATATTGAAGAATAAGCACGATGAGCATGGAATTATAGTAAGGAACAAGACAAGATTCACTACAAGAAATGTGTTGACTTGTGACCTTCTCATAGTGACGGAGAATGAAATCGTCATAGATCTATGACGATCTCGCACAAGATGGTCGTAAGCTATTTGGGAGAGTCAAAACCGTATTAAATTACGACAATTTTGGTTCAAAATGTCATAATTTTAATAGACAAAATCATCATAACGTGCTTGATACATCCTAGAACCTTATGTATAGCGGATTATGACCAAATTATATCGTCGTAGTGTCTAAAATAGATTTTTTTTAAATGGCTAGTGTGCCACCTCATCATTTACGCCTACGTGTCATTTTTATGTGTCAATTTTTGACTATGTGATAATCCACGTGTCTGCTTTAGAGCGTTGCATATTAAGCAGGAAAAAAAAGGAGGTTCAGGGTTTGAACCCGCGACCAATTTCTCTATCCCTTGGAGGCCAACCACTACACCACTCGTCGGTTCATGCAATAATAGGGAGCTAGATGTATTTGAACCAAAGCTTTCTTCATTTGGCCTACACAAACTGAGCAAATAAATAGCGCAAAAGTTCAGCAGTTTCAGGATTCGAACCGGAGACCTCTTCCTAGAAGAGGAGGACTAGAACCACTGATCCACGATGGATTTTGTGCTTTCCTCCCACGGTACAAATTTATGAATATGGCCATGTTCGGTTGAGCATTGTCAATTAATAGGGCAAAAAGGGGTGCAGCAGGGGTTCGAAACCGCAACCTCCAGCTAGGTCCGATCGTGGTTGACCACCAGGCCACTAGTAAGTTTATGTCAAGGAACGGACCTCGCCCTTTTTGAACAACGTTTTCTTTGTTGGGCCTGGTCCAAGGAGACACGAGGCCTTCTGTTTTCCTCCACCTATTTTTTGTATCTTTTCCTTATACGGCTGATGGACTCGTGGTTTGTTGGGCTCGTGTTTTCTTTTAGTTGGTGGACCGGTTCTAGTCCTAGGGCGATGTGTTGGTCCATTTAGAAAGTTTTTTTCTTTTTCCTATTTTATTAATTATTTTGTATATTTTTCATTAAAAATCCAAAATAATTGATTTTTGGCTCTAATTTTTTATAAAAATCAGTAGATCCTCTTAGGGTGTTAATTATGAATACTTTTTATTTTACAATAGTGTATTTTATTTGGTGGTTGCTTCAGAGTATGCCCCGTTTTGTGTACTCGGAAAATGGAAAATGCTTTTCTTGTGCGACGAAAAGAAAAACTTCAGTGTATGAGACTTGCTAAAATTGCATTGGATCTTTGAAGAAATAGCATATTTTGAGTCTAAAAATTATTTTTGCAAAAAATCATGGGCATCATATCATGTACCTATAGTTCAAACCGGACCCACTTCATGCCAATTCGGCAGGCATTTGTATTTTTTGCCAGGGGTGAACGGAAAGGTTTGAGATACCCCGGTTGGGACATTGTCCATGTAAGGTGGTCTAATATTTTTACAAAATGTGGTGGTACCATTCTAAAACTTTCATTTTGTGGTTGCTTCACAAAACACCCCGTTTTTTGCGCTCGGAAAAAAGAAAATGGATTTTCCGTGGGTCGAAAAGAAATACTTTCTCATGCAACATTTTTCGCCATCCCATGATACATATGTGTGCACAATATGGGCACATTATCACAAACTATGCCCTGATTCTAGACATAACATTGGTTGTTTAGTCCGAAAGCCATGAAACCTCGGACATGATAGGTCATTTCTGATAAGTTTTTTCGAGACACTTGTAATATACCAAGGTTGGTATTTTTGCTTGAAACTATGTCACATAAGATGACACCACGTGAAGGATTTGAATTGATCGGACCGTTTTAAATTTTTTTATGCCCGTTTCAAACTATGGTCAAAATGACGGACACAAAGGTTCTTAGCTAGGGGCTGAGTCTCGTTAAACTTGCATTGGATCTCTGAAGAAATAGCATATTGTGATTCTAAAAATTATTTTTTTCCAAAAATCATGAGCATCGGATCATGTACCTATAGTTCAAACCGGACCCACTTCCTACCGATTCGGCAGGAATTTGTTTGTTTCGCCAGGGGTGAACGGAAAGGTTTGATATACCCTAGTTGGGACATTGTGCATATAATGTGGTCTAATATTTTTACAAAACATGGTGGTACCATTCTAAAACTTTCATTTTGTGGTTGCTTCATAAAATGCCCCGTTTTTTGCGCTCGAAAAATGGATTTTTCGTGTGTCAAAAAGGAAAACTTTCTCCTTCAACATTGTTCGCCATCCCATGATACATATATTTGCAAAATATGGGCATATTATCACAAACTATGCCACGATTCTGTCCATAACATTGGTCGTTTGGTCCGAAAGCCATGAAACCTCGGACATGATAGGTCATTTCTGAGAAGGTTTTTTTGAGACACTTGCAATATACCAAGGTTGGTATTTTTCCTTTCAACTATGTCACATAAGAAGACACCACATGAAGGATTTGCATTGATCGGTCCGTTTTTGAATTTTTTATGCCTGTTTCAAACTATGGTCAAAACGGCGGACACGAAGGTTCTTAGCTAGGGGCTGAGCCTCGATAAACTTTCATTGGATCTCTAAAGAAATAGCATATTGTGAGTCTAAAAATGATTTTTTCCAAAAATCATGAGCATCGGATCATATACATGTAGTTCAAACCAGACCCACTTCCTACCGATTCGGCAGGAATTTGTCTTTTTTGCCAAGGATGAACGGAAAGGTTTGAGATACCACGGTTGGGACATTGTTCATATAAGGTGGTCTAATATTTTTACAAAATGTGGTGGTACCATTCTAAAACTGTCATTTTGTGGTTGCTTCACAAAACGCCCCGTTTTTTGCGCTCGAAAAATGGAAAATGGATTTTTCGTGTGTCAAAAAGGAAAACTTTCTCCTGCAACATTGTTCGCCATCCCATGATAAATATGTGTGCACAATATGGACAAATTATCACAAACTATGACGTGATTCTGTCCATAACATTGGTCGTTTGGTCCGAAAGTCATGAAACCTCGAACATGATAGCTCATTTCTAAGAAGGTTTTTTTGAGACACTTGGAACATACCAAGGTTAGTATTTTTCCTTGCAACTATGTCACATAAAAATACACCACGCGAAGGATTTGCATTGATCGGTCCATTTTTGAAAATTTTATGCCCATTTCAAACTATGGTCAAAACGGTGGACACGAAGGTTCATAGCTAGGGGCTGAGCCTCGCTAAACTTGCATTGGATGTTTGAAGAAATAGCATATTGTTAGTCTAAAAATGATTTTTTCCAAAAATCATGAGCATCGGATCATGTACATGTAGTTCAAACCGGACCCACTTCCTGCCGATTCGGCAGGAATTTGTCTTTTTTGCCAGGGGTGAACGGAAAGGTTTAAGATACCCCGGTTGGGACATTGTCCATGTAAGGTGGTCTAATATTTTTACAAAATGCGGTGGTACCATTCTAAAATTGTTGTTTGGTGGTTGCTTCACAAAACACCTTGTTTTTGGATGCTCGGAAAATGGAAAATGAATTTTTCGTGCAACGAAAAGGTAAATTTTCTCATGCAACATTGTTTGCCATCCCAAGATGTACATGCATGCATGATATGGACACATTATCACAATAGGGTTTTGTTCTTCTTTGAGTTGATAATATGAATAGAGCTATCCAACCCTCAATTCCTGGACAATCTATTCCAGCCAATCAGATGCAGGAAATGGACTACCCATGGATCACCCTACCTAAGAGGATATCAGCCGTCAACACATGTCGATCCAATGCTCAGTAAAACACCTCTCATGACTTACACGAAATTGTGGCGCCGGATTATTTCAATTTTTGTCGCGGACGAGCAAATTTTGGCAAAAAAAAATCGTCTAGGTCAGACCGCATCCGATCCGTCTCCTCTCACCCACCCCACCCGTCTCCTCTCACCAACCCTCGAGCGCCGCCTCCACCACAACACGATCTCTCATCCGCACCACCTCCGGTGCCCCTCCTCCCGTCCTCTCCACCTCTAGCGCCCCTCCTCCCTTCCGCAACACCTCCGGCAACCCTCGTTGCGGCCTCCCTCTCCATTCAAGCCCGGTCCTCGAGCGCCTCAACCATCCCGACACGAGCTCCCTTCCCAGATTCCACATCGCCGGCCACCCGTCCAAACTACCTCCGACGCCCCTCCTCCCATCCGCACCACCTTCGGTATCACACCCTCCTAGCCGGCCCCTCTCCATTCAAGCTCGGTCTAGATCTAGCACTACACCTCTTCCCATCCTATCGCGATCTCGATCCCGAGGCAGTGCCGTGCACGAACCCTAGCAGGGCCCCACATGTCGCCCAACTGCCTCGCACCGGATCTACCCATCCTCCTGGGAGCTCGTCGTCCAGACCAGGCGCCCCTGCTCAATCAATGGCACCCATCTCGCCATCTTGCCTCAGGCCCCATCTTCTCCTGCTCAACATCCTCTAACACGCTGCATCTGTTGAAACAGGAACTTCGCGGCTGGAATCCGAAGACGGTGACCTCCTCTCTTAGCACAGACCGGTCCTCTACACCGACATGCAACTTCTTTTGCACAGACTTCTCAGCCACGACAATGCTGGAATAGAGATTCTTCAACTACTGCATCATCACGAATTCAGGTTTCTACTCCATGTCATCACGTCCATTGCAAGGGTGTGGAGGGTTAGGGACTCAATAGTCAGGCCGTATATAGATTAGCTGATTTACAATGTGAGGATCTTCAGTAGGTTGAACCGGCCTAAATTTCACATGGACATTTACTTGCTCTGCAATTTATGCCTCACCGATGCATTTACTTGCTCTGCAATGCCCAAGATTTGTTGTTGTAACTTTTTATTTGATATATATAGAATGGTAATACTGTTGTCACATGATTTTTGAAATATAAGACATTCATGCTGAATACTTCTACCAAACAATATGCATCCAGGTTATTGCAGAATGGGGAAATTTGTAAGCAATAATCCACAGGAATTTATGATTTCGACCATATGTTTTCATTTGATTATTATTTGAGCTGAATTAGCATAGTTTCATGTCTATAAGAATGTTGCCTACCTGACCTGTATCCATGTCTCACAGCTGCAACTGAAGTCATACATACTGGTTGACAGGTGGTGATCCCTTCAGCATTTGCAAGGTGGTCCCGAGACCGCGTGAGTAGTAGAATTTTTTTTAATATTTAGCATGGTTGGTTGATTCCTATATTTTGAAATTTCAATAGCTTCATTAGTTTCACAATGGAGTACTACTTGAGTTCGTTGATGTAGTGCCCTTGAAATCTGTGTGTTAACTTTAACGATAAACTGTGATCAAACACTTACATTGTTAACTTATGTGCATCTTGGGTAAAACTATGTCTATCCTTTCTTGGCTCCTAATGTTTGCATCTTCATGGAAATATTGGATTATGCAAATAATACGGTGCTAGGGTCTGCTTGCTGTCCCGATCTTGTACTGTGCCTGCCCTGCAATGCCTGCTTGTAGAATGTCTAATTTATTTGTTGTATTGTACCTGTTCTGTTTGGGGAAACTGGGCATTTGCTTTTCTGCACTGAATATTATTTTTGGTGGTATGTAGCCATCTACTGTAATTTGTTCTTAAGGTCTGTCATATATTAGATTTTGGAGGCAAATAGGGAACTTGGTGCTGTATGATGTCTGTGTTCATGGACTTTCCTGCCTTGCTGACATTATCTTTGGCAGAGCACGTGAGTTATATGTTGGTTTAAAAATCCTATCTCACTGAATTTTCTCTGTAGCAATTGAGATTTATCTTACATAGTAAATAAAGTATCTTGTCATAGAATTTTCCATTCATGCTATTTTTCTTAGAAACAACGAAGAAATTGATTATGGATAGGCATGAGACAGAGATTACAACAAACATGCTTGACAAACAACGAAGAACTTGATATGATGCATAAAGCATTGCATCAGGCTTATGTTTTGATTTTTTTGGTCAAAATTACTAATGAACGGTAATGTTGACTGGTCTTCGATTTTCAAGTAATATAATAAATGGTGCAGAGTGAAAATATGATCGCTCAAATGTGTTAGCTATGGTGTAGAATTATAATCCATGGTGTGGATCTAAAATTACTCCACTGCGAATTGGCATATGTTTTAATAGATATGGGTTTAACTTAATTTAGTGATAGACATGTAATATTTGTTAAATCTATACCGGTTGATAGAGAGACGCACAGTGCGCGTGCATGTTTACTAATGTCTGTTAGTTTAGTAGTATGATACTGTTAATCACTCTTCAAATAAAAGCCTGGAAAGTACTATGATGTTCTTTGGTGCTATTAAAAATGTTGGCATTACTTTGTATGTAATATTAGTTAGTAATGCGTTAATTACTAAATACTTGATTTTGTTTCATTAGATGTTTAACTTACTTATACTTCCCTTACATTTGGTCACTATATTCTGATCATGGAACTGTGCGTGCTGTTTTGAGGTATGATTTTCTATGCATGTGTTACCTTGTACCTAACCTTCTTCTTATCCACCAAACTAAATTATTTCACCTATTTGCTTCTACATGTTCCATTGTACGTACATTCCTCTTTGTACATACTACCATTGCAGGCCAGGTGCAATATTAATCTTTCTCGACCCCCTTTGGACAGAAATATAAGGCGATAAACACAGGTTGTGAGCCGGCGCACTGAGGCAGCATCCTCTCCATATTGCCTAGCGGTTATGTTAGTTTTGTAGGCATATATGTTCCTATTACCATTATATTGATCAGCGCGAGCATATCTGTTCCTCTCCATATTGCCTGTTTGTCTAGTATATCTTATTCTGTTTATCTATGAAACTCCTTCAACTTAACGAGTATTTGTATGGTAAAACACTAGTTTCACTCAATCTGATAATTTTGTATGAGCTGCTATTTATCTGTTTGCATTTGTTTTGTTCAACTATTGCAGATATACTCTTTACAAGAACTACACGTTGAAGAAGTGGAAGTGAAGAAGTTCTAGAATATCAAAGTGTAGCTAGTTTTTAAATTTGCTAAGAGTTCTATTTATAGATTCCATTGTAATGATGGTTAAGCATGTTGTGATGTGAATTTGAGCGTGGAACTTCATGTGTCCTATGTGATCCCACTAGAATATTGTATAAATTGATTCTCGTTTGAATATGTTCATGTGTTTCCTCTGCCTTTTGATTTCTATATATTGTTTTAATTAATATCTGTGAAAAGAATGAACCAAACGATTGGGACCCACCATCTAGAAGAATATGACAATTGGGACCCACAGTAAAATAATGTGATCTAATAAGGCCGTAAATAGAAAATAATTGGACATTAAAAAAGGCTAAGGCCCGGTAAATAAACGGGCTAAAATGTTGGATTGGCCCATTTAGCCTATTAAAATTGATAGGGAAAAAACATAAACAGGCCAAACTATTGGGCTTGGTCCATATGGACCACTGAAATGGACCGGGCAAAATTTAGACTACGACGATCTCATTTCGTCATAATTTTTCCACGTCGGATCGGACACGTAGGATCTCACCTGGCCATGCCAGTTTGCCCGTGACGATATCGGATCGTCATAACGGTCATGGCGATCCAATATCGTCATAGACGATTATGACGATTTCGTGGAAAACGTCGTTGTGTGCAATTACTGACGCTCAGTTTTTGACGATCCGTTTTTCGTCATAAGATCGTCATATATTGTACATAATGACGATTCAGTGACGAAAATGGAGGGTCATGTATCAGCAGATTCCTTGTAGTGATTGGTTGCTCAAGGGTTCTCTCAAATTGAAGGCATTGATTATGGAGAGACATATGCACCCGTGGCTCGCCTTGAGTCCATCCATGTGCTTCTTGCTTATGTGGAACATCATAACTTTAAGTTGCAACAAATGGATGTAGAAAGTGCATTTCTTAATGGTCCATTGAATGAGTTGGTAAATGTAAAGCAACCCCCGGGATTTGAGGATCCCAACTTCCCAAACCATGTCTAAAAACTTGATAATGTGCTCTATGGGCTCAAACAAGCACCACACACGTGGTATGAGCACCTTAGAGAGTTGTTGTTTGACCGTGGGTTTAAGGTTGGGAAATAGATCCTACTCTTTTTACTAAGAAGGTCAATGGGGATCTTTTTGTATGCCAAATATATGCTGATGATATTATCTTTGGCTCATCTAACAAAGATTTTAATGATGAATTCTCAAAGATTATGACTAGTAGGTTACGGATGTTTATGATGGGGGAGTTATGGGTATTCCTTGGTTTTGATATCAAGCAAGTTAGAGGAGGGACATTCTTCAACCAAGCCAAGTATACTCAAGATATGCTCAAAAGATTCAATATGCAAGATTTAAATGGAGCTCCTACTCCCATGGCAACAAAGACTCATCTCGAACTAAATCCAAATGGTAAAGATGTAGATCAAAAGGTATACCTTTGTGCATCTAGACCCGATATTGTGTTGAGTATAGGTGTGTGTGCAAGATATCAAGCGGATCCTAAAGAAATCCATTTGATGGTGTTCAGAATAATCTTTCGATATTTAGTTCATACCCCACATTATGGTCTTTGGTATCCTCGAGGGTCAACATTTTCTTTTTGTGGATACACGGATTCGTATTGTGCTGGTGATAAGGATGATAGAAAATCAACATCCAGGGCTTGCCAATTCCTTGGTAGGTCCTTGGTATGTTGGTCTTCTAAGAAGCAAAATTGTATCTCTCTCTCTCTCCACCGCCGAAGCCGAGTATGTGGCAGCTGCTAGTGCTTGCACTCAATTGCTATGGATGAGGAAAACTTTAAAGGAATACTGTGTCCATTGTGACAAAGTGCCTCTTCTATGTGACAATGTAAGTGCTATCAAGATTGCCTATAACCCGGTGGATCACACAAGGACAAAGCATATTGAGATTCGCCATGACTTCATTATGGATCATGTTGCTCGAGGTAATATTGAGCTATCATATGTGTCAACCAAAGACCAACTTGCCGACATCTTCACGAAGCCACTTGATGAAGAAAGATTTTGCTATTTGAGGAATGAACTAAATATCATAGATTCAAGGAGCTTGACTTGATCACCTTGCATACTCACCTATGTATTGACCCTTATTTGGTTTTGGTGTAGGCATGGATATAGGGGGAGTGCGGTCCTATTTGATTGGACTATCCCTCCCCCCATTATGCCCAAAGCGATAAAAATCATTTCTCTTAATATCATTTTGTGATATGTGAGCTTAAATGATGAGTTTCGATAATGGACCCAAGATATATCTTCGTGGTGCCAAGTCGAGTATACTCAAACATGGTGGCCTAGGCCACCACCCTCTCACATTCAAGAGGTTGGTGCTTACTCGTGTTTGTCATTTTTTGAGTTGTTTAGGTCTTAGGATCATGCACTCTCATTTGGTTCTTGATATGTTTTCCCTATTTTAGAGTGCATGTGTCCATATCGGTGTGACTCTCTTAACCTAAGCCTTTATTATCCTTCTACAAACCCCATATACTCTGAACAAGAACCTTCCCATTTATACCTGGCTTTTCGTTCTGGTGGAACCGGTACTACCGGGGGGCAAGGGAGCGGTACTACCGGTCGGGGTCAGTATCCAGGTCGATTACTGGAAACCTCCCATGTGCGGTACTAACGGTATTTTATCCGTTACTACCGGTAAGCGGCACTACCGAGTTTCTGCGCAGCAGTACCGCTCAGCGGTACTACCATCCATACACTGGTACTACCGCTCAGCTTCCTGGTTAAGGGTTCTGATGCTGGGAGGGGCACCTCTCAGTGCCCCATTGTTCCCTGTCTCCACTCCAAACTGCCGCCACCGCTAGACCACGAATCGCTGCCGAAGTCCCACACTCTCCTTCCTCTATCGGATCCACACCGAATCTGACCTCCTCGTAAGCTCCTCCTCAATCTCCACCGCCATGGACACCGGTACTACCGCCCTCTTCTTCTTCTCTCATGTTTTCTCCATGGAATCTAGGGAGACTTTGATTCTTTGTTAAAAAAGTTGTTTTTGAGGTGTACCGTGTGTAGATTACCAGATATTACTTCTTGCCCGAAGGAATCCTCAATTTGGAAAGTTTTGTTGCCAATCTATGGAACGATTCTACCGGATCTAGACTGTAGCCGCATGACCGGTAGTACCAGAAATTTCTCCGGTACTATCGCCTATTTGCGGTAATACCGCCTATAACATCCAGTACTACCGGTCATGACTAACAACAAAAGTTTCTTCAAACTTGAATTTCATCGTGGAACTTCTTTCGTTTCGGGTTCTTGTGCCCTTATCCCACTACTATCTCCCTCTTTCTTTCATAGGTGTAGGGGGTTCCCAGGGTACACAAAAATGGTCCAAAGCTCATCATGAAATCGGGGACTATGAGTCAGAGTCCGAGTACGAGTCAGAGACGAAGGAAGAGGTCATGCCTCAACCTAGCAACCGTCAGAAGCTGAAATCCACTCGAGGTCGACATGGAGGGGGTACTAAGCAAACTGCTGGCCGTGGTAGTGGTCCTCCTCCTCCCCCCCCTCGAGTCATCGCAAGAGTCAGAATTCTAGGCCATCTAGGCCAAAGCTGTTGTCTGATTTGTCTGAGGTTGAGTTCCATGCCTTGCGGTCCATCAACCTATATGTTGCTGCTCGGTCTCATGCTAGGGAAAATAGCCTTTTTACACAGACTTCCAAGAGCGTGTATACTATGAGGTTCTTATGAAGGATGAGAAGCTTGTGGTTCCCCAAAAGTGGATTAAGATGAATCATGTGAAAAAACACTTGGACTACTTTGGTGAATATCTTGAGCTCTGCACAAACATTGGTTTGCTTCCCATTATGCAGTTCCGGCTTGACTATGACCCCATGCTCATTACTCAGTTTTATGCCACCGCTCATTTTTCAAAGAACCAGGCTCGGGCTATCACCTGGATGACGGAGGGTGTTGTCAAGCAAGCAACTTTTGCTGAGTTTATGGTGATTCTTGGGTATGAGGACTGTGGCAAGGACACTCCAGTTGGCTACCGCTGTCACAACAATGATCGTCCCATGAAGAAGGATGTTCTTGCTCCACTATACATCCGGGGGCACGGTATTGCTGGTAAGATCAAGGGGCTTCTCCACACATATGATATATTGCATCGTATCTTCCGTGAGACCATTGCCCCCTGAGCTAGTAATGTTGATGAGATGCATGGGTTCATGGTGGATCTTATGATCACCACTTATCAAAACCGTGATTCTGGACACCCCCTTGATGTGATGGATGTCATTTGGAATGAGATGGTTTGTGCTACTTAGACTCGGAGGGTGCCTCCTTTTTCTCCATACATAATGGCTCTCATCCTCAGCAAGTGCCCATCTATTGCCAGAGACATTTCTTCTCAATGCCTTGTTACTCACCGACACAAGTCTCTATTGATCAAGACCCATTCTAAACCTCGCAATGCGGATGGCCAACTAGTTGATGAGGATGGGAACCCACTTGAGGAAGTGTCCGGTGATGAAGATAACGCCCGTGATGCTGATTTCGTGGTCTCACGCCGCAATCAAGCCCAGCCATCATGGGCAAAGAGGTTTGAGGCTAATCTCAAGAAGGTGTTTTGCTTCCATGTTGACAATCAAAAGCGCATGTATGAGGCTCATGTTTATGCCAAGAAAGCTTTTGCTCGTCAGAAATAATTGATGGAATCTCAAGGGTTGACCATCTCCAAGGGCTCCGAGAACAACATCACTCTTGAAGACCAATGGATCTCCAAGCATAGCTACTGGGATGATGATGCCACCTACTCTTTCCGTGCTACGTCAACTCATGAGGATGCCTCGGATGATGATGATGCGTGACCTCCGGGACGTTAGTGTTGCTCTTGTCCCTTTTTGGCGTCTTAATGCCAAAGGGGGAGAAGTTGCACATTAGGCATGCGGGATTTGCATGGGAAAAGTCACAAGCTCGTTCTTCCGTTTGATCTTTACTCGCTTGTGAACTTTATTTGCTCTTTGCCTCTTATATTGTGTGAACCTTATGCACTAACTATTTGTTCTATGTATGTTGCGACTTTGTGGTTATTGGATCCATCATTTGTGTGCTATGGTTATTCTCATATGGATCTATCTTATGTGATGTGTGGTGATATTATCTATTCATTGTCAATATGTCTCTCATCACACTTTATTGTGCAAATGTATGAGTTATAAGTGCAGTTATACACACCTAGTTAGTTTGTAAAATTGAGGGGGGGGGGGGCTCGATCCTACTCATCTAGGGGGAGCCCCATATCTATTTTCCAAAACCTTGTTGGTCATCAAAATATTATCATGCAAAATGTGTGTTGTCATCAAACACCAAAAAGGGGGAAATTGAAAGTGCATTTCCTATCCTAAGTGATTTTGGTGTTTTTAACAACACACATGTCGGACTAATTATTTGCCAAGTGTACCACATGTTTTATCAAGAAATGACTTGGCTCTTTACTCCCCAAAAGGGTCCCTTGCTGGCCTTGCATTTTGCCTCTGTGATGTCCGACAGTACCAGAAAAATCAACCGGTACTACCGCACAATGCCGGTAGTACCAGACAATGCTACTGGTCCAGGCAGTGGGTTTGGGCGAACTGCCCAAAAGCTTCTGTCTTCTATGGTACCGAAAAGTGGTAGTACCGCACTTTGATACCAGACAAGACAGAAGGTGTGGGCGAGTTCCCCAAATGCATCTGTCTTCTCCAGTACCAAAAAGCGATAGTAAATCTCTTTAGTACCAAACAACACAAAAGGTTTGTGCAAGTTTCCCAAATGCCACTGCCCTCCCCGGTACCAAAATGCAGCACTACCGCCTGGGTCCGGTTGTACCGTCCCACATGTCCGGTACTAACGCTTAGCGGTAGCACCCCATTCTGGTACTGGTGGAGTCTGGGGCTGGTTTGTCTATATGGCGCATCTTCGGTACCTGACCAGTAGTACCGGTGTTTTTCGATACTATCGCTTGGAGTTCCGGTAGTACCGCTGCAATAAATGCTCAACAGTCAGATCTGTACCAAGGAGTATAAAAGCACCCTTCACCTACCTTGAGTAGTTGCTCTTCTCACTCAAGAACACCGCCTCCATTTGAGCCACCAAATCGCCAAGATCTCTTCACTCAACCATCCAAAGTCTTTGATCTTTGGAGAATCGAAGGAGGAGCCCTTGATCTATAGCTTCACCAAGAGAGATCTTCATTTCCCCCTCATTCACCTGAGGTCCCCTTGCTCTAGTGTTTCTTTGGAAACCCTAGCTTTTATTTGGTTCTTACAAGCTTGTCTTTGATTGTTTTGACAGCTTGCTTGTATTTGGGAGCCTCCTATTAAGTTGTGGATGTGTGCCCCAAACTTGTTGTAAAGGTGCCGGATTCCACCTCGAAGTTTGCCAATATAGTGGAAGGTGAATCGAACCCCTTGGGGTGAGGTTCATCGGAGAACAAGGGAGGCCTCTCGTGGCGTTGGTGGTTTGAAACCACCCCCTCTCCAAACGTAGACGTACTTCCCCTCAAAAGGAAAGAACTATGGGAAACAAATTCTTGTGTCTCCGCGTCCACCACTTTGGTTACTTCTATCCTTTACCACACTTTACTTACTTGTTCTTTCTTAGTGTTGTGCTAGTTAGTGCTTGTTTGACATATAGGTAAATTCACCTTAGTTGCATAATCTAGAGAATTTACCTTTCTTTTCAAACCCTAATTTGAAAAAGAAGAAAATTTGAAGTAGCACCTATTCACCCCCCCTATAGGCGCCCATACGATCCTTTCACTTGTGGATGACACTCCCACTTCATTTCAGAAGCATGTACATCTCCTAATGCTGACTACTGGAAGGAAGCCGTCCATAGTGAGATGGATTACATCTTAGATAATGGAACATGGGAGATCACTGATCGGCCTTATGGGTGGAAACCTGTAGGATGCAAGTGGGTGTTTAAGAAAAAGCTCAGACCTGATGGTACTATTGAGAAGTACAAGGCACGGCTTATGGCCAAGGGATATACTCAAAAAGAAGGTGAAGACTTCTTTGACACTTACTCACATGTTGCCAGATTGACCACCATTCGAGTATGTAACATCCCAAAAATATTAATCAAGGTTATCAAATTCCAATCACCCAAATTTAGGGTTAACAAAAACTTTTGTTAATTAAAATCAATATGAATGCATGTGTGTATGTGATGAATGCATGAATGCTTGCAATGACTTGATTGATTGTTATGAATGACAAGGATTGGTTTAAAGATGAAAACAACACCATCTGAATCATTTCTAAGCAGAATCAAATCAAGAGAAATTCAAAAACAAACAATATGAACTAATGGTCATTTTGACCAAAGTTAACTACTAGACCACTTTGAGTGTTTCTAGTCCAAGATTTCTAACAGAAAAAAATCCAATTCTTTTCACCCCTTGCTAGACCAAGTAAAAGTGAACCCAAGCCCACCTTGCAAATCCAGAGAAACAATTTACAAATCTATGCCAAGGATAATTCAAAATTGAATCTAGTTCATATGGTAAGATCACCATTTCTCAAAACCCCACCAAACTAGTTCACCTTGACAAATCCAAACAACCAGAGACTACCAAGTATGTGCCCTGTACACTCAATAATTCATCAAAAAATTCAAATATAAATTTCTTGCGGCCATTTCATGAAACACTTAGTAAGCATAGTAAACCTGCCTAACTAACACTATGTTTGATCAATGCTTTGTTCCCTCTTTGCACCCTACTCTCACCCCTTGTCTGCCCAGTGAGCACACCAGCATTGAAGCAACCTAGCAAGCTACCATTGCACCATGCCGTGCATGCCCGAGCCATCCCTTGCCAACCGACCATGGCAAGCTAGAAGAAGCGTTCACCGCGCCTAGCCAGCATGTCCAGGAGGCAGCCATACGTCCACCACTACCCCCGTGTAGCCCTCGAGCACTGCCAAGCCGTGGACCACAAAGAACGCGTCGTGCCCAGTTCGTCCCTGCAATGCCGAGAGCACGCCAGAGCATCGCGCCCGACACGCTCACACACACCGCTCCTAGCTCTCGTCGCCCATATACACGATCACAACCATCCCGGGAGACCACCAGACATGCCCGTTTCCTCGGCCATACCCCGTAGCTGCCGCACGCCGCTAAGTTTGCCGTCGGTACCGCGCAGAGCACCGCACATTTCAGACCAAACCACACTGCCCCTTGCCACTCCATCAAGTTGTTGAGCACCGCCAGGAGACCGCGCACCGTCCTAGCCCCCGTGCCATGCCAGTAGCTCGCTGTAACGCAGACCCTGATAAGCTCTATCCATGCCGCTCGGCCTCTCTCGCTCGCCTATAAAAGGAGGCCTCCCCCGCACCATTTCTCCACAACATTCCACTCACCACTCCTCACTGTTCCTTCCCACTTCTTCCCGGAGCAAGGTGAGCTCAGCATCACCGGAATTTGGCTGGAGACCGCCGCTGCTGGAGGAGAAGGGCGTCGTCGATTGCAGCCACCCCAGGAGATGCCGCCAGTACCAGGAGAACCGCCGTTGTCGACAACCTCATTTGAACCTGTCGCCAACCCTCTCCTAAGCCCCGGTGAGACTCCCTAGATCCCCACTAGCTGTGCTAGGGTTCCTCCCTGTCGTGTCCTGTTCAGATGAGGACGATGGCCGTGAGCCGTTGATCTTGCATCTAATCCTATGGTCGTAATCAGCCCATACCCCTTCGCCACCCCCTGTCTCGCTGACGAGTGGGGATACCACATAAACCAGCCCGTGTGCACGCTGTGCGCTGTGGGCCGGCCCAGTTTAGTTCCCGTGCGACCCAGTAGTTTAAACTTAGATTATTCATTCTAGTTTCAAACCTAGTTCTGGCAGTAGATTCAAAAATCAATCCAGAGAGATTAACTAGACCAAATTGCATGAAACCAATTTTGTTAGAAAGTTACTGAAATTCTTAATCCAAGCCCGTTGATTCAAACCATTTGGAATTATAGATCATCTTTAGTAAAAATAACAAGGCAGAGACTTTTCTGCATTCAAACATTTTTCAAAATTCAACCATAAATGCTTTTGAGTTGATTCAAACTCTCAAAAATCACATTTGATAAGACATTTCTGAATATATAAAAATATCTAGGTTTACTTGCAGTAATAATGGACAATTAATAAAAGAATGACCCATAGGCATTTCTAGTCACTTTAATTAATTAAAATAATAAGGTTAAACCTTATTAAATTGTGACACCACTTTAAATCACATTCCCAAGTATTATCATATGTGGTGATGACATATGTCAACATGATCCCATATTTTAATTGGAGAATATTAAATCTTAAGTAGTCTTTCAATGAGTAGAAATTACTTTTCTAAAATAAAATAAATAAGACTAAGTCTTTATTCCTTGTGATGATTGTGATGATTATAAATCATCTAGTGTGAACATTGGTTTGCTAAATAGAAGTAGTTAAGTATTGTTTGGTGATTGTGTACTTCATATTTATTTATAGACGCTAGTACGGACCAAGGATACGAAGAGGAAGGAGACTACTATGAAGAGGAAGTAGAGGAGAACTTCAACCACTGCACTACTCAAGGCAAGCTAACGCTTGAAACTTTGCAAGCTAGATAACTTATGCAATGCATTAGGCATGCTTTGATTAGACAACCTTGAGTATACTAAATCCCAGTTTTACTTGCAAGCTTGATTATTTTATTTTCTTTATCAAAGCTCTTTATTTAGGTTTACTTAGCGACTTGTGAATTTTGGAAAGTTATTAGAGGTAGCATAAAGAGCATAAAACTTGGCCTAAGTTAGATAGAATTAGATGTAATCCTAAGGCATGAGATTAGACTTAGATAAGTCACACTTGATTATCACCCCTCATTAGTGATTACCCCCAACTTTAGTGGCTAGTGCTAGGCATAAAACTTGATCACTTTAGATGGGAATACTTGGTGTAATGGATTATGAAAACCTTAGAATGATGAGTCATTCTAATGAAATGATTTGACATGTGTTATGAACACTCGAGGATTTGATGATGAAAATATTGAGGCATGAGCCTTAGCCCTTTATAAAACTGATGGTTGTGTTTGGATACGATACCATTCCAATCTTACCGTACAACCACAATACCCGAATTTGGGTAGGGCTTGACTGGAAGTTTATATATCTTAGTATGGGTTCCCTTGCGACTGAGGTTTGAGCCGAGGCTACCTCGTGATGATTGTCCACATGTGTAGTTCCCAAGATGACAGATGGTCATGGTTGGGAGGCCAAACTCATAGGGGAGGTGCCTATACTAGGGTGTGTAATTGAAAGGTTAGGATTGATTATCCGCATACTGAGTATGGTCATTCAGGATTGTTCCTGACAGATGTATCGAATGTTGTGGTGAAGGTGTAACACCTCTGCAGAGTGTCAAACTATTCGAATAGCCACGTCCATGGTTATGGACACTTGTAGTGGCCATACTGTTCCGTCATCAGATGTTTTCAAAATGACTTGTGAAATAAATCATGACTTTGACTTGACCACAATAGGGTTGTGAAAGTAAAAGCTAAGTTCCCACTTAGGTGTTATAAAACATTAAACTAGTTTTATTTACTTCTGAACTCAGCTAGAGATAAACCTGGCTTTTTTTCAAAACAACCTAGAGCTTAGGATTCCTACTTGAAACCTATTTACCTGTTAGTGATAGTTTGCGAGTACTTAAAGAGTACTCGTGGATTTGTCCCTGGATATTCCCGTGGCCAGACTATGAGGAGGACTACCAGGATGATGGACAGCAGGAAGTCTACGACAACTAGGATCATCTCCTATCGTCAGCATTGCATGTGACCCTAAAGATGGAGCTTCACACTATCGTTATTATATTATTCCGCTGCGTTGATTGTATTAAGACTGGATCATGAGATCCTTTATTTGTAAGACCTTTATTATGGTTTACAATGAATGATGAACTATGGTACCAATCTGTTATGTCTCGTAAAAATGGTAATCCTGGGATTGCGATGTATGGCATAACATGCATCTGGGATTAAAAATCCGGGTGTTGACATGGTATTACTCTCATTGGTTGCCTCTCATGGTCTTCTCGTTCATCAAATGGACGTTAAGACATCTTTCCTTAATGGAGAGTTGGATGAGGAAATTTATATGGATCAGCCAGATGGCTTTGTGGTAAATGGTCAAGAAGGAAAGGTGTGCAAGTTGTTGAAGTCTTTATACGCCTAAAACAAGCCCGTAAGCAGTGGCATGAGAAGTTTGAAAGAACTTTAATTGCTGCAGGCTTTGTTGTAAATGAAGCTGATAAATGTGTGTACCATCGCCATGGTGGGGGTGAGGGTGTCATCCTTTGTTTTTATGTTGATGACATACTGATTTTCAAAACCAACTTTAATGTAATTAAGGAGGTCAAAGATTTCTTATCTTGTTCCTTTGAGATGAAGGATCTGGGAGTAGCTGATGTTATCTTGAACATCAAGCTATTGAGATATGATGATAGTGGGATTACATTGCTTCAGGCTCACTATATGGAAAAGGTTTTGAGTCGTTTCAGGTATAGTGACTGCAAATCTTCTCCTACACCGTATGATCCTAGTGTGTTGCTTTGAAATAATCGAGGAAATGCTAGAGACCAACTGAGATACTCTCAAATTATTGGCTCTCTTATGTATTTAGCTAGTGCCACGAGGCCTGACATTCCCTTTGCTGTAAGCAAACTCGGTTGATTTGTTTCAAATCAAGGAGATGGTCACTGGCATGCTCTTGAGAGAGTTATGCGCTATCTAAAAGGCACTGCGAGCTATAGCATTCACTATACTGGGTATCCAAGGGTACTAAAGGGTTATAGTGATTAAAATTGGATATCTAATGCTGACGAGATAAAGGCCACGAGTGGATATGTATTCACACTTGCTGGTGCCATTGTTTCTTGGAAGTCTTGCAAGCAGACCACCTTAACGAGGTAAACTTTGGAAGCAGAACTCACAACATTAGACACATCCACTATTGAAGTAGAGTGGCTTCATGAACTCTTGATGAACTTACCTGTGGTTGAAAAACCAATACCCGCAATCCTTATGAACTGCGATAATCAAACTGTGATTTTCAAGGTAAATAGTTCTAAGGATAATACGAAGTCATCAAGACATGTGAAGAGGAGACTGAAATCTGTCAGGAAAATGAGAAACTCCGGAGTTATTGCATTGGATTATATCCAAACATCTAAAAACTTGGCAGATCCCTTCACAAAGGGTCTATCAAACAACATGATAGAAAATGCATCGAAGGAGATGGGTATGAGACCCACAATTTGAGTTTTCCGTAGTGGTAAACCACTCTATGTGATCGGAGATAATGTGAATTAGAATTGGGAGACAGGCTGTTGGTTAGATGAGAGGAAAGTATCCCTACTTTAATAAACACCACTCCATAAAGATGCAATACTTTCCTATTATGCACGACAGGTTGATTTATTATCTTAATGTGTTCTAAGTTGCTTATCTTAAGCAGATATGTTGTCCTGCAGAACATCTTTTGAAGAACACACCTATATGAACCTGACTGTTAAAACTTCGCAGTTTATGAGTGTAGGGTGCTCTCTAATAAACTCATGAAAGGTCATAGAGTATGATGCATAAGCTCCACCCGCGGGGAAGTCTCACGATAGCCTAGTATTGGTCAAGACTTTTTGTGAAGCTAGGTTCGTAGCAAACTTGCAGTTCAAGGCATAGTCCACTATACAAGTTGCAGCCTAGTATAACATAAAGCTCTAGGTGGAAGTTCAACTTAACAGTCTCCACTATAGTACCGGTATATAAACAATGTTTTGAAACCAAAGGCAAACTTCATGTGCCTCTGGGATCTGGTGGGGAATTGTTGGAATTTTTGCCTAAATAGGCCCAGCACATTTATTATATACCAATAAATTCCTATTATCCTAGAGGCCCATTTGACTAATTCATACAAGGCAAGAGCTGGAACAAATGTTTAGTCCCATATTGCTAGTTGAGTGGAAGTTGGACCAGCTTATAAGGAGAACCCTTCCACCACTTGTAAGAGTTTGAGAAGAGAAGACATATACACACGCACTCCTCCTCCTCCTCCTCCTCGCACGCCTCGCCACATCACGCCTTGCCTCGCCTCGTCACGACGCGCGCGCCACGGGTTGCGGGAATCTCGTCGAGCCGAGATTTCGAGTGGATTTTTAATACGAGCTTAGTGGAAATGTATACAAACTAAGTGGAGGCTGTCCGGTCGGCTGCCGCCTGTTCGATTCATCTTTCGTCTATTCGTTTTCATCTCCTGCGCAGGCATGTCTGCCTTCCCTCTGTGCCTATAAGAGAGAGGTCGCGCCTCCTCTCTGACATACTGTCACACATCCCTTTGCGCCTCTAGTTCCAGAGCACTGCGCTAGCTAGTCTTCCCCATCCCGTCTTGCGGCGTGCACCGTGAGCCGGGACAGTAGGCTTCCGAGACCCCGCTGCTTCGAGTCATGTACGGGAGAAGGGCGATAAGGTTTTTGGGGATCCCTATTGACGCGACGACTGGCTTCATCACAGACTCCTTCACGAATAGCGATTGTGCCGACGTCTTTCCCAACGAGGACTTCTTCCTCGACATCAACAACCTCTTCCTCGACGACATGGCTGACGACGGTACCAACGCGAACACTGGCGATTCCTCTACTGCTGCTATCGTTTATATCCTCTTTATCAACCTTGTTCTGATCGTATTTCAAGTTCTACACCTTGCAATCGGTTTGGTTATCTGTCTTAATTTGTATCCGCTATTTCACATGATTAGTCTAATTTCTATTATTCTATTCATGTTTTATCTAGTGTTTATTACGATTATTTTTTTTGGTAAATTGCTCTTTTTCTCAACACAACGTATACATATATCAGAGAGTATCCAGTGCTATATGAGAGAGTATCTACTGATTCTATGGACATGGCTATATGGAGCCCGGTAGTTTCAAAATAAAATTGGTATTTATTAAAATGATTGTTTTTTACACAGACTGATAAGATTATTTCCATGAACGTGTAAAACTTTGAAAGATGTATTGTATTTTGGGATACCCAAAAATCACAAAAAAGTGGCTCTAAGTAGAAACTTGAAAATTTCAATTTTGGTTTTTTACATTTGTCTTTCTTATGTAGGTCTCGGATGAAATAAAGTTTCTAAATATATGCTAGATATCTATATATACATGAATATTTGTTGAAGTCAACAAAAGTTTTTGAAGTTTGAAAAATCGGGCCACATATAATGATAAAAGTATAACAAAAACCACAACAAACTATTCTTTTGACAAAGTCCATATTGTTTTTTTGGAAATATGAGCTTTTAGTACTTTGAGTAATGTTTACACCCGGCATTTGCATAACTAGGATGCACACAGCCGTACAAACCACATAGAAATAGAAAACAGGAAGTTTAGGAGAATTACAAAAATCATGAATAAAAAATAGCGGCTATAGACTATGTCAAGTCAATCCGCAAATCATGCGGCCATCCATGCCGGAAGAAAATATCGCTCGTCATGTCCTCCAATCGCATACACCCCTACACAAACAAGTCATGAAACTCCATACGTTAGAGAATAGTCTATAATCGAAGGATAGTCGTTGCCTGATATAAAACCTATAGGGAAGAAGACACAATGTTATTAAAAATCTTGTCATTTTTACATAGCCATAGAGACCAAATGATGGAAAGCGCTCCCACCCTAAATAAATTCATGTATTTATCTTCTGTCCCATGCATACAGTGACCAAAAATATTGGCCACCGAATGTAGGAGAGATAAACTAGAGGATATTTGGACGAATGACCATATAGAGCGAGCAAATTTACAATGGAAGAATAAATGACGGATTGTCTCATTGACGCGGCTCAGTTGACTATAGAGCCTCGTTGGAAGACCCCAAGAGCAAGGTGTGATGATCACAGTAGCAAGTTTCCCTCAGTTATGAAACCAAGGTTATCAAACCAGTAGGAGCACTAGTAGAAAACAGGCCATCCGTGCGCCCGCGCTAAGAGCATTAGTCCCGGTTCCGCCACGAACCGGGACTAATGCTAGCATGTGTCCCGGTTCGAGAGGTCCGGCCTGTCGCATGGGATCCGGAGGCATCCGTCCCGTTTCATGAGGGAGCATGCGTCCCGGTTTGTAACACAAACCGGGACTAAAGGGTGGGCGCCAGACACGTGGCATGCCACACACTCTGCCTATAAATACGACGCCTCAGCCCTCTGCCTCCCCTTTATTTTTTCTTGGTGGAAGGTATGAGAGGTGTGCTAGTGTAGTTATTTTTGCTATGCATGCGAGGTGTTTGATGAAATGTTTGAGTGAATGATCCCGTTCAATTTCTCACAAAACAAAAATATAGGAGGTGCCCGAGCCGCACTTGAGTTTTCTCCTCTTTCTTTCCTCCTCGATCGAGGTTAGCAATCTTATCTTTTCATCTGTCATTGATACAACGCATGTGTCGATGTGAATTGGTCATTTCACTATTTATGATGTTCTGTAATGGTTTTTGATAAACTTAATTATATGATGCAGATGAACAGTCGGGAATGGATATACGGTGACCGGCGTGAACCCGGGTGCATTAAAGGCATGGATAAATCTATCGATGTGGCCACGGCAAACAAAGAGAATGGTTTTATGTGTTGTCCATGTGTTCAATGTTGGAACAACAAAGAGTACTCTTCCTCGAAAATCATTCGCGGCCACCTGGTTATGAAAGGTTTCATGCCCATCTATAATTGCTGGAGCAAGCACGGGGAAAGAGGGGTTATGATGGAAGACAATGAAAAAGAAGAGGATGATGATAACAACTATATGTTTTCTGAATACGGTGATACTACAATGGAATACAATAAAGAGGAAGGAGGTGAAGAACGGGCATCAGATGAGCCCGCTGATGATATTGGTGGGGTCATTTCTAATGCAAAGCGAGACTGTGAAGCAGAAATGGAGAAGTTGAAGTTGGAGGGCATGTTAGAAGATCACAAGAAATTGTTGTACCCAAATTGCAAAGATGGTAGCACAAAGCTCGATACCACACTAGAATTGCTGCGATGGAAGGCAGAGTGTGGTCTAACTGACTCCGCATTTGAAAAGATGCTGAAAATAATGAAGCCGAAGTTTCCAAAGCATAATGAATTTTCCGAGAGTACGTACAAAGCAAAGAAGACTCTCTGCCCTCTAGGATTAGATGTGCAGAAGATACATGCATGCATTAATTACTGCATCCTCTACCGCGGTAAAGAGTATGAGAATTTAGATAAATGTCCGGTATGCAATGCATTGCGGTATAAGATCAGACGAGATGACCCTGGTGATGTTGAGGGAGATCCCCCGAAAGAGGGTTCCTGCTAAGGTTATGTGGTATGCTCCTATAATACCAAGGTTGAAACGCATGTTCAGAAACAAAGAGCATGCCAGGTTGTTGTGACGGCACAAAGAAGACTGTAAGAAGGACAGGGAGTTGAGACACCCCGCTGATGGGTCGCAGTGGAGAAAAATCGAGAGAGACTTCCCGGACTTTGTATGTGACACAAGGAACTTATGGTTTGGTCTAAGTTTAGGTGGCATGAATCCTTTTGGGGAGCAGAGCTACAGTCATGATGGTGCTGCACCAACGTGGAGCGCTTCGCCGGGAAACCCCAAGAGCAAGGTATGATGCAGCACAACTGCAAGTTTTATCTCAATAAGAAACCGAGGTTATCGAACCAGTAGGAGGAAGGAAACGTCTCAAAGGTGTTGCAAGCAACGTGGAAACCTGCACAACACAAACACACTTTGCCCCACTAACAGTGAGGTTATCAATCTCACCGTTTGCTGTAACAAAGGATTAAATGTATGGTGTGGAAGGTGATGATGGTTTGCAGCAAGTAAACAGTAACAACGAAAGATGTATCAATGGTAAAGATTGGACCGGGGTCCATAGTTCACTAGAGGTGTTCTCCTTAGATAAACAAACATGGCTTGCTGGGTAAACAAATTACAGCAGGGCAATTGATAGGACTGAGCAAGGCATAACAATGCAATACTAGACATAAATATCCTATGAGATTCGATTGGGCAATACAACAAGATACATAGACCACCATACAACTCCATCTATGACTAGAAGTCCACCTTTGGGTTATCATCCGAACCCCCTCCAGTATTAAGTTGCAAGCAACAGACAACTGCTTTAAGCAAAGTGTGTAAGGTAAACAATCCACTTGTTCCATGAACAAGAGACCGTTGTTTTCTCCCTAGTGGCAACATCACATCTACAAACTTAGAGATTTCTGTCACTTCCCTTGATTAAATAGAGGCATGAACCCACTATCGAGCATAAATACCCCCTCTTGGAGTCACTAGAAACTACTTGGCCAAGATAGCTACTAACAATGGAGATCATGCAAGATCACAAACAACACAGACATGATAGAATCAATAAGACAAAACCATTAATCAATATGACATAGTAATCTCAATATCCATCAGATCCCCGCAAACACAACATGCATGATTACAAATAGATGATATCTTGATCATGAACGGAGCTCACAATATCTAGACATGAAAGCACAAGGAAGAGATACAACCATCTAGATACTACATGGACCCGTAGTCCAAGGTGGAACTACTCACGCTTTAGACCGGAGGCTGGCATGATGAAGAAGAAGGCCTCCGGAATGATCTCCCCTCTGGTAGGGTGCCAGGAAGAGCTTCAGATCCCCCCCTGATCTAGGGATGATGGTGTTGGCGGCTACATACGGTTTCGTAGAATATTGATTGGGTTCTTAGGGTTTAGGCATCGGGGGCTTCTTATAGGCGAAGAGGCGAGGCAGGGGGCCACCAGGGCGGCTACACCCCCTAGGAGCGGGGTGGTCCCACCCACGCGGCCAGGGGTGTGGACCCCTGGTGAGTCTCCTCCGTCTCGTATTTCGGCTTCATGTTCCCCACGGTAAAATATTGATGTTGGATTTTGTCCCGTCCAATTCCGAGAATATTGATTTTCTGCCTTTCTGGAAACAAAAACAGCAGAAAACAAGCAAATAGGACTGTGGCAACTTGTTAATAGGTTAGTACCAGAAAACATATGAAAAGCACCTCAAAATGTGGACAAAGCAAAGAAAAGTAGATACTAAACAAGCATGGAACATCAAAAATTATAGATACGTTTTTGAGGTATCAAGTCACAGCACCTGGCATGTGACTCTATGTATCTACAACCTTCCTCCTTGGTTGTGCATAAAGCGTAAGTTCATTATGATGCCAGTGCTCATCCAAGGCTCGAAGCAACCAAGCAACGACATTGCTGTGTACCTAAGGCCATTAGTTGAATAATTCTTACAGCTGTGGGGCAAATCAGGTGTACATGTGTGGGATGAGAACAAACATGAGCCATTTGATTTACGAGGGTTGCTTTTCGTAACCATCAATGATTGGCCTGCTCTTAGTAATCTTTCAGGACAGACAAACAAGGGATATAAGGCATGCACGCACTGTTTAGATAAGACTAAAGGTACATATTTGCATAAATGCAAGAAGGTTGTGTACCTGGGGAATCGACAATTTCTTCCGACCAATCATCTTGTAAGAAAGAAAGGCAGGCATTACAAAGGTGACGCAGATCACCGGAAGAAGCCTGAACTCCCTACTGGTGATGATGTATTTGGTATGGTCAAGGACACAAAAGTAATCTTCTGAAAGGGTCCCGGCGGTCAATCTGTTCTGAACGACGTCGCTACCAGACACGCACCCATGTGGAAGAAGAAAACTATATTTTGGGAGCTGCCATATTGGAAAGTCATACGTGTCCGCTCTTCAATCGACATGAATGTGACAAAGAATCTTTGCGTGAACCTGCTAGGATTCCTGGGCGTGTATGGGAAGACAAAAGATACACCAGAAGCATGGGAGGACCAACAAGTTATGAAAGACCCAAAGAACATGCATACACAGAACAAGACGGATAAAGGGCATCACTTAAGTCGTGCCAGCTATGATCTTACCAAAGAAGAGAAGGAAATCTTTTTTGAAGTCCTTTACAGTATCAAGGTGCCATCTGACTTCTCATCTAATATAAAGGGGATAATACATATGGTAGATAAAAAGTTCCAAAACCTCAAGTCTCATGACTGTCACGTGATTATGACGCATTTGCTTCCGATTGCATTGAGGGGGCTTCTACTGAAAAATATTCGAGTACCCATTGTGAAGCTGTGTGCATTCCTCAATGCAATATATCAGAAGGTAATCAATCCAGATATTATGCCAAGGTTACAGAAGGATGTGGTACAATGTCTTGTTAGTTTTGAGTTGGTGTTCCCACCATCCTTCTACAATATTATGACGCATCTCCTGGTTCACTTAGTGGAAGATATTGCCATTCTCGGTCATGTATTTCTACACAATATGTTCCCCCTTGAGAGGTTCATGGGAGTCTTAAATAAATATGTTCATAACCGTGCTAGGCCAGAAGGAAGCATCTCCAAGGGCTATGGAACAGAGGAGGTCATTGAGTTTTGTGTTGACTTTATTCCTGATCTTAAGCCGATTGGTGTTCCTGACTCGCGACATGAGGGAAGACTAAGTGGAAAAGGCACGCTGGGAAATAAAGCAATGATATGTAGGGACGGGGAGTCTTTCACTAAAGCATACTACACAGTTCTACATAATTCCACCTTGGCAGCTCCGTATATCAAGGAACACAAGAATATCGTACGCTCCAAAAACCCGGGGAAGCCTGACTCATGGATTATAGATGAAAACATGAAGTCTTTCGACGGTTGGATGCGGACACATCTCTTGAATGACACCACTATTTGAGATCAGCTATACTTGTTGGACAGGTCACCATTTTCTACTATATTGAATTTCCAAGGGTACGGAATAAATGGGAATACATTCTACATGATCGCCCAAGATAAAAGAGCACCAACCAAAAACAGTGGTGTCATCTTTGATGAAATGGACGAGAGTGGGCAAAAGGACACATACTATGGTTACATAGAGGAGATATGGGAACTTGACTATGTAGTCTCTTTTAAGGTCCCTTTGTTTCGCTGCAAATTGGTCAACCTGAATGGGGAAGGGGTAAGGATAGACTAGTTGTACGGAATGACAACAGTGGATCTCAACAATCTTGGTTACATAGATGAACCATTCGTCCTAGCCAATAATGTGTCTCAGGTTTTCTATGTGAAGGACATGTCCTCTAGACCGAAAAAAATAAAAAAATAATCACACAAATACATCATATGATGAGCCAAAGCGTCACATAGTTCTTTTAGGGAAAAGAAACATCGTGGGAATCGAGGACAAGTCAGACATGTCAGAAGATTATAATAAGTTTGATGAAATTCCGCCCTTCACAGTGAAAACTGACCCAAGCATTCCGTTAAGTAAATAAGATGCTCCATGGTTACGTCCGAAGCAATCATAAGGAAGAACATACGCTAAGAAGTTCATGCTCATATTGTGTACCTCTAGTTCATGTCTGGCCGGTCGACCGCATATTGTGAACCTAAATGCCATGAGACATGATAGCTCATTTTGTGAAGGATATTTTATGATGTTTGCAAATTTTCCAAGTTTAATATTTTTCCTTGCAACTATATTTTTCCTTGTATTTTTGATAAATGTGAAACTTTAATTCGGTTGTTGCTTCACAAACTATATATTTTTTGCCATTTCCCACCGCTTCCCGCCAAGTTTTCCCGCCTTTTCCCTCTGACCGGATCTTTTAGTCCCGGTTGTAGGCACTAACCGAGACTAAAGATATTTCCCGCCATTTCCCACCACCTCCCACCAAGTTTTTCTACCCTTTCCCTCTGATTGGAGCTTTTAGTCCCGGTTGTAGGCACTAACCGGGACTAAAGATATTTCCCGCCATTTTCCACCGCTTCCCACAAAGCTTCCCCGCCCTTTCCCTCTGACTAGAGCTTTTAGTCCCGGTTGTAGGCACTAACCGGGACTAAATATATTTCCCGCCATTTCCCACCGCTTCCCACCAAGTTTTCCCGACCTTTCCCTATATATATAGGTCGGCCGCACCATGGCTATCCACACATCCACACCTTCATCTCTCACAACAATGGATAGTGCATACTGGGCAATTCTGACCCTCGAGGAGATCGAGGCGCTGTGCGCCTCCAGCTACCCTTGCCCGCCGGGCTACCGACTGGCAGCAGGCTGGATGCTGAGCGCTGGAGGGGTTCTTGTCCCTCCTGTCCCTCAAGGTTCCGCACGCCAGGCGGCCATCACGAACCACTTCTACCATGAGCTCACGCCGGAGCAGCGGATGGATCCCTAGTGGGATCACGACAACTATGACACCTGGAATGCCTTTTTTGCTAACCGGTAGGAAAGAGAGCTCGCCAGGTACGAGGGTGACGTACCTCCCCCGGTGAACCACAACGAAGCCGGCCGCTGCCTGTGGTGGGCGAACCAGACTATTATCAGCGTGATGCGCAATTGCCGGGGAGACCATCCTCGCCTGCGGTACCCGTAGCCGCCACAGAGCCATAAGAAGGGTGGCGGTGTTGAAGGCGTCGTCATCCGTGAGACCCCTCCCCCACGTGTCGTGAATCCGAGGCCTGAGTGGCAGGTGCCCCCACAATATTCCATGGCTAGGCTGAGGATCCATCAGTGTGCGCCTAACAACGACCGCCACGACGACGGCAACGACGACGAAGACGACCCTGAAGCTGTGTACTATAGGGATAGATATGAGCATGACTAAAGGGGGGGTGGGGCTTTAGTCCCCCTTTAATATTAATAAATTTATTGAGTGTTAGTCCTAGTTTGTGGCTGGACCGGGACTAAAGGGGGGGCCTTTAGTCCCGATTCCGTAGTCTCATTCTTTAATATTAATTAATGTCTTGAGTTTTAGTCCCGTTTTGTGGTTGGATTGGGACTAAAGGGGGGGCCTTTAGTCCCGATTCCATAGTCTCAGTTTTTAATATTAATAAATGTCTTGAGTGTTAGTCCCATTTTTTGGTTGGACCAGGACTAAAGGGGGGGCCTTTAGTTCATACTACGAATTTCCCAAACTATGAATATGTTGTCCCGATTCGTACTTACCATGAAGATCTGATCACCAAACACGCGTGGTCACATATTAGGGAGTGCCTCTATGACCAGTTTCTTGGAGATGCCGGAGGACTGGGCTCCGACGGCATCTCCCTGAAACTGGCGGTAGTGGTGTCCCTGCTCTCGCACACCATCTTGCAACTTGTAAATTCTCTAACTAGATCAATACGCCTAGGAGCTAACTACTTTCACATATTAGGGAGTGCCTCTATGACCAGTTTCTTAGAGATGCCGGAGAACTGGGCTCCAGCGGCATCTCCCTGAAACTGGCCATAGTGGTGTTCCTGCTCTCACAAACCATCTTGGAGATGCCAGAGGACTCACACAGATGCATATTTATAGTACAAGCAGCACAACATAGTGTAAACAATCACGACATAATGTCAACACTCACCCCTATCATTAGTGCTGACTCATGTTTTGTCCCAGTTGGTGTCTCCAATCGGGACTAAAGGTTCATTTTTAGTCCTGGTTGGTGTCTCCAACCGGGACTAAAGGTTCATAATGTCGACACTCGGCCCTATTATGTGCTGAATCGCGGCATAGTTATGTGCTGAATCGCGGCATAGTTATGTGCGGAATCACGGCATAGTTATGTGCTGAATCGTGGGAGATCTCAAAACTTTCTGTCCTTCCCAGGTGAAAAAGACAAATGTCTGCCGAATCGGCAGGAGGTGGGTCCGGTTTGTACTACAGGTACATGATCTAATGCCCATGATTTTTTGAAAAAATCATTTTAGACTCATAATATGTTGTTTCTTTAGAGATCTAATGCAAGTTCTAACGAGGCTCGTCCCCTATCTTCATGCACGCTGGGTTCAACCTTAGTTCGAAATGGGGAAATTCGAAATGGGCATAAGAAATTCAAAAATGGTTCAAACAATGTAAATCATTCGCGTGGTGTCATATTATCTCGCATAGTTGCAAGGAAAAATACCAAACTTGGTATATTGATTATGTCTTGAAAAAACCTTCAAAAAATGACCTATCATGTTCGAGGTTTCATGGCTTTCGGTCCAAATGGCCGATGTTATGTGCTGAATCGCGGCATAGTTTGTGATACTGTACTCATATTATGCATGCATGTGGACATTGGGATGGAGAACAATGTTGCAAGAGGAAATTTTCCTTTTCGTCGCACGGAAAAGCCATTTTTCATTTTCCGAGCGCAAAAACGGGTCGTTTTGTGAAGCAACCACCAAAATGCTGTTTCAGAATGCTACCGTCCCATTTTTATAAAATGCTATACCACCTTACATGGACTATCTCCCAACCGGGAGATCTCAAACCTTTCCATCCTTCCCGCGTGAAAAAGAAAAATATCTGCTGAATCGGAAGGAAGTGGGTCTGATTTGTACTACAGGTACATGATCTAACGCCCGTGATTTTTTAAAAAAAATCATTTTTAGACTCTCAATATGTTGTTTCTTCAGAGATCTAATGCAAGTTCTAACAGGCTCGTCCCCTATCTTCATGCACGTCGGTTCGACCTTAGTTCGAAACGGGCATAAGAAATTCAAAAACGGTCCGAACAATGTAAATCCTTCGCGTGGTGTCATATTATCTGACATAGTTGCAAGGAAAAAATACCAAACTTGTTATATTGATTATGTCTTGAAAAACCTTCACAAAATGACATATCATGTTCAAGGTTTCATGGCTTTCGGTCCAAATGGCAGATGTTATGTGCTGAATCGCGACATAGTTTGTGATACTATGCCCATATTATCCATGCATGTGGACATTGGGATGGAGAACAATGTTTCAGGAGGAAGTTTTCCTTTTCGTCGCACGGAAAAGCCATTTTCATTTTCCGACCGCAAAAACGGGTCGTTTTGTGAAGCAACCACCAAAATGCTGTTTCAGAATGCTACCGTCCCATTTTTATAAAATACTATACCACCTTACATGGACTATCTCCCAACTGGGAGATCTCAAACCTTTCCATCCTTCCCGCGTGAAAAAGAAAAATGTCTGCTGAATCGGAAGGAAGTGGGTCTGGTTTGTACTACAGGTACATGATCTAACGCCCGTAATTTTTTGAAAAAAAATCATTTTTTAGACTCGCAGTATGTTGTTTCTTTAGAGATCCAATGCAAGTTCTAACGAGGCTCGTCCCCTATCTTCATGCACGCCGGTTCGGCCTTAGTTCGAAACGGGCATAAGAAATTCAAAAAGGTACGAACAATGTAAATCCTTCGCGTGGTGTCATATTATCTGACATAGTTGCAAGGTAAAATACCAAACTTGGTATATTGATTATGTCTTGAAAAAACCTTCACAAAATGACCTATCATGTTCGAGGTTTCATGGGTTTCGGTCCAAATGACAGATGTTATGTGCTGAATCGCGACATAGTTTGTGATACTATGCCCATATTATGCATGCATGTGGACATTGGGATGGAGAAGAATGTTGCAGGAGGAAGTTTTCCTTTTTGTCGCACGGAAAAGCCATTTTATATTTTCCGAGCGCAAAAAAGGTCATTTTGTGAAGCAACCACCAAAATGCTATTTCAGAATGCCACCATCCCATTTTTCTAAAATACTAGACCACCTTACATGTACTATCTCCCAACTGGGAGATCTTAAACCTTTCCATCCTTCCCGGGTGAAAAAGACAAATCTCTCCTGAATCGGTAGGAAGTGGGTCTGGTTTGTACTACAGGTACATGATCTAACACCCGTGCTTTTTTGAAAAAAATCATTTTTGGACCTGCAATATGTTGTTTCTTCAGAGATCCAATGCAAGTTCTAACGAGGCTCGTCACCTATCTTCATCCACGCCGGTTCGAAACGTGAGAAATTCAAAATGGTTAATAGTTTAAATGGTTGCATTAATTATTTTTAAAAACAGAAAATGGTTTTGAATTAGTTATTAAAATTCAAACACTTTTTATGTTTAAAGTTATTCAATATGCCAAATTAATATGAAAAAATATAAGTTAATTCATTTTTAATTTAAAATGGTTAATAGTTTAAATGGTTACATTAATTATTTTAAAAAAATGGTTTTGAATTAGTTATTCAAATTCAAACACTTTTTATGTTTAAAGTTTTTCAATATTCCAAAGTAATATGCAAAAAATATAAGTTAATTCATTTTTAATTTAAAATAGTTAATAGTTTAAATGGTTACATTAATTATTTTTAAAAACAGCAAATGGTTTTGAATTAGTTATTCAAATTCAAACACTTTTTATGTTTAAAGTTTTTCAATATTCAAAATTAATATGCAAAAAATATAAGTTAATTCATTTTTAATTTAAAATGGTTAATAGTTTAAATGGTTACATTAATTATTTTTAAAGACAGAAAATGGTTTTGAATTAGTTATTCAAATTCAAACATGTTTAAAGTGTTTCAATATTCCAAATTAATTATCATTTAAAAAACATTACAAATTTAAACCCCAAAATAAAAAATAAGGCGGGAAGAGAGAGATAATTTGTGAAAAATTTGAAAACAGGACCTTTAGTCCCAGTTGGTGGCTCCAACAGGGACTAAATGCCCCCTACGCGCGTCGCTTGGGATCATCCCAAAATATGAAAAAAGTGGAGCATACGTCCCAGTTGGTGGCTCCAACCGGGATGTATGACCCTTTAGTCCCAGTTGGAGCCACCAACCGGGACAAAAGAGGTCCTACTAGTTAACCACGCCCCTTCTCCTTCTTCCCTGTTCCTCTTTCTCACTCACCCTCAACAGAGACCGCCGCCGTCGCGAGGAGAAGCACTCGGACGCTGTCAGGCTGCTCAACCGCCGCCCCGCCGTCGGCCAACGCGCTCGCTGTCGGCCTCCACACGCTGGCCTGCCGCCGGCCTCCACCTCCTGGTGAATCGATCTCCATCCGCCGCCAGTTGCCGTCGCTTGATGTCAACTCACGCTCGCCTCGCCTCCTCATCAAGCTTGTTGCGCTCTGAGTGAGCTTTTCGACCGTGTTGTGCCTTAATTTTCGCCGCTTGGTCGCCCTAGCGCTCTGCCCGCGCGATCCCGACTGTGCCACCGGATGAGCTCATCGCCGACGAGGTTTCAGTGACTAAAAAGGGGCAGCGCTAGTGCTAGGTTGATCTTCGTTTTTGTGCAGTTCTAACGCGCCTAGCCTCGCTCGCTGGGGCGCGCTGTGTCGCCGCCGACGACCATAGCCTGGTGGTGTCTCTGTTGCCACTGTGGCAAGCCGACGTGGACAGGGGCCCAGCTACCAGCCTCTGTAGGTAGAATTTGTTGTGGTACAGAAAGTTTTAGGGTTAGGGTTTGATGACGTCAGGGTGATGCAATAATCTTTTAATCTTTTCAGAAATGTTTAAAAATGGCAGAAATTGATGTAAACTTGTAAAATTCATAACTAATTCATATTTAATTAGAAAATATGAATAATATATCAAAATGTTCAGAAAA
Source organism: Avena atlantica (assembly GCA_910589765.1). Taxonomy (NCBI): domain Eukaryota; kingdom Viridiplantae; phylum Streptophyta; class Magnoliopsida; order Poales; family Poaceae; genus Avena; species Avena atlantica. The sequence goes on from OU342734.1 coordinate 354,949,005, forward strand.
TTGAGATCTATATGTTTAAGCTATCATCATACATTATCAAGCAACTTAAAACCCTAGTTTAGTTAAAGAAACATCGACACCCCTTATGTACATGTGGGTTCGACGGTGTGTCCTCGCCAGGGCATCCCGAACCCTTTTAAATCGATGTTGCACCTAGGGTTAGTGTAGGATCTCTAAATCTGGCAAGTGATACATATTGATTGTGCATTGCATTATGCCATGTATTGATTTCCGCCTTTCTTTCCGGTATTTGTTCTTCGCGATAGGATCCGAGCCCGAGGCAGAAGTCAACGACACCGAAGATCCATATCTATCTACTGAAGGACAAGGCAAGCGTAGCCTCTCATTCTGAACCTATGTTATCTTATCAAGATGAATTAAGTCGTTATCTTATCTCTTTTGAAATGTTCTGAATAGACGAACATGTTATCTTATCTACCTATTTAAGCTATAAGAATGCATTGTTCAATAACTTTCAAGATCATGCTGGTGGTTTCGGAGTTTCCCCAAGTTAGGTTTAACACCCCTCGGAATCCCGATTAAACTGCCGAGCATGCCTTAAGTTTAAGATATAATGATGCATTGTTAAACAATTTACATGAAAAGTTTAATTAGATAACAAAGTGACCCCTCTCATATGCATCCAAGGTTTCTCCGAACTAGGTTTTACACCCCTCGGAACTCCGGAATATTGATTTTTGTTGATTTTTATTATTGTAATTATTGTAAATTAATTTTTATTAATGTGTATGTATATATTAAGGTTTCTCCGAATTAAGGTTTATATATCTCAACAACCTACCTAACCTTCTCCCTTAGCCGCTTTGACTTATCCATTTTTTCCACCTATGCAAAAAATATGGAACCACATGGCAGAGACAAAGAAAAGGAAGGGTTTATCCATGGTGTGATCCGCGGGGAGGAAAATGTGGATGTACCGACGTTTTTGAACAAATCCATTGAGGGTGATCCTCTTTTTGCCGGAAGAGACAACTTCTTTGAGGGAGAAGGCGTCGACTTAGTTGGGGGAGAAGGTGATGCCTTCTGTGAGGGAGAAGGCGATGCCTTCTGTGATCAAGAAGACGACCGATCCGTTGGAACATTCAATATTACAAACTCCGGCGAGGTGCATGTAATATAATTAACTAATTAATCATCTATTGTCTATATACATATGTTGGAGATATGCCCTAGAGACAATAATAAAAGTGGTTATTATTATATCTTTGTGTTTATGATAAATGTTTACATTCATGCTATAATAATATTAACCGGAAATATTAATACTTGTGTGATTTGTAAACTAAATTAGAGTCCCTAGTAAAGCCTCTTTGTAATACTAGCTTGTTGGTTCATAGATGATCGTGGTTTCCCGATCATTAACATTGAGATGTTGTTAACAACAAGATCATATCATTAGGAGAATGGTGTGATGGACATACTCCTATAGATAAGTGTAGCATTAAGATCAAGTCATTTCAATAGTTTGTTTGCTATAAGATTTCTGATACATAGTAACCTAATTCATTCGACCATGAGATCATGCTAATCACCATCACCGGAAGGATGCTTTGATGACACCAAACACCACACGTAACTGGGTGGCTATAAAGATGGCATTGAGTGTTCGGAAAGTATGTGTTAAGGCACATGGATCAAGCGTGGGATTTGTCCATCCATATGACAGATAGATATTTCTGGGCCCTCTCGGTGGAATGTCATCCAATTAGCTTGCAAGCATGTGACTGGCTCACAAGGGATCACATATCATGGGAACCAGAAAAGAGTACTTATCGGTAACGAGGTAGAACTAGGTATGCAGAGATACCGTCGATCAAACCTCGGATAAGTAAACTATTGCGACACAAAGGGAAATTGGTATCGTATGTAAGTGGTTCATACGATCGCAAAGTAATCGTATAAATATGTGGGAGCCATATGAATTTCAGATTCCTCTATTGGTTATTGATCGGAGAAGTGTCTCGATCATGTCCGCATAATTCACGAACTGTAGGGAGACACACTTAAGGATTCGATGTTGTTTAGTAGATATGGAATGTAAGTACGGATACCGAATGTTGTTCGGAGTCTTGGATGGGATCCGTGATATCACGAGGAGATACGGAATGGTTCGGAGAATAAGATTCATATAAGGAAAGTCCGATTCAGGAGTTCGGGAATGATTTCGATGTTCTCATCGGAGAGGTTCTAGAAGGGTCTAAAAGGTTCACTGGACCGGAAGGGGAATTGTAACATCCCAGGATTAGCACCTAGAAATAAAGAGGACACAGGGTTGTTCATTGCATTCATGCATAAGAAAAAACGGGGAATTTTCGCGCAAAACTAAAAGAGGGGTAGAGGGATCGAGATCTCTCTTGTTCTGATGGAAACACCAGGACATGTGCGATGAATTTCGACATGACCTCTATTGTACTTTTGTGTTTGAGGGGAAAGAAATCCAAATTTGAATATTCAAAACATATATTTAAATTGCAAAAGAATAAAGTTATAATTAGCAATAGTGTTACAATTATACTCACATCCTTGAGAGATTATTTATCATTGGGATAAAATGAAATCACAAGTATTATAATAAAGAAAAGAAAGGAATTAGTCTATAATATAATAGGGATACATAATCATAATTACAATTGAGTAAATGGAACCAATTCAATAAAATGAAATTGTTATAATAATAATCTTTATATATATATACATATAGTATTGTTGTTCTTTTACAAAAGAAGACTAAAAGTGTATTACAGGAAACAAATAAATAAATAAATAAGGAATTACATGAATGGAATAACTAAAAGAATTCTTTATTACAAGAAGATATATATATTACATTGTTTGCAAATGAATTATAAAATAAAAATAAAACAAGTAAACTTTATTGAAAGTAATACAATGTCTTTACATTATTTAAACAGAAAATAAGTTACAATAATATGAAAAAAGAAAAACCTAAACTAAATCTAGTATCTTCTTTGTTTTATTTCCTGCAAAACAAAAGATCAGCAAAACATGCTAGAAAGGAGGGGTTAGTATAAAAAATTGATCTCAAATATCAACAGTGTAGTGCACTATTTTGCCTCCTCATTGAGCTAAGTTGTTTTTAGAAGGGGCAACTTTCACGAAATAAATAGAACTGTTCTTATCAGATAATAGCCTCAGAGCACCACCATTGGCCAGGGACAATTTTTACCAAAGTCAAATAAAAGGGCAATTGGTAAAACATCAGATTTTCACTTGATCTGATCCATTGGGGGTGAGTTAAGCACCCAAGCAGCTCACACATCTTCATGGTGTTGTGCTGTCAAGCACAGAGGCATCACAAGGAGTACAAAGGTAAGCACACAGCCGTAGATAATAAGATAGAAGCAAATCAGAGTTCTCCACACACCACACTTAGCCAGAACTATACTCAGATCATCCCACAAATCCACCACCTAATCAGTATCTGGTTGCTTACTTAAGCCATCCAAGAAAAGATCAGGTGAGCACAAGGAGTAGATCAGGATCAATAAAAGCACAAGGAGGAGTAGATAAAGATCAAGCCAGGAGCTGGGAGGAGCTGACCAAGCAACATGATCACCAAAGGAGAAATTGGTAAACATAGTTGCAAAGGAGGAGGAGGCAAGAAGTACTAGTAGCAGATGATTCAACTCATCCTCACAATAACAACAGTGAGTAAGTATCATGTCCAACTTTAACATATGTTCTTATCAAAGTAATCCATACAAACACAAATGGTGTTTTTGAAAAAAGGAATACTCTCAGTGTTGCATATAAATGATATGCACAATTCATCATAGAGTAGACTCTGTCAAGACAAACAATAACTGTCCTTGTTATCTACTTGTGCCTTAGTCTTTGCATCTTAGGCAAAGCCAAGTAATGAAGGGAGATTATTATCTTAACCTATGCTTTAGACCAGCATCACAAGCATTCAGGTTAAACAATTTTGTTTAGGCTTACAAGCAAGAGAAGCCAATAGAACAGGGTATCCAGCAGCATATTTATGACCTACTATTGTGCACTCTCCAAGGTTGAAGGCACCACAGTAGCAGCCAAAAACAACTAAAGCCACCAGAATAATCCCTACACATTAGCTAGCTCACAAAGTTATCCAAACCCAACAAATTATATCATTTTCCCAGTTCAGTAAACTAGGAATCATTTTTGAATATGTAATTAATATCATTACTGAACCATAGGTACAGTTCAGCATGCACCTTTCATATATAAACTCAACATTGAGCCAAGTACATCATTTAGAATCTACCACCAGAAAATTAGACCATATCATCTCCCTAACATTTTAGGGATCATTTTCACAAGTTGCCTATGGATTTACATCCATAAGGAGAGTAAGATCTATTGGATAGAATATATCCTCAGAGACACACTCAGATGAATCGTTTATCAACATGGATAACTTAAGAAGGGCCTAACAACATTTTTCCATCTGTGGACAAGGTCTCAGATCATACACCATTGACCTAAGCTACTGTTCACTAGTTTAGAACTAGGTGACAGCAGATTCTTAAATGAACTACTACAGGGCACATTCCATAAAATGGTAGCACCTCTGTAGCAGTTTCATTCCTTTTTAACCATCTCTCAAATCAGAAGTACAAGTATAAGAAACTACACCAAGTTATTCCAATCATCTTCCTAAGTCACACCAGCTAGGAATCATTCAACTAATCACATCTACAAGCCATTCCTCAATAAACCAGGCCACTAGACTGAACCACAACCAGTAAACAAATGTTCATAAGTGTCAAATCCCAAGATTTTCCAAATCTTGTTATGTGAAAAATAAATGAATAAAATAAAACTTTGTTGATTTTCAGGGTGAGAAGAAACTTTTGATTCCAATTGGAAACTTTCAAACCTATTTTGATCAAACAAATCCTAAAGGGATTTGAAAAGATAAACAATTAATAAAGAAAATTTTAAATAAGTAGAATTACTACTTTTGGATCTTTTAGTAAAAAGATTTAGTTTTCAAATGAAAAGGTAGAAATATAAATAAGGATTATTTTATAGAGCCAAATTAAATCTTGGCCAAGCTTTTGAATTAAAATATTCCTATTTGATAAAAAGAGTAAAGGTTTATTTAAATAAAACACTGAGGATTTATTAATATCCCATTTTATTAAATTAAGGACTTTTCCCATTTTAATTAAACACTAAAACTTGTTATTTTATTTTAAATGAGTTTTCCAAGTGTTTTATATTTTCAAATAAAACTTACTGAAATGATTTTGGGATTATGTAAGTTTCAAATGGAGTTTTAATAATCAAATCCTATTTGAATTAATAACTAAGGACTATTTTATTTAATTATTAAATAGATCCTAAAAGAATAAAAATATTATTTTATTTTGGGACTTGGAATTTGTTGTTAGACAGAAATGAACTCAATACCAAAGTGTCGTGGAAGTTTGATTGATTTGAATGTTTGAATTGTTTGTTTGAAAAACAAAACAGAAAATCAAATAGAAAAAGGAAAAAGTAATCAGTACAAAAAAATGGATCAGACCAAACCCAACCCAACAACCCAGCGAGGCCCAGTCACAGCGCAACTTCTTTCCCCTCTCTCCGAAACGTTTTACTGAAAAACCGACCCACGGAGTCACAAACAACAGGACCCCACCGCACCCTTCTCTCTCTCACTGCCAGACGACCCCACTAGCCACCTCAGCATCGTCTTCCCCTCTGATCACGTCGCCCTGTCGTTGCTGCCATTTACCCCGGTGATCAATTCGCGTTAACAGCGGCCATAACTCCCCCTGCGACCACGCGTGCATAAACGCCCCTCTCCCCTCTCTCATTTCCCCCAGACAGCTCCTCCTCTCTGCCTCTAGGCTGCCTCAATTCGAGCCCGCGCCCCCACTACTCCGATGAGGTTTTCCACCGATTCCGGCCACACCTCGCCGCCCCTCTCCTTTCTCTGCATGCGAGCTTGCTTTCCACCTCCTGGCGCATCTCCCCGTGCCACTCATTCGCTCGCGGACGCCCCAGAACATCGACTTCGTCTTCATCTGAGCGCCGCCGCGTCTTCCCCTTCTCCGGCGACCTCTCCCTGGTAAGTCTCGACCAACCCGGCACCTCCTATTGATGCTCACATCATCAGCAGTTCAACCCGCGTCTGACCGTGCCTTTGCTTTGCCTTGGGGTGAACCACAATGTCGCCCCCGTCATCAAACAGAAACACCTGCCGCTCGCAGCTACTCCGACGAGGAATTGGCCGTAGCACCGAGCGCCCCTCGCCAGACATGCACCACCTCGAGCTTCACCTCGACCACGCGAACACTATAAGCCATCTACCCCTCTCCCTCGCTTCCTGAAACGTTGGCAAGCACACCGTCTGACCGCGCGCCGCCGTCAGCCGCCGTGTAGCGCCGCCAGTTCCTGGTAGCCTCGCTGTAGCCGTTAGATCGAAATCGTCTGGTTAAGATTAGATTGTAATGAAGGGGTACGAAACGATCTACGCCATACGATTTAAGTGAGATCTAACGCACCGCATCAGTCGATCCACCCGAATCGGTACCGGCCAATGAGGTTGAGCCACGTGGACTGGTTTTGATTTAAAACAAAACTCTGAATCTGATTTAGATACAAACTTGTAAATTGCATAATTTTAAATCTACACGTCCAAAATTTGAAAATTTTATATCAGTGGATTCAGCAAAACAAGCCCTAGCCAACCATGCACTTTGTTTAGTAAAAAGCTTCTGGTAAAATGTTTGTTTTTGCAGAAACTTGTGTATGCATGTTTAGAATATAAAATTTGTTCTAAAAAGATTTTGGGGATGAAATCTTTGAAAAATGGTTTGTTGTGAACCTACTGACCCTAGGAAACAAATTATGGATTTAAAAATGTATTTTGTGAATTTTAGGAGTAAATACTTGAATTAATTCATTTCTAGTCAAATAAAAATATTTATTTTGATATGGAAATGATTTTTGAGTAAAATCTTTGGGAAATGATTTGATTCAAACCTTCTGACCCTAACCACCAAGTTTTGTGAATTAACAAATTATTTGGTGAACAATATAAAATTGTTGCTTTGCTAAAAACATTTTCCACCACATGAAATAATGTTTTGATTTAAGAAATGGTTTATAGATAAAACCCTTTTGCAAATTACTTTGCCACTTTAGAAATGAACACTTTGAACCTTAAAATGTGTAGAGCTTAGTAGAAACCACCTTTGCAAATAAAATTATCTTTTGCATGCTTGCATGCATGACTTAGTTTCTATTATTTTATGTGTGATGAATTGTTTGTATAATGGTTGGAATGCTAGTTGAATCTATGTTTTCTTGATTGATTTGTAGTGAAGTTAGAAGAGTGTGATATTAGCACGATCAACAAGTGAACCAAACATCATCTACCAAAAAGGCAAGTGACACTATCATCCAAGTCCTACTATTTTCATTACACTTCGTGGATTTTGAAACATGCATGATAAGGACTACTATATTTTGCTATGCTATATCCTATTAGGATACCCTTATACATTCCTTAGTGAAAACAATGTAGTTGTAAAAAGCTTAGCCCTGCTATATATATTAAGATGAGATACATGTTGAGATTATATGAAGTTGGGAAAAGACTTATGTTTTATATAATAAAACAAGTACTCAATGAACCACCTGGGTGGACATGGATACTCAAGTTTTGGACAAGGTGGCAACAAAAGGAACCATGTTTATATGGCAATCTGATGGGGATATGCCTACCGGGGTATACCCAGCAGGACGTTTCCGACTGGCCCAAAGAACTGGTGAGTGGGCCTGCAAGACGGCGACTGGATTAAAGCCCAGCAAGGAGCCAAGCGACTGGAAGCTGAAGGTCCAGGCGAGTGGATAAGCCCAGTCGGATTAGGTTAAACGAGTACCGAAGCTCTAACTGAATCGGTTGAGATATGTAAACCCTAGGGGAGGTGAGCCTATATAAACCTCCCTATAGGGCGAGTAGAGATACGTTCCATCATACACCCAAGCGACTCGCCGCCTAGCCGCCGAGCTCGCCCATTATACCACCTCCATAATACAATCTAGCAGGAGTAGGTCTTTACCCTCCGGGGGGCCGAACCTGGGTAAACCCTGTGTCTTTGCCCTCATCTCGCACCGCAGATGGCTGGCCGCCCTTGCCCCTTGTTCTACTACTCGCTGCCAATTGCAGCATCTGCCGTGACCATTCCCACGACAGTGGTGCCCACCGTGGGGCCTGGCCGGCTGGCCGGTGTTCTGCGGCGAGATCCAATCTGCCCATCAACGAGACGATCGCCACCGGCCGCATGATAGCGATCGGCGAGATGCTCCAAATCTTGCCGAGCAGCTACGTCCCGGCGGCGCGGCCCGTCACGCACAACGTGATCCTACCGATCGGCACGATCAGCCTCTTCGTCGGCCTCACCGACGTCATCGTCTCGGAGGATTCGGCTCGCATCCGCGAGTTGCCGCCACGCGATCGGCTCTCCGAGAGCCAGATCCGCACGATCCATCGCCTCGCCTCCGAGTACAACTCGACCCACAGCGACGTGGCCGAAAACTCAGCGGCCGCGGGAGACGCGGCCCTCGACGACGACGCCGACTCGGCGACCCCGGCGTCACTCGCCGGGTCCATCACCGCGGATTCACCCGCGGGCTCCATCACTCAGGTCTCCAACATGGGAGACTTCGAGGACCCCTCCATCCTCGGGATCTTCGAATTCGACTCCGGGTCGGAGAACTCCGCCGACCTCCGCATCGGAACTGGTCGCCATGCCGCGACCTACATGGCGACCGGCACCGATCCGCCGGAGGATCCATTCTCCACCCCAATCCCTCCTAACGCCACGGTAACGGAGGTCGAGGAACTCCGCCTGAAACTGGCGGAGGCGGTGCGCAAGGAGCAAGCCGAGCGCGAAAAATTTCGCCTCGAGCAGGTGATGGCGCAGGAACTATCACGCTACCACCAGCAGCGGATCAGGTCGCGCCTGAACCCCACCGTTCAGGGGCGTGCCCTGAACTTCGACGACGAAAAGGACCCGGCCCGCGTGGCCGAGCGCGTAATCTGCGAGAACGCACCACCAGGAGGAAGCGCCCGGCCCCTGCCAGGATCAACGGCAATGGGCGCCCCACCTCCACCCAACCGCACCCCTCCCAGGGACCAGCCGCGGATAGTAGTCTCCTCGCGGGAGCGAGACACAAACGGCCTCCCACTGTTCTCCACCCCGATGGACAACCTCGTGGCAGGCCGAGCAGTAGCCGACAGCATCACGGCCACCGGCGACGGCGCCCTACAGATCCAATACGTCAGGGCCCTGCTCGCGAAGGCCGTCGAGCAGCAAAGAGCGGGCGCCGACTCGCAAGGTCGAGTATACTCGCGTTCCTCAGGAAGTAGAGCGGCCTCCAGCGGCCGCCCAGCGGCGGCAAACAACCTCAACTGCCCGCCACCAGATCAAATGCGGCTCCAACACCGACCCGCGAACGCGGCAATCTCCACCAACGACCCCAGGCCGGCGACCAACTTCGTCGCCGCCAACGGGCAACCCATCGACGCCCGCACCCACATCATCAACAACCAAAGTTGGCGCGCACGCCAGCCCGATGACCTGCGACATACCCTAACCAATCGCCGCGACGGCGAGCCCATGGGGTCGCTCAGTCGACTCGGACCCAAGTGCTTCGGACCAATGATCCGAGGCGAGAAGTACCCGCCAAACTTCAAGGAGCCAAAGGAGATAAAAAAGTATGACTCCTCGTACGACCCCGCCGTCTGGTTCGACACATACCTCATGGCGATGGGGATCGCAGGCCACACCGACCTGCTAGCCGCCCGTTACCTCCCCCTGATGATGGAGGGGACGTGTAGGCAGTGGATCAACACCCTCCCCCAGGACAGTATCGACTCCTGGGAGGAGATGCGCGACGCCTTCGTCAGGCACTTCGAGTGGTCCTACACCCGCGCCACCACTATCGAGGACCTGGAGCGATGCGTCCAGGGACCCCGCGAGTCGACCCGCAACTGGGTCCAACGGTGGCAAGAACTCTGGTACAACGCGGTCGTTATCCACCCGGACACCACGATCCATTGCTTCAAGACCTCGTGCCGCTACGAGCCCCTGGTCGCCAAGCTCAAGCGACACTCTCGCACACTCGACAACATCCCCGACCTCCTCGAGATCGCCAAACGGTACGCGGAGGAAGATCCAAACCAGGAAACTGACGACGAGTCAGGTGGTCAACGCCGCACGAGCGGCAACGACAGCGGACGACGGTCCGACCTACGCTACAGCAACACTCGCCCCACCGGCAAGCGCCACAGTGACGGGCGAGTCGACTTCGTCGCCAACGCCGGGCACATGCAACGCGAGCCCAAGAGCTTCCGCCGCGACGGAGGACAACACCGCGACGGCGGCAACTACAAGGCCAAGCCAAGGTTCGACCCCGCGGCTCTCCTTAACCAACCATGTGCGTTTCATAGAAGGGAAGGGAAGCCCGCAACGCACACCACCGCCGACTGCCACACCCTTAGGGAAATCGAGAAGGCACGGCGAGCGCGGGAGGACCCCGACAACGACCCTCCAAACAGCGGAAAATTCGGCAAAGTGGCCGGCTCGCTCCATACCTTCACAGGCTTCAACACGAAGCGCGAGAAGAAGGTCATCGCCCGCGCCGTCGCCGTCAACGCGGTGGCCCAGGTGGATGTTCCCCAGTTCCTCAACTGGTCAGAACAGCCCATCACCTGGAGCCGCCAAGACCACTCGCCACGCATCGAGTACCCAGGACGAGTCGCCCTGGTGGTCAAGCCCAAGGTTGGCGACTACTGGCTCCCCAAGACGTTGATGGACGGCGGCAGCTCCATCAACATCATGTACCTCGACACCTTCACGCGGCTGCGGCTCCCGCAGTCGATGATCGAGACGACCCACACCACGTTCCACGGCATCGTACCCGGTCGGAAGGCGTACCCGATCGGCAAGGTCACGCTGCCAGTCACCTTCGGCACACCGGCAAACTTCCGCACCGAGCGGATCGTCTTTGAGCTGGTGCCCTTCGACAGCCCCTACCACTGCGTCCTGGGGCGCCAGGCGTTCGCTAAATTCATGGAAGCGCCCCACTACGCGTACAACGCGATGAAGCTCTCCGGGCTGTGCGGTGTCATCACCGTCAACGGCGACCCCGACATGGCCGCCGAGTGCGAGGCCAAAGGAGCCGAACTCACTGACGCCGTCATCGCGACAGAGACCAACCATGCTGATGAGCTCGCCAAGTACGCGAGCGGGGTCAACAACGATGACCCCACCATACTCAAGAAGCCCAACTCAGAGGGCGCAAGCACCTCAACCTTTGAGGCCACGACGCACACCCGCACCGTCGAGCTGGTCCCAGGCGACTCCAGCCAGACGGTGACGATCGGGACGGGCATGAGCCCAGCATAGGAAGGCGCGCTCATCGAGTTCCTCCGTGAGAACAGGGACATCTTCGCATGGAAGCCCTCTAACATGCCCGGTGTCCCTCGGGAGCTCGCTGAGCACAAGCTAAACGCTGACCCCAAAGTGCGACCTGTCAAGCAGTCGCTGCGGCCCTTCAACGAAGAGCGCCGCCGAGCAATCGCCGAGGAGGTGCAGCGTCTACTCGCTGCAGGCTTCATCTGGCCAATCAAATACTCCAAGTGGCTGGCAAACCCAGTCCTGGTAGAGAAGAAGAATGGGACCTGGAGGATGTGTATCGACTACACAAACTTGAACAGCGCCTGCCCAAAGGAGCAGTTCGTCCTCCCGCGGATCGACCAGATAATCGATTCAACCGCGGGCTCAGAGTCGCTATGTTTCCTCGACGCCTACTCTGGGTACAACCAGATCAAAATAGCTGTCGAAGACGAGGAGAAGACGACGTTCATCACGCCATTCGGAGCCTTCTGCTACACCGCCATGACCTTCGGCCTCAAAAACGTCGGGGCGACCTACCAGCGGTGCATGCAAGAATGCCTCGTGAGCCAAAATGGCCGCAACATCCACTTCTACATCGACGACGTGGTCGTAAAATCCGCTCGCCAGGGCGACCTACTCGCCGACCTGGCGGAAACATTCGCCAACCTGCGAAAATACAAAATAAAACTCAACCCGGGCAAATGCACCTTCGGTGTACCTGCAGGTCAACTACTGGGGTACGTCGTCTCCAAAACAGGGATCGAAGCGAACCCCACGAAGATTGACACGATCGCCCGGCTTGGCAAACCCGAGTGCCTGCGTGACGTCCAGAAACTAGCCGGGCGAGTAGCGGCTCTCAGTCGCTTCATCCCCCGCCTGGGCGAAAAGGCGATGCCCCTATACCGCCTGATGCGCAAGAACCCCACCTTCCAGTGGGACAAGGAGGCGGACGACGCACTCCGCGATCTCAAAAAGTTGCTACTCGCCGCACCGCTACTCGCCGCCCCCGCCGACAAAGAACCCATGCTGGTCTACGTCGCGGCTTCCGAGCGCGTCGTCAGCGCCGTGATGGTCGTAGAGCGACCGGAGGAAGGAAAGGAGCGCCCAGTGCAGCGACCGGTGTACTACATCAGCGAGGTCCTCACCGAGTCACGCCAGCGGTACCCCCAGTACCAAAAGCTGGTATACGCGGTCTTCAGAGCTCAGCGGCGCCTGCCGCACTACTTCCAGGAGCACCCGATCACGGTCGTTTCCTCGGCACCGCTGCAGGACATCATCCGCAACCGTGAGGCAACCGGGCGGGTCGCCAAGTGGGCCGTCGAGATCGGCGTCCACAACATCAAATACGAGCCACGAAAAGCGATCAAGTCGCAGGCACTAGCAGACTTCATCGCCGACTGGGAAGAGGCACAGCAGCCAGAGAAGCTGCCGTACCTCCATTACTAGAGCCTGCACTTCGACGGCTCCAAGAACGCGGACGGCACAGGCGCAGGGATCGTGCTAACTTCACCAAAGGGCGACAAGCTCCGCTACATCCTCTGCCTCGACTTCACACCCTGCACCAACAACATGGCTGAGTACGAGGCCCTACTCCACGGCATGCGAGCTGCCAAGGAGATGAACGTCAATCGCCTCCGCTTCTATGGAGATTCCGACCTCGTCGCGGGGCAAGTCGCTGGCACCTGCGATGCCTTCTCCCCCGCCATGGCGGCGTACCACCAAGAAGTGGACAAGTTAGGCGGACACTTTACAGGCTACTCCATCGAGTGGACAGGCGGAAGAACGAGGAGGCCGACGCACTCTCTCGCATCGGGTCAGCTCGACTCGCCCCACCCGTCGGCGTCTTCCTCGACACGATCACCAAGCCATCAGTCTCTCCCCCGAGGGAGATCGACATCGGAGTCCCGCTCCAACCAGAGGCAGCCCTGGTCGCACTCGTCAACGGGCCAGACGACTGGACCAAGCCCTACATCCCCTACCTGGAAGCCGGAACCTTGCCAGCAAACGAGACGGATGCTCGAATGATCGCCCGCCGCTGCAAGTCCTACACCATCATCGACGGCGAGCTCCACAAGCGCAGTGTCACCGGCGTGTTTCAACGCTGCGTCCAACCCGCCGAAGGACGCAAGATCCTCCACGATATCCACTCCGGCGACTGCGGCCACCACGCCGGCGCCCTCTCCCTGGTCGCCAAGGCTATGCGACATGGCTTTTACTGGCCCACCGCACATGCCGATGCCGTCGACATTGTCCAGCGGTGCGCCGGGTGCCAGAAGTACGCCAACCAGACGCACGTGCCAAGGTCGGCGCTCAAAACAATCCCCATCGCCTGGCCATTCGCTGTGTGGGGCATGGATATGGTAGGCCCCTTCAAGAAGTCCCCCTCTGGCTACACCCACCTGCTAGTCGCAGTCGACAAATTCACGAAGTGGGTGGAGGCCAAGCCAGTCCGGAAATGCGACGGGAAGACCGCCACCAAATTCCTACGCGAGCTCATATATCGCTACGGGTTCCCAAACAGCATCATCACGGACAACGGCACCAACTTCACCAAGGGAGCCATGGCCGAATTCTGCGAAGAGCACCACATTCGACTGGACCTCGTGTCAGTCGCCCACCCGGAATCCAACGGCCAGGCGGAACGGGCCAACCAAAGCATCCTCCACGGCCTGAAGCCATGACTCCAAGTACCACTCGAGCGCACCGCCGGGTGCTGGGTCGAGGAGTTGCCCTTTGTCATCTGGGGTATCCGCACCTCAGTCAACAGATCGACAGGGTTCACCCCCTTCTTCATGGTCTATGGCGCCGAGGCAGTCATGCCCACTGACCTCGAGCACGACTCGCCGCGGGTCGTCCACTACACGGAGGCTGCAAACGAGATCGCCCGCCAAGACGGGGTCGACCAACTCGACGAAGCACGTGACCTCGCTCGGTCACGCACCACCATCTACCAGCAGGGACTCCGCCGCTATCACAGACGACGGGTGAAAACTCGCACCTTCGAAGAAGGCGACCTGGTGTTACGCCTCATCCAGGACAAGAAGGGCATGCACAAGCTCTCCCCTCCGTGGGAAGGGCCATTCGCCATCGGGCGCGTACTCGGCAACGGCGCCTACTACCTCATCGACGTCCGCAGGGACGGCGAACTCGACGTCAAGCGACCATGGAATGTAAACCTCCTACGGAAGTTCTACTCCTAGAGCCCCACACATATACTCTCCAGTCGCTATGAAATAAAAGAAACGGTTACCGCAAATTGCGCCTACTCTCCATGACTTGTGCCACTCGCACTCGTAATAACAACGTTACGCTAACCGCAGAAGTCAACCTTTGGTACAGCGATCGGCATGGCTAAGTAGTGCGGTGCAAGAGCACTGAATCACCTCAGGTCTTGCATCGTCCATGAAAAACGCCTACCCGGAGCCCCATTGGAGTCGCCTAGCTCGACTGGTTCTACGAACCAAGAAAACTGCCTTCGCTTCTGATAGCGACCATGGTCCTCCGCATCCTTGGCATAGCGACTCGAACGACTAAGTACCACGCTCGGGGACTGAAGACCAGTTCATCACGAGCGGTCCGGGAAAACGCCAAGTAGGAGAGCATGCCCAGGACTCGCCACGCGACTGACCCCACGGGCCAGGCAGGAGTGACGCGCTCAAACTAACGCGCTAAGTCCTCAACCACCCGCGAGTCGTGCCTAGAACAACCAAGTACCACGCTCGGGGACTCGGCCACCCGACCTCGTTCGCGCAAGGGAAAACAGTAAAGTACAGAGCACTCAAGGGAGTCGCCTAGCGACTGTCTCTCCGAGCCCGGGCGAGTCGACCACAATGATAAAACACATAACAACAACAAATATATCACATACGAGGTAAACCCCACAAAAAGGGCGGACGCGCTCGGGGACTCGTTCAAACATCAATCATAAACACATGACAAATACCAAAATAGACACGATGTCTCATTCGATTGCATGTCGCATTGTCTCATGTTACAAAATATGCCCGCATGGCAGACGTGCTGCTAACGCCACAAGGCAAACTATCCTACTCTGCAGGCTTTGATGACGACTCGCCAACATCCCGGCGATTGTGGATGAACGGCGTGTACGGGTTCGACGGATACGTCGTCAGTTCACCCGCCATCGCCGCATGAAAGGGTTGCTCGACCTTGAAGTCACGATGCGGCGGCTCGGGGTCGCTAGGCACGACGACCGTCTCCTGGTACGGAAGGAGGTCGCCCATTGCCCAGACACGTTCCGAGTACGTGGCGGCGCGGTCCTGCAACTTGAGAACCTCGGACAGCTCCACCACGCCAGTCGACGATGGGTATCCACTCGTCACATTGTCGATGTCGAAGTCCTCGGGGAAGTGGGCAAGTCCAAGACTAAGTGCCGTCGACGCGCCGCGCAGAAACGCCGACCGCGTCATGAACTCAACGACCGCGGGCGCCTTCTCCAAATACTTCCACACCTCAACGAGGTCACTGGGAATCACCTCTGTGGGCGATATCTCTTGGAGATAGGAACGGATGCACATCGCCGACAACGTTGCCGAGTCGACAAGCATGCTTACACACTGCCTCGCGTCGAACGAGCTCGCCTCTTCCTCGCTATCGAAGATGCGACCTGCGAGTAGAAGACAATAATGAATACGACGGATACCACAAAAGGCACAACCGCCGGAAGGGGCATATGCACTTACCAATCAACGGGCGGGCGAGTTCCGTGATGAAGCTTTGAAGCGACGTATGGTCGTCCTGAAGCCCAGCAACAAGGGCATCGGACACTTTGCGATCCTCTTCGGCGGCTGCAATGGCGGCCTTGGCTCGCCCGTCAGCCGAGCTCGCTTCTTCTTTTGCCTCCCGCAGCTCGCGCTCGAGGTTGGCGACCCGCTGTTCAGCCGCACTCAAAGCCGATTGCGCCGCCACCAAATCACCAGCGGGGACAAGCCCCTGGCGAGCTTCCTCTGCCTTCGCGGCAACAGCCTGAAGCCATTTGTTCGCCTCCTGGACGATGGCCAGTTCCTTCGCCGCGCGCTGCTTCGCCCCCAATCGGTCAGCTGATTCAAGTTGCAGACCCTGCATAGCACCAAAAAGGTTAATCAAAGCAGAATTCCTAAGTGCCCACCCGCTGAAGTTCAGCGAGTGCGCACTCGGGGACTGGCAATCAAAAAATTCCTAAGTGCCCACCCGCTGAAAGTCAGCGAGTGCGCACTCGGGGACTGGTACTCAAAGAAATTCCTAAGTGCCCACCCGCTGAAATTCAGCGAGTGCGCACTCGGGGACTGGTACTCAAAGAAATTCCTAAGTGCCCACCCGCTGAAATTTAGCGCGTGCGCACTCGGGGACTGGATGCGAAAAATAAAGTTAAGATATTATAAGAATCAGGCCGCTGCAAAGCACCGACCTGATCCTCGGGGACTGGATGTACCTGGATGGCTGCGCCAAGCATGCCGTGGAGTTGTATCGCGTCCACGGACGCGAGGAGAGCCGGCGTATGCCCACGACGTTGGTCGACTTCAGCATCGGCGGTCCCAGGAGCGTGGCTTGAGGGCGAAGTCCCACTCGCCGCGGCCGCCTTGGTCATGAAGCGTGGGAAGGTAGCGATAGAGGCACCCGCTCCAAAAGAGGTCGGCTCGGCCGTTCCAGGCAAGGGAGCGCCCTCCTTCGTAGACGCGGCTGCCTCCGTCACGGGTCCGGCTGGCGCAACCGCCGTGTCGTCAGAAATAGTGACAACGTCGTCACCCTTGGCCTTCTTGCTGCCATCCGCAGAGACGACGACCTCGTCCGCCTTCCTCTTGCGGGAAGGTTCCTCCTCGCTAACGACGGGTGGCACCTTAGCCATGGTCGGATGGCCCATTCTCTTCACTCCGGTCCTGTGCATCAATCGTATAAGCAAAAATAATTCAAGTAATTATGAAAGACAAAGAAGGGTGAGTGTACTCACTTGGCGACTGGAATAAAGCGTAGCCCCGTACGAAGGCCGGCTGGTTTTTCCAGTTCAGGGCCCAGTTTGCGACTGAGCCCCATCTCCAGGAAGTCGCATGCCCAAGACACGGACGACTTCTTCATGGTTGAGGCTGCAGCCGGAGCATCCCCCAGCCCAGAGACTGGGGCGAATGGCGGAGGCATTGAAGCGAGCGGCACCTCCACGGTCGCCGTGTCCAGCACGGCTGTCGTTGGTGGCGCCTCGTCCTTGGCCAGGCTGGGGGCGTCAGAACTGTTCGCTGAATGTGGCGGCGAGGCCGGCCTCGTCGGTCTGGTCTTTGTCTTCCTTGGAGGCGCCTTCACCTCCTTTTCCTTCTTCTTATTTTTCGATGGAGTCGTCTGGCGGCGCGAGGTGGTTTCTGGAAGCTCGTCATCGTCATCATGGCGCTCGAGGCTTTTACTTGCCTCAAGCTCTCGTTGACGCTGCCCACGGGTCTTGCGGAGCAGTGGGGCGATTTCTTCTTCGGATTCGTCGTCGCTGTCGCCCTCATCGCTCCCGGCATTGCCCTTGGCGGGAGGCGACTCGCCTACGTCCTGGACGGACGAGCTCAAGTTCTCATCGTCCGAAGGTGGGAGCCATCCTTCCACCACTTGGAATAGCTGCAATGAATACAAAATGATATTAGAATTACCGCGACTGCATAAACTACGACTGCGAGCGAAGTGAAACGATTAATGTTGGAGCTGGACGCTTTGCGGTATAGGGGGCGACCCCAGCCTGCGCATCCAGGTACACCGCCTGGGTAATTTTCTTCAGTGCTGGGAGATAGTCCTCCAGCTTCCACTCGTCGAGGAAGGCCTTCGTCGAGTCTCCCCGGCCCGTGTACTGGTACATGTAGTGCTCGCGCTGAGCGAGCGGGACGAGCCACCGCCCGAGCCAGCAGTTGTACAGGTTTATCGTCTGGAGGCCCTTCTTTTTCAGACCGCGGATGGTCTGGAGCATCTCGTCGACGACCATCCGCTGATCGTTGGGGAGCTTGCCAACTTGGAGATGGCGCGGCTCGGACCGATTGGCGGAATACCGCGGGATCGCCGCCTCGCCCTCCGGGGTCTCCTCGGCCACGTAAAACCACGACTTCTTCCAGTCGCTCGCTGCCTTGGCGGGCAGCATCAGATCGAAGAATGAAGCCTTTGACTTGAGCTAGAAGGTTAGGCCGCCCGCGGCTAGCATTGGGCCGCCTGCTTCCTCGCGGCTGATCCGTCCGTGGAACAGATCTTGCCACAAGGGGAAGTAGGGTCGGCAGCCCAAGTAGGATTCGCAGAACGCCACGAAGATGGCGAGCTGCTTGATGCTGTGGGGACCCAGATCCGAAGGCTGGATCCCGTAGTAGGCGCAGAAGCGCCGGAAGAACAGGGATGTGGGGAACCCTAGCCCCCGTTCGAGATGGCTGGTAAAGCAGATGAACTCCCTCTCTCGCGGATTCCAGATCGTCTCTCCGGCTGCAGGAATACGCCAACAGCCGGCTCGCAAGATCCCGGCCTCCTCGAAGGAAGCTAGTTGCGCCCTCGTGCACTTAGATCTACCCCACGGCTCGGTGGAAAGGGCCATGGCCGAGAGGTTTGCTGGGGGTCGGGGGATTTCGGGTCGGCTGGATCGCGATGCGAAGGGAGGCGGAAGGTGCGCGTAGTCGGAGGAAATGGTGAGAGGATGGTTCTCTGATCGCCTACCATTCCTCTTATATAGCGGTTGTTACCCGCCAAATCAGGGAGCCGTTACTCCACGGTGATTACGCCAAAAGTTACCGTTGGATTACCCCAAGGGCTAGTTTGACCACGGTTAACGGTCCAACTTCGGCCATTCGACTCGCCGACCCAATCACTATGACAGTGTTTTGTCGACTCGACTCGCCAAAGCTGCGATCAGGATGACTGGTTTTCTCCTTTATACAGGAGCCCGCCGACGATTCGACTAGATGTCTACTCTGAAGCCGTATACTCCGACTGCCAGCAACCACCTACACCTAATCGATGGCGGCCTCGGGGACTACTGATGGGGATATGCCTACCGGGGTATACCCAGCAGGACGTTTCCGACTGGCCCAAAGAACTGGCGAGTGGGCCTGCAAGACGTTGACTGGATTAAATCCCAGCAAGGAGCCAAGCGACTGGAAGCTGAAGGCCCAGGCGAGTGGATAAGCCTAGTCGGATTAGGTTAAACGAGTACCGAAGCTCTAACTGAATCGGTTGAGATATGTAAACCCTAGGGGAGGTGAGCCTATATAAACCTCCCTATAGGGCGAGTAGAGATACGTTCCATCATACACCCAAGCGACTCGCCGCCTAGCCGCCGAGCTCGCCCATTGTACCACCTCCATAATACAATCTAGCAGGAGTATGTCTTTACCCTCCGGGGGGCCGAACCTGGGTAAACCCTGTGTCTTTGCCCTCATCTCGCACCGCAGATGGCTGGCCGCCCTTGCCCTTGTTCTACTACTCGCTGCCAATTGCAGCATCTGCCGTGACCATTCCCACGACACAATCTCTTTTTGGTTGTGCACTAGAAGAAAACCACCCAGGGACTTAGAGATTGAACATGTTTCTCGTACAGTGGCTTCCGTGTACAGCCACATGCTAAATGGGCACTGGCTTAGTCAACTACATAGTGGAAGGCCCATGCATTGGCCTCTTCAGGTTAACCGGAATGAGGGAACTAGGAACCCTACATTGGTGCCTGAAGACAAGCTAGCATTGTGTATTGGGAGGACCCTATGGAAAGACTTCGTCACATTCTCAATCTGCCAGTACTCCATCTTGGTGAGTACTTATCCAGCGGCCACTGGTGGCATCAAGATGAGAATGTGTCATGTGGATAAAGTGTACAACTTCTGCAGAAGATAAAAATATAAGTACTTAGCCGTGTCCCCGGTTATGGACAATACTGAGCAACTAAGGCCTGAAGCTATGGGAAATCTCGACATTCCAATTTCTAAAAGAAAAACTTGAAAGTGACAACAAGAGACTTGAAACACTTGGTGGATTCCAAGGAGTTTAGAAAGATTTGACAAAAGATTAAAACTATTTTGAAAATATAGGATAAAACTATAATGCTTTCTGCAAATGAGCCTAAACCCCACTTAGCCAAATATGCATGTATTGATAGGATCCACTCATATTCTACATAGTAGTGAAACTTGCCAATACAATTCAAATGTATTGACCCTTGTGGCTGTAACTTGTTATGTTGCAGGTTTGTTTGATATTAGTGAAGTTGATTGATTAGGATTACAAGTCTACAACCAACATGTTTGCCTGTGGCACTTTGAAGATGAAGGACCCCATGCTTATAGATATTATGCTGCAATGTAATGTAATAACCAAATGAGCTATGTAAGATGTAATAAAATTATGTTATTCCTGGTTATAAAGTTGTATTATGACCTTTGTTTCTTGATATTACATCTTAACTGTGGAAGCTAGCTATTGATCCAGGGACTATCATTATAAACACAGGGATCTCTACCTTATTAAAGGTTGGGACCTCTACAGATGGTATCAGAGCATTGTGTTGCCTGTAGGATTTGTAACCCTAGGATTGGACAAAATCCCTTAGAAAAATAGGAGTTGTATTTGTTCCAAACTTATTTACAAACAATCTTGTAAACTCTTTCCTCAACCATTTTGGTTTTGATTCTACATCTCTTCTATTTCAACTTGATGGATAAAGCCTACCCCATGGCCAAAGACTTCACCATGTGCAAAGGACTTCATCAAGTCTAATGACTTCAACATCTTCAACCTTGGATATCAACTCTAATGACTTCAACATCTTCAGCATTTTCACCAAGGACTTCAACCTTGGATATCACTAAGGACAAGTGAGACAAGAAATCTTGCTCAAGATTTGGAGACTAAGGAAACACAAATTAGAAGGAACCATCATCACCTTTGAAGTTTTGCGATCAAGAGTTTTCCCAAGGAAACCGTGATCTCATGCAAAAGAGAATCAACCAAGAAGGATGGAAAGATCACAAATGAACCATATAGATGGACCACCATATTTTGTTTAAGTCAAACCCACCAACTTATGTGGTGTAACAAAAATATTTTTGGTTGCCTAAGAATATGCTTGGAAACTTGTGTTTGAAAGGAGTGTTTATTTGTGATTGCTTGCACATTGTTTGTGTGAATTGTGAAGTGTGTGATTAGAATTATTTCCTTAGAGATATTTTGCCTATTCTAATCTCAATTCAACCCAAACAGATGACTACTCCAAGAGACTCCAACACCAAGGTTGATGACACCAACAACAACCAAGAGGACAACATGAGAGAACTTATAGCAACCCAAAACCAGTTGAACCAAGTGATAGCTCAATTCATAGCCAACACCAGTGGGGAAGATCCAACCCTGCAAAGATTTTTGGAAACCCAAGCCAAAATGTTGCATAAGGTGACAGATCAAATGATCAACATGGAAGGCAACTCTTCCAAAGGAGTTTGTGACAACAAGGATGACAAAGATGTTATTCTAGAAGGAACCAAAGCTTGCAATATTTGTGGAGACAAGGATCACACTTCCAAGGAGCATGGAGATCAATGCCCCAACTGTGAAGAGAAACATCCAGTTGGCCAATGTCCCACCTCTCAAGCTACTTGCTACCTATGTGAAGGAAATAATCATGTCCCCATCCAATGCCCCATCTATTCCATAGTTGAACAAAGGAAACAAGGTGGAGTGCAACAACTGATTGCAAACTATCTAGAAGGAGCTAAGTCTACCAAGAAGGATGAGGACAAAGGAAAATCTCCACTTATACCTCCATGCAATACAACCCTATTTAAAGGACCAAAGAAGAATCATATGAATTATCCAAGGAGCAATAAAAGGTCCAAGAAACCAGTAGACATTCCTACCTATGAGATAACATATGAAGAACATGAACTAGAAGCACTCCTAGCTTTGGAGAAACCCAAGAAAAAGAAGGACAAAATCCATGTGCAATGTAATCATTGTAAAGAAATGGGACACTATTCCAGTGAATGTACAGAGAAGAATAAGTATAAAGAGATTGGCCAAGTATGGTGCAACAATAACAAAGAGCTAGGCCATAACGTGGCAACCTGTCCACAAGAGATACGTGAAGGACTCAAACTTATCACATGTTACAACTGTGGCAACCAAGGGCATTATGCAAGCAACTGTCCAGAAAAGATGAAGCACAAGATAAACAAGCCTATGAAGGATCTCAGCCTTGTCACATGTTTCAAGTGTGGAAACAAAGGACACTATGCAGATGTTTGCCCAGAGAAGTTTCCCCAAGATCCCAAGCAAGCCAATATGTAATTTAGTTGGAAAATTTTTAAGGGTGGTAGTACCCTAGATGCTATGAACCAACTTGTAACCCTAGCCTTCCCAAATCTCGGGACGATATTTATTTTAAGGGTGGTATCCTGTCACATCCCAAGATTTTCCAAATCTTGTTATGTGAAAAATAAATGAATAAAATAAAACTTTGTTGATTTTCAGGGTGAGAAGAAACTTTTGATTCCAATTGGGAACTTTCAAACCTATTTTGATCAAACAAATCCTAAAGGGATTTGAAAAGATAAACAATTAATAAAGAAAATTTTAAATAAGTAGAATTACTACTTTTGGATCTTTTAGTAAAAAGATTTAGTTTTCAAATGAAAAGGTAGAAATATAAATAAGGATTATTTTATAGAGCCAAATTAAATCTTGGCCAAGCTTTTGAATTAAAATATTCCTATTTGATTAAAATAGTAAAGGTTTATTTAAATAAAACAATGAGGATTTATTAATATCCCATTTTATTAAATTAAGGACTTTTCCCATTTTAATTAAACACTAAAACTTGTTATTTTATTTTCAATGAGTTTTCCAAGTGTTTTATATTTTCAAATAAAACTTACTGAAATGATTTTGGGATTATGTAAGTTTCAAATGGAGTTTTAATAATCAAATCCTATTTGAATTAATAACTAAGGACTATTTTATTTAATTATTAAATAGATCCTAAAAGAATAAAAATATTATTTTATTTTGG
Organism: Avena atlantica; assembly: GCA_910589765.1. Classification (NCBI taxonomy): domain Eukaryota; kingdom Viridiplantae; phylum Streptophyta; class Magnoliopsida; order Poales; family Poaceae; genus Avena; species Avena atlantica. The sequence goes on from OU342734.1 coordinate 354,972,438, forward strand.
GACTTGGAATTTGTTGTTAAACAGAACTGAACTCAATACCAAAGTGTGGTGGAAGTTTGATTGATTTGAATGTTTGAATTGTTTGTTTGAAAAAAAAAACAGAAAATCAAATATAAAAAGGAAAAAGTAATCAGTATAAAAAAATGGATCATACCAAACCCAACCCAACAACCCAGCGAGGCCCAGTCACAGCCCAACTTCTTTCCCCTCTCTGCGAAACGTTTTACTGAAAAACCGACCCGCAGAGTCACAGACAACGGGACCCCACCGCACCCTTCTCTCTCTCACTGCCAGACGACCCCACTAGCCACCTCAGCATCGTCTTCCCCCTGATCACGTAGCCCTGCCGTTGCTGCCATTTACTCCGGCGATCAATTCGCGTTAACAGCGACCATAACTCCCCCTGCGACCACGCGTGCATAAACGCCCCTCTCCCCTCTCTCATTTCCCCCAGACAGCTCCTCCTCTCTGCCTCTAGGCTGCCTCAATTCGAGCCCGCGCCCCAAATACTCCGACGAGGTTTTCCACCAATTCCGGCCACACCTCGCCGCCCCTTTCCTTTCTCTGCACGCGAGCTTGCTTTCCACCTCCTGGCGCATCTCCCTGTTCCACTCATTCGCTCGCGGGCGCCCCAGAACGTCGACTTCGTCTTCATCTGAGCGCCGCCGCGTCTGCCCCTTCTCCGGCGACCTCTCCCTGGTAAGTCTCGACCGCCCCGACACCTCCTATTGATGCTCACATCATCAGCAGTTCAACCCGCGTCTGAACGTGCCTTTGCTTTGCCTTGGGGTGAACCACAACGTCGCCCCCGTCATCAAACAGAAACACCTGCCGCTCGCAGCTACTCCGACGAGGAATTGGCCGTAGCACCGAGCGCCCCTCGCCAGACCAGCACCACCTCGAGCTTCACCTCGACCACGCGAACACTGTAAGCCATCTCCCCCTCTCCCTCGCTTCCTGCAACGTCGGCAAGCACACCTTCTGACCGCGCGCCGCCGCCAGCCGCCGCGCAGCGCCGCTAGTTCTTGGTAGCCTCGCTGTAGCCGTTAGATCGAAATTGTCTGGTTAAGATTAGATTGTAACGAAGGGGTACGAAATGATATACGCCGTACGATTTAAGTGAGATCTAACGCAACGCATCAGTCGATCCACCTGAATCGGTACCGACCAATGAGCTTGAGCCACGTGGACTGGTTTTGATTTAAAACAAAACTCTGAATCTGATTTAGGTACAAACTTGTAAATTGCATAAATTTAAATCTACACGTCCAAAATTTGCAAATTTTATATCAATGGATTCAGCAAAACAAGCCCTAGCCAACCATGCACTTTGTTTAGTAAAAAGCTTCTGGTAAAATGTTTGTTTTTGCAGAAACTTGTGTATGCATGTTTAGAATATAAAATTTGTTCTAAAAAGATTTTGGGGATGAAATCTTTGCAAAATGGTTTGTTGTGAACCTACTAACCCTAGGAAACAAATTATGGATTTAAAAATGTATTTTGTGAAGTTTAGGAGTAAATACTTGAATTAATTCATTTCTAGTCAAATAAAAATATTGATTTTGATATGGAAAGGATTTTTGAGTAAAATCTTTGGGAAATGATTTGATTCAAATCTTCTGACCCTAAACACCAAGTTTTGTGAATTAACAAATTATTTGGTGATCAATATAAAATTGTTGCTTTGCTAAAAACATTTTCCACCACATGAAATAATATTTTGATTTAAGAAATGGTTTATAGATAAAACCCTTTTGCAAATGACTTTTCCACTTTAGAAATGACCACTTTGAACCTTACAATGTTTAGAGCTTAGTAGAAACCACCTTTGCAAATAAAATTATCTTTTGCATGCTTGCATGCATGACTTAGTTTCTATTATTTTATGTGTGATGAATTGTTTGTATAATGGTTGGAATGCTAGTTGAATCTATGTTTGCGTGATTGATTTGTAGTGAAGTTAAAAGAGTGTGATATTAGCACGATCAAGAAGTGAACCAAACATCATCTACCAAAAAGGCAAGTGACACTATCATCCAAGTCCTACTATTTTCATTACACTTAGTGGATTTTGAAACATGCATGATAAGGACTACTATATTTTGCTATGCTAAATCCTATTAGGATACCCTTATACATTCCTTAGTGAAAACAATGTAGTTGTAACAAGCTTAGCCCTGCTATATATATTAAGATGAGATTCATGTTGAGATTATATGAAGTTGGGAAAAGACTTATGTTTTATATAATAAAACAAGTACTCAATGAACCACCTGGGTGGACATGGATACTCAAGTTTTGGACAAGGTGGCAAAAAAAGGAACCATGTTTATATGGCAATCTCTTTTTGGTTGTGCACTAGAAGAAAACCACCCAGGGACTTAGAGATCGAACATGTTTCTCGTATAGTGGCTTCCGTGTACAGCCACATGCTAAATGGGCACTGGCTTAGTCAACTACATAGTGTAAGACACATGCATTGGCCTCTTCATGTTAACCGGAATGAGGGAACTAGGAACCCTACATTGGTGCCTGAAGACAAGCTAGCATTGTGTATTGGGAGGACCCTATGGAAAGACTTCGTCACATTCTCAATCTGCCAGTACTCCATCTTGGTGAGTACTTATCCAGCGGACACTGGTGGCATCAAGATGAGAATGTGTCATGTGGGTAAAGTGTACAACTTCTGTAGAAGATAAAAATCTAAGTACTTAGCCGTGTCCCCGGTTATGGACAATACTGAGAAACTAAGGCCCGAAGCTATGGGAAATCTCGACATTCCAATTTCTAAAAGAAAAACTTGAAAGTGACAACAAGAGACTTGAAACACTTGGTGGATTCCAAGGAGTTCAGAAAGATTTGACAAAAGATCAAAACTATTTTGAAAAGATAGGATAAAACTATAATGCTTTCTGCAAATGAGCCTAAACCCCACTTAGCCAAATATGCATGTATTGATAGGATCCACTCATATTCTACATAGTAGTGAAACTTGCCAATACAATTCAAATGTATTGACCCTTGTGGCTGTAACTTGTTATGTTGCAGGTTTGTTTTATATTAGTGAAGTTGATTGATTAGGATTACAAGTCTACAACCAACATGTTTGCCTGTGGCACTTTGAAGATGAAGGACCCCATGCTTATAGATATTCTGCTGCAATGTAATGTAATAGCCAAATGAGATATGTAAGATGTAATAAAATTATGTTATTCCTGGTTATAAAGTTGTATTATGACCTTTGTTTCTTGATATTACATCTTAACTGTGGATGCTAGCTGTTGATCCAGGGACTAGCATTGTAAACACAGGGATCTCTACCTTATTAAAGGTTGGGACCTCTACAATAAGCTAGTAATCTTACTGAAGCACATTGATCATATACAAGATCAAAGACCATGTATCAAGAATAATACCAAAACTCACTAATCTTAAATTAATCGAACCACAGGTCACAAGTAATCTCGTCAAGCAAATGAACCCTGGTTATAGAGATGTAACCTTGACAGGGGGTAATCACAACAAGCATGCTTGACATGGCTAGGTAGATGGAGCATAGATAGAAACACAGTAGGGGAAGCACACTTACCCGAGGTCCTCGCAAAAAGTTAGAAGACGAAGCAGAGGAGTGGCCGACGGCGATGAAGATGCGGCAGCACGGGGAGCACCCCCGGAGGGGCGCTGCAACCCGCACCTGCAGCTCATCAGGAGCAGCCTGTGGAGAAGGGGTGAAGATCGTGAGCAACCCAGCACGGCGTCGACAAAGCACCAAGGAGGATGAACCCTAACCCTAGCCTCGGGTGAGGGTCAGCGTGGCCGAGAGAAGACCCTAGATAGGAATTGACTTGGACAGGATTGTGCGGCAGCATCGACTCGGTAGTCTTGCACCGAGGCATGACCACGGCGGTGGAGTCTGTCGAAATCAAACAGAGCCAGGGGCGGCCATGGCAACACCGGCGTGAGGACGAGAGAGATAAGGTCGAGCGTAGGAAAGAGGGGCTACTGGGCCGATGGGTCGGTCCAGTGACAACTGGATGGGGTTTGACCCCAAGACCAGTTGGGCCAAGTTCGGTCCAGATGGGCCCATTGGTGAGCCTGGCCCAATTCCAAAGAAAAAAAAGATATTTATCAAATCACTAAATTACCAAACTACACCTGAACATAATTTATACCCTAGAAAAATATAGAAAAATCCCAAAAATACATATGATATATCAAAATGACCACAAAAATAATATCTACCTAATAAAAATATAATTTTAATTGTTTAAAATAAATATAAAGTAAAATAATTATTAACACCATTAAATCTTAAATGAAATGTTATAAAATAAAAAAAAACCCTAAAAATAAATAAAAAATAATTTTTGTGTATCAAAATAACTCTACTATTTTATAAAAATACTAATTTGGAGTTTTACAAATAAAACATAAAGCAAATATTTAAAGACACTTAATTCTTTGATGAATTTTATAAAAATAAATATAATACTTAAAAATAAATAAAATTCATTTTTAAGGTCTTGAATAAATATATTGCACTATAAAAATATTAAATATATTATTAGAAAAGTCTTTAATATTTTAAATAATAAATCCTTACCTAATACCTATTTTGTGAATTCTTTAAAAATAACTGTTAAGTAAGAAATAAACACAGTTCTTATAAAACCTTGAGCAATTAGTGTCTTTGTACCAAATTCCAAACCCATAACTTAAATTCATAATCAAATTTAAGTATAACTTTTAACTTCAAAATATTCTTTTAAAAATCTTATTAAGAATCCTTTTAAATAAACATTGGGTATCACTCATTTATATAATATGGTGAATAATCATTATATCTTAACCATTATTAACATAACTTTAAATTCTAACAAATTACTAAGATCATCTAATTATGCTCCCATTAAATAAATACAAATTACTTTCTTAATAAGCAAAACAAATTTAATTTAAATCATTCACTTAAATATAAAGTGAATAATTCCACACCTTAGTTATACCTATAATAAATCTGAAACTTGGGAATAATTAAAATATATTACATATTAAATTTACTTAACCTTTTAAAGTTAACTTTAGTCTCAAAGCTTATAAACATTAGGTCTAATAAATCACTTATGTTTTTATAATTAACTTTGGTCTATTTAACTTAAGACATAAAGCATCTCAAGTCCAAACTAATAAATCAAACACCAAAAGACATTGATCATGTTCTATTAACAATGATGACTGTTTAAACCTTAGAAAGGAAATATTTTCTTCAAATGTTATTCTTTTTGCCACTTCAAGCAACGACTTTAGGATAGTTCTTTCAAACCTTAATAATCCAATACATAGACTTCCATCCTAATCACCAAATAGCAACTAATCTAAATCTTAAATTACTATTGCACTCCACTTTTCTATCTTGAATATCAAAACTTAAAATCCCTATAGATGCACTTCATCTGAAGTAAAAATTTGCAGATAAACCAACTCTTAAAGGAATCACCTAAGTTCACTTCACTTACAATATTAGGGATTCACTTTGGGGGATTTTACAAAATGCATAGCATTACTTATGCACAACAGCATATTGCTTCTTTAAACATTAGTCCTTACCGGACCAATGATGCAGATTTTAGATATTGGATCTTATGTCGTCACGAAGACCGTGAGTGCATAATCTTGCAATCACAGAAGGCAAGTTCACACTTGCTCATGTTCTTTGATTATTTTCTGTAAAGTATTTTGCAAATCTAGTGTTGTCATCACCTGCATTTGAAAAAGGTCCGAAAACACTATTTTCAAATAATGTGATTATAGGTTATTTACCATGAGGTAATAACCTACTATGAAAGTTCCGGGGCAGTGATTGGCTTGGATCTTAGACTGGCCCCCATACCAAGGAAGTATGGAGAAGGTCATGACTTGGTTGTGCAACAAGGCTAAGGTCTCTCATGGGTAAAGTAACGCACCTCTGCAGAGTGTAAGAACTATAACTTGTTACTCCCTGTTCCAGGAAGGTGCTGCGAACGCGGCGGGAAAGGAACTCCATGAAAGTTCTGGTAAACCCGTGAAGGCTGATGGACATAGCTTTTCAGAATAAAAGCAACCTTTGAAGAAATGTATACGAAAACCTGCATTGCCTACGACCTATGGTTTGTGGCTATAGATATAGTGCATCAAACACTCCTTTTCTAGTGAACTTGCTGAGTACGCTCGTACTCAACGTATCTTCTTAACCCTTGCTAGGTTCTGAAGCCAGTATAGACGATGTCTACATCAAGTTATGCTCCAGTAATCATCACCAGAATCTAAAGTTCTCCAATGAAGTCAAGAAAGTCAATATATACATCAACTCAAGTGAAGACGAAGTTACTGATTAGATAGGAACATAATCTCTAGCCATAGAACCTATTTCTATAGCGTATTGCAATAGCCGCAATGCTAGACCATTAGTTAAAATACTAGTCTTAATAGTATGATAGTTTTTGAGTTGTTTATTTCTGATTCTTCTTTGTAAGAAGATTCTTTCTCTCTCTTTAACCTAGAGTGTTCTTTGGATCTTGTGCAAAGAGTTGAGTTGTAACCTATAGTCATGTCTTGGACCTGCTATGTTTCTGTTGTACCACTCTAAGGGATGTAATACTAGTGAACAGTGTTTCATTGGTGTTATGTCAACGACTATAGTGTACTACATCATGCAGTGGTATGCCGGGTCACCGCAGGAATGGTCCATGAATGTGTCATGGGTAAGTGGAATGATTGGATCATATCGTAGGTCACTTGGTTTGGGCATTTGCGAGATATAATTAAAGCTCTAAATTGAAAGTCAAAAGGGAGGTTTGAAAAGTCAAACTGGAACAATAGTTTCCTAGTGGAAGAAGGAAAGAGTCCTTCCTTCTATCCAACTTGGGTTTGGGTTTGGATTCAAACTCTCCCCTCCCAAGGCTTCCCCCCTCTCATAAATAGAGGGGGAGGGCTTCCCCAAAGACCACAACACCAAGCCCTCCCCATCGTGCGCCGCCGCCGCCAAGCCGCCACCACCGCCTAGCGCCGCCGCCGGCCTGTCGTCGTCGCCCTAGCCGCCACCGACACCTCCTCCTCCTCCTCTCCGGCTTCTAAACTAAGGTCACCGGAAACCCTAGATCCACCATAACTCGCACCGGCTTAGGCGAAGCCCTGCGGGATCTTCCCTCTACTTCCGATACCACGCCGTCGTGCTGCCGGAATCGCGAGGGGAGAACTACAACCTCCGCTGCCTGCTGGAACAAGGGAGAGGAAGGTCTTCATCGAGTACCGAATGTGTGACCGACTGTGGAAGCGCTACCAAAACGCAGCACCGGAAGGATCGTCTACGCAAACTTGAGATCGACAAGTGTACGACTACATCACCCACGAGAATCTGCTCTTGTTAACCTCTTTGGAATCTTCGAGGGTTAGTACTCTAATCGACTCGTTGCTACAATCTAGTAGATATATCTTGGCTTGTTTGTGTGCATGCGTTAGAATTTTTTTGTTTTCCATGCTATGAACCCCAACAGTGGTATCAGAGCCATGTCTATATGTAGATCTGTTGCACTAGTAGAACACAATGGTCATTGTGGGTGTTAATGCTTTTATTGTTGATTTCTTCTTGTGTACTTTGCATCTTGCGGGATGGTGGGATGAAGCAGCCCAGGCTAACCTTACATGACATCGTTCATGAGACTTGGTCCATGCTTGACATGCAACTTGTATTGCATAAGTAGCTTTGCAGGTGCCTGTTTCTCCCAACATAGTTAAGATTCAATTTACAACGGGTGATTGACAATACTAGTATCAACGTTGTGGTTCTTGTTCGTAAGTTAGAATGACACTTATTGAAATCCCAAACCACGTAAGACATGCAAAGAAAATTAGAGGCGTCTAACTTTTGTTTTCAGGGGTGTGTTGTGATGTGATATGGCCATGATTGTGATTATATATGATGTATGCAATGTTCCTTATTGTAAGTCGGCAGCCGGCAGGAGCCATATGGTTGTCTTTTTAATTCTGTTAAGACATGCGTGTCTATTATTCAAAGTAGTTGTAATAGTTGATGCTGGTGGACGACAACCATGAAGCGGCGCCATTGACCTTGACGCCATACCGGTGATGATGGAGATCATGTTCGTGCTTGAAGATGGAGATCGGAAGCACAAGAAGAAAGGCCATATCATATCACATATTATGAATTGCATGTGATGTTAATCCTTTTATGCATCTTGTATTGCTTAGTTCGTGACGGTAGAATTATAAGTTGATCCCTCTCAAAAAATATCAAGTTATAAAGTGTTCATCCTTAGTAGGCACCATTGCTAAAGCTCGTTGTTTCGAAGTACCACGTGATGATCGGGTGTGTTAGATTCTGCGAGTGTATACAACGGGAGCAAGCCAGATTTGCTCCTGCGGAAGCTAAGGTTTGATCTTGACGAGCATAGCATGTATAGACATGGTCTCGGAACACGGATCACCGAAAGGTAAAGCATGAGTCATATAGTAGATATGATAAACACATTGATTGTTCGCCATTGAATCTACATCAACTCTCGTGGGTTTTGATGTGGTGAATTTGGTTCATGTGATCACTAAAACAATGTGATGGATATTGTTTTGAGTGGGAGTTCACCTAGATTAATTTAACTATTAATTAAAGCTCAATTTGTCATAAACTTAGTCTAAACTATTGCAGATATGTTGTAGATCAATGGCGGCCCCTACCATCAATTTTAATGCGTTCCTAGAGAAAGAAAAGTTGAAAAAAAGGAAGCAACTTCGCGGATTGGTTCCACAATTTGAGTATTGTCCTCAATGATGGTAATTTGACCTATGTGCTGGATGCACCGCTGGGTGACCCACCTACAGCTTATGCTACCGATGAGGTAAAGAATGTTTTCCTCGCTCGGAAGAATCAATACTCCACAGTTTAGTGTGCTATCTTGTATAGTTTGGAATTGGAGCTTCAAAAAAGGTTTTAGAACCATGACCCAAATGATATTGTTCGTGAACTTAAAATGATATTTGAGGCTCACGCGACAGTTGAGAGTTATGAGGCTTCCGAAAAGTTCTTTAAGTGCAAGATGGAAGAGGGCAGCTCCGTCAGTGTGCACATGCTTAAGATGTCTGGGCACGCAAGCAAGCTTCAAAGCTTGGGTATAGTGATTCCTAATGCTTTGGGGATTCACCGTCTCCTCCAATCACTACCACCAAGTTACAAGAACTTTGTGATGAACTACAATATGCAAAACATGGACAAGTCGTTGCCCGAACTATTCTCCATGTTAAATTCTGTGGAAGTGGAGATCAAGAAAGAGCACCAAGTGTTTTTGGTCAATAAGACCAAAAAATTAAAAAAGCAAGGCAAGTGTAAGGAAAAGGGAAACTTCAAGAAGGGCGGTAAGAAAGTTACCGCACCGGCGAAGAAGACCAAGGCTGGGCCTAAGGCTGATACAGAGTGCTTTTACTGCAAGGGAGAAGGTAACTGGAAGCGGAATTTCCCTAAGTAGTTGGCGGATTTGAAGAACGGCAACATCAAGAAAAAAGGTATATTCGATATACATGTTATTGATGTGTATCTCACTAGTACTCGTAGTAGTGCCTAGGTATTTGATACTGGTTCAGTTGCTCACATTTGTAACTCGAAACATGTGCTACAGAATAGACGGAAACTAGCGAAGAACGAGGTGATGATGAGCATTGGAAATGGATCAAAGGTTGATGTGATCGCGGTCGGCAAGCTACCTCTTCATCTACCATCGGGATTAGTTTTATACTTAAATAATTGTTATTTGGTGCTTGCGTTGAGCATGAACATTATATCCGGATCATGTTTATTGAGAGACGGTTACTTGTTTAAGTCCGAGAATAATGGTTGTTCGATTTGTATGAGTAATATGTTTTATGCCCATGCACCTTTTATAGATGGTATATTCTTATTGAATCTCGATTGTAGTATTACACATATTAATAACATTGAAGCTAAACGTTTGAAATTGAGCGATAACTCGACCTATATGTGGCACTATCGTCTTGGTCACATTGGAGTGAAGCGTATGAAGAAACTCCATTCCGATGGACTTCTTGAATCACTTGAAAGATGTGAAGCATGTCTGATGGGTAAAATGACTAAGACTCCATTTTCTGGTATGATGGAGCGAGCTATAGACTTATTGGAAATCATACATACCAATGTGTGTGGTTCAATGAGTGTAGCATCGCGCGGTGGTTATCATTATGTTCTTACCTTCACGGATGACTTGAGTAGATACGAGTATATCTATCTCTTGAAACATAAGTCCGAAACTTTCGAGAAGTTTAAGGAATTTCAAAGTGAGATAGATAATCAACGTAACAAGAAGATTAAATTTCTACGATCTGATCGTCGAGGTGAATATATTAGTTACGAGTTTGGCGAGCATTTGAAGAAAAGCGGAATACTTTCACAATTGACACCGCCGGAAATGCCACAATGTAATGGTGTGTCCGAACGTCGTAATCGAACTCTCTTAGATATGGTTCGTTCTATGATGTCACTTACAGATTTACCGCTATCGTTTTGGGGTTATGCATTAGAAACAGCCGCATTCACTTTAAATAGGGCACCATCTAAATCCGTTGAAACAACACCGTATGAATTATGGTTTGGGAAGAAACCTAAATTGTCGTTTCTTAATGTTTGGGGTTGCGAAACTTATGTAAAGAAGTTACAGCCAGACAAGCTTGAACCCAAAGCGGAAAAATGCGTCTTCATAGGATACCCGAAGGAAACTATTGGGTATACCTTCTATCATAGATCCGAGGGAAAAATCTTCGTTGCCAAGAATGGATCCTTTCTAGAGAAGGAATTTCTCTCGAAAGAAGTGACTAGAAGGAAGGTAGAACTCGACGAGGTTGTTGAACCTTTTCTCGAACTTGCGAGTAGCGCAACACTGGAAGTAGTTCCTGTGGCTCCTACACCAATAAGAGAGGAAGCTAATGATGTTGATAATAAAACTTCGGTTGAAGTAACTACGGAACCTCGCAGGTCAACGAGAACTCGCACAACTCCTGATTGGTATGATCCCATTATGAGTGTCACGTTGGTGGACAACACCGATCACCCTGCGACATATGAGGAAGCGATGATGAGCCTAGATTCCAATAAATGGCAAGAAGCCATGAAATCCGAGATTGGATCCTTGTACAAAACCAAGTATGGACTTTGGTGGACTTACCTGATGGCCGGAAGGCCGTCGAGAACAAATGGATTTTCAAGAAGAAAACAGATGCTGATGGTAATGTTACTATCTATAAAGCTCGACTTGTTGCAAAAGGGTTTCGACAAATTCAATGAGTTGACTACGATGAGACTTTCTCACCAGTAGCGAAGCTAAAGTCTATGAGGATTTTGTTAGCAATCGCTGCATATTATGATTATGAGATATGGCAGATGGATGTCAAAACGGCATTCCTCAATGGAGACATTGATGAAGAGTTGTATATGGTACAACCCAAAGGTTTTGTCGATCCTAAAGGTGCTAACAAGGTATGCAAACTTCAACGGTCCATTTATGGATTGAAGCAAGCATCCTGAAGTTGGAATCAACGTTTTGATAAGGTAATCAAAATCTTTGGTTTTATACAAACTTATGGAGAAGCTTGTATTTACAAGAAAGTGAGTGGGAGCTCTGTAGCATTCTTAATAATATATGTAGATAACATATTGTTGATTGGGAATGATGTAGACCTTCTTAATAGTGTCAAGGATTATTTGAATAATAGTTTTTCAATGAAAGATCTTGGCGAAGCAGCTTACATATTAGGCATAAATGTTTATAGAGCTATATCAATACGCCTAATATCATTGTCACAAAGTACATATTTGGGCAAAGTTCTAAAGAGGTTTGGAATGGAAGATAGAAAGAAAGGGTTCTTGCCCATGTTTCCGAATAGGACCTTGAGTAAAACTCAAAGTCCTGCAATGGCAGAAGATAGAGAAAGGACGAGTAAGACTCACTATGCCTCAGCCATAGGATCTCTTATGTATGCCATGCTATGTACTAGACCCGACATTGCATATGCTGTTAGTTTGACTAGCAGGTATCAAAGTGATCCAGGAGTGGATCATTGGACGGCGGTCAAAAACATCCTTAAGTACTTGAGAAGAACTAAGGATATGGTTCTTTCTTATGGAGACGATGAACAACTAGTTGTTAATGGTTACCCCTATGATAGTTGGAACACCGATCCGGATGATTCTAAATCTCAATCTGGATACGTATTTACTTTGAATGCTGCAATAGTTAGCTGGAGGAGTGCAAAGCAAAGCGTTGTGGCGAGATCTTCAACTGAATCAGAATACATAGCTGCTCCGGAGGCTTCACAAGAGGCGATATGGATGAATGCGTTCATTACAGAGCTCGGTGTGGTTCCAAGTGTGCTGGACCCGATGTCTATCTATTGTGATAACATGGGCGCCATAGCCAATGCGCAAGAACCAAGGTGATACAAGAATCTGAAGCACATCAAGCTATATTTTCACGCTATTCGAGAGCATGTCCAAGATGGTGACATAAATATTTGCAAAGTACACATAGATCTGAATGTGGCGGATCCGTTGACTAAACCTCTCCTGAGGGCAAAACATGACCAGCACCAAACCGCCATGGGTGTTCGGTATATTACCATGTACTCTAGATTAGTTGACTCTACTGCAAGTGGGAGACTGTGGGAGATATGCCCTAGAGGCAATAATAAAAGTGGTTATTATTATATCTTTGTGTTTATGATAAATTTTTACATTCATGCTATAATAGTATTAACCGGAAATATTAATACTTGTGTGATTTGTAAACTAAATTAGAATCCCTAGTAAAGCCTCTTTGTAATACTAGCTTGTTGGTTAATAGATGATCGTGGTTTCCCCATCATGAACATTGAGATGTTGTTAACAACAGCATCATATCATTAGGAGAATGGTGTAATGGACATACTCCTATAGATAAGCGTAGCATTAAGATCAAGTCATTTCAAAAGTTTGTTTGCTATAAGCTTTCTGATACATAGTAACCTAATTCCTTCAACCATGAGATCATGCTAATCACCATAACCGGAAGGATGCTTTGATGACATCAAACACCACACCATAACTGGGTGGCTATAAAGATGACATTGAGTGTTCGGAAAGTATGTGTTGAGGCACATGGATCAAGAGTGTGATTTGTCCATCCATATGACGGATAGATATACTCTGGTCCCTCTCTGTGGAATGTCATCCAATTAGCTTGCAAGCATGTCGCTGGCTCACAAGGGATCACATATCACGGGAACTAGAAAAGAGTACTTATCGGTAACGAGGTTGAACTAGGTATGCAGAGATACCGACGATAAAACCTCGGATAAGTAAACTATCGCGAGACAAAGGGAAATTGGTATCGTAGTAAGTGGTTCATTCGATCGCAAAGTAATCGTAGAAATATGTGGGAGCCATATGAATTTCTATGACTCCTCTATTGGTTATTGATGGGAGAAGTGTCTCGATCATGTCCGCATAATTCACGAACCGTAGGGAGACAGACTTAAGGATTCGATGTTGTTTAGTAGATATGAAATGTAAGTAGGGATACCGAATGTTGTTCAGAGTCTCGAATGGGGTCCGGGATATCACGCGGAGATCCGGAATGGTCCGGAGAATAAGATTCATATAAGGAAAGTCCGATTCCGGAGTTCGGGAATGATTTCGATGTTTTCATCGGAGAGGTTCTAGAAGGTTCACCGGACTGGAAGGGGAATGGTCCATGAATGTGTCATGGATAAGTGGAATGATTGGATATATCCTAGGTCACTTGGTTTGGGCATTTGCGAGAGATAATTAAATCTCTAAATTGAAAGTCAAAAGGGAGGTTTGAAAAGTCAAACCGGAACAATAGTTTCCTAGTGGAAGAAGGAAAGAGTCCTTCCTTCTATCCAACTTGGGTTTGGGTTTGGATTCAAAATCTCCCCTCCCAAGGCTGCCCTCCTCTCATAAATAGAGGGGGACGGCTGCCCCCTCTCATAAATAGAGCGGGAGGGTTACCCCAAAGACCACAATACCAAGCCCTCCCCACCGTGCGCCGCCGCCATGCAGCCACCGCCGCACGCCGCCACCGCCGCCAAGCCGCCACCGCCGCACGCCGCCTCCGCCGCCAGCCACCACGCCGTCGCCGGCCCGTCGCAGTTACCCTAGCTGCCGCCGACACCTTGTAAGGTTCCCAACCTTTAATAAGGTAGAGTCCCCTATGTTTACAATGCTAGTCCCTGGATCAATAGCTAGCATCCACAGTTAAGATGTAATATCAAGAAACAAAGGTCATAATACAACTTTATAACCAGGAATAAAATAATTTATTACATCTTACATAGCTCATTCGGCTATTACATTACATTGCAGCAGAATATCTATAAGCATGGGGTCCTTCATCTTCAAAGTGCCACAGGCAGACATGTTGGTTGTAGACTTGTAATCCTAATCAACAAACTTCACTAACATCAAACAAACCTGCAACATAATAAGTTACAGCCACAAGGGTCAATACATTTGAATTGTATTGGCAAGTGATACTATGGTAGTATAGTGGAGTCTATCATCTATATGCTTTTGGCTAAGTGGAGTTGAGGCTTGCATTGCTCAAATAGATTTTTCCTTATCATTTGAAAACACTAAGTTTTTGCTTGACAAAAATCTTTCCCAAGGCATCTCCCAATCAAAGATTGAAGATCCTTTAACCCTTGTTCAACCACAAGATTTTAACTTAGAAATTTGGATGATGAGATTCTTGATAGCTTCCATGTCTTGATGCTCAAATTGTCCTTTACCAGGGACATGGCTAAGTACTTAGGTTTTACACTCTGCAGAGGTGGTGCACTTTCCCCACAAGACTTGGTTTCACCAAGACAAGATCTTTCAGAAGCCTTTCCTTAGATCAAATGGACGCGTTCCAACCTATCATCCCACTACCACTAACTGTCCAAATGGCTAAGTTCTAGCAACCTATATGATCCAGGCAGAGCCCATAATGCCAAGTGGTTGCACTTGAAGCTTCTCAACATTTGACATCTCAAATCTCTTTGTTCCTGGGTGGCAATCCACAAGTGTGATACACAAGGTAAACCATAGCCATGGGCCTTGTGTAACCACTCAACCAAAAAAACCACCAAGCAATTACCATTCCACCCAGGTGATTCATTAACTTAGTTGTTTTATTAAACAAAAACACAAGTCCTCAGACTTAGAAATTTTTCATAGTATGAATGTATATTCCACCCTTGTTTTCTATTAGCTAAGCTAAGCTTGATAGTAGTAGGAATCTTAACTTAGGAAATTTTCTACTAAGGTTTCATCTACTAGGATTTCCCATAGCATGGTTTATACTTAGCAAAAATTCCATGCAAGTTTTACTTAGAAAAATAACTAATGCATAGTGAAAGTAATGGGTCAAGAGTATGAAGCATCACTTGCCTTTTTGGTAGAGTATAGGTTCACTCCTTGATCTTTGAAATGTTCACACACTTCAAGTCACTACAAATCAATCAAGCAAACAATATTTCAATCTACCATTCAAGCAATTCATCACATGAAATGATAAAGTCAAAGTAATGCATGCAAGCATGCCAAGCTTTGTTTTGTTTGAAAAGTGGTTCCTAATGAGTCATAAACATTTGAAAACACCTAATGGTCATTTTAGAAAGTGGCAAAGTCATTTGCAAAATATTTCACTTCATAAACCATTTTCAAAACAAGGTATCATTTTATGTGGTGTAAAAATGTTTTCAATAAGGCATTAATATATAGGATCACAAAATGTGTTTTCAAACCATAAAAATTTGTGTTTAGGGTCAGAGAGTTTAAAACAAAACATTTCCCAAAGGTTTTCTTTCAAAGTCATTTTTAATAAATAACCCATATTTTTATTTGACTAGAATTGGTTTTAAATCAAAGAATCATTCTTTTTCTTCACCAAATACATTTTTGAAACCACAATTTGTTTCCTAGGGTCAGTAGGTTCAAAACAAACCATTTTCCAAAGATTTCAACCTCAAAATCATTTTGGAATAATTTTTATAATCGAAACTAGCATACAAAAGTTTCTGCAAAAACAACCATTTTACCAGAAGCTTTTTACTAAACAAATTACATGGTTGGCTAGGGCTTGTTTTTCTGAATCCATTGATATAAAATTTGCAAAATTTGGACGTGTAGAATAATAGTTGTGCAATTTACACAATCACATATCTAATAGATTCAAATCTGTTTTTAAACAGAACAACAGAGACACGTGGCGTGATTTAATTCGCCGGTACCGATTCGGTTGGATTAGCAATTTAGACCGTAGGATTAAACTAACATTGCACGACGCAGATCGATCGATACCCATTCGGCTAAGATTCTATCGTGACGCTCGGATCTGGATCCAGTGGCTCACAGCAGCTCGACCTCAGATGGGCGGCGCTGGCGCGGCGGCGAGCGGCGGCGTGCTCAGATGAGGGTGGCGCTGGTGATGCAGGAAGAAAAAGAGTGTTGGAATTATGCCCTAGTGGCAATAATAAAGATGTTATTATTATAATTATTGTTCATGATAATGTTTATATTCCATGCTAGAATTGTATTAAGTGGAAACTTTAATACTTGTGTCGTTTGTGAACAACACCGTGTCCCTAGTACGCCTCTATGGACTAGCTCATTGATTAATGATGGTTAAGGTTTCCTAACCATGGACATGAGTTGTCAATTAATAATGAGATCATATCATTGGGAGAATGATATGATGGACAGACCCAAACTAAGCGAAGCAATTAGATCGTGTCATCGTGTTCGTCTTTGCGAAGCTTTTCTTATGTCAAATATTGTATTCCTTAGACCATGAGATATTACAACTCCCTAGTATCGGAAGAAAGCTTTGAGGTCATCAAACGTCATCGTATGAGAGGGTGATCATAAAGGTGTCTCTCAGGTGATCGGAAAGTATCTGTTGGGTTGTATGTATCGAGATGGAATTTGTCCCTCCCAAGTCGGAGAGATATACTTCGGGCCCACTCGGTAATCGATATCAACACCGCTTGCAAGCATGTGGTTAAGGAGTTAATCACAAAGTGATATCGAATTATGGAACGAGTAAAGTACTTGCTGTGAACGAGATTGAACTAGGTAATACGGTACCGACGATCAAATCTCGGGCAAGTAAAATATCGCGAGACGAAGGGAATATATATATGGGATTGATTGAATCCTGGCATCGTGGTTCATCCGATATGATCATTGATGAATGTGTGGGAGTCAATATGGGTTTCCAGACCCCTCTGTTGATTATTGATAGAAGATCATGTCTGCATATTCTCGAACCCGCAGGGTCACACACTTAACGTGTCTCGATGCTACGATAGATTGGATAATTGGTTTATGAGTTTTTGTTCGGAGTCTCGGATGGGATCCGGTACATCACGAGAGGTTCCGGATTGGTCCGGAGAATAAGATTCATATAAGGCCGTGCAGTTTTTGGAGTTTGGAATTGTTCCGGGTTAATCGGTATTGTACCGGAAGCTTCTAGAACCTTCCGGAAGGGGACCAACGTGGCCACACCTTCCGGGAGGGGGCATGGGCCTATGAGGGAGTGCCCTGGCCGCATTGGGCCAGGGGCACAAGGCCCCATAGGGCCCAGCCGGCCAAAGAGGGTTTAAACCCTAGATAGAGCTTCTAGAAGGGGGGGTTTCCTTGCCCCCCACTCCTCCTTTGGGGCTGCCGGTTTGGACTTGGGGGAGGGGCTAGGGCAGCCGCCCACCCCTCTATATAAAGAGAGCTAGGGGCGCACCACCCCCCACACACCTTCCCCTCCAACCCTAGCCGCCCTGCTGCCCTTCCTCTCTCCCTCCCGACTGTTTGTAGGCGAAGCCCTGCTGCAGAAATTCTCCACCATATACACCACGCCGTCGTGTTGTAGATCCAATCCGTCTCTCCACCATACTTGCTGGACCGAGGAAGGAGGAGACATCGAGGTGCTGCACGTGTGCATCTCACGGAGGCACCGCCACTTGTGGTGCTAGATCGGATCGGATCGCGAGGAGGAGAAGCGAGTACGACTACATCACCCACGTTCCGACGAACGTTCCGACGAACGTTCCGCTGTGCGAATCTTCAAGGGTATGAAGATCTAATCCAATCTCTCTCATTGTTTGCATCTCCTAGATTAGATCTTGGCTTTCCCTTTGTTCGCATCCGTAGAAAATTTTGATTTACTATGCCGCGAAACCCTTCAGTGGTATCAGAGCTAGATCTATGCGTAGATGTGTTTCACGAGTAGAACGCAACATGGTTGTTGCGGGCGTTGATGTTTTCTGTTGCAAGCCTCTTGTTTGTGTTCTTCTTATGATGCGGGATAGTGAGATTGAAGCGGTCCAGGCCAACCTTACGCGACGCCGTTCGCGAGACCGGCTCCGCACTTGACGTGTGGCTTGTTCCACACATGCGGCTGGTGGATGTCAGTTTTGTAGGGTTTCGTAGCATGGAAAACAAAAATTTTCTATCGCATACAAACAAACAAGCCAAGATCTATCTACTAGATTGTAGCAACGAGTTGATGGAATAACTTACCCTCGAAGATTCCAAAGTGTTTAACGAGAGCGGATTCTCGTGGGTGATGTAGTCGTACTCTTCCCGATCTCAAGATCGCGTAGACGATCCTTCCGGCGCTGCGCTCCGGCAGCGCTCCCGCAGTCGGTCACACATTCGGTACTCGACGAAGACCTTCCTCTCCCTTGTTCCAGCAGGCAGCGGAGGTTGTAGCACTCTCCTCGCGATTCCGGCAGCACAACGGCGTGGTACCGGAAGTAGAGGGGAGATCTCGCAGGGCTTCGCCTTAAGCCGGAGCGAGTATGGTGGAGTATGAGAGAGCTCCTTGGCGATCTAGGTTTTAGACACACCAAGGTGGAGAGGCTAGAGCCGGCGGCTAGGGTTCCGGGACACCCAAGTCGGCGGCTAGGGCAAAACCCTAGAGGGGGCGGCGGCGACTATGGTGGGCTGCGGCTTCTAGGGTTTGAGGTGAGGGACTTGTGTGTGTTAGGAGGGAGCCCTGCCCCTCCTTATATAGGTGGAGGGGCCGGCGGCCAAGGGGAGGGAGGGGAGTCCATCCCCAACTCGGCTTGGGTGGTGCGCGGGCTTGGGGAGGAGGGACTCCCTCCCCAACTCGGTTTCAACCTCCTCCTCCTCTTTCCAAAACTTGTCGTTTGACTTTCAAACTAGCCGTTTGACTTTTCAATTTAGGATTTGAATAAACCCTTCATTTTGGACAGCGAAGACACTTAGTACATGATGCAATCATTCCAACTTGCACTGACACATTCATGTACCCCTTCCCCTCCGGAGTGCCGGACATTCCGGAACCTTCTAGAACATTCCCGATGAAAACACCGAAATCATTCCCCAACTCCGAAACGGGACTTTCCTTATATGAATCTTATTCTCCGGACCATTCCGGATCACCTCGTGATATCCCAGATCCCATCCAAGACTCCGAACAACATTCGGTCTCTTTATCATTCATTCCATAACTACTCAAACAACGTCGAATCCTTAAGTGTGTCTCCCTACGGTTCGTGAATTATGCGGACATGATCGAGACACTTATCCAAACAATAACCAATAGAGGAATCTGGAAATTCATATGGCTCCCACATATTTCTACGATTACTTTGCGATCGAATGAACCACTTACATACGATACCAATTTCCCTTTGTCTCACGATAGTTTACTTATCCGAGGTTATGATCGTCGGTATCTCTGCATACCTAGTTCAACCTCGTTACCGATAAGTACTCTTTTCTCATTCCCGTGATATGTGATCCCTTGTGAGCCAGTCACATGCTTGCAAGCTAATTGGATGACATTCCACCGAGAGGGCCCAGAGTATATCTATCCGTCATATGGATGGACAAATCCCACTCTTGATCCATGTGTTTCAACCAATACTTTCTGAACACTCAATGCCACCTTTATAGCCACCCAGTTACGGTGTGGTGTTTGATGTCATCAAAGCATCCATCCGGTAAGGGTGATATGCATGATCTCATGGTCGAAGGAATTAGGTTACTATGTATCAGAAAGCATATAGCAATTGAACTATTAAAATGACTTGATCTTTATGCTACGCGTATCTATAGGAGTATGTCCATCATATCATTCTCCTAACGATATGATCTTGTTGTTGATAACATCTCAATGTTCATGATAGGGAAACCACAATCATTTATCAACCAACAAGCTAGTGATGTATAGAGGCTATACTAGGGACTTCAAATTAAGTTTACAAATCACACAAGTATCAATGTTTCCTTGTTAATACTATTATAGCATGAATGTAAACATTTATCATAAACACAAAGATATAATAATAACTACATTTATTATTGCCTCTAGGGCATATCTCCAACAGTCTCCCACTTGCACTAGAGTCATCTAATCTAGATTACATGGTAATATACCGAACACCCATGGCAGTTTGGTGCTGGTCATGTTTTTCCCTCAGGAGAGGTTTAGTCAACGGATCCGCCACATTCAGATATGTGTGTACTTTGCAAATCTTTATATCCCCATCTTGGATATGTTCTCGAATAGCGTGAAAACGTAGCTTGATGTGCTTCAGCTTCTTGTGTGACCTTGGTTCTTGCGCATTGGCTATGGCGCCCATGTTATCACAGTAGATAGACATTGGGTCCAGCGCACTAGGAACCACACCCAGCTCTGTAATGAACTCTTTCATCCATATCGCTTCTTGTGAAGCCTCCGAAGCTGCCATGTATTCCGATTCAGTTGAAGATCTCACCACAACGCTTTGCTTTGCACTCCTCTAGCTAACTGTTGCACCATTCAAAATAAATACGTATCCAGATTGTGATTTAGAATCATCTGGATCGGTGTTCCAACTAGCATCGGTGTAACCATTAACAACGAGCTGTTCATCACCTCCATAAGAAAGAACCACATCCTTAGTTCTTCTCAAGTACTTAAGGATGTTTTTGACTGCTGTCCAATGATCCACTCCTGGATCACTTTGATATCTGCTAGTCAAACTAACAACATATGCAATGTCGGGTCTAGTACATAGCATGGCATACATTAGAGATCCTATGGCTGAGGCATAGGGAGTCTTACTCATCCTTTCTCTATCTTCTGCCGATGTCGGACTTTGAGTTTTACTCAAGGTCGTATTGGGCAACATTGGCAAGAACCCTTTCTTGCTATCTTCCATTCCAAACCTCTTTAGAACTTTGTCCAAATATGTACTCTGTGACAATGATATTTGGCGTTTCGATCTATCTCTGTAAATCTTTATGCCTAATATGTAAGCTGCTTCGCCAAGATCCTTCATTGAAAAACTATTATTCAAATATTCCTTGACACTATTAAGAAGGTCTACATCATTCCCAATCAATAATATGTCATCCACATATAGTATTAAAAATGCTACAGAGCTCCCACTCACTTTCTTGTAAATACAAGCTTCTCCATAAGTTTGTATAAATCCAAAACTTTTGATCACCTTATCAAAACGTTGATTCCAACTTCGGGATGCTTGCTTCAATCCATAAATGGACCGTTGAAGTTTGCATACCTTGTTAGCATCTTTAGGATCGATAAAACCTTTGGGTTGCATCATATACAACTCTTCATCAATATCTCCATTGAGGAATGCTGTTTTGACATCCATCTGCCATATCTCATAATCATAATATGCAGCGATTGCTAACATAATCCTCACAGACTTTAGCTTCGCTACTGGTGAGAAAGTCTCATCGTAGTCAACTCCTTGAATTTGTCGAAACCCTTTTGCGACAAGTCGAGCTTTATAGACAGTAACATTACCATCAGCATGTGTTTTCTTCTTGAAAATCCATTTGTTCTCGATAGCCTTTCGGCCATCTGGTAAGTCCACCAAAGTCCACACTTGGTTTTCGTACATGGATCCAATCTCGGATTTCATGGCTTCTTGCCATTTATTGGAATCTGGGCTCATCATCGCTTCCTCATATGTCTCAGGGTCATCGGTGTTGTCCACCAACATGACACTCATAACGGGATCATACCAATCTGGAGTGGTACGAGTTCGCGTTGACCTCCGAGGCTCTGTAGAAACTTCAACCGAAGTTTCATGATCATCATCATTAGCTTCCTCTCTAATTGGTGCAGGCACCACAGGAAATTCTTCCGGTGATGCGCTACTCGCAATTTCGAGAGAAGGTTCGACAACCTCGTCGAGTTCTACTTTCCTTCCAGTCACTTCTTTCGAGAGAAATTCCTTCTCTAGAAAGGATCCATTCTTGGCAACGAAGATTTTGCCTTCGGATCTATGATAGAAGGTATACCCAATAGTTTCCTTCGGGTATCCTATGAAGACGCATTTTTCCGCTTTGGGTTCAAGCTTGTCCGGCTGTAACTTCTTTACATAGGCTTCGCAACCCCAAACTTTAAGGAACGACAATTTAGGCTTCTTCCCAAACCATAATTCATACGGTGTCGTTTCAACGGATTTAGACGGTGCCCTATTTAAAGTGAATGCGGCTGTTTCTAATGCATAACCCCAAAATGATAGCGGTAAATCTGTAAGTGACATCATAGAACGAACCATATCTAAGAGAGTTCGATTACGACGTTCGGACACACCATTACGCTGTGGTGTTCCCGGCGGTGTCAACTGTGAAAGTATTCCGTATTTCTTCAAATGCTCACCAAACTCGTAACTTAGATATTCACCTCCACGATCAGAACGTAGAAATTTAATCTTCTTGTTACGTTGATTCTCTACCTCACTTTGAAACTCCTTAAACTTCTCGAAAGTTTCGGACTTATGTTTCATGAAATAGATATACCCATATCTACTCAAGTCATCCGTGAAGGTAAGAACATAATGATAACCACCGCGCGATGCTACACTCATTGGACCACACACATCGGTATGTATGATTTCCAACAAGTCCGTAGCTCGCTCCATCATACCAGAAAATTGAGTCTTAGTCATTTTACCCATGAGACATGCTTTGCATCTATCAAGTGATTCGAAATCAAGTGATTCAAGAAGTCCATCGGAATGGAGTTTCTTCATACGCTTCACTCCAATGTGACCAAGACGACAGTGCCACATATAGGTCGAATTATCGCTTGATTTCAAACATTTAGCCTCAATGTTATTAATATGTGTATTTCCACTATCGAGATTCAACATGAATAGACCATCTATCAAAGGTGCATGTGCATAAAACATATTACTCATATAAATCGAACAACCATTATTCTCGGATTTAAACAAGTAACCGTCTCGCAATAAACAAGATCCCGATATAATGTTCATGCTCAACGCAGGCACCAAATAACAATTATTTAAGTATAAAACTAATCCCGATGGTAGATGAAGGGGTAGCGTGCCGACCGCGATCACATCAACCTTTGATCCATTTCCAATGTGCATCGTCACCTCGTTCTTCGCTAGCTTCCGTTTATTCTGCAGCACCTGTTTCGAGTTACAAATATGAGCAAACGAACCAGTATCAAATACCCAGGCACTACTACGAGTACTAGTGAGATACACATCAATAACATGTATATCAGATATACCTTTCTTCTTGATGTTGTCGTTCTTCAAATCCGCCAAGTACTTTGGGCAATTCCGCTTCGAGTGACCTTCTCCCTTGCAGTAAAAGCACTCAGTATCAGGCTTAGGTCCAGCCTTGGTCTTCTTCGCCGGCGCGGTAACTTTCTTACCACCCTTCTTGAAGTGTCCCTTCTGCTTAAACTTGCCTTTCTTGAATTTGGTGGTCTTATTGACCAACAAAACTTGGTGCTCTTTCTTGATCTCCACTTCTGCAGACTTTAACATAGCAAACAGTTCTGGCAACTGCTTGTTCATGTTCTGCATGTTGTAGTTCATCACAAAGTTCTTGTAACTTGGTGGTAGTGATTGGAGGACACGGTAAATCCCCAAAGCATTAGGAATCACTATACCCAAGCTTTGAAGTTTGTTTGCGTGCCCAGACATCTTAAGCACATGCTCACTGACGGAGCTGCCCTCTTCCATCTTGCAGTTAAAGAACTTTTCAGAAGCCTCATAACTTTCAATTGCCGCATGAGTCTCAAAGATCAATTTGAGATCCTCAACAATATCATATGGGTCTGAATTCTCAAACCTTTTCTGAAGCTCCGATTCCAAACCATACAAGATAGCACACTGAACTATGGAGTACTGATTCCTCCGAGCGAGGTAAACATTCTTTACTTCATCGGAAGCATCAGCTGCAGGTGGGTCACCCAGCGGTGCATCCAGCACATAGGTCAAATTACCAGCTGTGAGGACAATCCTCAAATTGCGGAACCAATCCGCGAAGTTGCTTCCATTGTTTTTCAACTTTTCTTTCTCTAGGAACGCATTAAAATTGATGGTAGGGGCTGCCGTTGATCTACAACATATTTGCAATAGTTTAGACTAAGTTTATGATAAATTGAGTTCAAATTAATAATAAAGTTAATCTAGGTGAACTCCCACTCAAAACAACATCCCTCACATTGTTTTAGTGATCACATAAAACCAAATCCACTACATCAACACCAATCATCACGAGAGTTGATATAGTTTCAATGGCGAACAATCGTCATGTTCACCATATCTACTATATGATTCATGCTTTACCTTTCGGTGATCCGTGTTCCGAGACCATGTCTGTAGATGCTAGGCTCGTCAAGATCAAACCTTAGTTTCCGCATGAGAAAATCTGGCTTGCTCACGTTGTATACACTTGCAGTATCTAACACACCCGATCATCACGTGGTGCTTCGAAACAACAAGCTTTAGCAACGGTGCTAACTAAGGGTGAACACTTTATGACTTGAAATTCATGTGCATGAGGGATCATCTTATAATGCTACCGTTGTTAACTAAGCAATACAAGATGCATAAAGGATTAACATCACATGCAATTCATAATATGTGATATGATATAGCCTTTCTTCTTTGTGCTTCCGATCTCCATCTTCTAGCACGAACATGATCTCCATCATCACCGGCATTGCATCAAGGTCAATGACGCCTCTCCATGGTTGTCGTCCACCGGCTTCAACTATTACAACTACTTTGAATAGACACGCGGGTCTTAACATAAATTAAAGACAACCATATGGCTCCTGCCGGTTGCCAACTTACAATAAGGAACATTGCATACATCAAATATAATCACAATCATGGCCATATCACATCACTGCACACCCCTGGAAAACAAAGTTAGACGCCTATACTTTCTTTGCATGTTTTACGAGGTTTGGGGCTTTCAATAAGTGTCGTTCTAACTTACGAACATGAACCACAACATTGATACTAGTATTGTTAATCACCCGTTGTAAATTGGATCTTAACTATGCTAGGAGAAACAGGCACCCGCAAAGCCACTTATGCAATACAAGTTGCATGTCAAGCGTGGAGCAAGTCTCATGAACGATGTCATGTAAGGTTAGCCCGGGCCGCTTCATCCCAACATACCGCAAGATGCAAAGTACACAAGAAGCAATCGACAATAAAAGCATCAACGCCCACAATGACCATTGTGTTCTACTCGTGCAACAGATCTACATATAGACACGGCTCTGATACCACTGTAGGGTTTCGTAGCATGGAAAACAAAAAATTTCTATCGCATACAAACAAACAAGCCAAGATCTATCTACTAGATTATAGCAACGAGTTGATGGAATAACTTACCCTCGAAGATTCCAAAGTGTTTAACGAGAGCGGATTCTCGTGGGTGATGTAGTCGTACTCTTCCCGATCTCAAGATCGCGTAGACGATCCTTCCGGCGCTGCGCTCCGGCAGCGCTCCCGCAGTCGGTCACACGTTCGGTACTCGACGAAGACCTTCCTCTCCCTTGTTCCAGCAGGCAGCGGAGGTTGTAGCACTCTCCTCGCGATTCCGGCAGCACAACGGCGTGGTACCGGAAGTAGAGGGGAGATCTCGCAGGGCTTCGCCTTAAGCCGGAGCGAGTATGGTGGAGTATGAGAGAGCTCCTCGACGATCTAGGTTTTAGACACACCAAGGAGGAGAGGCTAGAGCCGGCGGCTAGGGTTCCGGGACACCCAAGTCGGCGGCTAGGGCAAAACCCTAGAGGGGGCGGCGGCGACTATGGTGGGCTGCGGCTTCTAGGGTTTGAGGTGAGGGACTTGTGTGTGTTAGGAGGGAGCCCTGCCCCTCCTTATATAGGTGGAGGGGCCGGCGGCCAAGGGGAGGGAGGGGAGTCCCTCCCCAACTCGGCTTGGGTGGTGCGCCGGCTTGGGGAGGAGGGACTCCCTCCCCAACTCGGTTTCAACCTCCTCCTCCTCTTTCCAAAACTTGCCGTTTGACTTTCAAACTAGCCGTTTGACTTTTCAATTTAGGATTTGAATAAACCCTTTATTTTGGACAGCGAAGACACTTAGTACATGATGCAATCATTCCAACTTGCAATGACACATTCATGTACCCCTTCCCCTCCGGAGTGCCGGACATTCCGGAACCTTCTAGAACATTCCCGATGAAAACACCGGAATCATTCCCCAACTCCGAAACGGGACTTTCCTTATATGAATCTTATTCTCCGGACCATTCCGGATCACCTCGTGATATCCCGGATCCCATCCGAGACTCCTAACAACATTCGGTCTCTTTATCATTCATTCCATAACTACTCAAACAACGTCGAATCCTTAAGTGTGTCTCCCTACGGTTCGTGAATTATGCGGACATGATCGAGACACTTCTCCGAAGAATAACCAATAGAGGAATCTGGAAATTCATATGGCTCCCACATATTTCTACGATTACTTTGCGATCGAATGAACCACTTACATACGATACCAATTTCCCTTTGTCTCACGATAGTTTACTTATCCGAGGTTATGATCGTCGGTATCTCTGCATACCTAGTTCAACCTCGTTACCGATAAGTACTCTTTTCTCGTTCCCGTGATATGTGATCCCTTCTGAGCCAGTCACATTCTTGCAAGCTAATTGGATGACATTCCACCGAGAGGGCCCAGAGTATATCTATCCATCATATGGATGGACAAATCCCACTCTTGATCCATGTGTTTCAACCAATACTTTCTGAACACTCAATGCCACCTTTATAGCCACCCAGTTACGGTGTGGTGTTTGATGTCATCAAAGCATCCATCCGGTAAGGGTGATATGCATGATCTCATGGTCGAAGGAATTAGGTTACTATGTATAAGAAAGCATATAACAATTGAACTATTAAAATGACTTGATCTTTATGCTACGCTTATCTATAGGAGTATGTCCATCATATCATTCTCCTAACGATATGATCTTGTTGTTGATAACATCTCAATGTTCATGATAGGGAAACCACAATCATTTATCAACCAACAAGCTAGTGATGTATAGAGGCTATACTAGGGACTTCAAATTAAGTTTACAAATCACACAAGTATCAATGTTTCCTTGTTAATACTATTATAGCATGAATGTAAACATTTATCATAAACACAAAGATATAATAATAACTACATTTATTATTGCCTCTAGGGCATATCTCCAACAAGTTTATCTCACTATAGTTCATGGGATTAACACCGGAGTTTGGCAACCATAATATCACCGTTGTGGCTTTCCGTAGGTAAGAATCGTTCTTAGCATCTACTCCCATAAGCCACGTAAAACATGCAACAACAAAGTAGAGGCGTCTAACTTGTTTTTGCAGGGAATGTTTTCTGTGATATGGTATGGCCCAAGATGTGATATGTATAATGTATGCGATGATCATGTTTTGTAATGTTTCACGACTTGCATGTCGATGAGTACACAACCGGCAGGAGCCATATGGTTGTCTTTATAATTGTGTATGACCTGTGTGTCAACTTCTTATGTGACATGTAATAGTTTCACTTTATCGCTAAGTAGTTAGCAATAGTTGTAGTTGCTATTCGTGGTGGAGGCAATCATGGTGGAGTGATGGACATCATGCCGGAACGCACAAGATGGAGATCATTGCGCGAAGATTGGCTATACCATGTCACATAAAGTTATATGCATGTGATGTTTATCCTTTTATGTATCTTATTATGCTTAGATCGCGACGGTAGCATTATAAGATGATTCCTCACTTAAAGATCTAGATAAAAACTGTGTTCTCCCCAAGTATGCACCGTTGCGAAAGTTCGTCATGTCCAAGCATCACGTGATGATCGGGTGCTATAGACTCTACGCTCATATACAACGGGTGCAAGCCAGTTTTTGCACACGCGGAAATACTTGGGTTTGACTTGACGAGCCTAGCATGTACAGACATGGCCTCGGAACACATGAACCGAAAGGTTAAGCATGAGTCATATGAATGATATGATCGACACTTCGTTGTCCACCATTGAAACCACATCTCTTCTCGTGAAGATCGGATTAGGTATGGTGAATTTGGATCGTGTTCACTAAACAACTTGAGGGATGTTGAATTTAGTGAGAGTTCATCTAGTAATTTGATTAAAAGTTGAACTAGTTATCATGAACATAGTCTAATTTGTACTTGCAAATATTGTAGATCAAATGGCTAAATCCAACTTCAACTTCAACATTTTCGCTGAGAAGGAAAAGCTTAGAAACAATGGGTCTAACTTCACCAATTGGTTCCACAATCTAAGAATCATTCTCTCTGGCGGTCAAAAGGACTATGTCCTTGGGAAAGCGTTAGGTGACCCCCCTGCTGCAACTGCGCCGGCTAATGAGAAAGCTGTCTATCAGTCGCGCAAAGATGATTATGGTGTGATTAAGAGCACCATGTTGTTTGCTATGGAACCGGAACTTCAAAATCGTTTTGAAGACTATCCCGGGCCCTTTGAGATTCTTGAAGAGCTGAAAACCATGTTTCAGACTCAGGCCCGTTCTGAGAGATATGAGATCTCTCAGAAAGTTCTTTAACTACAAGATGGAGGAAGGGAGTTCCGTTAGTGAGCACGCCATTAAGATGACGGGCTACAATCAACGCCTTGAGAAACTGGAATGCACGATTCCAGAGGAGCTCAAGATTGACAGGGTTCTGCAATCACTCCCTCCCAGCTACAAAAGTTTTGTAGTGACTCACAATCAGATTGGTTCCACTAATACCATCACCGAGCTCTTCGCAAAACTGAAGGCTGCGGAGGTGGACATCAAAAAGGATAATCATGTGTTGATGGTCAACAAGCCCACCTTCAAGAAAGGTAAGGGTGCAAAGAAGCCCTTCAAGAAGGGTGGCGCCAAGCACACTGCCCCTACTGAGAAGAAGATCAGGTCTGGTCCTAAGCCGGACACTGAGTGCTTCTATTGCAAGGACAAGGGTCACTGGAAGCGCAACTGTCCGAAGTACTTAGCGGACAAGAAGGCTGGCACCATCAAAGGTATATTTGATATACATGTTATTGATGTTTTCCTTACTAGCCCTCGTTGTAGTGCCTGGGTATTTGATACCGGTTCAGTTGCTAATATTTGTAACTCGAAACAGGAGCTACGGAATAGACGGCGGCTTGCGAGGGATGAGGTGACGATGCGCGTTGGCAACGGATCAAGAGTTGATGTAATGGCCGTCGGCATGCTCTCCTAAGTTTTACCTTCGGGATTAGTTTTAAACCTTAATAAGTGTTATTATGTGCCTGCGTTGAGCATGAACATTATTTCTGGATCTTGTTTATTGCAAGACGGTTATTCATTTAAATCGGAGAATAATGGTTGTTCTATTTATATGAGTAACATCTTTTATGGTCATGCACCTATTGTGAATGGTTTACTTCTTCTAAATATCGAAAGGGATGAAACACACATCCATAACATTGAGGCTAAGAGATGCAAAGTAGATAGTGATACTACTACTTATTTGTGGCACTGTCGTCTAGGTCATATTGGTGTAAAGCGCATGAAGAAACTCCATTCTGATGGACTTTTGGAGTCTCTTGACTTTGAATCATTTGACACATGCGAACCATGCCTCATGGGCAAGATGATCAAAACCCTGTTCTCCGGTATGATGGAGCGAGCAACGGACTTGGTGGAAATCATAAATACCGATGTATGCGGACCGATGAGTGTTTCGACACGCGGTGGATATCGATGTTTTCTCACTTTTACCGATGACTTAAGTAGATATGGGTATATCTATTTAATGAAACATAAATCTGAAACATTTGAAAAGTTCAAGGAATTTCAGAATGAAGTGGAGAACCATCGTAACAGAAAGATTAAGTTTCTACGATCCGATCGTGGGGGCGAATATTTGAGTTATGATTTTCTCACGCATCTTAAAGCAAGCGGAATTATTTCGCAACTCACGCCACCCGGAACACCACAGCGCAATGGTGTGTCTGAACGCCGGAATCGAACCCTATTAGATATGGTCCGATCAATGATGTCTCTTACTGATTTGCAGTTATCATTTTGGGGTTATGCATAAGAAACCGCTGCATTCACTTTAAATAGGGATCCATCTAAATCCGTTGAGACGACACCGTATGAACTGTGGTTTGGTGCTAAACCTAAGTTGTCGTTTCTTAAAGTTTGGGGATGCGAAGCTTACGTCAAGAAGTTGATGCCGGACAAGCTCGAACCCAAAGCGGAGAAATGCGTCTTCATAGGATACCCTAAGGAAACTATTGGGTATACCTTCTATCACAGAACCGAAGGCAAAGTGTTTGTCGCAAAGAACGGTTCCTTTCTTGAGAAGGAGTTTCTCTCTAAAGAAGTGAGTGGGAGGAAAGTAGAGCTAGACGAGGTTACTGAACCTTCTCTTGAATTGGAGAGTAGCGCAGCACCTGAAATTGTTCCAGTGCCGCCTGCACCAACGATAGAGGAAGCTAATGACAAGGATCATGAAGCTTCGGACGATGCTGCTACTAAATGTCGCAGGTCGACAAGGTCACGTGCCCCTCCTGAGTGGTACGGCAACCCTTTCTTGACTGTCTTGTTAGTAGAAGACAGTGAACCTACGAACTATGAGGAAGCGATGATGAGCCCAGACTCTGAGAAATGGCTAGAAGCCATGAAATCCGAACTAGGATCCATGAGTGAAAACCAAGTATGGACTTTGGTGGACCCTCCTAGCGACCGAAAGGCCGTTGAGTGCAAATGGATCTTCAAGAAGAAAACGGACGCGGATGGTAATGTTACTGTCTATAAAGCACGGCTTGTCGCGAAAGGTTTTCGACAAGTTCAAGGTGTTGACTAAAATGA
The DNA here is from genome assembly GCA_910589765.1 of Avena atlantica. Classification (NCBI taxonomy): domain Eukaryota; kingdom Viridiplantae; phylum Streptophyta; class Magnoliopsida; order Poales; family Poaceae; genus Avena; species Avena atlantica. The sequence continues at coordinate 355,003,681 of OU342734.1, forward strand.
GACTTTCTCTCCCGTAGCGATGTTTAAGTCCATTCGGATTTTATTAGCAATTTCTGCGTTTCATGATTATGAAATATGGCAGATGGATGTCAAGACTGCTTTCCTCAATGGCAACATTGATGAAGAGTTGTATATGATGCAACCCGAAGGTTTTGTCGATCCTAAGGATGCTGATAAAGTATGCAAACTTCAGCGTTCCATTTATGGACTGAAGCAAGCATCTCGGAGTTGGAACCTTCGTTTTGATCAAGTGATCAAGAGCTTTGGATTTGTTCCAAATTGCTACGAAGCTTGTATCTACAAGAAAGTGAGTGGGAGCTCGGTGACATTTCTGGTACTATATGTGGATGACATATTAATTATTGGAAATGACATCAACATGCTTAATGATGTGAAGAGTTATTTGAACAAGTGTTTTTCAATGAAAGACCTAGGTGAAGCTGCTTATATATTGGGCATCAAAATCTATAGAGATAGACAAAGACGCCTGATAGCTTTAAGCCAGAGTACATACCTAGACAAAGTTCTGAAAAGGTTCAGAATGGATAAGGCAAAGAAAGGTTCAGTGCCTATGTTGTCAGGTAAGATATTGAGCAAGGCTCAGTGTCCAGCTACGGTAAATGATAGGGAAGCTATGAGCAAAGTGCCTTATGCCTCGGCCATAGGTTCTATCATGTATGCCATGCTGTGTACTAGAACGAATGTGTCCAATGCTCTTAGTTTGACGAGCAGGTATCAAAGTGATCCAGGAGTGGAACACTGACAGCCGTGAAGAACATCCTAAAGTACCTAAATAGGACTAAAGAAATGTTCTTAGTCTATGAGGGTGAAGAACAGCTCCTCGTAAAAGGTTACGTCGACGCTAGTTTTGACACCGACAAGGATGATTCTAAATCTCAGACAGGATACGTATATATTTTGAATGGAGGATCTGTGAGCTGGAGAAGCTGCAAGCAAAGCGTGATCGCGGGATCTACAGTAGAAGCGGAATACATGGCTGCTGCAGAAGCGTCAAGTGAAGGAGTTTGGATCAGAAACTTCATCACTGAGCTTGGCGTGGTTCCAAGTGCATTGGACCCACTGGAGATATTGTGTGACAACACTGGCGCCATAGCACTCTCTAAGGAACCAAGATATCATCCAAAGACCAAGCATATCAACCGCAAGTTTCATATAATCCGAGATTATATAGCAGATGGAGATCTGAAGATTAGCAAAGTACATACAGATCTGAATGTCGCAGATCCATTGACTAAACCTCTTCCACGTGTAAAACATGATCAGCACCTCAGTGCCATGGGTGTGAGATTGTTGCCAAATGTAAACTAGATTATTGACTCTAGTGCAAGTGGGAGACTGTTGGAATTATGCCCTAGAGGCAATAATAAAGATGTTATTATAATAATTCTTGTTCATGATAATGTTTATATTCCATGCTAGAATTGTATTAAGCGGAAACTTTAATACTTGTGTGGTTTTGTGAACAACACCGTGTCCCTAGTACGCCTCTATGGACTAGCTCATTGATTAATGATGGTTAAGGTTTCCTAACCATGGACATGAGTTGTCAATTAATAATGAGATCATATCATTGGGAGAATGATATGATGGACAAACCCAAACTAAGCGAAGCAATTAGATCGTGTCATCGTGTTCGTCTTTGCGAAGCTTTTCTTATGTCAAATATTGTATTCCTTAGACCATGAGATAATACAACTCCCTGGTATCGGAAGAAAGCTTTGAGGTCATCAAACGTCATCCTATGAGAGGGTGATCATAAAGGTGTCTCTCAGGTGATCGGAAAGTATCTGTTGGGTTGTATGTATCGAGATGGAATTTGTCCCCAAGTCGGAGAGATATACTTTGGGCCCACTCGGTAATCGATATCAACACCGCTTGCAAGCATGTGGTTAAGGAGTTAATCACAAAGTGATATCAAAATTACGGAACAAGTAAAGTACTTGCTGTGAACGAGATTGAACTAGGTATGACGGTACCGACGATCAAATCTCGGGCAAGTAAAATATTGCGAGACGAAGGGAATATATATATGGGATTGATTGAATCCTGGCATCGTGGTTCATCCGATATGATCATCGATGAATGTGTGGGAGTCAATATGGGTTTCCAGACCCCTCTGTTGATTATTGATAGAAGATCATGTCTGCATATTCTCGAACCCGCAGGGTCACACACTTAATGTGTCTCGACGCTAGGATAGATTGGATAATTGGTTTATGAGTTTTTGTTCGGAGTCTCGAATGGGATCCGGGACATCACGAGAGGTTCCGGAGTGGTCCGGAGAATAAGATTCATATAAGGCAGTGCAGTTTTTGGAGTTTGGAATTGTTCCGGGTTAATCGGTATTGTACCGGAAGCTTCTAGAACCTTCCAGAAGGGGACCAACGTGGCCACAACTTCCGGGAGGGGGCATGGGCCAATGAGGGAGTGCCCTGGCCGCATTGGGCCAGGGGCACAAGGCCCCATAGGACCCAGCCGGCCAAAGAGGGTTTAAACCCTAGATAGAGCTTCTAGAAGGGGGGTTTCCTAGCCCCCACTCCTCCTCCTTTGGGGTCGCCGGTTTGGACTTGGGGGAGGGGCTAGGGAAGCCGCCCACCCCTCTATATAAAGAGGGCTGGGAGCGCACCACCCCCCACACACCTTCCCCTCCAACCCTAGCCGCCCTGCTGCCCTTCCTCTCTCCCTCCCGACTGTTTGTAGGCGAAGCCCTGCTGCAGAAATTCTCCAACATATACACCACGCCGTCGTATTGTAGATCCAATTCGTCTCTCCACCATACTTGCTGGACCGAGGAAGGAGGAGACGTCGAGGTGCTGCACGTGTGCATCTCACGGAGGCACCGCCACTTGTGGTGCTAGATCGGATCGGATCGCGAGGAGGAGAAGCGAGTACGACTACATCACCCACGTTCCGACGAACGTTCCGCTGTGCGAATCTTCAAGGGTATGAAGATCTAATCCAATCTCTCTCGTTGTTTGCATCTCCTAGATTAGATCTTGGCTTTCCCTCTGTTCGCATCCGTAGAAAATTTTGATTTACTATGCCGCGAAACCCTTCAGTGGTATCAGAGCTAGATCTATGCGTAGATGTGTTTCACGAGTAGAACGCAACATGGTTGTTGTGGGCGTTGAGGCTTGCATTGCTCAAAATAGATTTTTCCTTATCATTTGAAAACACTAAGTTTTTGCTTGACAAAAAATCTTTCCCAAGGCATCTCCCAATCAAAGATTGAAGATCCTTTAACCCTTGTTCAACCACAAGATTTTAACTTAGAAATTTGGATGATGAGATTCTTGATAGCTTCCATGTCTTGATGCTCAAATTATCCTTTACCAGGGACATGGCTAAGTACTTATATTTTACAATCTGTAGAGGTGGTGCACTTTCCCCACAAGACTTGGTTTCACCAAGACAAGATCTTTCAGAAGCCTTTCCTTAGACCAAATGGACGCGTTCCAACCTATCATCCCACTACCACCAACTGTCCAAATGGCTAAGTTCTAGCAACCTATATGATCCAGGCAGAGCCCATAATGCCAAGTGGTTGCACTTGAAGCTTCTCAACATTTGACATCTCAAATCTCTTTGTTCCTGGGTGGCCATCCACAAGTGAGATACACAAGGTAAACCATAAACATGGGCCTTGTGAACCACTCAACCAAAAACCACCAAGCAAGGTCCCATTCCACCCAGGTGATTCATTAACTTAGTTGTTTTACTAAACAAAAACACAAGTCCTCAGACTTAGAAATTTTTCCATAGTATGAATGTATATTCCACCCTTGTTTTCTATTAGCTAAGCTAAGCTTGATAGTAGTAGGAATCTTAACTTAGGAAATTTTCTACTAAGGTTTCATCTACTAGGATTTCCCATAGCATGGTTTATACTCAGCAAAAATTCCATGCAAGTTTTACTTAGAAAAATCACTAATGCATAGTGAAAGTAATGGGACAAAAGTATGAAGCATCACTTGCCTTTTTGGTAGAGTATAGGTTCACTCCTTGATCTTTGCAATGTTCACACACTTCAAGTCACTACAAATCAATCAAGCAAACAATATTTCAATCTACCATTCAAGCAATTCATCACATGAAATGATAAAGTCAAAGTAATGCATGCAAGCATGCCAAGCTTTGTTTTGTTTGAAAAGTGGTTCCTAATGAGTCATAAACATTTTAAAACACCTAATGGTCATTTTAGAAAGTGGCAAAGTCATTTGCAAAAGATTTCACTTCATAAACCATTTTCAAAACAAGGTATCATTTTATGTGGTGTAAAAATGTTTTCAATAAGGCATTAATCTATAGGATCACAAAATGTGTTTTCAAACCATAAAACTTTGTGTTTAGGGTCAGAGAGTTTAAAACAAAACATTTCCCAAAGGTTTTCCTTCAAAGTCATTTTTAATAAATAACCCATATTTTTATTTGACTAGAATTGGTTTTAAATCAAAGAATCATTCTTTTTCTTCACCAAATACATTTTTGAAACCATAATTTGTTTCCTAGGGTCAGTAGGTTCAAAACAAACCATTTGCCAAAGATTTCAACCTCAAAATCATTTTGGAATAATTTTTATAATCTAAACTAGCATACAAAAGTTTCTGCAAAAACAACCATTTTACCAGAAGATTTTTACTAAACAAATTGCATGGTTGGCTAGGGTTTGTTTTTCTGAATCCATTGATATAAAATTTGCAAAATTTGGATGTGTAGAATAATAGTTGTGCAATTTACACAATCACATATCTAATAGATTCAAATCTGTTTTTAAACAGAACAACAGAGACACGTGGCGTGATTTAATTCGCCGGTACCGATTCGGTTGGATCAGCAATTCAGACCGTAGGATCAAACTAACATCGCACAGCGCAGATCGAGCGATAGCCCTTCGGCTAAGATTCTATCGTGACACTCGGATCTGGATCAAGTGGCTCACAGCAGCTCGACCTCAGATGGGCGACGCTGGCGCGGCGGCGAGCGGCGGCGTGCTCAGACGAGGGTGGCGCTGGTGATGCAGGAAGCAAAAGAGATAGGGGAGGGGCTCACCGAGATCGTCGTGATTCGCTGGTGCTCAACATGGCAGTATCTCGTCGAGGGGCGCACGGGGGTGAGGACAATGGCTCGTAGTTGCTCCTGGAGACGGGTACGCTCGGGCGTCGTTGGAGACGAGGCTACGGTTCACGAGGAGACAAACGGGAAGCACAGTTAGACGCGCAAGGTCACGACGATGATGCGTGCTTGAAGGAGAAGGAGAGGGGCGGTCAGGTGCTTATCAGAAGAGTCGCCGGAGTTGAGCTAGCCATCGGTGGGGAGATGGCTTTGTCAGAGGCGACGTTCTAAGGCGCGCGCGGACTAGCTGGGGCCACTGGTGGGTGTGAAAGGTACTGGAGAGTGAGCTCGCGTGCACAAGGGGGCAGGGTATGGTCAGGTGTCGCCGGAATTTGCACGGGACCTCGTCGGAGCCAGTGGGTTTGCCACGAGCAATTCGAGCAGCCCGGGGGCGGAGAGGAGCTGGCGACTGAGGGGAAATGAGGAGGAGGGCGAGGCGTTTAAGAATGCGTGGTCGTAGGGGAGATTAACTGTTGCGTTAACGCGAATTGATGCTAGCAAATTTCGCCAGAAACGGTTGAGGAGGGGAGGCGTGGTCACCGCGGGTGAGGACGACGACGAAGTGGTAGTGGGGTCCTCTGGCAGCGAGAGAGGGGGAGAGGGAGTAGGGTCCACCTGTCATTGGCTCTGCGGGTGCGGGTGTGGGTGAAAACGTTTCGCGCGTGGGGGGTACGCCGGGTGGGCTGGAATGGGCTGCTGGGCCTGCTTAGTTGGGTCGAGTCCGTTTCATATTTTTTTCTGTTCTGATTGTTTTTCTTTTTCTCTTTTGATTTTCTGTTTTGAAATTCAAGCAACAAATCAAACACTCAAATGAAACAAATTTCTACCACACTTTGTATTGAGTTTTAGTTCTGTTTAACAACACAAAACTAAAGTCCCAAAATAAAATATTAATTTTATTCTTTTTAGGATCTATTTAATAATTAAATAAAATAGACCTTAATTATTATTTCAAATAGGTTTTGATTTATTTAATAAAATCTCCATTTGAAATCTAAATATTATCAAAACCAAATCAGTAGGTTTTATTTTAAAATATAAAATACTTGGAAAACTTGTTTAAAATAAAATAACATGTTTTGGTGTTTAATTAAAATGGTAAAACCTTTATTTTAATAAAATTGGTTTAATAATAAACTCTCCTTATTTTTATTTAAATAAACCTTTACTATTTTAATCAAAACAAATGATTTTATTTCAAAAGCTTGGCCAAGGTTTAATTTGGCTCTATAAAATAATCCTTATTTATAAATCTCCCTTTTGTTTTGAAAACCAAATCTTTTATTAAAAGATCCAAAATAGTAGTTCCAAATATTTTTAACTTTGTTGTTTATTTTATCTTTTTAAATCCCTTTAGGATTTTATTTGATCCAAATAGGTTTTGAAAGTTTCCAATTGGAATCAAAAGTTTCTTCTCACCCTGAAAATCAACAAAGTTTTATTTTATTCATTTATTTTTCACATAACAAGATTTGGAAAATCTTGGGATGTGACATGCCTCCTCCTCCTCTCCGGCCTTCTAAACCTAAATCGTCGGAAACCCTAGATCCACCATAACTCGCACCGGCTTAGGCGAAGCCCTGCGGGATCTTCCCTCTACTTCCAACACCACGCCGTCGTGCTGCCGGAATCGCGAGGGGAGAACTACAACCTCTGCTGCCTGCTGGAACAAGGGAGAGGAAGGTCTTCATCGAGTACCAAACGTGTGACTGACTGGGGAAGCGCTTCCGGAACAAGGGAGAGGAAGGATTGTCTACGCGATCTTGAGATCGGCAAGTGTACGACTACATCACCCACGAGAATATGCTCTCGTTATCCTCTTGGAATCTTCGAGGGTGAGTACTCTAATCGACTCGTTGCTACAATCTAGTAGATAGATCTTGGCTTGTTTGTGTGCATGCGGCAGATTTTTTTTGTTTTCCATGCTACGAACCCCAACAACATATATTAAGGATCTTTGTTCTTTTAGCCCTCCGGATCGAGCAAATCTACTGAAAAGAGCAAACGAGGCCCAACCAAAAAGTTGGAAGACCATGAGAGGTACAGGATCGAAGAAGTCGGTGACAACGGCAAACCGACGGCTCCCCTTATTGTCGCAAACAAATTTGTGGCACAATGCGGAGTAATCGTTAAGGACTTCGTCCCGATCACCATTCGAAATTGGAATAGGCCTGCAAATGCGGAAGAGGGAACGTCTTTATATGTCCCTGACATGGCCAAAGATTTACTGTGGAAGAGGCTCATGCTTAATTTCACCCTACCGACGATAGAGGTGGATCCAATGTAACATCCCTAAATTCATGATTTCAAAGATTGCATATCATTCATGCATGCATATAGTTTTGAGATCAATTTCAAACCAATTTCAAGAAAACAGAAGCACATAGTGCTATCATTTTATGTGAGCAAACTGAAATCAAATGACCATCCTCATTTGAGAGCTTAGTGTTTTAAAAACCAAGTTTGTTTGCTTCCTTGTTGATTGGTTTGAGTGTAGAGTTTGAACAAAATTTTACAAAATAAAAATGGTTTCAAAACCATTTTCAAACATTTATGAAACAAGTGCTATGTCACTGGTTATATTATTTTTTCCAAAAATGGCCAAGCCAATTCAAAGTGACCACATGTTTTTATGCCCAGAAACATGAATGTTGCACCCTACAAAATTCCTGAAGAGATTTGATTTCAATTTGAGTTTGAATTCATTTGAAAACCATTCTAGAAAATCAAATTAGAAAAAGAAAAGGAATAAAGAAAAGGAAAAGGGTCGGCGCTGCTATTCTGGCCCAACAGCGAAACCAGCCCAGCTAGCCCACCCGGGTCCTCTCGCTCTCTCTCGCACGCGCAGACGCACCCAGCGAGCCGCTGACACTCGGACCCCACTTCCCCTATGTTCTATTCGCTGACAAGCGGGCCCTCTCCATGTCGACTCCTTCTTCCCCAAATCTCGCGCGCAGACGCCATCGCCGCTGGCCGTTGCTGCATTGATTCCGCGGCGTAATTGCCATTGATTCGCCGAGCGTTTCTTGTCGAGCCTCTGCCTACTTAAGCCCCTCCCCACTCCGCTCCATTCCCCTCACTCAATTTTCTCTCCACGCCACCAGGCTGCTCGCAACTCGCCAAACACCGCCACAGCTCCGACGACCTCCAGCAGCAAATTCCGGTGAGTTCCGACCGCCCCTGAGCCTCTGATTCAAACGAGTGTGTCCAGTATGATCTCGTGCATCTTCTGTTGCCCTTTGCTTGCCTGCTTGTGACCCAGGACGCCGTCCCCGTTCATGCCCGCAACCGATCGAGCCGCCACTCAACTCCGGCGACCAATTACGGTAAGCACAGCGCGCCCCTTGATCTCTCACGCATACTATGTTGTTCGCCACCGTCTTGCGCATCTTCTAAGCCATCTGGTTTGTGCTAGGGCGACGCGGAACCTCGATAACGACCTCGACAGCAACCCCCTGACGTCGTGCACGACTCCGACGAGCTCTAGCAGCCCATACCGTGCGCCCCTTGCAAAGCCACCGCCACCTTGAGCTTCAGCAACTCTCTGCGGTTCTAGTAAGCACCCTCTCCCCTCCCCGGACGACCTAGAACGCCAGCGTCACAACTGACAGACACGCCGCCGCCAGTCGCCGCCGCTAGGCTATGGTCAGACCAACGGTTGCCGTTAGATCTGTATCGTAAGGACCAGATTAGATCTGAGCGAAACGTTTTCTTTGAATCTGGCGTGTTGGATCTGAATTGATCTGACGGCGCGGAAGGGTGATCCTGAGTGAAACGGTATCGGCCAATAGGATAGCGCCACGTGGCTAGGGTTTGGTTTAAAAACAGATTTTGAAATCTGATTTATATCCAAATTTGTTTTAGCTATAACTTTTGATTCCCACGTTAGATTTTGGCAAATTTTATACCGTTGGAATCAGGAGAGCAATCCCTTTCTGTTTATGTAATGTGTTTAATGTTTAGTTTCTGTTAAAAAGACTTTATTTGCAGAAACTTGTTTAGGACTAATTTGGTTATATGAATTGTTTAGAAATTGTTTTTAGTGTCAAATAAATTTGGTTGGGCAAGTTTTTGACTTGTTTAAGATTCATTACTATGCACTTGCTTGGTTGAGTTTTTGAAAAAAATCATCACTTAGCATATTGCATGCATGCATATGTATTTTTTATTGAATATGTCTTGTATGTGATTGTGGCTATATTCTTTTTGTAGACTTTGGTGCTAGTGATTGTGATTGTGAAGAGTGCTACTCCCCCAACTACCAAGGCAAGTGGTACTTCATGAATATTTCTAACCTATATTTTGTACTAAGCATTAGAAATATTTTGCTAAGTCTTGCATGTTACTATTTTGCCTATATGCCATGTGGGAAATCCTAAGTAGTTTTAGAATTGCTAGGGAATTTCTAAGTTAAGTTACTATCTATACCATGCTTAGCCTAGCTAGTAGCAAACAAGGGTTGGTGAAATATACATGCTATGATGAAAATATTTCTAAGTCTTTGGACTTGTTTTACCTAATAAAACAACTAAGTAAATGAATCACCTGGGTGGAAAGGGACCTGATTGGTGGTTTTTGGTTGAGTGGTTACACAAGGCCCATGGCTATGGTTTACCTTGTGTATCTCACTTGTGGTAAGCCACCCAGGGACAAAGAGATTTTAGAGGCCAAGTGTTGAGAAGCTTCTAGTGCAGCCACTTGGCAATATGGGCTCTGCCTGGATCACATAGGTTGCTAGAACTTAGCCATTTGGACAGTTGGTGGTACTGGGAATGATAGGTTGGAGCGCGTCCATTTGGTCTAAGGAAAGGCTTCTGAAAGGTCCTGTCTTGGGAAACCAAGTTTGGTGGGGAAAGTGCACAACCTCTGCAGATGGAAAAAATCTAAGTACTTAGCCAAGTCCATGGCAATGGACAACTTGAGCATCAAGGCATGGAAGCTATCAAGAATCTCATCATTCCAACTTCTAAGTAAAAACTTGTGGGTGAACAAGGGTGAAGGACCTCAATGTCTATTGGTGGTTCCTTGGGAAAAGTTTTGACAAAGAAAAACTTAGTGATTTCAACTAATAGGAAAAAACCTATTTTTGAGCAAAGAAAGCCAAGCTACACTTAGCCAAATTTGCATATATTATCTAGTCCACTTAAAATATACTAAGGTATCACTTGCCAATACTATTCCAAAGTATTGACCCACTGTGGCTGTAACTTGTGATGTTGCAGGTTACTCTGATGAGGATTAGGTGTCATGAGTCTACACTCAACATGTTTGCCTGTGGCACATGAAGATGAAGACTTATATTTATTTACTTATTCAGACTCTTGTATTAGGCCTGTGGCCTTTGAGTTGTAAAGACTATGTTTAACTCTGGAATGGATGTAATAAATGACCTTTGTATCTGTGTACTTCATCTTAAACTGTGGATGCTAGCATTGATCCAGGGACTAGCATTGCAATCACAGGGATCCTTTTACTTTACAAAGGAGGGATCTTACAGATGGTATCAGAGCCCTGTATTGCCTGTAGGATTATGACCCTAGGATTGGAAACCACTAAGGAAAAGTTTTCAACTTCTACACTTGTCTATTCTTCTCGTAAACTTTTCTAATCTTCTCTCTCATCTCTATTTGTAGATGAACTCCATCAACGAAGCCGTAAGGAAAGGACCACTCATGATAATGACTTTGGAGTGTGAGACAGAATTCCCCAAGGCTCTCAAGGACCTCATGGTTGCATTAGAGATACAAGGAGCAGCTGTGTACAAAGGTTTTCCAGTGATGGATGAAGGAGTGGAATACTGGTGGCTACAACTTCACTTGTATAAAAACAAGGAAGACAACCATCAGGAAAAAGGATTCTGCATGTTCACCAATTCAGTGGTGCACCCTACATTCTTTGAATCAGCAAGGGATGCAGCTTGGAAGACCATCAAAGAACTTGGTGATAGAGTCAAGTGCAGAATGCTCAACCTCCAAAATGATCTAAGGAAAGAGAAGGAACATACCCAAGAGTTGGAAGCTACCAACCAAACCTTAAGAGGAGACATTATAGACTTAGTGATGGAATCATGTGAGCAAGATAGGCTGATTGCTTCTAGAAACATTGTGTTAGCCAACAGATCCAGTGAGATAGGATTGTAAACGTACTTCGTTAGTTGGACCACCACCTATCACCTTATTTTCCAAAATGTTGCCTTAAAATAAGATTGAACCTTGGTTATTGTAATGGTTTCATGTATGCATGACTTGTGTGTTTTTCTTCCCAAGGATATGTATATGTTGCTTGTCTTTTGTTTTATCATGTTTTGTGTTGTTCTAACTTTTCTATCTTATAAATAGATGCCTATTACCATCAGCACTGTTGAGGAGTTCTAGGTTACCCGCTTTGGTCCTCGTATCGTTGAGCTTACCACTTTGCTCAATCTCCCTCTTCCCACCATCATGGTGCATCCCCTCACTAAGTTTGAGAGGAAGGACCTCTGGGGCTTCAAGGTGAACCAGCCCGGACGCCAGACAGAGCATACTACGGAGGGCATCGTCTTCAAGCTCATGCACGATGACAGGGAGAGAGGCATTGAGGTAGTTATGCAGGATCTGATAGGACGTCTGCTAGGGCGACACTCCCGACAGGTTAGGGGTACCCACTTCCACGTCTTCGGAAGACGTGATGAGGATGGAGAGTCCATCGACTTCGAGGACGATTCGAGGGACGCAGCAGAGCCGATACACCTGTACCTCCAAGACTTAGAGTCTCTCATTAGGCACGTGGACACGGACAGGACCAATGTCATGCTCAGCAATGATGATCTCCAGGTGCAGCTTCGCGAGAAGGACAAGCTCTTCGCGCAGCAAGACGAGATAGTCAAGGAAATGGAGGCGAAGTTCGAGACCCAGGTGTAGGGGGTCCCAATCTTTAATAAGACAGTGCCCCCTGTGTTTACAATGCTAGTCCCTGGATCAATAGCTAGCATCCACAGTTAAGATGTAATATCAAGATACAAAGGTCATAACATAACTTTATAACCAGGAATAACATAATTTTATTACATCATACATAGCTCATTTGGCCATTACATTACATTGCAGCGGAATAACTATAGTCATGGGTCCTTCATCTTCAAAGTGCCACAGGCAGATGTTGGTTGTATACTTTGTAATTCTAAACAATCAATCTTCTAAAAAATCAATCAAAACCTGCAACATTACAAGTTACAGCCACAAGGGTCAATACATTTGAATTGTATTGGCAAGTTTCACTTCTATGTGTAATATGAGTGGATCCTATCAATACATGCATATTTGGCTAAGTAGAGTTTAAGGCTTATTTGCATAAAGCAATATTTATCCTATCTTTTAAAAATGGTTTTGGTCCCTTGTTAAATCCCTTTTTCCAAGTTCCTTGAACTCCTTGGTAGAAACTCAAGTGTTCAAGTCTTTGTCAAAAATCTCTTGAGCTACTTGGTAACCCCAAGCGCAACAAGTTTTATAAAATCTCATGAGTTCCTTGGTAACCCCAAGTACATCATGCTCTTGAGCCCCTTGGTAACCCCAAGTGCAACAAGTTTTAACAAAATCTCTTTGAATTCTTTGGTACCCCCAAGTGCATCAAGTTTTTATATTAGAAGTTGGAATGTCGAGATCTCCCATGGTTCAAACTTTAGTTGCTCAGTATTGTCCATAACCGGGGACACGGCTAAGTACTTAGATTTTATTATCTTCTGCAGAAGGAGTACACTTTACCCACATGTCACAATCCCATCCTTTTGCCACCAGTGGCCTACTGGATTAGTGCTCACCAAGATGGAGTACTGGCAGATTTGAGAATGTGACAAAGTCTTTCCAAAGGGTCCTCCCATACACCATTGCTAGCTTGCCTTCAGCACCCATGAAGCATTCCAGATCCCCATGTCCAGTTAACTGAAGACAGTGCATGGGTCTTCCCAATGTAGTTGACTAAGCCAGATCCATAATAGCATGTGGTTGCACACGAAAGCCACAATTGGAGAAACATGTTCAATCTCTAAGTTTCCTAGGTGGTTTTCTTTTGGAGCACAACACAAAGTGATTCCCATAGACATGGTTCCTTTTTTTGCCACCTTCTCCAAAACTTAAAGTATCCACCACCTAGGTGGTTCATTGAGTCCTTGTTTTATTATGTAAAACACAAGTCCTTTTCTCAACCTTTGTAAAATCTCTACATGTATCTCTTTTCAAAATAAAGCATGTCTAAGCATGTACAACTACAATATTTTCACTAAGGAGTGTATAGGAAATCCTATTAGGATTTAGCATAGCATAAGTATAAAGATATCTTTTTCATGCATGTTTTCATAATCCACTAAGTATAATGAAAATACTAGGACTTTTGTATGATAGTGTAACTTGCCTTTTTGGTAGGTAATGGTGGTTCTTTCCTTGATCTTGCTAGTCTCACACTTTGCTAAATTCACTACAAGTCAATCAAGCAAACACAAAAATCAACTAACATTCCAAACCAAAGTCAAACAAACAATTTCACACTCACAAAGCAATGGAATCTAAGTCATGCATAATTATGCAAAGGATGGTTCTATTGCAAGGATGGTCTCCACTAGGTTTCTAAACTTTGGAAGGTCCAAATTGGTCAATTACCAAAATGGCAAAGTCATTAGTTAGAGGATTTTTCCCAAAAACTATTTTAAAATCCATTCAACATTTTATATGGTGGAAAATGGTTTTATCAATTCAAAAATCTTTAAGTTTCTCACCAAAAGTTTCTAACTCTCATGACTTGGTGTTTTGGGTCAGTAGCTTTGAATTAAATATTTTCTCAAAGTTTTTATTCCAAAATCCTTTTTCATAATAAAACCATTATCTTTACCTAGCTAGAAATAGACTAATTCAATTAATCCATTCTAAATTTTTCCAATTTCATTTTCAAAACCATGGGTTGGTTCCTAGGGTCAGTAAGGTCACAACAAACCATTTTGCAGAAGTTTTAACCCTAAAATCATTTTTAAACATTTTTCCTACTCTAAACAAGCACATAAATGAATCTGCAAAAACAAGTAAATTAACAGATACTATTTACTAAACTAAGGGCATGGTTGGCTAGGCCTTGCTCTCCTGAATCCAACGACATAAAATTTGTAATTTTTGGACGTGTGGATCCAAAGTTACAAGGGTTTGAAGTTTGCAAATAAATCTGATTCAAATCTGTTTTTAAACAGAATAGGTGACACGCGGCGTGTTTTAATTGGACGATACCGGTTCGCTGTGGATCACGGTTGTAGGGCGTTGGATCAGATCGATCGCATGGTCCTGGAAGCATACCCCTTCGGCGCTTAAGTGTTCTAATCCTGCTCGCCCATTCTAGATCTAACGGACCTAAACAAATGGTCATTTACTGGCGGCGCTGCGCGGCTGTGCGCGACGGCGACGGGCAGACGGCGGCGGCGCTGGTGAAATAGGAAGCGAGAGGGGGAAAGGAAGTGTTCACCGAGTTCGTGAGGACGAGGTGGTGCTCGTCGTGTGCTCGATGTGGCAAGGGACGCACGAGGTTTGCAGCAATTCCTCACCGGAGCTTGCTACAGCGACAGACGGCTCTGGACGTGGTCGGGGACATTGCTACAAGTCACGAGAAGAACAATCGAGGGTAGGGTTAGACGCAAAAGGTCACAGAGGTGTTGTGTGCGTGAACGAGAAGAAGAGGGGCGACCTGGTTTACCTGGGAGGCGCCGTCGGAGAAGAACTAGTCGCGGCGGCGTTCAGATGCTTGCCATAGCCGAAGCTCTGGGGCGCCCGCGGTTGAGAGGAAGGTGCTGGGAGATGCGTCTAGGAGTGGGGAAGCTGCCAGTGTGCTCAGGGAGGCTCGGGGTGGTGTCGAGTCGCCGGAATCGGCACCGGACTTCATCGGAACAGAGGGTGCTCGGAAAGGAAATTGGGGAGGTCTAAGGCGTGCGAGCGCGAGGTGTCAGAGGGGAAATATAGAGGAGGCATGGGCGTTTAAGACTGGGTGGTCAAGGCGAGGTAAAGACGCGGCATTAAGACGAATTGAATCCGCGGAATCACAGCAGGTAACGGCGTTGAGGGAGGAAGAAGGGGTCGCGCGGGTGTGGACGAGGAGCAGTAGAGGTGGGGTCCACTGGTCAGTGGGAAAAGAAATGAGAGTGAGGTCCACTTGTCAGTCTCTGCGCGGGTCAGACACGAGGTGCGAAACGTTTTCTTCGGGGAGAGGGGAGCTGGGCTGCTTCTGGGCTTTAGTGGGCTGATGGGTTGGGTTGTCCTTTTCTTATTTTTTTTCTGTTTCTGAATCTTTTTCCCTTTTCTAATTTCATTTCCTGTTTGAATTTCCAAACAAACAAACATCAACCAAATCAATTCAAATAATCACCAAACTTTGCAACTATGAGTTTGGTTCTATTCAGTAACATAAACCAAAATCCAAATTAAAATAATAATTTTTATTCTTTTTAAGATCCAATCTTTAATTAAATAAAATGAATCTTTTGTTATTTAATAAAATAGGGTTTGATTTAAATAACAAAATCTCCATTTGAAATCCAAATATTTCCAAAACCAAATCAGTAGTTTTTATTTGAAAATAAAGAATATTTGGAAACTTGTTTAAAACAAAATAATCTTTTATTTTAGGGTCCATTAATATTTAAATATAATAGACCTTCATCATAAAATCAATTAGGATTTATTTTATTTAAAATATTTATTTTGAAATCTAAAATAAAGCCAAAACACTTCAGTAGGTTTTATGTGAGAATAAAATATTTGGAAGAACTTATTTAAATAATTTAATAAGTTTTTGATATTTTAATTAAAATGGTAAAACATTTTATTTAAATGAAATTGGATATTAAATCCTTATTAATTTATTTAAATAACCCTTTGTTATTTTTATTCAAAACAAAACGTTTTAATTCAAAAGTTTGGCCAAGGTTTAATTGAGCTTTATAAAATAATCTTTATCTATTAAACTTTTATTTCAATTGAAAACCAAATCCTTTTATTTTAATGATCCAAAATAGTATTTCCAAAATATTTTTGTTTACCTTTATTTAAGATGTTTATCCTTTAGGATTTTATTTCATTCAAATGGGTTTGAAGTTCCAATTGAATTCAAAAAGTTTCTTCTGGCCCTGAAAATCAAACAAAGTTTTATTTCATTCATTTATTTTCACATTACAAGATTTGGAAAATCTTGGGATGTGACAGGCTACCACCCTTAAAATAAATCTCGTCCCGAGATTTGGGAAGGCTAGGGTTACAAGCAAGTTCAAAACAACTAGGGTACTACCACCCTTAAAAATTTCGAACAAAAATTACATATTATCCTTCTTGGGATCTTGGGGAAACATCTTTAAGCAAACTTTGCATGTGTCTTTGTTTTCCATACTTGACTCATGGGCCAAGGTTGAGTTTCTCCATAGGCTTGTTCAACTTGTTCTTCATCTTTTCTGGACAGTTGCTTGCATAATGTCCTGGATTCTTGCAGTTAAAACAATGGATGTCCTTGAGTTCTTTACGTGGCTCTTGTGGACAAGTTGCTACATAGTGACCTAGCTCTTTGCAGTTGTTGCACCACACTTGGTCAATCTCTTTATTCTTCTTGTTCTCTGGGCACTCACTGGAATAGTGTCCCATTTCCTTACATTTACGACATTGCACAAGGTTCATGTGTGGTCTTGGTTTCTTGGGTTTCTTTGATCCTTTGAATTGGGTTGTCTTGTTTGGAGGTATAAGTGGTCCTTTTCCTTTGCCATCAACATTCTTGGCATACTTGGATCCTTCTTGTTTCCTTTGTTCAACAATGGCATAAATGGGGCATTGGATAGGGGCATGGTAATTTCCTTCACAAAGGTAACAAGTAGCTTGAGAGGTGGGACATTGTCCAACAGGATGATTTTGTTCACAGTTAGGGCATTGATCTTCATGCTCCTTGGAAGTATGATCCTTGTCTCCACAAATAATGCAAGATGGTGCTCCATCAAGAACAATATTTCTGTCATCCTTGTTGTCAAAGACCCTTTTGGGATAGCTTTCTTCCATATTGATCATTTGATTAGTTACCTTAAGCATCAGTTGGGATTGTTCCTCCAAAAACTTTTGCAGTGTTGGATCTTTATCACTATTGTTGGATATGAACTGAGCTGTCAGTTGGTTTAACTGGTTCTGGGTTGCTATGAGCTCTTTCATGTTGTCCTCTTGGTTGGTGTTGATGTCATCAACCTTGGAGTCTTTTGGAGTAGTCATCTGTTTGGGTTGAAAGGAGATTAGAATAGGCAAGATATTTCTAAGGACTTAATTCTAATCACACACATCACAATTTTCACAAGCAATGTGCATGCAATCACAAACCAAACATTTCACTCAACAAGGTTTAAGCACATACTTAGTCAACAAAATATTTTTGTTACACCACATAAGTTGGTGGTTTTGTCTTAACTAAAATACGGTGGTCCATCTATATGGTTCACTTGTGATCTTTCCATCATACATGATTCTTCTTGCATGAGATCATGGTTTCCTTGAGATAAACTCTTGGTTACAATACTTCAAAGTTGTTGATGGCTCCTTCTTATTTTGCATTCCCTCAGTCTCTAAATCTTGAGTAAGATTTCCTTGTCTCACTTGTAGTCCTTAGTGATATCCAAGTTGGAAGTCTTTGGAGAACATGCTGAAGATGTTGAAGTCATTAGAGTTGAAGAAGTTGAAGAAGTCCTTTGCACATAGTGTAGTCCTTGGTCATGGGTAGGTTTTCCATCAAGTTGAAGTAGAAGAGAAGTAGAGTTGAAACCAAAATGGTTGACGAAAGAGCTTACAAGTTTTTGTAAATAAGTTTTTGGAACAAAACAACTCCTATTTTTCTAAGGGTTTTTGTCCAATCCTAGGTTTACAAATCCTACAGGCAACACAATGCTCTGATACCATCTGTAGGGGGTCCCAATCTTTAATAAGACAGTGCCCCCTGTGTTTACAATGCTAGTCCCTGGATCAATAGCTAGCATCCACAGTTAAGATGTAATATCAAGATACAAAGGTCATAACATAACTTTATAACCAGGAATAACATAATTTTATTACATCATACATAGCTCATTTGGCCATTACATTACATTGCAGCGGAATAACTATAGTCATGGGTCCTTCATCTTCAAAGTGCCACAGGAAGATGTTGGTTGTAGACTTTGTAATTCTAAACAATCAATCTTCTCAAAAATCAATCAAAACCTGCAACATTACAAGTTACAGCCACAAGGGTCAATACATTTGAATTGTATTGGCAAGTTTCACTTCTATGTGTAATATGAGTGGATCCTATCAATACATTAATATTTGGCTAAGTAGAGTTTAAGGCTTATTTGCATAAAGCAATATTTATCCTATCTTTTAAAAATGGTTTTGGTCCCTTGTTAAATCCCTTTTTCCAAGTTCCTTGAACTCCTTGGTAGAAACTCAAGTGTTCAAGTCTTTGTCAAAAATCTCTTGAGCTACTTGGTAACCCCAAGCGCAACAAGTTTTATAAAATCTCATGAGTTCCTTGGTAACCCCAAGTACATCATGCTCTTGAGCCCCTTGGTAACCCCAAGTGCAACAAGTTTTAACAAAATCTCTTTGAATTCTTTGGTACCCCCAAGTGCATCAAGTTTTTATATTAGAAGTTGGAATGTCGAGATCTCCCATGGTTCAAACTTTAGTTGCTCAGTATTGTCCATAACCGGGGACACGGCTAAGTACTTAGATTTTATTATCTTCTGCAGAAGGAGTACACTTTACCCACATGTCACAATCCCATCCTTTTGCCACCAGTGGCCTACTGGATTAGTGCTCACCAAGATGGAGTACTGGCAGATTTGAGAATGTGGCAAAGTCTTTCCAAAGGGTCCTCCCATACACCATTGCTAGCTTGCCTTCAGCACCCATGAAGCATTCCAGATCCCCATGTCCAGTTAACTGAAGACAGTGCATGGGTCTTCCCAATGTAGTTGACTAAGCCAGATCCATAATAGCATGTGGTTGCACACGAAAGCCACAATTGGAGAAACATGTTCAATCTCTAAGTTTCCTAGGTGGTTTTCTTTTGGAGCACAACACAAAGTGATTCCCATAGACATGGTTCCTTTTTTTGCCACCTTCTCCAAAACGTAAAGTATCCACCACCTAGGTGGTTCATTGCGTCCTTGTTTTATTATGTAAAACACAAGTCCTTTTCTCAACCTTTGTAAAATCTCAACATGTATCTCTTTTCAAAATAAAGCATGTCTAAGCATGTACAACTACAATATTTTCACTAAGGAGTGTATAGGAAATCCTATTAGGATTTAGCATAGCATAAGTATAAAGATATCTTTTTCATGCATGTTTTCATAATCCACTAAGTATAATGAAAATAGTAGGACTTTTGTATGATAGTGTAACTTGCCTTTTTGGTAGGGAATGGTGGTTCTTTCCTTGATCTTGCTAGTCTCACACTTTGCTAAATTCACTACAAGTCAATCAAGCAAACACAAAAATCAACTAACATTCCAAACCAAAGTCAAACAAATAATTTCACACTCACAAAGCAATGGAATCTAAGTCATGCATAATTATGCAAACGATGGTTCTATTGCAAGGATGGTCTCCACTAGGTTTCTAAACTTTGGAAGGTCCAAATTGGTCATTTACCAAAATGGCAAAGTCATTAGTTAGAGGATTTTTCCCAAAAACTATTTTAAAATCCATTCAACATTTTATATGGTGGAAAATGGTTTTATCAATTCAAAAATCTTTAAGTTTCTCACCAAAAGTTTCTAACTCTCATGACTTGGTGTTTTGGGTCAGTAGCTTTGAATTAAATATTTTCTCAAAGTTTTTATTACAAAATCCTTTTTCATAATAAAACCATTATCTTTACCTAGCTAGAAATAGACTAATTCAATTAATCCATTCTAAATTTTTCCAATTTCATTTTCAAAACCATGGGTTGGTTCCTAGGGTCAGTAAGGTCACAACAAACCATTTTGCAGAAGTTTTAACCCTAAAATCATTTTTAAACATTTTTCCTACTCTAAACAAGCACATAAATGAATCTGCAAAAACAAGTAAATTAACAGATACTATTTACTAAACTAAGGGCATGGTTGGCTAGGCCTTGCTCTCCTGAATCCAACGACATAAAATTTGTAATTTTTGGACGTGTGGATCCAAAGTTACAAGGGTTTGAAGTTTGCAAATAAATCTGATTCAAATCTGTTTTTAAACAGAATAGGTGACACGCGGCGTGTTTTAATTGGACGATACCGGTTCGCTGTGGATCACGGCTGTAGGGCATTGTATCAGATCGATCGCATGGTCCTGGAAGCATACCCCTTCGGCGCTTAAGTGTTCTAATCCTGCTCGCCCATTCTAGATCTAACGGACCTAAACAAATGGTCATTTACTGGCGGCGCTGCGCGGCTGTGCGCGACGGCGACGGGCAGACGGCGGCGGCGCTGGTGAAATAGGAAGCGAGAGGGGGAAAGGAAGTGTTCACCGAGTTCGTGAGGACGAGGTGGTGCTCGTCGTGTGCTCGACGTGGCAAGGGATGCACGAGGTTTGCGGCAATTCCTCACCGGAGCTTGCTACAGCGACAGACGGCTCTGGACGTGGTCGGGGACGTTGCTACAAGTCACGAGAAGAACAATCGAGGGTAGGGTTAGACGCAGAAGGTCACAGAGGTGTTGTGTGCGTGAACGAGAAGAAGAGGGGCGACCTGGTTTACCTGGGAGGCGCCGTCGGAGAAGAACTAGTCGCGGCGGCGTTCAGATGCTTGCCATAGCCGAAGCTCTGGGGCGCCCGCGGTTGAGAGGAAGGTGCTGGGAGATGCGTCTGGGAGTGGGGAAGCTGCCAGTGTGCTCAGGGAGGCTCGGGGTGGTGTCGAGTCGCCGGAATCGGCACCGGACTTCGTCGGAACAGAGGGTGCTCGGAAAGGAAATTGGGGAGGTCTAAGGCGTGCGAGCGCGAGGTGTCAGAGGGGAAATATAGAGGAGGCATGGGCGTTTAAGACTGGGTGGTCAAGGCGAGGTAAAGACGCGGCATTAAGACGAATTGAATCCGCGGAATCACAGCAGGTAACGGCGTTGAGGGAGGAAGAAGGGGTCGCGCGGGTGTGGACGAGGAGCAGTAGAGGTGGGGTCCACCGGTCAGTGGGAAAAGAAATGAGAGTGAGGTCCACTGGTCAGTCTCTGCGCGGGTCAGACACGAGGTGCGAAACGTTTTCTTTGGGGAGAGGGGAGCTGGGCTGCTTCTGGGCTTTAGTGGGCTGATGGGTTGGGTTGTCCTTTTCTTATTTTTTTTCTGTTTCTAAATCTTTTTCCCTTTTCTAATTTCATTTCCTGTTTGAATTTCCAAACAAACAAACATCAACCAAATCAATTCAAATAATCACCAAACTTTGCAACTATGAGTTTGGTTCTGTTCAGTAACATAAACCAAAATCCAAATTAAAATAATAATTTTTATTCTTTTTAAGATCCAATCTTTAATTAAATAAAATGAATCTTTTGTTATTTAATAAAATAGGGTTTGATTTAAATAACAAAATCTCCATTTGAAATCCAAATATTTCCAAAACCAAATCAGTAGGTTTTATTTGAAAATAAAGAATATTTGGAAACTTGTTTAAAACAAAATAATCTTTTATTTTAGGGTCCATTAATATTTAAATATAATAGACCTTCATCATAAAATCAATTAGGATTTATTTTATTTAAAATATTTATTTTGAAATCTAAAATAAAGCCAAAACACTTCAGTAGGTTTTATGTGAGAATAAAATATTTGGAAGAACTTATTTAAATAATTTAATAAGTTTTTGATATTTTAATTAAAATGGTAAAACCTTTTATTTAACTGAAATTGGATATTAAATCCTTATTAATTTATTTAAATAACCCTTTGTTATTTTTATTCAAAACAAAACGTTTTAATTCAAAAGTTTGGCCAAGGTTTAATTGAGCTTTATAAAATAATCTTTATCTATTAAACTTTTATTTCAATTGAAAACCAAATCCTTTTATTTTAATGATCCAAAATAGTATTTCCAAAATATTTTTGTTTACCTTTATTTAAGATGTTTATCCTTTAGGACTTTATTTAATTCAAATGGTTTGAAGTTCCAAATGAATTCAAAAAGTTTCTTCTGGCCCTGAAAATCAAACAAAGTTTTATTTCATTCATTTGTTTTCACATTACAAGATTTGGAAAATCTTGGGATGTGACACCAGGACAGGAAGTTCAAGAGTCAGGAGAAGCGTGTCCAGGATAGGAACAAGAAGATCCGGGACATGACTGAAGAACTGCAATCCAAAGAGGCTTCGCTCCCAGAAGAGGGCTCTCAAGGCCAAGATAGAGACCTTGACCACTAGCATCGAGGAGAACAAGACCGCGATGGAGAACGCAGGTCTTACCTTTGTCGAGGAGGAGATTGATGCTAATGAGTAGATTTGACTACTCATTTATCTTTTATTATCGTACTTGTTATTTGAGAACTTGTTATTGGACCATCCGACATGTGGATGGCTTGTTACTCGTGTGTTTTACCTTTTGAACTTGTTATCTTGTTGTTGAACTTTTATCTTGTGTTGCATGCTTGTGTTTTCTTATGTGATGTAATGTGCATGAAAGCATCTATGGGTATCTCATTCTTATCTCTATTTGAACAAACCACAGATGCCTCCCCGTCGTGCAAACCCCAACCCCAACAAAAACAACAACAACATCATTCCAGAAATGCAACAAATGATGACCGCTCAAACTCAGCTAATGCAGATGATGACGACGTTCATCCAGAACCAAAACAATAACAACAACAACAATAACAACAACAACAACAACAACCCACCGGGTTTTGATATGCTCACCAGGTTCTTGAGATTGAGGCCAGCAAAGTTTTCAGGGACGACTGATCCCATGGTGGCCAATGATTGGCTACGCTCAGTAAACAAGGACTTGGTAACCGTGGGCTGTACGGATGCTGAAAAGGTCAGATTTGCAGCACATCTGCTGGAAGGGCCAGCCGCCACTTGGTGGGACAACTTCCAGATCACCACTCCCATAGATGAAGTGACATGGGCTATCTTTGAGGATGGCTTTCGCACTGCTCATATCTCATCACGAGTGATGAGTCTTAAAAAGAAAGAGTTCCACAATCTGAAGCAGCGCCACCGCAGCGTGGCTGAATACATTGAGGAGTTCAACAATCTGGCACGTTATGCACCGGATGAAGTTGACACCGATGCCAAGAGAAAGGAAAAATTTCTGGAAGGCTTGAATGATGAGCTGAATCTGCAGTTGGCTGTGGCATATGTTCCCACTTATCAGTCGCTCTGTGACAAGGCTGCTATATTGGAGAACAAAATGAAGCAAGTTGAGAGTAGAAAGAGAAAGCACTCCGACAAGCACAGCTCGAGATCGTCTCACAAACGATCTCATTATGATGACAGCGGAAGCTCAGGATCCCACAAGCATGGGAAATTCAACAAGCACCACAACCACAACCGTCATGACAAGAAGCATCACCGTAGTCATGACAATGATAAGTACAAAAACCACAAGAGTGGACATAAGAGCCACCATAGTGGTAATGGAGGTGGAAGTGGAAGTCAGCCTGTTAAGAGAGACATAAGTCAGGTTGAATGCTTCAAATGCAAGAAGATGGGGCATTATGCAAATGACTGCCCTGAAAAGAAAGTTGAAGGACCCATCAAGCCCAATCCTTTCTAGAAAGGACAGGTGAACCACATCAGTGTGGAGGAGGTCTATGAGGAGCCTGATGATGTTGCTGGTAAGTTCAGACTCAATTCTATTCCAGCATTTGTTCTTTTTGATACTGGAGCATCGCATTCATTCATATCAAAAGCATTTGTTGATAGAAATGGGTTTCCAACTGAAAACATCGGGTGTCCAATAAAAGTTAGTTATCCGGGTGGAGATATGATAGTAAGTCTTGGATGTCGGGATCTAGTAATAGAGTTTGGAAAACATAAGTTTCCAGTGAGCCTGATAATCCTAGATTCCCAAGGACTGGACGTGATATTGGGAATGTATTGGATGGCTAAGTATGAAGGAGTACTGGATTGTGCTAATCGTACTGTTGCACTCACAACCCCGGAAAGAAAGCGGATTAAATTCAAGTCCAACTTTGAATCTAAAGGAAGTAAGCTAAATTCTCTTAAGGGGGTTAGCATGGACAGTGTGCCAATTGTGAGTGAGTATCCAGATGTGTTTCCGGAAGAATTGCCGGGAATGCCACCACATAGAGATGTGGAGTTTCTTATAGATTTGGTACCAGGGTCTGGACCAATAGCAAAGAGACCTTATAAAATGTCAGTTGATGAACTAAAAGAACTCAAGAAACAACTTGGAGAATAGTTGCAGAAAGGATTTATTCAACCAAGTTCTTCATCTTGGGGAGCCCCAGTTTTGTTCGTGGAGAAGAAAGATAGAAGTCAAAGGTTATGCATAGATTACCGTTCACTCAACGAGGTAACTATCAAGAACAAATATCCTTTGCCTAGAATCAATGACTTGTTTGATCATCTAGAAGGAGCATGTGTGTTCTCAAGGATTGATCTAAGGTCAGGCTATTTTCAAATCAAGATAAGAGAACAAGACATACCTAAGACAGCATCCACTACCAGGTATGGATTGTATGAGTATACCGTAATGCCTTTTGGCTTGACAAATGCTCCAGCATACTTCATGAATATGATGAACAAGGTGTTCATGGAATTCCTTGACAAATTTGTTGTCGTTTTCATCGATGACATCTTAGTCTACTCCAAGAGCAAAGAAGAACATGAAGGACACTTGCATTTGATACTTGAGAAATTAAGAGAGCATAAACTTTATGCCAAATTCAGCAAGTGTGAGTTCTGGTTGGAGGAAGTTGGTTTTCTTGGTCATGTTATGACAAAGGATGGTGTAGCAGTTGATCCTGCTAAAGTTTCAGCTGTGACTGAATGGGAATCTCCCAAGTCTGTAAAAGAAATTCGTAGTTTCCTTGGCTTAGCAGGTTACTACAGAAGGTTCATTGAGAATTTTCAAAGGTAGCTAAGCCTATGACTAAATTGTTAAAGAAAGACAAGAAGTTTTCTTGGTCTGAAGGTTGTGAACTCAGCTTTCAGGAGTTGAAGAAGAGACTTGTGACAGCACCAGTCTTGTGTCTGCCAGATTTGGAGAAAGATTTCCAAGTATATTGTGATGCATCTCATCAAGGTTTGGGTGCAGTACTTATGCAAGACGGTAAAGTTGTGGCTTATGCCTCGAGACAACTCAAAACTCATGAAGTAAACTATCCTACTCATGATTTAGAGTTAGCCTCTGTCGTCCATGCACTCAAAACATGGAGACACTATCTTTTGGGAAAGCGTTGTGAAGTGTTCATGGATCACAAAAGTTTGAAGTATATATTCACTCAGAAAGAAATTAATATGAGACAAAGAAGATGGCTAGAACTTATCAAGGACTATGACTTAAGTTTGCAATACCACCCCGGTAAAGCAAATGTTGTAGCAGATGCTCTAAGTCGTAAGGTATTTGTGAATGGCCTTACCAAAGGAGAAGTGCCAGATGATCTGTGCACCCAATTTAGAAAACTCAGATTGGAGATTGTTCCTGAAGGACATCTCATGTCTTTGGATGTTCAACCCACTTTGTTGGACAAGATCAGAGAAGTCTAGAAGACTGATAAGGAAATTGAAGATATTAAGGAAAATATTGGCAAGGGAAAAGCCAAAGAATTCCATGAAGACGAGCAGGGTACTTTATGGCATGGGAAACATATCTGTGTTCCACAAGACCCGGAGTTGCGGAAACTGATTTTGCAAGAAGCACACAACTCTCCGTATTCCATTCACCCGGGTAACACAAAAATGTACATGGACATGAAAGAAAGATTTTGGTGGAATAATCTCAAGAAGGACATCGCCGAACATATTGCTTTGTGTGATGTGTGTAGTAGAGTGAAAGTGGAGCATCAGAAACCAGCGGGTTTGCTTCAACCACTACCTATTCCTGATTGGAAGTGGGACAAGATTGGTATGGATTTCATTACCGGATTACCAAGGACCAGGTTGGGATACGATTCTATTTGGGTAGTAGTGGATCGCCTAACTAAAGTGTCTCATTTCATACCCGTGAAGACAACCTATACAAGTGCTAAGTTAGCCAGAATCTACATGAGTAGAATTGTATGTCTACATGGAGTGCCCAAGAGTATTGTGTCTGATAGGGGAACTCAATTCACTTCCCATTTTTGGAGACAGTTGCATGAGTCATTGGGAACGAGGTTGGAATTCAGTACTGCTTTTCATCCTCAAACTGATGGACAAACAGAAAGGACTAATCAGATTCTTGAAGACATGTTGAGGGCATGTGCCCTAGACTATGGAGACAGTTGGGATGAAAGTCTGCCTTACGCAGAATTTTCTTATAACAACAGCTATCAAGCCAGCATTGAGATGGCACCGTTTGAGTTTCTCTACGGAAGAAAGTGTACCACCCCATTATTATGGAATGGTGTGGGAGAAAGAAGTTTATTCGGGCCAGATCTTATCAAAGAATCCGAAGAGAAAGTCAAGCTGGTTAAGGACAGGTTAAAGATAGCACAGTCCCGACAGAAAAGCTACGCAAATCCTAAGCGTAGAGAAGTCACCTACGAAGTTGGTGATAGAGCCTATCTTAGAGTGTCACCACTTCGTGGAGTGAAAAGATTCGGAGTCAAAGGAAAATTGGCACCAAGGTATTTTGGGCCATTCAAGATTCTGAGTCGCAAAGGTGAAGTTGCTTATGAAATTGAACTACCGGAATCTTTGTCAGCAGTTCATAATGTGTTTCATGTGAGTCAACTTAAGAAATGTCATCCAGAAATGGAAGAAACTTCTTTGAAGGATACTATACCTTTGGAGGAAGTTCAACTAGAAAGTGATCTCACTTATGAAGAGAAACCTATCAAGATTCTTGAAACTGCAGAAAGAGTCACAAGGACTAAGACTATCAAGTTTTCCAAAGTGCAGTGGAATCATCATTCCGAAGAGGAATCAACATGGGAAAGAGAAGATGATCTTCGAAAAGACCACCCTCACCTATTTGCTAGCCAAACCGAATCTCGAGGGCGAGATTCACCTTAAGGGGGTTAGATTTGTAACATCCCTAAATTCATGATTTCAAAGATTGCATATCATTCATGCATGCATATAGTTTTGAGATCAATTTCAAACCAATTTCAAGAAAACAGAAGCACATAGTGCTATCATTTTATGTGAGCAAACTTAAATCAAATGATCATCCTCATTTGAGAGCTTAGTGTTTTAAAAACCAAGTTTGTTTGCTTCCTTGTTGATTGGTTTGAGTGTAGAGTTTGAACAAAATTTTACAAAATAAAAATGGTTTCAAAACCATTTTCAAACATTTATGAAACAAGTGCTATGTCACTGGTTATATTATTTTTTCCAAAAATGGCCAAGCCAATTCAAAGTGACCACATGTTTTTATGCCCAGAAACATGAATGTTGCACCCTACAAAATTCCTGAAAAGATTTGATTTCAATTTGAGTTTGAATTCATTTGAAAACCATTCTAGAAAATCAAATTAGAAAAATAAAAGGAATAAAGAAAAGGAAAAGGGTCGGCGTTGCTATTCTGGCCCAACAGCGAAACCAGCCCAGCTAGCCCACCCGGGTCCTCTCTCTCTCTCTAAGCCCAAACGGAACCTATTACAATATAAGATACACGGGCAATTTAGCCCAAATCAACGTACGAGGCCGATTCAACAACACGTTGCATATACGTATCTTCTAAGCCCATCTTGATTACGGCCCATCTCCTCCTTTGGCCAAAATGTGGCGATAACACATGCCCCCCTGGTTTTGGCAATAATAATTCCAAAACCACTCTGTTTTTTCCTTCTCCTCTTTTTTTCGTATCGGGTTACGCGTTGCCAGAATGCATTGCAGAACAGGATCGTCACGCCACCCCCTCATCATGATGCCCTGTCTTCTCCACTTCTCCGCAGTGCATGATTTGACAATTTCGGCAGCACATTCTGGGAAACCGATATAGCATTGAACCACCTCCCACTATTCCCCTTATTTAAATTCATCTGAGCAGTTTGCAGCCCCATCTTCCTCCAGCAGCCCCAAAAAAACCCTCTTCCTCCGCCGAAAAAACCCTCTTCCTCCGCCATGGCCTCCTCTTCTTCCGCCCGTTCCTCCCAGTCTTCCAACACCATTAGCGACCGGGAGCCGACGCCGGAGCACCCGCCCACGGCGGCGTACGAGACTCTCGCCCCACAATGGTGGGACGAGAGGGATTGGGATTTCGCCGCTTGGTCGGAGGACGACGCGTCCCTGACTGCCGGCGAGGAGGGCCTGCAGTTCCTCGTCGACGGGGAACTGGAGGTGAAGAGCAGCGACGACGCCTGGTCCTGGGACGGCGTCGAATCCTCCGACGAGGAGGAGGAGTCGGAGGAGGACACCTCCTCCGATGAGTATCCACCGGTGAAGCGCTTCCGCGCCGGGTCCAGCGAGGACACCGAAGACGACGATGAGGACGAGGAGGCCCCCGCTGGCATCTTCAGCAGCAGCAGTGAAGACGACGCCGGCAGCAGCGCTGATGACAGCGAACAAGACGACGGCGAAGACAGCGGCGACGACCTCGGCCTCTAGATTAGGAACTAGTAGTAGTAGTAGATTTACTTTTGTAAGCAATCAGCTCCACTGTAAATAATCGTCTTTTGAATGAACGAAGATTGCTTTTCCAACTCGAAGATTGCTTTTCCGATCCAATTTCGCCGATAGTCAAAATAGGTCGATGCTCCAGAAGCCGATAGTACTGTATCGGCTTTCACCACACTGCGCTCATACAGTCAAACAAGTCAAATCTCAAAGAGCCGATGGTAAAGCATCGGCTTTAAAAAAACGTTGACAAGGTCAATTTTGGTCGCGTATTTAAACAAATCTGAGCGGCCACTTTCCAGTTTCAAACGGTAACCTGCGACCCTCTTCAAAAAGGGGCGACCCAGATCTCCAATTGCCCACCGACCAGATCGAGCTCACAGTCGACAAGAACCCTCGATCCCCAACTGCATAGATCCATCTCCGCCGGCAAACTAGATGGCGGAATCGTCCAACACCAACCCAGAGGTCTCCGGTCTTAAGGTACGCCTACTCCTCGCAGTCTGAACGCGATGCTAGAATTAATGGCGAACACCTGAATTAATGCCTTATTCCACCATTAAATTTTCTAGGTTTCAGACATTCTGCTGCCGCATCCTTCTCTCCCAAATTCTCTCTGTCTTGGCCCTCGTACAGAATCTAGTCCTGTCCATCTGATTTCTTGCGAAGCAAACAGAATCCCCTTCATAAGCCAAGACCTAGATTTAAACTCTTGGGCCGACTGCTTGCGAGCCTGGCCTAATCCTCCTGAACATTGGGTCTCTTGGTTCAGCAGGGTAGCTAGAGCTTACCAATCCCAATGGGAAACCACGGGAATAGCCGATGCCTTGCATTTTTCATTGTCTCCTCTTGAGAAACATGAGAATCTTCTAAAAACCATCGGCTACTTCTGGTCTGACGCTCTGAACTGCTTCATGTTCGGTCATGGCCCTATGTCACCAACTCTGTTAGACGTGGTGATGATTACTAGTCTGGATGTTACATCACCCAGCCCCTCTGCTTTTAAACTGACCAAAGTCCCCTACAAACTGTCTTCTAAAACAGACTGCACGAACTGGGGTGCCTACCTCCAACGCCATATGAAAACAAAGGGCCCTGTCACAGAGAAAGAACACACAGCCTTTCTCAACTTCTGGCTGGAACATTTCATATTCTGTGGCCCTTCCCTGGCTCCAACCAAGAATTACCTCTCCTTAGCCCACGAACTGGCCAAAGGCACTCAACTTGACATCGGCAAACTGTTCCTTGGAGAGGTCTATCGATATCTCCAGTTGACGTCTGTCAAGCTGTTCTCTGGTATAGCAGTCAAAACAGGTGGTCCTTGGTGGTTCATTCAGCTATGGGCTCAGCTGTATTTTCAAAACCACGTCCCAAACTTCCCCCTTTTGGCGAGTTGCACCTTTCCAGATGTCAAAGGGAAGCACATCCGATGCACCAGCTATGGCCAAGCTTTGTATAGACTGCCAGGTAGTAAACTGACCCCTCAGGAAGCATCTAAATGGTTCAGCATTTTCTTTCAAGGCCTGGATAATCCTATCTTCTTTCCTTACACGGAAGAATCGGAACATTTTGAAAATCCACTCTCCTTCAGGCTAGACAATTTTGCCGATGACACTAGCACTCGGCAGCTCTTTTCCATCGTGATCCGTCCCTGTTTCCTTCCAGTTGGCATGAGTACATCCAACAGAATAATCAAGCCTGGGTATGAATTCTACCAGCCGGTCGTAGTGGCTCGACAATTTGCCCTTGGACAAGTACCTCCCCATCTCTTTCTCCACCATCTTACGGAGAGCAGAGCCGACCTACCTGATCCTCTCACCAGTCAAAGGTGTTACTCCTTCTTTGATGCTCTGACCATCCCAATTCCTAACGACCTCACCTTCGCCTCATCAATCGATGGCTTTGAAGACTGGTGGTCGATGTGGAAGACTCACGCCTTCAGGAGAGCTCTGGGACCGTTGCTGAAACAGCTCGATGCTGACTATGACATCCCCGTGGAACAGGTACCACTACTTGTAAATTTTCTTGATGCAGCTCACAAATGACTCTTCTACTAACCCACTCTTTCTCTTTGCAGCAACAAGATGGCCCTGAACCTACGCACAGTGATGGCTCCCCCTTCGAGTTCTTCCCGCCAGCTCCTGTGGTTCTTTTCTGCAAAAACTCGCCACCTTTGAAAAAGGTCATGATGCAGAACCAGCCGATAACACCACAATCGGCTTCCAAGAACCAAGCAACTCCTAAGTCAGCTGCCCCTCGAGTTCCAACTAAAACAAGAACGATGGTGAGGAAGGTAGCTGCCAGGAAGACCTTGAGGCGCCGGAGCCCTTCTCCAGAAAGCTCGCATGTAGGCTGATCCAAGCCTTGGTCGATCCTTCTCATTCTTCCCTTCTTGCAGACATGCTCGTGCTTACTGGTTCTCCTTTTTTACAGGCTTCCGTCGAAGACACCTCCAGCGAGGACACTCAGACCAATCGAGGAGAACTGGGCCCAACAGATTCTGAGAGGACCATCACACCGAGCCAGCCAGATTCACCACCATCGGCTTCCAGGAAAAGGTCGGTTCCTGAACCTACTGCCCCCCGAGCCTCAGTCAAGGCGGGGCCAGCTGTGGGTCCCAAGAGAGCTCGCAAAGGACTGCAAGCTTCTTCGTCAAGCCAGGAGGTTTCGAAAATCATCACCCTTCATGCTCTTACCACTTACTTCTTTTTATCTGCCGATTCATCAACATTTACATCGGCTAAACACCTTCCATGCAGACGACTGATGCTTCTAGTGGGAAAGCCGGGGCAGTGCCGATGCCTTTAGCCAAGCCGGATCTAGCAATCCCCGAAGGTGCAGATGAAACGGCTACCATTTTGGCCAAGCCTCCAGCAACTACACACAAGCCGATTGTCTCGTCATCTGCTATCCCCTCGACCTTAGGAGAGGTATGCTAGCTTTTTTCGGCTCATCCTTGCATGTTGGACGCATACTGACGCTTTTTCGGGCTGCCAGGGTTGTGATATTTCAGGCTTGTTAACGTTCGACCCTGAATCCATCGAACCAACTCCCTCTGTCGCCACCGATGAACCACAAGCCAGGGCTGTTCTACCTCAATTCCAGCGTCTTAGAGCCTTGCTTTCCTCCCCGATCGAGGAGTTGATCGAGGGTTCTGAGGAGGTGAAGAGCGTTCTTGCCGAAATCAAGGACCAACGCCCAGTAGCATTGCAGGTGAAGCTTTGGCCCGTTGTAACTCTGTCTTTCTACGGGTCAAGGGTGAAGCTAGCTCGTGAAAGGATCAACCTGCGTCATGCCCAACTCCCGCTGAAGGCCAATATTGCAGACAGATGTCAGCAGCTCAACGAGAAATAGGCGTCTCTTGATGCCAAAACTGACACCTCTGTCAGTACCGCCGAGCTCGCATCCTTAAAAAGGGAGCTGGAAGGTCTTGAAGAGAAGGTCCGGGCGACTAAACAGCTCATTCGCGACAAGGAAGAATCCATCGCCCGATCCCAAGACGAAGCAGAAAGCCTCAAAGCTCAACTGAAGACCGATCTGGCAGAAATACGTGCCTTGAACAAGCAGCTAGTGACGGGCAAGGACGAAGATGACGAAGCCGAGATCGCCGAGGTGGACCGTGTCCGTGCTGACGCCCTCCACGCCTTCGAGGCATTTCTTCAGTAGCTCGTTTATGTAAACTGGCATCTGCTTGTAACAGTTTGAACCTCTAGAGTCGATGACTGTGCATCGGCTGTGTATTTTGTTCATTGGCCGATTTCATGTATCGGCCCCCATATCTCACTGTCCATCACCCCACATGCTTGGGAAATATTATTATTTTTTTATATTGGCCGATTCTGTGTATCGGCCCCCACATCTCACTGTCCATCATCCCACATGCTTGGGAAATATTTCTTGAGACGGTTTTTATATTGACCGATTTTGTGTATCGGCCCCCACATCTCACTGTCCATCATCCCACATGCTTGGGAAATATTTCTTGAGATGCTGACCGTTGACAGCCACTGGGAATTTCACGCCATCCAGCTCCTCCAGCATGTACGCGTTCCCCCTTAAGACCTGATCGACCCTGTATGGCCCGTGCCAATTTGGAGACCATTTACCGTATGCTGCATCCTTGGTTCCTAATGGCAATACAGCTTCCCATACGAGATCGCCAACGTGGAACTCCTTTGGTTTCACCTTCTTATTATATGCACGAGCTACCTTGGCCTTGTTTTCTTTGATTTTCTCAAGCGACCATAGCCTAAGCTCAGTATGATCCTCGACACTGTCACTCATCAGGGCCGCATATTCTTCGGTTGTTAGATCGTTCTGAAAGGTGACACGCCTCGATCCAGCCGTAATTTCCCAGGGCAATACGGCTTCTTGTCCATAGACTAGATGGTATGGCGAGGTTTTTATCGCTCCATGACATGACATGACATGCGATAAGCCCATAACGCCTCTGACAAAACCTCGTGCCAACGCCTAGGGTGCTCATCAATCTTCCTCTTGATCAGCTTGATAAGGCTCTGGTTGGACGCTTCAGCTTGCCCATTTGCTTGAGCATAGTATGGAGATGATCGAATCAGCTTAATCCCCGTGTCCTCACAGAACTTTCTGAACTCGTGAGAAATGAAGACCGAACCTCCATCGGTCGTGATAGTCTGGGGAATCCCGAATCTATGAATGACGTGTTCTTTCACAAAATCGACAACATCCTTCGAGCTCACTGACTTCATAGGGACGGCTTCCACCCATTTAGTGAAATAATCCATAATGGCCAAAATCCACATGTGGCCTTTGCTTGATGGAGGATTGATCTTGCCAATCATATCCATGCCCCAACCTCGGAATGGCCAAGGTTTGATGATGGGGTTCATTGCTGACGCGGGTACCATCTGAATTTTTCCAAATTTCTGACATGCTTGACACCCTTTGTAGTACTTAAAACAGTCCTCAAGCATGGTAGGCCAATAAAACCCTGATCGCCTGATCAACCACTTCATCTTGTGAGCCGATTGGTGAGTTCCACAGGCGCCTTCGTGTACCTCATGCAGGAGCCGATTGGCCTCGGCTGTCCCTAGACATTTGAGCAATAACCCCTCCAGAGTCCTGTAAAACATGTCGTCCCCAATGAGCACATACTTCATGGCCTTGTACCTTATCCGTTTAGGTGCCCCCCGAGCCGAATCCTTCAAGTAATTGAAGATATCGGCTCTCCAGTCGTCTGCGTCCAGGAATTGTACCTGAACATCGGCTCCCTCTGCTACGTCCTTGTAGCCTGACGCCATTTGTGCAAGATCATTCGCCTCGGTATTCTGCGATCGCGGGATCCAGGTGAAGTTTATGTACCGGAACTGTGCCATCAGCTCACGGCATTGCAGCCATAACGGGAAGAGTGACTCGCTCTCACACTTGTATTCCTCCGTGAGTTGAGAAATCACCAACTTGGAGTCTCCAAAAATTTCCACTGCTTCTGCTCCAGCTTCGATGAGCAACTCCATTCCCTTGCGTATCGCCTCATACTCAGCGACGTTGTTGGTGCGAGGGGCAGATAACCTGATGGAGAAGGAAAATGTTGCCCCCCGGGGCGACACGAGTAGCATGCCGATGCCGCACCCATCGTCACAAACCGATCCATCGAAAAACATAGCCCACGCTCGTATAGACAGTGCTGCTATATTAGTGTTGATCCTTTCAGCGATAAGGTCGGCCAATGCCTGTCCCTTAACTGCTTTCGCGGGTTGATACCGGATGTCAAACTCCGATAATGCAAACATCCATTTGCCCAGTCGGCCTTTCAACATAGGAGCCGACAGCATGTGCTTTATGACATCTGATTTGCATATGATGACAATCTCTGCTGATAGCAAAATGTGGCGCAGCTTGGTGCAGGTGAAAAACAGGCAGAGGCACAACTTGTCGATCTCAGGATACCTTGTCTCTGCATCCAGCATCCTTCTGCTGATGTAAAATACAACTCGCTCCAGCCCATCATAAACTTGCACCACCACTGAGGCGATGGACGTGTCAGCTACTGATAAGTAAATGTAGAATGGCCTATCCGGCTGGGGCGGAACCAATACTGGCGGCTTCGTCAGATATCCTTTGATCTCGTCGAAGGCTCGTTGTTGTTCTGCCCCCCAGCTGAATTCCTCGTCAGATTTAATCTTCACCAGTCCCATGAACGGCTCTATTCTTCCTGACAGATTGGAGATGAATCTTCTGACGAAGTTGATCTTGCCGATGAGAGACTGCAGTTCTTTCTTCGTGGTAGGCGGCTTCATTGTTCGCACTGCCTCCTGAATTTTCAGGCCGATCTCAATTCCGCGTTCATGGACCAAGAACCCCAAGAACTGACCGGCCTTCACCCCAAAGGCACACTTTTTTGGATTCATCCGTAGCCCGAATTTTCTTGTTCGGTCCAGGACACGTTGCAGATCGTCCAAGTGTCCTTGTACTGAAGCAGACTTTACCACCACGTCATCGATGTTAATTTCCACCAGCTTGCCGATCAGATCATGGAAAATGTAATTCATGGCTCTTTGGTATGTGGCGCCGGCATTCTTCAGTCCAAATGTCATGACTACATATTCAAACAACCCCACCGAACCTGGGACTCTGAACGCAGTCTTGTGTATGTCTTCTGGAGCCATAAAAATTTGGTTATAACCGGCATTGCCATCCATGAAGCTCAAGATCTTATGACCAGCCGCTGCGTTGATTAACGTTTCTGCCACCGGCATCGGATACTCATCCTTTGGAGTAGCTCTATTGAGATCCCGAAAATCTATGGCAACACGCCAGCGGCCATCCTTTTTCTCTACAGGTACGATACTAGAAATCCACTCAGCATACCTGCATGGCCTGATTAACTTGGCTGTCAACATTTTCTTGACCTCTTTCTTGACTTCTTCCAAAATTTCGGCCTTCATCTGTCGTGCTCGCTACTGGAATGGCCGAAATCCTTTTTTAAGCGGGAGTCGATGCTCAATGATGCTCCTGTCTAATCCAGGCATCTTTGTATAGTCCCAGGCGAAGCAGTCTGGATATTCTTTCAACAGAGCTATCATCGGACCCCGCAGACTCGGATCTAACTTCTTGCTGATAAATGTTGGTCGTGGCTTATCCCCAGGACTGATGTCAATTTCCTCTAGTTCATCAGCGGATGTAAACCCATACCCTAGCTTTCCGTCACCTGTCAAATCGATGCTAAACACAGGGCAAACAGTAGGTGAGGATAACAAAAATAATTTGGGCCGATTGCCTGAATCGGCCCCCTTTTCGATTGCATTAGTCAAGGACGGTTTACACCTTATTTGTGTTTTACAATGGCAGGGAATCTCCCTGCTACGACTACATGATCTGCTTGTCGTAAGATTGCTGCTTTTTATTTTTTGTGGCCGATCGCAGGGATCGGCCATACCACGTACGATCGTGGACTTTGCTACTCTGTCAGGCCAGTGGATAAGACCAGCCTCACCCTGTTTTTTGTAGCTTCAATGCGCTCACAGCCGTCTAGACTGATTCCAGAGATCGGCTCTTGGTCTTCTGCTTCCCAGATGTTCATGCCAGCTATGGAGATCTCGATAGAATCATCTGCATGAATGACCTCCACCTCATCTCCATCCCACTGTATTAGGCACTGGTGCATCATGGATGGAATGCAGCAGTTAGCATGAATCCAATCTCTCCCTAGCAAGACAGCGTAGGTGCTTTTGCTGTCCACGACGAAGAATGACGTAGGGATGGTTTTTCTGCCCACGGTCAGATCCACGTTCAGTACGCCTTGCGTTTCTGAAGTTTGGCCGTTGAAGTCGCTTAACGTGACGTTGGTTTTGATCAGATCTGCAGTGGAGCGTCCCAAACGCCGTAGCATGGAGTATGGCATTATATTGACTGCCGCTCCGGTGTCCACCAACATCTTGCTGATAGGCTGCCCATTGATGTAACCTCGTAGGTACAGGGCTTTCAGATGTTTGTAGCCCTTCTCACGTGGCTTCTCAAAGATAACCGGCCGTGGGCCGCAGTCAAACTGTGCTACTGGTAGCTCGTTGGTTCTTGGCGCGCAGAACTCTGACGGAAGTATGAATACCATGTTTGTGCCAGCCGATGTCTTTGCATCGGCTTTTACCGGTTTGGGGCGCCACTCTTTCCTTTTCGGGCGATCTTCCGTTTCCAAGGTCTGCCGAATCTTAACGGCCAGATCGGGCCGTGCTTTCCTTAAAGCATGGAGATACTGCGCTTCGGCTTCCTCCAAGTTACGCAGCCGCTGCACTCTACGCTTTTGGGTGTGTCTGAGTCCGTCGGGACACCACCTTGGACGGTGATATATGTCTTCTTCTTTGTCATCCATTGGCTCCTCGAGATCTTTTGCTTGAGCGGACTCCCTGTATCGGCTCTGAGGTGGGAGAGGCCCTAGACGCTTGAACACTGACACTGGCCCCGTGTCCTCCTGCCGCTGTCCACATTCCGGGCAGTTATCGATTGTAGGCAATCGGCTCATTCCTGCATCCCAGCAATACTTGAAGAAAGGACAATCCCAATGTTTGTTTGCGCCTTCCTTTTCTTTTGACGGTCCCCTAGTGAGGTGCTCATATCCTTCATCGTCTCCATCGCGCCGGCGACGTCGGTCATACTGACGCTCATACTTGTTAAGGAGATGCGTGGAATGTGGCTTCTGATATCGCACGCTCCTCACCTGTTCCTTAGTTAAATACCGCATGTCATCGTAGCTGGGCCGGTCGCGTGGACCAGCCTCCTCTCTTTCTTTGCCCCGAGAGCGACCGCCTTCCTCCTTGTACGTGCCATGGTGGTACACAAGCCCTGCCATGTTGACATCGAACGAGAAATCCAACTGGCGCCTCGT
This sequence comes from Avena atlantica, assembly GCA_910589765.1. Taxonomy (NCBI): domain Eukaryota; kingdom Viridiplantae; phylum Streptophyta; class Magnoliopsida; order Poales; family Poaceae; genus Avena; species Avena atlantica. Next base: position 355,041,360 of record OU342734.1, read on the forward strand.
GGGGTGGCTGTGTTCTACCCTATTGACGCCGGGAAACGGGTTGGTGTCTACTTTCATGGCGAATTGCCCCAGGATCAGACGGCCCTGCTCTATCGCCGTTTGGATCTGGCGACGTAGCTCTTTGCAGTCATTGGTGGTGTGGGTGAACGAGTGATGCCACTTGCAGTATGGTCTTCCGTTCATCTCTTGAGCCGTAGGGATTTTGTGGCCTTCGGGTAACTTCAGCTGCTTTTCTTTCAGCAGTAAATCGAATATCTGCTCAGCTTTGCTCACATCAAAGTCGAACCCTTTTGCAGGCCCTTGCTGTTTCACCCATTTGCAGGATACAGGATCTGCCCCCCGAGCCCATTCAGCCACGGCCACCTCCTGGTCTTGCGTAGGATCTTCTTCTTCTGTATCGACCAGGCCTATCGGACGTTTGAACTTGTCTTGGTACAACTCAGGGTGGCGCTGTTCATACATCGTCAGTTTCTGGGCCATGTGCGCCAATGAGTTGTACTCTACTTGGAAAGCCAGATCCTTGATAGGTGCTGAGAGACCCAACACTGCCAGCTCGACTGCTTCTTTTTCAGTTAAACGAGCTGAGTAACATCGGTTCTTGACAGTCCTGAAGCGCTGGATGTACTCGGCTACAGTTTCTCCCCGCTTTTGCCGCACCTGTGCCAGGTCTGCAATGCCAGCCTCGGTAGCCTCTGAATGATACTGAATGTGGAACTGGTCTTCCAGTTGCTTCTAGGTCTGGATCGAATCAGGTGGCAGCAAGGTGTACCACCCAAAAGCTGGTCCTGTCAGAGATTGCGCAAAGAACCTTACGCGCAACTGATCCGATGCTGAAATCATGCCTAACTGTGCCAGGTATCGGCTCACGTGCTCGATCGAGCTCGACCCTTCTGACCCGCTAAACCTTGAGAACTCAGGGAGCCGATACTTGGATGGCAGCGGAATCAGGTCAAACTCGTTGGGGTACGGCTTTGAATAGCCGATTGTCCTTCTCTTCGGCACGAAGCCGAACTGGTCTCTCAAGATGGTACGGATTTGCTCCACTGTTTGGGCTGCAGGGGCTAGGTTCTCATGACTCGTTCCAGTGGCATACTTGGCTAGCCATGCCTGTTTGTCGGCGTCCATCCCAGACATCGCTGCTCCAGAAACACCTGCTCCTGAAACCCCTGCTCCAGGACCTCCTGCCGCAGAAATCCCTGCGGTCGCAATCTGGTTGGTGCGTGTCAGGTTATTGCAGTCCGGCACGTAGGTGCACACATATCCATGTGGGATTTCTTTAGGTGGCTCAAACAGGAACTGGCAATCGCCTGGGTCGCCTCCGACCTTGTAGACGACGTACGCCGCTGCCCCTGGTGGCTCTGGAGCTGCAAGTGTGAATGGCAGCGGTGGCCTGGCCTGGAGCGGTCTTTCTCCCTGGTGAGTCCCCAGAGTAGGCCCCGATGGAGAGTACTGATGTTTCATGATCTCCTGAACCACGCGAACTGCAATCCGCTCGAAAGCGTTCACCAGGCTCTCAGAATGGCGGTGAAGAGAATGAGCCACCATGTAGTTGACTTCCTGTCGCAGAGCTCTGGTGCGCTCCTCTGAAGGAACAGACAGATCCACCTCATCAAGAGCACCCTCGGGTGAGAACCCTTTCCACCTGATGCCATGCTTACGAGTCCTCTCAAAAGAGCCGATGAGATCGGCTTCGAAGAGAGCTTTAATGTCATCATACTTTGCCTTGTGCTCCTCAGGCAAATCGTCGTACGTGACCGGTCTGCCCTCCATCGCAGCGTCGGATGTTGATGCAGATGTTGTTGAAAGTCCCACCGGGCGTGCCAGAATGTGTTGCCTGTCAAAACCAACCGGCGAGCAGCGACGAGCAACACGAAGAGCCGGGAGGCTCCCAGAACTGCTGGTGGGCCCTGGTCCCTCGGGCAACGGCCCGCAAAACTCCGGCACACGTCCTGGCTTGGTTCGAGGGCGTGCCACCTGACCTATACCTGGTCAGGAAGGTGAAGGATTGCTTCGATTGGTTTCCTGCATGGTAAACAAGTATACGTAAAATTCGAGCCGTGACCGGCTCCCAGGTTTCCCTGTGAACCGGCTCCTAGAGCCGATTATCCCATGGTTCTGCATTAGATCTACGATAACATGGGGTTTTGCTTCATCATTACAAGTCAAATCGATCTACGACAGTTTAACGTTCTCACCACATAACTGGAACATCCTACACGTAATTGAGCCTGGTACATACAAAAGATGATAGGAAACTAACCCTAGAGAAGGCCTAACAACCGACGTAAAGTCAATTCCCGGAACAACTCCTCTCGGATCGGCAAACCATATCTTACATATTACTGGATCGTTCAACCCGTTTGCAAGGCCTGATCGTGTGGATATCAAACTAAACCTTGGAGAACAAGGCACAACTATAACAGATCAAATCGACTTAAATAAAGATCAAGCAAGATGCCACCCTCACACCCGGGAAAAGGAGCAAAGGCGGCGAGATAGCTAGAGGTAGCATAACTAAACGATCATGGCAAAAAAGTACCGATGCTAGCCTAAACAAATATATGATAATAGTGTTACTCGCCATCAACAAGGCTTCAGTACGAGTAACACCAAATAACGCATAAGTAGATACTGCCTAGATCGCAAGATGCGATCTAGGCAGCATGGCACTTACCCGAGAAAAACCCTAGAAACAAGGGGTGGCGATGCGCCGAGATTGTGTTTGTTGTGAACGTGATTGTCCTCCTTTTCTCGATAACCTTAGGTACATATTTATAGTCCGGAGACTTTCTATCTTTGGAATAACTCTACAACTCTATCTCTTACCTAAACCGAAACGGAACCTATTACAATATAAGATACACGGGCAATTTAGCCCAAATCAACGTACGAGGCCGATTCAAAACACGTTGCATATACGTATCTTCTAAGCCCATCTTGATTACGGCCCATCTCCTCCTTTGGCCAAAATGTGGCGATAACACCAGCACAGTCGTTGCCGCCGTGGCAGCCATCTCCATCGCCTCACCCGTCTCCAGCGCAGCCATCGCCGCCGCGGCAACCATCGCCGGTGCCTCAGGAAAAAAGCGTAAGCGTACCACCGCTACTCTATGGAGTGGTAAGCGATCGCCGACATGTAAACAGGAGCCTGTTCCAAAAGTACCAAAGGTTCCTCCCAAGAGATCTTATGACTGTACTCAAGAGGAGTCTACGACGATTGTCGAGGCAAAAACGACATCATTTTTTCTAAGCTCAGGCGGCCAAAAGGGCCAGAGTTCCCCAGCACCGAAGAAATAAAGCCCGAGTGTTCAAAATGCTAAAGGGCCTTCACCAACCCGAGCCAAAGTTGTCATCAGACTATGAGCGCTCTATTCTCAAGTCACATGCGGCACAGAATCTGTCGAAGAGCACTAGTGCAAGCGGGAAATTGTTCCCCAGCTCGGAGAACAAAAAACAATCTTGCGCCCCTCTCAAGGTGATTTCCCATACCAATCTGGGGTCGGGCAAATGTGCGGCCGAAGAGCAGTATGATCCAGAGCTAGTTGCACTATACGGAGAAGTGGTCGCTTCTCAAGGTATGAGTATTGGCCACTACTTATCCCAGTTACAGTACTTCCCCGAGACTCAAGTAGCATACAAATACCAGTATGGGAATCCTCTCGTCAAACCTGAGGAGGTAAAGAATCTACCGACAAAAATGCGAAGATTGCATAACAGGTACATGAATGCCACAAAGTCTAGGGCTAACTGGATAATGCTGAGGGTTACAAAAAAAACCAATGGTAAGGAAATCGGTAACCGTTAACTACTCGGTTGGCTTGGGAGTAGCGACTAATCGAAATTCGGATGATTAACTGATTTAATCGGTCGGTTATTAATCGGTCCAACCAACAAAAATTAGCACCTAAAACATGTATGAATCCTCTTGCACCTCAACCATCTACCCTATTGAAGTTAGCCTTAAGCTCACAAACGAGATCCTCAAGGCGCTCGAGCTCTTGTATCTGAGGGCTGGTCGACAACTACGAGGAACTGGTCAACAACGACAAGGAACTGGTTGGTGATGGCAAAAATCAAGCTTCTGGAGGCAAGGATCGAACGGGAGCTTCGCAAAACCTATTTCATTAGGGCGGGTTAGCGGATAGATGGGCGATATGTGTTGATAATTTTCCAACTTTTTTGACCAAGTGTAGTGGTTAATCGGGAACATACCTAGTAATCGGAGTGTTAGACCTATTAATCGGGCTAAACGATTAACACAAACGATTAGTGGTAATCGACACGGTCAGGTCCCTAGTAGCGATTAATCGCCCTATTAATCGCTGATTCGGCCTATTTTTTGAACAGTGAAAAAAACATTACGGGAAACAAGATGACATGGTAGCCATTGAATTTGTTGAACTATTTCAATTATTCAATCAAGACGCCTTAGACAAATCGATCATCAGTGCCTATTGTCTGTAAGTAATAATTCTGTAATTAAGTCTCTAGCTATCTCACTTTGTTTATTGCATATATATAATTATACTATATTATGCAGAATGAAGATTCTCGAATGCAGCAGAGGAAAAAATCTATGACATTGGGTTTATTGACCCATATTTTGTTCATCAAGATAATCTCAAAAAAGGACCCCAGGATAGAGAGGATAATATTGTATACGCGTTAAGGTTTCAAGAAACCAGAAGGGAAATACTATTTCCTTACAACTTCGAGTGAATGTTATTGTCTATTATCCACTTTCTATTTCTCTTACTCGACGTTAAGTGTATAATTGATTAGTTATGCATGCGCAACTTCCACTATATTCTCCTAATCATTCAATCTGACAAAGGGCGGGTACTAGTCATGGACTTGAAACATAAACCCCTTGAGACATGGGCGGACATGCAGATGATGCTCCAGCGGTAATTCTAATCATTACGGCACTATATCGGTAATGTTAGTGAATTTCATGATATCAAGTAATTAATAACTCCTTTTATTCGTTTTCTTCGCCGGTCAGCGCTTGGAAATGGTTCACCAAGAAGGCTAGGGGTGTTTGCAAAGAGGAGCTTACATTTAAACCACTAGATGTAAGTACCACTAGCTAGATCTGCGCATCTCTTTGATTCTAGTTTTGATATTGTTATCATGCTTGATTATTATTTTGATTGAACTCTGTTCTCGTAAAGTGCCTGACGCAGGGACCAGGGAATAATTTATGTGGATAATATGTTTGCGAGTTCATTCGTCAGGCATGCTGTGAGAAGGGCAAAAATTTAGAGCAACTTAACGTATGTAAACAATTTTCATAGTTTTTTATTACCATCAAATTGTGTTTAGTTTCATTCATATAGGTTGACACCTTTTTTAAATCAGCTCGAACGGCTGCGGGACAGTCTTCTGCCAAAGAATCGCGTATGAGCATCAAGAGGAATTGGCGGGATTCTTGGATGCAGAAGTCATAAACCCAAAAGGAGAATACTATGTGAACTTAGGTGTATAGGCAACAGGGACTGTACAAAGAGCTTATTTTGTATGTATATATGTACATGAAACCCGTATATCGAATGTAATATGTTCGACACTTGGATCTCTATTGTCATGATGATGTTGTGTAATATAATGGTTCCTTCATTGATGCATGCAAAACACAAAATAAAAATAAAAAATAAAAATGATTTCTCTGCCGCGGCACAAAAAGTGGCCAAAATGCTGCCGCGGCAAAAAAAGGTGGCCAAAATGAATTCTGTCGCGGCAGAGAAATGTTCCAAATTTCTGCCGCGGCAGAGAGTGATTTGTCCTGGTTCGTAACATAAACCGGGACAGTTGCTCCTCCCCCCTCACGCAGAGCAGCAGCCACATGGAGCACATTTTGTCCTGGTTCATGGCCGAACCGGGACTAATGGTTGAGGGCTTTGGTCCCGATTGCCCCGTCCCGGTTGGACAACCGGGACGCATGACCCTGTTTGCACTAGTGGAGTAAGGAAACAACTCCAAGGTGTTGCTAACAACTTGGAACCTGCACAACACAAAATCAAAACTTTGCCCCAACTTACAGTGATGTTGTCAATCTCACTGGTTTAGTGAAAACAAAGGATTAAACTGAAGGGAATATGCCCGAGAGGCAATAATAAAGTGGTTATAATCGTATTTCTTATTTATGATAAATGTTTATTTTGCATTCTATAATTGTATTAATACGAAAACGTTAATACATGTGTGTTTAATAAACAAAAAGGAAGTTCCTAGTTATGCCTCTCTTATAAACTAGCTGGTTGATTAACAAGATGATCAAAGGTTTCCTGATCATGGACATTGGATGTTGTTAATAACAAGGTCACAACATTGTTGGAATGATGTGATGAACATTCATCCGAAGTATAGAATTACGATCAAGGCCATTGTGTTTATATTGCTATAACATCATACAAAGTAATCTTAGTCTTTAGACCATGAGATCATGTCAATCACTAACACCGGAAGAGTATCTTGATAACATCAAACGTCACACCGTAACAGGGTGACTATAAAGATGGGTTTAGTGCTACAAAGGTGTTATGTTGAGGCTCATGGATCAAGAGTGGAATTTGTCCATCCCGATGACGGATAGATATACTCTGGGCCCTCTCGGTGATATCACATTAGTTAGCTTGCAAGCAAGTGATTTGATCACTAGAATGTTATATCACGGGAATGAGAAAAGAGTACATGTCGGTAACAAGATCAAACTAGGTATGGAGATACCGATGATCGAATCTCGGACATGTAATATATTGCGAGACAAAGGGATTGAGTTACATGCGTATAAGGTTCACACGATCACAGAATTCATTGTTGAATATGTGGGAGTCAGTACAGATCTCTAGGTCCCGTTGCTGATTATTGATCGGAGAGGGGTCTCGATCATGTCTACATTATTCGCGAACCGTAGGGTGACACACTTAAGGGATACCGACACCATTTGGAGAAAATAATTGTGGGGGTTCGTATCATGGAAAACAAAAAATTAATACCGCATGCAAACAAACAAGCCAAGATCTATCTACTAGATTGTAGCAACGAGTCGATAGAGGAACTCACCCTCGAAGATTCCAAAGTGGTTAACGAGAGCATATTCTCGTGGGTGATGTAGTCGTACTCTTGCCGATCTCAAGATCGCGTAGACGATCCTTCCGGCGCTCCGTTCCGGCAGCGCTTCCGCATTCGGTCACACGTTCGGTACTCGATGAAGACCTTCCTCTCCCTTGTTCCAGTAGGCAGCAGAGGTTGTAGCACTCTCCTCGCGATTCCGGCAGCACGACGGCGTGGTACCGGAAGTAGAGGGGAGATCTCGCAGGGCTCCGCCTTAAGCCGGAGCGAGTATGGTGGACTATGAGAGAGGCCTTGGCGATCTAGGGTTTAGAGGCACCAAGGGAGGAGGCTAGGCCGATGGCTAGGCCTTGGGGAGATCCCCAACTCGGCGGCTAGGGAAAACCCTAGGGCGGCGGCGACTTGTGGTGGCCGGCGGCTAGGGCTAGGGTTTTGGTGGAGAGAGGTGTAGGGAAGAGGGGCACCCTTGCCCCTCCTTTTATAGGTGGGAGGGCGCCGGCCAAGGGGAGGGAGTCCTCCCCCAAGTAGGCCTCCTTGGCCGGCGGGTGGAGGGAGAGGAACTCCTCCCCAAGTAGGTTTCCTACTCTCCCTCCACCAAGCAAAACTTCCGTTTGACTTTTCAAATTGGCGTTTGACTTTTCAAACTAGGATTTGATTTATCCCTTTATTTTGCTCAGCCATGATACCTAGTACATGATGCAACCATTCCACATTGTCATGACACATTCATGTACCCTTCCCCTTCGGAGTGATGGACCTTCCGGAACCTTCTAGAACATTCCCGATGAAAACACCGGAATCATTCCCCAACTCCGAAACAGGACTTTCCTTATATGAATCTTATTATCCGGACCATTACGGATCTCCTCGTGATATCCCAGATCCCATCCGAGACTCCGAACAACATTTGGTCTTTTACTCATCATTCCATAACTACTCAACAACATCGAATCCTTAAGTGTGTCTCCCTACGGTTCGTGAATTATGCGGACATGATCGAGACACTTCTTCGAACAATAACCAATAGAGGAATCTGGAAATTCATATGGCTCCCACATATTTCTACGATTACTTTGTGATTGAATGAACCACTTACATACGATACCAATTTCCCTTTGTCTCACGAAAGTTTACTTATCCGAGGTTTTGATCGTCGATATCTCTGCATACCTAGTTCAACCTCGTTATCGATAAGTACTCTTTTCTCGTTCCCATGGTATGTGATCCCTTGTGAGCCAGTCACATGCTTGCAAGCTGATTGGATGACATTCCACCGAGAGGGCCCAGAGTATATCTATCCGTCATATGGATGGACAAATCCCACTCTTGATCCATGTGTCTCAACCCATACTTTCCGAACACTCAATGCCACCTTTATAGCCACCCAGTTACGGTGTGGTGTTTGATGTCATCAAAGTATCCATCCGGTGATGGTGATAAGCATGATCTCATGGTCGAAGGAATTAGGTTACTATGTATCAGAAAGCTTATAGCAATTGAACTATTAAAATGACTTGATCTTTATGCTACGCTTATCTATAGGAGTATGTCGTTCATACCATTCTCCTAATGATATGATCTTGTTGTTAATAACATCTCAATGTTCATGATAGGGAAACCACAATCATCTATTAACCAACAAACTAGTATTATGAAGAGGCTTTACTAGGGACTCTTATTTAGTTTACAAATCACACAAGTATTAATGTTTCCTTGTTAATACTGTTATAGCATGAATGTAAACATTTATCATAAACACAAAGATATAATAATAACTACATTTATTATTGCCTCTATGGCATATATCCAACAGTATCCCACTTGCACTAGAGTCAACTAATCTAGATTACATGGTAATATACCGAACACCCATGGCAGTTTGGTGTTGGTCATGTTTTTCCCTCGGCAGAGGTTTAGTCAATGGATCCGCCACATTCAGATCTGTGTGTACTTTGTAAATCTTTATATTACCATCTTGTACATGTTCTCAAATAGCGTGAAAACGTAGCTTGATGTGCTTCAGCTTCTTGTGTGACCTTGGTTCTTGCGCATTGGCTATGGCGCCCATGTTATGACAGTAGATAGACATAGGGTCCAGCGCACTTGGAACCACACCGAGCTCTGTAATGAACTCCTTCATCCATATCGCTTCTTATGAAGCATCCGAAGTAGCTATGTATTCCGATTCAGTTGAAGATCTCGCCACAATGCTTTGCTTTGCACTCCTCCAGCTAACTGCTGCACCATTCAAAGTAAATATGTATCCAGATTGATATTTATAATCATCCGGATCGGTGTTCCAACTAGCATCGGTGTAACCATTAACAACGAGCTGTTCATCACCTCCATAAGAAAGAACCATATCCTTAGTTCTTCTCAAGTACTTAAGGATGTTTTTGACCGCTGTCCAATGATCCACTCCTGGATCACTTTGATATCTGCTAGTCAAACTAACAGCATATGCAATGTCGGGTCTAGTACATAGCATGGCATACATTAGAGATCCTATGGCTGAGGCATATGGAGTCTTACTCATTCTTTCTCTATCTTCTGCCGTTGTAGGACTTTGAGTTTTACTCAAGGTCGTATTGGGCAACATGGGAAAGCACCCTTTCTTGCTATCTTCCATTCCAAACCTCTTTAGAACTTTGTCCAAATATGTACTTTGTGACAATGATATTAGGCGTCTCGATCTATCTCTATAAATCTTTATGCCTAATATGTAAGCTGCTTCACCAAGATCTTTCATTGAAAAACTATTATTCAAATATTCCTTGACACTATTAAGAAGGTCTACATCATTCCCAATCAACAATATGTCATCTAGATATATTATTAAGAATGCTACAGAGCTCCCACTCACTTTCTTGTAAATACAAGCTTCTCCATAAGTTTGTATAAAACCAAAACTTTTGATTACCTTATTAAAACGTTGATTCCAACTTCGGGATGCTTGCTTCAAACCATATATGGACCGTTGAAGTTTGCATACCTTGTTAGCGTCTTTAGGATCGACAAAACCTTTGGGTTGCATCATATACAACTCTTCATCAATGTCTCCATTGAGGAACACCGTTTTGACATCCATCTGCCATATCTCATAATCGTAATATGCAGCGATTGCTAACATAATCCTCATAGACTTTAGCTTCGCTACTAGTGAGAAAGTCTCATCGTAGTCAACTCCTTGAATTTGTCGAAACCCTTTTACGACAAGTCGAGCTTTATAGACAGTAACATTACCATCAACATCTGTTTTCTTCTTGAAAATCCATTTGTTCTCGACAGCCTTCCGGCCATCCGGTAAGTCCACCAAAGTCCATACTCGGTTTTCGTACATGGATCCAATCTCGGATTTCATGGCATCTTGCCATTTATTGGAATCTGGGCTCATCATCGCCTCCTCATATGTCGCAGGGTCATCGGTGTTGTCCACCAACATGACACTCATAACGGGATCATACCAATCAGGAGTGGTACGAGTTCTCGTTGACCTGCAAGGTTCTGTAGCAACCTCAACCGAAGTTTCATGATCATCATCATTAGCTTCATCTCTTATTGGTGTAGGCACCACAGGAACTTCTTCCGGTGCTGCGCTACTCGCAAGTTTGAGAGAAGGTTCAACAACCTCGTCGAGTTCTATTTTCCTTGCAGTCACTTCTTTCGAGAGAAATTCCTTCTCTAGAAAGGATCCATTCTTGGCAACGAAGATTTTGCCTTCGGATCTATGATAGAAGGTATACCCAATAGTTTCCTTTGGGTATTCTATGAAGACGCATTTTTCCGCTTTGGGTTCAAGATTGTCCGGTTGTAACTTCTTTAGATAGTCTTCGCAACCCCAAACTTTAAGGAACGACAATTTAGGTTTCTTCCCAAACCATAATTCATACGGTGTCGTTTTAACGGATTTAGATGGTGCCCTATTTAAAGTGAATGCAGCTGTTTCTAATGCATAACCCCAAAATGATAGCGGTAAATCTGTAAGTGACATCATAGAACGAACCATATCCAAGAGAGTTCGATTACGACGTTCGGACACCATTACGCTGTGGTGTTCCCGACGGTGTCAATTGTGAAAGTATTCCGCATTTCTTCAAATGCTCGCCAAACTCGTAACTTAGATATTCACCTCCACGATCAGAACGTAGAAATTTAATCTTCCTGTTACGTTGATTCTCTACCTCACTTTTAAATTCCTTAAACTTCTCGAAAGTTTCGGACTTATGTTTCATGAAATAGATATACCCATATCTACTCAAGTCATCCGTGAAGGTAAGAACATAACGATAACCACCGCGCGATGCTACACTCATTGGACCACACACATCGGTATGTATGATTTCCAATAAGTCCGTAGCTCGCTCCATCATACCAGAAAATGGAGTCTTAGTCATTTTACCCATTAGACATGCTTCGCATCTTTCAAGTGATTCGAAATCAAGTGATTCAAGAAGTCCATCGGCATGGAGTTTCTTCATACGCTTCACTCCGATATGACCAAGACGACAGTGCCACATATAGGTCGAGTTATCGCTCAATTTCAAACGTTTAGCCTCAATGTTATTTATGTGTGTATTACTACAATCGAGATTCAATAAGAATAGACCATCTATGAAAGGTGCATGTGCATAAAACATATTACTCATATAAATCGAACAACCATTATTCTCGGACTTAAACAAGTAACCGTCTCGCAATAAACAAGATCCCGATATAATGTTTATGCTCAACGCAGGCACCAAATAACAATTATTTAAGTATAAAACTAATCCCTATGGTAGATGAAGAGGTAGCGTGCCGACCGCGATCACATCAACCTTTGATCCATTTCCAACATGCATCGTCACCTCGTTCTTCGCTAGCTTCCGTTTATTCTGTAGCACCTGTTTCGAGTTACAAATATGAGCAACCGAACCAGTATCAAGTACCCAGGCACTACTACGAGTACTAGTGAGATACACATCAATAACATGTATATCGGATATACCTTTCCTCTTGATGTTTCCTTTATTCAAATCCGCCAAGTACTTTGGTCAATTCCGCTTCCAGTGACCCTCTCCCTTGCAGTAAAAGCATGCAGTATCAGGCTTAGGTCCAGCTTTGGTCTTCTTCGTCGGTGTGGCAACTTTCTTACCACCCTTCTTGAAGTTTCCCTTTTGCTTAGACTTGCCTTTCTTGAATTTGGTGGTCTTATTGACCAACAACAGTTGATGATCTCTCTTGATCTCCACTGCTGAAGATTTCAACATGGAGAAGAGTTCTGGCAACTGCTTGTTCATGCTTTGCATATTGTAGTTCATCACAAAGTTCTTGTAACTTGGTGGCAGTGATTGGAGGACACGGTAAATCCCCAAAGCATTAGGAATCACTATACCCAAGATTTGGAGTTTGTTTGCGTGCCCGGACATCTTAAGCGCATGCTCACTGACGGAGCTACCCTCTTCCATCTTGCAGTTAAAGAACTTTTCAGAAGCCTCATAACTCTCAACTGCCGCGTGAGTCTCAAATATCAATTTGAATTCACGGACAATATCATGTGGGTCATGGTTCTCAAACCTTTTCTGAAGCTCCGATTCCAAACCATACAAGATAGCACACTGACCTGTGGAGTACTGATTCTTCCGAGCGAGGTAAACATTCTTTACTTCATCGACAGCATCAGCTGCAGGCGGGTCACCCAGCGGTGCATCCAGCACATAGGTCAAATTACCAGCATTGAGGATAATCCTCAAATTGCGGAACCAATCCGCGAAGTTGCTTCCATTGTTTTTCAAATTTTCTTTCTCTAGGAACACATTAAAATTGATGGTAGGGGCCGCCATTGATCTACAACATATTTGCAATAGTTTAGACTAAGTTTATGACAAATTGAGTTCTAATAAATAGTTAAATTAATCTAGGTGAACTCCCACTCAAAACAATATCCCTCACATTGTTTTAGTGATCACACGAACCAAATCCACCACATCAAAACCGATCATCACGAGAGTTGATGTAGCTTCAATGGCGAACAATCGACATGTTCATCATATCTACTATATGATTCATGCTTTACCTTTCGGTGATCCGTGTTCCGAGACCATGTCTGTACATGCTAGGCTTGTCAAGATCAAACCTTAGCTTCCGCATGAGCAAATATGGCTTGCTCACGTTGTATACACTTGCAGAATCTAACACACCCGATCATCACGTGGTGCTTCGAAACAACAAGCTTTAGCAACGGTGCTTACTAAGGATGAACACTTTAAAACTTGAAATTTATGTGCATGAGGGATCATCTTATAAAGCTACCGTCGTTAACTAAGCAATATAAGATGCATAAAGGATTAACATCACATGCAATTCATAATATGTGATATGATATGGCCTTTCTTCTTTGTGCTTCCGATCTCCATCTTCAAGCACGAACATGATCTCCATCATCACCGGCATTGCATCAAGGTCAATGACGCCGCTCCATGGTTGTCGTCCACCAGCTTTAACTATTACAACTACTTTGAATAGACACGCGGGTCTTAACAGAATTTAAAAACAACCATATGGCTCCTTCCGGTTGCCAACTTACAATAAGGAACATTGAATACATCAAATATAATCACAATCATGGCCATATCACATCACAGCACATCCCTGCAAAACAAAGTTAGACGCCTCTAATTTTCTTTGCATATTTTACGTGGTTTGGGGCTTTCAATAAGTGCTGATCTAAGTTACGAACAAGAACCACAATGTTGATGTTTGAACTAGTGCCCTTTGTAAATTGGATCTATACTATAATGGGAGAGACAGACACCCGCGAAGCCACTTATGCAATACAAGTTGCATGTTGAGCGTGGAGCAAGTCTCATGAACGATGTCATGTAAGGTTAGCCCGGGCTGCTTCATCCCATCATACCGCAAGATGCAAAGTACACAAGAAGCAATTGATAATAAAAGCACCACCGCCCACAATGACCATTGTGTTCTACTCGTGCAACAGATCTACATATAGACACGGCTCTGATACCACTGTGGGGGTTCGTAGCATGGAAAAAAAATTCTACCGCATGCAAACAAACAAGACAAGATCTATCTACTAGATTGTATCAACGAGTCGATAGAGGAACTCACCCTCGAAGATTCCAAAGCGGTTAACGAGAGCAGATTCTCGTGGGTGATGTAGTCATACTCTTGCCGATATCAAGATCGCATAGACGATCCTTCCGGCGCTGCGTTCCGGTAGCGCTTTCGTAGTCGGTCACACGTTCGGTACTCGATGAAGACCTTCCTCTCCCTGGTTCCAGTAGGCAGCAGAGGTTGTAGCACTCTCCTCGCGATTCCGGTAGCACGACGTCGTGGTACCGGAAGTAGAGGGGAGATCTCGCAGGGCTTCGCATTAAGCCGTAGCGAGTATGGTGGACTATGAGAGAGGCCTTGGCGATATACGGTTTAGAGGCACCAAGGGAGGAGGCTAGGCCAGCGGCTAGGGCTTGGGGAGAACCCCAACTCGGCGGCTAGGGCAAAACCTAGGGCGGCGACGACTTGTGGTGGCCGGCGGCTAGGGCTAGGGTTTTGGTGGAGAGAGGTGTAGGGAAGAGGGGCACCCTTGCCCCTCCTTTTATAGGTGGGAGGGCGCCGGCCAAGGGGAGGGATTCCTCCCCCAAGTCGGCCTCCTTGGCCGGCGGGTGGAGGGAGAGGAACTCCTCCCCAAGTAGGTTTCCTACTCTCCCTCCACCAAGCAAAACTGCCATTTGACTTTTCAAATTGGCATTTGACTTTTCAAACTAGGATTTGATTTATCCCTTTATTTTGCTCAGCCATGATACCTAGTACATGATGCAACCATTCCACATTGTCATGACACATTCATGTACCCTTCCCCTCCGGAGTGCCGGACCTTCTGGAACCTTCTAGAACATTCCCGATGAAAACACCGGAATCATTCCCCAACTCCGAAACAGGACTTCCCTTATATGAATCTTATTCTCCGGACCATTCCGGATCCCCTCGTGATATCCCGGATCCCATCCGAGACTCCGAACAACATTCGGTCTTTTACTCATCATTCCATAACTACTCAACAACATCGAATACTTAAGTGTGTCTCCCTATGGTTCGTGAATTATGCGGACATGATCGAGACACTTCTCCGAACAATAACCAATAGAGGAATCTGGAAATTCATATGTCTCCCCCATATTTCTACGATTATTTTGCGATCAAATGAACCACTTACATACGATACCAAGTTCCCTTTGTCTCACGAAAGTTTACTTATCCGAGGTTTTGATCGTCGATATCTCTGCATACCTAGTTCAACCTCGTTACCGATAAGTACTCTTTTCTCGTTCTCATGGTATGTGATCCCTTGTGAGCCAGTCACATGCTTGCAAGCTAATTGGATGACATTCCACCGAGAGGGCCCAAAGTATATCTATCCATCATATTGATGGACAAATCCCACTCTTGATCCATGTGTCTCAACCCATACTTTCCGAACACTCAATGCCACCTTTATAGCCACCCAGTTACGGTGTGGTGTTTGATGTCATCAAAGTATCCTTCCGGTGATGGTGATAAGCATGATCTCATGGTCGAACGAATTAGGTTACTATGTATCAGAAAGCTTATAGCAATTGAACTATTAAAATGACTTAATCTTTATGCTACGCTTATGTATAGGAGTATGTCCTTCATACCATTCTCCTAATGATATGATCTTGTTGTTAATAACATCTCAATGTTCATGATAGGGAAACCACAATCATCTATTAATCAACAAGCTAGTATTATGAAGAGGCTTTACTAGGGACTGTTATTTAGTTTACAAATCACACAAGTATTAATGTATCCTTGTTAATACTGTTATAGCATGAATGTAAACATTTATCATAAACACAAAGATATAATAATAACTACATTTATTATTGCCTCTAGGGCATATCTCCAACAATAATATGCCAGAGAAAGAAAAAGAAAGCGCAGGAATTTATTTCTGAAGGGAATATGCCCTGAGAGGCAATAATAAAGTGTTTATTATGTGTATTCAAAGTATATGATAGATGTTTATTTTGCATGCTATAATTGTATTAATACGGAAACATTAATACATGTGTGTTTAATAAACAAACAGGAAGTTCCTAGTTATGCCTCTCTCATAAACTAGCTCGTTGATTAACAAGATGATCAAGGTTTCCTGATCATGGACATTGGATGTTGTTAATAACGGGATCACAACATTAGTGTAATGGTGTGATGAACATTCATCCGAAGTATAGCATTACGATCAAAGTCATTGAGTTTATATTGCTATAAAAACTTATGAAGTGATCCTAATCCTTAGACCATGAGATCATGTCAATCACTAACACCGGAAGAGTTTCTTGATAACATCAAACGTCACACCGTAACAGGGTGATTATAAATATGGATTCAGAACTAATAAAGTGTTATGTTGAGGCTCATGGATCGAGAGTGGAATTTGTTCATCCCGATGACGGATAGATATACTCTGGGCCCTCTCGGTGATATCACATTGATTAGCTTGCAAGCAAGTGATTTGATCACTAGAATGTTATATCACAGGAACGAGAAAAGAGTGCATGTCGGTAACGAGATCAAACTAGGTATGGAGATACCGATGATCGAATCTCGGACATGTAATATATCGTGAAACAAAGGGATTAAGATACTAGCGTAAAAGGTTCCGACGATCACAAGAAAGTCATCGTTGAATGTGTGGGAGTCAGTATGGGTCTCCAGATCCCGCTTCTGATTATTGATCCGAGAGGGGTCTCGAGCATGTCCGCATTATTCAGGAACCGTAGGGTGACACACTTAAGAGACACCGACATCCAATTGGAGCAAATGTTTCATGCCGAAAGAATGAACAAGCGCAGGAATTTATTTCACTAGATACCGAAACAGGTTTTCGGGTGAAATTGCATAAAGTGGTTATGCATGTGAAATAGAATTCTAGCAAGGGGTTATTTGTGAATGTTTGTCATTAAAGTAATTGACAAAATTCTGAATAAAATAAAAGAGTTTTATTTAATGAGAGTTTGCATTAAATTTGGTGGAAATTTAATGGGAATTTGAGTGGACTTTTGAGTGGAGGAAATTTAAAGGGCATTTTGTGAGTGGAGTGTCCACCCACATGAATGAAGGAGGGGAGGGGGCAGCCCCCATGGCCGGCGGCCACCCCCTTGGGTGCCCCCCTCCTCCTATAAAAGGAGCCCCCCTCCTCACTTGTCTCTCACACCTCCTCGTGAAGGATCTCTCTCCCCCTCTAGAATTTATCCCCCATGGTCTCGGACTAGCGAGATACATGTTCCCGGTGGCTATTCGGCAAGAAAGAGTGGTGCTTCCGCTGCATCGCTGGAGCGAGGAGGCAGAGGTTGCTCGGTGCCTCGAACGTGTGTGCGAGCACGGATGCGCTGCTGATTTGCGGCGCTAGGACTTCCTCTCGATCTTGAGATCGGCAAGAGATCGTCTACATCAACCACGAGTTGAACTCGTTAAGCTTTCTCGGTCTTCAAGGGTATGTTCTCTACGGATATACATCCGCCCGTTGTTTGTATCTAGTAGATGGATCTTGGTATATAGTTCACATCGTAGGAAAATTTTTGTTTTCTATGCTGCGAACCCTACAGTGGTATCAGAGCCGGATCTATGCGTAGATACTTTACACGGATAGTACACATATGAGTATGTGGGCGATGATGATCATGTTGTTGCTCCTTTGTTGTATTTTTGGATATTGGTGGCATAGTGGGATGAAGCGGCCCGGACAAACTTTACATGTCCTCGCACATGAGACCTGTTCCACGCTTGACATGCAACTAGTTTGCATAAGTGGCTAGCGGGTGTCTGTCTCTCCTACTATAGTCAATATCTATTTTGCAAGCAAGTTGTCAACAATTTGATTATCCTTGTTGTGGTTCATGTTCGTAGGTGAGAACGGTTCTATCTCGAAAGCCCTAAGCCACGTAAAACTTGCAATGGATAAATTAGAGGCGTCTAGTTTAGATTGTTGCTGGGCTAGTGTTATGATATGGTAGTGTTGTAAGTAGAAGTATGAGATGATACTCTTACAACACACATAGCGTGTAAAATCCATAGACCTTGGATTTACACATATAGGTATGATAGTGATCATACCACGATGCACATGATAGAGATCATCTGCGGGAACCATATAATTTC
This sequence comes from Avena atlantica, assembly GCA_910589765.1. NCBI lineage: Eukaryota > Viridiplantae > Streptophyta > Magnoliopsida > Poales > Poaceae > Avena > Avena atlantica. The sequence continues at coordinate 355,059,618 of OU342734.1, forward strand.
ACTAATAAACATATGATGTTTGATAGCATCTTATATTGCTTGTTTAGCGCTTTGTTAGCATAATAAGATGATCCCTCATTTAAATATCAAGATAAGAATGTGTTCTTCCTTTAGTATGCACCGATTATGTTTTCGTCGCTCCAAGACATCACGTGATGATCGGGTGTTCTTGGATCCACGACCATATTTCGGGTGTAAAACACTTACACATGCGAATACTAAGGTTCTAACTTGGCGAGCCTAGCATGTACAGACATGGCCTCGGAACACGGACCGAAAGGTTAAGCATGAGTCATATAGTTGATATGATGCCCATTTGATGCTCGCCTTTGAAGCTATACCGACTCACGTGATGATCGGACTTGGTGTAGTGGATTTGGTTCATGTAATCACCAAAAAGGCACGAGGGATGTCATTTTTGAGTGGGAGTTCATTCTTAATAAAGATTAGTTGAACTCAATCTATCATACACTTAGTCTAAACTTTACAAATTCTGTTGTAGATGGCACCACCTGCTTTTAATCTCAATGTGTTCATGGAGAAAGAGAAACTAGCAACGAACGGTAGCAACTTTACCGAATGGGCCATGAATTTGAGGATTCTCCTCTCTGCTTCACAAAAGCAATATGTGCTAGAAGCGCCGTTAGGCCCCCCACCTTTTGATGATGCCCCTGACGAGGAGAAGAATGTCTATCAGACTCGTCAGGAGGACCACAACTTAGTTCATTGCGGCATATTGTATGGGCTAGAGCCGGAACTTCGAAAGCGTTTCGAAAACGGCAATGCATTTGATACAATGGGTGAGTTGAAAATGATTTTCGACACACATGCTGTTGTAGAGAGCTACAACGCTTCAGAAAATTTCTTTAGCTGCATGATGGAAGAGCACAGCTCCATTAGTGAGCATGTACTCAAGATGTCGGGTTACGCCGATAAGCTTGTGTCCTTGGGAATATCGATTCCCATTGACTTAGGCATCCATCGTGTTCTGCAGTCTCTGCCACCTAGCTATAAGAGCTTCGTGATGAACTATAATATGCAAGGCATGAAGAAGTCTCTCCCCGAGCTTCTGTCAATGCTTAAAACTGCAGAAGTGGAGATCAAAAAGGAACATCAAGTGTTGATGATCAATAGGAACACTGGTTTCAAGAAAGACAAGAAGGGAAAACGGAAGGGAAGTAAGGGCGGCAAGCCTGTTGCCGTGCCTGAAAAGAAACCCCGAGTTGGACCTAAGTCTGATACCGAGTGCTACTATTGTAAGGGGACTAGCCACTGGAAGCGCAACTGCCCCAAGTATCTGGCAGACAAGAAGACCGGCAAGGCAAACAAAGGTATATATGATATACATGTTATTGATGTGTACTTGACTAGTGCTCGCAGTAGCACCTAGGTATTTGATACCGGTTCAGTTGCTAATATTTGTAACTCGAATCAGGGGCTGCGGAACAAGCGACCGCTAGCAAGGGGTGAGGTCAAGATGCGTGTCGGCAATGGATCAAGTGTTGATGTGATGGCCGTCGGAACGCTGCCTCTCCACTTACCGTCGGGATTAGTTATAAACTTGAATAAATGTTATCTGGTGCCTGCACTGAGCATGAACATTGTATCTGGATCGTGTTTGATGCGAAGTGGTTATTCATTTAAATCCGAGAACAATGGTTGTTCCATTTATATGAATGAAATCTTTTATGGTCATGCACCGATGATGAATGGTTTATTTCTATTAGATCTCGATGATAATGTTACACATATTCATAATGTTGATGCTAAAAGGATTAAACTTAATGATGATATATCCGCATATATGTGGCACTGCCGTCTAGGTCATATTGGCGTTAAACGCATGAAGAAGCTCCATTCGGATGGACTTTTGGAATCACTTGATTATGAATCATTTGATACATGTGAGCCATGCCTTATGGGCAAGATGACTAGAACGCCGTTTTCCGGTTCAATGGAACGGGCGACAATTTATTGGAAATCATACATTCTGATGTATGTGGTCCAATGAGTGTGTCGGCGCGAGGTGGATATCGTTATTTTGTTACTTTCACGGATGATTTGAGTAGATACAGTTATATCTACTTGATGAAACACAAGTCTGAAACCTTTGAAAAGTTCAAGGAATTTCAGAATGAAGTGGAAAATCATCGTAATAGAAAGATCAAATTTCTACGGTCCGACCGTGGAGGTGAGTATCTAAGTTACGAGTTTAGCACTCACATGAAAGAGTGTGGAATTGTTTCACAACTCACACCTGCCGGAACACCACAACGAAATGGTGTGTCGGAACGTCGTAATCGTACTTTATTAGATATGGTTCGATCTATGATGTCTCTGACGGACTTGCCGTTGTCATTTTGGGGATATGCACTAGAAACTGCTGCATTCACTTTAAATCGGGCACCATCTAAATACGTTGAAAAGACACGGTATGAATTGTGGTTTGGAAACAAACCTAAGATGTCATTTCTTAAAGTTTGGGGATGCGATGTTTATGTGAAGAAACTTCAACCGGATAAACTCGAACCCAAAGCGGAAAAATGCGTCTTCATAGGATACCCTAAAGAAACTATTGGGTATTCCTTCTATCACAGATCCGAGGGCAAGGTTTTTGTTGCCAAGAATGGATCCTTTCTAGAGAAAGAGTTTCTCGCGAAAGGTGTGAGTAGTCGGAAGGTAGAACTCGAAGAGGTTGTGGAACCTTCTCTTCAAAGTATGGCGAGTAGCGCAGCGCCGGAAGTTGTTCCGGAGTTGGCTCCACCTGTTGAAGAGGGAACTAATGATAATGATCATGAAACTCCGAAAGAGAGTACTACCGAACCTCGCAGGTCAAACAGGACGCGTTCAGCTCCCGAGCTGTACGGAAATCCTGTCATGAATTTCATGGTTGATGAAAATGATGACCCTGTGACGTATGAAGAAGCGATGATGAGCCCGGATTCCAACAAATGGTTAGAAGCCATGAAATCCGAGATGGAATCCATGTATGAAAATCAAGTTTGGAACTTGGTGGAACTACCTCACGACCGAAAGGCCGTGGAGAACAAATGGATTTTCAAAAAGAAAACTTATGCTGATGGTAATGTGACCGTCTATAAAGCTCGACTTGTCGCAAAGGGGTTTCGACAAATTCAAGGAGTTGACTACGATGAGACTTTCTCTCCCGTAGCGATGCTAAAGTCAGTTAGGATTATGTTAGCAATTGCTGCATATTTCGATTATGAGATATGGCAGATGGATGTCAAAACCGCGTTTCTCAATGGGAATATTGAAGAAGAGTTGTATATGATACAACCAAAGGGTTTTGTCGATCCTAAGGATGCTAACAAGGTGTGCAAGCTTCAGCGATCCATCTATGGATTGAAGCAAGCATCACGAAGTTGGAATCTCCGCTTTGATGAGGTGATCAAAGAGTTTGGATTTGTCCAAACTTATGGAGAAGCTTGTATTTACAAGAAAGTGAGTGGGAGCAATGTGGCATTTCTGATATTATATGTGGATGACATATTATTGATCGGAAATGATATAGATCTTTTAAACAGTGTTAAAAGTTATCTAAACAGCAAATTTTCAATGAAGGACCTAGGTGAAGCGTCATACATATTAGGCATAAAGATCTATAGAGATAGATCTAGGCGCCTAATAGGGCTATCGCAAAGTACATACCTTGATAAGATTTTAAAGAAGTTTAAAATGGACGGAAGTAAGAAGGGGTTCTTACCTATGTTGCAAGGCAAGACATTGAGTAAGACTCAAAGTCCGGCTTCGGCGGAAGAAAGAGAGATAATGGACAAAGTCCCCTATGCTTCAGCCATAGGCTCTATAATGTACGCCATGCTATGTACAAGACCGGATGTGGCACATGCTATTAGTTTGACTAGTAGGTACCAATCGGATCCAGGTTCGGAACTGATGGGGATACGCCTACTGGGGTATACTCAGCAGGACGTTTCCGACTGGCTCGAGGGCTGGCGAGTGGGCCTGCAGAACGGCGAGTGGATCAAGGCCCAGCAAGGTACCAATCGACTGGAAGCTGGAGGCCCAGGCGAGTGGATAGGCCCAGTCGGACTAGGTTAGACGATTACCGAAGCTGTAACCGAATCGGTTGAGATATGTAAACCCTAGGGGAGGTGAGCCTATATAAACCTCCCTATGGGGTGAGTAGAGACACGTTCCCTCATACACCCAAGCGACTCGCCGCCTAGCCGCCGAGCTCGCCCATTGTAAACACCTCCATAATACAATCTAGTAGGAGTAGGTCTTTACCCTCCGGGGGGCCGAACCTGGGTAAACCCTGTGTCTTTGCCCTCATCTCGCACCGCAGATGGCTGGCCGCCCTTGCCCCTCGTTCTACTACTCGCTGCCGATTGCAGCATCTGCCGTGATCATTCCCACGACAGTGGCGCCCACCGTGGGGCCTGGCCGGTCTGGCCGGTGTTCTGCGGCGAGATCCAATCTGCCCATCAACGAGACGGTCGCCACCGGCCGCATGATAGCGATCGGCGAGATGCTCCAGATCTTGCCGAGTAGCTACGTCCCGGCGGCGCGACCCGTCACGCACAGCGTAATCCTGCCAATCGGCACGATCAGCCTCTTCGTCGGCCTCACCGACGTCATCGTCTCGGAGGACTCGGCTCGCATCCGCGAGTCGCCGCCACGCGATCGGCTCTCCGAGAGCCAGGTTCGCACGATCCACCGCCTCGCCTCCGAGTACAACTCGGCCCACAGCAACGTGGCCGGGAACTCAGCGGCCGCAGAAGATGCGGCCCTCACCGATGACGCCGACTCGGCGACCCCGGCGTCACTCGCCGGATCCATCACCGCGGCCTCATCCGCGGGCTCCATCGCCCAGGTCTCCAACGCGGGAGACTTCGAGGACCCCTCCATCCTCGGGATCTTCGAATTCGACTCCGGGTCGGAGAACTCCGCCGACCTCCGCGACGGTGCCAGTCGCCACGCCGCGGCTTACATGGCCACCGGCACCGATCCACCGGAGGATCCTTTCTCCACCCCAATCCCTCCTAACGCCACGGCAACGGAGGTCGAGGAACTCCGCTTGAAACTGGCGGAGGCGGTACGCAAAGAGCAGGCCGAGCGCGAAAAATTTCGCCTCGAGCAGGTGACGGCGCAGGAGCTGTCACGCTACCACCAGCAGCGGATCAGGTCACGCTTGAACCCCACCGTTCAAGGGCGTGCCCTGAACTTCGACGACGAAAACGACCCGGCCCGCATAGCCGAGCGCGCGATCTGCGAGAACGTGCCACCAAGAGGAAGCGCCCGGCCCCCGCCAGGATCAACGGCGATGGGTGCCCCACCACCACCCAACCGCACCCCTCCCAGGGACCAACCGCGGATAGTTGTCTCCTCACGGGAGCGAGACGCAAACGGCCTCCCACTGTTCTCCACCCCAATGGACAACCTCGTGGCAGGCCGAGCAGCAGCCGATAGCATCACGGCCACTGGCGACGGCGCCTTACAGATCCAGTACGTCAAGGCCCTGCTTGCGAAGGCCGTGGAGCAGCAAAAAGTGGGCGCCGACTCGCAAGGTCGAGTATACTCGCGTTCCTCGGGAAGCAGAGCGGCCTCAAGCGGCCGCCCAGCGGCGGCAAACACCCTCAATTGCCTGCCACCAGAGCCACTGCAGCTCCAACACCGACCTGCGAACGCGGCACTCTCCACCAACGATCCCAGGCCGGCGACCAACTTCGTCGCCGCTAACGGACAACCCATCGACGCCCGCACTCACATCATCAACAACCAAAACTGGCGCGCACGCCAGCCCGACGACTTGCGGCACACCCTAACTAATCGCCGCGATGGCAAGCCTATGGGGTCGCTCAGTCGACTTGGGCCTAAGTGCTTCGGACCAATGATCCGAGGCGAGAAGTACCCGCCAAACTTCAAGGCGCCAAAGGAGATAGAAAAATACGACTCCTCGTACGACCCCGCAGTCTGGCTCGACACATACCTCATGGCAATGGGGATCGCGGGTCACACTGACCTACTCGCCGCCCGTTACCTCCCACTGATGATGGAGGGGACGTGCAGGCAGTGGATCAACACGCTCCCCCAGGACAGTATCGACTCCTGGGAGGAAATGCGCGACGCCTTCGTCAGGCACTTCGAGTGCTCCTACACCCGCGCCACCACCATCGAGGACCTGGAACGATGCGTCCAGGGACCCCGCGAGTCGACCCGCAACTGGGTCCAACGGTGGCAAGAGCTCTGGTACAACGCGGTCGGCATCCACCCGGACACCGCGATCCATTGCTTCAAGACCTCGTGCCGCTACGAGCCTCTAGTCGCCAAGCTCAAGCGACACTCCCGCACACTCGACAACATCCCCGACCTCCTCGAGATCGCCAAACGGTACGCCGAGGAGGATCCAAACCAGGAAACCGACGACGAATCAGGAGGGCAACGCCGCACGGGCGGCAACGACAGCGGACGCCGAACCGACCTACGCTACAGCGGCACCCGCCTCACTGGCAAGCGCCGCAACGACGGGCGAGTCGACTTCGTCGCCAACGCTGGGCACGCACAGCGCGAGCCCAAGAGCTACCGCCGCGATGGCGGGCAACGGCGCGATGGCGGCAATTACAAGAACAAACCAAGGTTCGATCCTGCGGCCCTCCTTAACCAACCATGTGCCTTCCACAGCAGAGAAGGGAAGCCCGCAACGCACACCACCGCCGACTGCCACACCCTCAAGGAAATCGAGAAGGCACGGCACGCGCGGGAGGACACCGACAACGACCCGCCAATTGGCGGAAAATTCGGCAAAGTAGCCGGCTCGCTCCACACCTTCACAGGCTTCAACACGAAGCGCGAGAAGAAGGTCATCGCCCGTGCTGTAGCCGTCAATGCGGTGGCCCAAATAGACGTCCCCCAGTTCCTGAACTGGTCGGAACAGCCCATCACCTGGAGCCGGCAAGACCACTCGCCACGCATCGAGTACCCAGGACGAGTCGCCCTGGTGGTCAAGCCCAAGGTTGGCGACTACTGGCTCCCCAAGACACTAATGGACGGCGGCAGCTCCATCAACATCCTCTACCTCGACACCTTCAGGCGGCTGCGGCTCCCGCAGTCGATGATCGAGACAACCCACACCACGTTCCACGGCATCGTCCCCGGTCGGAAGGCGTATCCGATTGGCAAAGTCACGCTGCCAGTCACTTTCGGTAGTCCGGCAAACTTCCGCACCGAGCGGATCGTCTTCGAGCTGGTGCCCTTCGACAGCCCTTACCACTGCGTCCTGGGGCGCCAGGCGTTTGCTAAATTCATGGCGGCGCCCCACTACGCGTACAACGCGATGAAGCTCCCCGGGCCGTGCGGCGTCATCACCATCAACGGCGACCCCGACATGGCCGCCGAATGCGAGGCCAAAGGAGCCGAACTCGCCGACGCCGTCATCGCGGCAGAAACTAATCACGCCGACGAGCTCGCCAAATACGCGAGCGGGGTCAACAGTGACGACCCCACAATACTCAAGAATCCCAACTCAGAGGGCGCAAACACCTCAACCTTTGAGGCCACGACGCACACCCGCACCGTCGAGCTGGTCCCAGGCGACCCCAGCCAGACGGTGACGATCGGGACAGGCATGAGCCCAGCATAGGAAGGCGCGCTCATCGAGTTCCTTCGTGAGAATAGGGACATCTTCGCATGGAAACCCTCCGACATGCCTGGTGTCCCTAGGGAGCTCGCTGAGCACAAACTAAACGCCGACCCCAAAGTGCGACCTGTCAAGCAGTCGCTACGGCCCTTCAATGAAGAACGCCGTCGAGCAATCGTCGAGGAAGTGCAGCGCCTACTCGCTGCCGGCTTCATCCGGCCAATCAAATACTCCAAGTGGCTGGCAAACCCAGTCCTGGTCGAGAAGAAAAACGGGACCTGGAGAATGTGTATCGACTACACAAACCTGAACAGCGCCTGCCCAAAGGAGCAGTTCGTCCTCCCGCGGATCGATCAGATAATCGATTCAACCGCGGGTTCGGAGTCGCTATGTTTCCTCGACGCCTACTCCGGGTACAACCAGATCAAAATGGATGTCGAAGACGAGGAGAAGACGGCGTTCATCACGCCATTCGGAGCCTTCTGCTACACCGCCATGACCTTCGGCCTCAAGAACGCCGGGGCAACCTACCAGCGGTGCATGCAAGAATGCCTCGCGAGCCAAATCGGCCGCAACATCCACGTCTACATCGACGACGTGGTCGTGAAATCCGCTCGCCAAGGAGACCTACTCGCCGACCTGGCGGAAACCTTCGCCAATCTGCGAAGGTACAAGATAAAGCTCAACCCAGGCAAGTGCACCTTCGGTGTACCCGCCGGACAACTACTGGGGTACGTCGTCTCCAAACGAGGGATCGAGGTGAACCCAACAAAGATCGACACGATCGCCCGGCTCGGCAAACCCGAGTGCCTGCGTGACGTCCAGAAGCTGGCCGGGCGAGTAGCGGCTCTCAGTCGCTTCATCCCCCGCCTGGGGGAAAAGGCGATGCCCCTATACCGCCTGATGCGCAAGAACTCCACCTTCCAGTGGGACAAGGAGGCGGACAACGCGCTCCGCGACCTCAAAAAAGTGCTGCTCGCCGCACCATTACTCGCCGCCCCCGCCGACAAAGAACCAATGCTAGTTTACGTCGCGGCGTCCGAGCGCGTCGTCAGCGCTGTGATGCTCGTCGAACGACCAGAGGAAGGAAAGGAGCGCCCGGTTCAGCGGCCGGTGTACTACATCAGCGAGGTCCTCACCGAGTCGCGCCAGCGGTACCCACAGTACCAAAAGCTAGTATACGCGGTCTTCAGAGCTCAGCGGCGCCTGCCGCACTACTTCCAGGAGCACTCGGTCACGGTCGTCTCCTCAGCGCCACTGCAAGACATCATCCGCAACCGCGAGGCGACCGGACGGGTCGCCAAGTGGGCCGTCGAGATCGGCGTCCACAACATTAAATACGAGCCACGAAGGGCGATTAAGTCGCAGGCACTGGCAGACTTCATCGCCGACTGGGAGGAGGCCCAGCAGCCAGAGAAGCTGCCATACCTCCATTACTGGAGCCTGCACTTCGACGGATCCAAGAACGCGGACGGTGCAGTAGCGGGGATAGTGTTGACTTCACCAAAGGGCAACAAGCTCCGCTACATCCTCCGCCTCGAATTCACGCCCTGCACCAACAACATGGCTGAATACGAGGCCCTACTCCACGGCATGCGAGCCGCCAAGGAGATGAACGCCAATCGCCTTCGATGCTACGGAGATTCCGACCTCGTCGCGGGGCAAGTCGCCGGCACCTGCGACGCCATCTCCCCTACCATGGCGGTGTACCGCCAAGAGGTGGACAAGTTGGGCGGCCACTTCACCGGCTACTCTGTCGAGTGGATCGACAGGAGAAAAAACGAGGAGGCCGACGCCCTCTCTCGCATCGGGTCGGCTCGACTCGCACCACCCGCCGGCGTGTTCCTCGACACAATCTCCAAACCATCAGTCTCTCCCCCGAGGGAGATCGACATCGGAGTCCCCACTCCAACCAGAGGCAGCCTTGGTCGCACTCATCACCGAGCCAGACGACTGGACCAAGCCCTACATCGCCTACCTGGAAACCGGCACCCTGCCAGCAGACGAGACAACGCTCGAATGATCGCTCGCCGATGCAAGTCCTACACCATCATCGACGGCGAGCTACACAAGCGCAGCGTCACCGGCGTGTTCCAACGTTGCGTCCAACCGGCTGAAGGACGCAAAATCCTCCACGACATCCACTCAGGCGACTGCGGCCACCACGCCGCCGCTCGCTCCCTGGTCGCCAAGGCTATGCGACACGGCTTCTACTGGCCCACCGCACACGCCGACGCTGTCGACATCGTCCAGCGATGCGCCGGGTGCCAGAAGTACGCCAACCAGACGCGCGTACCGAGCTCGGCGCTCAAAACGATCCCCATCACTTGGCCATTCGCCGTATGGGGCATGGACATGGTAGGCCGCTTCAAGAAAGCCCCCTCCGGCTACACCCACCTGCTAGTCGCCGTCGACAAATTCACAAGTGGGTGGAGGCCAAGCCAGTCCGGAAATGCGACGGGAAGACCGCCACTAAATTCCTACGCGAGCTCATATATCGCTTCGGGTTCCCAAACAGTATCATCACGGACAACGGCACAAACTTCGCCAAGGGAGCAATGGCCGAATTTTGCGAAGAGCACCACATCCGGCTCGATCTCGCGTCAGTCGCCCACCCGGAATCCAACGGCCAGGCGGAACGAGCCAACCAAAGCATCCTCCACGGCCTGAAGCCGCGACTCCAAGTACCACTCGAGCGCACCGCTGGATGCTGGGTCGAAGAGCTGCCCTCCGTCATCTGGGGAATCCGCACCTCGGTTAACAGATCGACGGGATTCACTCCCTTCTTCATGGTCTACGGCGCCGAAGCAGTCATGCCCACCGACCTCGAACACGAATCGCCGCGGGTCGTCCACTATACGGAGGCCGCAAACGAGCTGGCCCGCCAAGATGGGCTCGACCAGCTCGACGAAGCACGCGACCTCGCTCGATCGCGCACCGCCATTTACCAGCAAGGACTCCGCCGCTACCACAGCCGACGGGTGAAGACCCGCACCTTCCAGGAAGGCGACCTGGTGTTACGCCTCATCCAGGACAGGAAGGGCATGCACAAGCTCTCCCCTCCGTGGGAAGGCCCGTTCGCTATCGGGCGCGTACTCGGCAACGACGCCTACTACCTCATCGACGTTCGCGGGGACTGCGAGCTCGACGTCAAGCGACCATGGAATGTAAACCTCCTCCGGAAGTTCTACTCCTAGAACCCCACACATGTACTCTCCAGTCGCTATGAAATAAAAGAAACGGTTACCGCAAATTGCGCCTACTCTCCATGACTTGTGCCACTCGCACTCGTAACAACAGCGATACGCTAAAATGCAGAAGTCAACCTTTGGTACAGCGATCGGCACGACTAAGTAGTGCGGTGTAAGAGCACTGAATCACTTCAGGTCTTGCATCGTCCACGAAAAACGCCAACCCGGAGCCCCATTGGAGTCGCCTAGCTCGACTGGTTTTACGAACCAAGACAACTGCCCTCGCTTCTCACAGCGACCTTGGTCCCCCGCATCCTCGACATAGCGACTCGAACGGCTAAGTACCACACTCGGGGGGACTGAATACCAGTTCGTCGCGACCGGTCAGGGAAACGCCAAGTAAGAGAGCATGTCCAGGACTCTCCACGCGACTGACCCCACGGGCCAGGCAGGAGTGACGCGCTCACACCAACGCGCTAAGTCCTCAACCACCCTCGAGTCGCGCCTAGAACTACCAAAACCACGCTCGGGGACTCGGCCACCCGACCCCGTTCGCGTACGGGAAAACGGTAAAGTACAGAGCACTCAAGGGAGTCGCCTTGCGACTGGCTCTCCGAGCTCGGGCGAGTCGACTAAACTAACAAAACACATGATAACAGCAAACATCATATACAAGGTGAACCCCACAAAAGGGCGGACGCGCTCGGGGACTCATCCAAAATCAATCCAAAGCACACAAACAAATAGCAAAATAAACACGGCGCCCCATTCAATCGCATATCATTGTCTTATATTACAAAATATGCCCGCATGGCAGAACTGCTGCTAACACATCAAGGCAAACTACCCTATTCTGCAGGCTTCAATGACGACTCGCCAGAATCCCGGCGCCTACGAATGAACGCGGTGTACGGGTTTGACGGATACGTCGTCAGTTCACCCGCCATCGCCGCGCGAAAAGGCTGCTCGACCTTGAAGTCACGATGCGGCGGCTCGGGGTCGTTCGGCACGACGACCGTTTCCTGGTAGGGAAGGAGGTCGCCCATCGCCCAGACACGCTCCGAGTACGCGGCGGCACGCTCCTGCAACTTGAGAACCTCGGACAGATCCACCGCGCCAGTCGACGAGGGATACCCACTCGTCACATCGTCGAGGTCGAAATCCTCGGGGAAGTGGGCGAGTCCAAGGCTCAGTGCTGTCGACGCTCCACGCCGAAACGCCGACCGCGTCATGAACTCAACGACCGCGGGCGCCTTCTCCAAATATTCCCACACCTCAACGAGGTCGCTGGGAATAACCTCCGTGGGCGACATTTCTTGAAGATAGGCGCGGATGCACGTCGCCGACAGCGTAGCCGAGTCGACGAGCATGCTTACGCATTGCTTCGCTTCGAGCGAGCTCGCTTCTTCTTGGCTACCAATAACGCGACCTGCGAGAAGGAAACAATGATGAGCGCGACGGACACCAGAAAAACCCCAACTAACGGAAAGGGAAGGTGCACTCACCAAGCAACGGGCGGAGAGTCCCGTGATGAAGCACTGAAGCGACGTGTGGTCGTCCTGAAGTCCAGCAATAAGGACTTCCGACAGCTTGCGATCTCTCCTCCGCGGCTGCAATGGCGGCCTTAGCTCGCCCGTCCGCCCGTCCGCGAGCTCGCTCTTCCTCGCCTCCCGCAGCTCGCGCTCGAGGTCGGCGACCCGCTATTCAGCAGCGCCCAAGCAGATCGCGCCGCCTCCAACTTACCAGCCGGGACAGCTCCTGGCGAGCTTCCTCTGCCTTCGCAGCAACAGCCTGGAGCTCCCTTGTTCGCTTCCTGGATGGTGGTCAGCTCCTTCTCAGCACGCTGTTGCGCAGGCCAATCGGTCCGCCGACTCGAGCTGCAGACCCTTCATATCATCAAAAAAGTTAGTAAAAATGAACCTCCTAAGTGCCCACCCACTGAAATTCAGCGAGTGCGCACTCGGGGACTGGCGATCAAGAAATTCCCAAGTACCCACCCCGCTAAAATTTAGCGCGTTCGCACTCGGGGACTGGATACGAAAATAAAGACGAAAAGAAAATATCAGAATCACGCCGCTGCAAAGCACCGACCTGATCCTCGGGGACTGATATACCTGGATGGCTGCGCCAAGCATGCCATGAAGTTGCATCGCGTCCACGGACGCGAGTAACGCTGGCGTGTGCCCACGACGCTGGTCGACTTCAGCATCGGCGGTCCCTGGAGCGAGGCTCGGGGATGCAGCCCCGCTCGCCGCGGCCGCCTTGGTCACGAAGCGAGGGAAGGTGGCGATAGAGGCACCCGCTCCAAAGGAAGTCGCCTCCGCCGTTCCAGGCAAGGGACGCCCTCCTTCGTAGACGCGGCTGCCTCCACATGGGCCCGCCGCGCGACCGCCGTGTCGTCAGAGACAGTGACGATGTCGTCGCCCTTGGCCTTCTTACTGCCATCCGCCGAGGCAACGACCTCTTCCGCCTTCCTCTTACGGGAAGGATCCTCCTCGCTAGCGGTGGAGGGTACCTGGGCCACGGTCGGGTGGCCCATCCTTTTCACTCCGGTCCTGCACATCAGTCGAAATCAGTAAAGACAATCGAAATAAGCTATGATATAGGGAAAGGCCGAATGCCGACACTCACTTGGCATGGGATGAAACGTAGCCCTGTGCGAAGGCCGGCCGGTTTTTCCAGCTCGGGGCCAGTTGGCGACTGAGCCCTAGTTCCAGGACGTTGGTGCCCAAGACACGGACGGCTTCTTTCGTCGTCGTCGAGGCTGCGGCTGGCGCCTCTGGGATACCTTCGGCAGGGGATTCCTCGCGAACTGGAGCCGCTACGGCCGGAGCCTCCTTGCGGGGCGAAGCCGCCCAATCGGAACCTCCTTGCGAGGCGAAGTCGCCGGGCTGGAGCCTTCCCTAGCCCTGAGACTGGCGCGAATGGCGGGGCATCGAGGCCAGCGGCACTTCCACAGTCGGCGCATCTATCGCGGTTGTCGCTGGGGCCGCGCCGTCATCGGCCGAGCTGTGAGCATCAGAGCTGCTCGTCGAGTGCGGCGGCGAGGCCATCCTCGGCGGCTTCGTTTTCCTCTTCGGGGGGCCCTCGCCTCCTTTTCCTTCTTCTTCTTCTTCGAAGGAGTGGCCTGGCGGCGCGAGGTTGTTGCTGGGAGCTCGTCGTCGTCATCATGACGCTCGAGGCTCCTGCTCGCTTCGATTTCGCGCTGACGTTGCCCGCGGGTCTTTGGACCAGCGGGGCGATTTCCTCTTCGGACTCGTCCTCGTCGTCCTCGTTGCCCTTCGCGGGGGTCGATTCGCTTGTATCCTGGGCGGATGGCCCCGGCTCTCGTCATCGGAGGTGGGAGCCACCCTTCCACCACTTGGAACAACTGCGATAAATACAAAACAGAGTCAGAATTACCGCGACTGCATACGCTGCGACTGCGAACAAGGTAAAGAAATTACCGTCGGAGCCGGACGCTTCGCGGTGTAGGGAGGGGGCGACCCCGGCCTGTGCATCCACGTACACCGCCTGGGTGATCTTCTTCAACGCTGGGAGATAGTCCTCCAGCCTCCACTCGTCGAGGCAGGCTTTCGTCGAGTCCCCCGGCCCGTGTACTGATACATGTAGTGGTCGCGTTGGGCGAGCGGAACGAGCCGTCGCCCAAGCCAGCAATTGTACAAGTTTACGTCTGAGGCCCTTCTTCTTTAGGCCACGGATGGCCTGGAGCATCTCGTCGACGACCATCCGCTGGTCGTCGGGGAGCTTGCCGACCTGGAGATGGCGCGGCTCGGAACGATTGGCCGAGTACCGCGGGATCGCCGCCTCGTCCTCCAGGGTCGCCTCGGTCACGTAGAACCATGACTTCTTCCAGTCGCTCGCTGCTTTGGCGGGTAGCATCAGATCGAAGAAAGACGCTTTGGATTTGAGCTGGAACGTCAGGCCGCCCGCGGCTAACATTGGGCCGCCTGCCTCCTCGCGGGTTATCCGTCCGTGGAACAGATCTTGCCACAAGGGAAAGTAGGGCCGGCAGCCCAAGTAGCACTCGTAGAACGCCACGAAGATGGCGAGCTGCTCGATGCTGTGGGGACCCAGATCCGAAGGCTGGATCCGTATAGGCGCAAAAACGCCGGAAGAACAAAGATGTGGAAAACCCTAGCCCCCGCTCGAGATGACTGGTGAAACAGACGAACTCCCTCTCTCGCGGGTTTGGGGTCGTTTCTCCGGCTGCGGGGATACGCCAACAGCCGGCTCGCAGGATTCCAGCCTCCTCGAAGGAGGCCAGCTGCGCCCTCGTGCACTTGGATCTGCCCATGGTTCGGGTGAGAAGGGCCATAGCCGAGGGGTTGGTTGGAGATCGAGGATTTGGGTCGATTGGTCAAGAAGCAAAGGAAAGAGAATGCGCGCACTCGAAGAAGTGGTGGGCAGTTGGCTCTACGATTGCCTGCCATTCCTCTATATAGCGAGAGTTACCCGCCAAATCAGGGGGCCGTTACCGCGCGATGATTACGCCGAAAGTTACCGTTGAGTTTCCCTAACGGCTAGTTTGACCACGCCTGACGGTCCAACTCCAGCCACTCGGCTCGCCAGGTCACTCGCCGCGACCGCGTTCCGACAGCTCGGCTCGCCCAAGACGCGACTCGGTTCACCGGATTTCCTTCTTCGTACAGGAGCCCGCCGACGATTCGACTGGATGCCTACTTTGGAGCCGCATACTCCGACTGCCAACAGCACTTACGCCTAATCGACGACGACGGCCTCGGGACTACTGATGGGGATACGCCTACTGGGGTATACTCAGCAGGACGTTTCCGACTGGCTCAGGGCTGGCGAGTGGGCCTGCAGAACGGCGAGTGGATCAAGGCCCAGCAAGGTACCAGCGACTGGAAGCTGGAGGCCCAGGCGAGTGGATAGGCCCAGTCGGACTAGGTTAGACATACACGAAGCTATAACCGAATCGGTTGAGATATGTAAACCCTAGGGGAGGTGAGCCTATATAAAACTCCCTATGGGGTGAGTAGAGACACGTTCCCTCATACACCCAAGCGACTCGCCGCCTAGGCCGCCGAGCTCGCCCATTGTAAACACCTCCATAATACAATCTAGCAGGAGTAGGTCTTTACCCCTCCGGGGGGCCGAACCTGGGTAAACCCTGTGTCTTTGCCCTCATCTTCTCGCACCGCAGATGGGCTGGCCGCCCTTGCCCATCGTTCTACTAACGACTCGCTGGCCGATTGCAAATCATCTGCCGTGATCATTCCCACGACAGGAACACTGGATAGCGGTCAAGAATATCCTTAAGTACTTACGAAGAACTAAGGATATGTTTCCTTGTATACGGAGGTGAAGAAGAGCTCGTCGCTAAGTGTTATGTCGACGCTAGCTTTGACAACCGATCCGGATGACTCTAAGAAGTCTCAATCCGGATACGTATTTCTCATGAATGGCGGAGCGGTTAGTTGGAGGAGCTCCAAATAACCTGTGGTGAGCGGGATCAACAAAGGAGGCCCGAATTTTGCTGCTTGCTTCAGAAGCGGCTCAGGAAGCAGTTTGGATGAAGTAGTTCATATCCGAACTAGGAGTGGTGGCAAACGCATTGGACCCAATGGTGATCTATTGTGACAACAATGGTGCCATTGCCAATGCAAAGAGCCAAGGTCTCACAAGCATTCCCCAAGCATATTAAGCGCCGGTTTCACTCCATCCGCGAGCATGTCAAGGATGGAGATATAAAGATTTGTAAAGTACATACGGATCTCAATGTAGCAGATCCGTTGACTAAAACTCTCCCTAGAGCAAACATGATCAGCACCAGAACTCAATGGGTGTTAGATTTTTCACTATGTAACTAGATTATTGTCTCTAGTGCAAGTGGGGAGACTGAAGGGAATATGCCCTGAGAGGCAATAATAAAGTGTTTATTATGTGTATTCCAAGTATATGAGATGTTTATTTTGCATGCTATAATTGTATTAATACGGCAACGTTAATACATGTGTGTTTAATAAACAAACAGGAAGTTCCTAGTTATGCCTCTCTCATAAACTAGCTCGTTGATTAACAAGATGATCAAGGTTCCTGATCATGGACATTGGATGTTGTTAATACGGGATCACAACATTAGTGTGTAATGGTGTGATGAACATTCATCCGAAGTATAGCATTACCATCAAAGTCATTGAGTTTATATTGCTATAAACAACTTACGAAGTGATCCTAATCCTTAGACCATGAGATCATGTCCAATCACTAACACACCGGAAGAGTTTTCTTGATAACATCAAACGTCCACCCGTAATAGGGGATTATAAAGATGTTCAGAACTAATAAAGTGTTATGTTGAGGCTCATGGATCGAGAGTGGAATTTGTCATCATCCCGATGACGGATAGATATACTCTGGGCCCTCTCGGTGATATCACATTGATTAGCTTGCAAGCAAGTGATTTGGATCACTAGAATGTTATATCACAGAACGAGAAAAGAGTGCATGTCGGTAATGAGATCAAACTAGGTATGGAGATACCGATGATCGAATCCGGACATGTAATATATCGTGGAACAAAGGGATTAAGATACGCGTAAAAGGTTCCGACAATCACAAGAAAGTCATCGTTGAATGTGTGGGAGTCAGTATGGGTCTCCAGATCCCCGCTTCTGATTATTGATCCGAGAGGGTCTCGATCATGTCCGCATATATTCACGAACCGTAGGGTGACACACTTAAGAGATACCGAATCCAATTGGAGCAAATGTTTCATGCCGAAAGAATGAACAAGCGCAGGAATTTTATTTCACTAGATACCGAAACAGGTTTCGGGTGAAATTGCATAAAGTGGTTATGCATGTGAAATAGAATTCTAGCAAGGGGTTATTTTTGAATGTTTGTCATTAAAGTAATTGACAAAATTCTGAATAAAATAAAAGAGTTTTATTTAATGAGAGTTTGCAATAAATTTGGTGGAAATTTAATGGGAATTTGAGTGGACTTTTGAGTGGAGGAAATTTAAAGGGCATTTTGTGAGTGGAGTGTCCCCCACATGAATGAAGGAGGGGAGGGGGCAGCCCCATGGCCGCGGCCACCCCTTGGGTGCCCCCCCCTCCTCCTATAAAAGGAGCCCCCTCCTCACAATGTCTCTCACACTCCTCGTGAAGGATCCTCTCCCCCTCTAGATTTATATCCCCCATGGTATCGGACTAGCGAGATACATGTTCCCGGTGGCTATTCGGCAAGAAAGAGTTGTGCTCCGCTGGCATCGCTGGAGCGAGGAGGCGGAGGTTT